>JAZHRO010000070.1:5911500-7175000 GCA_037157565.1 Thalassia testudinum
CATTTACGGGAAGCCTTGTCATTTTCCCGTGGAGCTGGAGCACTGTGCTTATTGGGCAGTTCGCCAATGTAACCTCGACCCAAACCTATGTGGTCGAGAAAGGAAACTCCAACTCCAAGAGCTGGAAGAGATCCGTCATGAAGCCTATGATTCTTCCTTAACTTTCAAGCAACGTACTAAGGCTTTTCACGACAGCCGTATTCGGCAGAAGGAATTTGAGCCATCTCAGTAAGTTTGGCTCTACAACGCCCGGCTCAAATTCTTTCCTGGGAAATTGAAGTCCAAATGGACTGGTCCTTTCCTGGTCTCGAGACCATTTCCCAACGGGGCCGTTGAAATTGAAGATCCCAAATCTGGGCATAAATTTACGGTCAATGGGCAGCTTTTAAAACCTTATCTTACTCATGAACCTGCCCCCGTTAGAGAAACCATTGCCCTGCTAGTGGGTAACTAATGTCGTGCCTCATTCTGAGTCCAGCTGGGGACATTAAATTTAGCGCTCGTTGGGAGGCACCCCAGCAATACTCCTCCACTATCACTTCACTTCGCACCTTTTCACTTCACCACCCACCATCCACCCACCCTACCACCCTGCTATATACCCTGCACTTCAGCTCTCGCTCCCCGATCTTTGGACCTTCCTCTACCCTGCATGCATATGAGGACATAGCATCTTTTGGCATGGGGGGTGGATAGGCATCCATAGGATCTGGGTATTATATGGTATAATGCAGCATCCATTCATCTATAAATATGTATAAAAAAGAAGGGTGTTTAGTAATGATCTAAAGGCTGAAACAAAAACACAATAAGTGTTTATGGATATTCAACCACTGTTTTGAAGACTTTCCAGGCCACAAAAGCTTGATTCGCTCAGGCTCGGCTTAATTCACTTGAGCATTGACAAGACAGATCAGAATCACTCCTAACTAAGGACGTATTCTTGTACCTGAGACACCAGTACAGGATCCGTTGGTTTGCTTCTACTCGAGAGCCTAAGTAATCTTGGTTCACACTACACATATCAAGAAAGACCAAGTGAACATAAGATCCAACCCTAGTGTTCATTAGGGAAGGTGGAGTCCTTACCTATGCGCGCAGGTAGACTTTTTATCCCAAGCTTTAGTCTTGTGTTTAGGAGAGACTCTTTTCACCAAAAAGGAACTCTCCCACCAAAAGAAAAGTGTGATCCTCCAAATAAAGTTGTAAGAGATATACTGACATGTGTTTCAAAAAAAAAAAATACTGTGCAAATAAGTCAGTATATCTCGCAAATATCTGTAAATTCTTCTCCCTCAAAATATTTCAGGGTAAAGTTACAAATACCCTATGTCTACCATATATTCTTTGAGCCACAAAAGAAAAAAATGAGGGTTGAGTTTTCTATCAACTTTTTAAGGGTCAATCTGAAGACATGAGCTGAAACTGGGACCAACCTGTACTTAAAAATTCATGAAACCCTGGGCTTGAGTCTTAATGTTCATCTGGTCAGTCTTGATCCCTCACTATGCACAAGCCATAATCTCTTGAGCTCTCGAGTATGGAAAAAACCTCCTGAGTCCTGGAAATCGTAGTTAAGGTTTAAATATCAAGAGTCCAGGTTAGTCGAGAGATGGTCTATGTCACATAAGACTTAAAGTACTGGTAGTCTTCTTTGCAATTGGTTCTCACAATATCCAACAACTAAACACACCCAAGTCGCCTCAGAAAAAAAGATCTTCAGCTTAAGATCATTTCTAAATACAATACAAAATGTTTTGCTAGGGACTAGAAAAAGATAGGCATGGGGGTATAATTGCACAGCAAAAATACACCAATAAAAATGCCATCTTGTGTTATTTCCTGGCATTGCCATTGCATATTAGGTAGCTGATGAGTCGGCCTGGATAGGTTGTTAATATGATGTTTTTATCGTTGAAATATGTATAGTGGTTAACCTAATTCAGACCTAACCATCTCTTTACAAAATTTTTAACCTGGCCTAATTGATTTTATCTTGTCACTTTTAGGCCCAGGGTCGAACTCAGGGAAGTGGGGTTAAAGTCGAGTTTCTACGTTTTCCTTAAAACGCGTCTCTTCCGTTCGTTTATTGTGTTTTTAGTGTTTTTCTTATTTAGGTTTTTTATGGTAATCCTTGTTCTTGAGGCACACCCTCAAAATTGTGTCCTTGGCTTTTAGCCAAACAGAGTCCCAAAACAAGTCTTGCTACTCGCAAGACGGGGTACCTGCAAATCAAATATTATCTTTTCACTTTTATACCTTTTTTTATCTTTTTACTAAGAAGGAAGCTAACAGATAGAAAGTAAATATAGTAGCTATAGATATATATTTATATGTAGTATATATATAAAGGGGTGGGGGTGGAGGTGACGATGGAGTGTAGCACTATGTCGAGTCAGTTGACGTCTAGAGAGACGTAACCAACACGACTATGTGCCGCGTGGAGTGTGGATGGAGGATGGATGATGTATGGGACCACGCTTTTTTTTGTACGCGTGTATCAGGGAATATCAGCAACTGGTGCAGATATCCCCGTGATACAGCGTATAGTAAATAACGTGAAAATATATGTACATATGTATGTATATGAGTAAATATATCTATATGTATATAAATGTATAAGTATATATGTATAGATATATATAGATATATATGTATTATATATATATATATATAGGTGTATATGTATATATATATATATGTATGTATATATGTATATAGCTATGTATATATGTATATAAGTATATATATATAATACTATATAGATGTATATATATATATGTATATAAGTATATATGTATCTAGATATATATATATATGTGTGTATATATATAAGTATATAGATATGTATATATATATATGTATATAAGTATATATGTATATATATATAAGTATATGTATAAGTATATAGATATATATATACGTGTATATATATATATATATATAGATATATTATATATATGTGTGTGTATACATAAATATATAGATATACTATGTATATAAGTATATATATATATATATAAGTATATGTATAAGTATATAGATATATATAAGTAGATATATATATATATATATATTATATATATATGTATGTATACATAACTATAGATATTACTATGTATATAAGTGTATATATATATATATATATATATATATATATATATATATATATATATATGTATGTATATATTATATATAGATGTATATAAGTATATATATGTTACTATATATAACTATACGTATAGTGTAAGTGTGTGTGTGGGTGTGTGTGTGTGTCGGTGAAGATGTGTGTGTGTTGGTGTAGTGTGTGTCTGTGAGTGAGTGAAAAAGAGAGAGAATACGTGAGAGAGAGAGAGCGGGAGAGAGAGATCAGCAGAGAGAGAGAGCGGGCTGGAGAGATCGCGAGCGCGGACGATGGCAGCGAGTTAAGACGTCTGCTCGCGGCGGCGGACGTCTGAAGACGGCGGGTGCGGGCGCGCCTTCGCGCAGGGTTCTGCAGGCCTGCGCGAAGTCGACGAGCGGGCGATGGCGCGGAGGAGCGAGCGTGGAGGAGGTCTGCAGGTGGTCGCGGAGGGTCGCGGAGGGGGGCAGGGGTCGGCGTGAGGCCGTAGCCGGCCGCTGCAGTGCGCGCGGCGGCGGGCTACGGGTGCAACTGCGAGGCGGACAGAACGGAGACGGAGGCGGGGAACGCCCTGCAGACGCGCGCGGAGGCGGTGAGCGACTGCGGGGACGGTCGCGGAGGGGCGGGAGGACTTGCTACTGCTGCTGCTGCCGTGGCTTCAAGCTTCGAAGCTTGGAGCGGCGGCAATGGCGTTAAAGAGAAAAAACGAAGCGAGGGAATGCACCACGCCCACCGGCTCGTCGAAGAGCTGGGCGGTGGTGCTCCCACTGTGGTGGTGTGCACCACAGTGGGTTCTCCTGCTCGCCGGGTGCCTCCTCGACGGAGGGCCGATGTATGGGAGGGGAAAGCGGTGGAGAAGATGGCTGCGGGTTTTTTTTTCAGCAGTTGCAGCCGCTGCATCGCGAGGATGAAGCTGCAGCTACTTATAGAGGAGGGGAGAGTGGTGTGTCGGCTGCAGCAGGGAGAGGGTGTGCGAGTTGCAGCTATAGGGAGCGGCGTTGGCAGGGAGAAGTGACGGGAAGAAGTGCTGCGGGCTGCTGCATGCAGCTGCGGGAAGAGTGCAGCCGCGGGAAGGAGAGAAAAGAAGAAATCAAGAGGAAAAATAAAAAGAGGGTGATTTTGCAAGGAGGCACTTGAAGAAAAATGTAACTATGTAGGCGATTGTTTCACTCCGCTTCCTCTCTTGATTAAATGCATGCATGCAAGTGTTTTTACAAATGCGATTACAGGATCCTATTATGCAATGTTAATGCTAGAAAATAGCACAAGAAGGCGTTATTACAGGCGTGTTTTGAGGTGCAAACAGTAGCCATAGTTGCATTTTGTAAAAATTGACACATGCATGCATTTATTTGAGAGGGGAGGAAAGTGAATAATTGGCCATGTAATTAATGTCTTCATCAAGTGCTGCCTCGCAATTTCACCATCTTCATTTTTTATTTTGCTTTGAACTTCTTTTTCTCCATGCGGATCAGGGCATGGCTTGCTCTTCTTCGCGCCATTCTCTGCCAACGCATGCCCTGCCAGCTGCATGACCGATCATGCACACCCAGGGCATGGCCGTGCATGCCTCCTTCTTCTTTAAAAAGCCCTCCCCACTTCCTTGCGAGGGGGAGCCTGGTCCATACACAACAACAGCCACCTTCGTCCAGGCCGTCTCCTCCCCTCTCCCCTCTATACGCAGCACCTCTTCCCACTAAAGGGATACGCTGCGGGCAGGAGCAGGCTCACAGTGGCCCCACGACCACCACTGTGAGTTCCACCACCGCCCAGCTTATCCAAGAGCAGGTGGGAGTGGTGGGTTCACTCTCTGTTTCCGTCGCTCAGCACCTTCCCGCCATTGCCGAAGCTCCAGAGCTCCAGCAGCAGCGCAGCAGCCCCCAGCCTACGCGCAAAGCACCGCGCGCACTCCAGCAGCCGGTGCAAGCTCCTTCCGCACGCGTAGGTGCCTTCTAGCGTGCCCGCGCACGCAGAACCGGCCACAACCGATTGTCCGAGCCGCGCGGCACTGTAGCTACTATTCAAGCATTTCTGTGCGACACTATAGCTACAGTGCGGTGACTGGAGAGTTTCTCACTTATCCGGTCACTGCGTGCTCTCTCTCCGCATCGCTACCGCCTCTAACCAGTCGCCGCGTCAGCATCAGCGCCCGCGTTAGCGTCTGCTCCCGCACCAGCTCCAATGCCCACGCTCACGCCTGCTCAGGTTCCAGCGGGCAGCACGGTGCATTGCGCTACGCAGTGCGCTGTGCTGCAGACTCTCTCGCCTGCGCGCGTCCTCTAGCGCCCGCGTGAAGCGCCTGTGCGCATTCCTGTGCCTAGGCAATCAAATGACGCCTACGTGCTCCGAACGACTTAAACTCGCCCGCTCTCTCTTCCTTCAGCCAGCGACTCCCTCACTCTTACACACACACACTCATGCACACACACACACTCTCGTACACACACACACACTCACTTGTACACGTTCACACCGACATATATACATACATATATACATATATATCTATATATATAAATATCTATATATATAGATACATATACACATACATATATATTACTATATATATATATATATATATATATATATACATATCTATATATATATCTATATACATAAATACTTATACAAATATATCTATATACATATGTACATATATATATATATACATATATTACTATATATATAAATATCTATATAGTTAAATATATATACATATATATCTAGTTATAAATATATATATATACCTATATATATATTTACATATCTATATATATATGTATAACTACATATACACACTCCACCATGCGTTATATCGCGGGAATATCCGCACCAGTTGCTAATATTCCCCGATACCCGCATAAAGAAAGCGTCTTCGCACACACTCCCACACATCCATCCTACACTGCACATGACACTTCGTCCTGTTGGTTGCGTCTTCCTAGACGTCGATCAACTCGACACCGTGCTACACGCCATTTCCACCTCCACCCCCACCCCTATATATATATATATATATATATATATAGACTATATTTATTTCTTTATAAGCAACCTATCTAGTTTCTATTTCTCTTTTGTTTCCTGCTATTAAAAAGATAAAAAAAAAATAGTAAAAGAGAAAAGATAATCCTTGTCTTGCAAGTACTCGGTCTTGCAATCGACAAGACCAGTTTTTGGAACCCTAATTTGGCTCAAAGCCAAGAACAATTTGGCTCGAAGCCAACGACCTGATTTTGAGGGTGTACCTCAAGGACAAAATTATCAGCAAAAAAAATCTTAAATAGAAAAAGAACAAAAACATAATAAACACACGGAAGAGATTCGTTGTAGGAAAGGCGTCGAAACTTATTCACCTCTAATTCCCGCCTCCCTGAGTTCGACCCTGGGCCTAAAAGTGACCAAGATAAAATTAAGTAGGCCAGGTTAAAAATTTTGTAAAAAGATGGTTAAGCTCGATTTAGGTTAACCACTATACTCACTTCAACGATAATTTCACCATATTAACACAACCTATCCGAGCATGACATGACCCAATCAAAACCCCACTCGTCCAACTCAGTTTCTGTATCGTAAATTGGTATGACTTCTGAAAAATCGATCTGATTTTCTGAGGATGTTGGAGAGGGATATTCATCAAAAAGAGACCCAAAATCATATTCTTCATTGAAACTTTCATCTTCCTCATACGTGGCCTCGTAATCTTCCCAAGATGTTTCAGATTCAGATTCAAGGATCTAGGTCTAAATTACCTTCGAGGGTCACCTTATCAGAATAAGGGGTGGAATTTACACCCTCGAGAGGTTTAGTTCTACTCTCATCATTGCAAGAGTCTTAGAATTCTATGTTTGGTGATCTAGGGTCTAGGGTTGGCTCAACATTGTGTTCTCCTACAATTTCCCAACCTAATTCAATATCAGGCATGTTGTATTCTAACTAGGTTGGGAATTCACAACCACTTTGTGCCTCAAACCCGAGATCTAGGAAATCAAATTGATGCTCAATATGACTCCAAGGTGGTTCATCATCTGTTTGGGGTATGTATGGGTATTGCTGATCGATAATTTGTTTCACTAATCTCATTATCTCTTCCCATTTTTCAAGATCATCTTGGTGTTGTTCCTAAAGTACAGGATTTGTCATGCATTGAAGGTATTCAAAGTTGTGTAATTTTTCTATCTTAATGTATCCTATGATAAGAATGTCTCGGGTTGATCCTTTTGTGGCTTCTACCAATAACACTTGGGCACAAGTTATGATGAAAGTAGTGGTTGTTGGTACACTAACCTGAATGTCTTCTACTGGTGTTGAGGTTTTGTATTCATTTTCATAGAATTCAAGGGCATCCTCAATCATTCTATCTTTCATGGTTCTTTGGGATTCAGGTTTCTTGAATGGTAATCCTAAGTAGTTTGGCTGCATATTTGGATCAATTGGTGGAATCCAGATGTGGAATCAGAATTTTGATGTAAAATCAAGTTGTGAAGCGATTAAATCTGAATAAAGAGTCCCACTTGAAAAATGTATGTGTGTTCTCTAAAAAGAAAAGATGAGGAACTGGAAGTGTTTTTGACCCAATCGAAGCACCCAAAGACATTTCGATGACTATGGAGGTTCAAGGCAGATGATACCCCTGGATCATAAGGTCGTCCACCTGAGAATTACCTGGGCAGCCAGAGAGGGAGTCCCACAAAGACCCCTACTCGGTAGAGCATCCCCACGAGTTACAGGATTTCCCCCACCTGATCTCTCTTGTCACTGAGCTTCCAAGTAGACCAGAATGAGGACCTTGACCTCTTAAGTCTACCACTTTTAAGATCAAGGTGCTTAGGGTTTTCACTTGAACTTTAGATGTTTTGATGCTGTGACCTAATTTGGAGGTTGGTTGACCCAAGAGTTCAACTTCACCTGACCTACCCTAAAGATGGCAGAATGATTCTAGGTTAAGACCTAGAAATCACCCTGATTTGACTCCCAGGTTATTAGGTCCAAGATTTTAAGATTCAAGTGGTTTTAGAGCTTAATTTTAGGGTTTGTCTTGCTTAGATCTCTTCAATCAAGGCCTTGGGTAGCACACTGATGCAGGTTGGGTTTATTTTCTTTTTATGTAAGCATGTGTAACTAGCACTCCAAAAACCCTACTGTTAAAACCCTAATTTGGTTCTATTTCCAATCCTCTTTTCTTTTCACAAAAAGTTCTCTTAGGACTTCAAAACAAGAAGTGTGCTGTCTGCGGAGATTAAGCGTGATTTCTACTAGGCACAAGAGTTTTGTGGAATAGGATCTCTAAAAATCGCTTCTAATTCAATCAGATTTGAAAAATTTTATCTCGCAAATCAGGAAACTAGCCTTTTAAGTGATAATTACTATAAAGAGAAGGCAATTGATTCCTTAATTGATTGCTTCTTTTTTTTTCTTCCTAGGATTAGGAGGTGGATTAGGGAAGAAAAGAGATTACCTACCCTAGAGTGGTTGACTTGTGCGGGAGATCTTCTCGTGAAATGCCTTGCAAGATCACAACAAAACAAATAAGGCAAGTTAGTGTTCAAATATAATCAAAAAGAATGTAGAGACTAGTGATAAATTGCACGTTGCTCCCAGGCAATGGTGCCAAAATGTTAACAACCACTTGATCTTCCCCGGGAACAGCGCCAAAATGTTATTCAGGCGCTCAATTGGGGATTTTAAAGATAAAAGATGTTGCATTGTAGTATAGGGGACCAAGCGTTGAAAACAAATAAGAACTTTTCATTACTCGAAAACCTAAGTATTCCAGGTCGAACACAGGGAGCAAATGGAATTTATTCACTAATCTCAATAATGTAATTTGAACACTTAAATTTACTTAAAATCTAATTCAAAATAGAATGCAGAAGTTTATGAATTAAAATGTAGCAAATTAGAAGAGAAATTGAGGGGAATAGAATAAAAAGGTTGATTCTTTTCTTCTTCCTTGACTTCTCTGCCTTTCTTTCTTCTTTCTTCTCTTCAACTTTGCCTTGATTTCCTGCCTTAGCTTCCTTCTTCTTCCTTCTCTTCTTCTTTAGCTCTTGGCTTCTTCTTGCTTTTCTTCTTCCTTGATTTCTCTTTCCTTCTTCTCCTTCTGTTCTGCCTTTGCTTCTGCCTCTACCCTTTTCTTCAGTCGCACCTTCTTTAGCTATAGTTCTTTCTCTTTCCCTTGGCTTCTACCTTCCTTGCTGCCTTCTCCTTGCTTCTTCTTTCTTTGCTTCAGCCTTCTCTTCCTTCAGCTTTGCCTTGCTTCTACCTTAGCCTCAGCTTCTTCCTTAACTGCTCTTGCCTTCAGCTTCCTTTCTTGCTTGGTCTTGGCTGCGCCTTGCTATTCCTTTCTTCTTCTTCCTACATACACACACGAGTGTAAAACCTATCCCCTACTGTTTGCACCTCAAAATACGCCTGCAATAAAGCCTTCTTATGCTATTTCCTAGCATTAACATTGCATATTAGGATTCTATAGTTGCATTTGTAAAAATACTTGCATTCATGCATTTAATTGAGAGGAGAAGAGAATGGAATAAATGGCTTGCATATTTACATTTTTTCGCAAGTGCCTCTTTGCAAAAAGTCCCCTCTCTATTTTTTATTTCCTCTTTCTTTCTTTTCTCTTCCCGCAGTTCTTCTTCTTCCCGCGGCTGCATGCACTCCACCCCATGCTGCAGCTGCACGTCCTGCCAACGCCACTCCCTGCTGTCCTTCTCGCACCATTCCCTGCGGTGGCCATCTCCCCCATTCCGCGTATGCTGCATGGCCACGCTCTCCTCCTCTATTTAAAGCCGCTGCCTCTTCCTCACGACACATACGCTGCTGCAGAAGAAAAACCCGTAGCCACCACCTTCTCCTCCACCGTCCTCCCCTCCCATACGTCGGCCCTCCTTCGAGGAGGCACCCGGCGAGCAGGAGAACCCATTGTGGTGCACACCACCACAGTGGGAACACCACCGCCCAGCTCTTCAACGAGCCGGTGGGCATGGTGTCTTCCTTCGTTTCATTTTTTTCGTCTCACGCCATTGCTGCCGCTTCAAGCTCTGAAGCTTGAAGCCGCGGTAGCAGCAACCAAGCGGCGGCAGAGCAGCTTCCCCCGCCTCCTCCGCGACCTTCCCCGCAGCCGCTCTCCGCCTTCGCGCGTGCCTGCAGGGCATTCCCCGCCTTCGTCTCCGTTCTGTCGCCTCCACCCTTGCACCCGCAACCGGCCGCTGCGCGCACTGCAGCGGCCGGCCAGGCCCTCTCGCCGTCCCCTGCCAACCTCCGCACCCCTCCACGACCGCTGTAGACGCCATTTCCAGACGTCTGCCTCCGCCTGCAGATGACGCGGCTCCAGACGTCTACCGCCATCCACCAACGACTTAACTCGTCCCTTCTGCATCCTCCCCGCTCCGCTCTCTCAGCTCTCTCGCCCGCTCTCTCTCTCTCTTTCTCTCTCTCTTTTTTTACTCACAGCACACACACACCTTCACCAACGTACACACACCTACACTCACACTTACGCACACACACACACACTTACACTATAAGTATAGTTATATATAGTAACATATATATACATACATAAATATATATACATACATATATATATATATATATATATATATATATATATATATATATATACTTATATACATAGTAAATCTATATAGTTATGTATACATACATATATATATAATATACATATATATATATATCTACTTATATATATATATATCTATATACTTATACATATACTTATATATATATACATATATACTTATATACATATCTATATACATATATATATACATCTATATAGTATTATATATATATACTTATATAAATATATACATAGCTATATACATATAAACATACATATATATATATACATACATCTACACCTATATATATATATACATATATATCTATATATATCTATACATATATACCTATACATTTATATATATATAGATATATTTACTTATATAAATACATATGTACATATATTTTCACGTTATTTACTATACGCTGTATCGCGGGAATATCTGCACTAATTGCTGATATTCCCCGAAAGACGCGTACAAAAAGCGTGGACATATACATCATCCATCCTCACTCCACGCGGCACATAGTCGTGATTGGTTGCATCTCTCTAGACAACGACCGACCCGACACGGTGCTACACTCCATCGCCACCTCCACCCCCACCCCTTTATATATATACTACATATATATATATATATCTATAGATACTATATTTACTTTCTGTCTGTTAGCTTCCTTCTTAGTAAAAAGATAAAAAAAATATAAAAGAGAAAAGATAATCTTTGATTTGCAGGTACCCTGTCTTGCGAGTAGTAAGGAGTGCTTTGGAACTCCGTTTTGGCTAAAAGCCAAGGACACAATTTTGAGGGTGTGCCTCAAGAACAAGGATTACCAGAAAAAACCTAAATAAGAAAAACACCAAAAACATAATAAATGAACGGAAGAGACGCGTTTTAAGGAAAACGTAGAAATTCGACTTGAACCCCACTTCCCTGAGTTCGACCCTGGGCCTAAAAGTGACAAGATAAAATCAATTAGGCCAGGTTAAAAATTTTGTAAAGAGACGGTTAGGTCCGAATTAGGTTAACCACTATACATATTTCAACGATATAAACATCATATTAACAACCTATCCAGGCCGACCGATCACCTACCCCCCCCCCCCCCGCGTACACTCTCTCTCTGTTTCTCTCTTGGGTTCGCTCTCCCAGAGCCAGGCCGAGTAATCAGGTCGGGTTTCGCATGCCCGGGTCCAGGCGCACCGACGTGGGTGTGGTGTGCGAGGAGTGCTAGGTAAATGGGTCGGGTCACGCCAGGTCCACGGGGGCATAGGTCGCGAACAAGGCGTGTGTGTGTGGGCGAGGGACCTCACCCCATGTTACTTGAGGCGACCAGCTAGAAACACAAAAATAATATAAACGACGTACCTCACTCTTGAGTTTACGAGGTGGGACTAAAAGTCCCACCCGCTTCCCTCGTACACCCGCAGGAGGGCTACAATCAATTGCTGCAGCTGGGCTCCTCGCAAGGCTTGCTCTCTAGCTGGGCGCATGTGCATGACCAACCCGTGTCACCTGGGCTTGTTCACCTGGAGCGCAACTGCCTGGAGCAACCTTGAGAGCTCCTTGCTTCTCCTTCAATGGCGGAAAGGGGGTTGAACCCGCAACTCAACAAGATGGCCTCGCAGCCCCATTAGAACATACAAGTAGCGTCGTCGTGGCACGGCGAAGGTGCCTAGGTGGGTGGTTGGGGGTGACCTAGGCATGCGTGCCTAGGTCGCTCTGTGGCCGACGTTTAGGGAAGTGATGGCGGTCAATGGAAGGGCGGAAAATGATCAATGGGTGATGGCAAAGGTTATGAGGTAGTTGGCGAGGGGTGTGGATGGGTGGAGCGATGAGAGCATCTTTGCCGGTGGTGGTGGACTGCGGCGTCGAGGGGTTGAAAGTGAAAATAAAGAGAGGGGAAATGAAGAGAGGAGAGAGAGGAAGAGATTTGACCTAAATTAATGGACGAAGGGGGATAGAAAGGTGGTTGGCCGTACCTACCACCGCTGGAGAAGAAGCGTCCAAAGGAGGGAGAATGGCAACGACGATGAGGCTGGAGACGCGTACGTGGGTATTGCGCGATGCGGAGGAAGTAAACGAAGATGGCTCTACCACTGGTATTGTGGCAGAGTGATGAGAAGGAGCTGGAGCCGGCTGGACACCTGGTCGGAGGAGAAGGGAAGAATTGGAGGTGGTTCTCTAGCCAAGTCAAGTTGATTTTGTGCTGCCGGAGGTGGTGATTTTTTTATAGGCACTGGCAGGGGAGCTTGTGCTTGGAAGGCAAGCTTCAAAGCGCAAGAGTCCTTGCCGGAGTAGGAAACAGTGGGATACCCAAATCTCTCGAGCTTTCGTATGAGAGATTGGGTGCAAATCAAATCATGGAATTGTGCTCAAATGGAAGCAAATTCCTCAGAGAATCTCCCTTCCAAATCTGGGAGGAGATCTCTGAGGAATCAGGGAGCAATCCTCCTTGGATCCTCGCTGGAATAGGATTCCTCTGCTTTAATGGTGGAGGGACCTAATTGTAAGAGTGGGGAGGAAGTTAGGGTGGTCTGCGCAATGAATTTCAAAAGCTAGGGGTCAAAATGTAATTGGGTGGATTGTTTTGAAAAGTGGGTCGATGTGACATCCCTTTAGGTCCAAATTTTTGTACAAACCTAATTTGGACCTAAGGAATCCAATGGTGAAGTTGGATTTAAGGTTTGACCACGTTTGACTGGACATTTTATACAAAAACCCAAATTAGGTCAAATATTTAGCTAAGACCCCTACTTAGGTCAAAATAGGTTCCAAAGGCCAATTTGAAGGTTATAAACCCTAGGGGATATTTTTCCATGAATTTTAGAGGGCTTAGTTGACTTTTATCCTGATCAGAACCTTGTTGAATTATGTGAGTCAGTTTTAGAGTTATAAGATGTCATTTAATTCCTAGCTCTCGCAATAACCCATCTCTGACTGAACCAACTCACTTTTTATCTTATTAAGACCATTTGACCTATGTTTAGCCTCTAAGAAATCCCGTTGATGTACTGCAATAGTAAAATTACAATTTTACCCTTTATTTCATGTTTTCTTCTCAGAACAATAACTCCTTGAATTAGGCCCTTCTTTAGGTTATGTAGAAGCTTTTATTCTCTTTCTTAGGTCAAAATGAGCTAGTTAGGGCTCATGATGAGGTTCTCATCAGTGGGTGAGTCCAATCCAAGTTGTGCCTAAAAAGGAAGGACTCACCATGATCACAATTGAAACCGGAGAAATCATACCAACCCGTGTGGCGAATTCATGGAGTCTGCATTGATTACAGAAGACTAAATTCCTCCACAAAGAAGGATCATTTCCCACTACTGTTTATTGATCAGATCCTCGAGAAACTAGCGGGAAATAGTTTCTTCTACTTTTTAGATGGGTACTCCGGTTATAACCATGTGGTAATCCATCCTGAGGACCAAGAAAAGACCACTTTCACCTGCCCCTTTAGGACATACGCATTCCAAAGGATGCCATTCGGTCTTTGCAATGCACCCGCCACTTTTCAGCGGTGCATGCTTGCCATATTCTGAGATATGGTAGGTGATTATCTGGAAGTCTTCATGGATAACTTTTCAGTATTCGGAGAATCATTTGACGATTGCCTCCTGCACTTGGTCCAGATCCTCAAGCGGTGCATTGACGTGAATCTGGTTTTTTCCTGGGAAAAGAGCCATTTCATGGTGCTTGAAGGAATTGTCCTAGGACATCTCATATCAGAAAAGGGCATCGAGGTCGATCGAGCCAAGGTGAACTTGATTTCCAAACTCCTTATGCCTAGCTCGATCAAGGACATCCGATCTTTTCTAGGGCATGTCGGTTTCTACCGTCGATTCATTCATGATTTCTCAAAGATCGCGCACCCCCTAACCACTCTACTATCTAAGGATGTTCCTTTCAAAATCTCCAAGGAATGCACTCAAGCATTTGAAATCCTCCGTAATCGAGTTACCCAAGCTCCGATCCTACAGTCCCCTGATTGGTCTCAACCCTTTGAGATCATGTGTGATGCATCTGACTTCGCTGTAGGAGTGGTACTTGGGTAGAAAATTGACGGGTAACCCATGGTGATCTACTACGCTAGCAAAACACTTGACGAGGCTCAGCGTAACTACACAGTTACTGAGAAAGAGCTGCTAGCTGTAGTATTTACCTTGAAAAAGTTCAGATCATATCTCTTGGGTTCCCGTGTTATCATTTACTCAGATCACACAACCGTGAGGCATCTCCTCGCGAAGAAGGATGTGAAACCTTGATTAATCCACTGGATCTTGTTGTTGCAAGAGTTTAATCTCGAGATTCGTGACAAAGCAGGAAAATAGAACGTGGTAGCTGATCACTTATGCTGCCTTCCTTCCGAGATCATCGACTCTTCCGGACCCATCACGGAACATTTTCCTGATGAGGACCTCCTGACTATCAGTACAAAGCTTCCATGGTTTGCTGATATAGTAAACTACCTGGCATCACATCAGATCCCGTCCAATTAGCCGAAGGCCAAGAAGGACAAATTGCTTTCCAATGTCAGGTATTACTTTTGGGAAGACCTGTATCTTTTCCGCATCGGTGCTGATCAAATCATTCGATGATGTGTCGTGGAAGCAGAAATTAGGGACACATTGTCCTTCTACCATGACCAAGCTTGCGGTGGACATTTCTTAGGTCATAAAACTACAGCGAAAGTCCTCCAGTGTGGCTTCTATTGGCCCACAATTTTCAACGACACATACAATCACTGTAGGGCATGCACTCGTTGCCAGACCTTAGGGAACATGAGCTATCATGATATGATGCCCTTACAACCGATTCTCATATGCGAAATCTTCGACGTATGGGGGATTGATTTTATGGGACCCTTTCCTGTTTCGGACGACCTTGAGTACATTCTACTTGCTGTTGACTACATGTCCAAATGGATCGAAGCCATTCCGACCCGAACCAATGATCATAAGGTGGTTATCAAATTCATTCATTAGAACATCTTTTCGTGGTTTGGGATTCCACGTGCTATAATCTCTGATGGAGGGTCCCATTTCACTAACGCTCAGTTCAGGTCACTGATGACCAAATACAGGGTGTCACACCGAATCTCTACTCCTTACCACCCCCAAACTATTGGTCTAGCTTAGCTATCAAATCGGGAGATCAAGAAAATCCTCCAGATTACTGTTCGACCTGACAAGAAAGACTGGTCATCCCGACTTCTGAAAGCTTTGTGGGCTTATAGGACCACCCACAAAACCCAATTAGGTATGTCTCCCTTAAGATTGGTGTACGGGAAGGCATGTCACCTCCCTGTCGAATTGGAGCACAAGGCCTATTAGGCAGTATGGAACTGCAGCCTAGATCTTTCTAAGGCAGGAATCCACAAAAAGCATCAAATGAGTGAGATCGATGAATTACTCCACAACGCGTATGAGAACTCGTGAATTTACAAAGAGCGGGTTAAGGCCTTTCACGACAAGCACATATCCCGAAAGATCTTCCATCCTGGTCAAAAAGTCCTACTCTTTGATGCCAAGCTTAAACTATTCCCAGGTAAACTACAATCAAAATGGATCAGACCTTACCTGTCCGACGAATCTTCGGAAATGGAGCCATCGAGATCAGTCCACTCAGCCACGATTCAAAATCTTTCATTGTGAACGATCAGAGACTCAAGTCGTTCATTGACCTGATCAATACAAATTTGGCTAAGATATCCTTTATCCTCTATTCTCCCTGAGCTCATTACGCCCAGCCAATGGCATAAAAATCAGTGCTTAACGGGAGGCAACCCATCATTTTTGAAAAAACTCGAAACCTTTTTTGACATTCCTACGCTGAATTCATATTGCACTTTAGGGTTCATCCATTAGAATAGTCGACCCCACCACAGGTACCCGTACCCGAGTGACGAAATCATTCGCAACAATCACCTCGACCCGTTCACCCACCCAAAACCTGTTCTAATGAATAATCTAAGCTGAACTCGAACTCACCTAATTTACAATGGGGACATTGCAAATCGTAGGCATGGGGTGCGAAAGTGCAAAATGCTGTGAAAACTCATCTCACAACAAAAGGTTTCAACAACAACAAAAAAAAATAACATATCCCAAAAACACCAAAAAAATGAAAAATTTTTTTGAAAAAGAACAAAAAAATTCTTAGGGGAGAGAAAATTTTGAGGCCATACAAATCATGAGGAGAAAAAGGGTGAAAGTGAAAAATGTCAAAAAAAAGAGCACAAAATGAAAAGAAAAAGAAGAGATAGTCATTAGTAAGAAGTTAAGGGATTAACTGAGTTCTAGACCATATCAAGAAACAAAATGAAAGGAAAAAAGTGCTAATGAGACACAAAAGAGATTAGTAGGAACGCTAATCTTAGGCCTCCTGGGCTAAACCCCTAGGCTTAAAAATTCAAGTATCCGCTAAGATCTGGATAGTCCTCAAGAGGTTGGGGAAAATGCGACACTTAAAGTATTAGGTTTAAGGCTTAGGGAGTATTCGGCCTTGTTAACTGACCTCTACTTTGCGGGACTCGGTAACCTAAGCACCCCAATCCACACACAGCCTGGTTCAGTGCGCATAAGTATCAAAATCATGTAAATGCGTTTAAGTTGTTAAGAAAAAGTCTCCTAGATTAGGAACGACCGATCAACACAAGTTGATTTGGACGAGTTCCCGACGTGGAAGGGTGGGAAATTCCCCTCGAAGATGCGCAATAACATTTCATCTCCTCGGTGCTTGTCTCCTAGGATATTTACATATCCTACCGAGGGCACATGTGCTGGTTCAGATGCCATGGGCAGCATTATCACGAAATGTCGATTGCCAGGGTCTGGATTTAGCTACAGAACACCATGGGAGGGATTATCTCAAAATCTCGAAAGCCAGGGTTCTGGTGGTTGCCATGAGTGGTGCTATCACGAAGCATCGATTGCTAGGGACCCTTCGAGGATTGATGATGGGGACTAGGAATCCGATACAGATCATGTTGAGAAGCCAATCCAAAGCTACAAATAAAAAGAAAAGTGAGAGAAAACTCTCCAAACAAAGAAAATCCTCTGTCTCCCTCATACAAAAACTCATTGCAAACTGAACCAAGGCTAAAATATGTTACAAGCATGGGTGCTTTAACCACGGAGTCCAACGAACATTAGGATAGTTCTTATGGGCCTTAGAAACCTTTGCGGTGGACTGAGGCTAGAGCTGGTCAGGTCCGAATCTTGGTTGGTACTTGAGCACCTCTAGGCCTACTATCGGCATTCTAACCTAATCAAAAAGAAAAAAAAGCACTCATCATAGTTTTAAACATCAAGGAACTCATGGTCTAGAATCGAAGTTGAAACCTTAAAATTTTGCCAAGGGGCTAGCAAAATCTAGGCATGGGGGTATGATGGGAGCACCATCATGAGCCCTAACTAGCTTATTTTGACCCATAAAGGAGAACAAAATCTCCTACATAACCACTTGGAGGTCCTAATTCACTGAATAACCATTTTGAGAGAAAAGCAAGAAACAAGGGGTAAAACTGTAATTTTACCATTGTAGCACAACAACAGGTTTTCTCAAGGGCTAAACACAGGTTAAACGGTCTTAACAAGATAAAAAGTGGGTTGGTTCAAACAGAAAAGGGTTCGTGTGAATTCTACGAATTAAATGACTTCTTGTAACCCTAAAACTGACCCATTTGACTTAACAAGGTTTTGGTTAGGATAAAATTCACCTAAACACTCTAAAAATCATATAAAAATATTTTCTAGGGTTTATAATCTTCAATTTGGCCATTGGAACCTATTTTGACCTAAAATGGGGTCTCAAACAAATGTTTGCTCTAAATTAGGTTTTTACGTAAATTACCCAATCAAAAGTGGCCAAACCCAAAATCCAACATCACCATTGGGTTCCTTAGGTCAAAATTAGGTTTGTACCAAAATTTGGACCTATGGGGAATTCATTTTAAACCCACCTTTCAAATAGGTCCAACCTAATTACATTTCTACCCCTAGATTTCAAAAACCCTCACAATTGACCCCCTATCTTCTTCTTCATTCTTTGCAATTAGGTCCCTCCGCCATTATAGCGGAGGGAATCCTACACCGGCAAGCTTGAAAGGGTGATTTCTCCCTGATCTCTCAAAGAATCCCCTTCAAAATTGAAAGGGAGATTCTCTAAGAAATCTCCTCCAATGTGAACACAATTAGAAGCCATATTTGGTACCCAATCTCTCATGCAAACGCATGAGAGATTTGGGTCTGTCTCGAGTTTCCTCTACCGACGAACTTGCCATGCTTGGAAGCTTGGCTTCAAAGCACAAACCCGACCTCCAGGACCTATTTAAGGGACCCCAACTCGCCTCGCATCTCCTAAACTTGAATTCAGCCGGAGAAACCCCTCAATTTCATCTCTCCTCCTCCGGCCGATCTGCTCATCAAGCTCCGGTGACTTCCCCAACTCTCCCTCGTCGCCTAGCCAAAATACCGGTGGCATGTTCCTCTTCCTCTTGCTCGTCTGCATTGCACTACACCAGCCGACGCTCCTACTTCCCCTTCGTCCTCGCCGAACTCCCTCACTAAGCACTTTCATCTCCGACGTTGGCGATATGAGCTGGCCACCATCCTTGCCTCCCCTTTCGTCTCTTCACTCTCAGATAAGTCCTCTCACCCTCTACTCTATTTTTCCCTCCTTACTTCCCTCAAACGACCACTGCCGCACTCCACCACCATCATCCCCTTCACCTCCGGCCACCACTCCGGCAAGTTCACTCCACTTCCACAAACCACCTCCCTCCTCGTCGACCGGTCCATAGGCACCACCCTGCCTCACTGATCATAACCCCCCACTCACAACACTTCGCCACTCACCCACAAGCACCCCCGAACACACCCACATACACGACCGGGGTGTGCCGTAGGCATGCACCCACAGGCAGTCCCACGCCATGCCAACCACCTCTGCACATTCGCCGCACCTTGGCGAAGCTCCCTGAGCTTTTTAACACGGTCGCGGGGCCATTTTTGTGATTTCAGGTCCAAGGGCTCGCCGCCATTGACGCACAGCTTGAAGCGCCTGTGCAAGCTTCTCCAGGCCATGCCCGCTCCAAGATCCAGTCCCAGGTCACATGGGGTACTCTTGTAAACCTCTCCAGGTGACCAATTGAAGGTAAGAGCCATCCCCGTAGTTGCAATCGAGCGATGCCTCTCTGTTGCAAGCGCGCTTGAAAGAGGCAAGAAGATAGACCCACCTCGGAAACATCTGGAGCGCCAAAGCCGCATAAAAGGAATTTCTGCATAGGTTTTATTGCCTCCAACTCACAGGGTAAGGTCCCCTCTCACCCGACCCGACGCCTCGTCCGCAACCACCCCCCGCGGACCTGGTGACTCGACCCAACCTCACACCTCGCCCACCACCGCACGCTGGTGGGCCTGGTCTCGAGCACGTATCCGACCCGATTACCCGAGAAGTGGCTCTAGGAGAGCGAACCTAAGAGAGAAAGGAGTGAAGAGAGTTCGGGCGGATAGGGGTAGGTTTTGCATTGCAGAGGAAGGAGAAGACAAAGAGGAAGAGGAAGCTAAGGGCTAAAGCCAAGGAAGAAGAAGGAAAAGGCGAAGGTAGAAGAAGAAGGAGCTGAAGAAAAGGAAGAGAAAGAAAGAGAAGGAAGGAACTGAAGGAAGAAGAAGCTGAAGGCAGCTGAGACAAAGAAGAAGGTAGAGGAAGAGAAAGCTAAGTTAAGGGAGCCGTAGCCAAAATCAGAAGAGGAAGAAAGGCAGAAGCTAGAGAATAGAGAAGAAGTGAGAAAGAAGAAGAAGATTGAAGGGCAGTCGTCAGAGATAAAGAAAGAAGAACAGAGAAGAAGCAGAAGAAAGGAGAGAAGCCAAGCACTGTAGCATCCACATTTTAAGTCGTCTGATTTACAAATCAGATGTCTAATTTTGTGTTTATTCACATACATTGGTTCCTTTAGTGCCTTACATTTATTCCTATCTTTTTGCACTATAACATTAATTTTATTGAATATTATATTCTTTCAAATTCTCAAATTGTGATCTTGATTTCGAAACCCTAATTTGCTCCCTATGTTCGATCTCGGACTTTCAAATTCGAGTAATAAATGATATTTGTTTTTAACACTTTTTCGAGTGCACTACAACGCGACTTTTCTAAAACTCGATCAAGCGCTCCAAACATTTTGGCACAGTTGCTGGGGAGCAACGAGCGATTTAGAAATTCGGATTACAATTGTTGATTTGGTACTAACTTGATATATCTCTTTTTTTGTGGTTGTTTCAGGGGAGAAGATTCAACAAAAGGCAACCGCACAACAAACACACTCGGGGCACGTAATTTCTGATTGATCTCTTTTTCTTAAAACCCCCCACTCTGAAAAGGCAAAAAAGGATAAAATCAATTAGGACTACTTGCTTTACATTTCTAGCTAATTCCACCAAGTTGCCTAATTGATTTCAACAACAAATACTGATTTGTGCACCCATTTAAGGTAACTAGGGCAACCAACTTCTTGATTGAGCCCTAGATACCATATTTTGGCAAACTAAATTGGACTAAGATTAGAGCCAAATTAAGGATTTCAATTTAGGATTTTAGAGACACACCTTCATAAGCAAGAATCAACTCTCCAAAAAGATGTGTGCCTAAGCCTTGGTTGAAGAGATCTATTCAAGAAAATCCTAAAATTCAGGTTCTAAATCTCACTTAAAGAAAGGACCTAAAACTTCTCAAAAGACAAATAGGTGAAGTTGATCCCCTTGTTGGGTCAACCAACCTTGAAATTAAGTCACTTTTGCACTCAATATATCTAAAGTTCAAGTGAAATCTTAAGCACCCTTGCTCTTAACTAAAACTGGTAGACTTAAGAGGTCAAAGTCCCCATTCTGGTATACCTGGAACATCAGTGACAAGAGAGGTCGGGTGGAGGAAACCCTGTAACTCGTGGGGACGCTCTACCGTGTAGGGGTCTTTGCGGGACTCTCCCTCTCTGGCTGCCCAGGTATTTCTCAGGTGGACGGCTTTCTAACTAAGGGGCATCATCCACCCCGAACCTCTATAGTCATCCAAATTTTTAAGTGTCTTGATTGGGTCTATCACATTCTACTCTCGTCCAAACCATCGGTGCATGTTCGATAGGAGGTCCTTAAGACATCCTTGAGGCCTCCTTTAGTGATTCACTCCAGCCGAGGCTAGGCCTTGATGTCCGTGTTTGTGTAGCAACCCCACCACATAGACATCTCCTCTGATTCATTTGAACCAAATTCTCCTTCTTCGATCATCATGGCACAACCAATAGAAGAAGAGAATAACCTTGAGAACCAACTCTAACATCTTAATGACTTATTTCAAGCCTTTGTAAACCCGCCGCAGCGTCTTATGATGCGAGATCACTATAAGCCCACTACGGTGGCGATCGAACCTCGAGTCCAAATCCTAGTTGGAGGTCCTGATGCTGAACTCAAGCCCAACATGATTCATGCTATTCCAAAGTTTCATGGGCTTAATTCCGAGGATCCTTTCCAACACATCAAACAACTTAAGCATCTAGCCCAAACCTTCGGGTCAGATGTCCAAAATTGGGATATTCTTCTCATGAAGATGTTCACATTCTCCCTCATGGACAAAGTAACTCACTGGTATCAGACTCAAACGCGTCCAATCAACACATGGGTTGAACTACAATCTGAGTTTCTGAAAATGTTCTTCCCAGTTAGTCGGATGAGTGCCTTACGACACCAGATCACACACTTCACCCAGCAATCTGGAGAGCCACTTCATGAAGCATGGGACCGTTTCCTTTATAGATTCCCAACTCGGAGGGGGTGAGATCAGCGTGACGTAAAAAAATGCGGAATATAATGTAAACAATCTCACAAAAATCAATCGCACAAGGTACACAATTATTTTTAGGTGGAAACCCAAACCGAGTGAAAACCACCACCTAACACTCTCGAGTTAGGATTTTTCGATCAACCAAGTTGATCAAATCCACTAAACGAATCACTTAAACGAGGGTGATTCAACCTCAATTACAACCACGCTACAAGTGCGAGGGTAGTGTTCCTCAACCCCTTCTCTTCACGAGAAGGATTTTGTCCCACGAAGGAGACGGGAATTTGCAAAGCGAATACCCAACCAAATAACAAAGTAAAAATAACAAGTATAGTCCTATAGAGCCAACAAAGATTTAAACCTAGCTTCTATAGGAATTAGGAAACTCCCTTTTGCAAGGAGTGCGTCGAATCGATGACGCAGGTGCGTGAGCCACGCGACGGTGCAACGTCGCTCTCGTGAACTACAGCGGGAGAGCGGGTGCGCAAAGACTTGATGCTCTCAAGATGTAGAACTTGAGCTTGGAGAGCAAGGGCTTCTCTTTGACACAAAAGAGTGTGAAAGTGTATCTAGGTGTCTTTTTGGTGTCTCTAGGTGTGTCTTAATGTGCAAGAGGTTCCTCTCTATTTATAGAGGCCTTAGGAAGGCTTTGGAAAGCTTCCATAGCTGTTGGGAGCAAAGCCCAAGAGAATCAGGCCGAAATCAGGAACAATGATTGCACTGACAGGATTATCAGACGTCTGATCCTGGCATCAGACGTCTGGAAGATCACTTTAAGATGTCTGAAAATAAGGTCAGACATCTGATTTTGTGCGGGTTTCTTCCTGACTTGAATCAGATCTAAACAAGGTTCTAGTGCAAGTCCATCAGACGACATACAGGATGTCTGGCACTATGTCTGGACGTCTGAAAACCTACTTTTTCGTGGGAATGGATTTCCAAGAGAGTGCAACGGCTAGAAAATCTCTGAGAAGAGATTTTTGGTCAGCCGAGGCAAAATGATCATTTATCAGATATCTGGAAAGTCCTAAGGACGTCTGATAAGGCTCTAACGGTCATATCGTTGAGTGTTTGCTAAGCCAGCCAACGGTCCACTTATTGGACGTCTGGCAAAGTCATCAGACGTCTTCTAAGACGTCTGGACAGAGGTCTGGACGTCTGATTTCATCAGACAGAGGTAACAAATCCAGCCTAATGTTATCAGACGTCTGAATCAACAGTCAGACATCTTAAAACACATTATCAAACGTCTGATTTTGGAATTAGACGTCTGGAAATGCTGTTTGAACCCTATATTGGTTTTCTAAGTTCTCTACAGAAAACCTAAGTATCCTAGGGTTGTGCCGATGTTCCTAGGACTACTGTTATGGTAATTTGAGGCTCTTTAACATGAATCTAAGTAACAAAAAAATAAAAAGCAACAAAAGAAACGAAAAATACAAGGAGTATAATTGAGACGTTGGCTTCGAGAGATAACCGGGTTTTATTGTTATAGCGTTGTAGTATAGCCAGTTATTGCCAACATTTCAAATATAAATTTTTTTACTCGGAAAATAAAAGAGTTCCCGAGGTCGAACTCAGGGAGCAAGTTGTATTCTAGAGATATACATGTTTCTTTTACAAAAAGAAAGAGAGAGGGAAAGAATTTGTTGTCTTCTTTTCTTTGTTTTCTTCTTTCAGTTCTTCTTCTTCTTTGTCTGCAGAGGTGATGTCTTTCTTCTGCAATGGTGATGCTCTTCTTCTTCTTCCTGCTGTTCCTGCTCCTCCTTTTTCTTCTGTCTTTCTTCAGATCTTCTTCTTTCTTCTTTGTTTTTCTTCTTTCAGTTCTTCCCTTGTTCTTTTGTGTTCTCCTCTGCCTCGCCTTCTTCTGTTGTTCTTCATATCTTCCTCCGTCTTTCTTCTTTTCCCTTCAGGACGTCGTCTGATTTCCAAATCAAACGACTTAAACTGCCTGTTGCTACAGTCAGCTTCCTTCTTCTTCCGCGGTTCTTCTTCTTCACCTGTGCCTGCACACTTCAGAGCTTACGTCAGAGAACAAAACCTACTCTACCCTCTCCCCCCCGCGTCTCTCTCTCTCTAAAACCACTCTTGGGAAAGCTCTCCCAGAGTTGCCGGGTAATCGGGTTCGGGTCTAAGGGGACCTCACCCCGTGTGCTGAGGCAGTAAGGCTAGTGCACAAAATCAATTTAAACAGTGGAAAGGGTGTGAGGCTTACCGATGTGGGACTAAACGCAGACCTTTCCTCGCGTGCGCCTGCTGGGAGACCGCGGCCTGGCTTCTGCAGCTGCGGCTTTGATTTGCGTAGGTTGCTGGCTGGCTGCCTTCGCAAGACTCCCCGTAATCCGCAGCAGCTGGAGACCTGGAGTCCTCAAGCCTGGAGCGCGGGAGAAGCTGCTTCAATGTGCGTTAATGGCGGTCGAACCTCAAAACCTGTCGGACACGAATATGGCCTCTCGGCCTGATCAAACCACTGGGGAACCTTCGCCGTGGCACGGCGAAGGTGAGGAGCTGCGCGGCAGGCCGCAAGGTGGTGTCTGGCGGCAGCCCTAGGTTGGACTGCAACCGGAGGAATGGGTTTGTTCGGGGGAGCGTTACGGAGGTGTGGAGTGGCAGTGGAGGGGTGGGGGGTGCTCAGTGTGATGAGGCGGAGGTTCGGTGAGGGTCGGCGAGGTGTGTGAGGCTGTGGAGCGATGGGAACATCTCGCCGGAGGGTGGCCGGAGTCGAAGGGGGTGACGATGGTCAGGGTCGGTCGAGGGCTTAATTGAACAAATTGAAACCGGGGAAAGAAAGAGGAGAAGAAGGGAAATAGTTCTAACTTACTTGCAGGGACGAAGGGGGAGCAGTAGGGCGACAGTCGTATCGACTGTCGCCGGAGAAGAAGATGCTCAGGGAAAGGGGCGGCGGCGAGCAGAGAGCCAGAGAGGCGCCAGCTGGGTACGGCGTGGCGCGGGAAGAGCAGGGGAGGAAGTCTCTGCTGCTGGTATTGCGGCAGAGCGAAGAGGAGGAGGAAAGTTGGGGATTTTCTCCGTCAGATCCGAGCTGGGAAGAACGGTGGAGCGACGGGGGTATTTATAGGGATCAAAACAGGGAGGGAGGCGGAGGGAGACGACGTGTCTCCCTCGCCGGAGGATGGCCGGAGATGGAAACCCATACCGTCCGTGCATTCGCACGGCCGGTATGGTGGGTTGCAGCGACCAGGGGGGTGTTCCTGCGACGGCTGACGACGCAGGGCACCCCCGGTTGTCTTGCCAGACCCTCCCCCTTACCCTGCGCGGCGCCATGCTCCGCGCAAGGTCGCCGGAGCATGGTGCTGGTCAGGTTTTGGCAGGAGGGACCTGAATGCAAAGAACGAAGGAGAGTTAGGGGCCAAAATGCGACGGTTCAAAAGTTGAGGGCCAAAAAGTAAATATATGAGGACCAAAGTGTAAAGTCGGTCAAGGAGGTTTCTTCTTAGGCTCAAGTTTTTATACATGATTAATTAGGACCTAAGGAATCTGATGGTGAATTTCATTTCTATATTAAACCTTGTTTGACCGGTCAATTTATGCAAAAACCCAAATTAAGTTATTAATTGGGCATGGTTCTCAATGTAGGTCAAAATGGGTTCTGAAGGCCAAATTGAAGGTTCTAAACCCTAGAGATTATTTTTCTATGAATTTTAGAGGGTTTATTCTATTTTTACTTTGCCTCGAACCTCGTGAATTGAAGTGGGTTGTTTTAGGGTTACAGATTATCACTTAGTTCCTTGGAATTGCTGTAGCCCTTGCTAGATCATCTCATCCCACTTTTATTCTTATTAAGTTGCTTTGACCTATGTTTGGACCCTGAATTACCCTGTATGCAGATTATACTGGTAAAATTGCATTTTTACCCCTTATGACTTGTTTTCTCCTTAAACTCAGAATTCTCTGAGTTAAGCCTTTCCTTGAGTTATGTAGGAGCTTTTATCCTTTGTATTGGGTCAAAATGAGCTAGTTATGGCTCATGATGAGGTTCTCATCAGAGTACAAGAGAAGGAAATCTATCCTATTCTTCATCTCCTTCCTTCTTCAATCTATCGCTCCTCGCGAATCTCCTCTGTTTTCCATCAAGCTCCTCCAATCCGTCCTGGATGCGAGCTCGAACTCTGTCTAATCACGTCTCCATTTGCAATTGTCCTGAAATCTAAGACTCCAAGTGCAAACAGAGTACCAACATCCTTGATCTCATGCGAAAGTGCCCCCATCACGGAGTTCCTAAATGGGAATAAGTCGAGTCTTTTTACCAGGGACTCCATGAAGATATCCACTTATTCATCAATGCAACCTGCGGAGGAAATATCATGGGTCAACACGAAGACACTATATGGGAGATTCTCGAGAATATGTGTGAGAACTCCATCAATAATGACTCCATGGGCTTATTCGATCGGACGAATGCCCGCGCATCGACGAATCCAAGGGGAGCACATGAGACGCAGGGCCTGTCTGCATCCGTCGACTTGGAATTGATGGCCAGTCGATTGGATAAGGTCTCTATCATTGAGAAGAAGGTGGACGAGCTGACTCAACATCTACAGTGAGCCACCTCTGTGCAAAGCCCATTCGCACAACTGCCTTCTAGGAGGGAAGCTGTGCATAACATCTATCACCGATCTTCTCAGGGGATGGACCCGTATCCACCCTTGTCTGACTCTAGGACTAGAGGAAACTCCAATCCAACCTACTCTAGTTGGGGGAACTCTGAACCCTCATACTCTGACTTTCCTGAGGTTCCTCAGACCTACGAGGACCTCAATGCCATCTAGAATGACCCATTCTCTAATACCTATAACCCTGGATGGTGGAATCATCCCAACTTCTTGTGGACAGGAAATCATCAGAATCAAAGACCACCATATCAACCCCATCCACAAGCTCCTCGTCCATATCAGCTGCCTCAGCCTCAGCCCAACCCTACCTATCAATCTGGGCCAACTCAAATAGATCAAATGACTCTTATCCTTCAGACTCTGACTGACATTCAGAAGATGAATGCAGCTATGAAAAAACAACACAAGGATGAGATTGCAGAGGTTCGCAATCAACTCACCCAGATGACAAATTCCCGCCAACCTAGCACACTTCCTTCACAACCTCTGCCAAATCTGAATAACGTGCCAAACCAGAGGCACGTTATGAACCCAAATCTGGGCCAAGCCCACATGATTTATCAGGCCCCTTCCATTCCATCACCCGATGGGATGGAAGCTTCGACATCGTATGCGGGATTTCAGCAGCAGTTACCCATTTTACCAACTCCAAACCAAAACCAGGCAAGACTGAATTCTGTTACAACCCGTAGTGGCAAAGCAACACAAGACCAACCTTATCCACACCACTTTCAACTTGGTAGTAACCCAAGCCCTAGGATAGTTATCCAAGATACCCCTATCCCAGATCAAGAACTTGGACCTATTCTAGAGGAACTATCCAAGGCTCCATTTCCTGAGGCCTTGACCAAGGGAAAGAGGACAACCAAACCCGTGGCACCTGAGGAGGATCTGGTCAAGCTCTTTGAACAGGTCCATATAAACACCTCGTTGATGGATGCGATCCACCACGTACCGGCTTAGGCACGATTTCTGAAAGACGTGTGTACACCTAAGCGTAAGCCGTGAACCAAAAGTGGGAGTCCAATCGTACTGTCAGAGCAAGCCAGCTCTGTAATTTTGAGCAAACTCCCACCTAAGGCAAAAGACCCAAGTACTCCACTGATTTCCTGTACCATTGGTGATACCCAATTTGACAGAGCTTTATTAGATTTAGGAGACTCCATAAACCTAATACTAACATCCCTACTTGACCATCTTGAGGAATCTGAGCTTAAACCTACAAAGGTGACATTACAGTTGGCTGACCGATCTATTAAGTCACCTAAAGGAGTTCTTGAGGATGTCATCGTTAGGGTGCTAGATTTCTATTTCCCGGTGGACTTTGTAGTCTTGGATATGGATGCTCTAAGAAACCCGAGGGATACACCAATTATACTAGGGAGATCCTTTCTGGCCACTGCTAGGGCCAACATAAATTGTGAGGAGGGCCAAATTGAACTGAAATTCGGAAACCAAACATTAAAGATTGACATCTTTAAGACCCAACAAGGGATCAATTGCGGTGTTATAGAACAAATATGTGACATCAAGGCTGTGGTTGACGATCTGTATATTGAGGACAACCTGACTACTTCTGATCAACCACAAGAGGATCAAAACCCGCAATTAGAGGAGTCCGAACCTGACCTAGGTACACCCGTAACTCCTTCCCTTATTCCTGACACACACCTCGAACCGCCTGCTGCTGCTGATAACCCTGTCCTGGAACTCAAGCCTCTTCCCGACCATCTCAAATATGTCTTTTTGGGTTCCAATCAGACGTTTCTTGTGATTATCAACTCTAGACTCACACCTGATCAGGAATCCTGTCTGATTACTATTCTCCAGCAACATCGAAGAGCCGTTGGATGGACTTTCGATGATTTGACTGGTATCAGCCCCTCTTACTGCACACACCGTATCTACACCGAAGAGGGCACACGACCTTCCCGTGAAATGCAGAGACGTCTGAATCTTAATCTACAGGAGGTCGTAAAAAAGGAGATCATCATGTGATTAGATGCAGGGATCATCTATCCGATCTCCAACAGTCGGTGGGTGAGTCCAATCCAGGTTGTGCCTAAAAAGGCAGGACTCACCGTGATCACGACTGAAACCGGAGAAATCATACTGACCTATGTGGCGAATTCATGGAGAGTCTACATTGATTACAGAAGGCTAAATTCCTCCACAAAGAAGGATCATTTCCCACTACTGTTTATTGATCAGATCCTCGAGAAACTAGCGGGAAATAGTTTCTTCTGCTTTTTGGACGGGTACTCCGGTTATAACCAGGTGGAAATCCATCCTGAGGACCACAAAAAGACAACTTTCACATGTCCCTTCGGGACATACACATTTCGAAGGATGCCATTCAGTCTCTACAATGCACCCGCCACTTTTCAGCGGTGCATGCTTGCCATATTCTCAGATATGGTAGGTGATTATCTGGAAGTCTTCATGGATGACTTTTCAGTATTCGGAGAATCATTTGACGAATGCCTCCTGCACTTGGTCCAGATCCTCAGGCGGTGCATTGATGTGAATCTAGTTCTTTCCTGGGAAAAGAGCCATTTCTTGGTGCCTGAAGGAATTGTCCTAGAACATCTCATATTAGAAAAGGGCATCGAGGTCGATAGAGCCAAGGTGAACTTGATTTCCAAACTCCCTATGCCTAGCTCGATCAAGGGCATCCGATCTTTTCTGGGGCACGTCAGTTTCTACCGTCGATTCATTCCTGATTTCTCAAAGATCGCGCGCCCCCTAACCACTCTACTATCTAAGGATGTTCCTTTCGAAATCTCCAAGGAATGCACTCAAGCATTTGAAATCCTCCGTGATCGAGTTACCCAAGCTCCGATCCTACAGTCCCTTGATTGGTCTTAACCCTTTGAGATCATGTGTGATGCATCTGACTTCGCTGTAGGAGTGGTACTTGGGTAGAAAATTGACGGGAAACCCATGGTCATCTACTATGCTAGCAAAACACTTGACGAGGCTTAGCGTAACTACACAGTTACTGAGAAAGAGCTGCTAGCTGTAGTATTTGCCTTGGAAAAGTTCAGATCATATCTCCTGGGTTCTCGTGTTATCATTTACTCAGATCACACAACCGTGAGGCATCTCCTCGCAAAGAAGGATGTGAAACCTTGATTAATCCACTAGATCTTACTGTTGCAAGAGTTTAATCTCGAGATTCGTGACAAAGCAGGAAAATAGAACATGGTAGCTAATCACTTATCCTGCCTTCCTTCCAAGATCATCGACTCTTCCGGACCCATCACGGAACATTTTCCTGATGAGGACCTCCTGACTATCAGTACAGAGCTTCCATGGTTTGCTGATATAGTAAACTACCTGGCATCACATCAGATCCCGTCCAATTGGCCGAAGGCCAAGAAGGACAAATTGCTTTCTGATGCCAGGTATTACTTCTGGGAAGACCCGTATCTTTTCCGCATCGGTGCTGATCAAATCATTCAACGATGTGTCGCGGAAGCAGAAATTAGGGACACATTGTCCTTCTGCCATGACCAGGCTTGTGGTGGACATTTCTCAAGTCATAAAACCACAGCAAAAGTCCTCTGGTGCGGCTTCTATTGGCCCATGATTTTCAAAGATGCATACAATCACTGTAGGGCATGCACTCGTTGCTAGACCTTAGGCAACATGGGCCATCGTGATATGATGCCCTTACAACCAATTCTCGTATGCGAAATCTTCGATGTATGGGGGATTGATTTTATGGGACCCTGTTCTGTTTCGGACGACTTCAAGTACATTCTACTTGCTGTTGACTACGTGTCCAAATGGATCGAAGCCATTCTGACCCGAACCAATGATCATAAGGTGATTATCAAATTCATTCATCAGAACATCTTTTCGCAGTTCAGGATTCCACACGCTATAATCTCTGATGGAGGGACCCATTTCACTAACACTCAGTTCAAGTTACTGATGATCAAATACAGGGTGTCACACCGAATCTCTACTCCTTACCACCCCTAAACTAATGGTCTAGCTTAGCTGTCAAATCAGGAGATCAAGAAAATCCTCCAGGTTACTGTTCGACCTGACAGGAAAGACTGGTCATCCCGACTTCCGGAAGCTTTGTGGGCTTATAGGACCACCCACAAAACCTAATTAGGTATATCTCCCTACAGATTGGTGTACAGGAAGGCATGTCACCTCCCCGTCGAATTGGAGCACAAGGCCTATTGGGCAGTACGGAACTACAACCTAGATCTTTCTAAGGCAGGAACCCATAGAAAGCCTCAAATGAGCGAGATCGATGAATTACTCCACGACACGTATGAGAACTCGCGAATTTACAAAGAGTGGGTTAAGGCCTTTCACGGCAAGCACATATCCCGAAAGATCTTCCATCTTGGTCAAAACTTCCTACTCTTTGATGCCAAGCTTAAACTGTTCTCAGGTAAACTACGATCAAAATGGATCGAACCTTACCTTGTCCGACGAATCTTCGGAAATGGAGCCATCGAGATCAGTCCACTCAGCCATGATTCAGAACCTTTCGTCGTGAACGGTCAGAGACTCAAACCGTTCATTGACCTGACCGATACAAATTTGGCTAAGATATCCTTTACCCTCCAATCTCCCTGAGCTCATTGCTCCCAGCCGATGGCGTAAAACTCAGTGCTTAGCGGGAGGCAACCCATCATTTTTGAAAAACCCCAAAACCTTTCTTGACATTCCTACGCTGAATTCATATTGCACTTTAGGGCTCATCCATTAGAACAGCCGACCCCATCATAGGTACCCATACCCAAGTGTTGAAATCGTTCACAACAGTCACCTTGACCCGTTCGCCCACCTAAAACCTGTTCTAATGAATAATCTAATCTGAACTTGAAATCACCTTATTTACAATGAGGACATTGCAAATTGTAGGCATGGGGGGTATGAAAGAGCAAAACGCCATGAAAACTCATCTCACAACAAAAGGTTTCAACAACAACAAAAAAAAAATCACATATCCCAAAAACACCAAAAAAATGAAAAAATTCTTGAAAAAGAACAAAAAAATTCTGAGGGGAGAGAAAATTTTGAGGCCATACAAATCATGAGGAGAAAAAGGGGAAAAGTGAAAAATGTCAAAAAAAAAAGAGCACAAAATGAAAAGAAAAAGAAGAGATAGTCATTAGTAAGAAATTAAGGGATTAACCGAGTTCTAGACCATATCAAGAAAAAGAAAATGAAAGGAAAAAGTGCTAATGAGACACAAAAGAGATTAGTAGGAACGCTGATCTTAGGCCTCTTGGGCTAGACCCCTAAGCTTAAAAATTCAAGTATCCGCTAAGATCTGGATAGTCCTCAAGAGGTTGGGGAAAATGCGACACTTAAAGTATTAAGTTTAAGGCTTAGGGAGTATTCGGCCTCGTTAACTGACCTCTACTTTACGGGACTCGGTAACCTAAGCACCCCAATCCACACACAGCCTAGTTCAGTGCGCATAAGTATCAAAATCATGTAAATGCATTTAAGTTGTTAAGAAAAAGTCTCCTAGATTAGGAGCGACCGATCAACACAAGTTGATTTGTACGAGTTCCCGACGCGGAAGGGTGGGAAATTCCCCTCGAAGATGCGCAATAACATTTCATCTCCTCGGTGCTTGTCTCCTAGGATATTTACATATCCTACTGAGGGCACATGTGCTGGTTCAGATGCCATGGGCGGCATTATCACGAAATGTCGATTGCCAGGGTCTGGATTTAGCTACAGAACACCATGGGAGGGATTATCTCAAAATCTCAAAAGCCAGGGTTCTGGGGGTTACCATGGGTGGTGCTATCACGAAGCATCGATTGCTAGGGACCCTTCGAGGATTGATGATGGGGACTAGGAATCTGATACAGATCATGTTGAGAAGCCAATCCGAAGCTAGAAATAAAAAGAAAAGAGAGGGAAAACTCTCCAAACAAAGAAAATCCTCTGTCTCCCTCTTACAAAAACGCACTGCAAACTGAACCGAGGCTAAAATATGTTACAAGCACGGGTGCTTTAACCGCGAAGTCCAACAAACCTTAGGATAGTTCCTATGGGCCTTAGAAACCTTCGCGGTGGAATGAGGCTAGAGCTGGTCAGGTCCGGATCTTGGTTGGTACTTGAGAACCTCTAGGCCTACTATCAGCATTCTAACCTAATCAAAAAGAAAAAAAAGCACTCATCATAGTTTTAAACAACAAGGAACTCATGGTCTAGAATCGAAGTTGAAACCTTAAAATTTTGCTAAGGGACTAGCAAAATCTAGGCATGGGGGTATGATGGGAGCACCATCATGAGCCCTAACTAGCTTATTTTGACCCATAAAAGAGAACAAAATCTCCTACATAACCACTTGGAGGTCCTAATTCACTGAATAACCATTTTAAGAGAAAAGCAAGAAACAAGGGGTAAAACTGCAATTTTACCATTGCAGCACAACAACGGGTTTTCTCAAGGGCTAAACACAGGTTAAATGGTCTTAACAAGATAAAAAGTGGGTTGTTTCAAATAGAAAAGGGTTCGTGTGAATTCTGTTGATTAAATGACTTCTTGTAACCCTAAAATAGACCCACTTGATTTAACAAGGTTCTGGTCTGGATAAAATTCACCTAAACCCTCTAAAAATCATAGAAAAATATTCTCTAGGGTTTAGAACCTTCAATTTGGCCATTGGAACCTATTTTGACCTAAAATGGGGTCTCAGACAAATGTTTGCCCTAAATTAGGTTTTTATGTAAATTTCCTAGTCAAACGTGGTCAAACCAAAAATCCAACCTCACCATTGGATTCCTTAGGTCAAAATTAGGTTTGTGCCAAAATTTGCACCTAAGGGGAATTCATCTTAAACCCACTTTGCAAATACGTACAGCCCAATTACATTTCTCCCCTAGATTTCAAAAACCCTCACAATTGACCCCCTATCTTCTTCTTCGTTCTTTGCAATTAGGTCCCTCCGCCATTATAGCGGAGGGAATCCTACTCCGGCGAGCTTGAAAGGGTGATTTCTCCCTGATCTCTCAGAGAATCCCCTTCAAAATTGAAAGGGGGATTCTCTAAGAAATCTCCTCCAATGTGAACACAATTAGAAGCCCTATTTGGTACCCAATCTCTCATGTGAAAGCATGAGAGATTTGGGTCTGTCTCGAGTTTCCTCTGCCGGCAAACTTGTCATGCTTGGAAGCTTGGCTTCCAAGCACAAACTCGACCTCCATGACCTATTTAAGAGACCCCAACTCTCCCTGCATCTCCTAAACTTGAATTTAGCTGGAGAAACCCCTCAATTTCATCTCTCCCCCTCTGACCGATCTGCTCATCAAGCTCCGGCGACTTCCCCCACTCTTCCTCGTCGCCTAGCCACAATACCGGAGACAGGTTCCTCTTCCTCTCGCTTGTCCACATTGTGCTGCACCAGCCGACACTCCTGCTTCCCCTTCGTCCTTGCCGACCTCCCTCATTGAGCACTTTCGTCTCCGATGTCGACGATATGAGCCGACTGCCATCCCTGCCTCCCCCTTCGTCTCTTCACTCTCAGATAAGTCCTCTCACCCTCTACTCTTTTTTTCCCTCTTTATTTCCCTCGAACGACCACTGCCGCACTCCACCATCATCCCCTTCACCTCCGGCCACCACTCTGGCGAGTTCGCTCCACTTCCACAGACCACCTCCCTCCTCGCCGACCGATCCATAAGCACCGCCCCGCCTCACTGATCATAACCCCCCACTCACAACACTCTACCACTCACACACAAGCATCCTCGAACACACCCACATACACGGCTGTAGTGTGCCCTAGGCACGCACCCAGAGGTGGTCCCACGTCACTCCAACCACCTCTGTACATTCGTCGCACCTTGGTGAAGCTCCCTGAGATTTTTAACGCGGTTGCGAGGCCATTTGTGTGATTTCAGGTCTAGGGGCTCGCTGCCATTGACACACGGCTTGAATCTCCCTTGCAAGCTTCTCTAGGCCGTGCCTGCTCCAGGATCCAGTCCCAGGTTATGCGGGGTACTCTCGCAAACCTCTCCAGGTGGCCACTTGAAAGCAAGAGCCATCCCCGTAGCTGCAATCGAGCGACACCTCTCTGCTGCAGGCGCGTGTGAAAGAGGCGGGAAGATAGTCCCACCTCAGAAACATCTGGAGCACCAAAGCCACATAAAAGGAATTTCTTTATAGGGCTTATCGCCTCCAACTCATGGGGTGAGGTCCCCTCTCACCCGACTCAACGCCTCATCCGCGACCACCCCCCACAGACCTAGTGACCCGACCCGACCTCACACCTCGCCCACCACCGCACATCGGTGGGCCTGGTCCCGGGTGCGTATCCGACCCGATTACCCGAGAAGTAGCTCTAAGAGAGCAAACCTAAGAGAGAAAGGAGAGAAGAGAGCTCGCATGGGTAGGGGTAGGTTTTTCTCTGTAGAGGAAGGAGAAGACGAAGAGGAAGAGGAAGCTAAGGGCTAAAGCCAAGGAAGAAGAAGGAAAAGGCGAAGGCAGAAGAAGAAGGAGCTGAAGAAAAGGAAGAGAAAGAAAGAGAAGGAAGGAACTGAAGGAAGAAGAAGCTGAAGGCAGCTGAGACAGAGAAGAAGGTAGAGGAAGAGAAAGCTAAGGCAAGGGAGCTGCAGCCAAAATCAGAAGAGGAAGAAAGGCAGAAGCCAGAGAACAGAGAAGAGGAGAAAGAAAGAATAAGAAGATTGAAGGGCAGTCATCAGAGATAAAGAAAGAAGAACAGAGAAGCAGAAGAAAGGAGAGAAGCCAAGCACTGTAGCATCCACATTTTAAGGCGTCTAATTCACAAATCAGATGTCCAATTTTATGTTTATTCACATACATTGGTTCCTTTAGTGCCTTACATTTATTCCTATCTTTTTGCACTATAACATTGATTTTATTACATATTATATTCTTTCAAATTCTCAAATTATGATCTTGATTTCTAAGCCTTAATTTGCTCCCTGTGTTCAACCTCAGACTTTCAAATTCGAGTAATAAATTGTATTTGTTTTGAACACTTTTTTGACTATACTACAACGCGACTTTTCTAAAACTCGATCAAGTGCTCCAAACACCCTCCTTAGAGTATCAAATCACTCAGGCAAACGTTAATACCACTGTTTCAAAGCGAGATAGGAGGGTTTGCACTGATAAAGAGATCGATGCCTATAGCCTTAAGGGTCCAAGTCCTAGTGCAATGCCTATAGTGCGTGCTCAGTGCAGGAAGTGTGCATCACACTGCGAAAAGTGATTTTTCTTTTGAAAACTGCAATCAATTTATTCAAATACTTCCTGTATATTTTACTTTATTTTCTAGAAGCAATGTGACCACTTAATTAATCTTTTTAAGTCAGCTTAAATTGTCTTCTTTAATTATATCCAAATGCAATGCGTGTGCAGATAACTGATGCAAAAAGATAGGAAGTACGTACCTTGCTCTAGCACTCTTCGATGCAGAAATGTACGCAATGTAGTAAGAAAATTTAGATGCTGCTTAAGCAATCCTAGGTGGTCATCCTAAAGATATGAAGCTTCTAACAGGCAGTTCAAATTTTTTTTTTTAATAATAAATGTGTAATCAAAAGAACTAACTAAAAATAAACCTAGAGTCTAAAGAATCAGGGACACTCTCCCAAAAATTGGCCCTAGAGTACAAATAACTAGACTAAACCTAAAGAGTCTACTCAAAAATGCTGAATCAGAAGTCTAAGAGGACGAATCCTCCTAGATGATCCTCTACGTGTCTCCACACGTGTGGGATCAAGGCCCACAGGCTCCTATGATTATCTCCACGTGTGGACGTCGCTCAAGGTCGACGTCGTCTCTCAGCTATGTCTATCACCTCGTCAGATTCCTCACACAGAAAAGATAAAGAATGATTAGATAAATGCCCAATTCAGAATAATCAGAAATAAAGTCAGGTGAATTTATTATGTCGATTGCCTCCCTAGCAATGATGCCATTTGATCGGGAAATTTTCTCTTGCAGAAATAATCAGAAAAAGTTGTTGTCACAATATGTAATGTGGTGGAAAATCTCCAATAAAAATTATTGAAAATATACTGACATTGAACCACAAAATCAAGTCGTATCCACGGGGAGGCATAAACCAACAACTTACCAATATTTGCAATGGATTATTCAAATATGTTGTACGAATCTAAATGATGCGAAATCGATTCGGTGATAAGTTGTTGCATCAAATGAGATCAAAGATAACTTGAATGAGCATTCACACAAATTATATAAAAGCAGGAGGGTTTGAGAGCAATTACCCACAATATAAAATATTATATCAAAAATAATAACTCTTCAACCATATTCATTTCATCTAATTCCCCCTCTCCTATAGCAAAACTGGGGAGATGGATTTCCTTTCTTACGCGTGCACGAGGAGCTGCAGCTGGTGGCGCAGCTCATCGGAGTAGGGTCGACGAAGAGGATCACTTCGGTGGTGGTGCGGCGGCTTGTAGTGGTCGGAGATGCCGTCGGCGATGAGGAAGAAGTGCGGTGGCAGTGGGTTGTTGGTGCTATTAAGAGCCACTGCAGCCGGTGCAAGTAACATGGAGACGTCAGCGGCTGTGCGTGGGAGGTTGCGCACGTCTGCGATGGCGTCGGAGAGGCATTGACATTGAGGAGGAGGTGGCTGCACGATGGGTGGCAGCGGGTTCTGTGGAGTTGCAGAGGCTGACGAAGAAGAAGATGATGAAGAGGGAATAGTAGATGGTGTTGTTGGAGGGTTCTTCGTGGGTGTGAGATTGGGTGAGGGCGGCTGCTGTGGTGAATGGGTGAGGGCGGCTACGGCGGCTAGGAGTTGGCAAAGAAAAGATGGTGAGGGTGGTTCTGGCGGTGGCGTGATGGTCACGGCGGAGGCTCACAGTGATGGGGTCGTGCGGTGCCGTGTGCTGTCATCGCATGGCTAGTCGTGGTGGGTTTGCGATGGCAGAGGAGGTGGTCCACAGTGCACTCTTGGATCACAGTCTACTCATGTTCCACGGTGGTGTTGGTGGAATCGAAGATTGGCCCCAATGTCAACCGACCTTTGCCACTCTCCCATCCCCCATCCCTCCTCTTTTTAAACGCCTCTCAAGTTTTGTTTCCTCCCTCGAGATCTTCTCCAACAATCTCACTGGGTTGTTGTGAGGTTGCGATACGCACGACTGAACTACGGGGAGAGAGAAGGTGGTGAGAAGCTTGGGGAGGCGACCGCGCATTCTACAGGAATTCAGAGAAAAGAAAACAAAAAACAAATTGGGTTATTTATAAAAATAATCTAAAATAATGCATGAAATGCAGGTCTAATGGAATGTATGAATATGCATGCAAACCCTTATTTATAAACTAATCTATTTATATATTAAAGTATGCTATGTACATGCAAACATTAATTTAGTAATTAGGCATTTAAGCATTTACTTAGCCTACAATTGTGGTCTCATCAGCATTCTAGTGTAGTCATAATTATCTTGATTATCTGTATTAAACTCTTTTAGATATACATTGATGTTCTCTCTCTTTCTCTCTTTTTCTTATTTTGCAAGTAGATTAGCTAGATATTATCGACCTGATCTCTTGTCTGATAAATACCAAAAAAATCATAAAAAATATAAAAAACCAAAAACAAATAAAGTCAAAGCGTGATTTTCAAACAAAACGTTTGCCTCCCTGTGTTCGACCTGAGACTCACTTTGAGTTTTGGTTATAAATTTATTTGGTAGCGATATTTTGCAACTACGACAACAGGTTCTCTAAAACCCTAATTTTACTGGCAAAAAATACGTTCATCAGCAGCCTTATCCATAAGTGAGAAGGAGAACATCTTCATGAGTAGGATGTCTCAATTTTGAAAAGGAGGCCCGAAGGTCTGGGCTAGATGTTTCAGCTGCTTGATATGCTGGAAGGGATCCTCAGAGTTTAAGTCGTGAAATTTGGCGATACCATTAATCAGATTCAATTTAAGTTCAACATCAGGCCCTCTAGCTGGGATTTGCACCCTGGGTTCACTGCAGCGGAATTGTAGTGATCTCGCATCTGAGGATGTTGCGGTGGATTCATGAATGCCTGGAATAGATCGTTGAGGCGCTGTAATTGAGTCTGAATATTGAGCTCTTCTTCTTGGTTCTCCATAGATGCAGATGAGGAAGATCTAGGCTCAGAAGTGGAAGAGTCGAAAGAGATGTCAATCTGGTCAGGTGGTAGAACAAACAAATGGGTCGAGGCTTGGCCTCGACGACAATGAATTGCTAGTGGAGGCCTCAAGGGTGGTCTTAAGGACATCCTCCTAAGCATGCACTAAAGAACCAGATGAGGGATAGAATATGTGATGGACCTAATCGAGGCACCCAAAAATCTTTGGATGACTAAGGAAGTTCAAGGCGGTTGATACCTCTGGATCAGAAAGTTACTCACCAGAGAATTACTTGGGCAGCCAGGAAGGGAGAGTCCCTCAAAGACCCCTACACAGTAGAGCGTCCCCATGGGTATAGGGTTTCCCCCACCGGACCTTCCTTGTCACTGAGAATTCAAGTAGACTAAAATGAGCAAGGTTGACTCCTTAGTCTACCAATTTTAATCCTAAGTATGTGTCTTGAATTTCACTTGAACTTTAGAGTTGATTTTGATTTATGACCTTATTTAGAGGTTGGTTAACCCACAACGTGGGTCAACTTCACCTAACCTACCCTAAAGTTTAGGATGAGTTAGGTAAAGAACCCAAAAGTCACCCTGAGTGGTTTGGAAACAGGTTATTAGGTCCCAAGTTTTGGTGATTCAAGTGATTATTAGAGCCTGCTTTTAGGATTCACTTGATTGAATCAATTCAACCAGGGCTTAGGTAACATAAGATGCGAGAAATCTATTTTGACCTTTGGCAGCAAATTAGATAGTGGCATATAATGCATTTGCCACAAATTCCTTAGATTTAGTGGCAATTTTTTTGTATTTGTTACTATAACATTTTGTCAAGTGACAGTTAGTATTAGTGACAAATATATTTGCTACTATTGATTTTGATTTAGTGGCAATTGTTATTTATTCCACTATAATATTTTTGTCAAATAACAATTAGCATTAGTGGTAAATATATTTGCTACTATAATCTTTGAGTTAGTGGCAATTGTTATTTATGTTGTTATAATATTTTTGTAAAATGACAATTACCATTAGTGACAAATATATTTGCCACTATAATATTTGATTTCGTGGTAATTGTTACTTATGCCACTATAATATTTTTTTAAAACGACAAATTGGTATAGATGAAATAAGGCCACTATTTTATCTTTAACATTTTTTTAATAACATAAGAAAAAGTTAAATTGAAACTTATCCCTTCAAATAGAAAAAAACTTTTGATTTCATTTATTTAAGATACATATAGGTAGGAATCAGAGTAATCTGACAACAATGCTGAATTTTTTTTTAATTAATACATCAAGATATAATTTAAAATGTGATTTCACAAAAATATTCATTTTTTGTGAAAAGGATTAGAGCAAATATTTTGACGCATACTATTTTGAAACATCTAATAATATCTTCTCTCCCAATGCATCTCGTGAGTTCAATATTATAAATCGCACGGCTTTATATATGTCCCTATATCTATATAACATATTATTGTTATTATTTTAAAAAATAATTTAAAATAAAAAATAATAATTTTTTTGAAAGTAAATAGGTGTGTTTAATAAATAATCAAAAACATTTGTTTTCTAAAATTTCAAGGGATAGAGGCAAAAAAAAAAAAAATTAAGTATGTTGATCACGCCTTTCCGTTCTCGTCTCTCCCTCCGGTTGTAGTAAAAACTCTTTTTCTCACTCAAAATCGCACGCGAGAATCCCCACCTCCTTCGGTTCTCGCCTCTTCCTCCTGTTCAACCCCGGCGGCCTTCACCTTTACAATCTCCACCATCGTCTCGCATCCTCTACTCCACCGTTTCCAATCGCGTCTTCTGCTCCACCCCTCCGATCGCGTCCTCTGCTCCACCATCTCCCTAAGGTATGGCATTAATCTCTCAATCTTGCTCGATCTTTCTCTATCTCTCTCGCTTTCTTCCCCTCTTGAGCTCGCCTCCTTCCCAGCGATCTCACTCAATCTCGTCATTTACCCGTTGATGTCGTTTCCCTTCATCACCACGATCCCCAATCACCTCCTCCCCTCCTCCCCCTGCCCTCTTCCCCTGCCGCCCCACTTCCTCCCGCTGCCGCATCCTCCCCTCCAATCCCTGCCCCCTCCCCCCTCCCTACCCTCTGCCCCTGCCGCCCCCCTCCTCTCCCTGACCCATCCTCCCTTCCTCCCCCTGTCCCCTCCCTGCCTTGTGCCCCTGCCACCCCATGACCGATCCTCCCTTCCTCCCCCTACCTCCTCCCCCCTCCCTCCCCTCCCCTCACAGAACCCCGCCTCCCTGTTTTTTTTCGAAATTAAATGTGTATTTTAGTTCTAATATACTTTGCTTTTATTTATTAGATTCAATTTACATGTTAAATTAAATGTGCATGTAATATAAATTTACATGTTTGGTGGAGCAAAATTGGATGGGTGTATCTCTGCAATCCAAAGGTTTTCCTTCTACAAGGATTGAACTGTACTTATGAAACAAGCCAGCCTTCAGGAATAGTTTCCTTGTGAGTATCGTCGTGCAAACTTTTTCAATAGTGTGCTTTGTGCCATTTCATTTCATATATCTTTACAGTTAGTTGATTATCTTTTGTTTTGCAGAATATTGTCCTCCTATGGGCTGGTTGGTGAAATATCTCTGTCCATTGGCAATCTTACAGAACTTCAACATTTGTAAGTTCTAATGCACACTGAACATGTCAGTTCAATCTCAACGCACGTGTCTTTCTATTTATCTATCTCCACTCAAGTGTGAAGATTAATTTAATTTTTGGATACGAATTTTCTCAAATTCACGTTAGAAAATCAAATATGTTATGATTTTTTCAACATTGTAAACAAAATCACTAATTGTGCCTTTCTGGACTAAGATTCTGAGTTTCCAGTTTGCCTAGAAATATGAGTTAATTTTTAGTCTGCTTAAGATGAGGAATGTCTATTAAAAAAAAAGAATACAAAGGATGAAGAAAAAGAAGTCAAAACAGTAAAACTCATTGTGAATTACTGCAAACAACAAGACCATCATAAGGCTTCAGTAAAAAAGTATCTTCATCCTTCAAAAGTCCCACAATAGCAGCAACTTAAAGCTTTGCCATCTTCAATCAAAACAATCAGATTAGCAGCCGTGTGAGCTCGCAGCAATCAATTCTATTTGAATTGGTCATTCTTCTCAATCTGAAAATCACAACAGTAGCAACAATCTTCTCCACTGGTTGCTTGATGTGCTTTGCCACCAATGCTTTTTTTTCATGCCTGACTAAACATACCCTTTTTTTCAAGGGCAGATCATCCACAATCATTACTGCTTGATTTTCTTTTGATTTTTTGTTGTGCCAATTTTTTCCTTGGTATTTTATTATTTAGTTCTCAAAGAAAGATGCATGAGTTATAAAATTGTTTCTCTTTGACTGAGAAATGAACTCCACTTCATGTTTCATCCGACTGGATTCACTAAAGGTACCTAAAGAGAGTAAGTATCATCTATTTGCCACTGTTGTTTCAATGTGCAACTATTATTTTACTTGGAAAAAGTTGCTATGAAATTCTGCACAGGCAATGGTTTATTGTTTATCAGTGTAATGTATATATGGAGCATTATCTTTTCTTTTTGGCAGCTAAGGAAATATCTGAGCTATGGAATGAATATGAGGAGAATTCCACACCTGAGGCAAAACTTGTCAAAGATTTTGACAAGGTAACAGAAGTGTAAGCTATGCTATCTAATAATAATCTACCTTTTCTTGAATCCTGAGATAGTTTGCCAATTTGTCTCCTATGTCAAAGGGGAGATTTTTCCTCTTTTATATGGTTGCCAATTCGTTATGTCATTTTTACTATCATAGTGAACTTTCCTATTCTGCAACACCTTTGGTATTAGGATTTCAGCCTAGTGCTAAATTGCAAAACCCATGTTAATAGCAAAACCTTTGCTAAAATGCCATCTCTTTCATTTTATTTGCCTGTAGGCCCTGTACCATTTATCTGATCATGCTCCATTTTACCCAATTGCAACTAAGGTTGCATTGGTTGTAATCCTTATTTTTCCTATAAGCTGTTTGTTACACTATCTTTCCATAATGTGCTCATCCTTGTGATGTCTTTTGTTGGCATCTTGATTTTCTACTGACTTGTTGTTTGAGACATAAAGTGTGACAACCCAACAACTTTAGAAATAATCAAATCCCATGTACAATGGTTGGTAAACTTTCCTATAATAGTTTTTGTATTATATGGAAATGCATTTGAAAATGGAACTTGACATTAAGCAAGAATAGTGGTTGGCTCAATGCAATGTGCTCTAACCACTGAGTTGGTCATATTTCTTTATGCAACAATCTGATAACAATGGATTAAGTCAACCAGCTACCACTATTTCAGATGAGCATGGTCTCAAAAAGCAAATACCCACAGAAGAGCTCATTGTTAATTGTTATTACTTGTAGTTACATAATTTAGAATACCTTTGTAAATTGGACAATAGACAAGTTGGGATTGTTTGAAATCGCAGCCATGATTCTTATTCAATGATCACTAAGATCCATCGCTTCACTGCAAGATTGATGTGCATATGTAAAGAGAATATTGGGCAAAATCTTTTTGAATTTAACTTTGGCTAGTTCTGGTTTTGTGGGCTAGTCAAGCCAAGTTTGTACAATGCTATATTTGTTTTGGAATGTATAAGTCAATTACTTTTGAAGCTGATTTACAGCAGTTCTAAATCCTTAAATATTTCTTCTGAATTCTATTATCTCTAGCTCTGTTGCAAATGATATATTTTGGGGAGTGCCAACAAAATCCAGTATATGTAGTATATGTTGGTGGAGTTGGGATTATTTTATCTACGTATTCAAATGCTTTGAGAGTCAAGCTTAACCTAACCTAGTGCGTTGCCAAATTTGATTTGGGTATTCAAGTCAGTTACATTTTGAAAGTTGACTTATCATGGATATTGATTTTTAATTCTAATAGTAGCATTATCTTTGATATGAATAATGCATATTTGTTGGGGGTTTGACGAATGCTAAAAATACATCATGTTGTGGTGGAGTTGGGATCATTTTGTCTCTACAATCTTTTCTTTTTAAACATCCATTAGTTGCTTACTTCAGCTGTGACTATGAACATATTACAATAACCATTTCATGAACATAAGTGATATTTAGTAATAATTACACAATAGAAGCCTAATGTCTTTGTATGAGAAACAATTTGCATAGAAACAATTTAGCTTGAATCTTGCCTAAGTGCCCATTATTTAGTGTCAAGTACCCTACCAATCAAAAATGTTGTGGCTCATCATGAGGGGATCCAGGATTTGACCTTGTCCATTCTAAATTTATCTTTTGTCTCTTTTGTATTTTAATTTGTTTTTTAAGGATAAATATAGATGATGTTCTCTTTTCTGTCTGGTGTTTTAGATTTGCTACGAAGATATTCAAGGTCATTGCCCTTTCTTAGGTTTCTCAACAAGAGGCTGCAAGAGAAAAAGAAGAGTTGAAGAACACTCTTGAGTGCACAAGAGCTGAACTACAGAATGTTAGAGAATATTGTAACTTTCAATTATCAATTGTTCAATCCTTGACGGCAGACCTGGAAAATTACAAACAATGCAGCATGGAATCTGTTAGCAAGTTGGATGATCTGACAAGGCAAACCAACATCCTCGAGGTGTGTAAGCTTTTACTCAAAATTATTTAGTTCAACATGAAGGGAATCTGATTAAGTGGATTTCTATTTTTTCTGCAGGCAACTTGTTCTTCTCAGCTGGAGCAAATTCAGATGTTGCAGAGCCAACTAAACACTACAAATGGAAACCTGCAGGTTTATATTTATTTTAAGATATTTATTTATTTTAAGATATTCACTGGTTCTGTTTAAATCGTTATTGAGGTAATATTAGCTTCATTTCATGCTTTCTTGAAGATGGCTGATTCAGTAACGATGAGGACAAGAATGGAATATCAAGAGCAAAAGAACCTTGTGGAAGATTTGCAGAAGCGCTTGGCTGATACCAAACTCAAAATTACAAATGGCGAGAAATTGCGAAAGAAGCTTCATGATACTATCTTGGGGAAGCTTTGTCATAAAATAGTCTTTCATGGCTCTTTGTTGCTATCTCAGATAAGTGATAGGTTTTTCGTTCTACCTGTAGGAACTTAAAGGTAATATAACGGTGTTTTGCTGAGTTCGTCCACTGCAGTTTAATTGTGAGGGTAATGGGCCTGAAGCAGCAGGTGTTTCTTATCCAGCCCCATTGGAATTACAAGGACGAGGAATTGACTTGATGCATAATGGTTAGAAATTACAAAAAAATACAAAATGATTAGAAATTACCATTAAGAGGTTTAAGTGTCCATAAATAATGTTTTTTATTATGCTTGTTATTACCATTATTAGTTTTCTTGAAAAGTGAAGGGTGATTATCTTATTGTCAGTAATATAGAGGTCTGTTTGCTTGTTGATAGCTATTGCAAAAGTTTGGAAGATGAAGATGGGTCACTCTAATTTGGAGTGCTTCCTAAGGATTGGCTTATTATTCTATTAGAAAGTTTGTTGTGGTTAGGGGCAAGGAGCTCTGAAGAGGCAGCTGAATGGATTCAGTCATTAATGAATGCTTCTATTAAGGTCCACATTAAAACTTTAATATCTTACTTTTCTATCAGTCATTAACTTACCTTTTCAGAACTGGGATGATCCTCCATTAGTGATGGCAGTTGATGTAGTTGATGCAACTCCAGAAGCTATTTTTGCGACTCTTCTGTCTCTTGGTCCATCAAGATCACAGTAAGGATATTCTTGATAAGTTCTGGAGCTTCTAGACTGGACCTGAAGGGATTGTAGAATTGCTTGCAGTAATTATCCTTGGTTATTTTGAGATTATTTTGATTACATATGGTAAATACTTATGGTACGTACTGTAAAATGGTTAGGAGGGAGCATGATTCTAAAATGTAAAAGGGAAGATAATTTGCTGCTGATTTTAGAAGGCTAGTTCTTGTTGGAAGGAATATTGATTAATCAGATACTGCTGAACCACCTGCTGCTGCTGCTGAAGCAGCAGCTGCTGCTATGCTATTGCTGAAGCAGCAGCTACTGCTATGTTGCTATGCTGCTGCTGAACTGCTGTGGCTGAATGTTGCTGCTAACCTATCACAATCAGCCAATGGGGGAAGATGAGTAGACAGGCTTAAGAGTTAAAGGCCAAGGAGGTATCCTCGTTAATTATCCTGTACCTATGAGAATGGATACATCCTCTTTCTCCCATTTTCAATAGTATCTTGATTTTTTGCATTGGCTAGAATATTCAGTCTTAACAATGGATTTACTGCAACTATGATAAAGGCCAACTCCCAATTGTAACACAAGGAAGCGAGGCAGCAAACGTAACAAGATAGGCTACTTGAATTGTTGGTCTTCAACTTTATTTTGCATTGTTGTGGTCTTCAAGGACATAGTAATATTATTTGTATTGATGCATTTTAAGGGGTTTGTATCAGGTTTTTAGACAGAGTTGTGACAATAATACATGGATGACTTTGTTTTTCTGCATACTAGGTGTCCTTGATGCTCAGAGGTGCCAACGACTATATGCTTGATGAAATGGAACGCTCCCTGCATGATGCCCTCTGCATTGTGAAGAGAACCTTGGAATCTAATACGGTAGTTTGAATCTGCTTTGGTTGATGTTCTCTTCTGGATTGTTGAGCATCATTTTTTTCCTGCTTTGTTTTTTTCAATAGGCAAATCAAATTGTATTTGCACAGGTAACTTTTGACGGTGTCTATTTGAAAGATGTCTGTGACTTTTCATTGGGAAGTTTTTTTTTTTTTTTGAAAACTTGACTAGCATTTACCTTTTCTTTTTTTGGGAAAGGGTTTGCCATTTTTTGTTGATAATACTAGAAGGGAAAAAAATCAAAAGATAACTATATGGTTAGTGTGAATGAATTCTTGATACTACACACCACCATTAAGACACACAAAAAAGAAAAGTAATGTGGCATGCTTATGTTGTTGACATGCTGTATCGATTGTGATTGAACGAGTCTTCCTTTGCCATAAAGTTAGATTTTACTGTTTGGTGTTGTATATTATATCATCTGCTTGTGATTAGATTTCATGGAAATGTTTGAAATATAACTCTTGGCAATTTGACCTTACCATCTAAAATATGGATTTATTTGCAATTAGATCAACCAAAAGGTGGACTTCTAATTAGTTTAACCAATCATTTCAATGGGGCTTAAGATTTTTCAATATTCTAATATTCTTATCCTTCCAAAGAAAGAAATCTAGTATCCTGGATATTGCACTTTGTGAATGATATTTATTTGTTTCTTTTTGAAAGGTTATTGCTGGTTTGGTGGGGCTATGGAAGCTGCATTTTCTGTATACCTAGAATACCTAGCTACAACTCTAAGGCCTAGGGAGCAACTAGCAATTGTAAAATTTGTGGAAGCATTTTTAATCATACCAAAGGTGTTAATAGAACTATTATGCTATAATTTCAGTTATAACTCCTGAATATACATTTGAATTTAAATTGGTCTGGCTTTTACAGGTGCTTTCTGTTAATGTTGCAAAAGATGCAACCGAGTTAGTTGCAAAACTGAGAGCTTGTCACCACACTGCTCAAACAAAGGCAGAGAAACAACTCTCTAGGTGAAGCATATCTTTGGTGTTGACAAGGGAAAAAAAAGTTTTTGATTTGAGTGGTAGCAAAATTCACAAGTAGGGTATGCTTGCATTTTGGCCATATGCTAAATGTAACTTAAGTTGGTTAAAGCAGAACAAATATTCATGTGCATGTGCTTGAAGTAGACCAGTAAAGCAGTATCACAAGTTTTCAAATGAATTTATTTCTAAGAGTAAGCATTGTCATTCACCACTCATAAACTAAGCCCTTGAATTTTTAATGTTGGAATCATTAAAAATGTCTTGGTGTGCTACCGATAATTGTTCAGTTTATTTGGATGAATATCATGTTTACCCGTCTAACTAATCACATTTGTTGACCATCTCTCTTTCCATACAGCATGGGCTTGGACCTTTCTAAGGGGATTATTCGTAACAACCTTGAGGCAGGGGTTATCAAGCCTGCAATGAGTAAAGTGAAGATTATATAGGTACAATACTTGCATATATAATGTAGTATCAATTTAATGATAGAATGCTACTAAAGATAGAAGTTATTAATTGCATATATGACATAGTCTTAACAATGGATTTACTACAGCTATGATAAGGGTTAACTCCCAATTACCTCACCAGGAAGTGAGGTAGCAGACAACATGACAAGCTTCTTGAATTGTTGGTCTTCAACTTTATTTTGAGTTGGTCTTCACAAGAAGAATTTTGCATAGCTAAACAACATCTTGGGCTTCCAAATAAGGATGATGTGAAGCCTTGAAGAAGCATTTTAACGTGGGATGGATGCCAAAGTTTAATGATTTTCCAGATGGTTTTAGTTGGGTTCAAGAAGTGCTTCATATTTCAAGATCCTTATTGTATTTTTATTTTTTCCTATATTTTTCTTTTCTTCTCTTGTATTACCCTTTAGAGGGGAATATGTACTTTGATGGTTTGGGAAGTCAATAAAGATTTTATACTCATGCTTTTATGTTTTGTGCTTGTTAAAAAAATTATTTCTTAGTAAGGAATAAAATTAAATCGTATATATAGACATCATTAAAGTGAATCAATAGCGGCAAATAAATGGCAAAAGAAAGTGCCATTAAAGTAAATAATTAGTGATGATTTAATGGCATGAGAAAGTACCATTAAAGAAAATCAATAGCAGTAATTTAGATACACAAATAATTGTTGCTAAATAATATCAATATAGGTAATTAAATGGTTAAAAAAAGTCACTAAAGTAAATAAATAGTGGTAATAGTGACAAAAAAAAGTTATTACATGATGGATATAGGGATACTAATAGCGTCAATTAAATTATCACTAATATAAATCAATAGTGGCAAAATAGTGGCAAATAAATTACCATTGTAAAAGATCATTAGCGATATTATTTGTGACAATTAAAGTGTCACTAATACCATTGATTTAACGATGATTGTATAATCACCACTAACCTTTTAGTGACACTAACGAAGGCGGCAATTAAGTGGCAATTATTTTAAGTGTCACTAATTACATAAAGTGGCAAATAAAAGGCCTATGATGGCAAATATTAAATGTCGTTAAAAGGTATTCTTTTTGTAGTGCTATTTTCCAAGTGCAATTCTTTCCAAAGTTGGCACCTAGGGCTTAATCAAGAAGGTGAATAGCTCTAGGCACCTTAAGTCCCTAATAGGTGCAAGTATCAGGATTGGGGATCTCTAATCAAATCAGATCAAATCGGCAACTCAGATGATTAATTACTATGAAATAAGTGAGTTGATCTTAATTGATTTTCTTTTTAATCCTTTGAGAGATAAGAGGCTTAAGAAGTAGGGAATGTGATTACCCACCCCTGGTGTGGTTGTCGTGCGGCTGCTCTTTGGATTCAACTCGCAAAATCACAACAAATCAGATAGAGCAAGTTAGTATCAAATTAGAATTGTAATTAGTGAATGAAATGCACGTTGCACCTTGGCAACGGTGCTAAAATGTTGCATCAAAATTTGTCGTAAAATGATCATGTTACAGTATAACGACGAAAATCAATGCGACATTTAAATTTATAAGCTCGAAAATCAAACGTGAGTCTGAGGTCGTTCGTAGGGAGCAAACTATTGCAATTCAATCCACTATTTAGATATGACGAGCACAGTAATGTAGTGAATAATCAAAATTCAATATGAAATATATTTAATGTATGCCAAGAGTCATAGAACAAGAATAGTATAGAGAGAGCAAAAAAGAATGGTGGTTAGAACCACCAATTAAACACTTAGGCTAATTATCTCAATTCAAGCTTAATATCCTTTCAACACTTAGACAAACCCTATTCCCTTTCTCTCTTGAAATCTGACCCAGACTGATTCAACGTAAGGGGGGAGGGGTCGGTTTAGCTTGAAAGGCATGGGGCAAGTTGAATCGCCTGCATTGGCTCGTGTAAGGAGGACCTGACCCTTGTGACTAAGGTGGTAAGCCTACGCACAAAAAGCCTTATAAACAAAAATCCAAATCAGTGTTGCCTGATGTGGGACGATCAGGTGCCCTGTTCTTCTCATGTAGCTGCTGAGAGATGTTCTTCTGATTGAAGTTGCTGCAAGGGCCTTCATCTCTAATTGAGGCTCCAATGACCTTCCTGGAAGTATTCTGCAGCTGTTGGAGTTCGTTGCAAGGTGTAACAATAGCTGGCGATGGTGGAAGACGGCGGCTTGGTCGGTGGTGGTGAGGAAGACCTGAAGATGAAAACATAGGCTAAATTCCCCAGTTAGAAATCTCACGGTGATCGCTGTGATAAATGGAACACGATGGTGGTGGCGGTTTGATGAATGGCGATGTGTGGAGATCGAATGAAGTTGGAGATGACAGTGAAGTGGTGGGTTGTTCGGGGAGGTGTTGGAGTGGTCAAAAGTCCCAATAATGTTGGGGCATTTGCTCAGTAGGTGGAGAGGAAGGTTATGGTGGTTGTAGCATTGTGTTTCGTGGACTGTGGCACTGACGCGAGCTCGTCAAAACTTGTGTTGAAGGTGGAATGACGTGTGGAGTGAGTGATCCTAGGAACTAAAGACCTGAGAAGACTTTAGAAGGGAAGAGGAAGAAGAAGGGGAGCTTATCAGGGGGAGAGGAGGTTGGAAGCAAGCTGGCTTGGCTTGTTGGAGTTGAAGAAGACGAAGTCCTCCGGTGATGAGAAGTGGGGATGATGGAGGAAAGAGCTCCTGCTGTGGCTAGCGAGGAGCGGAAGATAGAGAGGAAGGTGGTGAGCCTCGCAATTTGGTCGTTGGGAGGTTGGAGGAAGGGGATCGAGGTGAGTTGTTGGAGATGAGGTTGGAGGCGGCCGAAAGAGGGACAAGAGGATTTTTGGCTTAAACTTGCCTAAGCAAGACGGCTAGGACTTCAAGGCTCTTTATAGAGCTCAAGACCAGGCTCTAAATGAAGAAAGAGGCCTGATTGAACCTCAATTTTGGGAGAAAAATGTCCCCAAACTCGTTGAGCTCGCCTGACTCTAGGAATTGATTTAGGATCCAAGATCTAGTCCAACGGATTAGGCAATCTCTCAAGATCAATCCCTCCAATTTGGAGGGATTTGGTCTTAATTTGAGGAAGAAATCCCCTGGAGAATCTTGGCCTGAGATGCATTCATATGCTAATGGTGGCATGGACCTAAATGAAGAAAATGATGAGAAAGTTAGGGAGCCAAATGCAATAAACTTGAAACTTGAGGGGCTAAATGTAAGAGATAGAGTTTTAAAGGGCTAAAATGCAAACTAGGTCAAGATGGCCTCTGATAGTCAATTTCGACCTTAATCTAATTTGGATCCAAGGAATCTAATGGTGAACTTGGATTTGCTTTTTTACCATGTTTGACTGGACAATTTGCATAGAAGCCCAAATTAGGATAAATTTTCATTTAAAACTCTGTTCTAGGTCAAAATGGGTTCAGATAGTCAAACCAAGGATACCAAACCTCTTATAATATTTTTATATGAATTTTAGGGGATTTATATTAATTTTATTCTTACCATAACCTCTTCAATTTAAGTGGGTTGATAAGTAAGGTTTTGGTGCTTATTTTCGCCCTCGAAATGTGTAAAACCCCATTTCTGCCAGAGTTGACCCACTTTTTAGCTCACCCTAGGCAAGTGTGCTTGGGGTAATTAGAAAGGAGATGTGATGCACTAAAGCTACTGACAAAAACAAACTATAATTCAAAGCACATAAAAAGATGGAAGCTAGATATGGAAAAGCATTTGAATTAAAAATGAGCAGTTGAAATTACATGGTACTTAGAGAGCTCAATTGTGTGAATGGCACCACACAATTAATCCCCAAGTAGAGGAATGCTTAAACTACTAAAGACAAAAATGATAGAAGAAAATAAAGTAAGAAGCTTCTCCTAAATTGTAGAAGGTATCCTTGCTCCAAACTCAACAGCTCCTAGACCCGGAGAGGATGCTCCTTACTCCTTGAGTGCTTCTCCTCCCAAGGTAGACATCCTCCACCTTAGCTCCTCCTTGCTTGGGTGTCCTCCCTGAGTGGATGTGTGATTGCGCAGCAATCATAGGTCTTAATTGACCTAAATTAGGCTAGGACTTAGCATAAGTTCGGGGAATTCATGCACGCATAAGCATTATCTGCATCTTTACTGCTTTACTTTAGCTATGTATAAAATAATGTTATAATGTGCTGATTAAGTGCATTATGTCGATTGCAGGTAATAAGCTGATCAGGAGCTAGATCTGGAGCTGGATCAGGAGCAGGATCTGAAGCTGGATCAAGAATAATGGGTGTTGCAGCAGAGCTGGAGCAGAAGACTTTGATTAGATGTAGGAATAATGATGTAAGGGAGTTAAGGTTTGCTATTCTATTAAGTAGGAATAAAGCAATAAAATGTGAAGAGCTTAGGTCTATCATAGCCCTAGGATAGCCTAGAGACTTCCCCAAGTCTTAGCCACCCTTAGATTAGGTCGCAACACCATAGGAAGGCCCACAACCCTAGTTCCAACCCTAATATGGACGTCCAGATGAATTATAGGACGTCCAAAACCCTTAGCCAACTCCCGCACACCTTAAACCCACTTTTGCAGTGTTATTGGACATTCAGACACTTGGTCAAACGTCCAATTTCTGCAGAATACCCAAGACAGAACCTTGAATCTTTCCTAACTCTGATTGGACGTCCAAAAAACAAATCTGGATTTCTAATTTTTGAGTATAAGACGTCTGACACTATTATTAGATGTCTGATACTACTCTCCAGTTCCTATTTTGAGATTCAAGCCTTGATCTTTGATCTCTAGGTCCCTAAATCCAATTCCAACCCCATAGGAACCTAAATTAAGGTGCCCTAACCCTAGTACATCACCTCTAGACCTCCCTAAGGACCTAATTGACTTGGATCTTAGTCAATTCCATCAACCTATTCAATTGGACTCATTGAGTCCAATTAAGCCCTGATCTCAGCACACACTGTCCAATTGGACTCAGTGAGAGTCCAATTGACCTAGACCTAAATTAATTGAGTTATTTTACTCTCAATTAAGTTTTCACACACCTAATTAAACTTGTATTAAGTTTAATTGCACTTTACCTTAGTGAATTAGGGTTTATAACCCTAATTTGAGACATACCTTGACCTAAACCCACTAGAACCTAACCTAATCAACCTAGCCACCTAAGTTTCGACCCACACACACCCACACACACCATCCACATGAAAATACTTATCCTAGAGTTCTCTAGAACTCTCTACCATGTGTGGTTGCCTTGGTTGCTAAAATTAGCAACCAAGAGCCATTCAATTTTTAGATCCACATTTGGTGGATCTAAAAACTACCATCCATCCTCTCTCTCTCACTCTCCCACGAGCTCCCACAATAGGCCTCTCTAGAGAATTCCATAATTCTCTAGAGAGCTTCCCTTAGGTCTATAAAAAGACCTAAGGGGTGGCCATTTACACCCATCCACTTTTTGGCCATACTTGCTTGGCTCCATCCACCTCCACTTAGGCTAGCCATCACCATCTCCACTCCATCTCCATGAGTTGAGCACCACCATAAAGGACACCATGCCAGGATGCTGGATCACTCCTCCAACTTCTCTCCAAGGGCCAGCCTAAGCTCCATTGGTCGCCCCTCTTTCTCCTCTCCACCACTCCAAGGCCATCGGAGCCCACCTCCGAATGCCCTCACTTCTGATAGATTAGTAGCTAGCTCTTTACATTTACTGCTTTTATTTACTGCTTAGTAGTGTAGCCCTTATTCTCCCCCAATGATGCATGCAAAATCCCCCCATAGATTCTTATATGCAATCGTTTTCTGATAGCTAGATTTACATTTTTAAGCATTCAAGTACAAGCTTTCCTCTACAAGTTCATGTTGCAAACACTCTCCAAATGAATGAATGAAAAATATATTTTCTATATATATATGTCTATGTGTTGAGAATCACCATGAGCTTATTGCGATATCATTTGTGTGATTAATGTTGCCTGTTTTCAATTCCTGATATACTTGCAACTAAGCATGTTGTAGTTCAATACGTAATAATCATAAATCGGCATGTGATTTTAAACAGAGTAGAGCAGTAAAAGATCTAATTCAAAAGTAAAACAAACACTTCCCAGAGACAAACGACCGGGACTCAAGTCTCGTTATCTATTATTGAATATCTTTGTTTGATCGTATTGCGCACTATACTACGACGTTTTCCTAGCAAAAATGCGCTCTACAACTCCCCAACAATGTGCTCCTTAGCGTGAAGTCAAGGAAGAAGATAGGAGAATGTGAACTCCATAGGGACAAGGTAGGTGTTCCCTTTGATCACTTCTCTTCTCTTCTTCCTTGGGCATGGGAAATGGGTAGAATAAAGGAAGTATTTTTGCTAGCCAAGGATGGTTAGAATAGTAAGATGGAGGGTCTTTTTATAGGCTTAGCATGGGTGGTGGTTGGAGGGTAGAATAGCCCTTTTAGGTGGTTGGTTGATGGGTGGAGAGTCACCTAGAGTTGGCACCACTTTTGGGTTCTAGAAGGTGGTGGGTTGTTGTGGAAATGAAGGGCTAGGATGAGGTGTAGGAGGGGATGTAGGGCTAGGATGCTGTGGGGCATCTTGGCGCCAACTGTGGATGGAAGTTAATGGGTGCAAGGCACCCTTTGGTAGACGTCCACCATGAAGGGATGCCTTGCATTTTGGCACCAAGTGGGGGTCTTCTAGAAGGTTGAATAATGAATGGTTGGGATGATGGTTTTTGGTGGTAGAATGGTGGAGAGGGGATAATTTTGGCGCTAAGACGGAGGCTTCTAGAAGCCTTTATGGCCGGCCATGAAGGGATGAATGGGAGGCCCTTTTTGCGCCAAGTGAAGAGGTGCCAAGGGAGGTAGCCTTGGCGCCAACTTAAAGGGGTCCCAAGGGAGATTTTTTGGTAGGTTTTAAGCTAGGGTGGACGTCCATCAAGGTGGAGAGGGAGTAGGGTAGGAGCTTGAGTAGTGGAGCTAGCTAAGGTAGCTAGTAGCTTAGCTAGGTAGGTGGAGGAGCTGGAACGAGCTTTTTCTGAGATGACTTAAGCTGCCATGGAGCTTGGATAAGTTGGAATTGAGCTGGGTCTAGCTGAGGTGAGCTAGGTTCCAGCTACTACAGCTTCTGTTTTCTAATTTGTGCCTTTGTGCTTTCCACATTGCTAGGGTTTATGTGATCTCCAAAGTATTCATCCCTGACAATCAGATGGTAATTACATAAGATATTGTAAAAGAAATGCTAATGCATGCTCTAAACCCTAAATGTAAATGCATGCTAAATGCAATGAGATAATTAATGCAATTGTCAAAACCCTAGGAACTAGAAGTGAATGAATATTAAGGATGATGATAAATTGGTTTATCAATACCTAGTCACACGAGCCTTCATCGCCTATATAAACACTACCCATTCAAGTTGCGATCCCTTACCAACTCCCTCGCCCCCTGAGCCGATCAGTAGTCCTATTCTCCAACTTCTATTCCCCATCATCTATTATCTGTGACAGAGGTCATAATTTCCTATCCCCTTTCATTGCCATAGTAAACCACTGTGGATCCAAAATTCCCATTCATCTGCTGGAGATCTTCTTCCTCCCTTCGTCACTATAATGACCAGTTGCAGCTCTATAGGTCCCCTTTCGTCCATTTAGATTAGGATTTAATGCTTTCCTAGATAGATTTATTGCTTTCTTAAATTAGATTAGCCTTGTTAGATAGTCTAGAGTAGAATTCAACTATTTAATTGCTTTAGAATAGATTAGATGAGATTTAGCTATTAGTCTTCCTCGATCAGACCTCTCTAATAGAGAGGCAAACTTGTCCATTCATTTTGATTCACAAATCTCCCCCACCATTTCACATTCATTTTTTAATGATTCCTCGTTGTTTTTAATTCTCAATCCATCCCATCCATTAGAGCCACCTTAAGTTCTAAAGCTCTTTAGCTTTTGGATCCTAAGGTGCACTAATTCCATGGAGGGCTCGGTCACTAACCTCACAGATTCACAAGGACCCTCCCCTTGATTTGAATTGCATATCATTTCATGGATTGAAGTTGATTTGAATGTCGTGATTGATTTGAGAAATTCTAGAGCAAGTGAATTAAATTTGGATTCAATCAATTTTAATTGTAGGAACTGAGTCAATATATATGTAATTGGATTGATTGCAACGAATTTGAACTTGTCTCATTGGACTTTTACTGAGTAGATTTCTTGTGCCCAAATTCTTTGATCGCTTCTACTTTTCTTCTTCACTGATAGCAAGGGCCAATGAAATCAATACACTAAATGTTGGCCCTCGTAATGACCCAAGAATTTCTAAAGGATCGCCTAGGACTCTTGAACACTAATCAATAGTGTGTAGGGATCCCAAATGATCAAATCATCTTGGCGAGCTCAAATCAAAAGCCCACCTAGGGCGACAGCTTGATTTCTTCGCATTCCTTTTAATTTGCTAAGAATGAGGTTTGAAGGATCTTGATGAGGGTCTAGAATCGATTTGTAACTGATTTGAATGCCTAATTAGTTATTCCCTTCTTCCCTGTCCATAGCGAAAGAAGGACAATCAGTTAGGGTTTTCTATAAGGTACTAAGCCTTGATTTATGTTTCAAGGAGTTCCAGAGGACTCTATGTATGTTCGCAACATTCAAGTGTGGTTTTTTGTTGAATTAAATGTGATATAGGATTTATTGGTTTTATTGCTAATTAGCATGTATTTTCACGATGAAAAGTTAGGGTTTTGGAGTACCCGTCGTCGTAGTCGTAAAAATCACTATGAAATAAAATTTACCAAAACTCAAAAGGGAGCCCTTGGTCGAACACAAGGAAGTGACATTTGTTTCTTTGAAAATCCGCATTTCTCTTTGTTTCTTTTTGGTATTTGTATTTTCTATTTTTTGTATTTTGTGATAGTGAGGAAACAAGCAAGAATATTATCTACACTAAGCTATTCTAGAAAGAAGAAGAACTATTCTACTTGCTAATTATAAAGGAAGAAAGAGAATAAAAAGCTACTTCTCGATATATGCTTCAAAAATGTTTATACAATAGATTCTACACTGTGAAAGTGGTAAAAGGGACAGGGGGTGAGAAAAATCCTCTTTGTCGACTGCTTGGAGGATGAAGCTACGTTGACAGGGCCTGGACGAAGGTGTGGAGGAGTTGGAGGAAAGAGAATGACATTGGAAGATGAGGAGAGGACGGGCGACGTCACGACGTGATCTGCTTCCTAGAACGGGGTTGAGAAGACGGCCGATGAGAGCTCCACGAATGGTAGTGAGATGGTGGAAAATAATTTTCTTTTCCCTAGTGGAGCATCCCAAAGACTTGGGACACAAGCTCAAGGTGTGTTTTGAGCTCTAGAGTAGGTGAGGAGAGCATAGGAAGGGATGATAAGTGGGAGAGGTGTAGGGCTTTGTATAGTGGTGCAGGGGGGTGTATTTGCGTGCATGGGTCAACAACGACATTTAAAACGTCGCTGAAGACCTACCTTGGATGTCACTAAAGCCCGCGCATACCATCGCTAGCGCTCGCTCTTTGAAATCGCGCTGAGCGTGTGCGTGATTGAATGGCGGCCGTTTGATTCAAATTGCACGGCTGAGGGAGACCACCGATCGTGCCTCAAGCGTGCGCTAGATGGAGTGTGGGATCGTGTGTATGATAGTGAGTGCACGCTCCTCTTCATCTGTGCTTCCACGTAGCCTCATCTGAACCACACATCAAGCATCGCACGGTCCAATTTTGTGCAACCCTCCTGCTCTGTGGATTAGATGCGCTTGCGAGTTTTGAACCTATGCCTCATGTTGCGGATTAGGGCGCGTGACCAATGAGCCAAGCCGCCGAATTGTCGACTTGATGAAAGTGGTGCAATGCATTCTCAATCGCTGGATCAAGATCCAACAGCTGAGATCATTCTTTAGGGATGCTCTAGTGTTGAGCGGATGACCATAGGCAGCTTAAGATGGTGCCACGTGGTGCCCTCTGGACCGTTCACCTTCTTTTTCTCATAGATGATGCCACAGACGTCAGATTGGGTCGATTTTCACATCGTTAGGCTACGATCATCGATCTGAATCCATCCGTGCGGTTGGATTTGTCATTTGAAGCTCCAAATTGTATCACCTAGCCCCTTAGTCGTTGATCTTTCTTGGATTGCACAATGTGTTACAGAACTCCAGTCAAGATGATTTCAGAGGCATTGGACTCTGATCGTCATCTTGATTAGACCTGTACTATTGGATCATCAATCCTAGGCTCCAAAATAAATCTCCTTCTCTCCTGGCCACAAAAGGATGCAAATTAACCTAAAATTTATACAAACTATTTTAAATGCATAATGATGCATGCTATGCAATATTTATAACATGGAATGCACTATAAGCTTAGGAACATGCATACATAAGCATTTTATCCTAAATAAATATGTCTACATCAACTACCCAGGTCTGAGGTGAACTCAGAAGCTAAGCACTCATTTAGTGTTCTAAAATCACTGGGCAAGATTTGAAATTGATCTCCAAAGTTGTGGTATAATGTCTGGGTGATTGTTTTAGTGTCCTAAGCATTATTTCATAACTGAGGTTGTTTTGATAAATCAACAGTGGTGGCTACTATTTCTGGCAGAGTTCAACTGAGTTCTTAATCATAAATTTTAAATGGATTTTGGAATGATTTGAAGTTTGCAAAGGTTTTTTCTGAGATAGATATTGTATAGATCTACAGATCAATGTTTTGAAATATAGGACATGAGTTCTAGATCAGAATGAAGCATGTTGATAGTAGTAGTTGTTCACTTGGACTCAGGATCAAAACTCTAAGTAGATTCTAATGGAAACGCAGTTTAATTGACTTTCTCGTATGATTTATTGTCAGAACAAGTTTTTTAACTTCTCGTGTAGGTTTTATCTACTCTTGAAACAACTTGTAAATCATTGTAAATCTATTACAAATCCCTTTGTCAGTAACTGTTGAAGTCTGTAAACTGTCCAAACCCTATTTTGAAGTTGAATTCTTGGTTAAAACATATTCTTGAGTTTGATTTTGATATTTTCCAGTTGCTGAAAGTTTCTAATGTTCAATTCTTACTTTCTAGCATTTATGCATAATTTTTATGGCTTGGAATTAATTTATATCATTTAGTAGCCAATTTTCTAGCTTTATATCTAAAAATAGTGTAAAAATACTAAAATATTGTAAATAAATAAAAAAATGTGTAGCGAGTGAGTGTTTGATGTTTTGGATGAGTGTGTATGTATCATTAGTTCTAGGTTTCCATGTATTTTGTATATAGAACATACCTATAGAAGTTTTAGACTTCTTTAGGTTGGGTAATAAAACTTAAAACTAAAAAGCCCCCAAAAAAAGTGTTGTGCTTCCTCTTCCTTGGCTATCTCATCTTTCTTTCTTCACTAAAAACACAAAACAAAATAGAAAATATGAAAATTCCCCAAAATTCATAAAAACCTCCTATGGATATAGTGCAAATAGTGTAATATTGTATATAATGCTAAGTTATTTATATATATATGTAGATAAATTATGTATATATTGTATAGATATTATCTATATGTAAATAGGCTATAATATAGATTTACACTATGTTATATTGTATAGTATTATATATGTGTATGTTATGTAAGATAAATTATTATACATGTATATAACTTATGTATATATATTTATATACTATATGTGTATAGTAATAAGTACAATTAACTAACTTAAGAATCCAAAGTTAAGTACTTATTATGTAAAGTAAGATATCTATATGTGTATATTTTTGTATAGTACTTTAAGTTAAAAATTTACATTAGTAAGTTATACCAATCTAAATTAGTAATTTAACTAATTACTAAGTAAGTTATATTGTACTTTCATAAATTATAATTTAAATTTATTTTAGGTCTAATTATACTGTTATCTATATTGTATTATAGTATGATTATAATGTTAAGTTATATAGATGTAAATCATGTATTTAGTGTATATACATATAAATAATGAATATGTGTATAATATATATATCAATAAATCTAATGAAGTAGCTTAATATCCTTAATTATAATAATCAATAAGTATAATAGCCTAATTATATCTTAAATAATTAATGTACATAATTGTATAACTTGTATATTAGCTTATACAAGCTATATTATGCTTATTTAACATCTAATGTAAATATGTGTAGATTATATAATTAAATTAAATAAAGTTATTAAATTGGTAGCTCTATAAATTAACTAGGTGTTTAAAACCTTAATTTGTAAATTACACCATCAATCAACCCCTAATTATGACCCTAAACCTGTAACTTAAGCACTGCACAAAGCAGCACTGACTGCTGCTTATAAGTGCGCACTAATAGTGCCACAACGGTGGCGTTGAGGTTGCTTGTGCAATATAAAATGAACTCTCTCTATAGGCTTATTGCCCAAACGGGGGTGGGCTCCCTGGCGCGCTCGCTTGTTCGGGTGCGTCTATGGGAGTGAGTTGTGCATGCGTGTGCATGTATGCGTGTGACACTGCATTTGCCTACAGACTATGTTGAGTTAAAGCCTAGAGCCCATTAGGTAAGGTGCTATTAAACGTAGCCCACTAGGGGCGGCCTTGTAGGGTGGCCTCCGGGCGCCAGGTGTTTTGTGGCTTATGCCTTGATAAACACCAGTTTATCATCATTCTTTTGCCCTAAAACAGATCTAGATCTTAGGTTTTTAACTCCGCAAATGGGTTTTTGAGTTACATTTAGGCATAATCTAGGTTAGGCATGCATTACATTCTTTTTGTTTTTTTGACATATTTACTTGAGTGTTAAGGATAAGCAGATGATCAAACCTTTAAAACCTTAGCACTCAAGAAGGTAGAAAGTGAAGAAGAAGATCATTTCAGCTAAACCGTAGCTGGATCTAGCTCATCTCAACTGGTTATCAGCCCACATGAGTTAGGTTTAGCTCCCTCAAGCTCCATTTAGCTCATCTTAGCTGGATGGTAGCTCAAGGTAGCTCAACTTAGCTAAACCCACCTCAGCTCAGCTCAAATCTAGCTCAACTTAGTTGAGTCTAGCTCATCTTAGCTCCAATTAGTTCACTCGGAGCTCTAGCTAGCTCAACTTAGTTGACAGAAGTTCACCTTAGCTTAGGTTCGACTCTACCTAGCTCCACTCAGCTCACGGCAGTTGAACTCCCTCCAGCTTAGCTACTACTTGCCTACTCAGTAGTTAAGCTAGCTCGGGAGTTCTCATCAGAGGCAATTCCAGCTCAACCTAGCTTTAGTTAGGTTGAAACTAGCTCAAAGCCTAGCTACTAGCATAAGAATTAGCTAGCTAAGTTAAGTAGTTGAGCTCCTAAGAGGATCTCTTCAACTAGCATTAGCTCAAAGAGAATTATTTCAGCTCCAGATCTTCTTCAGGCAATTCCTGGTTACCTCTTCTCAGCTAAACCCTAGCTCCCCCACTACCACTCCACTGGCTAAGCTAGCTTAGCTAGATTAGCTAAGTTCAACACCAGCTCCACCTACATGGCCATCCAACCTACCTAGCTAACTTCACCAAAAAAGACCTAAACCTAGTCAACCTAGCTCCTACTCCTAAACCTTTTTGGTGCCAACCCATTCACCACCTTTCAACCCACCACCACCACCAAGGGGCACCACAAAAGTGGTGCCACTTTTCCCTCCAAAAACTCCCTTCATCACCATCATACACCTACCACTACAAGCCATCCCTACCCTACAGATAACCCCCCTTCTAGAACCCTCCTTGGTGTCACCAAAATGAAGGCTTCTCTTCATTTTTGGCACCATATTTTAGGTTCCCTTTCGCCCATCAACTTCCCCCTTACACCCCATAGGATGGTGCCAAGAAACCCTAGCCCTAGATCCTACAACCACACCATCCTAACCGTCCACCCAAAGGCCACGAAAACCCTTCACATGGTGCCAACTAACCTTAGCCATTAGGTCATCTAACCACCACCAAAAATACATCCTAGCCATCCATTTCCGTACATGCCTACCCTACCCCCTTACCACTCTATAAATGCCCATATAACCACCACATTAAATCCATCCTTGGTTACATTTTTCTCCACCTAGATCCACCATTACCAACGTCCAAGGAAGGAGAGGAGGAAGAAGATCAAGGAGACACTCTATCTCTTTGGTGGCTTCAACTTCTTCCTCCTTGTGTCATCACCAAACCAAGGAGAAAGTCTAGGCAAGGAAGATGTCTAGAGGAGGAGAAAGAAGGATGGTCCATGCCACCCTAAGGAGGACTTTAGGAGTGGAAATCTTCCACTCAAGGAGAGCCAGGCACGCCCATCTAGGGCTTGCCAAAAGGAAGGAGAGCTAGGCGCTAGGAGCAAGCTTCCTTCAACTCAGGGGCAACCTGCATTGGAGCGGGAGTCTGTAGCAACATCATCTTTTTCCTAAGCTTTCTTCTACTCACTTTTTATATGTTTTTTGTATGGTAGTATAGTGCTTTGTTGGAGATTACAAGTGAGAACCCCTCTCACTTGTGAGTTCTTTAACCTGTTTTAAAAAAAACATCTTTTCAATTCAAGAAGCATTCCTCTATTTTCTATTTAGTTTGTGATGAACACACATGGATTCATGATAAATTACTTATTTATGATAGTTTCTAGGCTTAGCATTGCATATCATGTTATAAATAACATCTATTGCATGGCATTTAGGATGGTTGTATATTTTGTATATTAATTCCTTCATTTTATATGGCCAGGAGGCAATGCAACATCCTTACATACTTCGGATGAAAAATTCGACCGTACAGATGGATCCGGAGCATTGATCACAGTCCAACAACGTAGAAATCACCTCGATCCGAGCACCGTGTCATCCTCTGCAAGCAATGAAGTGTGGACGGTCTAGATGGTGCCACGTGGCACCATCTAGAGCGCCCACAGCCACCCGCCACATCCTCAAAGGCTGCCCATCAAGAGATCTCATCCGTTGGATGCAAATCCAATGGCTGATAGCTTGCCGCGCCATGCAGCTGCAAATCCCTCCTCGCGATGCACTTGAAGGCTTATCGCAGCGGGTGGGGTGGTGGTTCGCAAGGGAGGGGCATGGGTTCGAATCCCTGCAGCCCCCCCAATCTCAATCGAGTGGCACACCAACGCACGCTGACGTGCACCAGTAGCGCACGCGTGTGCACACCAGCAGGCTTCCATGCGATCCACGCGCATGAGCGAGCACAGCACAGGCAACGCCAGCAGAGCATGGGGTGGGCGCGTGCTTGGTTGGCGCCAGCCTACAACGATGCATGAGTTGGACTTACAGCGACGCTTACAGCCGTTGCTAATTCTTCACGCACCAGCAAAGCCAGCTATGGGTGTGAGCGGGCATGAGCTATCTACAGCGACACTTCTAGTGACAGATTAGATGCCACTAATGGTCCCATGCCTATTTTTGCCTCTTCTCCTCCACTATAAAAGGACCTACACCTCCTCCCTTCCAAGCCATCTCTACCTACTCTACTCCCACATACTCCCAAGCTCTAGCAAGCCTACCAACACTCTATTAGAGCTTGCTCTCACGCTCTCAAGGCACCTATTAGTATAGCGAACCTCTGCCCCACCAAATACTCCTCCAACTTCCCATCTCCATTCATAGGTCGCCTTGGAGCCATCCTCCCACCTCCGTTCCGGTAGCAGATCATCTCCGCCTCTTCACCTCCATCCGAAGCCACGTCGAAGCTTTCCTCTACCCGACGTCCTCCTACATCTCACCTCCGTCGTCCTACTCCTCACCTCCTTCGTCCGAGCTTCCACCAGGCGCCGTCGTCTCACCGAGCAGCCACTTTGGGAGATTTCTTCTCACCTCCTTATCTTTTTATGCTTTCATAGTTTATTGTAATTGACATGGGAAGTGATATATATCATATTTGTTCTATATCTCTTGTGATTCATTTTGCTTGTCTTCTTTCAAAAATACAAAAAAAATAACAAAACCCTAAGATACCAAAAATAAACAAAACGAAGCATGGTTTTCAATTAAGTAAATGTCGCCTCCCTGTGTTCTACCTGGGACTCCCTTGGAGTTCCGGTATAAATTTTATTTGACCACGAGTTTTGCAACTACGACGACGGGTTACTTGTAACCCTGATTTCAATCTCGTGAAACACATTCGATCATTTTAGCACCATTTCTGGGGAGGAAATGGAATTTACTTTATTGTTTATTGCGTTTCTTTGCATTTACATAGCACTAACCCTACTTGTCTTTGATCTACTATCTTGCAGGCACCCTAGCATGGAGATCCAAGTGCGGTAGACCAGAGTAAAGTGCAGGTAGAGTACTCTGTAAGTGTCCCCCACATTCCCCCACCCACTAGTTTGTTTCGCCACACTCATAACCAAGACATAATCTACTTAGGTGTTTGCATAAACCCTAGGATAGAATTGTTTGTCTTGTTTGCCACCTTCATCCACCTTACCCCCGCAATTAAAAAAAAAAGAGATACTTTCTGTGGGATGAATCAATACACACACTCTATACACCCACATTTGAGGTAGATAATCAGACTTGATTTTCATCTACTCAACCGGGCTTCCGACCCGTGGACCCAGTACATTAATTCAACATGTAAAAGAGTAGAAATCATATTAGGTTAACCACCTTTTTGTGTGCCTTAATCGGTGGTGCATTTAAGCTGATTGATTGAATTGTTTGGGTCGCACCACCTAATCTAAAAGAGGTTCATTTTGTAGCTGCCCCATAGGATTCAATAACTAGGTCAAGCTAGGCACTCCATATTTTCTTGATTTCTAAAGGAAATACTTGAACACGTGCTTTCAAAAACAAACTTGGTTTGCCTCACAAAACTTGGTTGAAAACACCTAATATTCGAATCCTAAAAGCTATTAAGCAAGATTCGAACCCTAAAACTCACCTCATCATTAATAATCTTGCTTGAAAACCTCTTGGTTGTGCACATTCACATGTTCTCAAATAAATCATTAAGGGCACAACCCATTAAGGGCCCATCACATTCTAGAGCACTAATTTCCCAAGCCTAACTAAAATCAATTAGATGTTAGCCCTAAGGATTCATTCGCTCGTTGGGATCCAGATTGAGATTATTCACAATTAACCTACTTATACTAGTCAATCTGATGTCTAGCTAGGGGACAAGAGTCAAACGACTGCGGCTGGGGGGTACACTAGGAACCGGAGGTGCAAGCCAAAGGAAGAACCTTCTCCCCAGTCCCTCCTTCTAACTGGTTGGATTGCCTAGACATAAGTAGAGTAAATCATCCATAATCTTAGGACGGATTCTGAGAGTTAGTAGACCTTAGGCTACCCCATCTAAGGACAGGCTTGTATTCTTGTGTTGCAGGGTTCCCTCTTTTCCCCGTCCTTCTGACTTCCTTCCAGTGTATGCTTGGGAGGAGGTCATTGAACCCTAAATTGGAAGGACCTTTAGACCATTCTAGGAGGCAGAGGTTGAGCTATAGCCAAGCAGATCCCATGGCTGATCAATAACCACCTCCCCCACCTCCGAACCAGCAGGAGCTAATTCAGAGGCAGTTGGAAGAATTGTAGTAGATGTAGCAATGGTTCCAACGTATGCATGGTCAATGCGCTCGACCCTTGAAGGATTTTTACGATCTTTCAAACTATGGGAAACGTCCCAATGTCATGATTCCCACCGGAGACATAGAAATCAAGTCCCAAGTCTTAAGTTTGATTAAGCATTTCCATGGGCTTGGCTCAAAGGACCCATTCCGGCACCTGGAGGATCTGACCACCTTGGTTCAGACCACTGGAGCAAGGAATGTGAATGAAGAGCAAATGATCATGAGGCTTTTCCCCCACTCTCTCAGGGATAAGGTCGCACATTGGTACCAGACTATAGGAAGGCCGATTGAAACTTGGGCTGCTCTTAAATCAGCTTTCTTGAAGAAATTCTTCCCTATCGGAAAGACTAATGCCTTGCGACGGGCGATTACCACTTTCGCCCAGCGGCAAGGGGAACTGTTTCATGGTGCCTGGGAGCGATTCCAGGAACTTTTGAGAAAGTGTCCACACCACGAGGTGCTGAAATGGAAACTTGTGCAGATTTTCTATCACGGGTTGGTTGAGCAACTTCATAATCACGTGGATGCCTCCTGTAGAGGCAATTTCCTCAATAGGGATGTAGATAGCGCATACGACCTATTTGAGGAAATGAGCGAGAACTTAATTAATCATGCCTCCATGGATGCATTCAACAGGTCCCAACAATCTAGTTCAAGTGCTAATGAGATCCAGGATTCTCATTCATTTGACATGGAATTAATTTGCAATAAATTGGACAAAATGGACTTGGTTGCTAAGAAAATGGAAGAATGGATGTTTGGGAATTCAGGAAACACTTTTATACCCACTCAATCTCAGAATTCGGGATTCCATTCCTCACGAGCTCCCACGGGGCAGGAATTCGTGAACCAACTCGATTCGGCTCAACTTGTGAGCCAGGATTTCTCAGAACCTTATGGGTTCCAAACTGGGGCCTTTGAACTTAGTTTTTCTGATCCTTCCTTCTCTTCATCCTCATCTTATGAAGATGCTTATGCAATGCAGGAGAATGTTAAGTCCAACCCGTATTCCAACACTTATAACTCGGGATGGAGGAACCACCCTAACTTCTCCTGGAAAAATCAAGGGCAACAAACCCAAACTCGACTTAGCAACTATGCACCTCAAAAACCTATGGGTTAGGGTCAAGTATACACCCAGTTGCCCCTGAGACTGATTACTCACCATCTTGGAATGCCCAACAATCCGTGGGGTAGGCTGAGTTAAACCCGCAGATGGTAGAAATGCAAGGGTCAATGCTTCATCTTATGCAGCAAATGAAGACATCATTGGATAACTTGCAATCTAGGTTAATTGCTAACACCCGACAACCCAGATCCCTACTATCTCAACCCATTCCCAACCTGCGTAATGTGCAAAATTAGGGCAATAGAGCCCAAGGGTACGGGAATCAAAGGGACCCACACGCACAAGCTCAGGTGGTTGTGCAGGGTCCCTCATCTTCTTCTTCTTCTGGTTACATGACCAACCAAGGCCCTCCAATCTTCACTAACCCACCTCAAGACCTAAACCCTTATGCCTATGCAAACTCTATCACCTTGAGAAGTGGGAAGCATATCTAAAACCCTGAATTACCTTCTAGAAGTCAAAACCCTGGGAGGCTTGAGAAAGAGAAGGAGGAGGTTGAAGAAGACAATAAGGCCCAGGAACCGAAAATTGAAAATACCACCCATATCCCATTCCCTGAGGCCCTATTGAAAACTAGGAAGAAGAAAACCATAGATAGCAACAAGGAACTCCTGAATTTATTCAAGAGTGTAGAGATAAATATTCCGCTCCTCAATGCTATTAAGCATATCCTAGCTTATGCTAAATTCTTGAAAGAACTGTGTACCCAAAAGCGTAAGCCAAGAGAACCCACTTCGAGGAAGGTGATTCTCTCTGAGCAGGCAAGTTCTATTATCCTGCATCACCTTCTTCAAAAGAAAAAAGATCCAAGTGCTCCCTTGATTTCATGCGTTATTAGGGAATACACTTTTAATAGGCCACTATTGGACCTAGGTGCATCCATCAACCTAATCCTGACTTCTCTTTATGAGAGGTTTGGGTTAGGTGAACTCAGACCAACCTCAATAACGCTACAATTAGCAGACCGATCGGTCACCACACCGAGAGGCATTATTGAGGATGTAATTGTCAAGGTCAAGATTTCTATTTTCTTGTAGATTTCCTCGTTCTCGACATGGATGTACCTAATGATTTGAGGAACACGCCCATCATTCTGGGGCGTCCGTTCCTAGCTACCACCAAGGCCAACATAAACTGTGAAAGCGGTAGTATGGAGATTGCCTTTGGGATAAGAAATTAACTCTAGATATTTTTAAGGTGATAAGAGGATCTGAGGATTGTGGATTCATTGAGGAGCTCAAGGATCAGGATCTTGAGACTTGTATGACAATTAGTGCACTCGAGGACTCCACCAACTTTAGCGAACCCAACCCACAACCCTCCGTGGTAGACTTGCCACATCCTGAAGAGGCTGTTGATTTTGTTCATTCCCAGCCTCTTCCACTGGATGTCCTGATGAATCTTTATCAGCATCCTCCCTATCTTCTATTCTAAACCCACCCCAGCTGGAATTAAAACCATTGCCCAAAAATTTGAAATATGAGTTCTTAGGACTTGAAAACATGCTCCCTGTAATTATTAGTGCTGAGTTGACTAAGGAGCAAGAATCGAGGTTACTTAAGGTCCTTAAGAACAACAAGGAGGCAATTGGTTGGACCATCCATGACCTTAGGGGGATCGAGCCATCTTATTGTAATCATCGTATTTTCATGGAAGATGGATCCCGCCCTTCTCATGAAATGCAAAGGAGACTAAACCCGAATATGTGAGAAGTGGTCAAGAAGGAGATAATCAAGTGGCTCGATGCTAGGATTATTTACCCAATCTCGGATAGTCCATGGGTTAGCCCCATTCAGATTGCACCCAAGAAGGCGGGGATAACCATTACGACCAATGAGAAAGGGGAAACCTTCACCACTCGTTCAGCTTCTACATGGAGTCTGTATTGACTATAGGAAGCTAAACACAACCACTAAAAAGGATCACTTTCCCTTGCCATTCATCGATCAAATTCTCGAAAGGTTAGCTGGGCAAACATATTTTTGCTTCCTGGACAGTTATTCGGGATATAACCAAGTCCCTATCCATCTTGAAGACCAGGAAAAGACAACTTTCACATGTCCCTACAGAACCTTTGCATTCCATAGAATGTCGTTCGGGCTTTGCAATGCGCTTGCGACTTTTCAAAGGTGCATGTTGGTCATCTTATCTGACATGGTGGGAGATTGTCTCGAGGTGTTCATGGATGATTTCTTCATTTTTGGAGATTCTTTTGAGTCCTGCCTGGCTAACCTGGAATTGATCCTTCAGAGATGCATCAAAACACGGCTGGTCCTTAGCTGGGAAAAGAGCCACTTTATGACTCAGGAAGGCATTGTCCTAGGTCATGTGGTCTCTAGTCGGGGTATTGAAGTTGATCAAGCTAAGGTGGATGCTATCTCTAGACTTCCTCCACCCACATCCGTAAAATAGATATGCTCTTTCCTTGGGCATGTGGGTTTTTACAGAAGATTCATTAAGGATTTCTCGAAGGTTGCTTGACCCTTGAGTAACCTTCTGGACAAAGATACGCCGTTCGAGTTTGATGAATCATGCTGTAAGGCATTTGATTTATTGAAAATGGCAATCACTTGTGCCCCGGTATTGCAACCACCGGTCTGGACAGCCCCATTTGAGATTATGGCTGACGCATCTAATTATGCCGTCGGGGCTGTCTTGGGTCAAAAGATTGAGAAAAAGCCCTCTATGATTTACTACGCTAGCAAGACTCTGGACGAAGCCTAGAGGAACTACATCGTTACTGAAAAAGAATTGCTAGTCGTAGTTTTCACTTTAGAAAAATTCAGGGCTTATTTGTTAGGTTCTCGTGTCATCATCTATACCGACCACTCGACCTTGAAACATCTCATGGCCAAAAAGGATGCCAAACCCCGGTTTATTCGTTGGATTTTGCTGCTTCAAGAGTTCGATCTTGAAATCAGGGATAAAGCCAGGGCACAAAATGTAGTGGCAGATCACCTCTCGAGAATCCTAATTGATTCTCCTCATCCGGATGTCCTGATCTCTGATACTTTCTGGATGAGACTATCCTCACAGTCTCGGGTATCCAAACCCCTTGGTTTGCAGATATTGTCAATTATTTCACCGTTAGTCAAATCTCCCAGGATTGGACCAAACAACAATGGGATAGACTTGTGTTTGAGGCCAAATATTATTTTTGGGATGATCCCGAGCTGTACCACATTGACGTTGACCAAATTATTCATCGATGCATCCTGGAAATCGAGTTCCATAGCATACTTAAGCTCTACCACACATCCGCGTGTGGACACTTTTCCGGGAAAAAGACGGTTGCAAAAATCTTACGATCTGGATTCTATTGGCCATCATTATTTAAGGATGCCCAGGAATTCTCAAAGTCATGCACCCGATGCCAAACACTTGGGAACAGGGCTAAGAGAGATATGATGCCCATGAACCCAATTCTTTTCGTCGAAATTTTTGACATTTGGGGTATTGACTTTTTGGGATCCTTCCCTCCTTCATTTGGACACTAGTATATTCTGGTCGCTATTGATTACGTGTCCAAGTGGATTAAGGCAATTCCCACCCAGACCAATGACCACAAGGTGGTCATCGATTTTGTGAAGAGAAATATCTTTAGTCGATTCGGGGTTCCTAGGGCAATTATCAGTGATGGTGGCACACATTTCACTCATGCCTAGTTTCAGAATTTACTGGGGAAATACGGGGTGAGCCATCGGATTTCCACACCTTACCACCCTTAAACGAACGAACAGGCTGAGGTCTCCAATCGGGAGATCAAGAACATTTTGCAGAAAACCATTAGGCCTGATAGGAAGGATTGGACCCAAAAGCTAGATGATGCTCTTTGGGCCTACTGTATGGCATACAAAACGCCTATCGGTATGTCTCTGTTCCGTCTGGTGTTTGGTAAGGCATGTCACTTACCTGTAGAACTTGAACACCGGGCATTTTGGGCCATCGAGAAATGTAATGTGGACCTTGAGTTGGCTGGGAAAGCTAGGAAACTCCAACTATCTGAGTTGGAGGAGCTTTGAAATGATGCTTATGAAAATGCCAGAATTTATAAGGAAAGGACCAAAGCTCTCCATGACCAGATGATTTCACATAAGAGCCTTGAGCCGAACCAGAAGGTCTGGCTTTTCGATTCTCGATTGAAGCTTTTCCCTAGAAAACTTAGGTCTAAGTAGGATGGCCCATTCGTTATTGAGCGGATTTTCCCTAATAGGGCCGTTGAAATCTCTGACCCAAAGACGGGTAATATTTTCAAGGTCAATGGACATTGTTTCAAACCCTTTGTTGACCTTGTGCTCCTTGAACCCGTCTCAGATAAGGTTGCTCTTACCCTGCCTTGACCACCGTGGGCCGATCATCGCCCAGCTGAAGGCACTAAACTCAGCACATGTAAAGACTGCTCCAAGCTGACCAGAGTCTCACGGAAAGCAGGTGCTATTCTTCCACTTCTATTCTCTTGCATGCTTTCATTTTTCACAATGAGGACATTGCAATAGCTAAGCATGGGGGGATGGCAATATTTTATAACCTTTTTGTTAGCTGTAACAGTAATTTCCTGTTATTTGATTTTTTAAAAAAAAATAAGAGAAAAATTGAAACTTCAAAAAGATAAAAAAAAATTAGAATTAGGAGACGAGAACTTAGGCATTAGGAGTTGCAAACTTTAGGAATTGATACTTTGAGACCTGAATACTTAGATTCTTCAGGTCTTCGGGCTTAATTAGCCTTGGTGTCCACTCGAATGTGGACTTAGTCTCGAGTCCTCGCCAATTAAAATTCATTTTAATTTGGTAAATAATTTGGGATGATAAGTATGCGACTTGTCAACCTACCCTCTGATTTGGGGGGACTTTAAACCTAAGCATCTACACATAATTTTTTGCACTGATGCACTTTTTGGTGGTTTCTTTGGAAATTGGGTAGCTAATGAACTATCTAGGGTGGTATGGCTGGCAAATTATCGGTGGTAACAACTCATCGGCCAGTTGTCCAGAGTCCAATCACAAGACCATTTTTGTTGTGCTGCCTTTAGGTAAATCTTAGATCAGGGAAATCACCTACTTAAAAAAAAAAGAAGAAAAATAAAAAAGTATATATATAGAAAAAGAAGGAAAAAAATAAAAAAAAATAAACAAAACCACACTTCACCACACGAGTATGGCTGGTAAGTTGTCAGTGGTAACAGCTCATCGGCCAATTGTCCAGAACCCAACTCACAAAAAAAAAAGCACAATAACTCCTAAAACACTTAGGGAAGAAGCGGGGAAGTAGAATAAATTGGGGAGATATACACTGGGTTCACCCTTGTGTTGACCCCATAGATAAAAGAAGTAGGGAGAAAGCTACCAATCGAAAAGATAAACCTTTAGGCAAGGTCACCTAGGGTCGTAGAAACCCAAAGTCCATTTTAACGGCCGTCTAGTGAGTCTTTCAATATTTTCACAAGATGCTAGCACTTAGAGTCCTTTTCAAGTCTTGGGCGGGTCGGGTAGCCGTAAAAAGTTATCCCGGAACTCTTAAACTCCAAAAGTACCAAAAAATTAGAAAAGAAAAAAAAATGTATCTTCTCTTCTCAAATGAGGCAAGGGCTTAGACGGTTTGCATTCTGGCAGGCACCCAGGCACTGTTGAGTTTCTGTAATTAGGTCTTGGGGTTGAGATTTTCTAAAGCAATCAATGAATTTTGCCTAAATATTCGAACCCTGATTCTACTTTTATACATTGCATTTAGGTTAATTTTGCTAGGGACTAGAAAAAAGTAAGCATGGGGGTATGATGAACACACATGAATTCATGATAAATTGCTTATTTATGATAGTTCCTAGGCTTAGCATTGCATATCATGTTATAAATATTGCATAACATCCATTGCATGGCATTTTGGATAGTTGTATGTTTTGTATATTAATTCCTTCATTTTATATGGTCAAGAGGCAATGAGACATCCTTGCAGATTTCGAATGAAAAATCCGACCGTACGGATGGATTCGGAGCGTTGATCGCAGTTCGACAATGTAGAAATCACCTCGATCCGAGCACCGTGGCATCCTCTGCAAGAAATGAAGTGTGGATAGTCCAGATGGTGCCACATGGCACCATCTGGAGCACCCACAGCCACCCACCACATCTTCAAAGGCTACCCATCAAGAGAACTCAACCTTCAGATGCAAATCCAACGGCTGAGAGCTTGCTGCACCACGCAGCTGCAAATCCCTCCTCACGATGAACGTGAAGGCTTGGCGCAGCGGGTGGGGCAGCGGTTCAAAAGGGAGGGGCGCTGGCTCGAATCCCCGTAGCCCCCCCAATCTCAATCGAGTAGCACACCAGCGCACACCAGCGTGAACCAGCAGTGCACGCGCATGTGCACGCCAATGCATGCCAGCGCACACCAGCAGGTTGCTGCGTGATCTGCATGCATGAGCAGGCACAGCACAGGCAGCACCAACGGAGCATGGGGCAAGCGCGTGCTCGGTTGGCGCCAGCCTATAGCGACGCATGAGCTGGACTTACAGTGACGCTTATAGCCATCGCTAATTCTTCGCGTGCCAGTAAAGCCAGCTATGGGCATGAGCGAGCATGAGCTATCTACAGCGATGGCCTGGAGGTCACTAATGGTCCCATGCCTATTTTTACCTCTTCTCCTCCACTATAAAAGAACCTACACCCCCTCCCATCCAAGCCATCTCTACCTACTCTACTCCCACCTACTCCCAAGCTCTAGCAAGCCTACCAATGCTCTGTTAGAGCTTGCTCTCAAGCTCCCAAGGCACCTATTAGTATATCGAACCTATACCCCACCAAATACTCCTCCAACATCCCATCTCCATTCATAGGTCACCTTGGAGCCATCCTCCCACCTCCGTTCCGGTAGCAGATCATCTCCACCTCCTCACCTCCATGCCAAAGCTTTCCTCTACTCGACGTCCTCCTACATCTCACCTCCATCGTCCCACTCCTCACCTCCTACATCTCACCTCCATGCCAAAGCTTTCCGCCAGGTGCCTTCGTCTCACCGAACAACTGCTTTGGGAGATTTCTTCTCATCCCCTTCTCTTTTTATGCTTTCATAGTTTATTGTAATTGACATTGGATGTGATATATATATCAGATTTGTTCTATATCTCTTGTGATTCATTTTTCTTGTCTTCTTCTTTCAAAAATACAAAAAAAATAACAAAACCCTAAAATACAAAAAACAAACAAAACGAAGCACGATTTTCAATTAAGTAAACGTCGCCTCCTTGTGTTTGACCTGGGACTCCCTTGGAGTTTTGGTATAAATTTTATTTGACCACGAGTTTTGCAACTACGACGACGGGTTACTTGTAACCCTGATTTCAAACTCGCGAAACACGTTCGATCAGTTAGCTTGTGGTTGTTATTGTGACTTGCTTCTAAGATTCAAGTTAGAGATTTTTAAAAGCATTCCTACCTCCCTTGGGACGACCCGAATACTCATCGAGTACTCGATCTTTTATAAATTCAAAAGCGATCAAAAATTGCATGTTGCAACAACTTAATTCTTAATTTTTACGAACCACGCATTTTCGCGATCACTTTTTGGCACCATTGCCAGGTGGTAGCAAAAATACGTGATTTGTTAATTAAGGTTTTGGAAATCATTGTAATGCGTAAATCCGTTTCGCTTTTAAAATTTATAACCTAGATAGTGGAGTATCTAGGGTCGTCCAAAGATGCAATTGTTGCAATTATAAATCCCTTTCTTGAAAACATGGAAATCACCTTTTTTTTGGTGTTTTTCAATATATGTTTTTTAGGGTTTTTGACTTAACAAGGCAATATAAAGATTGGTAGCGGAAAAGACTAAACCTATCTTAGCACTAAGTGACAAGAATGTCTTCTTCCCAAGCTCACCCTAGGCAAGTGAGGGCCTAGGATAATAGGGAAGAAGGTGTGGAAATGCTAAAAAAAAATTAAAGTGAGAAGAAGATGTACCAAATTTAAAAAGGCAATGTTATAAAAAATGGATTCCTATTTACACTTTTTGAGGAAAGCTTCTAAAAAAAATAATTGAAACTAAAGACAAATGAAACAAAAAATCTTAATTATGTTGGTGAAGAAGAGATGCTCTTGCTCCAACTACGGCTGCTCCCGTAGTTAGAAAGGGCTCCTTCCTTCTCCTTCTCTTTGCTGTAGGCTCCTCCTAGCTAATGTCCTCCAAGGCAAACCCTAAGGGAGGCATTCCTTAAACTTCTCCAAGGTGGATGGAATTCCACCTTCAAAAGCTCCTCCTAAGGTGGCGTGGACCACCTTTGATCCCTCCTCCAAGGGTGGTTGTGTACCACCATTCAATCCTCCTCCTAGGGTAGGCGTGCACCCTAGGTTTCCTTCCAATGCCTGGCTTCTTCCCTTAGCTGATGTGGGATCAAGAAAGAAGAGAAGAGGGAAAGGCACCAAGGGGACAGAGTATCCCCTTAATCTTCTTCTTCTTCTTCTCTTGACCTTCTATGTATGTGGAAATATGGGTAGAAAAAATGTAGCCAAGGTTCCCTTTTAATGGTGGTGGTAGGGGGTTTTTATAGGAGTAGGAGGGGGTAGGGTTGGTTATAGGATGGACGGTTATGATGGGGGTTAGATGGTGCTTAAAGGATCATAGGGTAGGGTTGTTGGCGCCAAAATGGAAGGGTACTTGGTGGTTGGCACCAACCCTAGGTGGTTGCTAGGGTTAAGGGTTTAGTTAGATGTTTTGTAGGGTGGAGATGGAGTTATGTGGTGGTGGTTATGAGATGAAGGTCTAGGGTGTGTTGGCATCATTTGACGGGGTATGAGTAGGTGTGGTTAGGGGAGAGTTGGCGCCAACTTTATTATGGTTAAAGGGGTAGGGTTGGTGTGGACATAAGGGAAGGCTAGGATGGCTTTTTATGGTGGTGGTTATGGGAGTAAGGGCAGATATAGGTGGCGCCAAGATGGAAGGGCGTGGGTGGTGTTTTGGCACCAAAATAGTGGTGGTTTAGGGTTGGCGCCACTAGTGGGCTTCTAGAAGGGGTTAGGTGTAGGGTTTAGATGGGGATAGAGGGAAAGGTGTAGGGCTAGGATGGGGGTTCATGTTGGCGCCAAAATGAAGGGACATATAGGGCTTTTTGGTGCCAACATGAAGGGATGTCTAGGGTGGTGGTTATGGTGGGTTGGCACCAAAAAGGGTTGGGTTGGGTTAAGGTTCGTTAGGGTTAAGGTGGAGGAGTGGACGGCCATGAATTTTTAGGTGGAGCTGGCGCTTAGCGAAGCTAGCTAAGATAGCTTAGCTAGTAAAGTAGAGGTGGAGAAACTAAAGTTTCATGAAGGAGGAGCCAGGAGAGAAGATGCTGGAGCTGATGGAAGCTATGCTGGAGCTGGGTCTACTGAGGTAGTTTCAAGGGGAGCTCAACTACTGAGCTCAGCTACTTAGTTCTTATGCAAGTAGCCAAGCCTAGGTAGTTGAGCTTAATCGAGCTGACCTCAACTTGGCTGGAGCTAGGTTGAGCTGTAACTGCCTCTGATGAGAACTCTAGAGCTAGCTAAGCTACTAGTTGACAAGTAGTAGCTCAGCTAGCTTGGAGTCCAGCTGCCATGAGCTAGGTGGAGCTAGGATGAGTTGGGACTGAGCTGAGATGGACTCCTGTCAACTTAGTTGAGTTAGTTAGAGCTCCCATTGAACTGATGGGAGCTGAGATGATCTAGACTCAATTAAGTTGAGCAGGATCTGAGCTGACTTGAGCTGGGTTGAGTTGAGATGAGTTGTCTTGAGCTATCATTCAGTTAAGGTGAGCTTAATGGAGCTGAATGGAGCTAACCCTAGTCCAAGGGAGTTGGTATCCAGCTATGATGAGCTGGAATTAGCTGAATCCTATCCTGATTGAGCTTCCTCTTCATCAATTGCCTTCAAGAGTGCTAGGGTTTTAGGGATCTGCTAATCTACTTATCCCTAACACTCCAAGAAAACATTAAAAATACAATAACAAATGCAATGCATGCCTAACCTAATTTATCCCTAAATGCAACCCAAAAACTCATTTGCGGAGCAAAATCCTAAGAGTTAAGTTTGTTTTAATGCATAAGAATGATGATAAACTGACGTTTATCACCGAGGAGGCATGGCTTTGCTTTATTTTGATTCTCTTGCTTGATACGCGGATCTCATCCCCTTCTATTATTTCATGTGTGCAGTCATTACAAGAAGAAAGTGGGATTTTGGAAGCAAAACCTTGAAGCTCCTCTTCTTCCCTCAGATTCAAGTGAGTGCCCTCTCACTTGTCACATAATTTCACCTAAAAACTAGAAAAAAAAATGAAATCAGGCTTTCAAGATCAAAAACATTAAAATTAGGTATGGTGGTGACCTTTAAAAGTAAGTGTTTGGTTTGATTAATTAACACCACTCTACCTTAAGTGCTGGTGTTCTAATTTTTTGGTCCAAACTTCTAACCGGACTTCAAAAATCAATTCATGACACCAAAGGTCTTTTAAAATCTTGAAATTTTGTCTAAAGGTTTCAAATTAAGTGAGAAACATTTGTTACAAATTCAAAGCATTTGGAGTTGTAGAGAATTTTTAAAAATTCGTGGACCACAGAGGGGTCATCTCCTGTAATTTCATTATTTTGTTACTGTCAGCGAATTTTAGGAGGCTTTCTACTCATCCAATTTCTTTGAAATTTAGCTTTGTCAAATCCTTGTGAAATTCTTCACAACATATAAAATCACAAAGATTTTTGGTGGCCGGTGGTGGTAATGAAAAGTCCAAAATATACACGGGCATCATTTCTAGACTTTGACACTTGCACAAATAAAAATCTTAAAAAAATAACAAATGAGTTCCTAAAATCATAAAAAAATATTTTTTGGAATCCTTGTTTGATTTTCCTTGCAGTAGTGGTGTTGTTTGCACTGTTTGGATCACTACTTAACAAGAAAAGCCTGAAACAATTCACTAATAGTAACATTTCTGCTTAGGGATTCAAATCAATTAGGGTTTTCTTTTCATTTTATAGTCCCACATCATAAAGGAAATCTACATTCACCAATACAACTTGATTTCTCTTTGTTTGTGGAACTCAAACTTGTTTGAAAGCATAAGAAGAAAACCCTAAAAGACATTAATCTAAATCAAATCCTAAAAGCAGAAACACAACAAATTTTTTGTGACAAGATTGATTTGGCATTGGACTCACTTCGTCCAATTTGCACACACCAAAATAACTGAATAATAGGGCATTACCCTAATCAACACCCTCCACATTCCTGTGCACAATTAGACACCCAAGTATAAATTAAAACAAGTAGTCATTTGACCATTCCTGTGCACAATTAAACACCCAAGTCTAAATTAAAACAAGTAGTCATTTGACCACTAGCAAGATTTAGGCATGGGGGTATAATTGCGTAGCAATCATAGGTCCTAATTTACCTGAATTAAGTTAGATCTTAGCTTAACCTAGGAATAATGCATGCATAAGCATCTTATTTTACATCATAGTCGATTTGTTAGCTTTGTAAATAATAATGTTATATTATGTTCTAATTGAGAGCTAATAATAATTGCAAATAATTTGGGGCTGTAGATGATGAATTCGACCATACAGCTCTGTTTAGAATGACGACGGGAGGCCAACGCTTTTGAGATTATCTTGATTGGACTCCCGTAGCATCTTATGAAGTTCGCGGAAGAGCAAAGGCCAAGAAGCAAGGTGGAAAAAGTTCATACCTCAAATGTCAAATCCGACCGCATGGATGGATCCAAATCAATGATCACAATCCAACGGAGCAAAAATCAACTCAATCGGAGCCCTACAGCACCATCTACAAAGTAAAGAAGATGGACAGCCATGATAACTCCACGTGGCACCATCACAGCTGCCCAAGATCGCCATCCCCATCCACTGAAGCACTTGATATGCACTTTGTGAGTCGTTGGATCACCAACCAATGGCCACAAGAGTGCCACGTCACCTTCCTCACTGTGCCTTCATCAACGAGATGATCATCTCAACCATTGGATCCTCATTCAACGGCTGAGTACAGTCGACCGGAAAAGAAGAAACGCATCAATCTGCGTGTTTAGTACATTGGTTAGCACACGTGAAGAAGACGAGCATTCGAAGAGCAATTAGTGCAATTCTAAGGCAATCATGAGTGCGGACAAAATCATGCTGTGCGATTGCGATCTAGCGGCGTGAGCACAAATGTGTGGCGTGAGTAGTGTTTGATCAGGCGGTGGAGCATATGTGTGAGGGTTGGAGAATATCCTGTGGATCGCAACTAAATACTAGAGGGGAGGGGTGAATAGTATTACTTTAAAAATTATGAATCAGATTAAAAATAAGACAACAAAGATTCATGCACAAAGTACACCTAATTTATAGTGGAAACCCAATCCGGGTAAAAACCACTACCTAAGCTTGCCAGCTTAGGATTTTTTCGACTAGTGCAAGCTAGTCAATCCACTATTCGCACCACTTGAATGAGGGTGGCACAACCTCCTACAAACCCTTCTCTTTTATCCTGAAGAGAAGCAAAAACAATAACCATGGATCTTCCAAACAGGCTTGGGATCCGTAAATCAAAACAACAAAATAGAATAACAATAAAATGAATTCTATGGAACCTCAATAAATGATCAAACTGATTTTTCACAGAGGTTCGAGGTGTCGTGCTTTCGAAAAGCGTGAAGAACAGGACGTGAAAGCCTTTTACAATAAGCATGAGAAGATCTATTTTTGAATGGTGTTTCTTTTTAAACGTTGTATGTGAATGGGCTGCGTAAGACCTCTATACAAAAAGTTTTGCTTGAATAGGAAACAAAATCGGTCGATCAATTAAGGTTAATTGGTCGATCAAAAAGTACTTTGGTCAATCAATTAAGAATGTTGGTCGATCAATTAGCTTGGTTGGTCGATCAAGAGGATTTTTCTTCACTTCCTAAAATGAACTGATTTGATTAGTCAAGTTAGTAGGTTGGTCGATTAAAGTGTTTTGGCCGATCAATTAGTAAGTTTGGTAGATCAATAACCCTAAAATTTAGTTTTGAAAAGATACGAGAAAAAATCATTTTTGAGTTTTATTTGAGGTTCCTTACTATAAAGTCCTAGACTCAAATAAATGAAAAAGACACATATCAGCAACTATCTGAACTTGTGTCTTGAATAGAGGCTTCAATCCAAGATAGTCTTGAAATGTCAGTCTTAGCAATAAACATAATTTTGGTGCATCAAAACAGAGGTGCTTACAACGTGCAGATGCACGCACGTGTCCACGTGCCGTTGTATGCAGATCAAAGAGGTGGTGCAGCGTGTGAACTCAACTGTTGATCTTCATAATCGAATGGTCGAATTTGAATGCATGCGCGTGTGAGAAGAGGCAGTGCGGAGCGTGCTTTTAAGTCATCCATCGAAAGATTGGATGGCTGAGGAGAGTTTAGCACAAGCGCGCGCGCGATGGAAGGAGCGAGGCGGTGGGCAAGCAGCTGAGCGGCCGACATGTGGCTCAATCTGGTGCATTGCGCACGTATCAAGCGCATTGGAGGTTCTTTTGAAGTGCGATCTGATCTGTTGATCTCCTAATTGATGGATTTGATTGATCCAAGGCTGTTGCACGATTTGGAGGGCCAAATACCTGCTTTGCCCTCATTTTGGCTATAAAAAGGATCCCAGAGCCCCCATCTGAAGGCATCTCCTCCTCCATCTCTCCCTCCAGACATCTCCATACACCTCCAAGCTCCATCTTCCTCTGAAGCATCCATCAAGACCACCTTGGTGCACCACTGCTGCTCTCCTCAACCTCTCCAAAGGCCACCAAGGACCACCCTTGGTGCCCTTATTCTAGTAGAATTAGATAGCTATTTCATTCCCAGTAGTTCTAGTAAATTCTTTAAGTTCTAGTTCTAGTTTGAACAATCTGATCTGAACAAATTTTCTTCATATATATATCTGATTATTTTATCTCTAGTTAGTTCTAAATTGGTATTTACATCAAGTCATTTTCTACCTCCTTGAGTTCGACTAGGACTCACATCTCGTTATATTTATTTGTTTTGACGTATTTTTATGCTATACTATGACGTATCTATCCTTGAAACGTGATTTTACGATCGAGAAAATTGGTGCCGTTGCCGGGGAGGCACAGCGATTCTTGGTTTAATATCTGATTTAGTGTATTTCTCTTTGGTGTGCAGGTATGAAATGAGGATCCGCGCATGCATCGAGTGCAGGTGAAGACAATCAGGTGCACACGAATAACTTAGTAAGATTTTAGATTAGGGTTTGATTAGGATAGGAGTTATTTAAAAAAAAACTAGGAGTTACTTGTTAGGTAGTTAATAGTTGCTTTGCCTTGAAAAAAAAATAGTTTGAAAAAAAAATTTGCTATTACTATTTTTAGAAACTCAGCTAGAAATTAAATACGAATTTAAAAATTCATTTGCTGTGTTTCTAGTGGTCGAAAAATTTTGAACTTCGGGAAGGAACTAGATTTTCAAGCTATCTTTCCAATGCCACCATTTCCAAGAAAAAATTAAATTTGTGCATTTTTGAAAAATTCATGGAGTACACAGGGGTCAAAAAGACTGAAATCCAAATTTTTTTGAACTTCAGAAATCGATTCCAATCAACACAAATTTGATTGACCCAAAAATGGTGGGGTTAGAAAGATAATTAAATTAGCTTTCATTCCCATATTTTCATTGAATTTTTGGATCACAATGGATACTGTTTCAAAAAGAAAAACCAACTCAAGGTCAAAATCTCATATTTGACCCCCTATTAGTTAAAAATTCATATAGATTGATTTGAGATAGTAAAAATTCTAAAAAAATATTCTCTAAAGAGCTTATTGAAAAAGGAATCTTTCTACCAATTTTCAAATTATTTGGATTCCAATTTTACCTGAGAGAGTACTTCTTTGATTGGTGGTTTCTGTTTGAAAAACTTAGAAGTGCATGAGCCCAAGGACCACATTGGATTAGCCTGGACTCAATCGAGCCAGTGGTTAGTCGGTGAGTCGAGTCACCTTGTGGACCACTCACCACATACCAAATTGAAGAAAAGGTTAAAAAGTCATAAAGAATATCTTAATAACCTACATTTGTCCTTTGACTACTGGGTGATCTCAACCTCTTTTACCAAACCTGGTGGCTAAGCCTGTTGGGTAGTGTCAAATGACCGCATCTAAGGGGTACAAAGGAACTGGAGGTGAAAGCCGAAGGAAGAACCTTCCTTTTAGTCCTCTCATAAACAGACTGGCCGAGTTGGCTTAAGAGGCAGGGATCATTTTCAGTCAATTTCTAGACAAATTTTCTCCAACAATTTAAACCTGAATGAAAACATATGGTCATCTGTTTCTAAAGGACCAATCTGATTAACAAGGCCTTAGCCTTGTTTGGCTTAGCTACACCAACCCTTGTTGTTGGTGTATGCAAGGAAAAAGGTCTTTAAGACCTAAACTAGTTGGACCTTGGGAACCAATCCCGAGGCGGCGAAGGCGACTTTCGCCCGATCTTTCTTCCCAACCCTCATCCTCCTCTCAATTAGTTGACATGGCTAATTCTGGTCTTGGACCTGGTCAGGGCCTTGAAAATCTAAACCCAATGGCTCGTCTAGAAGCCAGGGTCAAGGAATCTAAACAGAGATATGAGCAGAGTATTGACAGGATTCTCACCACTCTGGACAGGATGCAGCATCCACCACGCGAAGAACAATTGCGGGACTTCTATGATCCAGCAGCTATGATTTTGGCACCTCATGTCCTGATTCCTACATGTGGAGACACATTCGAGTTGAAGCTGAACATAATAAGTCTGATTCAGACTCATTTTCATGGAAACTCAAATGAAGATCCCTTCCAGCACATTGAGGATTTGAGTTGAATTGAAGAATTAGTTCAACCCAGAAATGTTGATATAGGGATTGTTCTCATGAAGCTTTTTCCTTTCTCTCTAAAGGACAAAGCTTCTTATTGGTTCAAGATCATCGGGAGGTCGATTGGAACTTAGGCGAAATTATGTTATGAATTCCTCCAAAAGTTCTTCCCGATTGGTTGAACAAATGTGATGAGGCATGCAATTACGACTTTCTCCTAAGGACCAGGGGAGAAATTGCATGACACTTGGGATAGATTTCACTATCTTCTTAGGAAATGCCAGCACCATGGTGTACCCAGATGGCACCTTGCACCAGTCTTTTACCATGGGCTGGATGACACACATCGATATCTAGCCGATGCATTTAGTGGTGGGAATTTCCTCGTAAAGGACGAGAACAGTGCATTCGAACTGTTCGAGTCCTTAGTAGAGAACTCGATGAATGTCGCATCTATGAACCAATTCCATCGACTTGGACAGCAATGAGTTAGTGTCCATGAAGCTCACGCCGAATCTGCACGAGCTGATATGGACATTATCACCAAGAAGCTGGATAAGGTGGATCTGCTCGACAAGAAGCTCGGCGAAGTGATTCGAGCTCAACAATGATTTCCTAGCAATTTAGCTGCATCCTACTCTTCTTTTGCATCCCGAGCCCCTCCTGCTTGAGTACATCTGCTCACTCGAGATGCATCTTCACCTTCTCGGGATCATGCATATTAGAAACCCGTGAATAATCTGGATCTGCCACCATACAAGTAGGATTATGCACTCCATAACGATTCTAGTGCGTATTCCTTTGATGAATATGCATCTCAGACATCTTCGGCCTACGAAGATGTCAATGCTATCCAAGGTTACGGTTGTAATAACCCGTATTCGGAGACATATAATCCTAGTTGGCTCCAGCATCCTAATTTTTCCTGGTCTGGTAACTCACAGAGACCAAATCAAGATCCACACTACTAGACCAGACAATACGGGAATGCGTAAAACACATACCCAAGGCAGCAACCATTCCCATCTCAGCAACAATCCTATCCTACTTATCAGCCGCTGCATTAAGCTGCCAATCACCCTCTAAGGTAGGGTGACCCTTTCGAAGCGTTGAGAGAGGAATTGAAGGAATCTATGCGTCAATCGAATTATGACAATTTGAAATTCATGAAAATGATGGCAGATCATATTCAAAACATTCATAATACGCAAAACCAGCTGCTACAGGAACATAGAACATAGGGAGCGTTTCCCTCCCAACGTGTCCCTAACCCAAGATATGTACAGAACCAGGGCACTCTGCCTAGGTTCCTGGTACCACAGGGACAAGCACATGCAATATTACAAGCACCTCCTGTACCTCCTGGTTATGTTTCAGGTCAGCTAACCTTATCATCGAATCCTACCCAATCTTTCCTTTATGCTCCTCCCCCACCTTATAGATAGTATGCCGATGCAAATGCAGTCACCTTAAGGTGCAGAAAAGCTACAAAGGACCCACCATGTAGGTAGGCAGGTGATGATACTTCTCAGGCTAGATCCTCTTCCCATTCTATCCCTTCAAAGGAGCAACCTAGGGAAAAGAAACCAATCATAGAGATCACCGACATCCCTTTACCATTCCCTGGAGCCTTAACTCGTGAACCAAAAATAAAGATAAAGGGAATCAAAAGCAATGAGGACTTAAATGAAATCTTTAAAGATGTTCACATTAAGGTTCCCCTCCTTAATGCCATTGATCACATTCCTACTGTCGCTAAATTCTTTAAAGAATATTGTACACCAAAGTGATAGCCGAGCAAGACCAATAAGGTGGTATTGTCGAAGGAAGCTAGTGTAGTCATTTTGTCTAACTTGACACCTAAGAAGAAAGACTCGGGAGCCCCACTCATTTCCTGTCAGCTACAAGATGCTCCTTTTGACTGGGCCTTGCTTGATTTGGGTTCAGCCATTAACTTACCCCCCACTGCTGTTTTTGACCACTTCCAATTTGGGGAGCTAAAACCCACTTCAGTCACTATCTAGTTGGCTGATAGATCAATCAAAGTGCCCCGAGGTGTGGTAGAGAATGTCCTTGTAAAAATCCATGGGCTCTGCTTCCTAGCGGAGTTTTTCATCTTGGATATGGACATTCCTCCTAGTCTCTGTGATGCACCTATCATTTTAGGCCACCCATTTCTAGCGACTGCCCAGGCTAACATTAACTATGCATCGGGGTGTATGGAGATCGCCTTAGGGGATGAAAAACTCAGATTGGATATTTTCAGGGCAAACAAGGACCCACGTTGTAATTTTAGCAAGGAGGACTCAGATGATGATGAACCTCTTAATGAATTAACTTTGCACACAGCTTCTGTCAGGCTCATTGATTTGAGTTATAATGATTTTGACACCATGGTGAATGTTGATTAGCCAAAGGCAATTGATGAGACACATGATTTAGATTTCGAGAGATCTGGAGTGGAATTGCCTAAAACCCTCATGATAAGCTTAGATGATCAATACATTGATTTACATGAGATTCCATACATCCATGGGGCTGATTTTGAATTGTCAAAGAATCCAACCGAAGTTGAGGAAGAATCTGATAAAAACCCTATTTTTTATTCTAAGGAAAATCTGAAAAATCCTGAGGAATTTTTGGATTTGGAATCAGATCAATTTATTACATCTCCTTTCACATCTTCGTTCTTGGATTCTAATATCAAGGATTTCACAGAAGCCACAAAATGGAAAGTGAAAGAATTTGAGGCTTTATTGCACCTAAATTCTGATTTTTCACACCTTGGGGATAATGAATTGCCGCCCATTACATTTGAGGATTTGCACCATGAATAGAATTTGGGAAATACGTACGAGATTTTTGATCAACCCAGGGATGAGAATGATTTGGGCGAATCTAGACCTGTTGGGATGGAACACCGAATCTTATTCAACACACCTACTCTGCAACCACTCACACCCAGATCCACTCATGAAATGGTTCCTTATACCATTTCAGATTACACCACTTGGGTCCCTCCTTTCATTTTCCACCACTTTTAGGACCCATATGACTTGTTTCCCACTCCCGGCTCTTTATCCACCTCATCTGCATTACTTATACACTACTCTTCAAGGCTGCCACTTGCTACCTATCACCTTGGTAGCCCTGATATTTTATTTTGTCAACTTTGTGGGCTTGGTATTCACGGGTAGTTGGTCTACATTTTTGGCCCATTGATGATGATGGAACTCCAAGTGCTTACCATCTTGACTCTGTCTCCTGCAATCCTTGATCCATCTGACGGAGCTTCACCCAGCTGAAGGAGTTAGACTCAGCATTTAGGCATAGCATTTAGACTCAGCATTTAGACATAGCATTTGCTTCTATACATAGCATATTTCATTTTTGTATACTGTTCTGCATATTGTGATCATCATTATAGTGTTAGCATGAGCTGAGTGACGAATCAAGAGCAATTCTAGGTGATTTTTACCCACTTATGCCCTGTCTTACTTTATTTTTCTCTTATTCATGCATGAAGACATGCAAGAACTTATGCATGGGGGGGGGTAGTACATATAAACTAAAAAATTTTATGCCAACACCTTAGGAAACAGAGCTTTTTATCAAGAGATTTTATTAAAGATTTATTCTTTAGTTGATTCATGAACTTAGAATCTAGTACAATTTCAAACTTACACATAGAATTTGCAATGGATCCATTGTGAAGACCGATAGACATCTTTAGTTTGTCGAGAAGAAGCATTGCTTCTTTTCTTGAACCTTTGGATAGTAATTAGAGAGTCAGGAAAACCATCTTCTAATAGATCCACCAGACAATTGTGAGATGAGAGTAGAGTGTATTGGTGCTCTAAGTCTAGTGCAAAGAATCTTAATTTTTGGATAATTGGATAATGATACTTAGAGCTAAGCTTAGTTTTCGCTCTCTGTTCTTGTGGACAAATTCTTTGTGTGAATCTTTGTGAGAGCCACCAAATAAGACAAATATGCAAAGAGAGAGTTCTAATAAAACTAGGACTAAGGTGGATGGTCACGACTGTCCTTTACGGAATCCTCGGCTGAAGAAGGGCGTTAATATCAAGGTCAGAAGTACATTGTCCTATCCATTCCTTTCCTGGTGCCGAGAATAGGCACTTCCACCAAGCAAGCCACCCAATATCCTCTTGAGCATCACTAATCCCAAATAATGCCTCGTGAATAAAAGTGTGTATGTCATGTTGCATTGTGTTGTGTTGGTAGATATATATGTGAGAAAAAAAAGAGAAAAAAGTATAAAAGAAAAAGAGTCTGAAAAAAAAAAGAAAGCGTTGGGTTGCATTTATTTCATTTTATGATAAGCACATTGAGGCAACAATACCTACTACCCTCACGATCCACCAAATATAGATTTTACCTACTTTTCCTGTATTTCTGGCCACCCGAATACTGGCTGAGGATTTCTGACTTAGTTATAGGGTTATAGAGGTTAATTGAAGTGTAATGCCATGAGAGACCACCAAACATATTTACAAATCTGGTGAGATGTGAGCTCAAAAAGAAAAAGAAAAGAAAGAAAAAAAATAAAAAAAGAATAGAAGAGAGAGAGAGAGAGAATGGGTACAAGGTACTTAAGAGAGTATAGTTTTTCCGCCTCTCTCTAAGTTTATTTATTTGATAGTCTGGAAATCTAGATTCTAAAGTACTAGTCTCTATGTAGCACCAGATCAGTGTGAGTCACCAAATACAAACCCACTTGACTCAGACATCTTCTACCTAAGCCAAAAGCTGAGGCTAAATTGGAGATTATTTTATATCCTTGAGGGAAGAAGTTTTCCTATTCCAATAGACTTTTACTAAGGGTAAGTACAAGCTTTAGATGTGGATCGACCTTTCGTTTGGATCTGTTGCATAGGCTACAATACTATACTTTCACGATTATCTGGATTCCTAAACTTTTGGATGAAAACAAAAGAAATAGATCTCCAGTCAAACTCTTGATAAAATGCACTTAGTCTTGCATTTTCTAGGGACTAGCAAGATTTAGGCATGGGGGTATAATTGCGCAGCAATCATAGGTTCTAATTTACCTTAATTAAGTTAGATCTTAGCTTAACCTAGGAATAATGCATGCATAAGAATCTTATTTTACATCATAGTCGATTTGCTAACTTTGTAAATAATAATGCTATATTATGTTCTAACTGAGAGGTAATAATAATTGCAGATAATTTGGGGCCATGAATGATGAATCTGACCATACGGATCTGTTTTGAATGACGATGGGAGTCCAACGATTTTGAGATCGTCCTGATCGGACTCCCATAGCATCTTATGGAGTCTGCGGAAGAGCAAAGGCCAAGCATCAATGTGGCAAAAATCTGAACCTCACATGTCAAATCCGATAGCACAGATGAATCCAAATCAACGTTCGCAGTCCAATAGCGCAAAAATCAACTCAATCGGAGCCCTACAGCACCATCTACAAAGTAAAGAAGATGGACGGCCATGATGGCACCACGTGGCACCATCATAGTCACCCAAGACTACCGCCCCCATCTACTGAAGCACATGATACGCGCTTTGTGGGTCATTGGATAACCATCCAAAGGCCACAAGAGCGCCATGTCACCTTCCTCACCGTGCCTTCATCAACGAGAAGATTTTCTCAGCCGTTAGATCCTCATCTAATGGCTGAGGGCAGTCGTGTGGAAAAGAAGACACGTGACAATCCGCGTGTTTAGCATGTTGGTTAGCATGCATGAAGAAGAGTTGGCGGCAAGCATTCAGAGCACAATCAGGGTAATTTTCAGGTGGTCCCGAGTGCAGACAAAATCGCACCGTGAGATTGCAATCTAACGGTTTGGGCGCAGACACGTGGGGTACAAAGGAGCGTCTGATTAGGCAGTGGAGCATATGTGCAGATGCATGCGCATGTCCATGCACCATTATACGAAGATTAGAGAGGCGGTGCAGCAAGCGATCTCAACCATTGGTCTTCACAATCGAATGGTTGAATTTGAACGTGCGTGCGCATGAGAAGAGGCAATGCGAAGCATGCTTTTAAGCTCTCTGATCAAAAGATCAAACTGCTGAGGAGAGTCTAGCATGAGCGCGCGTGATGGAGGGAGCGAGGTGGTGGGCAGGCAATTGAGCGGCTAACATGTGGTGCAATTCGGTGCGTTGCGTGCATATCAGGTGCGTTGGAGGTTCTTTTGAAGTGCAATATGATCCGTTGATCTCTCGATTGACGAATCTGATCGATCCAAGGCTGTTGCACAGTTTGGAGGGCCAAATACCTGCTTTGCCACTCATTTTGGCTATAAAAAGGACCCCAAAGCCCCCATCTGAACGCATGTCCTCCTCCATCTCTCCCTCCAGACATCTCCAGACACCTCCAAGCTCCATCTTCCTCTGAAGCATCCATCAAGACCACCTTGGTGCACCACTGCCACTCTCCTCAACCTCTCCAAAGGCCACCAAAGGATCACCCTTGGTACCCTTATTTTAGTAGAATTAGATAGCTATTTTCATTCCTAGTAGTTCTAGTAAATTCTTTTAGTTTTAGTTCTAGTCTGAATAATCTGATGTGAACAAATTTTCTTCATATATATATCTGATTATTTTAGCTCTAGTTAGTTCTAAATCGATATTTACATCAACTCATTTTCTGCCTCCATGAGTTCAACCAGGACTCACATCTCGTTATATTTATTTGTTTTGATATATTTTCGCACTATACTACGACGTATCTATCCTTGAAACGTGATTTTACAATCGAGCAGCAACAGACTTGGAGGGAAGACAAATGATGGGTGCGAGTTTATGCAAGCCCCTGGTGATTTTCCCAGAACATGCTTAGGCCCAATCCACCTCTTTAGTCTAGCCGGGTGATCCTTAGGAAGCAGAGTCACTTATTGATTTCTTAATTACCATGTTCCCAAGTCTTAGGTTTCATTAAGAAGTCAACCTTAAGGCAGATTAGGCTTGGTTGTTTATTTTTCACACTTTCTCTCATTTATCTCTTCTCCTCCCCTCCCGTCTTCCATCTAGTGTATGCACGGCCGACGGTCCCAAACTCGCACTTGGAGGGACCAACTCATTTTTTGGCCCACCGCACTGCTCGTACTCATTTGTTTTCTTCTTCTTCCTCTATTGAAAATCAAGAAAAAATGGAAAAAGCGCAAAATCATACAAAAAATTCTAACCCATAATCTTCTAACCATCAAAATGGGAACCCCAATTTTCAACCTGAAGTTGAAGTTCCAGAACCTTAATTTGAAATGCCACAATTTGAAATGCCCCACAAAAAAATCCGACGGGAAATTTTGAAAATTCCAACCCATTATTCATGGTAGTAACCCAACTCCAACAACTCCAACCAAATCAACAACGATTGACTAGGAACGTCACAAACCTAGCCAACAATAGGCCACCAAATGCTGAACCTACTATTCCGTTGAGGGATTTCTATGATCCCTCAAATTATGAAGAAAGACTAGGGGTGGTCATCCCTGATGGAGAATTTGAAATCAAACCCCCAATCCTTCATCTCATTAAGCATTTTCATGGCCTTCCTCTAGAAGACCCGTTTAGCCATTTAGAGGAGCTCATGGTCCTCGCCCAAACCACCAAATCCCAGAATATTTTGAAATATTTATGGCTAATTCAGCTCTTCCTGCTATCCCTTAAAGATAAGGTCGCTTATTGGTTTAGGCCAGTGTGAAAACCCATTATTACCTGGACACAACTAAAGAGCACATTTCTAAAAAAATATTTCCGATTGGTCAAACTAATTCTTTACATCGCACAATAACTACCTTCCAACAAAAATCCGATGAGCCTATGCATGAAGCATGGGAAAGATTTCAGGACTTATTAAGGAGCTGCCCCTACCACGAGGTGACACTTTGGCAACTTGGGCAAATATTCTATCATGGTCTTGATGACCAATTGTGGTAGTTTGTTGATGCCTCATGTGGAGGAAACTTTTTAAATAAAGATGCCGAAAGCACTTACGAACTTTTCGATGAAATGAGTGAAAATTCTTTCAATCATTCATCCATGGACACCTTTGGTAGAAATGCCAATTCCCATGTAGGTGTTCATGAAGTAGGCACACAACAACAATCTCTCCCTGTCACACAAGACGATTTGCAACTTTTTGCACAAAGGCTTAACCCAATGCAAATCAACCAAAAGAAAATGGAAGAAAAATTTAATGCGCGACCGCGAAACTCTGTTCCGACTAACCCTAACTCACCTGTCTAACTCCGACACTAACCTGACCCTCCTCTGCCGAGAAAATTTGCAACAAATTGATACAAGCAGATTTCAAAACCTTGACTTTGCAACTGAATTTGCTAGGACTTCTGACAATTCCTCCATGTATGTCCCAGTCAATGAAAATATTTCTGCTCTTCAGGATAATTTTAGAAACAATTCCTCCAACTTCTATAATCCCACTTGGAGAAATAACCCTAATTTTTCCTGGAAGAATACCAATCAAATTTCTCATTTTCAAAATCAAACAGGGAATTTTGGCCAAAACCAACCTTCGCAGGCAAATATTAATAACCAATTAATGAAAATTCTACAAGGAATGCAGCAGCAAATGAACGACGTTACCCGTGTTTCTAATTTACAAAATCAAATCACGGTAACACCCGATCAAATGCAAATGGGAAATCTACCCTCCCAACCCATTCCAAACCCTAGAAATCAATGGAATCAATTTCAAAATGAAAATAATCAAGATCGGCAAGGTCAACAACCAATAAATTCCACACCTCAATTTCCACCCAATTTTCAAAACCCACAACAAAATCAATGTTTTCCACAGTGAAACAACCACATTACCAATGTAGTAACATTAAGAAGTGGAAAAACCACACACAATGTAGAACCCTCACGGGAAAATCAACCGAATCAAGAGCAAATTTTTCCCACCTCCGTTCACTCTCAAGATAAAGAAGATAGCACAAACACGACACCCTTCCCACAGGCATTAAACTCTAAGAAAAAGAAACCCAGAAAAGCTAAGCCAACTGAAGAACAATTACATAAATTATTTAGCCAAGTGGAAATCAACATCCCTCTCTTAGATGTGATTAAATGCGTTCATGCCTACGCAAAAATTTTAAAAGAAATTTGTACACCAAAAAGGCAACCTGAATATCTAGGAAAGGTTGTTCTTTCTGAGACAATTAGCTCTGTTATTCAGAGCAAGCTGCCTCACAAAAGAAAGGACCTGAGCGCTCCATTAATAACAGTTGTCATTAATCACACTACTTTTGATCACGCCCTCTTAGACCTAGGTGCATCAATAAACCTCATCCCTACCATCCTTTTCGATGAATTCCAGTTCGATGAACTCAAACCGGTGAAGGTCACCCTTCAACTTGCTGACCAATATGTTATTCACCTAAAAGGGATCGTAGAGGATGTCATTGTTCAGGTACAAAATTGTCTCTCTGCTGTGGACTTTTTAGTCCTTGACATTGATGTACCTGAAGCTCTAAAGAATGCACCTATTATTCTTGAATGACCCTTCCTCACCACCGCTAAAACTAATATAAATTGCCATTCCAGTAAAATGGACATCACTTGCAGTGGCGAGACACTCACCTTAGATATTTTTAGGGCTTCCAAAATATTCCACGAGCCAGATTTCTTCATTGACTCAGATTCTAAAACCTTAAATCTTGTTGAGGAAATGCTTTCTATGGATACGTGTGATCAGATTTTTGCGCGATTTGTAATTGGGGTGTTTTAAGTCGCTACAAAGCACAAAAATCATTTTGCTTTTTAATTTATAAACCTAGATAGAGAAGTATCTAGGGTCATCCAAGGAAGCAACTTTTGCGAAATTGAATCTCTTACTTCAAAATGGAAATCAACTTTCTTTTTGGTCTTTTCGAATTTATATTTTTTTATGTTTTGAAATGACCGAAAACAAGCAAATTGTTGATAGCAAGAAAACGGTCTACACCTAATTCACTACACTACTACTAAGGTGACAAGTAGAGCCTCTCCTTAAGCTCACCCTAGGCATGTGGAGGCCTAGAGTAATTAGGGAGAGCGAGTGAAGAAAATGCTAGACAAAAATTCTAAAAGACTATGCAACAAAAAGATAACTGAAGGCAACTTGAATTAAAGGAAATTGTTTACACAAAACCTATAGAGGAATGCTTCCACTCTACTTGAAAATACAAGAAAAGAAAAAACACAAATCCTCTATATAAAATGGTGAAGAAGAGGGGGCTTCTTGCTCCAAGCTGAGTAGCTCCTTGACTTGAAAAGAGGGCTCCATCTTCTCCTTCCTTGAAAGGCTCCTCCAAGAAGGTGTCCCCCAAGATAGTTGTAAGCCCAAAGGCAGGAGTGCACTGGCTTCTCCCAAGGGTGGACGACCACCCTAAACATTCCTCCTTTGCCTGGCTGTCCTCCTAGTAATGGAATGCTCCTCCTCCTTGGCATGGCGTAAGAAGAAGAGAGAAGGGGAAGAAGGCACCAAGGGGGCGGGTAGGATGCCCCCTTAATCTTCTTCTCTCCTCCTTCTTCTTGGCCGTGAGTTGTAGGTGGATATAAGGTAGAGTTAACACTAATGGAGGATGGGAAAAATGGTGGTGGTTAAGGGTCTTTTTATAGAGTAGGATGGGGGGTATAGGTGGCTCTTGGAATGGATGGCTAGGATGGGATTTAAGAGTAGTTAGTAGATCCTAGGGCTAAGGATGATTGGCACCAACCCAAGGGTCACATAGGTGGTAGTTATGGGTAGTCGTGTCCCTTGAAGTTGGCGCCAAAATGGCTTTCTAGAAGGGGGATTAGGTGGCACCAAGGTAGGGTTCTAGAAGGAGGGTATGTGGATGGTGGATGTGGCTTGGAGGGGGCAGGTGTAGGGCCATGATGTGAGGGTATTTTGGCGCCAAAAGGGAGGGGTGGTTGGTGGTTTCTTACCTCAACTCAGTTAATTAAGTTAATTTTACTTAATTAAGAGTAAAGAAAAGTCACTTAGGTTAACTCAAAGTTGTGTCGATTAGTAGTATAGGGTCGAATTAACCTAACATTTTAGAAAATTTTTACTGGTTGAGTCCAGGTCATTCACTGGGAGGTATAATTCATTCTAAATTCACTAGTTATCTTTTATTTTTCTTTATAAGTATAGGAGGTATATTTAAGTTAACTATGGAAGCATGAATTTTGCTAAAAAATGATTAAAATAAAATAACATGCAAAATCCCATATGAACTTTTATTCTCAACATTTATTTCAAATGATTAAAGGCAAATAAGATTTATACATTCAAAACATATACCTTATTATAATTAAAAGCAAGAGAATACAAGAAAGTAAATCTTTTCTTTATTTCTTCAGCCTCTCTCTCTCTCTCTTTTCTTTTTCTTTAGCTTTATTCTTTCTTGTACATTTTCGAGTTCTTTCCTTTTTCTTTCTTTCTTATCTTCTACTTCTATTCCTGCTCTTCTTCTTCTCCCTTATTCTTCCTTAGCTTTCCTTTAGTTCCTGCTCAGCCTTCTCCTTCTCTCTCTCTGCGATTTATTCTATCTTCCATCTCCTTTGCTCTTTCTTCTTCCTTAGCCTTCTCTCTTTCCTTTCCTTAACTCTAAACCTTAGCTTCTTCCTTTAACACTTTGCCTTCTCATTGAACTGGGTTTATTTCCTTTTCAACCAAAAATTAGTTTAGGATTTGCGGCGAGGTCCTTTCGAGGATACACAGTACCTTGAGATCAGGGTGGGACCATACCTTACTCGGTCCTCGCCTAATTTCATTAGGGTTTATTTTCGATTTTTTTTCTTTTGAGCCAAACTGGCCCTCTCTCAAGCCAAACTAGCTCAAGGCCTCCTAGGCCTCACCCTCCCAGGGCCAATCGCACACACACGCCCACTCGAGTGCACACCCGCTGGTGCACTCGCCCACACACACACACGCAATGCTCAGATGGTCAGGTTTCAGATTCACGCCGAGCGCTTGACGACTGGCATGCCTTAAACATAAATTAGTTTTATGCTAAGGCGGGCGCTCTAAAACTTTCGATGTGGGACTAATGTCTCCCCCTCCAGTGCCAACTTCAAACGACGATTACTCCCTACTCAGAGCTCCAAATCAAGCGAAATAAAGCTTGATGGAGAGCTCTAAGGTAGCTCTACAGGATTCCAAGATCAATTTGAGGTTTAGAGGATGATTTCCTCTCCAATTTGATAAGCAAAGTTTGGGGGTTTCTACGGGGTTAATTATGCCTGGAAATGATTTTTAGGTCTACTGTGTCTATAGGATTGACATTTTAGCTTATCTAAGTGTCTAACAATTTATACAGGTGGTTCTGCAGCTGTTTATATAGGTTTAAAGCTCTCAAAAGCTTTAGGAAACACAAGGAAGCTAAAAGCTTCACTGAAAGCTTCAGGAAGAGGAATTCAGATGAAGAAAAGGTGCAACAGATAGTTAAGGATATTTCTAATTGATTGGGATAGCTTCTAAGGATCGTTATAAGCTTGTCTAAGCAGGATTTAACTTCAAAATTCATCCAAAATCTACTGTCATCAGTTTAGGTTAAAGAATAACCCAAACTGACAGTAATTGAATTCCAACAAAACTACATGTCTGAACTCAACCAATTCACTCTAAAATCGTTTAACAGAATCTTAGAAACTCTTCAAACTTCTTAATTCATCAGATTATGTACAAAACTCAAAGATTAGACTCAGGTTTGAGTTGAAGGCTTCAAAATTTGACTTTCTGTTCTAAGCCTTTTCTCAGGAAATTATAACCTAAAATCTCTTCTCCTCAACCTCAGAAACATACTCAAACCCTTCAATAGATGTTTGAACTTGGGATTTTAGGTTTCAGGCTCATCGCCTGAACTTCAAAAGTGCTTTGTCCGTCAGAGAAATCAAGAGTTTATTACACTGATTTGAGGGTAAAATTAGCTTCAGTGTATTGCACTGAAGCTTATAGATCTATTAAATATGACTCTTAAGCTTCTGTACAGGTTTCTCCAACTCCACCGGAGTTAGGGAAGATGAAGACTAATGTGTAGCTCCAGATGTTAAAATCTCAATTTAAGTATCTCAGCATAATTAGTGATCAATATCATGTCAATCTGGAGCTTCTAAACAAATTCTAAAGGCTGAAGATCAAAAATGACTTGTCGGAGCTCTGGTGAGTCCAGAAAAAGATGAAATTCATGTTCAGAGAGAGATATCATGCCATTTTCGATTTGAAAAGGTTCCTGAGGTTGTAAGGAACCTCAAGAACTCATTAAATTCTTTAATTGATCATCAAATGAAAGATTAAGCAATGAAATCAGTTAAAATGGATTTTGAGTGAGTTGAAGCTTGGGACTTGTTTTCCCACTCAATTGAGCAGGCAAAACAAGTCAAAAGTAATTTGCGATACTAAATATATAATTAATTTAAGATTTCAACTACTCCTGAGCCGCCATTAACAGTGAGCTCAAGAACTTAAATATATTTAGGCATTTAAGTTATAGGTGGTAATTATTCAAATTGAAGTGATAATTAGGATCCTTAGATTGTGAATAGGTGGTGGAGGACCCTATGAAGGTGGATCTAAGCTCAGATACTGTCACCATGGATAGCGACAAGGTCTGTGAAGGTGAAGGTGAATTAGGTGAAACAATGATCAGTTTAGTGTTTTAATGGATTAGAAATGGTCGTGAAGGTTAAAGGAAGGTGGATGACAGCTTTAAAAGACAAAACAAGGACTCTGGCGAGCTCAAGGAACTCGCTGGAGTCGAAGAAGACGAACTCTGGAAATTCTGAAATTACTCTAAGCTAACTAACTAACTAGCTAAACTATCCTATTCCTACTCCTACTCCTAATCTACTATTACCTGGACGAAGGGGTCAATAGGATTTTGCTGATGGCTCATGGCGGACGATGAAATCAGAGGGTATGAGAAGAAGATCTCCGACGGTGGATGTGAGGTGAAGCAGAGGATCTCCTCGGTCGTCGCCTTTGTCCAGAGACGCGGCTGACCTCGGCGAAGTCCTCAGCTGATCAGGATGGATGGAGGAAGTCGGAAGATGAAATGGGGAGTTGTCGGAGTTGCGGAGAGAATAGCATATCGAAGTCGGCTGCAGTGTTAAAAAATGGAAGGGAGCCAACTTGAGAGAAATCGAACGGGTGGGGGTATTTATAGTGGATGGCGACGATGAAGGTGGCAAGGTCTGGACGAAGAAGAAGCTTGGGGAGCTTAACCTCCGGCATCGTCTCCGACGACGATGAGGTTAACTCCCACCAGAAATTAGGATTTCAGAGTAATCTAGATCGATGGATGAAGATGGAGTGGTGAGCGCAAGCTCCAGGAGCTTGGAGAAGGAAGAATGATGTCGGTAGGGCGGTGATCGCGTGGTGGAGTCACTCTCCATCGTCAGCCGTTCAATCGGCTGAAGGAGAAGAAGAAGACGAAAGGGACCTAAGTGCAGTGAAACTTAAGGACCTATATGAAGATTAAGGACCCGATTGCAATGAATTTTAAGGACCAAAATGTAAACCCAGGTTTTAAAGGTTTATTTTAACTTAGATTTTTTTCAACTTTTTATATATGTTAGTAAATAAGATAACTATTATGTTTTCACCTTGAATTTGCATTTTTGACCTTTTTAAGTTAATTTATTAGATTAAGTAAAATTACTTAAGTTATTATATACTTAGGTATATATTATGTTTAAGTTACTTAACTTATTAATTAAGGAAATGATTAATAAGATTTTGAGTCCAATTATTAATTAAATTGTTAATAATATTAATTGAATGATAAAATATCATTTTTAACTTACTTTAAGGTTCTTTACTAAATATCCCTTATTTTATAATTAACCCTTATATATTCATAACCTTAACTAATTAATTAGGAAGACTAGTTAATTAGGGGTAATTAGAGATCGTGATGAGTCTCTCATCAGTGGTTAGGGTAGTTTTTGGCACCAAAATTGGTGCCTTTTGGTGGTGGTGATAGGGTGAAAAGGTGGCTAGGTGGTGGCACCAAAAGGAGTAGGGTGGAGCTAGCTTAGGTGGGCTTAGGTAGGGTTTAGTTGGTGGACCTAGTTAGGTAGGGTATTAGGGTGGTGGATGGCCGAGGGAGCTAGAGCTTAGCTAGTAGTAGAGTAGAGGAGGAGGCAATTGGAGCTAGGGTTTGAGGAGAGGAGCTGGACAAAAGAAGTTTGGAGCTGAACTGGAGCTGGCAGCTGCTGAAGAGGGTGGCATGGAGCTACTTTAGCTGGCTTAACTTGCTAGTTCTTTGCTAGTTGCTAAGCCAAGCTAAAGCAAGCTGGCTTCTGCTGAAAGGAGCTGAGGTGAGCTAGGTCTAATGATCCCGGGGAGGACCTAGCTAGTTAAGGTAGCTTAGCTTAACTAAGTTGAGCTAAGCTGAGTCCCTGGGAGCTGGACTTGAGTTTCTTGAGCTAAGATGAAGTCATCTTCAACTGGCTGGAGTTGAGTAGAGCTGGATGTAGCTTGTCCTGAGCTGAGGTGAACTCCATTCAACTTAGCTAAGCTAGCTAGAGCTCCCAGTGAACTAATGGGAGCTAAAATGAGCTAGACTCAGCTAAGTTGAGTTGGATATGAGCTGACTTGAGCTAAGGTAAGCTAAGATGAGCTCTCTTGAGCTACCATTCAGCTGAGATGAGCTGAATGGAGCTAGGATGAGCTAACCCTAGTTCAAGTGAGCTGGATTCCAACTATGGTGAGTTGGATTAAGCTGCGTTCCAACTGGTTTAAGCTTCTCCTTCACCAATTGCCTTCCTGAGTGTTAGGGTTTTAGGGATCTGATAATTTGTTAATCCCTAATACTCACAAAAACACATTAAAAAGATAATAAAATGTAGAATGCATGCCTAACCTAATTGATGCCTAAATGCAACCCAAAAACTCATTTGCGGAGCAAAATCCTAAGAGCTAGATTTGTTTTAATGCATAAGAATGATGATAAACCGACGTTTATAAACATGTTTTATGATAAATTCCTCTACTGAGTTGCAAAAATTGTCTAACCCACCCTCACCCACCACACCTAATTTCATGCTAACCTCTAACCCCATTTCGGAACCCGGCTTGCAATTAAATCTGAAACCTTTGCCAGATTCCTTAAAATATTCATTTTTGGGCCCACATCATACAAAATCACTTATTATTAATGCACATCTTTCGGGGTTACAAGAGGAAAAACTTCTCCAAGTATTGAACAAATATCAAAAAGCCATTGGTTGGACATTAACTGATTTAAAAGGCATTGACGTGTCCTATTGTACACATCGCATTTATCTTGAGGATGACTCTAAACCCTCCCACCAACCTCAATGTCGCCTAAACCCTAATATGAAGGAGGTTGTAAAATGGGAAATCATTAAATGGCTTGATGTGGGAATTATTTACCCTATCTCTGATAGCCGTGGGTCAGCCCTACACAACTTGTACCTAAGAAAGCTGGCCTCACTATTGTTACAAATGATAAGGGTGAAGAAATCCCCACTCGAACTGCTTCTTTATGGCGTGTCTGTATTCGTTACCGAAAATTAAATACCACCACTAAGAAGGATCATTTTTCGCTCCCCTTTATCGATTAGATTTTGGAATGGCTAGTCAGACAAGAATATTATTATTTTCTTGATGGATATTTCGGCTACAATGAAGTTGCAGTCCACCCTGAGGACCAGGAAAGACCACTTTCATCTGCCCCTTTAGAACCTTTGCCTTCTGAAGAATGCCATTTGGATTGTGTGATGCACCCACGACTTTTCAACGGTGCATGTTAGCAATCTTTTTTGATTTGGTAGGTGATTGCCTGCAGATCTTTGTGGATGATTTTTTCATTTTTGGAGATTCTTTTGATCACTGTCTTTGGAATTTAGAAAGAACTCTCCAAAAGTGTATTGAGGTTAACTTGGTTCTCAGTTGGGAGAAGAGCCATTTCATGGTTCAGGAAGGCATTATCCTGGGCCATGTTATTTCTGAAAAGGGAATCTTGGTAGACAAAGCTAAAGTTGATACAATCTCAAAACTTCCCCTGCCCAGCTTGGTGAAACAAATAAGATCTTTTCTGGGGCATGTGGAATTCTACCGACGATTCATTAAAGATTTCTTTAGAATTTCCTGACCTTTAAGCCACCTTTTGACCAAAGTCCAACCTTTTGAATTTGATACAAATTGCTTGGAGAGTTTTAATATTTTGAAACAAGTGATTATTGAGGCGCCCATTCTGCAAGCACCGGACTGGGCTCATCCTTATGAGCTTATGACAGATCCTCGGATTTTGCAGTAGGAGCTATCCTAGGGAAACACATCGACAAGAAACCCGTTGTGATTTATTACGCCAGTAAAACACTTGATGAAACATAATGAAATTATACTGTCACCGAAAAATAACTTCTTGCAATCATTTTTGCCCTCGAAAAATTTCATTCATATCTGTAAGGGTCACACATCACCATTTACACTGATCACTTGGCCTTGAAATATTTGCTTAAAAAGAAGATGTGAAACCTTGCTTAATTTGATGGATATTATTATTACAAGAATTTGATTTGGAGATTAAAGATAAAGCAGGTTCGCAAAATGTCATGGCTAATCACCTTTCAAGACTTGAGATTGGTGATGTTTTGACCTGAACAACTATTTTTCCAGATGAAACACTCCTAACATTGAAATTCCTCCCTTGGTATGCTGATTATGTGAATTATCTCACCACTAGACGATTCCCTTTTGACTGGTCTAAACAAAAAAGGGATAAGTTCTTTGCTGAGATCAAATATTACTTCTGGAAGGACCCAGATTTGTTTCGCATCTATGCTGACCAAGTCATTCGACGGTGTATTCCTGATTCAAAAACACATGATATTCTGAACCACTATCACTCACTCAGTGGCTTGCGGCAGACATTTTCGGGGAAGAAAATGGTGGCCAAGGTTTTAAATGTCAAATTTTATTGGCCTAGCATACACAAAGATGCTCATGAGTTTTCTCGGTCCTGTGTACATTGCCAGAGCATCGGTAACATGAACTCCAAGGATATGATGCCCCTCAACCTGATTTTGGAAGTTGAAATCTTTGATGTGTGGGTGATTGCAGAGCAATAATACGACCTAATTTACCTGAGTTAAGTTAGATTCTAGCAGAACTTAGGAACAATGCATGCATAAGCATCATAAATTGCATAGTAGCTAGTTTGGTAGCATTATAGATAATACTGTCATTTTATGATCTAAAAGAGATATGATATTGATTGCAGATGATTCAGGGCTGCAAATGATAGATCAGACCATACATATTTGATCAGGACGACAACGGGAGTCCAACGCTTCTAGAATCATCTTGATCAAACATCTATAACATCATGTACAACCCATAAAAGAGCATAGGTGAAGGAGCAAGATGATAGAGATTCAAGCCTTAGATATAAAATTCAACCGCACGGATGGATCCGGATCAATGATCCCAGTCCAACGGTACAAAAATCATCTCGATCGAAGGCCTACATCACTGTCTACAAAGCAAGGAAAATTAACGGCCATGATGGTGCCACGTGGCACCGTCACAGCCACCCCTCACCACATCCCCAATCTCTAAAGAAGTTCCCCATGCCTTGTGGGCCATTGGATCATCACCCAACGGCCACAAAGCAGCCACGTCGCCCTTGTCTCTGCGCCTTCATCAACTGAGTCCATCTCAGCCGTTGGATTTCCATCCAATGGTTGAGAACAACCACGCACTAAACCCAAATCACAACACAACAACAAGCGTGGCGTGTTGGTCATAACCGCCGCACCAGAGCGCGAGACGCACATTCAAGCCGCGTTCAACGTGAAATTGGGAAAGGCGATGGAGTGCAGGTGCAATTCAACCGTTGGATCAGAACAAAGGGCATGGATGCGGATGCATGGCCTGAAGCAGAACGTCTGATCAGGTGGTGTGATCATGCACTCTCTGACGTCGAATCTGACATGTCATTACACACGTTCTCCTTAAGGTGGTAGCACACATGATTTAAGTCGTCCGATCGCGAGATCAAACGGCTGAAATCAAGCACGCATGAATTCAAAACACAAGGTGCGAATTCAAAGTGAGGCAGGTGTGTGGGGAACGCACGAGGATCGCACAATGGCGATTTGAGGGAGATGGAGTCGCCACGTGTTAGCACTAAAATGCAACCGAGCATGGAAGGTGCATATGAGGTTATTTTGAGGCCAGATCAGAGTGTTGATCTCTCGATCGATGGATCTAATCAACCTGAGGTTGTTGCATGAGTTGAAGGGCTTAAATGCCCACTTTGTCCCTGATTAAAGCTATAAAAAGAGCCCCAAGGCCCCCCAGTTGAGAGACAACTCCCACCAGATACAACTCCAGCCTCTCTCTACCTCTGCAACTCCTCTCTGACAATCATCCCAATGCTCTGGATATGAAGTGCTGCTGCACTTCACACACATCCGCTTTTGCTCTCACTTTCTCTCTTTTTAGCATAGTTATTTCTATTCATAGTTGAAAGACTGTTTGCAAGTAATAATGAAATTCTGATATCTGATGCTTGTCTATACATATATAAGAATGACTTTCTGAAAAGCTTTCGCATAGAAATCATGTTTGACTCCCTGAGAACGACTAGATACTCACTAGAAAAATTTATAAATATTATTTGTTTCCTCGTGATTCGCACTGCAACGACAAAATGATTTTTAACGCATCTTGTGGTCGAACAAGTTGGTGCCGGGGAGGCAACAGAAATTTTTGAAGCTTTTCTTCCTAGTGCTTATTTGAGATTTCTAACTTGTTCTATTTTCGTTGATTTCGTGTGTGCAAGAAACAAGGAAATTCAAAAAGAACTCAATGGAAAAATTATAGGTTCTTAATCTCAGGTAAGTACTCGTCGCTTAGATTAGTTTAGATTTCGAAAAAAAAATCCAAAAAAAAAAATGGTGTTTTTCTTGAACCTTAGGATTAGCTAGCATTTGTTTGCTTTTTGAAAAAAAAAATCTCTCTTGGTGAATTTTGGGCTAAAATAAAATCTTTTATTAAAAATTCAATTCCTAAAAATTCGCATGTCCAAAAATTCTAAAAGTTTTATTGGACATGGGTTTTGAAATTAGAAATAACATATCAAAAATTTTCATAAATCTTAGTTATATAAAAATTTTAAAAATTCACGCACTGATCTATTATCAAATTGATTATTGTTCCTAATTTTTTGAAGTTCAAAATATCACAGGAATTTTTATGCAACTCTGATAGACTTGAAATTTATGGCAATGAATTGCTGTGAAAATCAAGAATTTAGTAAAAATATGAAAAAAATCATTCTGCATGTTTAATTACACGAATTACTCAATCACTAATTGGGGGCCAAAACAGACTACAAAACCCCTAGTGCACTTTAAATCTGAAAAAAATAGAAAACATATATTAAAATTCTTGAAAAAATATTTTCTAAGTGCCCACTTAGTGGTGCAATAAGTCCAAGTGATTGCATTATTTGGGTCGCACCACTTCTCTGATTTTTGAACTTAAAAGGACCATCTAGCACTATTTGTGCTTAGGGTTTCACATTATGGTAGAGCACACCTGCATTTCCATTCTTAAAGGAAATCTAGCAAACAATTGGGATTTGGAAAACTCTTGTGTGCCTCATCAGAATCCTTGATTAAAGATATTTACGCAAGTGAACCTTAAAGCTCTCTAATACAAGCATTTGAACCTTAAAATCCACTTCATCATAAAAAATTGCTTGTGAACCCCTTGCCTGTGCACTCACACGTTTGAAAATCAATCTTAAGGGAAACACCCTCTGATAAACACTCATAAATTCATCGTAAAATGCTTATTTACGATAGTTCCTAGGCCTAGCATTGCATATCATAATATAAATATTGCACAAACATCCATTGCATTGCATTTAGGAAAGTTGTTTATTATGTACACTAATTCCATTATTTTACATGGCCAGTGACTGGTCGAATGTTCGCTTTAAAGTCGTTTGCAGTTTAATGTGGTGGAAAAATTGACTAATCAATTATTTAAGAAGAAATAACCACTCGCAGAAGAGCGGGTCGTATCCACAGGGAGGCAATGACGTATTAAAATTCGCACCAGTTAAAAACGTTTGTTCGTAGTTAGTTTGGACAAGAATCAATCCAAAATTGCCTTCAAATTAAGGTTTAAGCAAGAAACAATGCTGAAATAGCAATTATGAGAAACTAGAGGATATTTTTCGCAATGCAGAATCAATAAAATATGATTAAAAAGTGACAATGGCAGAAAATGTAATTTTTAATTGGCAGGTTACTATAGCAAAACAGGGGATTTTTTTCCCTTTGCCTTGCGCGACGAGGAGTGGATGGCTGGATGCGGGAAGCTCGGAGAAAGTCCCTTGGACCGAGGGCTTCGAAGCGATGGTGGCGGCGTGTCGTGCGGTGGCCGGAGGCGGCCGGACGAGCTCCGGCGGAGGAGGCTGCAGCCGGTGAGCGCGTGCGGCCTGTTGGCGGTGAGGACTGCCGCGCGCTGCTGGCGGTTCTGCAGGTGCGGGGAAGGTGCTACGGGTGGCTTCAGGCGAGTGCGCAAGCTGTTGCGCGTGGAGAGCGGGTGCTGCTGGCGGTTCTGCAGGCGCGAGAGGAGGGCGCTGCAGGCTGAGGAGGGCGTGCGTGGTTGGAGGTGAGCGGGTGCGCAGCCTCTTGGCAGAGGGCGCGGGAGTGGCTGGAGGTGAGCGGGTGCGGCTGGAGGTGAGCGGGTGCGGGTGGACTTTAGACGGGTACGCAGGCGGGTGGTCGCGGGTGAGCGGTAAGGTGCAGGCTGAAGGTGAGTGGGTAGCTTCAGACATCCGGGAAATTTCCCGGACGTCTTAAGTGACTGAAAGGGTGGTTGAACGGTAGCTGCGGCGGTGGTGGTTCTTGACGACGGCGAGGGAGATGCATGCTAAGGTGCTCATGGTAATGCGGACGAGCTCCGGATGGTGGTGTGGCCTGTCACACCACACGCCCACGGTGGTGGAGACTCACCGCCACGGTAGAGGTCGGCAGTATGGAATGGAAGAGAGAAGGTCTCTCTGCACAGTGGTGGGTCAGTGGTGGAGGCCTCTCGAGCTCGGCTGCCTCCCTCCTCCTTTTGTAGTGTCCTGCACAAATTTGAAATCAGCTGCCCGACCAGATCCAACACATCCGCTCCTCCTTGAATGGGTTCTTCACTGCGGCAGCTGGTGGCGTTGGAGCGATAGCCAGCCGTTCCTGCAAGAAGAAGAATAAAGAAAATAATGTTAAAATATTAGGGTCATTTATATACAGACCCTCAACTTCTATGTTAATGAAAACAATGTACCTAATTGGTTATCTAATTAGATGAATGTCATTCTAAGCTAATTCTAAATGCACTTAAAATATGAATGCAATGCATGGATTATGTAATTAAACTAAAACTATGAATTAATCTATTTACATCCTAATTTATGCTAAATAAATGTTAGAATTAACCTAATGTGTAGGCACTTAAATACTTAAATAGCCCACAACTATGGGCTAATCAAATACCCTCATGCCTAGTTTTTGCTAGTCCCTAGCAAAATTAAGCTAAACCTAGCACTCTAAGTAGACTAGTCAACTCACTTAGTCATCCTTCAGAAGCATATTAAGTTCAGACTCTAGACCCAAGGTTCCTAAGTAGTTGCTAAGTTACAAACTAGGTCGGCTAAAGACGAGTTGCAGGCACAAGTTTCCCTGATTTCTGACTCTACCCTAAAGTTTATTGATCCCTGAGATTAAAGCATCCGTGCTTGTGCATTGGTCTGAGTTATTTGGGTTAAAGGATCTTTTTTTTTTTTTTAATATACACTTTTTTTTTTTTATTCTTCTAAGTCTAACCTCAGATCAGCTATCAACATGGTCTGTGTCGGATTCATTATCCCCATTACCATACCTCGAAGGGTGCCTGGCTTTCGATGCTTCGAGATAGCACCGCCCATAACGACCCCAAGAACTCCTGGCAATCGACACTTCGAGATAGTATCTCCCATGGATTTCTCAAGCGAATTCAGGCCTATGGCAATCGACACTTCGAGATAGGGCCGCCCATGGTACCTGAACCGCGCAATGTGCTTACATGCCCCCAGTAGGATGGATATCCTAAGAGACAAGCGTCGAGAAGGTAATATGTTATCATCTTATCCTCAAGGTGAGTATATACTCCACCTCTCCTGCAGCGGGACCTCTTCCAATCAAAATGTGTTTTCAAGCCTCTCCTAAGTCAAAACTAAGAGAACCAAATCTCTTTTCAGAAAGACGGAAATTAAGTTAATTACTAGACCATGTGTGTGAAATTTGGATGCTTGGGTTACAAGGACCCGTAAACCAAAAGGTAGAATAAGACTCCAGGTACCACCCCACCTTTTAACTCAAACCCTAGCTTCCCTTCCTCAAACTCTTGAGGAATGGTCCGCAACTTAACTCCTACTTAAGTTTTTAAGTCCACAAAGGACCCTAAAGGTCTAAAGCTAGTAGCTCATTTAGCTTCTAAAGTTTGACCCTAGAATTATTTAGTCTACCCTAGAGTTCTGATTTGCTTAAGAATGCAAGATCTAGCCAGTTAAGCTCAAAACCTTTTTTTTTTTTCATTTTATCTCTTTTTCTTTCTTTTTTTTTTCTATGCATGCTATAAACAAAATGCCTCAGGTCCTCTCCCCCATGCCTGGTTCAAACAATGTCCTCATTGAAAACAAAAAAAAGGTAAAGGAAGATATTACCTGAGGCGGAGAATGGTAGGAGCTAAGGCTCCTCAAGAGTGACTTTGTCAACCAGATGGCCGTCTAAAGTTAAATACAGTTTTAACCGTTGACCGTTGACGATAAAGGGAGTTGCTGAAGAGGAAGGATTTTTGATCTCCACAGCTCCATGTGGAAATACTTTGGTGAACGAGATTTTAACTTCCCAGGAAAAAGCTTAAGTCTGGAATTGAAAAGCCAGACTTATTGGTTGGGCTCAAAGGTCTTTCGAAGAATAAACTTATCATGCAAGACCTTAGTTCTTTCTTTATAAGCTTGAGAGGTGTCATAAGCATCATTCCTCAGCTCCTTAAGCTCACTTAATTCTAGAAATTGTGCCTTACCTACCTTCTCTAAATCCATGTTAACACTTCGAATAGCCCAAAGTGCATTATGTTCCAACTCAACAGGTAAATGGCATGCTTTTCCATACACAATCCGAAAGGGAGAAGTACCTAAAGGGATCTTATAGGCCGTTCGATAAGCCCACAAAGCATCATCGAGCTTTTGGGACCAATCTTTCCTATCAGGTCTAACGGTCTTTTCCAAAATATTTTTTATCTCCCTATTTGATACTTCAACCTGGCCACTTGTCTGAGGGTGGTAAGGGGTAGCAACCTTGTGAGTCACTCCCAAACTCTTAATTAACCGATTGAAGTGGTGGTTTCGGAAATAAGGTCCCCCATCACTTATAATAGTCTTGGGGCAGCCGAAACGAGATATGATATTGGCCTTCACAAATTTCAAAACCACAGAGTGGTCATTTGTGCACGTAGGAATAGCCTCTATCCATTTAGAGACATAATCAACTGCCACCAAGATATATTCAAAACCATGGGACGACGGGAAGGGGCCCATAAAGTCAATTCCCCACACATCAAAAATTTCAACAGGTTGAATAGGATGTTGAGGCATTTCATTCTTCTTCCCAATCGTTCCAGTCCGCTGACATCTAATATAGGCCTTAACAAAATTATGAGAATCCTTAAATAAGGAAGGCCACCAAAAATCGGACTGGAGAACCTTAAAAGCAGTTTTCTTAGCACCAAGTGTCCTCCACAATGAAGTTCATGGCAAAAACTCAGCACACTTTGTTGTTCCCCTTCAGGCACACAACGTCTCAATACTTGGTCTTGTCCAATTCTAAATAATTCTGGCTCTTCCCAATGAAAATATCTTGCTTGAGAAATGAATCTCTTTCTTTTCTGCTCATCCCAAGAGCCAGGAGATTGTCCAGTGACCAAGTAATTTACAATGTTTGCATACCAAGGTAAAGTTGGTGTTACCGCCATCAGAGTTTCATCGGGAAATGTCTCGTGAATGTCTTCAGAAATAGAGTCATTAAGAGGAAGGCGAGACAGGTGGTCAGCCACAACATTTTCTACTCCTTTCTTTTCACGTATTTCCAAGTCAAATTCTTGAAGGAGTAAGATCCACCTAATCAGATGTGGCTTAGAATCTTTCTTAGCAATGAGATGTTTCACTGCTGCATGATCAGTAAAAATAACCACCTTAGACCCAAGTAAATAAGACCTAAACTTCTCCAGAGAAAAAACTACAGCAAGTAATTCTTTTTCAGTGATGGTGTAGTTTTGCTGAGGTTCGGTTAAAGTCTTGCTTGCATAATGCAGCACATGAGGTCTTCCCTCAACCCTTTGTCCAAGGACTGCTCCCACTGCATAATCCAAAGCATCACACATAAGCTCAAATGGGGGTGTCCAATCAGGAGCTTGGAGAACAGGCATAGAGATCAAGGCCTCCTTTAGAGTTTGAAAGGCCTTGGCACACTTTGATTCAAAACTGAAGGAAGATTCATTCGCCAACAAGTCACAAAGTGGCCTAGAAATCTTACTAAAATTTTTAATAAAGCGCCTGTAAAAGCTAGCATGGCCCAAAAAGGATCTAATCTATTTGACATTCGTAGGCAATGGAAGTTTGGAAATAGAATCAATCTTGGCTTTATCTACTTCCAAACCTTGCTCGGATACAACATGCCCAAGTACAATTCCTTTCTGTACCATGAAGTGACTTTTCTCCCAGCTGAGGACTAAACCAGTCTCCTTACATCGTTTCAACACATTCTCTAGGTGCAGGAGACACTGGTCGAAAGACGAGCCATAAATAGAGAAGTCATCCATAAATACTTCGACACACTCGTCAATCATGTCCGAAAAGATAGACATCATACATCGCTAGAAAGTTGCAGGGGCATTACATAATCCAAATGGCATACGCGTGAATGCAAAAGTACCATAAGGACTCGTGAATGTCGTCTTTTCCTGGTCATCAGGAAAGACTGCCACCTGATTGTACCCAGAATATCCATCGAGAAAGTAATAATACTTATTCCCTACCAATTTTTCGAGAATTTGATCAATAAAAGGCAAAGGAAAGTGATCCTTCTGGGTAGCGGTGTTCAGCTTGCGGTAATCAATACAGACCCTCCATCCAGTTGAGGGTCTAGTGACAACTTGTTCACCTCAGTCGTTGAGTTCCACAGTAAAGCCTGCCTTCTTTGGCACCACATGAATGGGACTGACCCATTTACTATCAACAATGGGATATATGATCCCAGCGTCCAACCACTTCAGGATCTCCTTTTTTACAACCTCCCTTATATTAGGGTTCAGACGTCTCTGCATGTCCCTAAAAGGCTTGATGGAATCATCAGTATAAATGTGGTGCATGCAGAGTGTAGAGTCTATACCCTTAATGTCAGCAATGCTCCAAGCAATAGCTTCCTTGTGCCTAGACAGGCATTTAATCAAGGCTCCCTCCTGTGCCTCAGACAGCACAGCCGAAATGATAATGGGGAGCGTATCATTAGCACCTAGGAAAACATACTTGAGACTGTGAAGGAGGGGTTTCAACTCAAGGTTGGGGGCTTGTATGGTTGAGGGTTTCATAATAGATGGCCCCATCTCAGGTAGCAAATCTACCTTCGACGGAAATGATGGGGGAAGAGACTCAGCAGAAACTCCTAGCAATTCCTCTAGTTCTAGTATATCCCCTTCACATTTCTCCAAGAGATGGGAATGCTCATTTAGCATGACATGCTGAAGGGGGTCATCACATAACATTGCAGGAGTTGCCTCTTCAATCAGGTTATCTATCACCTCAACTTGAGAACAATCCTCAAGTCCAGCTTGTTTGTAAGCATCAAACACATTAAGCTGGATTTTCCTATTCCCAAAGCCCATTTTCAATGCCCCAGTATTGCAATTAATTGAAGCATGGGAAGTTGCAAGGAAGGGGCGGCCCAAAATGATGGAGGGTTTGGTTGGCTTGTTGGTAGGGTCAGTGTCCAAAACTAAGAAATCAATGGGAAAGAAGAAATCCTCCACTCTTACGAGGACATCTTCCAAAATTCCCCGTGGTGTCTTAAGTGATCGATCAGCAACTTGAAGGATTACAGGGCTAAGCTTCAGATTGCCTCCCCCAAGTTGTTCATACATGTAGCTCGGAAGGATGTTCACCCCCGCACCCAGATCAAGTAGAGCCTCATCAATTTGTAAGTCACCGATAACTACAGAGATGTATGGGCCTCCTGGGTCCTTAAGTTTTGGGGGTGTGCCATGTTGAACAATTGAGCTAACAGAATCAGGCAGGACAACTTTTGATTGGACCTATTTTCTAGATTGCCGCTTTTTCGTGCAGAGGTCCTTTAAGAAGCGGGCATAAGACAGAATCTGCCTGATAGCTTCAAGCAAAGGCAGGTTAATCTGTACTTGCTTGAAAGTTTCCATAATCTCATCTGTCTTATCTTTGGCTCCAGATGAGCTAGCAGAAGTCTGCCCAGAGGTGGATAAGCACTCTGGAAAAGGCACTCTCGATCTTTGGGTGGAAGGGTTGTCATGTCGAGTAAGGGGTGGAACGGGGCAACTTGTTCCGGTGAGGTGATTTCAAGCGGAGAAGATTTGGGCAAATCTTCTCCAGTGGGGGTGAAAGTCGGGGTGGATGGTTTTTAGGGGGTGAGACTATAAGAGCATCGGGTTTGGAAATTTCTTTCCCACTCTTCAGAATAGTCACCGCCTGAGCATGCTCCCTAAAGACAATCTCTTTTCCTTTAGGATTTTCCTCAGCAGCACTGGGAAACTTCCCAGTCTCCCTCTGTCTAACGGCCTCAACAAGGTGTCCAATTTGTGATTTCATCTCATGTATAGCCTTGTCATGAGATTGGATGATGGCACTTTGACTTTCTTGCATAGTTTTCAACATCGCCTTCAATTCATCCATCTCAGAGGTTTTAGGTTGGGCAAAGGTCTGAGGTTGGTTCATTTGATGGTTTTGAAAGGATTGTGGTTTGTAATTCCCTGAATTTGAGACATTTCCATGTCTCCATGAAAAGTTTGGGTGTTTCCTCCATCCCTCATTATAAGTGTTGAAGAAAGGATCATTACGAGGTCATGGACGGAACCCTTGAGCGGCATTCAAATCCGCTTGTACAAGCTCAGGGAATTGGGAGGCCAAGTGGCAATCCACAGTGGCGTGTGTATTTCCTTGAAAAATTACGCATTCGGAAGCTTGGGATGTGGAGGTGTTAGGTACGAATGAACTCGGGTTCGACATAAGCCTTTCCATGTTTTGATTCAATAATTGAATTTGATAGGCTAAATTCTGGGTGTCCCTTGCTTCATTCGCCTCCAACTTTCTTTGCATGAGAGTGGGCTTTCTATCCATGTAGGCAGAATTCAAGTGAATAGAATTCTCACTCAAAGTATCAAATAAGTTCCAAGCTTCATCCTCAGTCTTAGATAGAAAGGTTCCTGCACAGGCACCATCCACAGTTTGCCTATGCGAATCATTAAGTCCAGTGTAGAACCTTTCAACTAGTTGCCATTTAGGCACCTGGTGATGTGGGAAAAGTCTCAGCAAATCGTTAAAGCGCTCCCACGCATCATGGAATGCTTCCCCATCCTTTTGAACAAAACTCATAATTTCCCTCCTAAAGTGATTTATTTTTCTCATGGGGAAGTACTTCTTCAAAAACTCCTTCAGGGCATCCCAAGTATTTATATTATCAAGGGTGTGATACCAATACTTGGCTTTGTCCTTGGGGGAGGCTATTTTGCGAAGAGTGGGCACAATCAAATTGCACCCGTTGGATGAGCGCGGCGCAATCAAGCGGCGGAGGCGTCACCACGTGTCACCATTGGATGAGCACGGATGCTACACGCAGCCATCGACGCTCCTCAAGAACTTGCCAACTCTCACACGCAATCAGGGGCACTCATTTAAGATGACCAGATGCGCTCTCGGCCGTCGGATCTTCTTGAAGACGACCCGATGCTGCCATCTGTGCAATGAATCAATTTACACACTTTATACACCTACATCACAGGCACATAACCTGACTTGATTTTCATCTACTCAACCAGGATTCTAAATTGTGGACCCGGTACACTAATTCAACACATAAAAGAGTAGAAATCATATTAGGTTAATCACCTTTTTGTGTGCCTTAATCGGTGGTCCAATTAATTGAATTGTTTGGGCCACACCACCTAATCTAAAAGAGGTTCATTTTATAGCTGCCTCATAGGATTCAATAACTAGGTCAAGCCAGGCACTCCATATTTTTCTTGATTTCTAAAGGAAAATACTTGAACACGTGCTTTTAAAAAACTTGGTTTGCCTCACAAAACTTTGTTGAAAACACCTAATATTTGAATCCTAAAAGCTATTAAGCAAGATTCGAACCCTAAAACTCACCTCATCATTAATAATCTTGCTTCAAAACCTCTTGGTTGTGCACATTCACACATTCTCAAACAAATCATTAAGGGCACAACCCATTAAAGGGCCCATCACATTCCAAAAGAACCAATTTCTCAAGCCTAACTAAAATCAATTAGACGTTGGCCCTAAGGATTCATTCGCTCGTCAGGATCCAGATTGAGATTATTCACGATTAACCTGCTTATACTGGTCAATCGAACATCTAGCTAGGGGAGTAGAATCAAACGACCGTGGCTGGGGGGTATACTAGGAACCAGAGGCGCAAGCCAAAGGAAGAATCTTCTCCCCAGTCCCTCCTCCTAACTAGTTGGATTGCCTGGATATAAGTAGAGTAAATCATCCATAATCATAGGATGGATTCTGAGAGTCTGTAGACCTTTAGGCTACCCCATCTAAGGACAGGCTTGTATTCTTGTGCTACAGGGCTCCTTCTCTTCGCTGTCCTTCCGATTTCCTTCTAGTGTATGCTTGGAAGGAGGTCATTAAACCCTAGATTGGAAGGACCTTTAGACCATTCTAGGAGGTGGAGGTTGAGCTATAGCCAAGCAGATCCCATGGCTAATCAACAACCACCTCCCCCGCCCCCAAACCAACAGGAGTTGATTCAAAGGTAGTTAGAAGAATTGCAGCAGATGCAGCAATGGTTCCAATGTATGCATGGTCAGGGCGCTCGGCCCTTGAAGGGTTTTTATGATCCTTCAAACTATGGGGAACATCCCGGTGTCATGATCCTCACCGGAGACATAGAAATCAAGCCCCAATTCTTAAGCTTAATTAAGCATTTCCATGGGCTTGGCTCAGAGGACCCATTCCAGCACCTGGAGGATCTAACCACTTTGGTTCAGACCACCAGAGCAAGGAATGTGAATGAAGAGCAAATGATCATGAGGCTTTTCCCCCACTCTCTCAGGGATAAGGCTGCACATTGGTACCGGACCATAGGAAGGGCGATTGAAACTTGAGCTACTCTTAAGTCGGCTTTCTTGAAGAAATTCTTCCCTATCAGAAGGACCAATGCCTTGCAACGAGCAATTACCACTTTCACCCAGCGGTTGGGGGAACTGTTTCATGGTTCCTGGGAGCGATTCCAGGAACTTTTGAGGAAGTGTCCACACCACGAGGTGACAAAATGGCAAATCGTGCAGATTTTCTATCACGAGTTGGTTGAACAACTCCGTAATCACGTGGATGCCTCCTACAAAGGCAATTTCCTCAATAGGGATAAAGATAGTGCATACAACCTATTTGAGGAAATGAGCAAGAACTCAATTAATCACTCCTCCATGGATGCATTCAATTGGTCCCAACAACCCAGGTCAAGTGCTAATGAGATCCAGGATTCTCATTCATTTGACATGGAATTGATTTGTAATAAATTGGATAAAATGGACTTGGTTGCTAAGAGAATGGAAGAATGGATGTCTGGGAATTCGGGAAACACTTCTACACCTACTCAATCCCAGAGTTTGGGTTTCCATTCCTCATGAGCTCCCACGGGGCGGGAGTTCATGAACCAACTCGATTAGGCTCAACTTGTGAGCCAAGATTTCCCGGACCTTATGGGTTCCAAACTGGGGCCTTTGAACCCAGTGTTTTTGATCCTTCCTTTTCTCCATCCTCATCTTATGAGGATGCTTATGCAATGCAGGAGAATGTTAGGTCCAACCCGTATTCCAACACTTATAACTCTGGTTGGAGGAACCACCCTAACTTCTTCTGGAAAAGTCAAGGGCAACAGACCCAAACTCGACCCAACAACTATGCATCTTAAAGACCTATGGGTCAAGGTCAAGTATACACCTAGTTGCCCCCGAGACCAATTACTCAGCTATCTTGGAATGCCCAACAATCTGCAGGGCAGGTTGATTTAAACAGGTAGATGGTGGAAATGCAAGGGTCCATGCTTCAACTTATGCAGCAAATGAAGACATCATTGGATAACTTGCAATCTAGGTTAATTGCTAACACTCGACAACCCGGATCTCTACCATCCCAACCCGTACCCAACCTGCGCAATGTACAAAATCAGGGCAATAGAGCCCAAGGGTACGGGAATCAAAGGGACCCACACGCACATGCTCAGGTGGTTGAGCAGGGTCCCTCATTTTCTTCTTCTTCTAGTTATATGACCAACCAAGGTCCTCCAATCTTCACTACCCCACCTCAAGACCCGAACCCATATGCCTTTGCAAACTCCGTCACCTTGAGAAGTGGGAAGCAGACCCAGAATCCTGAATTACCTTCTAGAAGTCAAAACCCTTGGGAGCTTGAGAGAGAGAAGGAGGAGATTGAAGAAGACAGTAAGGCCAAGGGATCGGAAATTGAAAATACCACCCATATCCCGTTCCCTGAGGCCCTATTGAAAACCAAGAAGAAGAAAACCATAGATAGCAACGTAGAGCTCCTGAATTTATTCAAGAGCGTAGAGATCAATATTCTGCTCCTCGACGCTATTAAGGACATCCCGGCTTACGCTAAATTCTTGAAAGAGCTGTGTACCCAAAAGCGTAAGCCAAGAGAACCCACTCTAAGGAAGGTGATTCTCTCTGAGCAAGCAAGTTCTGTTATCCTGCATCACCTTCCTCAAAAGAAGAAAGATCCAGGTGCCCCCTTGATCTCATGCATTATTGGGGAATACACTCTTGTAGGGCACTATTGGACCTAAGTGCATCCATCAACCTAATCCTGACTTCTCTTTATGAGAGGTTTGGGTTAGGTGAACTTAGGCCAACCTCAGTAACGCTACAATTAGCTGACCGTTCGGTCACCACACCGAGGGGCGTTATTGAGGATGTAATTGTCAAGGTCAAGGATTTCTATTTTCCCGTAGATTTCCTCATCATTAACATGGATGCACCTAACGATTTAAGGAACACGCCCATCATTCTGGAGCATTAATTCCTAGCTATCGCGAAGGCCAACATAAACTGTGAAAGCACTAGTATGGAGATCGCCTTTGGGGATAAGAAGCTAACTCTGGATATTTTTAAGGCGATAAGAGGATTTGAGGATTGTGGATTCATTGAAGAGCTTGAGGATCAGGATCTTGAAACTTGTATGACAATCAGTGCACTCGAGGACTCCACCAACTTTAGCGAATCCAACCCACAACCCTTCGTGGTAGACCTGCCACAACCTAAAGAGGTTGTTGATTTTGTTCATTCCCAGCCTCTTCCACTGGGTTGTCCTTATGAATCTTCATCAGCATCCTCCCTACCTTCTATACTGAACCCACCTCAACTTGAACTGAAGCCATTGCCTAAAAATATGAAATATGAGTTCTTAGGACCTAAAAACATTCTCCCTGTGATTATTAGTGATGATTTGACAAAGGAGCAAGAATCGAGGTTAATTAAGGTCCTTAAGAACAACAAGGAGGCAATTGGTTGGACCATCCATGACCTTAGGGGGATCGAGCCATCTTATTGTAATCATCATATTTTCATGGTAGATGGATCTCGCCCTTCTCGCGAGATGCAAAGGAGACTAAACCCAAATATGCGAGAAGTGGTCAAGAAGGAGATAATTAAGTGGCTCGATGCTAGGATTATATACCCAATCTCGGATAGTCTATGGGTTAGCCTCATTCAGATTGTACCCAAGAAGACAGGAATAACCATTTTGACTAATGAGAAAGGGAAAACCTTCACCACTCGTTCAACTTCTACTTGGAGAGTCTGTATTGACTATAGGAAGCTGAACACAGCCACTAAAAAGGATCACCTTCCCTTGCCATTCATCGATCAAATCCTTGAAAGGTTAACTGGGCAAAAATACTTTTGCTTCCTGGATGATTATTCGGGATATAACCAAGTCTCTATCCATCCCCAAGACCAGGAAAAGACAACCTTCACATGTCCCTACGGAACTTTTGCATTCTATAGAATGCCATTCGGGCTTTGTAATGCACCTGCGACTTTTCAAAGGTGCATGCTGGCCATCTTTTCTGACATGGTGGGAGATTGTCTTGAGGTGTTCATGGATGATTTCTCCATTTTCGGAGATTCTTTTGAGTCTTTCCTGGCTAACCTGGAATTGATCCTTCAGAGATGCATCAAGACACAACTGGTCCTTAGTTGGGAAAAGAGCCACTTTGTGACTCAGGAAGGCATTGTCCTGGGTCATGTGGTCTCTAGTCGAGGTATTGAGATTGATAAAGCTAAGGTAGATGCTATCTCGAGAATTCCTCCACCCACATCCATAAAATAGATCCGCTCTTTCCTTGGGCATGTGGATTTTTACAGAAGATTCAATAAGGACTTCTCGAAGATTGCTCAACCCTTGAGTAACCTTCTGGCCAAAGATATGCCATTCGAGTTCAATGAATCATGTCGCAAGGCATTTGATTTATTAAAAACGGCAGTCACCTATGCCCCGGTGTTGCAACCACTGGTCTGGACAGTCCCATTTGAGATTATGGTTGACGCATCTTATTATTCCATCGGGGCCGTCTTGGGTCAAAAGATTGGGAAAAAGCCCTCTGTGATTTATTACGCTAGCAAGACTCTGGATGAGGCCCAGAGGAACTACACCGTTACTGAAAAAGAATTGCTAGCTGTAGTTTTCGCCTTGGAAAAATTTAGGGCTTATCTGTTAGGTTCTCGTGTCATCATCTTTACCGACCACTCGGCCTTGAAACATATCTTGGCCAAAAAGGATGCCAAACCCTGGCTTATTCGCTGGATTCTACTGCTTCAAGAATTCAATCTTGAAATCAGGGATAAAGCTAGGGCACAAAATGTAGTGGCGAATCACCTCTTGAGAATCCTAATTGATTCTCCTCATCCTGATGTCCCGATCTCTAATACTTTTTCGGATGAAACTATCCATACAGTCTTGAGTATTCAAACCCCCTAGTTTGCGGATATTGTCAATTATTTGGCCGTTGGTCAAATCCCCCAGGTTTGGACCAAACAACAATGGGATAGACTTATGTCTGAGGCCAAATATTATTTTTAGGATGATCCCAAACTGTACCGCATCGGCGTAGACCAGATTATTCATCGATGCATCCCAGAAATTGAGTTCCATAGCATACTTGAGTTCTGCCACACATCTGCATGTGGTGGACACTTTTCCAGGAAAAAGACGGCAGCGCAAAAATCTTGCAATTTGGATTCTATTGGCCGTCATTATTTAAGGATGCCCAGGAATTCTCAAAATCATGCACCCGATGCCAGACACTCGAGAACATGGCTAAGAGAGATATGATGCCCCTAAACCCAATACTTTCCGTTGAAATTTTTGACATTTGGGGCATCGACTTTATGGGACCCTTCCCTCCTTCATTTGGACCCCAATATATTCTGGTCATTGTTGATTATGTGTCCAAATGGAATGAGGCAATTCCCACCCAAACCAATGACCACAAGGTGGTCATCGATTTTGTGAAGAAAAATACCTTAAGTTGGTTTGGGGTTCCTCAAGCAATTATCAGTGATGGTGGCACACATTTCATTCATGCCCAGTTTCAAAATTTACTGGGGAAATATGGGGTGAATCATTAGATTTCCACACCTTACCACACCAAGACGAACGGACATGCCGAGGTCTCCAATCGGGAGATCAAAAACATTTTGCAGAGAACCTCTAGGCCTAATAGGAAGGATTGGACTCAAAAGCTAGATGAAGCTCTTTGGGCCTATCGTACGATGTACAAAATGCTTATCAGTATGTCTCCGTTCTATCTGGTATTTGGTAAGGCGTGTCACTTACCCGTAGAACTTGAACACCGAGCATTTTGGGCCATCAGGAAGTGTAATTTTGACCTAGAGTTGGTCGGGAAAACCAGGAAACTCCTACTATCTGAGTTGAAGGAGCTTCGAAATGATGCTTATGAAAATGCCAGAATCATAAGGCAAGGACCAAAGCTCTCCATGACCAAATGATTTCACGTAAGAGCTTTGAGACGAACCAGAAGGTCTGGTTTTTCGATTCTCGATTGAAGCTTTTCCACTAAAAACTCAGGTCTAAGTGGGACGACCTATTAATTATTGAGCGGATTTTCCCTAACGGGGCCATCAAAATCTCTGACCCAAAGATGGGTAATATATTCAAGGTCAACGGACAGCGTCTCAAACCCTTTGTTGACCATATGCTCCCTGAACCCGTCTTGGACAAGGTTTCTCTTACCTTGCCTTAACCACCGTGGGACGATCATCGCCTAGATGAAGGCACTAAACTCAGCACGTGTAAAGACTGTTCCGAGTTGACCAGAATCTCACGAAAATCAGGTGTTATTCTTCTACTTCTAGTCTCCTACATGCTTTCGTTTTTAACAATGAGGACATTGCATTAGCTAAGCATGGGGAGGTAGATATTTCTTATGAATCTTTTTGTCAGTTGTAACAGTAATTTCCTATTTTCCATCTTAAGAAAAAAAAAAAAAAGAGATGAGAACTAGGCATTAGGAGTTGCAAACTTTAGGAATTGATACTTTGGGACCTGAATACTTAAACTCTTCAGGTCTTCGGGCTTAATTAGCTCGGGTGTCCACTCGAATGTGGACTTAGTCTCGAGTCCTCGCCAAATATTATTATCTTAAATTGGTAAATAATTTGGGGTGATAAGTATGTGACTTATCAACCCACCCTCTGATTTGAGGGGATTTTAAGTCTAAGCATCTACACACTTTTTGCATTGACTCACTTTTCGGCAGTTTTCTCAGAAATTGGGTAGCTAATGAACTATCTAGGGTGGTATGGCTGGCAAGTTGTCAGTGGTAACAGCTCATCGATCGGTTGTCCAGAGCCCAACCACAAGACCATTTTCATCATACTGCCTTTAGGTAAATCTTAGATCAGGGAAGCCACCTACTTAAAAAAAAGAGAAGAAAAAAAATAGAAAAAGGAGAAAATAAAAAAATAATAATAAAGCCACACTTCACCGCACGAGTATGGCTGGCAAGTGGTCGTAGGTAACAACCCATTGGCCGGTTGCCTAGAGCCCAGCTCATAAAAATGCATAATAATTCCCAAAACACTTAGGGAAGAAGCAGGGAAGTAGAATAAACTGGGGAAATATACACTGGGTTCGCCCTTGTGTTTACCCCATAAATAAAGGAAGCAGGGAGAAAGCTACCAATCGAAAAGATAAACCTTTAGGCAAGGTCACCTAGGGTCGTAGAAACCTGAAGTCCATTTCAACGGCTGCCTAGTGAGTCTTTCACTATTTTCACAAGATGCTTAGCACTTAGAGTCCTTTTCGAGTCTTGGGCAGGTTGAGTAGTCGTAAAAAGTTATCCCGACACTCTCAAACTCCAAAAAGTCCAAAAAAATAAGAAAAAAATAAAAAATTATATCTTCCCTTTTCAAATAAGGCGAGGGCTTGGACGGTCTGTGTTCTGGTAGACACCCAGACAATGTTGAGTTTTTGTAATTTGGTCTTGGGGTTGAGGTTTTCTAAAGGAATCGACAAATTTTGCCTAAATAATCGAATCCTGACTCTACTTTTATAAATAGCATTTAGGTTAATTTTGCTAGGGACTAGAAAAATGTAAGCATGGGGGTATGATAAACACGCATAAATTCATCGTAAAATGCTTATTTACGATAGTTCCTAGGCCTAGCATTGCATATCATGATATAAATATTGCACAAACATCCATTGCATTGCATTTAGGATAGTTGTTTATTATGTACATTAATTCTGTTATTTTACATGGCTAGGAGGCAGTGTGACATCTTTATGGGCTTCGAATGAAGAATCCGACTGTACAGATGGATTCAGAGCGACGATTACAGTCCGTCAACCCAAGAATCACCCCGATCAGAGCTCTATAGCACCATCCACAAGAAGAAGATGGATGACCCAGATGGCGCCACGTGGCACCATCCAGGCCGCCCCACCTAAGCCAAAGCATCTCCGAGGCTGCCGCAAGATGAGATCCCATCCGTTGGATCTCAATCCAACGGTTGAGATGCACGACTGCATCGCTCCCTCCACTCGACAAACCATGGCCTTGGCACATTGGTGAAGGCATGCGCTCACAAATCGCGAGCGTGAGTTCGATCCACGGTGGGGGAGGCTATTTCGCGAAGAGCGGGCGCAATCGAATTGTGCCCGTTGGATGAGCACGGCACAATCAAGCGGTGGAGGCATCACCACATGGCACCGTTGGATGAGCGCGGATGTTGCACGAGGCCGTCAACACTCCTCGAGAACGCACAAACTCATGCGTGCAATCAGGGGCACTCGTTTAAGATGACCGGATGCACTCTAGGCCGTTGGATCTTCTTGAAGGCACGATACGCACGTGTTTGAATTCGCAAGGGCGCGAACTGAGGGTGCATCCCAGCCGCACGATGACGGATCCAGAGGTGGAGATCTCTTCAAGCGGACAGCTGCAGTAGTGAGAGGGTGTGGGATTTGTAACAACAGAAGAGCGGGCCTTTAGTGACACTTGCAGCTGGCACTAAATGGCCTGCGTAGTGCGTGCGTCAGCCAAGGCATTGACGAGGCACGGATCTTTTGGTGACAGCTTGAGCAACCTTTAGTGATGCTTGTAGTTGTCGCTGAATGCCTGTGCGTGGGATGCTCTTCTTCCCATCCACTATATGAAGGCCTACACACCTCCTTACCAAACCATCTCTACCAACTCAACTCCCACCTACTCCTAAGCTCTAGCAAGCCTACCAACACTCCGTTAGAGCTTACTCTCAAGCTCCCAAGGCTCCTATTAGTGTAGCGAACCTCAGTCTCACCAAATATTCCTCTCTCTTCCCATCACCATTCATAGGTCACCTTGGAGCCGTCCTCCCACCTCCATTCCAGTAGTAGATCATCTCCGCCTTCTCACCTCCATTCCGGAGCTGCGCTGAAGCTTTCCTCTACCCGACGTCCTCCTGCATCTCACCTTTATCGTCCTACTTCCCACCTCCTTCGTCCAAGCTTTCGCCAGGCACCGTCGTCTCACCGAACAGTCGATTCGGGAGATTCTTTCTCACCTCTTTCTATTTTATGCTTTCATAGATCATTGTAATTGACATTGGAGTAATATATATCATTTTTGTTCTGTCTATTTTGCTTGTCTTCTTACTTCAAAAACACAAAAAAATAACAAAATTTCAAAATACCAAAAACAAACAAAATGAAGCGCGGTTTTGCGACTACAACGATCTTAACACATGGGAGTTTCGGTAAAATTTTATTTGATAAACGAGTTTTGCAACTACAACGATGGGTTACTCTTAACCCCGATTTCAAACACGCAAAACACGTTGTATCACCCCCTAACGCCTATCATATTCCAAAAGCACCTCAAGCCTAAGCCTAAAACTGAGTAGACGTGCCCTAGGCAAGACTAATATTCTTGGGGACTTGAAATTAGATTGGGCTAAGGTTAAGGCCTTATCTACTTGGACCCACTGGTGACAAGAAAGGTCAGTGCGGTAACCGCGTTAACCCTTAGTGGTGTCCTGCCATGCAGGGTGTCCTAGGGGGTCCCACCCTTCTGGCTAGCCAAGTAATTCAAGGGTTGATCTAACCTAGTCATGTTTTAGCGAACTAGGATTAGGTCTATTTAGGGTTTACACTCTAACGAATAGCTTGATTACTTGCATTGAAAGGGTGGGATATTCTCTCATCAGTCTTCTCCCTCTCATCTACGGACATTCTTCTGGTGCATGTAAGGTAGAAGATCTCTACATCCTGATTTGCTACTACCTTTAGAAAGAAATCCTAGGAGAAGACCTAATTGTCCAGAATCTAAATCTGAACCCTCTTCAATGGCTAGTCACCATGAGGAAGATGAGATTGAAGAGGAGGAACAAAATCTGGATCCAATGACTCTCTTACAAAGGCAGATTACTAAGCAGGGCTGGATCATGACAGGCAGATGCAGGTCATAGTGCAGGCCATTACCCGACTCTAAACTGGGAGAGTTGACCAACCTCTCAGAGATTTTTACAATCCTCCTGAGGCCCAGCCTGAACATTTTATTAGGGTACCTCAGGACGGGGAAGATTTTGAACTCAAACCACAAATCATCAATCGGATTCCCCACTCCCATGGTCGCGATTCTGATGACCCCTTCCACCACCTTGAAGAACTTCTACACATAGGAAGGATCTTTGGCTCTAGGAACATGAATGAAGGTACCTTAATGATGAAAATGTTCCCATTCTCCTTAAAAGATAGAGCTTCTCGTTGGTTGAGGACTATTGGTAGACCAATCCTAACATGAGAAGATTTAAGAAGCACATTCCTAAAAAAATTCTTTCCTGTAGGAAAAAAAAAAACCTTAGATGTGCCATTACAACCTTTAAGTAGAACCCTAGGGAACGACTATATGAGGCTTGGGAGAGATTTAATGATTTAGCTAGGAAATGCCCTCATCATGGGATTCTGAAGTGGCACTTGGTCCATATTTTCTATTATGGGTTAAGTGACAATTTGAAGAATTTTGTTGACGCAACATGTGGGGGCAATTTCCTAAGCAGAGATGTTGAGGGAGCCTTTCAATTATTTTAGAATATGAGCGAAATTTCCCTCAACAATGCCTCAATGTCAACCTTTAATAGAGCAAATCAACCAAGGAGCGAAGTTTATGAAGTTAAGGATAATTCAAACTCAGTTGATTTAGAACTAATTGCATAACGATTGGACAAGGTGGAACTCGTTGGAAAGAACGTAGAGAGTTTGGATAAGAAACTAGAAAACCTTCTGAAGGGCAGGAGTTCCTTAGGTACACATTCCAGGGTAAATCCTTTGCCTACCCAAGGAGTTTCTATGATAGCCCATACCCAACCCCCCAACCCTTTAGGTCAGGAAATGGTGCACAATATTAATGACCTGACCATGGCTCCACCTATGAGCCAACTCTACTTGGACCCATCTTTTTTTGGGTACCAAGGAGGGACCTTGATGCCCTCAAATTCTGAACTAGGCATCCTGATGCCTAGTTATCCTGAGGATGTGAATGCACTCCAGGGTTACACTAGAAATGATCCCTATTCAAACACTTACAACCCTGGATGACGCAACCATCCTAACTTTGCTTGGTCAAGTTAGAACTCGCCCAGGGTCCTAACTTGACTAAGCCAAACACTTACAAGCAACCTAGTAGGTAAACACAACCACGTACATATCAGCCACAACCTACTCAGGAAAACTAGCCCTCTAATCTGAGTCTTGTCCTCAAGGAAATGCAAGAAATGAATCTAAGGCATAAGGAAGAAGTAAATCAATTAAGGACAGAATTGACAGGACAACTAGGCTAGCTAGTTGATGCTAGACAACATGAGATGCTGCCATCCCAACCCATCCCCAACCCAAGGAACTTCAATAGGGTTAACATCACAACACACGAGAGTAACAGGAACATATAGTTCAACCTGCTCCCCATCACCTATCTGGTTTTGTTAACCCCAACCTAACCTAGGCTTAGCCCATCTTGCCAAACCCACCTCACCCTTCTAACCCTAATGCCTATGCTTGTGCTGTCACTTTGAGAAGTGGGAAACAAATCCAAGATCCTTATCGTTCTACATCTAAATCTTACCAAGATCTTGAAGAGCCTGAATCTGAACTGGGAGACCAAGCTAATCTAGAGAACAAGACTTAGGATTTGAACACTCATGATTTCACTCAAGCACCTTTTCCTGAAGCCTTGAACAAATCCTGGGAAAAGAAAACCAATCAATCTAAGGTGTGGCTTGAGATTCTAAAGGAAGTCCAGGTAAATATACAACTCCTTGAAGCCATTGAAAACATCCCGGCCTGTGCGAAACTTTTGAAGGAAATGTGCACACTGAAATGCCAAGCCAAATCATCAAAAAGGGTCATAGTTTCTTAACAAGCCAGTGCCATCATCTTAAATAAGCTCCCTCCTAAAAAGAAATATCCAAGGACCCCCTTAATTTCATGTGAGATAGATGATTTTATCTTGCATCGAGCCTTACTGGACCTTGGTGCCTCCATCAATCTAATCCCCACAAAATTATTTGAAGAGTTGGATTTAGGTCCCTTGCAACACACTGATGTTACCCTTCAGCTTATGTTGAGAGTGGAAAACTACACGATCGAAGTTGGTTTTGAAAAACCCATTGTTGTAGTTCAATTTGAGAAGAAATACGTCAACAGATAAATTTATACCGAAATTCTAAGAATTCCAGGTTGAACACAAGGAGGCTACATCGATCTAAAATCCGCGATTTATATTTTTTTTGTTTTCGTTTGAAAATGAAATAATTACAATGGAATTGATATAAACAATATAGAGAGAGAAAGAAAGAGAGAGAGAGAGAACAATCACTTGTTATAATTAGAATGTTTTTATAACTAGAAAGCGAGAAATGATTACAACTAGAAAGTAGAAAATTCTATTCTAGAAAGCGATTAAAAAGAAGGGAGAGAGATGTTATCCTCCTCGACGAATGCTTGGAGGACGAGCCGGACGGAGTGAAGCCTAGAAGTGGAAGGACGGAGTGAGAAGAAGCAGGAATGAGGCAGCACGTTGTCGTCGTCGTGGGATCCACTTCCGAAACGGGGGCGAGAAAATTGGATTTGGCTCTAGAATAGCATCGCGGGTATGGGACAAGCTTTTCTTGAGTTTTGGAGAGGGTGAGAAGTGAAGGGATGAGGATTTCGTAGGGTAGAGGTCTCCTTTTATAGTTGCAAGGATAGGGGGCAATTTGGTCATTTCATAATTAAAACATTAAATGAGGGGGTCTTTAGTGACAGATTTAAGGGTCACTAAAGAGCCCACATTGTCGCAACCTCGCGTGCGTGCTTGCCTCCTCGCCTCCTGCATGCATAACGCATGCCTACGTTCTCGAAATCTCAACCATCCGATCTCAAGATCGGACGACTCAGATTGCTCCTCGTGCATGCCTTCATCTGCGCTTAACCGCGTGCCTACATGCGATCGGGCATGTGCGCTGTGTGTTTGATCGCGCGTGCGGGCTATTGGATGATCTGAGCCTCCCGCAGCTGATCACGCGGTTGCGATTAATCACTTGCACACTGTAGATGCGCTGTCGAATGCACGTCCCGTGCTCGCACAACACTGCTTGACCATTATGCTAGTGGCGCTTCTTTGTCGCACTTACGATTTAAGCATGCGCGCTTCAGGGCTATTGGATCAAGATCCAACAGCCCAGATCTCACCTCGCTGCGCCTTCAGAAGATGGGGAGCGGTGCTGTGGCCGATTTGGGCAGTTGTGATGGCACCACGTGGCGCCATCATGGCCGCCCAAATTCTGTGACATGCAGAAGGTGCCACGGATGTCGGATTAAGTCGATTTTTGCGTCGTTAGGCTGTGATTATCAATCCGAACCTGTCCATGCGGTCGGATTTATTATCTGAAGTGCGGATTGGCACCATCTTGGCCCTTGATCTTTAGGCTTCCTCGGTCTCTATCTGGTGCTACAGATGTCCGATCAGGGCGATCTTGGAGTCATTGAATTCCAATCGTCACCCTGATCAGATCTATATGGTTGGATCTTTAATCCGAGGCCCCGATTAAAAGTCGCCCTGTCCCTGACCATAAAAGGAGACAATTATTATAAAATTACTATAAATGCGTAATTATGCATGTTATGTAATATTTACAATGCATGATGCTCCTATGACACTAAGAACATGCATTAATAGATATTTTTGACTATTTAGATGTATGCACATCACACCCCCATGCCTATCTTTTGCTAGTCCCTAGCAAAAACTACATGCTATTTATAAAAGAATTAGGGTTGGATTACTCGGGCAAAAGTCATTTTCAACATTAAGAAATTTTTACCTAGGACCTGAACTTTCAAAGACACAACAGCGCCGAGGTATTTGCCAAAATGCTGACTGCCTCAAGCCCTCTCCTTATTCAAAGAAAGATCTCTTTTTCTCCTTTTTCTTCTTCTCTAATTTTTTTTGGATTTTTGATTTTAGGGTTACAGAGTGGCTTTCTACAGCCACTCAACCCACCCAAGACTTGATGAGAACCCTAAGTTCTAAGCATCTTTTTGTGAAAGTGATAGACTTGTTGATCGGCAATCAGAATGGACTTCGGGTTTCTACGCCCCTAGGTGACCTTAAAAAGAATTCTGCCTAAAGGTGTATCTATACGATCGGTAGCTTTCTCCTTACTTTTCTTTTTATGGGGTCAACACAAGGGTGAATCCAGTGTATATCTCCCTAGCTTATTCTACTTCTCCGCTTCTTCCTAAGTGTTTTAGGAATTCGACGTGCATTTCTTAAGCTAGGTTCTGGACAACCTAACAATGACCTGTTACCCATGATAACTTGCCAGCCATACTCGTGCGGTGAAGTGTGGCTTATTTCTTTCATTTTCTTTTTTTTCTTTTTCTCCTTTTATTTTTCTTTTTCTTTCCTTTTTGGACTTTCTTTTTCTTTTATTATTTTCCTTTAAGTAGGTGGCTTCCCTAGTCTAAGATTTACCTAAAGGTAGCAGGAAAAGAATGATCCAGTGGCTGGGCTCTGGACAACTGATGTAGACATGTTTATATCACATAAACTGTCTATTTATGCGTGTTCTTAAGCATAGAATTACGTCACATACTATAAATATTGCATAACATGCATCATCTTGCATTTAGGTTAGTCTGAATAAAATATAGGTTAATTGTCTCCTTTTTATGGCCAAGGATAGGGCAACTTGTTAAATGGGGCCTCAGATTGAAGATCCAACCATACGGATCTGATCAGGGCGACGATTGGAGTTCAACGACTCCAAGATTGCCTTAATCAGACATCCGTAGCACCAGATAGAGATCGAGGAACCCTAAAGATCAATGGCCAAGATGGTGTTAATCTGCACCTCAGACGACAAATCTGACCGCACGGATGGGTTCGAATCGACGATCGTAGCCTAACAACATGAAAATTGGTCCAATCTGACATCTGTAGCACCAACTGCAACACACAAAAGATGGACGGCCAAGATGGCACCACGTGGCGCCATCCTAGCCGCCCAACCGACCCCAAGGACCTGCCTCCACTTCTCTTCTTCACCCGCTCGACGAATCCCCACCGTCAGATGCTCATCCAACGGCCGTAGAACCGCATGCACAAACTCAACCGCACGACAAAGAAGAGCGCTCAGCGCAGCGGTCGAGCGCCTCTTCACGAGCGAAGGGCGTGCATTTGAGCCGCGCCAGGCACTCCAAATCAGACGGGCGCAGGTGCAGGCATGATTGGACCGTCATATCGAGATCAAGCAGCTGAGAGGAGGAGGCATAGTGCGCAGAGGTTCGTCAATCGCGTACGTGCACGATGACGTGTGTTTGCATGCCTCATCGCACATGGGCGCACGACAGTGAAGATTTGAAGGTGCTGGCGAAGGGCATTTTAAGCCATCCGATCTCTTGACCAAAGGGTTGAGCGCGCACAGTCGTGCATAAGCGTTGAGAGTGCGAAGGCGAGGGGGTACGCGCACGTCGGCCATGTTCAGGCCTTTAGTGACGGATTTATCCATCACTAAAGGTCCTGAATTAATGTTTTTAATGTTATAATGACCAAAATGCCCCTACTCCTTACAACCATAAAAGGAGACCCCTACCCTACGAATTTCTCATCCCTTCTTCTCTTCTCTCACCCCTTCCAAAGCTCTAAGAGCTTGTCCCACACCCGGGATGCTCCTCTAGAGTAGAAATCTTAATTTTTCCACCTTCGTCCCCTTCATGGAGCATCCTGCGGTTGTCCTCTCTCTGCATTCGAGAAGCAGATCCCACGACGACGATGATGTGCTGGTTCATTCCCGTTCCTCCTGCTTTGTCCTCCTCTCTCCATTCCCCATCTTCCAAGTGTCGTCCTATTCAGCTAGTCATCCAAGCGATCGTTGAGAGGATATCTCTCTCTCCATTCTCTTTACTGCTTTCTAGAGTAGATTTACTGCTTTCTAGTATAGATTTCCCACTTTCTAGTAGTGTAATGAACAATTTCTGATAATGAAATCCATGTTTATTCCACATCCCTTTTGCTTTTATTTGTCATATTCTTTCTCTCTCTTTTATTTATTATTTGTTAAATAGATAGCTAGTTTTCGACCAGCTATTCTGTTTCGTGACAAACAAAATAAAACGTGTATTTTTAATCAAACGTCTGCCTCCTTGTGTTCGACCCAGAATTTTTTTGCAGATTTTTTGATATAAATTTTATTTGTTGAAAGAATTTCTTCGCGACTTGAACTACAACAAGTTTTCAAATCCAATTCTGATAGCGTAGTCATTCGCCATTCAACATTTTGGTGCCGTTGCCGGGGAGGCGACACTCTTTGATTCTTCGCATTTTCCGACTTACGAATCGTTTACCTCACTTTTCTCCTTTCTTATTGTGATTGCAGGTACTCTTTTGAGACAAGCAAAAGCGGTAGATTGGAGCAAAGTATTGTTGAAGGTCCTGTAAGTTTTTCCCCCACCTCCCACCCATTAGATTTCATTCCACCACATAATAACACAAACATAAATCAATCTAGGTGTTCTTATAAACCCTAAGGTTAGTTGTGATTGTTTGTTTGACACCAACACCCGCCTTACCCTTCGCATTTAAAAAGAAAAATAAAAAAAAATCTCATAGAGGTACACAACCTCATCTGATTTTCAAACTCAATCAGTAAATAGATCTTTGGAACCGATACACACACCCAAACACATAATCGAGTAGAAATCAAATTAGGTAATCACTTGTGTGCCTAATTAAGTGGTGCAATAGGTCGATTGTTTGAGTTGATTTGAGCTGCACCAGTTCAACTAAAATCAATTCATTAAGTAGCTGCTACATAGGTTCAACTCTTAGGGATTTACCAGGCACTCCACATTCTTTTAAGCTTCAAAGGAAAACATCTTCACCTGTGCTTTCAAAACCTGGTGTGCCAACAAAACTTGTTTGAAAATACCTAAAGTTGAATCCTAAAAGCTACTAAGCAAGATTTGAACCCTAAAATTCACCGCATCAAGCATAATCTTACTTGAAAATCACTGGTTGTGCACGCACACACACATCAATCAATCATTAAGGGCATAACCCAAATAAAGGGCCCATCACATTCCAAAACACATTCAAACCCAGCCCTAAATAAAATAGAATAGACGTTGGCCTTAAGGATTAGACTTGTTCTTCGGAGCCCAGAACGAGATTATTTTTTATTAGCCTATTTCTACTGTTTAATCTAATGTCTAGCTAGGGGAACAGAATCAAACGATTGCGGTTGAGGGGTACACTAGAAATCGGAAGCGCAAGCCGAAGGAAGAACCTTCTCCCCAGTCCCTCCCTCTAACTGGTTGGATTGAACGGACAGAAGTAGATCAAATCGTTTCTTTATCTCAAGACGGGTTCTAGGAGTCTGTAGGTCTTTAGGCTAGCCCACTTAAGAACAGGTTTGATTGTTTGTATTGCAGGGCACCTTTCTTCCTCCCGTCTATCATGAATCTTTCTACATTTCATACTCATTCCTGCTCTTTCCCTCCTATTATGACTTATCCTCAACATAACGATTATCCCGACTTGTACTGTAATCAACCATCTCTTAGTTGGGATAACTAGGATTGGGGATATAGTTCTGGACCTCCGTGTTCGGGGTCAAACCTTGAACACCATAATTGTGATTCTATTCTTCTTTGAGCCACATCGATTATAGATCGCCACCCTTTCATGGACAACCTAATTCGATCTACAATCAAGAAGGATACCTTGATCCTTACCCATCCTCTGAATACATTAGCTTTAGGTCATCACCACCTTTTGAACAATAAAGATGACCTATTATCAGGATGGGTATCTCAAATCTCAATTCATTAACTCCTCTGCACTGATCCCAAACCCACCCAACCCTGAACCAAGTCATTTGGTTCAGGTTAACCAGGTTCAAGATAAGGTTTTGGCTAACTTGAGGAATACTATACAATCTTTAGAAGTTCAGCCCATACCTTGTACCAAAGAATTGGAGCCCCTGATTGAAATGATTGATGATTTGAATAAGTATTTGTTAGATTGGCTCTAAGATGTTAAGGATAAGAACTCGGGTGAGTTTCTACTTGGGAAGTTATCGAAACTGAGAATGAGATTTGTGGTTGCTTTAGTTCAATCTTGGGATGATTCCCAGGATGAACCCCCTTCAGGAGAGCTAATGTCAGAACTCGCTCAGACACTTGTTGGGGGGGACACGTGTTACGAGGCTGACTAGATTGATTTAGAGCAACCAATTAAGGATGATTTGATTTCTTCACCTGAGATCCCTGAGCTAAGGTACGAGGAAATGTATGTCTCCATGGACCAGAAAGTGATGGATGATTTTGGGATGTACATTAATACGGATTTAGATTTCTTTGAGTCTGAGGGTGAAGAATCAATTTGTGAAGTCTCACGTGAGTTTACAAAACACGATTTCTGTGAGACAACTGGGCCTGAGGAATCCGATAGATCATATGATGGCCCAATAACTGAGGAAACTGATCTTATTGGGGCTCACATGACGGATTCAGAATTGCATTTTCTAAAGGATTCAATTCAATGGCCCGATTGTCAGTTACACCCCATTGAGCTTACTGACAATTTTGTTTTTGAGATAACTAGACCCAAGTCAATTCTGATTCAGTCACATCTTTTAGACTTGAAAATTTCAGACGGGGTGATTAATATGCAGGAGGTCCCGGAATTTGACATTCTGAATGAGGAGGATAGGAGCTGGGAAATTTTGATTTGGGAAGCAAACCCCGGAGGAAGTAGAAGATCGAGTTTAAGGGTTCCAATTAAGCTGAAACCATCAAACTAGGACCCTTACGACATTTGTTCTTAGGATGACCAACCCAAGCACACATTTATTGATTATCCTTTTGAGCTTGATTTCTTTGTAACCTGACTTTTTGGTCTTGGGTTGCATCCTCATAAATTACAAGCCTGACCCCGCTTGCATATAGATCTCAAGTTCTGGGTAATTTTTATCCAGAACCTTAGATATTCTCAACCATGGGGTATGGGTCTGCATCACAATCTAGTCCACATCTGTGGACATCTGCTGGCAGGTCTTAGGTTGCATCTTTTTATTCTGATTCTAACCTACACCTGTGAATTCTTTATTTCTCTTCTTTGTATAGTGTGCCTAGCTGAAGGCACTAAATTCAGCACGTATACAATTTTTGTTTATTTCAGAGCGGACCCGTTATTCACGCAATTCAGGTGCTTTCTACTCTACTCCACTCTGTTTCATGTCTTTTTAATCAATGAGGACATTGCATTAAATAGGCAAGGGAGGGTGGATATTCATCTCTGAATTACTTTGTTAGCTCCATAGATTCATTTTATTTTATTTTATTTATATAAAAAAAATTGTAGAATTAGGAAAGAGAACTTGGACTTTAGAAAATTTTCAATCTTAGGAAATAAAACTATACGATTTGAATACTAAGATCCTTCAGGTCTTCAGACTTAATCAGCCTGAGTATCCACTAAAATGTGGATTTGTTTATTGAGTTCTCACCATCCTGAATTTGATTTCTAATTTGATTAAATAAGTTTGGGTGAGAAGTACACGGCTTATCAACCCATCCTCTGATTTGAGGGAACTTTAAGTCTAAGTATCTACACACTATTCGTCACTGACTCATTCAGCAATTTTAACAAAAATTGGGTAGCTAATGAACCTTCTAGGGTGATATGGCTGGCAAGTTATCATGGGTAACAGCCCATAGGTGGGTTGTCCAGAGCCCAGTCACTGGACCACCCTCTTCTTGCTGCCTTGAGGTAAATCTTAGACCAGGGAAGCCACCTACTTAAAAAAAAAAAAAGTTCAAAAAGAAAAGAAAAAGAAAAAGAAAAATAAAAAGGAGAAAAGAAAGAAAAAGAAACAAAATAAATAAGCCACACTTCACCGCAAGAGTATGGATGGCAAGTTGTCGGTGATAACAACTCATCGAACGATTATCGAGAACCTAGCTCAAGAAATGCACTAAAAATTCTCAAAACACTTAGGAAGAAGCGGAAAAGTAGAATAAGTTGGGGAGATATACACTGGATTCACCCTTATGTTGACCCCATAAAAAATAAGAGTAGGGAGAAACCTACCGGTCGTAAAGATACACCTTTAGGCAAAACTCTCTTTTTAAGGTCACCTAGGGACGTAGAAACCCGAAGTCCATTCTGATTGCCGATTAACGAGTCTATCACATTCACAAAAATATGCTTAGAACTTAGGGTTCTCATCAAATCTTGGGTGAGTTGAGTGGTTGTAGAAAGCCACTCTATAACCCTAAACTCAAAATAAAAAAACTAGAAAAGAAGAAAAAGAGAAACAGAGATCCCTCTTTGAATAATGCGAGAACTTGAGGCGGTTTGCATTTTGGCAGATACCTGGGTGTTGTGTCTCGGTAGTTCAGGTCTTAGTTAAAATCCCTAAGTAATGAAAATAACTATTGTCGAGGAAATCTAACTTAATTCTCTTATAAATAGCATATAGTTTTGCTAGGGACTAACAAAAGATAGGTATGGGGGTGTGATGTAGACATGTTTAAATCACATAAACTATCTATTTATGCGTGTTCTTAAGCATAGAATTACATCACATACTATAAATATTGCATAACATGCATCATCTTGCATTTAGGTTAGTCTGAATAAAATATAGGTTAATTGTCTCCTTTTTATGGCCAGGGATAGGGCAACATGTTAATTGGGGCCTCGGATTGAAGATCCAACCATACGGATCTGATTAGGGCGACGATTGGAGTTCAATAACTCCAAGATCGCCCTGATCAGACATCCATAGCACCAGATAGAGATCGAGGAACCCTAAAGATCAAGGGCCAAGATGGTGTTAATCCGCATCTTAGATGACAAATCCGACCGCGCGGATGGGTTCAGATCAACGATCGTAGCCTAACAGCACAAAAATTGGTCCAATCCGACATCCGTAGCACCATTTGCAACACACAGAAGATGGACGACCAAGATGGCACCATGTGACGCCATCCCAGCCGCCCAACAGATCCCAAGGACCCACCTCCACTTCTCTTCTTCACCCGCTCGATGAATCCCCACCATTGGATGATCATCCAATGGTCGCAGAGCCGAGTGCACAAACTCAGCCGCGCGACAAAGAAGAGCGCTCAGCGCAGCGGTCGAGCACCCTTTCACGAGCGAAGGGCACGCGTTCGAGCCGTGCCAAGCACTCCAAATCAGATGGGCGTGGGTGCGGGTGCGATTGGACCATCAGATCGAGATCGAGCGGTCGAGGGGAGGAGGCGTGACGCGCGGAGGTTCATCGATCCCGTATGCCCATGATGACGCGTGTTTGCATGCCTCATCGCACGTGGGCGCGTGACAATGAAGATTTGAAGACACTGGCGAAGGGTGTTTTAAGAGATCGGATGGATGAGCGTGCGCGGTCGTGCATAAGCGTTGAGAGCATGAAGGAGAGGGGGCACGTGCACAGCGCGTGCACGTCGGTCACGTTCAAGCCTTTAGTGACGGATTTATCCATCACTAAAGGTCCTGAATTAATGTTTTTAATGTTGTAATGACCAAAATGCCCCTACTCCTTGCAACTATAAAAGGAGACCCCTACCTTGTGAATTTCTCATCCCTTCTTCTCTTCTCTCACCCCTTCCAAAGCTCTAAGAGCTTGTCCCACACCCGGGATGCTCCTTTAGAGTAGAAATCTTAATTTTTCCACCTTCCTCCCCCTTCGTGGAGCATCCTGCGATTGTCCTCTCTCTGCATTCGAGAATCGGATCCCGTGATGACGATGACGTACTGCTTCATTCCCATTCCTCCCGCTTCATCCTCCTTCCCGCTCCGTTCCCCGTCTTCTAGGGGTCATCCCATCTGGCTTGTCCTCCAAGCGATCATCGAGGAGGATATCTCTCTCTCCATTCTCTTTACTACTTTCTAGAGTAGATTTACTGCTTTCTAGTATAGATTTTTTGCTTTCTAGTAGTGTAATGAATAATTTCTGATAATGAAATCCATGTTTATTCTACATCCCTTTTGCTTCTATTTGTAATATTCTCTCTCTCTCTTCTATTTATTATTTGTTAAATAGATAGCTAGTTTTCGACCAACTATTCTATTTCGTGACAAACAAAATAAAATGCGTATTTTTAATCAAACATCCACCTCCTTGTGTTCGACCCAGAATTTCTTTACAGATTTTTCGGTATAAATTTATTTGTTGAACGGATTTCTTCGTAACTCGAACTACAACGATAGGTTTTCAAATCCAATTCTGATAGCATAGCCATCCACCATTCAATAACAACCTACCTATGGGCTATTACCCACGATAACTTGCCAGCCATACCACCCTAAAAGGTTCATTAGCTACCCAATTTCCGTTAAAACCTCCAAACAACTAGTTCGTGCAAACAGTGTGTAGATGCTTAGACTTAAAGTTCCCTCAAATCAGAGGGCGGGTTGATAAGTCGTATACTTATCACCCAAACTTATTTAATAAAATTGAAATAGAATTCAGGATGGCAAGGACTCGATAAACAAATCCACATTTTAGTGGATACCCAGGCTAATTAAGCCCAACGACCTGAAGGGTCTTAGTGTTCAGATCCTACTGTAACATTTCCTAAGATTGAAAAGTCCTAATACCCAAGTATTCTTTCCTAATTCAATTTTTTTTTCATTTTTTTTAATATATATATAAGAAAACAGGTAGAATTTACAAGAATTCCATAAAGCTAACAAATTGATTCAGAAATGAATCCGGCCCCCTATGCCTAGCTGATGCAATGCCCACATTGAGAATAAAAGGCATGAAAGGAAGGTAGAATGTAGAAGATATCACCTGAATAAGATGCACGGGTCAGCTCTGAGTCAGACTGTACAACTGTTGAGTTTAATGCCATCAGCTAAGTGAAGTCCAACCAAAGAAATCACAACATGATGAGAGCAACCATGTCTGAGACGGGTTCTGGAACAATACGGTCAATAAAAGGCTTTAGACGTTGACCGTTGACTTTGAATGAATTACCCATCTTTGGGTCAAAAATCTGAACGGCCCCGTTTGGAAAAATCTGATCGATGATGAATGGGCCGTTCCATTTTGACCTAAGTTTGCTAGGAAAGAGCTTAAGTCGAGAATCAAAGAGCCAGACCTTCTAGTTCGGGTCAAAGCTCTTGCGGGATATCAATTGGTCATGAAGAGCTTTGGTCTGAGCCTTGTAGATCTTGGCATTCTCATATGTGTCATTTCTAATCTCCTTCAACTCAAATAGTTGTAGTTTCCTGGTCTTTCCGGCTAAACTCAAATTTAGATTGCACTGCTTGATTGCCTAGAATGCCCTATGTTCAATTTATACGAGCAAATGGCACGCCTTTCCATGCAACAGACGAAATGGTGACATGCCTATAAGCATTTTGTACACCGTACGGTAAGCCCAAAGTGCATCCTCAAGCTTTTGAGTCTAGTCTTTACGATTAGGCTTAATCGTCTTCGAAAGAATATTCTTTATCTCCCAATTGGAGATCTCGGCTTGTCCATTTGTCTGGGGATGGTAAGGTGTGAAGATTTTGTGATTTGCCCTGTATTTTGCCAGTAAATTACGAAACTGAGCATTAGTGAAGTGAGAACCACCATCACTGATGATTGCCCTCGGAACCTTGAATCGACTGAAGATGTTCTTAACGAAATCGATGACCACCTTGTGGTCATTGGTTCAGGTGGGAATGACCTTGATCCACTTAGACACGTAATCAACAACGACGAGAATGTACTGATGTCCAAATGAAGGGAGGAAGGGTCCCATGAAATCGATGCCCCAAACGTCGAAGATTTCGAAGGGAAGAATCGGGTTTAGAAGCATCATGTCTCTCTTGGTTATGCTCCCAAGTGCCTGGCACTGGGAACACGACCTCAAGAATTCCTAGGCATCCTTGAATAAAGACGGCCAAAAGAATCTAGATGCAAAATTTTTGCAGTCGTCTTTTTCCTGGAGAAATGTCCACCACACGCAGATGCATGGCAAAAGTTGAGTATACTTTTGAATTCAATCTCTGGAACACAACGGTGAATAATCTGATCAGAGCCGATGTGATACAGTTCAAGGTCCTCCCAGAAGTAATATTTGGCCTCAGATTTGAGTCTATCTTGTTGTTTCTTGGTCCAATCCTAAGAGATTTGACCAACAGCCAAATAATTAACAATGTTAGCAAACCACGGGGTTTGGACACCTGAAACTATAAGGATAGTCTCGTCCGAAAAAGTATCAACAATCGAAATATCCAAACAAGAAGAATCACTCAGAAGTCTCGAAAGATGATCCGCCACCACATTCTGTGCCCCGAATTTATCCTTGTTTTCAAGATCAAATTCTTGAAGCAGAAGAATCCATCGAATAAGCTGGTGTTTAGCATCCTTTTTGGCCAAGGGATGTCTCAAGGTCGAGTGGTCAGTATATATTATGGCATGAGACCCTAAGAGATAAGCCCTGAATTTCTACAAAGCAAATACTATAGCTAGTAATTCCTTCTCAATAACAGTGTAATTCCTCTGGGCCTCGTCCAGAGTTTTACTAGTGTAGTATATGACAGAGGGCTTCCTGTCAATCTTCTGACCCAAAACAGCCCCGACTGCGTAATCAGAAGCGTCGGTCATGATCTCAAATGGGGCTGTCCAAACCGGTGGTTGCAACACCAGAGCACAAGTGATTGCCATTTTAAGAAAATCAAATGCCTTACAGCATGATTCGTTGAAATCAAACGGTGTATCTTTGGCAAGAAGGTTGCTCAGAGGGTGAGCAACCTTAGAAAAGTCCTTGATGAACCTCCTATAGAACCTCACATGAGTAAGAAATGATGGAATTTGTTTGACAAATGTGGGAGGAGGAAGTTTAGAGACAGCATCAACCTTAGCTTTGTCAACTTTGATACCCCATTCAGAGATTACATGACCCAAGACGATGCCTTCTTGTGTCATGAAATGACTTTTCCCAGCTAAGGACTAGTCCTGTTTTGATGCATCTTTTAAGAATCATTTCAAGATTAGCCAGAAAAGAATCAAACGATTCTCCGAAAATAGAGAAATCATCCATGAAGACTTCCATAAACTCTCCCACCATGTTTGAGAATATGGCTAGCATACACCTTTGAAAAGTCATGGGTGCATTGCATAAGCCGAATGGTATCCTACGGAAAGCAAAGGTTCCGTAGGGATAGGTGAAAGTCATTTTTTCCTGATCCTCAGGATGGATAGGGACTTGATTGTATCCTGAGTAACCGTCTACGAACAGAAGTACTTCTACCCGACTAGTTGATGAGAGCCTCATCATGAGCCATAACTAGCTCATTTTGACCTAATAAAGAAGATAAAAGCTCCTACATAAACTAGAAGAAGGCTTAACTGAAGGAACAAGTGCTCTGAGAAGAAAACATGAAATAAAGGTTAAAACTGCAATTTTACCATTGCAGTACATAAACGGGATTTCTCAGAAGCAAAACATAGGTCAAATAGTCCAAAGTGGGTTGAATTAATCAGAAATGGGTTTATGTGCAATCTAAAGATTAAATGACACTTGGTAACCCTAAAACAGACCCGCTTAAATTAACAAGGTTCCAGTCAGAATAAAAATCAAGCAAACCCTCTAAAAATCATAGAAAAACATCCTCTAGGGTTTAGAACACTTAATTTGGCCTTTGGAACCTAGTTTGACCTAGATTAGGGTCTTAGCTCTTCAATTAACCTAATTTGGGTTTTTACGCAAAATGTCCAGTCAAACGAGGTCAAACCTAAAATCCAACTTCACCATTGGATTCTTTAGGGCCAAATTAGGTTTGTACCAAAATTTGGACCTAAGGGGAGGTCATCTTGACCTAATTTGCAAGTTAGTACACCCAAATCACAAAGAGGTCCCTATCTTTTGAATATCCTTGCAGAGAGCCCCCTAGGTTCCTCGCCTTCTTTGCAAACCGGTCCTGCCGCCATTGCTAGGGCTGAACCGAGCTCCGACGAAGTTTCGAGAGAGATGACTCTCTAATTCCTCAGAGATTCTCTCCCAGAAATGGAAGGGAGATTCTCTGAGGAATTCCCTTCCTTCTAAAGCCAATCAAATTCGCTGGCGTGAACCCAATCTCTCGTGCGAACGCACGAGAGATGTGGGTATCTTTCTTCCTTCCAACTCCGGCGAACCGGCTGACCTAATTGCGCGTCTCTCACGCTCTGATAGGAGCGGCCAGCACCTATAAAACACCCCTCGGACCCGGCCACTCATCTAAAGCTTGATTTTGACGGAGATCCCCTCCAAATTTCTTCTCTCCCATCTCCGGCCAAACGACCCACAAGCTCCGGCGACCTCTTTCCCTCCTTCTCGTCACTCTGCTGCCATACCAGCAGCAGAGTCCTCTCCGCCTCTTCCTCCCGCGGCGCGCTGTACCCTGCGCGCAAGCTCCTGACCTCATCTTCGTCGCCGCTTCCTCCCCCAGGGTCTTTCTTCCCCGACGACGGCAGTCACGAGCCGTCCTCTCCACTGCCTCCCTTCACTCCAGACAACCCCAGATACGTTCTCCATCCTCTCCTCTCTCTTTTCCCCCTGTTATCTCCCTTGATCGACCCTCGACAGACGCTAACCACCTCCATCGTCTTCGCCTCCGACCGCACTCCGGCGAGCCGCCCACACCACTCCAGCCCTCCACACGGCTCGCCAACCACCTCGAAAGCTCCGCCTCACCTCCAGGAACACACTCCACCCTCCCACTGCCACTCCAGCCCTCCACAACCACCCCCCGACCAACCCACCATCTCCGGCCACAGGTTGACCTAGGCACGCACGCCTAGGCCGACCTGCGTCCTGCTGCACTGCCCACCGCCTTCGCCGTGCCACGGCGAAGGTCTCTATCTATTCTGATTTGGCCGAGAGGCGCGTTTTGTGTACGACAGGATTCGAGCTGCTGCCGCCATGGACGACCTCTGATGAAGCTCCCGTGAAGCTCCAGGCACCCGGTCTTCCAGACTACAGGTGCTGCATACTAACGCAAGTGTCGCGAGGTGAACGAATCCAGCCGAGGAGCGCTAGCAGAGCCAGCAGCTGCGGGGCAATCGCACGACGAGGTTTCTGCAGGCGCGCGTGAAGGCGAGACCAGATAGTCCCACATCGTGGGATTGCAACCGGCAGGTACCGTATAAGTTGTTTTTACGCTTTATTCTTATCGCCTCAGTAAGCACAGGGGTGAGGTCCCTCATTGACCCCACCCGCCTCGTCCGCGGCCTGACCACGCGGACCTGGCGGATCCGACCCGACCTAGACCTACGCACTCCTCGCGCATCACACACCTGCAGGTGCGCCTAGTCCCGGGTACGATCCGACCCGATTGAGACTGTGGCTCTGGTAGAGCGGTTAGAGTGAATTGCTTGAGAGAGAGACACGCGCGGGTAGAGGGAGAAGGGTTAGGTTTTGTTCCCTGTGCAGGCAGGCTGATTGCAGGAGAAGGACTTGGCCGCTGCAGAAGAAGGAGAAGCAAGACAAAGAAGAAGAAGAAGGCAACGAAGAAAGGAAAAGCAAGACAGAAGAAGAAGAAAGAAAGAAGTCTTCGCAGGAGAAGAAGGAAAGCAGAAAGGTTAGAAGTCTTCGCAGGAGAAGAAGAAGAAGGACAAGGGAAGATTGCAAAGAGATCCGAAAGGCAAAGCAGAAGAAGAAAAAGAGAAAGAAAGATCACATTTAAGACGTCTGATACATAAATCAGACGTCTAATTCTATTTTTTTTTACATCTTTCTTAAAAACTCTTTGAATCAATTATATTTGCATTTAACAGTTGTATTCTTGGGTTTTACAAAGTACTGAGTTTGCTCCCTGTGTTCGACCTCGGATACTCTAGTTGTTCGAGTAATAAAATTATTTGTTTAAACGTTTTGTCGGTTCTACTGCAACGTAATACGCCTTTAAATCCGCACAGAAACGTTGACAACATTTTGGCGCCGTTGCCGGGGCGCAACGGGCACTTGTAAAGCTTTTGAGTACAACTTTTCTATTTAATATCTGACTTAACTTCTCTTTTGTTGTGTTCAATCAGGGAAAGCAAAAAGGAAAGAATAGCAACTGCACAACAGACTGGAGCAGGTAATCTCCATAAGCCCTCTCCCTTAACCCTCTCACAATCTAAAAAAAAAAAAAAAGAAAAAAAAAAGGGGAGAAGTCAACTTAGGGCTACCTGTCTTATATTTAGTAACTCATCAAGTTGCCTGATTTTCATTTCAACATATTTTTGTCTGTCATCCAACTAAGGCAACTAGGGCTAAAACTTTCTTGATTGAGCCCTAGGTGCTAAATTCTAAGGCAACTAAATTGGACTCATTAGAGCCAAGTTAGGATTGCAAAGCTAGGGTTTTTAGAGACACATCTTCTCTAAAACAAAGAAACAAACTTTCCAAAAAGAAGTGTGCCTAAACCGTGTTTGAAAATATTTATACAAGAGGAACCCTAAGCAAATCAGGCTGATAATCCATTTGAATCATAAAAGGAAGGACCTAAAAGCTCTCAAAGGAACAAGAGGTGAAGTTGATCCCTCGAGTCAACCAACCTTAATATTAGGTCACTTTTTGCACTCAAAATACTTAAAAGTTCAAGTGGAACATTAAGCACCTTGATCTTAAAATAAAAAAAAGGTAGACTTAAGAGGTCAAGATCCCCATTCTGGTCTACCTGGAACCGCAGTGACAAGAGAGGTCGGGTGGGGAAAACCCTGTAACCCGTGGGGACGCTCTACCGTGTAGGGGTCTTTGCGGGACTCTCCCTCTCTGGCTGCCCAGGTATTTCTCAGGTGGACGATCTTCTGATCCAGGGGTCCATCTGCCCCGAACTTCTATAGTCACCCAACAATTCTTGGGTGTCTTGATTGGGTCCAGCACCTTCTAATCTCATCACATCTTCCGGTGCATGTTTGGTAGGAGGTCCTTAAGACCACCTTTAAGACCTCCTCTAGAAATTCATTCTCGCCGAGGCCAAGCCTCGACGCCCTTGTTTGTGCAGCAACCCCACCACATAAATCTTTCATCTGATTCAGACCCTGATTCTCCTTCTTCTCCCATCATGGCACAACCCATTGAAGAGGAGAATAACCTTGAACACCAACTTCAACGCTTGAACGATCTCTTTCAGAACTTTGTAAACCCACCACAGCGACCTATGATGCGAGATCACTATAATCCCGCTGCAGTGGCAATTGAACCCCGAGTACGAATCCCAATTGGAGGACCCGATTCTAATCTAAAGCCCAATATGATTCATGCCATACCAAAGTTCCATGGGCTTAACTCTGAGGATCCATTCCAACACATTAAACAACTCAAGCATCTGGCCCAGACTTTTGGGTCAGATGTACAAAACCGGGATATCCTACTCATGAAAATGTTTTCATTCTCCCTCTTGGACAAGGCCACGCACTGGTATCAGACTCAGACCCGCCCGATCAACACTTGGGAGGAATTACAGTCCGAATTTTTGAAAAAATTCTTCCCTGTTGGCCGGACGAATGCCTTGCGCCACCAGATTACTCATTTCACTCAACAACAGGGAGAACCTCTTCACGAAGCTTGGGATCGATTCCTAGATCTCATGCGAAAGTGTCCCCATCACGGAGTTCCTAAGTGGGAACAAGTCCAGTCTTTTTACCAGGGACTCCGTGAGGATATTCGTCTAATCGTCAATGCAACATGTGGAGGAAACATCATGGGCCAACACGAGGACACGGTGTGGGAGATTCTCGAAAACATGTGCGAGAACTCCATAAACAATGACTCCTTGGGCTTATTCGACAGGACGAATGCCCGCGCATCGACGAATCTAAGAGGGACACATGAGACGCAGGACCTGTCCACTTCTGTTGACCTGGAATTGATGGTCAGTCGGTTGGACAAGGTCTCTATCATAGAAAAGAAGGTGGACGAGCTAACTCGACATTTGCAGCAAGCCACCTCTGCACAAAACTCTTTTGCACAACCTCCTCTGGCAAGGGAAACAGTGCAAAACATCTATCACCAACCTGCCAAGGGGATGGGCCCCTATCCACCCCCGTCTACCTCCCAGACCGGAGTGACCTCCGATCCCGTCTACTCGAGTTGGGGGAACTCTGAACCCTCGTATTCTGACTTTCCTGAGGTTTCTCAGAACTGCGAGGACCTCAACGCCATCCAGAACGACCCATACTCCAATACCTACAACCCTGGATGGCGAAATCATCCTAACTTTCAGTGGGCGGGAAACTCTCAAAAACCACCATATCAACCCCGCCCACAAGCTCCTCGTCCATATCAGCCGCCTCAGCCTCGGCCCAATCCCACCTACCAATCTGGGCAAAATCAGGATCAACTGACTCTTATCCTTCAAACGCTGGCTGACATTCAAAAAACGAATGCGGCAATGCAAAAACAGCACAAGGACGAGATCACAGAGGTTCGCAACCAACTGGCCCAGATGGCAAATTCTCGCCAACCTGGCACCCTTCCTTCGCAACCTCTGCCCAACCCAAATAATGTGCCGACCCAGAGGCGCATTATGAATCCAAATCCAGGCCACGCACATTTGATTTATCAGGCCCCTGCTACTCCATCACCAGACAGGATGGAGGCTTCTACATCTTATGCAGAATTTCAGCAGCAGCCACCTCTCCTACCTAACCCAAACCAAAGTCAGGCTGGATTAAACTCTGTAACAACACGTAGTGGTAAAACAACACAAGACCCACATTATCTGAACCACTCCAAGCCTGATAATCGCCAAGACCCTAGGGTAGTCATCCAAGATACTACTGTCCCAGATCAAGAACCTGGACCTATCCTAGAGGAACCAGCTAGGATCCCATTTCCTGAGGCCTTGACCAAAGGAAAAAGAACAACCAAACCTGTGGCTCCTGAGGAGGATCTGGTCAAGCTCTTTGAACAGGTCCAGATAAACATCCCGTTGATGGATGCAATCCGCCACATACCGGCTTACGCAAGATTCTTGAAAGACATATGTACACCTAAACGTAAGCCGCGAACCAAGGATGGGAATCCGATTGTACTGTCAGAGCAAGCCAGCTCTGTCATCCTGAGCAAACTCCCACCCAAGGCTAAAGACCCAGGAACCCCCTTGATTTCTTGTAAAATTGGTGAAACCCAACTTGATAGAGCCCTACTAGACCTAGGTGCCTCCATAAATTTAATACCTACATCCCTCCTTGACCACCTTGAAGAATCTGAACTTAAACCCACTGAGGTGACATTACAGTTAGCTGATCGATCCATCAAGTCACCCAAAGGAATACTCGAGGATGTCATTGTTAGGGTACGAGATTTTTATTTCCCAGTGGACTTCATAGTACTGGACATGGATGCACCTAAGAACCCAAGGGACACACCAATCATATTAGGGAGACCCTTTCTGGCCACTGCTAGGGCCAATATAAACTGCGAAGAGGGCCAGATAGAATTAAAATTTGGGAATCAAAATCTGAAGATCGACATTTTCAAAGCCCAACAAGGGATTAATTGCGGGGTTATAGAGGAAATTTGTGATGTCAAAGCCGTGGTTGATGAACTGCACATAGAGGACAACCTGATTATTCCTGATCAACCACTAGAAAATCAAAAACCGCTAACAGAGGAGTGCGAACACAATCTAGACACACCTATGACTCCTACCATTGCTCCCGATACAAACCCTGAACCACCCGCTGCTGCTGACAATCCTGTCATGGAACTCAAGCCTCTTCCTGAACATCTAAAATATGTCTTTTTGGATTCAAATCAAACGTTTCCTGTGATTATCAATTCTCGACTCACACCTGACCAGGAACTCCGTTTGATTTCTGTTCTCCAGCAACATCGTAGAGCCATTGGATGGACTCTAGATGATTTGACTGGTATAAGCCCTTCATACTGCACGCATCGAATCTACACAGAAGAAGGCTCACGACCTTCAAGAGAAATGCAAAGGCGACTAAACCCTAACCTACAGGAGGTCGTGAAAAAGGAGATCATTAAGTGGTTAGATGCAGGGATCATCTACCCGATCTCCGACAGTCGTTGGGTGAGTCCAACACAAGTGGTACCTAAGAAGGCAGGACTTACCATCATCACGACTGAAATCGGGGAAGTCATTCCTACCCGAATAGCTAATTCGTGGAGAGTCTGCATTGATTACAGAAGACTAAATTCCTCCACGAAGAAGGATCATTTCCCACTACCGTTTATTGATCAGATCCTCGAGAAACTAGCGGGAAATAGATTCTTCTGCTTTCTTGACGGGTACTCCGGTTACAATCAGGTGGCAATCCATCCAGAGGACCAAGAAAAGACCACATTCACCTGCCCCTTCGGGACGTACGCGTTTCGAAGGATGCCATTCGGTCTCTGCAATGCACCTGCAACTTTTCAGCGGTGCATGCTTGCCATATTCTCAGATATGGTAGGTGACTATCTGGAAGTCTTCATGGATGACTTTTCAGTTTTTGGACAATCATTTGACGATTGCCTCCAACACTTGGTCCATATACTCAGGCGGTGCATCGAGGTGAATTTCGTTCTTTCCTGGGAAAAGAGCCATTTCATGGTGCCTGAGGGAATTGTCCTGGGACATTTAATCTCAGAGAAAGGCATCCAAGTGGATCGAGCTAAGGTTAACCTGATTTCCAAGCTCCCTATGCCTAGCTCGATTAAGGACATCCGATCTTTTTTGGGGCACGTCGGTTTCTACCGTCGATTCATCCCTGATTTCTCCAAAATCGCGCGCCCCCTGACCAATCTGCTTTCCAAGGATGTGCCTTTCGGAATTTCCAAGGAATGCACTCAAGCATTTGAGATCTTACGTGATCGAGTCACCCAAGCCCCAATCCTACAGTCCCCTGATTGGTCTCAACCCTTTGAGATCATGTGCGATGCATCTGACTTCGCTGTAGGAGCGATTTTGGGGCAGAAAATTGACGGGAAACCTGTGGTCATTTACTACGCCAGCAAAACACTGGATGAGGCTCAGCGTAACTATACGGTTACTGAGAAAGAGCTGCTGGCCGTAGTATTTGCCCTGGAAAAATTCAGATCATACCTTCTGGGTTCCCGTGTTATCATATACTCGGATCACACAGCTGTGAGGCATCTCCTAGCCAAGAAGGACGCGAAACCTCGATTAATCCGCTGGATCTTGCTGTTGCAAGATTTTGACATCGAGATTCGCGACAAGGCGGGAAAGCACAATGTGGTAGCTGATCATTTATCCCGCCTTCCTCCTGAAATTATTGATCCGTCCGGACCTATTACAGAACATTTTCCTGATGAGCACCTCCTGACTATCAGTACAAGTCTTCCATGGTTCGCCGATATTGTTAATTACCTGGCATCACATCAGATTCCGCCCGATTGGTCGAAGGCCAAAAAGGACAAATTGCGTTCCGATGCCAAGTATTACCTATGGGAAGACCCGTATCTCTTCCGCATTGGTGCTGATCAGATAATCCGACGATGCGTCACGGAAGTGGAAATCAAAGACATACTCTCATTTTGCCATGACCAGGCATGCGGTGGACATTTTTCGGGACATAAAACCGCATCGAAAGTCCTCCAGTGTGGTTTCTACTGGCCCACAATTTTCAAAGATGCATACAATCACTGTAAGGCATGTTCCCGTTGCCAGACTCTAGGCAACATGAGCCATAGAGACATGATGCCTCTACAGCCGATCTTGGTATGCGAAATTTTTGATATTTGGGGGATTGATTTCATGGGACCCTTTCCTACCTCGGATGGCTTCGAATACATTTTACTCGCAGTTGATTATGTTTCCAAGTGGATAGAAGCCATTCCGACCCGAACCAACAATCATAAAGTCGTTATAAAATTCCTTCATCAAAACATTTTCTCAAGGTTCGGGATTCCGCGTGCTATAATTTCCGACGGAGGGACCCATTTTACAAACGCTCAGTTCAGGTCACTGATGATCAAATACGGGGTGTCACACCGAATCTCTACTCCTTACCACCCCCAAACTAATGGTCTAGCTGAGCTATCTAACCGAGAGATCAAGAAGATCCTTCAGGTTACTGTTCGACCTGATAGAAAAGATTGGTCTTCTCGGCTTCCGGAAGCATTGTGGGCCTATAGGACCGCCCACAAGACCCAATTAGGAATGTCTCCCTTCAGACTAGTGTACGGGAAGGCATGTCACCTCCCCGTCGAATTGGAGCATAAAGCCTATTGGGCAGTACGGACCTGTAATCTCGACCTTTCTAAGGCTGGAACCCACAGAAGATTTCAAATGAGCGAGATCGATGAATTACGCCACGACGCATATGAGAACTCGCGAATTTACAAAGAACGGGTTAAAGCTTTTCACGACAAACACATTTCTAGAAAGGTCTTTCATCCTGGTCAAAAAGTTTTACTCTTTGATGCTCGACTCAAACTATTCCCAGGAAAGCTAAGATCCAAGTGGGTCGGACCCTACTTAGTCCGCCAAATCTTCGGAAATGGAGCTATTGAAATCAGCCCACTCAGCCACGATTTTGAACCATTTGTCGTGAATGGGCAGAGACTCAAGCCGTTCATTGACATGACCGATATAGATTTGACTGAGTCATCCTTTACCCTCCTTTCCTCTTGAGCTCATTACGCCCAGCCGATGGCGTAAAACTCAGCGCTTAACGGGAGGCAACCCGTCATTCTTTGAAATACCTGAAACCGTTTCTGACATCGCTATGCGGAACTCATATTGCACTTTAGGGTTCATCCATTAGAACAGCCGACTTCACCTCAGGTATACCTACCCAAGAGTAGAAATCGTTCGCAACAAGTCGCTTCGACCTATTCACTCACCACACACCTGTCCTAACACATGAACTAAGCTGAATTCGAACCCACCTAATTTACAATGGGGACATTGCAAATCTTAGGCATGGGGGGGTATGAAAGTGCAAAATGTCAGAAAATTCATATCAAGAAAGGGTTTCATTCATAAAAAAAAAAAAAAAAAAAGGACTTGATAGAGGGGAGGAACAATTCAGGGTCATACAAATGAGAGGAGGAAAAGAAAGAAAAATGATAAAAAGAGCAAAAAATAAAGAAAGGAGCACAAAAGGAAAAGAAAAAGAAAAAGTCATTAGTAAAAGATTAAGGGGTTAACTGAAGTTCTAGACCGAGTCAAGAAAAAGAAAAGAAAAATGCTACGGAGATATAACAAGAGATTAGCAGGAACGCTGGTCTTAGGCCTCTTGGGCTAGATTTTTAGCTTAAAAATTCACGTATCCGTTAAAATCTGGACAATCCTCAAGAGGTTGAGGAAAATGCGAAGCTTAAGTATTAGGTCTAAGGCTTAGGAAGTATTCGGCCTCGTTAACTGACCTCCGATTTGCGGGATTCGGTAACCTAAGCACCCAAATTCACACACAGTCTGGTTCAGTGCGCATAAATATTCAAAACACGCAAGAGCGTTTAATATTCTGAAAAAGTCACCTAGATTAGGAGCGGCCAATCAACACAAGTTGATTTGGACAAGTTCCCAGCGCGGAGAGGCGGGAAATTCCCCTCGAAGATGCGTAACAACATATCATCTCCTCGGTGCTTGTCTCTTAGGATATTTAAATATCCTACTGGGGGCATGTAAGCACTCTGCTGGTTCAGATACCATGGGTGGCATTATCACGAAATGTCGATCGCCAGGGTCTGAATTCGGCCACGGAACGCCATGGGCGGGATTATCTCGAAATCTCGAAAGCCAGGGTTCCGGGGGTTGCCATGGGTGGGATTATCTCGAAATCTCGAAAGCCAGGGACCCTTGAGGATTGATGATGGGGACGAGGAATCCGATACAGACCGTGTTGAGAAGCTAATCCGAAGCTAGAAATAAAAAGAAAAGAGAGAGAAAAGCTCTCCAAACAAATAAATCCTCTATCTCTCTCTTACAAAAAAATGCACTGCAAACTAAGCGTAGGCTAAAAATGTCTCAAGCACGGGTGCTTTAACCGCAGAGTCCAACAAACCCTAGGATAGTTTTTGTGGGCCGTAGAAACCTTTGCGAAGGACTGAGGCTAAAGCAGAACAGGTCCAGATTTTGGTTGGTACTTGAGTACCTCTAGGCCTATTGTCGGCATTCCTACCTAATCACAAAAGAAGCACTTATCATAACTAAGGACACTTTGGGTCTAGAATGGAAGTTAAAACTTTTAAATTTTGCTAAGGGACTAGCAAAAGCTAGGCATGGGGGTATGATGAGAGCCTCATCATGAGCCATAACTAGCTCATTTTGACCTAATAAAGAAGATAAAAGCTCCTACATAACCTAGAAGAAGGCTTAACTGAAGGAACAAGTGCTCTGAGAAGAAAACATGAAATAAAGGTTAAAACTGCAATTTTACCATTGCAGTACATAAACGGGATTTCTCAGAAGCAAAACATAGGTCAAATAGTCCAAAGTGGGTTGAATTAATCAGAAATGGGTTTATGTGCAATCTAAAGATTAAATGACACTTGGTAACCCTAAAACAGACCCGCTTAAATTAACAAGGTTCCAGTCAGAATAAAAATCAAGCAAACCCTCTAAAAATCATAGAAAAACATCCTCTAGGGTTTAGAACACTTAATTTGGCCTTTGGAACCTAGTTTGACCTAGATTAGGGTCTTAGCTCTTCAATTAACCTAATTTGGGTTTTCACGCAAAATGTCCAGTCAAACGAGGTCAAACCTAAAATCCAACTTCACCATTGGATTCTTTAGGGCCAAATTAGGTTTGTACCAAAATTTGGACCTAAGGGGAGGTCATCTTGACCTAATTTGCAAGTTAGTACACCCAAATCACAAAGAGGTCCCTATCTTTTGAATATCCTTGCAGAGAGCCCCCTAGGTTCCTCGCCTTCTTTGCAAACCGGTCCTGCCGCCATTGCTAGGGCTGAACCGAGCTCCGACGAAGTTTCGAGAGAGATGGCTCTCTAATTCCTCAGAGATTCTCTCCCAGAAATGGAAGGGAGATTCTCTGAGGAATTCCCTTCCTTCTAAAGCCAATCAAATTCGCTGGCGTGAACCCAATCTCTCGTGCGAACGCACGAGAGATGTGGGTATCTTTCTTCCTTCCAACTCCGGCGAACCGGCTGACCTAATTGCGCGTCTCTCACGCTCTGATAGGAGCGGCCAGCACCTATAAAACACCCCTCGGACCCGGCCACTCATCTAAAGCTTGATTTTGACGGAGATCCCCTCCAAATTTCTTCTCTCCCATCTCCGGCCAAACGACCCACAAGCTCCGGCGACCTCTTTCCCTCCTTCTCGTCACTCTGCTGCCATACCAGCAGCAGAGTCCTCTCCGCCTCTTCCTCCCGCGGCGCGCTGTACCCTGCGCGCAAGCTCCTGACCTCATCTTCGTCGCCGCTTCCTCCCCCAGGGTCTTTCTTCCCCGACGACGGCAGTCACGAGCCGTCCTCTCCACTGCCTCCCTTCACTCCAGACAACCCCAGATACGTTCTCCATCCTCTCCTCTCTCTTTTCCCCCTGTTATCTCCCTTGATCGACCCTCGACAGACGCTAACCACCTCCATCGTCTTCGCCTCCGACCGCACTCCGGCGAGCCGCCCACACCACTCCAGCCCTCCACACGGCTCGCCAACCACCTCGAAAGCTCCGCCTCACCTCCAGGAACACACTCCACCCTCCCACTGCCACTCCAGCCCTCCACAACCACCCCCCGACCAACCCACCATCTCCGGCCACAGGTTGACCTAGGCACGCACGCCTAGGCCGACCTGCGTCCTGCTGCACTGCCCACCGCCTTCGCCGTGCCACGGCGAAGGTCTCTATCTATTCTGATTTGGCCGAGAGGCGCGTTTTGTGTACGACAGGATTCGAGCTGCTGCCGCCATGGACGACCTCTGATGAAGCTCCCGCGAAGCTCCAGGCACCCGGTCTTCCAGACTACAGGTGCTGCATACTAACGCAAGTGTCGCGAGGTGAACGAATCCAGCCGAGGAGCGCTAGCAGAGCCAGCAGCTGCGGGGCAATCGCACGACGAGGTTTCTGCAGGCGCGCGTGAAGGCGAGACCAGATAGTCCCACATCGTGGGATTGCAACCGGCAGGTACCGTATAAGTTGTTTTTACGCTTTATTCTTATCGCCTCAGTAAGCACAGGGGTGAGGTCCCTCACTGACCCCACCCGCCTCGTCCGCGGCCTGACCACGCGGACCTGGCGGATCCGACCCGACCTAGACCTACGCACTCCTCGCGCATCACACACCTGCAGGTGCGCCTGGTCCCGGGTACGATCCGACCCGATTGAGACTGTGGCTCTGGTAGAGCGGTTAGAGTGAATTGCTTGAGAGAGAGACACACGCGGGTAGAGGGAGAAGGGTTAGGTTTTGTTCCCTGTGCAGGCAGGCTGATTGCAGGAGAAGGACTTGGCCGCTGCAGAAGAAGGAGAAGCAAGACAAAGAAGAAGAAGAAGGCAACGAAGAAAGGAGAAGCAAGACAGAAGAAGAAGAAAGAAAGAAGTCTTCGCAGGAGAAGAAGGAAAGCAGAAAGGTTAGAAGTCTTCGCAGGAGAAGAAGAAGAAGAAGGACAAGGGAAGATTGCAAAGAGATCCGAAAGGCAAAGCAGAAGAAGAAAAAGAGAAAGAAAGATCACATTTAAGACGTCTGATACATAAATCAGACGTCTAATTCTATTTTTTTTTACATCTTTCTTAAAAACTCTTTGAATCAATTATATTTGCATTTAACAGTTGTATTCTTGGGTTTTACAAAGTACTGAGTTTGCTCCCTGTGTTCGATCTCGGATACTCTAGTTGTTCGAGTAATAAAATTATTTTTTTAAATGTTTTGTCGGTTCTACTGCAACGTAATACGCCTTTAAATCCGCATAGAAACGTTGACAACACTAGTCTTTCAAGGATTTGATCAATAAAGGGCAAAGGGAAATGATCCTTTTTCGTGGCTGTGTTCACTTCCTGTAATCAATACAAACCCTCCAAGAGGAAGCTGAACGAGTTGTGACAGATTCTCCTTTCTCGTTAATCACAATGGTAATCTCAGCTTTCTTGGGAACAATTTGTACGGGACTTACCCAAGGACTATCAAAGATCGAATAAATGATTCATACATCGAGCCACTTGATAATTTCCTTCTTGGCCACTTCTCGCATATTAGGGTTTAATCTCCTCTGCATTTGGCGAGAAGGGCGAGATCCATCTTCCAAAAATATTTTGTGACTGCAGTAAGATGGCTCGATCCCCCTTAGGTCATGAATGGTCCAACCAATTGCCTCCTTGTGTTCCTTTAGGACCTTGATCAGTTTAAACTCCCGCTCCTTAGTTAATCTGGCACTGATAATCACAGGGAGCGTCTTTTGAGGTCCCAAAAATTGATATTTTAAATTCTCATGCAATGGTTTCAGTTCGAGCTGGGGCGGGTTTTGGATTGAGGGTAAAGATGATGCTAAAGAAGACTCATCAAGCAGAAGAGGTTGGAAGTGAATAAAATCAATAACCTCTTCAGAATGTGGTGGGTTTGCCACAGAGGGTTGCGGATCAGATTCATCACAACAGGAGGAACTTTCAAATGCAGAAACTGCCATACAAGTTTCAATATTCAAGTTATCATCCTCAAGTTACTTTATAAATCCACAATCCTCGAATTTGTTAATCGCCTTAAAAATACCCAATTTTAATTTCTGATCCCCAAAGGCGATTTCCATGCTACCGCTTTCACAGTTGACATTGGCCTTAGCGGTAGCCAGGAACGGACGCCCTAGAATGATGGGCGTGTTCCTTAGATTTTCAGGTACATCCATGTCAAGGACCTAACAATAACATCTTCCATAATGCCTCACGGATTTGTGACCAAACAGTCCGCTAACTACAGCGTTACTGAAGTCGATCGAAGTTCACCTAATCCGAACTTCTCGTAAAGAGAAGTCGGAATTAGGTTAATAGATGCACCTAGATCCAGAAGTGCTCTGTCAAAAGTGTAATCTCCGATGACACAAAAAATCAAAGGAGCACCTGGATCTCACTTTTTCTAAGGAAGGTGATGCAAGATAACAGAACTAGCTTGCTCAAAGAGTACCACCTTCCTCGGAACAGATTCCCTCAACTTACGCTTTGTGTGCATAAATACTTAAAAAATTTAGCGTAAGCCGGTATGTGTTTGATAGCGTTGAGGAGTGGAATATTGATCTCAACATTCTTGAATATATTCAAGAGCTCCTCGTTACTATCAATAGGCTTCTTCTCCCTAGGTTTAATCAAGACCTCAGGAAAAGGAACATGAGTCAGATCTTTGGAATCAGGTTCCTGAGCCTTGATTTCTTCTTCAAAGTTCTCCTTTCTCTCCTCAGGCTTTCTAGGATTTGGTAGATTAGAACAGTGCAGCTGTGGATCCTGAGTTTGTTTTCCACTCCTCTAAGTAACAAAATTAGTAGATGCATACAGGTTTGGATCATGGGGAGCGTTAGGAAAGATTGGAGGGGCATCATTAGCCAGATACCTTTGATTTGAGGAAGAAGCAGAAGAGGAAGGGCCCTGCTCAACCACCTAAGCATGTGCGTGCAGGTCCCTCTGATTCCCGTACCCTTGTGCTTGATTTCCTGGATTCTGGATATTACGTGGGTTGGGTACGGGTTGAGATGGCAGAGATCCGGGTTGATGAGAATTAGTAATGAGCCCGGTTTGCAAGTTGTCCAATGAGATTTTCATTTTCTACATGAGCTGGAGCATAGATCCTTGCATTTCTACCATCTGTTGGTTCAAATCAGCCCGCCCGAAGGGTTGACGGGCATTCCAAGATGGCTGATTGACCTGATTTGGGGGCAGCTAAGTGTAAACATGACCTTGACCCATTGGTCCTTGTGGAGCATAGTTGCTGGGTCGGAATTGGGTCTGCTGCCTTGGGTTTTTCTAGGAGAAGTTAGGATGGTTCCTCCAACTTGGATTATAAGCATTGGGATAAGGGTTGGACCTAATGTTCTCCTGTACAGCATAGACATCCACATAGGGTAAGGATGGAGAGAAAGAAAGGGAGGGGTCAGAGAAACTGGGATCAAAGGCCCCAGTTTGGAACCCATGGGGTTCTGAATAATGCCGACTCACAGGTTGAGCCACATCAAGTTGATTCATGAACTCCCATCCAAAAGGACCTTGTGACAAATAGAATCCCGAATTCTGAGTGGATCGAGAATTGTTCGTTGAATTTCCAACCATCCACTCCTCCATCCTTTTAGTAACCAAGTCCACCTTATCTAGTTTATTGCAAATCAATTCCATATCGAATGAATGAGAGTCGTGGACTTCATTAACATTTGATCTAGGTTGTTGAGACTAGTTAAAAGTATCCATTGAGGCATGATTTATCGAATTCTCACTCATTTCCTCAAACAAATCGTGTGCGCTATCTGCGTCTTTGTTGAGGAAATTGCCTCCATGATGAGAACCTCATCATGAGCCATAACTAGCTCATTTTGACCCAATACAAAGGATAAAAGCTCCTACATAACTCAAGGAAAGGCTTAACTCAGAGAATTCTGAGTTTAAGGAGAAAACAAGTCATAAGGGGTAAAAATGCAATTTCACCAGTATAATCTGCATACAGGGTAATTCAGGGCCCAAACATAGGTCAAAGCAGCTTAATAAGAATAAAAGTGGGATGAAATGATCTAGCAAGGGCTACAGCAATTCCAAGAAACTAAATGATAAATCTGTAACCCTAAAACAACCCACTTCAATTCACAAGGTTCGAGGCAAAGTAAAAATAGAATAAACCCTCTAAAATTCATAGAAAAATAATCTCTAGGGTTTAGAACCTTCAATTTGGCCTTTAGAACCCATTTTGACCTACATTGAGAACCATGCCCAATTAATAACTTAATTTGGGTTTTTGTGCAAATTGACCGGTCAAACAAGGTTTAATATGAAAATGAAATTCACCATCAGATTCCTTAGGTCCTAATTAGTCATGTATAAAAACTTGAGCCTAAGAAGAAACCTCCTTGACCGACTTTACACTTTGGTCCTCATATATTTACTCTTTGGTCCTCAACTTTTGAACCCTCGCATTGTGGCCCCTAACTCTCCTTCGTTCTTTGCAATCAGGTCCCTCCTGCAAAAACCTGCCAGCACCATGCTCCGGCGACCTTGCGCGGAGCATGGCGCCGCGCAGGGTGAGGTGGGGGACCTAGCAAGTAAACCGGGGGTGCCCTGCGTCGTCAGCCGTCGCAGGGGCACCCCCCTGGTCATTGTAGCCCACCATACCGGCCGTGCGAACGCACGGACGGTATGGGTTCGTGTTTCCGACCATTCTCCGGCGAGGGAGACACGTCGTCTCCCTCCGCCTTCCTCCCTGTTTCATCCCTATAAATACCCCCCGCTGCTCCACCGACCAGAGCAGCCTGGATCTGACGGAGAAAATCCCCAACTTTCTTCTCTTCTTCCTCCGGCAGACGCTCACCAGCTCCGGCGGTTTCCTCCCCCTCCACCTCTTCGCTCTGCCGCAATACCAGCAGCAGAGACTTCCTCCCCTGCTCTTCCCGCGCCACGCCGCACCCAGCTGGCGCCTCTCCGGCTCTCTGCTCGCCGCCGCCCCTTTCCCTGAGCATCGTCTTCTCCGGCGACAGTCGATACGACTGTCGCCCTGTTCCTCCCCCTTCGTCCCTGCAAGTAAGCTAGAGCTACTCCCCTTCTCCTCCTCTTTCTTTCCCCGCTTTCAATTTATTCAATTAAGCCCTCTACCGACCCTGACCACCTTCACCCCCTTCGCCTCCGACCACCCTCCGGCGAGCCGCTCCCATCACCTCAGCAACCCACACGGCTCGCCGACCCTCACCGAACCTCCGCCTCATCACACTGAGCACCCCCCACTCCTCCACTGCCACTCCACACCTCCGTAACACTCCCCCGAACAAACCCATTCCTCCGGTTGCAGTCCGACCCAGGGCTGCCGCCAGACACCTCCTTGCGGCCTGCCGCGCAGCTCCTCACCTTCGCCGTGCCACGGCGAAGGTTCCCCAGTGGTTTGATCAGGCCGCAAGGCCATATTCGTGTCCGACAGGTTTTGAGGTTCGACCGCCATTGATGCACATCGAAGCAGCTTCTCCCGCGCTCCAGGCTTGAGGACTCCAGGTCTCCAGCTGCTGCGGAGTACGGGGAGTCTTGCGAAGGCAGCCAGCCAGCAACCTATGCAAATAGAAGCCGCAGCTGCAGAAGCCAGGCCGCGGTCTCCCAGCAGGCGCACGCGAGGAACGGTCTGCGTTTAGTCCCACATCGGTAAGCCTCACACACGTTCCACTGTTTAAATTGATTTCGTGCACTAGCCCTATTGCCTCAGTACACGGGGTGAGGTCCCCTTACACCCGCCCGGTTACCCGGTCTCGTCCGCGCTCACGCCCCGCGGACCTGACCCGACCCGACTTAGACTGACCTGCACTCCTCGCCCACCACGCACGCCGGTGGGCCTGGACCCGGGCGTGACCCGAACCCGATTACCCGGTAGCTCTGGGAGAGCTTTCCCAAGAGTGGTTTCAGAGAGAAAGAGAGACGCGGGGGGGGGAGGGTAGAGTAGGTTTTGCCTCTTGACGAAAAACCCTGAAGTGTGCAGGCACAGGCGAAGAAGAAGACCCGCGGAAGAAGAAGGAGCTGCACTGTAGCAAATGCATAGTTAAGTCGTCTAAGCACCGGGTTAGATGACGGAAGGTCAGCAGCCAGAGCAGGAAAGAAGGCAGGCTGAAGAAGAAGGAAGAGCAACGGCCAAAGCAGAAGAAGAAGAAAGGAAGACTTAGTAGCTGAAGGCAGAAGCTCTGCAGCCATAAAGAAGAAAAGGGAAAAGAGAAAGGGTCACCACAATTGCAGAAAAAGAAGAAGAGAGGTCAGGGCAGAAACCAAGGAAAAAGAAGAAAGAGATCTGAAGAGGAGCATCACCTCTGCAGAACGAAGAAGAAGAACAAGGAGCTCTGAAGAAAGAAGAAAACCACCAAAGCAGGAACAGCAGGAAGAAGAAGAAGAGCATCACCATTGCAGAAGAAGAACATCACCTCTGCAGAACAGAGAGAAAGAAGGAGATCTAAAGAAAGAGAGAAAGAAGAACATCCCCTCTGCAGAACAAAGAGAAAACAACAAATTCTTTCCCTCTCTCTTTCTTTTTGTAAAAGAAACATGTATATCTCTAGAATACAACTTGCTCCCTGAGTTCGACCTCGGGAACTCTTTTATTTTCCGAGTAAAAAATTTTATATTTGAAGTGTTGGTAATAACCGGCTTTACTACAACGTTATAACAAATACAAAACCGACGTTTCATTTTGGCGCCGCTGCCGGGGAGCAACGGCTATTCTAGAGGTAAACATTCCTGTATCTTTTAATTTCTGATAATCTCCTCTCTTTTGTGCAGCTACAGGAACTCAAGAAGACAAGCAACCACACGACAACCACTCCGAAGACAGGTAAATCTTTCCTCTCACTATTAACCCCTAAACTCTAAAGAGGAAGAAAAGAAAAGAACAAGCAATATAGGGCTAACCTGTCTTCCATACTTAGTAACCATAAAGAGTTGCATGTTTTCAACTCATCACTCCTGCACACTATTAAGGGTATTTAAGGGCTAACACATTCTTGCTTGAGCCCTAATTGCCCAACAAAGAGTTAAATGGACCAAGTAGAGCCAACATAAGGTCAAACATTAGGATTTCAGTAGAAACACACCCCTTAATCAAGAATTGAGGAAATCCAAAAGAGGTGTGCCCAAGCCATTGATTGAAAATAATTAACAAGAAAAATCCTAAACAATTGGCTCTCTCTAAACACTTGAACCCTAAAAGACAGGACCTAAAAGCTCTTAAAGAAAACAATAGGTAAAGTTGACCCCTTGGGTCAACCAACCTTAAATTAGGTCACTCTTTGCACTTAAAAGACTAAAGTTCAAGTGAAAACCTTAAGCACCCTGATCTTAAAATTGGTAGACTTAAGAGGTCAAGATCCCCATTCTGGTCTACCTGGAACCGCAGTGACAAGAGAGGTCGGGTGGGGGAAACCCTGTAACCCGTGGGGACGCTCTACCGTGTAGGGGTCTTCGCGGGACTCTCCCTCTCTGGCTGCCCAGGTAATTCTCAGGTGGACGATCTTTCTGATCAAGGGGTCCATCTGCCCCGCACCTCTATAGTCACCCAACACATTTTTTTGGGTGCCTTGATTGGGTCCAGCACCTTCTAAACTTACCTCTTCCAACTGTGCATGTACGGAAGGAGGTCCCTAGGACCACCCTTAAGACCTCCTTTAGAAATTCACTCTCGTCAAGGCCAAGCCTCGACGCCCGTGTTTTTGCAGCAACACCCTCACATTATTCTCTATTCTGATTCAGAACCAAGTTCTTCTTCTTCCCCCATCATGGCTCAGCCAGTTGAGGAAGAAAATAATCTGGAACACCAGCTCCAGCGACTCAATGACCTCTTCCAAAACTTCGTGCACCCACCACAGCGTCCTATGATGCGGGACCACTACAATCCTGCTGCGGTGGCCATTGAGCCTCGAGTCAGAATCTCGACTGGAGGACCTGATTCCGAACTAAAGCCCAACATGATTCATGCTATACCTAAATTCCATGGGCTTAATTCTGAAGATCCCTTCCAGCACATCAAACAGCTAAAGCATCTGGCCCACACTTTTGGATCAGATGCGCAAAATCGGGATATTCTTCTCATGAAGATGTTCTCCTTTTCTCTTATGGACAAGGCCGCCCATTGGTATCAAACTCAGACCCGGCCGATCAACACTTGGGAAGAACTTCAATCCGAATTTTTGAAAAAGTTTTTTCCCGTTGGTCGGACCAACGCCTTGCGCCATCAGATTACACACTTCACTCAACAATCAGGAGAACCTCTCCATGAGGCATGGGATCGTTTTCAGGATCTCATGAGAAAGTGCCCCCATCACGGAGTTCCTAAATGGGAACAAGTCCAATCTTTTTACCAGGGACTCCGTGAGGACATCCGCCTTTTCGTCAATGCAACTTGCGGAGGAAACATCATGGGTCAACATGAAGACACCGTATGGGAGATTCTCGAAAACATGTGCGAGAACTCCATCAACAATGACTCCATGGGATTATTCGACAGGACGAATACCCGCGCAGCGACGAATCTTAAGGGAGCACATGAGACGCAGGGCCTGTCCGCATCAGTCGACCTGGAATTAATGGCCAGTCGATTGGACAAGGTCTCAATCATTGAAAAGAAGGTGGATGAGCTGACTCAGCACTTGCAGCGAGCCACCTCTGCGCGTAACTCCTTTGCACAACCTCCTTCCACACAGGAGACTGTGCAAAACATCCTCCACCGATCCTCCCCTAGGATGGATCCATATCCATCCCCTTCTGATTCTTGGACTGGAAGATCATCCGATCCTTTCTACACCAGCCGGGGGAACTCCATTCCTCCTTTCCCTGATTCTCAGGAGGTTCCTCAGACCTGCGAGGACCTCAACGCCATCCAGAACGACCCATTCTCCAACACTTACAACCCTGGATGGCGAAACCATCCAAATTTTCAGTGGGCGGGAAATTCCCAAACCCAAAGACCACCTTTTCAATCCCTCCCACAGCCCTCTCATCACTACCAGCCGCCTCAGCCTCGGCCCAACCCTACTTATCCATCAGGGCCAAATCAAGATCAAATGTCCTTAATCCTTCAGACTCTGGCTGACATTCAAAAATCGAATGCGGCCATTCAAAAACAGCACAAGGACGAGCTTACTGAAGTTAAAACTCAACTGGCCCAGTTGGCAAATTCTCGCCAGCCAGGCACACTCCCTTCCCAACCCCTTCCTAACCCAAATAACGTGCCAACCCAGAAGCGCGTTATGAATCCAAATTTAGGCCACGCTCAATGGATTTATCAGGCCCCCACTGCTCCATCTCCAGACGAGATGGATGCCTCAACTTCTCGTGCGGGATTTCAGCAGCAGCCACCCCTCCTACCAAACCCAAACCAAAATCAGGCCGGATTAAATTCTGTAACAACACGTAGTGGTAAGACAACTCAAGACCCGCATTATCCAAACCACTCCCAGCCTGATAACCATGACCCTAGGATAGTTATCCAAGGTACCGCTGTTCCAGATCTACAACCTGGACCTATCCTAGAGGAACCAACCAAGATCCCGTTTCCCGAGGCCCTGACCAAGGGAAAGAAGACCACCAAACCCGTGGCCCCTGAGGAGGACCTGGTCAAGCTCTTTGAGCAGGTCCACATAAACATCCCCTTGATGGATGCAATCCGCCACGTACCAGCTTACGCACGATTTCTAAAGAATTTATGTACACCCCAGCGTAAGCCGCGAACCAAGGGAGGGAGCCCAATTGTTCTGTCAGAGCAAGCCAGCTCTGTAATCCTTAGTAGACTCCCGCCCAAGGCAAAAGATCCTGGAACTCCCCTGATCTCCTGTAAGATAGGTGGTACCCAATTTGATAGAGCATTATTAGACTTGGGTGCATCTATAAATCTGATACCCACATCCTTACTTGACCATCTAGAAGAATCTGAGCTGAAACCAACCGAGGTGACATTACAATTAGCAGATCGATCTATAAAGTCACCAAAAGGGATTCTCGAGGATGTTATCGTGAGAGTGCGGGATTTCTATTTTCCAGTGGACTTTATAGTCTTAGACATGGATGCACCTGAGAACCCTAGGGATACACCAATCATTCTAGGGAGACCTTTCTTGGCTACTGCTAGAGCCAACATCAGCTGTGAGGAGGGCCAAATAGAGCTTAAGTTTGGAGATCAAACACTGAAAATTGATATATTTAAGGCCCAACAAGGAATTAATTGCGGCGTCATCGAGCAAATTTGTGACATCAAGACTCCGGTTGATGAATCACACCTCCAGAATGACTTGAGTATGCCTCATCAACCACAGAAGGATCTTGACCCGCAAACAGAGGAGTCAAATCCAGATGTGAACAATCCAGTAACTCCCACCCTTGAACCTCACATCTATACTGAACCACCCGCTGCTGCTGAAAACCCCATCCTCGAACTGAAACCCCTTCCTGCTCACTTAAAATACATCTTTTTCGGTTCTAATCAGACCCTTCCTGTGATCATCAATTCCAACCTCAGTCCTGAACAGGAATCCCGTCTGATTGTTGTCCTCCAGCAACATCGCAGAGCCATCGGATGGACTCTCGATGATTTGACTGGAATAAGTCCCTCTTATTGTACTCATCATATCTATTCAGAAGAGGGCACACGACCTTCTCGTGAAATGCAGAGACGCTTAAACCCCAATCTGCAGGAGGTCGTGAAAAAGGAGATCATCAAGTGGTTAGATGCCGGGATCATCTACCCGATCTCCGATAGTCGTTGGGTGAGCCCAATTCAGGTCGTGCCCAAGAAGGCAGGACTCACCACTATAACGACTGAGACCGGAGAAATCATTCCTACCCGATTAGCCAACTCGTGGAGAGTCTGTATAGATTACCGTCGACTCAATTCCTCCACGAAGAAGGATCATTTCCCACTACCCTTCATTGATCAAATTCTCGAAAAACTAGCGGGAAATAGGTTCTTCTGCTTTCTTGACGGGTACTCCGGTTATAACCAGGTGGCAATCCATCCTGAGGACCAAGAAAAGACCACGTTCACCTGCCCCTTCGGAACATACGCTTTCCGAAGGATGCCTTTCGGTCTTTGCAATGCACCCGCTACTTTTCAGCGATGCATGCTTGCCATATTCTCAGATATGGTAGGTGATTATCTGGAAGTCTTCATGGATGACTTTTCAGTTTTCGGAGCATCATTCGACGATTGCCTCCAACACTTGGTCCAGATACTCAGGCGGTGCATCGACGTGAATTTGGTTCTTTCCTGGGAAAAGAGCCATTTCATGGTGCCTGAGGGAATTGTCCTGGGACACTCAATTTCGGAGAAAGGTATCCAAGTGGATCGAGCTAAGGTTAATCTGATTTCTCACCTTCCTATGCCTAGCTCGATCAGGGACATCCGATCCTTTTTAGGGCATGTCGGTTTTTATCGACGATTTATCCCTGATTTTTCAAAAATCGCACGCCCCCTGACCACTCTTCTCTCCAAGGATGTTCCCTTCGAAATCTCCAAGGAATGCACTCAAGCATTTGAAATCCTGTGTGACCGAGTCACCCAAGCCCCGATCCTACAGTCCCCTGATTGGTCTCAACCCTTTGAGATCATGTGTGATGCATCCGACTTCGCTGTAGGAGCGGTTTTGGGGCAGAAAAATGACAAGAAACCTGTGGTCATTTACTACGCCAGCAAAACACTCGATGAGGCTCAGCGTAACTATACGGTTACTGAGAAAGAGCTGCTAGCTGTAGTATTTGCCCTAGAGAAGTTCAGATCATACCTTCTGGGTTCCCATGTCATCATATACTCGGATCACACGGCTGTGAGGCATCTCCTTGCGAAGAAGGACGCGAAACCTCGATTGATCCGATGGATCTTGCTGTTGCAAGAATTTGACCTCCAGATTCGCGATAAAACGGGAAAACAAAACGTGGTAGCTGATCACTTGTCCCGTCTTCCTTCTGAAATAATTGACCCTTCCGGACCCATCACTGAGCATTTTCCCGATGAGCACCTGCTGACTATTGGTACTAGCCTTCCATGGTTTGCTAATATTGTAAATTACTTGGCATCTCATCAGACCCCGTCCGATTGGCCGAAGGCCAAGAAAGACAAATTACGCTCCGATGCCAAGTATTACATTTGGGAAGACCCGTACCTCTTCCGCATAGGTGCCGATCAGATCATCCGGAGATGTGTCCCAGAAGGGGAAGTCAACAATATCCTCTCTTTCTGCCATGACCAGGCATGCGGTGGCCATTTTGCCGGGCATAAAACCGCATCAAAAGTCCTCCAGTGCGGCTTTTACTGGCACACACTGTTCAAAGACGCATACAGGCATTGCAAGGCATGCAGTCGTTGCCAGACTTTGGGCAACATGAGCCATCGCGACATGATGCCTATGCAACCGATTCTAGTATGCGAAATCTTTGATGTTTGGGGGATTGATTTTATGGGCCCCTTTCCTGTTTCGGATGGTTTCGAATACATTCTGTTGGCTGTGGACTACGTGTCCAAATGGATCGAAGCCATACCGACCCGAACCTGTGATCACAAAATCGTTCTCAAATTCATTCATCAACACATTTTCTCAAGGTTCGGGATTCCTCGTGCAATAATCTCTGATGGGGGGACCCATTTCACAAATGCTCAGTTTAGGTCACTGATGACCAAATACGGGGTGTCTCACCGAATCTCTACTCCTTACCACCCCCAAACTAATGGTCTAGCTGAGCTGTCTAATCGGGAGATCAAGAAAATCCTGCAAGTCACTGTTCGACCTGACAGGAAGGACTGGTCGTCCCGACTTCCGGAAGCATTGTGGGCCTATAGGACCGCCCACAAGACCCAATTAGGCATGTCTCCCTTTAGACTGGTGTACGGAAAGGCATGCCACCTTCCCGTCGAACTGGAGCATAAAGCCTATTGGGCAGTACGGAACTGTAATCTAGATCTTTCCAAGGCTGGGACCCACAGAAAACTCCAAATCAGCGAGATCGATGAATTACGCATAGACGCGTACGAGAACTCGCAAATCTACAAGGAGCGGGTTAAAGCCTTCCACGACAAACACATCTCGAGAAAGATCTTTCATCCTGGTCAAAAGGTCCTACTCTTCGATGCCCGACTCAAACTCTTCCCAGGAAAACTGAGATCTAAGTGGGTCGGACCATATTTGGTCCGACAGGTTTTTGGAAATGGAGCAATCGAAATCAGTCCACTCAGCCACGATTCTGAACCTTTCATCGTGAACGGTCAGAGACTTAAGCCGTTCATTGATGTAACTTCTACTGATTTGGCTGAGGCATCTTATATCCTCCTTTCCCCTTGAGCTTATTGCGCCCAGCCGATGGCGTAAAACTCAGCGCTTAACGGGAGGCAGCCCGTCATTCTCTTTGAAAACCTGAAACTTGTTCTGACACCTTTCAGCACTCGAAGTTCACCCTTGTAGACAGCCGACCCCAACTCAGATGTTTGCATCTGGGATTTGAAATCGTCCGCAAAAAAAAAAAAAAAAAAAAAAATTCAACCCGACCCATTCACTCACCCAAATTTCTGTCTTAAGGAATGAACTAAGACCCCCTAGGTTACAATGAGGACATTGCAAATCTTAGGCATGGGGGGGTATGAAAGTACAAAAACTTGTAAGAAAAGGTTTCAAACAAAAAAATTCACATATGCCAAAAACACCATAAAAATTAAAAAAAATTTTCGAAAAAGAATAAGAGGAAAAGGGGAGAAGAAAATTTTGTGAAGGAGAAAAGAAACAAAATGAAAAAGGAGCACAAAATTATGAGAAAAAGTGATAGTCATTAGTAAGGAACTAAGGAATTAACCTAAGCTCTAGACCTCATTCAAGAAAAGTGCACAATAAGATTAGTAAAGAATGCAAACCTTAGGCATTCTTGAATAGACTCTTAGTACCCATTAAGATCTGGACACTCCTCAAGAGGTTGAGGAAAATGAAAAGCTGAAGTATTAGGTCTAAGGCTTAGGGAGTATTCGGCCTCGTTAACTAACTTTTGGTTTACGGGACTCAGTAACCTAAGCACCCTAATCTCACACACAGCCTGGTTCAGTAAGCGTAAAAATCAGAATCACGCAGAAGCGTCGCAAAAATCTGAAAAGAACACCTAGAATAGGAGCGGCCGATCAACACAAGTTGATTTGGACGAGTTCCCAGCGCAGAGAGGCGAGAAATCCCCTCGAAGATGCGTAACAAAATATCATCTCCTCGGTGCTTGTCTCTTAGGATATTTACATATCCTACTGGGGGCATGTAAGCACTCTGCTAGTTCAGATTCCATGGATGGCATTATCTCGAAGTGTCAATTGCCAGGGTCTGGATTCGGCCACAGAATACCATGGATGGGATTATCCCGAAATCTCAATAGCCAGGGTTCCGGGGGTTGCCATGGGCGGTGCTATCTCGAAGCATCGATCGCCAGGAACCCTTGAGGATTGATGATGGGAGCAAGGAATCTGATACAGACCGTGTTGAAAAGCCAATCCTAGGCTAGAACTAAAAAGAAAAAGAGAGAGAAAACTCTCCAAACAGAAAAACTTTCTATCTCTCTCTTACAAAACGCACTGCGAACTGAGCCAGGGCTAAAATCATTTCAAGCACGGGTGCTTTAACCACGAAGTCCAATAAACCTTAGGTTAGTTCTTGTGGGCCTTAAAAACCTTTGCTAAAAGACTGAGGCTAAGGCTAGACAGATTTGGATCTTGATTGGTACTAGAGTACCTTTTAGGCCTATGGTCAGCATTCTAACCTAATCTATGCTCAAATAAAAAAGGCACTTATCTAAAACTATTAAAAAAAAAAAAAAAAAACTTCATGGTCTAGAACAAGGGTTGAAACCTTAAGTTTTTGCTAAGGGACTAGCAAAAGCTAGGCATGGGGGTATGATGAGAACCTCATCATGAGCCATAACTAGCTCATTTTGACCCAATACAAAGGATAAAAGCTCCTACATAACTCAAGGAAAGGCTTAACTCAGAGAATTCTGAGTTTAAGGAGAAAATAAGTCATAAGGGGTAAAAATGCAATTTCACCAGTATAATCTGCATACAGGGTAATTCAGGGCCCAAACATAGGTCAAAGCAGCTTAATAAGAATAAAAGTGGGATGAAATGATCTAGCAAGGGCTACAGCAATTCCAAGAAACTAAATGATAAATCTGTAACCCTAAAACAACCCACTTCAATTCACAAGGTTCGAGGCAAAGTAAAAATAGAATAAACCCTCTAAAATTCATAGAAAAATAATCTCTAGGGTTTAGAACCTTCAATTTGGCCTTTAGAACCCATTTTGACCTACATTGAGAACCATGCCCAATTAATAACTTAATTTGGGTTTTTGTGCAAATTGACTGGTCAAACAAGGTTTAATATGAAAATGAAATTCACCATCAGATTCCTTAGGTCCTAATTAGTCATGTATAAAAACTTGAGCCTAAGAAGAAACCTCCTTGACCGACTTTACACTTTGGTCCTCATATATTTACTCTTTGGTCCTCAACTTTTGAACCCTCGCATTGTGGCCCCTAACTCTCCTTCGTTCTTTGCAATCAGGTCCCTCCTGCAAAAACCTGCCAGCACCATGCTCCGGCGACCTTGCGCGGAGCATGGCGCCGCGCAGGGTGAGGTGGGGGACCTAGCAAGTAAACCGGGGGTGCCCTGCGTCGTCAGCCGTCGCAGGGGCACCCCCCTGGTCATTGTAGCCCACCATACCGGCCGTGCGAACGCACGGACGGTATGGGTTCGTGTTTCCGACCATTCTCCGGCGAGGGAGACACGTCGTCTCCCTCCGCCTTCCTCCCTGTTTCATCCCTATAAATACCCCCCGCTGCTCCACCGACCAGAGCAGCCTGGATCTGACGGAGAAAATCCCCAACTTTCTTCTCTTCTTCCTCCGGCAGACGCTCACCAGCTCCGGCGGTTTCCTCCCCCTCCACCTCTTCGCTCTGCCGCAATACCAGCAGCAGAGACTTCCTCCCCTGCTCTTCCCGCGCCACGCCGCACCCAGCTGGCGCCTCTCCGGCTCTCTGCTCGCCGCCGCCCCTTTCCCTGAGCATCGTCTTCTCCGGCGACAGTCGATACGACTGTCGCCCTGTTCCTCCCCCTTCGTCCCTGCAAGTAAGCTAGAGCTACTCCCCTTCTCCTCCTCTTTCTTTCCCCGCTTTCAATTTATTCAATTAAGCCCTCTACCGACCCTGACCACCTTCACCCCCTTCGCCTCCGACCACCCTCCGGCGAGCCGCTCCCATCACCTCAGCAACCCACACGGCTCGCCGACCCTCACCGAACCTCCGCCTCATCACACTGAGCACCCCCCACTCCTCCACTGCCACTCCACACCTCCGTAACACTCCCCCGAACAAACCCATTCCTCCGGTTGCAGTCCGACCCAGGGCTGCCGCCAGACACCTCCTTGCGGCCTGCCGCGCAGCTCCTCACCTTCGCCGTGCCACGGCGAAGGTTCCCCAGTGGTTTGATCAGGCCGCAAGGCCATATTCGTGTCCGACAGGTTTTGAGGTTCGACCGCCATTGACGCACATCGAAGCAGCTTCTCCCGCGCTCCAGGCTTGAGGACTCCAGGTCTCCAGCTGCTGCGGAGTACGGGGAGTCTTGCGAAGGCAGCCAGCCAGCAACCTATGCAAATAGAAGCCGCAGCTGCAGAAGCCAGGCCGCGGTCTCCCAGCAGGCGCACGCGAGGAACGGTCTGCGTTTAGTCCCACATCGGTAAGCCTCACACACGTTCCACTGTTTAAATTGATTTCGTGCACTAGCCCTATTGCCTCAGTACACGGGGTGAGGTCCCATTACACCCGCCCGGTTACCCGGTCTCGTCTGCGCTCACGCCCCGCGGACCTGACCCGACCCGACTTAGACTGACCTGCACTCCTCGCCCACCACGCACGCCGGTGGGCCTGGACCCGGGCGTGACCCGAACCCGATTACTCGGTAGCTCTGGGAGAGCTTTCCCAAGAGTGGTTTCAGAGAGAAAGAGAGACGCGGGGGGGGGAGGGTAGAGTAGGTTTTGCCTCTTGACGAAAAACCCTGAAGTGTGCAGGCACAGGCGAAGAAGAAGACCCGCGGAAGAAGAAGGAGCTGCACTGTAGCAAATGCATAGTTAAGTCGTCTAAGCACCGGGTCAGACGACGGAAGGTCAGCAGCCAGAGCAGGAAAGAAGGCAGGCTGAAGAAGAAGGAAGAGCAACGGCCAAAGCAGAAGAAGAAGAAAGGAAGACTTAGTAGCTGAAGGCAGAAGCTCTGCAGCCATAAAGAAGAAAAGGGAAAAGAGAAAGGGTCACCACAATTGCAGAAAAAGAAGAAGAGAGGTCAGGGCAGAAACCAAGGAAAAAGAAGAAAGAGATCTGAAGAGGAGCATCACCTCTGCAGAACGAAGAAGAAGAACAAGGAGCTCTGAAGAAAGAAGAAAACCACCAAAGCAGGAACAGCAGGAAGAAGAAGAAGAGCATCACCATTGCAGAAGAAGAACATCACCTCTGCAGAACAGAGAGAAAGAAGGAGATCTAAAGAAAGAGAGAAAGAAGAACATCCCCTCTGCAGAACAAAGAGAAAACAACAAATTCTTTCCCTCTCTCTTTCTTTTTGTAAAAGAAACATGTATATCTCTAGAATACAACTTGCTCCCTGAGTTCGACCTCGGGAACTCTTTTATTTTCCGAGTAAAAAATTTTATATTTGAAGTGTTGGTAATAACCGGCTTTACTACAACGTTATAACAAATACAAAACCGACGTTTCACTCCACAAGAAGCGTCCACATGAGTTCTGAGTTGCTCAATCAAACCATGGTAGAAGATCTGCATGAGCTGCCATTTCGACACCTCGTGGTGTGGACACCTCTGCAATAAGTCTTGGAATCACTCCCAGGCAACATGAAACTGCTCCCTCGGCATTGGTAGAAAGTAGTAATCGCCCGTCTCAAAGCATTGGTACATCCGACAGGGAAGAATTTCTTCAGGAAAGCCGATTTCAAATCATTCCAAGTTGCAATTGGCCTTCCTATAGTCCTGTACCAATGAGCGGCTTTATCCCTAAGAGAGTGGGGGAAGAGCCTCATGATCATTTGCTCCTCATTCACGTTTCGTGCTTTGGTGGTCTGGACCAAAGTGGTCAAGTCCTCCAAGTGCTGAAATGGGTCTTCAGAGCCAAGCCCATGGAAATGTTTGATCAGGCTTGATTTCTACATCTCCGGCAAGAATCTGGAGACTGAGACATTCCCTGTAATTTGAAGGGTCATAAAAATCCTTCAAGGGCTGAGCGCCCTTCATTCTCTGGAACCATTCTTGCATTCTCTGCATTTGTTCCAGTTGCCTTTGAAATACCTCTTGTGGCTTCTGAGGCAGAGGAGGCTGTTGATCGACCATGGGATCAATTTGGCCAAAATCCAATCTATGCCTCCTAGAATACTCTAGTGGTCCTTCTAATCAGGGATTCAATGACCTCCTTCCAAGCATAAACTAGGAAGAGGTCGGAAGGACTTGGGACAAGAATCCTGCAGCACAACAAAACAAGCCTGTCCTTAAGTGGGGTAGCCTAAGGATCTACAGACTCTCAGAATCTGTCTTAAGATTATAAATGATTTATTCTACTTGCGTCCAATCAATCCAACTAGTTAGAAGGAGGGACTAGGGAGAAGGTTCTTCCTTCGGCTTTTGCCTCCAGTTCCTAATGTACCCCCCAGCTGCGGTTGTTTGACACTACTCCCCTAGTTAGACATCAAATTGATTGGTATAAACAGGTTAATTGTAAACAATCTCAGACTGGACCCCGAAGAGCGAAACAGTCCTTAAGGCCAATGTCTACTTGATTTTATTTAGGCTTAGGATTGTAGTGCTTATAGAATGTGGTGGGCCCTTAAAGATGGGTTGTGCCCTTAATGATCAATTGAGTATGTGTAAGTGCGTGCACAACCAGGGTTTTCAAGCAAGATTATTTGTGATGAGTAGATTTTAAAGTTCAAATCTTGCTTAAGTAGCTTTTACGGTTTGGAATTAGGTTTAATTCAATCAAGTTTGAGGCAAACCAGGTTTTCAAGCACGGGTGAAGATCTCTTTCCTTTTGAAATCAAAAATAAAGTGGAGTGCCTGGTATTGACCTAAATTGAAAATCCTAAGGGGAAGCTACTTGGTGAGTTGATTTTAGGTTAAGTGGTGCGGCCCAAACAACTCAAACAATTAGCCAAGATTGCACCACTGAGTTAGGCACAAAAAATGATTAACCTAGACTGATTTCTACTCTTTTATATGTTGATTTGCGTGTACTGACTCCACAGATCAGAATCCGATTGAGTAGATGAAAATCAATTAGGTTAAGTGCCTTGAATGTTGGTAAATATAGTGTGTATATTGATTTACCCCACAAGAAATATCTTTTTGTTATTTTTTTTATATATAGGAGGGTGAGATGAATGTGAGTGGAAATCCAAGCAACCAAACTAACCCTAGGATTTATGCAAACACCTAGGTTAATTGGAGTTTGAATTAATGTGGTGAAATGGAATCTATGGAGGGGGAAGATTGGGGAGCACTTACAGTTGTCTTCAACTTGACTTTACTCCGATCTACCGCTTGAAGAATCCCTATTAAGGTACCTGTAAAATAATAGACGAGAAATAAATCAAGTTAGAAAACAATAAAGTGCGCGAAATGTAGAAAGAAAATCGAAAATCGTTGCCTCCCCGACAACGGTGCCAAAATGTTGAGAGCCGAAAACTACATGATCGAAGTTGGTTTCGAAAAACCCGTCATTGTAGTTCAATTTGTGAGGAAATCCGTCAACAGATAAATTTATATCAAAATTATAAGAATTCCGGGTTGAACACAGGGAGGCTACGTCGATCTAAAATCCGTGATTTATATTTTCTTGTATTTTTGTTTGAAAATGAAATAATTACAATGGCATTGATATAAAGAATATATATAGAGAGAGAGAGAAAGAGAGAGAGAGAAAGAGAGAGAGAGAATAATCACTTGATATAATCACAATGTTTTTATAACTAGAAAGCAAGAAATGATTACAACTTGAAAGCAGAAAATTCTATTCTAGAAAGCGATTGAAAAGAAGGGAGAGAGATGTTATCCTCCTTGACGAATGCTTGGAGGACGAGGCGGACGGAGAGACGCCTGAATAACGGAGGACGGAGTGGGAAGGAGGACGAAGCAGGAAGAAGCAGAAATGAGACAACACGTCGTCGTCGCGGGATCCACTTCCAGAACGGGGGCGAGAAAAGTGGATTTGGCTTTAGAATAGCATCCTGGGTGTGGGACAAGCTTTTCTTGAGCTTTGGAGAGGGAGAGAGCTGAAGGGATGAGGATTTCGTAGGGTAGAGGTCTCCTTTTATAGTTGCAAGGATAGGGGCAATTTGGTCATTTCATAATTAAAACATTAAATAAGGGGGTCCTTAGTGACGGATTTAAGCATCACTAAAGGCCCCACGTCGCCGCAGCCTTGCGCTCGTGCCCGCCTCCTCGCCTGTCACACGCATAATGCACGCCCACGTTCTCAAAATCTCAACCATCCAATCGCGAGATCGGATGACTTAGATTGCTCCTTGCGCTCGCCTTCATCTGCGCTTAATCGTGCGCCTACATGCAATCGGGCGTATGCATTGTGCGTTTGATTGCACGTGCGAGCGATTGGATGATTTGAGACGATCTCGCGGTTGCGATTAATCTCTCGCATGCTGCAGATAGCGAGTCGAACGTGCATCCCGCGCTCGCGCAACGCCGCTCGACCGCTGTGCTAGTGGTGCTTCTTTATCATGCTTACAATTTAAGCGCCGCACTTCACAGCCATTGGATCAAGATCGAACGGCCTAGATCTCACCTCGCCGCGCCTTCAGAAGATGGGGAGCGGTGCTGCGGCCGATTTGGGTGGTTGTGATGGCGCCCCGTGGTGCCATCATGGCTGTCCAACTTCTGTGACATGTAGAGGGTGCCACGGATGTCGGATTAAGTTGATTTTCGCGCTGTTAGGCTACGATCATAGATCTGAACCCATTCGTGCGGTCAGATTTGTCATCTAAAGTGTGGATTGGCACCATCTTGTCCCTTGATATTTAGGCTTCCTCGATCTCTATCTGGTGCTACGGATGTCCGATCAGGACGATCTTAGAGTCGTTGAACCCCAATCGTCGCCCTGATCAGATTCGTATGGTTAGATCTTCGATCTGAGGGCCCGATTAAAAGTTTCCCTGTCCCTGATCGTAAAAGGAGACAATTACTATATAATTTATACAATTTATCCTAAATGCATAATTATGCATGTTATGAAATATTTGCAATGCATGATGATACTATGACACTAAGAACATTCATTAATAGACATTTTTGGCTATTTAGATGTATGCACATCAGCTTGCTGATAGGTCAACCAAGATTCCAAAGGGACTTTTACAAAATGTGATTATAAAAGTGAGGGATTTTGAGTACCCTGTGGACTTTCTAGTTTTAGATATGGAGGCATCAAAAAACTTGATCCACACCCCGATAATCTTAGGTTGACCTTTCTTGGCCACACCAAGGCCCTAATCAACTGTGAGACAAGGATTATGCAAATCACTTCTGGAAGGAAAACTTGTCAACTCAATATCTTTAAAGCTTCCCAAAAGAATAAGGTGAATTGTGGTTCCATTGAGGTCGCACGAACAATTGAAGAGGTTTTGGCAATTCACACTAAAGATGATTTGAATCCTGCCAAATCTCAAGATCAACACAAAAGACAAGAAAGTGATGTACTTGAGGATGATTCTAATCTATCACCTCCCATAGAAAATCAAATGGAAAAAGTCATTAGTGAGATTGAGAAACTCTTGGGAGTATCTTATAATGAATTAGGTGATAACATAAACAATCCTCAATACATCCACCTTGAAATTCAAGAACTATTGAACTTTGAGGGGGTTCAAGAAATTGGACAATCTAAGGACATGAACCAGGTAAACAAAGAAACAACCTCAAAAAAAGAAGCTCAAATCATGATGGTCTAGGGAAAAACTTATACTTCAATTGGTTCAAATGGATGGCTTGAATCTGAGGAAGAAATGACTTCTGATCAGGAAGAGGTAATTTTTGATGAGGATTTTGATGAATTCAGCACAACTCTACCTTTATCCTCATATGACCCAGAGCCTGGAGAATTCATGATTTTTGACATCAATTACCATTATGAGGATCCTTATGATTCTGATTCAGAACCAGATTTAAATCTCAATAATGATTTCAATCCAGACCCTTTCCCACCTATTCTTGAATTATGGAACTGGATTAATGAACATGCTCTACATCATGAACCTCATCTATTTGACCCTATTTTCTATTTCAAATCAGAAAAACTCTTCAAAGTAGGACTACATCATTAGTTGGTCCGCATTTGTGGATCACTGATTCGTAGATCAAACAATCATATCTTTATACTAATCCTGATTCTCTCAGAAATAGTTATTACTCCTCTTGACCCAAAATATTGAAATACATATTTCTTTTGGGTTTAGGTTCGGCAAATGACATTAAACTTAGCGCTGGCTAGGAGGCAACCCAATATTCTTTACAGGTAGTTTTGCATTTTCTCTATCCAAGCTGACTTGGATTAACAAGCTCAGTCAGGTGATATCCTTCCTCTTTCTTGTTACTTTTTTATTTTCCTGCATACATTTCAATGAGGACATTGTAATGAATAGGCATGGGGGGGTGGACATTGCATGTCTTATTTTTATGTCATAGAAAAAAATTTTATTCATGCATAAGGAATTTTTATCAAGAAGGTTTTATTAGGGATTTATTCTTAAATTGATTCCTGAACTTAGAATCCAATATAATTTCACACTTACATGTAGAATTTGCAATGGATCCTCTGCGAAGACCGATAGACATCTTTAGTTTATCGAGAAGAAGCAATGCCTCTTCTCTTGAACCCTTGGATAGTAATTAAGGAGTTAGGCAAACATCGTCTAATAGATCCACCAAATAATTGAGAGGTGAGAGTAGAGAGTCTACTAGTGCTCTAAGGCTAATATAAGGAATCTTAGTTTCTAGGTAATTGGATAATGATACTTGGAGTTAGGCATAGTTTTCGCTCTCGGTTCCTACGTACAAATTCTTTGTGTGAATTTTTGAGAGCCACCAAATAAGGCAAATACATAGAGAGCTAGTTCTAATAAAACTAGAACTAAGGTGGATGATTGCGACCGTCCTTTATGGAATCCTCTACTGAAGGAGGATATTAATATCAAGGTCAGAAATACACTATCCCATCCATTCCTTTCCCGGTGCCAAGAGTAAGAACTTCCATCAAATAAGCCACCCGATATCCTCTTGAACACCCCAATCCCGAATGATGCCTCGTGAATAAAAATGTGCATGGTTGCTATAGTACGTTGTGTTGATAGAAATAAAATATATTTGAAAAGAAAATAAAAGAGAAGAAAGAAAGAGAAAAGCAAATATATATATATAAATAGAAAAAAAATGTTAATTACGTTGTGTCTATTTCATGTTAAGAACATTGAGGCAACAATACCCATTCCCTTCACAGTCCAGCAAACACAACCTTAACCTACTTTCTGTATTTCTGGCCACTTGAATACGGGCTGAGGGATTCTAACTTAGTCATAGAGTTATCAGAACTTAATCAAAGTGTTAATGCCATGAGAGGCCACCAAATATACTGACAATTCTGGTGAGATTGTGAGCTCAAAAAAAAAAAAGAAATGAAATGAAAAAGAAAAAGAAAGAAAAAAAGAAGAAAGAGAGAATGAGTACAAAGGAACTAAAATGAGCATAGTTTCTCCACCTCTCTTTGAGTTGATTTATTTAATAGTCTGAAAATCTAGGTTATGTAGTACTGTCTATGTGTAACATCCGCTCAGTGTGAGACACCAAATATAAATCCACTTAACTCAAAATATCTTCTAACTAAGCCAAAAGGCTGGGGCTAAATTTACAGATTATTTTATCACCCCAAGGGAAGAAGCTTACCTATCCCAAATGAATTTTACTAAGGGTTAAGTACACGTTTTAGATGTCGATTGGCTTTTCACTTGGATCCTGTTACGACCCGATTCCCGGATCCCTACGAGACACGAGAATCGGACCTACTCGACTGATCCCAAGACCCAGTCGTCCAATGAGAAAGTAACCAAAAGAGCAGTAAAGTAAACCACATTCACCATGTTTATAACTAGCAGTAACAAAATACAACAGTAAAGAAAGAAATACTACAGTATACACCACCACAACAGTAAAGAAAATAAACATGTACATAAAATGAAGCTTACAATAAAAAGAGTACAGGGGTAACAGAACTACTCACTACAACGGAAAGAAAAGTATAGTAGGTACTACTCAAGTAACACTACTGGGCTCTACTAGGCCCAGCACCCTCTGCAGCTATCGACTTTGGCTGCTCAACACCTGGTCCTGAAAAGGTAACAAAGGTGACACGTCAGCGAAACGCTAAGTAGAGTGGCAACTAAAAGCTAAGAAACAGTAAGGTGGACAGTAGCTGTTATATTTTTAATTTCTTTCTTTATATTTTTCATTTACTCGTTATCGAATTATCCCTCAGATTCTTCTTTTGATCTTGAATGTTTCTAGTGGGAATGATCTTGATTGCAGTCTTTTCCGAAAAGTAGAAGTAGCACGTGGTGCTCTCCTGGCCAGGAGAGTCCCCCGTGGTGGTCCTACCCTCAGTCAACCACCCTAAGGTCGCTGACAGACGTAACGGTGACTACGGCACGAGCGATAAACGCACGAGTAGCTACCCCAAACTAGCACACGGTCAGTTGTTTCCGTTAATGGGTGCGCTAAAAGCACAGCACGGAACCAGTATAGGGCAGAGCCCTCTCAGTAACAGGGGTCCAGCCCCTCCACAGTAACCAAACAGGGGTCTTGCCCCTCCACAGTCTGCGCACCCTCGCCTGACTACCCTGGTTTGCCCAGTGGGCCTAACAAGTCGGTGTAGGAGGGCTAGCAGAACCCCGGGGCCCGTGGGGTAGCTAGTGCTCTCCCTACACTAGTAGCTCTCCTCGGTACTGTGTACACGAGGGCCAAAAGTCGGTACAAAGTGGCCAAACCTAGCCCCGGGTCCCTAGGGCGGCTATCTCCGCTCTGCACTAAACAGGAGGACAGTCGCTCTCCTTGGTACTCCGTACTCAAGGGCCAGCTCACTTCCCTAATTCTATTCCATTCACTTTCTAGGAGTTCTACTCCTAATTCCCCGTAGGGTTCGTGCTCTTTTAACTCATCCAATTTAGGTTTCACCGTTCCAGCTTTATATCCATATAACCCATGTTCTCAATAGTAATTATTCATTCATAAACAGGAAGCTGTTAACCAATTTTACAGGCAGTTATCGTTTCCTTTCTACTTTTCCAAGACTGCAATGTATAGATATTCAATCTAGTTTTCCAGTCCTAGGATTCATGCCATACCCTAGGATCTATCATTCAATCTAGTTTTCCAGTCCTAAGATTCATGAAATACCCTAGGATCTATCATTCAATCTAGTTTTTCAATCCTAGGGTTCATGCAATACCCTAAACTCTATTAATTATTTCACAATTGCATAATTTTTGATAAATAATTGAAAGGGCCACTCTACCCACGAAACCGGGAGTACTGGGGGCGTAATCGATAAGCCCGCGCGCCTCTGCAACACCCAGAGTCGCAACGGAACGAGGTCCTATCACAAGGATCAAAGACAAGGAGCTACTCAGAACAGCATACGATTACTATAAACAGGTAGAGGAACTAAATCTTAGAAGAACGAAACTTGAAACGCGGAAAATGGACTCCGAACGGACCCTAAACGGGTCAAAAACGACGAGTCTGTCCAAAATCAGGCGTCTGGAACTTCTTCCAGGCATCTTAAATGATTGCTCAGGTCATACCTTGATCTACACGGTCCTTCAGACATCTAGAAGCCCACTGAACTGTCTGGACTTAGTTTCCAGACGTCCGATTGTCACTCCGGACGTCTGGAGACCCTCTCCGTCGTCTGGTGTCGTGCCCAGACGTCTGATCTATGTGGGATGGCATGCCCTTGCACCTTCCCGAACAAATCCTGGACACACACGCGCCCGCTCTCAACACCAAAGGAAGCAGAAGACTTCGGCGGAGACGGCTTCATGCCGTACACGCGAAAGAAGATAAAAAAATAACGTACCTTTCAGGCGTCTGGACTTTCCTCCAAATGTCTCCTTCATCGTCTGGACGTAAGTCCAGACATCTGATTTTGGAAAATTTTCCCAGAATCAAGACCTCCTCGCCCTCCGCCCGCCTGCTGCCTAAGCTACAGCAGCTTCTCTGCGGCACCACACACTTGCTGTGCACCCGCCGGTCGGCTCTGGCTGCTCCGGCGAGCTCACAACCTCGCGGTCAAGCTCCCTCTTCCTCTCGCAACAGCTCCTCCTCCCCACACACTTGCAGCAGTCGTTGCTGCCGCTCTCGCCCGCTCGCTCTCTCGCTGATAGGGAGAAGAAGAAGGCGGTGCAGTGAGGGTGATGGAGAGGGAGAGGCGTATTTGAAGGCAGCCGCAGGGAGAGAGAAAGAGAAAAGTTGCATCTGCTGGGAGGGAGAGGAAAGAGAAGAAGGAGGGCTGCGGGTTCAGTCTGCACGCGCATGCGCGCAGACGCGAACCCGTACGCCGAAAAAATTTAATTCCAGACATCTGGGAAGGCTTCCAGACGTCTGACTAGACGTTTGGACCGCTTCCCAGACGTCTTAAACGACGCTTGATGCCCGGTTATAACAGATCCATTGCATAGGCTACAAAAAAACACTATCACGACTGTCTGGGTTTCTAAAGTTTTAAATGGAAACAAGAGAAATAAATCTTTAGTCTAACTCTTGATAAGAATTAGTCATTTAGGACCACTTTGCATTTAGTCTTGCATTTGCTAGGGACTAGCAAGATTCAGGCATGGGGGTATGATTGCACAGCAATCATACGACCTAATCTACTTGAATTAAGTTAGATTCTAGCATAACTTAGGAACAATGCATGCATATGCATCATAAATTTCATAGTAGCTAGTTTGGTAGCATTATAGATAATATTGTCATTTTATGCTCTAAAAGAGAGACGATATTGATTGCAGATGATTCAGGGTCGCAAATGATAGATCAGACCATATAGATTTGATCAGGATGACAACGAGAGTCCAATGCTTCTAGAATCGTCTTGATCAGACATCCGTAGCATCACGTGTAGCCCATAAAAGAATGGAGGCGAAGGAGCAAGATGACAAAGATCCAAATCTCAGATGTAAAATCCAATCGCATAGATGGATCCGGATCAACGATCGGAATCCAACGGCGCAAAAATCATCTCAATTGGAGGCCTATAGCACCGTCTATAAAGCAAGGAAAATGGATGGCTATGATGACGCCACGTGGCGCCATCACAATCGCCCCTCGCCGCACCCCCAATATCTAAAGAAGTTCCCCACACCATGTGGGCCATTGGATCGTCATCCAACGGCCACAAAGCGGCTACGTTGCCCCCGTCTCCGTACCTTCATCTACCGAGTCCATCTCAGCTATTGGATTTCCATCCAACGACTTAGGATAGCCATGCACTAAACCCAAATCACGACACAACAACAAGCGTAGCGTGTTGGTCATAACCTCCACACTAGAGCGTGAGATGTGCACTCGAGCCACGCTCAGCACGAAATTGGGAAAGGCGGTGGAGTGCTGGTGGAGAGCTGGTGCAATTCAACCATTGGATCAGAACAAAGGGTGTGGATGCGGACGTGTGGCGTGAAGCGGAATGTCTGATCAGGCAGTGCGATCACGCTCTCTCTGATCCCAAATCTGACATGCCATTACATGCATTCTCCTTAAGGTGGTAGCGCACGCGATTTAAACCGTCTGATCGTGAGATCGAACGGCTAAAATCAAACGTATGCAAATTCAAAACGCGAGGCACGAATTCAAAGCGAGGCAGGTGCGCGAAGAGCATGGGGCGCACAAGAGGACCGCAAGATGGCGATCTGAGGGCGATGGAGCTGCCATGTGTCAGTGACAAGTCCAATTTATTGGACATTTATTTGTCTTAAGTATATATGGAGTACGTTTCCTTGTGGTTTAATTAAGCTTAGCTTACTAATATTTTTGTGTCTGCTTTGCATTCTAATATATACTTTTATGCTTCTTATTTGATATGTGCAGGTAGAAAGAAATGTAACTGGGTGTGAATGTGATTAGGACTTGAATGACGGGTATGCCTATAATTACCCATTACCGTTTCTCCCTCCGTTGGCATTCAAATCAAGCAGTTACGCACTTGCGAAGGGGAGGCAAAGGTTGTGTATCTGGAGAGGGATATGATCTACGGCTGGGGGATCTAGCCATGGCTTCCTTCTTCCCCTCCGTGAGGCACATTCATCTTCTTCCTCGTTCCTCACCGTGGACTCAAGGGCATACACTGTGGCCATGGCACACACTGTGGTATAGACGTTGTCCACTATTCCCTTCAACCATAGCTCGTCTTCACCGACTCTGTGGTGTGCATGGTGATAGCGTGCACACCTCCACCACTACCAGCATCATCAACTCAACACCACTGTTAACCTTCTTCCCAACCGTGAACCCAACATCACCATCGCCACAGTGGCCCCAATCCACCATCTCCAACCACCCATTTTCTATGTCAACACCATCGAGGCTCTCCACGCAACCCACTAGCCTCTTCCTCGCCGACCCCCCACCACATGCACACTATGACCACCGTGCCAACGCCCCCTTCACTATGACCGCCACCGGCGACCCCCACTGCCGCCACCACCCCTGAGAGCATAACAGCCAGCTCCACTTGATTGGTTGCCTCCTCCTCCTTGAGAGTAGCCAATGCAGCACCTTACATCACAAACTTCCCCCTTGATGTCAGGCTCTACGCATCGCCGCCACCAAAACCCATCGTTGCCTGCCACCACCGTCGTTGAGTGGTCGCCTTCGGCCTTTTGAAGTTGTGCTACCTCCACCAGCATGCTCCCCTTACTATAGCTCACCTCCTTTGGCCAAGCTCCTCTCTGCCGGTAGCCCTCCACACGAAAGCAAGCGTGTGTGTTCAATCCCCTATTTTGCTACAGTAATATGGCCATTAAAATTTACATCCTATGCCATTGCCATTAACTATTCAAATATTTAAGGGATTATTTTATTTAAGGGAATTTGCATAGATGCTCTTCTGATCTTATCTAATTGTCCGTTGTTATTTTCTTTCTATGAATGAATATTCCAACCTTCAAAGTAGGAAATTTCAGATATAGTGAACTGGTTAGGTAACCTTCTTGAGTTTATTGGGTCTATGTCTCCTTGTGGATATGACTTGACACATGTGGCTAGATATAAATTAATTTTGATTGAGAGATTTTTCACCACATAAAATACAACAACGAATAATTTTATTGCTATCATCTCCATAAATAAGCGAAATTCTCTCCATCAGTTAGCACCAGAATGCATCCAAGCATGGAAAGTGCATATGAGGTTATTTTGAGGCCAGATTAGAGCCGTTGATCTCCCGATCGACGGATTTGATCAACTTGAGGTTGTTGCATGAGTTGGAGGGCATAAATGCCCACTTTGCCCCTCATTAAAGCTATAAAAGGAGCCCCATGGCCCCCCAGTTGAGAGGCAACTCCCACCAGATACAACTCCAGCCTCTCTCTCTCTGCAACTCCTCTCTAGCATTCATCCCAATGCTTTGGATCTAAAGTGCTGCCGTACATCACACAAGAATTCCACAAGCAGCGTTGCCCTCCATTTGCTTCTGCTCTCTCTCTTTCTAGAATAGTTATTTCTATTCATAGTTGAAAGACTGTTTGCAAGTAATAATGAAATTTTGATATCTGATGCTTGTCTATACATATATAAGAATGACTTTTTGAAAAGCTTTCGCAGAGAAATCGTGTTTGCCTCCCTGCGAACGGCTCGATACTCACCAGAAAAATTTATACATATTATTTATTTCGTTGTGATTTGCACTACAACTATAGAATAAATTTTTAACGCGTCTCGTGGTCGAACAATGGGGCATCGATTTCATGGGACCGTTTATCACTTCTTTTGGGTTCCAATACATTTTAGTCACTGTCGACTACATTTCAAAATGGATTGAAGCAGTACCCACACGCACTAAGGACCATTGGGTCGTCATGGATTTCATCAAGAAAAATATTTTTTCGTGTTTTAGTGTTCCTAAGGCCGTTATTAGTTATGGAGGATCACATTTTACACATTCCCAATTTCGTCAACTTCTCGCTAAATGTGCAGTAAATCATAAAATCTCAACACCATATCACCCTCAAACAAATGGCCAAGCTGAAGTCTCCAACCAGGCGATCAAAAATATTTTGCAAAAACGATAAAGCCTAACCGAAAAGATTGGTTACTGAAACTTGACGATGCATTATGGGCTTATTGTACTACTTTTAAAAGCCCGATTGGCATGTCGCCTTTTCACCTTATTTTTGGCAAGGCATGTCATCTTCCGGTTGAATTAGAACACAGGACTTATGGGCGATAAAAGAATTTAATTACAATTTGGACACAGCTGATAAACATAGGAAATCATAATTAACTAAACTTGAAGAACTTCACAACTTGGCTTATGAAAATGCATGCATTTACAATGACAGAGGCAGGAAATTTCATGATAAATTCATCGTTCGGAAATCTTTTGAACCTAAACAACACTTGTGGCTTTTTGATGCAAGGTTACGCATATTTCCTAGTAAACTAAAATCTAAATAGACTGGTCCTTATATTGTAGTTCAAACTTATCCCTACGGTGACATTGAAATTTTGGATCCAAAAAACAACAATACTTTCAAAGTCAATGGCCAACGACTCAAGCCCTATCTTGATAATAACCTTAACGTGAAATCCAATTCTCAAGACCACGACCTACTCGATAATTAGTGATTTAACACCCAGCTGACTGGCGGAAAAGATAGCACTGGATGGGAGGTAACTCGTCGTTTTTCCTGCTTTTCATTTTTATTTTCTTCAGAGGTTTTTTCCTATCCTGAATTTGACCGTCTTCACCAAGGTAATCTCTTTTCCCTTCCGATTGCATGAGGACATGCCGTATCTTAAGCATGGGGGGGTGTTTTTTTAAATTTTGACGATCAAATCAAGATTTTCAAAACCTAAAAATATTCATAAGTTTTGCTTCATTTTCTGTATGCATACCCAAAAATAAAAATGTTGAAAGCTTTTTGAGAAATTTGTAAAATCGGGACTAAGGTTGAGAAATCATTTCAAGGCACAATGGGGTTTATTCTTTAACAAACTATGGATTATGATGTGGATCTAACTATTAGAATTTCTGGGTCTACTTTTAGACTAGATCAAGTATCCTTCTCTAAATTCCACTTGAACTCGTGATGATTTGAGTGACTTGATCTTCTTTTGTGATCCGAAAACTATTTAGCTTAGTTTTCGACTCAAAAACTTGCGTCCCTTGAGAAATTCTTGTGTCAAATTTCACACACAGCCAACACTTAAAAACAAATTAGAAAAATTAGAAAAACCCCTTGTTTAGTCTTATTGAAATCTGAAGCAGACCATTGGTTTGAGTTCCCACAGTCGAGAAGGAGGAAAATGCCTCCTTTGAGGACACGATGTCAACATGTTACCACCTCAGCACTGCTCTATATCTATATTCCATATCTTTAGATGGAGCATTAAAGCGCAATTTTACTGCTCAAGTGTCTTGCACAATGCTCTACCCACAGCGTCAGACCAAGAGCTTGAGTTCGCTTGGAGCGCCCCTTTACACTGCATTGTGTTTTGGGGTTGTGAGCTCCTGGGTGGTGTCTTGGATAGTATTGTCTCGAAGTACTAGCACTAGAGCCTCCTCGAGGATTGGTAACGGGAATGATGATCCCAACACATCTGTTGTAGGATTAAGCGAGGAATAAGCATGGGGGAGAAAAAAATATATATCAAACAAAAACACAACCTTATAAATGTTGGCATTCACAAGCACAGACACAGGATTTTAAAAGATCATGCCAGTTGCGTGTCAAATTCAAGAGACAAAGAAACCCTAGCTGCAAAATAATTTCGAGTCATTTGAATTGACAAGGAGTCAACTTGTGAATTTGTAAAGGATACATTGATCCTAATTCATCTAGTTTTTGGATCCAAAGTCGAATCCCAATGTTTATCTTTAACAAATCCCAGGCCTTTCATATTTTTAATCAACCAAAGTCCCGCAATCTCCTTTTTCTCAAAAGTCAAAAAAATTAGTCTTTCCCAAAAATCCATTTTGTAAAATTAAAGTTTTTCTAAGAGACTAGCAAAAGATAAGCATGCGGGTGTGATAAACACCAGTTTATCATCATTCTTATGCCCTAAAATAGATCTTGCTCTTAGGTTTTTAACTCCACAAATAGGTTTTCAGGCTTCATTCAGGAATAATCTAGGTTAGGCATGCATTGCATTCTTTTTGTGTTTTTGACATATTTACTTGAGTGTTAAGGATAAGCAGATGATCAAACCATTAAAACCTTAGCACTCAAGAAGGTAGAAAGTGAACAAGAAGTTCATTTCAGGTAAACCCTATCTAGATCCAGCTCATCTCAGTTGGTTATCAACCCATATGAGTTAGGTTTAGCTCCCTCAAGCTCCATTCAACTCATCTTAGCTGGATGGTAGCTCAAGGTCGCTCAACTTAGTTAAACCCACCTCTGCTCAACTCAGATCCAACTCAACTTAGTTGAGTCTAGCTCATCTTAGCTCCAATCAGTTCACTAGGAGCTCTAGCTAGCTCAACTTAGTTGATAGAAGTTCACCTCAGCTTAGGTTTGACTCTACCTAGCTCCACTCAGCTCACGACAGCTGAACTCCCTCCAGCTTAGCTACTACTTGCCTACTCGATAGTTAAGCTAGCTCAGGAGTTCTCATCAGAGGCAGTTCTAGCTCAACCTAGCTTCAGTTAGGTTGAAACCAGCTCAACTTGGCTCAAATACTCAAACCTAGCTACTAGCATAAGAACTAGCTAGCTAAGCTAAGTAGTTGAGCTCCTAAGAGGATCTCTTCAACTATCATCAGCTCTGGGAGAATTATTTCAGCTCCAGATCTTCTTCAGGAAATTCCTGGTTACCTTCTCAGCTAAACCCTAGCTCCCCCACTACTACTCCACTAGCTAACCTAGCTTAGCTAGCTTAGTTAAGCTCAACACCAGCTCCACCTACATGGCCATCCAACCTACCTAACTAACTTCACCAAAAAAAAGACCTAAACCTAGTCCACCTAGCTCCTACTCCTAAACCTTTTTAGTGCCAACCCATTCACCACCTTTCAACCCACCACCACCACCAAGGGGCACCACAAAAGTGGTGCCACTTTTCCCTCCAAAAACCTCCTTCACCACCACCATACACATACCCCTACAAGCCATCCCTACCCTACACATAACCCCCCTTCTAGAACCCTCCTTGGTGGCACCAAAATGGAGGCTTCTCTTCATTTTTGGTGCCATCTTTTAGGTGCCCTTTCACCCATCAACTTCCCCCTTGCACCCCTTAGGATGGCACCAAGAAACCCTAGCCCTAGATCCTACAACCACCCCATCCTAGCCGTCCACCCAAAAGCCACCAAAACCCTTCACATGGTGCCAACTAACTGTAGCCATTAGATCATCAAACCACCACCAAAAATACATCCTAGCCATCCATTTCCCTACATGACTACCCTACCCCCTACCACTCTATAAATCCCCATATAACCAGCACATTAAATCCATCCTTGGTTACATTTTTCTCCACCTAAATCCACCATTACCAACGTCCAAGAAAGGAAAGAGAGGAAGAAGAAGATCAAGGAGACACTCTATCTCCTTGGTGGCTTGAACTTCTTCCTCCTTGTGCCATCACCAAACCAAGGAGAAAGGCTAGGCAAGGAGGGCGTCCAGAGGAGGAGAAAGATGGGTGGTCCATGCCACCCTAAGGAGGACTTTAGGAGTGGAAATCTTCCAGTCAAGGAGTGCCAGGCACGCCCATCTAGGGCTTCCCAAAAGAAGGGAGAGCCAGGCACTTGGAGCAAGATTCCTTCAACTCAGGGGCAACCTGCAGTAACATCATCTTTTTCCTAAGCTTTCTTCTACACTCTTTTTATATCTTTTTGTATGGTAGTTTAGTGCTTTGTTGGAGTTTACAAGTGTGAACCCCTCTCACTTGTGAGTTCTCTAACCCATTGTAAAAAAAACATCTTTTCAATTCAAGAAGCATTCCTCTACTTTCTGTTTAGTTAGCTTGTGGTTGTTGTTGTGACTTGTTTCTCCATTATTCCAAGCCTCCCTTGCTTGGAGTGAGTTGGAGAATCAAGGCACTTGTTGCATTGATTTCTTGTAGTTCCAATTCCCATTTTCTCCGCAATTGTTTTGCCCTTATTCAAAATCCTAAAAAAATACATATTTCAAAATCAAAAAAAGAAAGTCGATTTCTAAGATTCAAGTGAGAGATTTTTAAAAGTATTCCTATCTCCCTTGGGACGACCCGAATACTCATCGAGTACTTGGTCTTTTATAAATTCAAAAGCGATAAAAAATTGCGTGTTGCAACGACTTAATTCTTAATTTTTACGAATCACGCATTTTCGCAATCATGCCCTTGGTTAAATGGGCCAACTTTGCAACTGTCAATCTAGCCCATTGGGCTGTAGATTCAGTTCGAGTTGGCCCATGTATCTTTTTGGGCTAAGTCCAAATGGGCTCAAGAGATTTAAAAATCAACTAAGTGCTGATTGTGCGTATGTGTTAATTGTGTTGTGTGTCTCCATAATATATAAGTTAAGTATTGTGTACGTGTGATGTATATATATAAGTGTTATATATATATCAGCACTATGTACATTATATATATATATGTATTATGTGTGTGTATATTCTAAATGTGTTAAGTGAATTAAGTTTGGGTAGTGTTGATCGTCGACGACCGATTCGCATTAACAACATGGTTTTAAATGTCGTTATTGTAGTATAGATGTCATAAATGCAAACTGATGTCATATCAATTTTATTTATTTACAATTTTTACTTATTTGTTTTTAGATCATTTACTGGGAGGTAGTTATTGATATACATCACTGTCTAAGTCCAAAAATGTTGATTTTATTTACAAGATAAATGAATGAATGGGTTAATTATTTACAAAAGAATCAGTTAATGTACACTACAATGCCTGAAAATATATATACACAAACAAGCATAAAAAACTATATATAATTATTCTATGTTAGTTATTTACAACTACTATAAATAATATCTAAGTATAGGTGCAAAAATAACTAATTATATTTACTATACTAAATTATATTAACATACTAATATCTATAATAACATATATTATATATACAATAACATATATAAGCATCGCTAAAGCCTTAGTAACATATTTCAATAACCTAAGATAAAATAATTATCTCTACTTATGTTAATACATCTATATAGTGACAGATGTGTTTGTCGCTAAAGCGCTAGTTTATTTATATGCATATAAGAGCTCAAACATGTTATACTACTTATATATATATATGCACACTATATACATATCTATTTACATTATTTATATACATATATACATTATACTTTATACATATGTATACACATACACATAACACACGCACACAACACACACAGCCTCTGAAGGCTCAACACTTAGCTGCATTTCATGGCTCTCTTCTTCTTTCTTCACATTCTTTCTCCTCTTTAGCTTTAGACACTTAGTCATTTTTAGGTGCTCCCCTCTCACTCACACACGAACACTTAGGCCAAAAATTGTGTTTAATGAGCGAGCAGCCTGTTCAAGGGATACACGGTGCCTATAAGAGGTGGGACCAGACCTCTACTAGGGTCGTCCTAGTTTTGTTTTATTATTGTGCATTCAATCTGATTTCAGGCCCATTATTGGGCTCACACAGGCCCAGCTACAACGCATGGACCCCGGCCTATGCACTATTCAAATATTCATTTATATGCTCGATATCAGGAGAGTAGAGAGGGTATGGGATATAAGTGCCCTACGCTATGACGATTGCCGAAGCCTCTGTACAATTTCATTTTAACCCACATTGAGCGCTTCTCAACGCACGATGTGGGACTATGGAACGACACCTAATTGGGCGCTTCTCAATGCTAAATTGCGTTCTGGGATGCCAGCATTGGACCTTGATTTGAGTGCCCAAAAATATTCCAAATTTACAATAAATTATATAAATGGAAAGCCCTTACATAGGTCTATACAATTGTACAATTAATTTACATAAATAAGTTATTTAATTATATAATAAAATTAGTTGAAGTTGGTTGATTATACACATTAAATTAAAGTTTAATTTGTTAATTAATGTATAAATTAGTGACTTAATTATAAAATTGACTTTATATAGAGTTAATATACATAATAAATTATTTATTACACATTTTTGTTACATTTTTGGAACTTTATTTTAATTTATTTACAATTAAATATATGCTTTAGATAATTTTACATATAAATAATTTATAAATACTATAATATAGTATAAATACAATATAAATAAGTTGAAAATACTTAATAAAATATAATACAAGTACACATTATAGTTTACTTCAGTATTAAGCTAAATTACTAATTTATTTTATTTTAAGTTAATAATTTACTTAGTTAACTTAATAACTTAATTATTTACTATAAATGTATAATTAAATTAAATTACAGGTACTGTACAGTATATAGTACATGTTTAAATATGTATATATAGTATTAGACTTAGTTATGTACATATAGATAGGTTTATATAATCACTTAGCTTAGTATACATTTAGTTTATATAAATTAACAGATAATTATACTATAAAGTTATATATACAATAAGTTATTACAAATACTTAATTTAATATATATAATACATATATAAGTTATTTATAAGCATTTTGTGCATATTATACAATATTTACATATATCTTAGATTTAAATTATATATAAAAATATATGCATAATATAAAAGGTATTTTTAGGTGTTTTTGGAATTTTTCTAATTTTTATGATTTTTATAGGTTTAGAGGAGTTAGGGGAAGAGAGAGAAAGAGTGAAATGAGAGAGAAAGATTTCTTTTTGATGTTTTTTAAGTTTGGTTCTTTATTAAATTTTAAGGTATACTGAATCGTCGACTAGTATGTTCTATCAAGTTAGGGGTTCAAATTACCTTGAAACTTGGCATACACCTAAGGAAATATCTAATCCTACTCAAGGCACCTTTATTTTATTTTTTTGTTATTTTTTAAAGATTTTTATTTATTTACAAATTTCACACACAAGAGGCCTAAATGAGTGTTTTTACAATGAACCTAAGGTCTCTTTTTCAGTTTTATGAGCTGGTATTTCAAATATGCAGTTTAGCTACGTTCATCACAACATATGAAAGGCTTTGAGACATCTAAACCTAATTTTTCAATCAATTTCACTCAAATTTACATATGTGGCAGTTAAACTCAATACATTAGCTGACAAAGAATCTAAATATGTTTTACAAGCAATTCAAAATAGATTTAAAGTCAAAACTTCATACATGAATGCTTATAAACACTATTCTAACAATACACAAAAGGTCAGCATCTTTCAATCCCTAAATCCACTTCAAATCCCAGCTCAAAAGTCTTTGATTCCAACTCAAGATAGTCCACAACAGCTGCTGTTGTTCAAATTCAGTAGCTACTGCTGCTGCACTTTAGATCAGATGTTGGAGTTGCAACTCAAATGGCTTAAAAACACAAATGCTACAACTACTGTTGCTACAATAGCAGCTGCTCAACCAAAAATTCAACAGCTAGAATTGATCAGATCATCTAGAACTGATCTGATGCTCAAATTCACCTAAATGTTGGACTGATACTTAAGATCAGTCCTTTTAATTTGTTGTGTTTAGATCTGATTCCATCCCTTTCTCCCAAATCATTTAAACTCTGAAAATCTGAGAGTCGGTGTAAAGAAACTCAATCAGACCTCAGATTAAATCTGGAATTCATGTCATTCAAAATCAAAACCATGATGCCCTGTTGTAGAGTTTGAATTTTCAATCTTGAATCATTAGGGTGATGTCATCAGCTATAGTTCCTATTCACCATTGGCTGGTGAATAGGGACAGTAGGCGATTCATTTAAACTCATTAAAACATTGTTCATGCCTTAAATCAGACTCACTGATTTTCCTTGGCTTGAACTACTAAAGCATAACTCAAATTGGGTGTAAGCTCATCTATAATTCAAATTCAAATTAAAACACATAAGACTCATTGCAATACACCCAATTAAATAATTAAAAACCTCAAATAGATCGATCGAATCCAATGAAAACCAAACGAACTCCCAATCATGAGATTGAGCATTAAAAGCAAATCTGAAAGGAATTGAGCAATTCAAGACAATAAAACCAGATCGGTGGGTCTTTGTGGATTTATGAAATGAGTGGGAGACCCCCCATGTGGATTTAGCGCTCAATTAGATCTAGATGCTAGGGAGCATCAGATCTAGTTGATGCTACAATGAGTGGGTGAAATGCAATTAAAACTTTGAGGGAAATCAGAAGGTAATCAGGAAATGATGAGGGAGTTGTATGAGTCGATGCAAAAATGCGGGAAAATCCTCTCTAATCTGATTTGATTAGAGAGGTCGGAGTGGATCTAACCTAAATCTAAACTAATCTAAACTAATCCATCACAAAATTCATTATCTAATCTACTCCTATTGATTTAAATTACACTAACTACACTAAAAACTAATCTAGAAAGCAATCAAACTAGCTATCAAAGCAGTAAGCTAGCTAAGGGAAGAAGGCGATGTCCAAGGTCACCAGTTGACGACCGATGACGAAGAAAGGGGAGAAGACCTTTCAGCTAATAAGGGAGGTGTCCAAGACCCTGAAGCCAGTGGCTAGAGGGGATCTACGGAGGGAGAAGAACCCACTCTATCACCGTGGGCCATGAAAGGAGGTGGAAAGCTGAGGGAGTAGATTAAAAGGAACCACTCAAGGGGAGGGAGCTGGTTAGCCTGTGCGCGAGCTCAAGGAGGAGCTTCAGTAGGCTTGTCATTGATTGCACTCACCACAGTGGTGAGATCAGGCTCCTAGGTTATCGACGGTGGGATGGGATTGCGTGATGTGCGGGAAAGTCTAGGATGAAATCCATCCATTGGATGGGATCTGGGATGGATGGTGATCCTATGCGCAAAGGCACGTGTAGGTGGAATTTGGATCGGCAGTTGGATGATGGGATTAAAGGAACGACGACCATGATTTGCTGAGTTCATGAGGTCTACATTCCACTTGCAGCTTCAACTGTGTTGGAAAAGTTGCACCTGAGCCCTTAAAGTGAAATAGTATGGAAATTACACTAAGGCCCATAAGTGATAGAAAAGTGTTGCAGCACGGTCCTTGTGAATTACAAAGAGACCCTTAGAGACTTTTAGAATGGTCCTTGAGAAGTTAAATGTAAATAGAATGTTATGACTTGAGGACCTATATGTAAAGCTTTAATTGCAAGGTTCTAGTGATGTTCAAGTGCAACCAAGTTTTTATTGAAGCATAATTGAACATTTAGGAAATCAATTTCATCTTTGATTTGAGCTTTTGAACTCAGAAATGTGTTCAATTTTCAAATGGATCATCAATTTATATTAATTAATAGAATATCTCATTTTAATGCCTAATTTTTCATTTTTAACACAAATTGGATGTTTTAGGTCATTTCTGTTATTTCCCACACTTAACTCGTTTCTTGTATTAATTCTACAGTGTTTAGCCTAGTTTCTAGCTTAATTTGGGCATTTTAGCTATGATGAGTCACACCTCATCAAGTATGCATTAGTAGTATATTGTAGTAATTTAGTATTGTTTTCATCTTGTATTTGTTTATAGTTTTTAAGACAAGATTTGTGTACATAAGTTTTCTCATCTCTTTTGATTCATTTGTATATAGTTTAGCCTGCATATAGAGATCAAATGCAATTAACATAATTTAGTTTAGAAATATTTTTGATGGCTTCACCTTGTAAATATTTATAAGGCATGTCTTTAGAAAATTAATTCATTTATTCTAACTTGTAAATATCTAACTTAGATTAAGTGATTCTTTGATTGTATTATTTTTAATTCATTTTTTTGTAAATAAAATTGACATTTTTGGAATAAAAGATTAATTTTGGATTATAGACAATGGTGTATATCAATAACTACCTCTTAGTGAATGTCCTGGAATAAAATTAGCAAAAATTATAAATAAATAAAATGACATCCGTTTGAATTGCAACACTATACTACTATAATGATTGTGACATTAAATAAACCTAATTAACCAGCACTCCGGATGTAACATCAGTTGCCTAATTGACCTTAGCCTAGCACCTAATGTTTTAGCCTAATAGCTAACCTTTATGGTCGACCATAAGCTTTAATTTCTATAATATGTGGCCGACCACTTTAGATCTAGATTACACCTAAATAAAGACCTAGACCTTATCCTCCTTAACAACCTAAGTAGGCACCACCTAATAACCTAAACCGTAGTTGCCATCCCCACTTAGAAAACCCAACCCTTGGCCGACTGTAGTCAATCCTAAATACCCTTAGGGCCGACCAAAACCTTCCTTAATCCCCACCACTAAATCCCAATCCAATGGCTTACATTTAGAACATATCCCTTTGCAACAACATCCCAATCTATCCCTAAGGCCTTATCCCCACCCTCCATCTCCTATCCCATGGTCCCCAAGCAACATAAGAAAACCTAATTCTATCCTAGTATAGTCGGCCACCTTAAGTAGAAAAAAAGACCCAAAAACCTAAGCCATATCCTCACCTTTCACTCCTAATCTAATGGCCCTTATCTACCCACATCTTAGCCATCCCCTTAGGATAAATCCTAGCCCTACACCTTACCAATCCTAGGCTCTAGAAACCAACCAATAGGAAGACTCCTAGCCCTTTATAAAAGACTATGCATGCCCCCCCCCGGAATTAATTTTCCCTACTTCCAAATAAGAGCCACCAACTAGATTAGTCTTCTTACTTCTTCCTTCCCTTGAAGTTCTTAGATGTGTCATCGCATCTCCTACTACGCCGCCACTCTAGACTTCACTTTCAAAGCCCTTATTTTCTAGTGTGTTTGTTTTAATTCTAGTTGTACTTAGATTCATTTTCCAAGCATTCTCCTAGTTGTAATCCGTAGTTCTACTTATCTTCAAACTCTTATTTCGCAATGAGGTTCCTATTTCTTTTTCAACTTGCCTTCAAGTTGCTGGCTTTCTTCTGATACATATTCTGATTCTAGTACTTTAGTTAGTAATTGCATGTTATTAATTCTAGTAGACTTTACTTCTAGTACTAGTAGTACTTTTTCTACTTGCTATTCGATTTGCTTAGTTCATAGGCATTGGGAAAGCGAACTAGTCCATTAGCCTCCCTACAAACTACTCGGACTCCGTCTTTGAACTTCGATTTCTTTGCTCACGAGTTTGATCTGAATATAAATTTAAGAGTTTCTACGTGCTTATACTATGATGAATGCATATTTTTGCGTACTTATCCGCATGTAGAACACTTTTTGGCGTTGTTGCTGTGGAGGCACGACAATTATTTCGCTTTCAGTAGTGAACTTAGATTTGCATTAGTGGGATCTAACTTGCTTTTATCTTTTTGTCATTTTGTGTGCTGGGATTGCACATTTACACGAGAATGGATTGCAAAGCAACTAGGAGAAAAGTGTGGGTCAAGATCTTCGGGTAAGTTTTTTGCATCTTAGGTTTAGGTAGATTTTTGAATGTTAGGATTAATTACATTTAGTTTAGTTGCATAAAAAAAAATCTCTTATCTTATTCTATCTGTGCTCCAAAGATCTTATCCCTTTATAACAAAATTCGAATTGGATTTTCACATTGATTTAAAAGTTTTATTCTGAAAAATTGGTACAACCAAAAATTCTGAAATTTTTACTATATGATCGAATTTATATCAACAACCAAGCCACCAATTTTCATACAAAAATTCATTTTGTGCTGTTCTAGAAAAATCATTTATTGTCAGTGGATTTTTCTAAAATTAACTGTTAAAGATCCAGGTTCCCAGATTTTTCCTGAATTTTATACAACTCCAAATTGACTAAACCTTGTCTCATTGGTTTGATGATCAAATCTAATTTCTTGGAAAAAAATGGCATAATTTTCTAAAAGTCACATTAATACTATTTTTGAAGATTATTCATTAGGGGTCTATTTGGGCTGAATTGTTATCTTGACTTGAAAATATGCAACGAACACATATTTTACTTATCCACGTGTAGAATAGGACAACACTTCCATAGATTCTTCTTATTATTTACGTAAATGTGAAAAATAGATCCATGAAATTGAGGAGTTATTGGGAGTGAGATATGAAGAATTGACTAGAACTGCACCAAATTTTCATTGGGAGTTGGATTTTGAATCATTTAAGTTGGAAATAGAGAAATCAAGGATAACCAATGATGATCAAAGAATAAAGGAGGTGAAGATTTGAATGCATTGGAAGATTCTAAAATTCGCCTTGCTAGTAGGTTTTTAGGACACATAGTAGGTTGACCTAGAAATCATAATTGTATTGTACAACTTACATGTTCACCTACATGAAACTAACTCAAATACCCTAAACCTAATAATTATAAAAGATTTTTGAGTTGTGTGTTGTTGGGATGCTGTGCTCCTTGGAAATAATTTAAAATGGATTATTTTTATCCTTTCACCTCTTACTCCCACTCACAAACACCCAATCTAGATCCGACGCGTTGTAATGATCCATCGTTTTATGGATATGCTAATTATCAATGGCATTCACCTTATTCCCACTTCGGGACACTACAACAAAATATGTAAAAGACAAGGAATAAATAACGACGATTTACAATATTCGTCATTATGTTTAAATATAAGAATAATTTTTTTATTCGTTATGATTCTTTTTAAAAATAACAATCATTTTAGTTATTCGTTACTATTATTTTTTAAAAAATAGCAACGATTGTTTTGATTCGCTATTATTTACTTGTTAACAATGAAATAAAATCGTGTTTAACTCATTTAAATTTAAATAAATAATTTAAAAATATTTTTATAATATTTCAAAACGCTCATATGCCCCCTCCACACCCACACGCGCGCGCGCGCACACACACACCCGCACCGATCCCGAGTTCGCCCCCAACCCACTCCAAACCCTCGATCAATCCCTCGACTGCCGCTCCGATCCCGAGTTCGCGTGCTCCGATCCACCATCCTCCTCGCGTGCTCCGATCGCTCCCGCCATCGTCGCTCCTCGCTCTCGGATCCCTAGATCACCTCTCCTCATCGCTCCGATCGCGTGCTCCGATCGCTCTAATCCACCGTCGTGTGCTCCGCTCGCTCCGATTCACCGTCGCGTGCTCCGATCTTTCCGATCTCACACCTTAGGAGCGGGGACAAGCGATCGCAGGGCGTAGCCGTAAGAAGAACCCCCGCCTTTGCTTCTATGCTTGCCCCTCTGTATGCGTTGCTCTTGCCCTCCCTCTATTGCAATCGGAGAAAGAGAAGCGCCCCCCTCCCCCCCCAACAAAGTCAGCAAAGTTTTTCATTTATTTAGGAGTCTGGTCATATAACCATATTTGTGTTGGTACTGTGGTGGCGAAGGAGTCGATCATGATGATGATAGAGTGGTGGTCTAGGAAATGGTAGGCAAAAGTGAAGAGGGTGAGGAAGAGGGCAAGGTATTGGCTGCCATGGTTGACGATGAAGTCAACAGTGTGGAGCTTTGGGAGGCCATGGGCGAAGTCATCTGTGGCAATGTGACAGCGAGTATGTCAAGCTTGGAATGGAGGAGGCCTCATAAATGAGTTGGCCGCTCATCAGATTCTCCCTACTGCAGATGGCCTAGCTAGTGCCCCCTTGCCTCGAATTGCTTTAGGTGGCCAGTTGGGCAGTGATGGGTATCCATAAAGCCTCTGGTCCATATCAAGGGACCTTGGGATGCTTATTCCTTGGTGGAGGGTGGCAAGGGGCTGTGGAGTGGTGGTGGAGCAAATAGAGGAGGAGGACATGGTGGTGGTCGTGGAGGGGAGTTGAGGAGGTCAAAGGGGGAATGGAAGAGGTATTGACTGCAGGCGGTCTTGGGCTTTGTCAGAACTGATTAGAAGGGCATCTGTTTGTTGCCGATGTTGCAGTTGGTAGTCAATTTGTTGAACATGGGATGCCTAAGGGCCAAGGTGGATGAGGGCGATGCAATATAAGCTGTTCTAGTTGATGGGAAACATGGAGAGGGTGCACTGACAACCGAATGAGGAGGGGGGGCTGTTGCGGATGCTCAACAGGGAGATTGATGCTACAGGGAAGGAACGATTGGAAGGTTTTTTTTACCCCATTGACATCACGGAATGGTACATTAATAGTTGATGCCATGCTGTTGACAAGTGTAGTTGATAGTTTGATTGAACATAAAGATGGTAGGTAGTGGCTTCATGATTGCAGTTTGTGACTTCGTCAAAGCCTGAAATGAAAGTGGAAAGAGTGCAGGGTTTGGAGGTATTCAAGTAGAGGTAGTGTGGGATTTTCTCTGAACTGTGCCCTTAAAAAACAAAATCTAGTAACTTATCACCTAATACCATGTATGAAAGTATGCAATAAATTACGTTATCCAGAAAGGAGACTTTCTTTCTTTGAAAGGTTTTGAAGGATACCTTGGAAATATTAATAATCTAAACCACTTGGTTAAAAAAAAAAATGACAGCGAGGTAGGTTAGAAGATAGAAGATGTGATGGTCCATGGTCTTCATGACTTTTATGCTGGACGAGGAGGGAGGTCATTGACTGGTTAGTAAGATTCTGTCAATCAGAAAAACATCAAGAGTGTCAAGGTCCAATAGTATCTAAGTCTCATCTTAAAGGTTTCTGAAACACCTGGAAAGTTTTAACTCCAAGTGACTAGGTTGAATGGGGAAAGTGGTTGCTTCTTTGAGGATGAATAAAATTATGTCACTCAGTCTATAGTCTTGTCACTTGGCCCTTGGAAGGAAATTAGCTGCAAGAAGGACCTGATTTTTCCTTGGTTGCTTGTATTAAATATGCACACCTTGAATCTTCAATGGAGTATTTAATAAAGTAATAATTCTTGGTTATCTGGCTCTCTTATTATTATGAAATTCTTTCTTGCTCATCTTTTCCCATCTTTTGTTCAGATTCGTAGAAGCATGGCCAAGTTTGAGTTGTATTGGAAATTCACCAATTCTCTTGCAGTAACAGTGCTTGTATCTGTTGCTTGGATTGGATATGAGCTATTCCATTTTTCATTGATGATTTAATTACATTAATTTATTGTTGATTGCACGAAGAGCTGGTGATAATCTGATCCGTAAGAATTCCTTTCCCTTTTATCCTTTTTTCATGGTGGTCTTTGTTTGTGTTGAAGGTAGGTTGGTTCTTTTCTATCGTTTCTCATGTAGAGACCAATATTCTCTTAGATCTGTCAGGAAGCATTTTCTCTCTTCAAATCTGTTCTTGGATATACCTATGTAACTGGTTATTTGTTATGCTGTGTAGATGCTTTAATCACGTGGAAGTTTAACTTAGTTGAGAATCACCTAAACCTGAATATAACATCTATAGCTTGATGCATAAACATGTCTGTATGTATGTACATTTAGGTATGTATGTGTGTGTGTATATAATATATGCATGCATGCATGCATATTTGTTTGTATGCATGCCTCCGCATGTGTGCGTGTGTGCATGGCCATGCGTACGTCACGTTTGTGTGCTCTTGTATGACCCTTACATAATTTTTTCTTAGCCATCTTGAATATACAGTATATATATGTGTATATAAAGAAGGCAAATGTCTATTTTAGAGGTATATAAGTAAATATGAAATACAAAGGAGTATACTTGTCTTTAACAATGATTGTAGGGGCATATATTCAATATAATCCTTAATAAAATTGATAACTATTGCCACTGAGCCAACCCCTTGGTGGTACATTTGCTTTGACATAGTGATGGCAAAGTGTAAAATCATTTTATTGATACACTTTTCCCAACGTACTCAAGGATGGAATGCTTTTTGTTTTTTTATTGAATAGTCCAAGGAAGGAATACTTGATAGTCGGTGGTGACAACTTGCCCTTTAGTGCCATTAAGTTGTAGAAAGTCAATGCATTGTTGCATCTAAAGGCTCTATGATGGATAGTAAACAACTTAGTCTTGGGGAAATTTACTTGCGTGTGTTTCCAAAGAACAAGAAAAACATCCAATTGCTAGTCAATAGTATTTTAGTGGCATCTATCATGTTCTATTGTGATGTATGAGCATAATTGTTCTAATGAAAAATTCCACAAGATTGATCAAGTGCCGTAAAGACGTAGGCACAACATTTAAAAGCATTATTAGATCCTTAGAGTCTTAACTTTGGCATCAAATTAAATATAAGTAGAAAAATTGTCAATTACTCCTTGGTCTGCACTTTGATTTCATTTCTATGGGTGCCATTGACCATATTTGCACTACTCTTTAGAGGTTTTGCCCCTCGTTTAGAGTGTTTTAGATAGGAAGTTGGATGGTTGAAGGTACAGGCTTCTTTCAAAAGGAGGATGTCTTGTTCCGGTTAAGGTTGTGTTGGTTGCTATACCTATTTTTTACATGTCTATTTATTTCAGCTCTCGAAGAATATCATTAGTGGGATCAAATCCATTTGCATGAGGTTTGTGGAAGGGTGTAGATAGTGCTGCCAGAGGAGGTTACCTAGCTTGTTGGGAAGAGGTGTGATGCTTTCTGAGAAGGGTTCAAGATATGAATGAAGTGTTGTTGGTAAAGTAGCATGCAAAGGTGATTAAATAGCATGGTAACCTTTCATCTAGATTAGCTTATGTATCTACCTCCCTTTGAATCATCAAGATCCAAGTCTCTAATTTCATCCTAGCCATTTGTTAATCTCATCATCGTCGATCTACATCTATTTTCTGGAGGTTGCATCTATATTCGATATATATCGGATACATATGTGTTAAGAGAGATCACATCTATATTTTGGAACCAACCTCGTTACCCTTTCTGAACAATCATTAGCTAGGACTAGGATGGCTAGTAAGTAAGCAGTAGATGATCCCAAGCTACAATCAGAACACACTAGAGTACCTAAGAGATGATGTGAAAGAGTAATTAAATAGCTTGGCATCCCAACTACCAAGCAGATGTATGGAGACATTCCACACAAATTAGGACTTGACTTTAGGCATTCCTTCCCCATGCCATACATTGCCTAACCATTTGATGCTCTACTTGGCCCCTCCTATACTACCAAACAATCCCATGAATTCTCCAGCATATGGTGACCAGACATAGAATCTTAAAAATATTTTTCTAATTTGCAGGGAATTTTTTCCCATATTAGCTTATAAAGTCATGAAACCTGAAGTCACCATTCAAATCGAAAACTTACGTGTTTTGAAACCTAACAGATGTACATAAATTACATAGACAAAGTTTATTTAGAAAATAAATACTTGTAATTTTGTGGAAGTTTACTCTACTCGAAAGCAGAAATACTTGCATTCGTAATTTATTGTCTGCATGTTGGTGATTTGATCCTTTTTCTTTTGTTTTTTTAATTTGGATCATTTCTCCATTTGTACATGTCATGTTTGCACAGGGGTCATGCTAATCTTCTATGTAGAATTTGAGAAGATTAATAGAGTCCAGTCATCTTGGCGTTCCATTCATTATATTTCTATGTGGTATGTAGTGTTTGTTTTATTGGAACACCTGCATCTTTCTAAGATTGTTATGAGCTTATTAACATTTTCCATTTTTTGTTTGCATAAGGAGGAGAATCTCTCGACTATGAACACTAATCCCTGGTACGTAACTTACCATTATTCACATCCTCCACCGGTAGAAAGGCTTACTGGACTTGACAAATCCTTTTGTTCGGAAATCTCTTAGGGAAGGATGTTCTCAATAGTCATACTTTTGCCATTATTCTCGACAATTTTTCTGGACGCAAAACATTGATATAATGGATTTTTTTTATGTAGATCATGCTTGTTACAGTACCTATATTTTACAATAAGTTGGTGGTTATTCTTAACTTTTGACAAATTATAAGTGGTTGGATTGTTTTTAGTTCTTTCATTATGGTAATAAAATAAATTTTTAGGTACTTTCAAATACATGCTACAATTAAACTTGTCCACAATCTTTCAGGTGTATTTTTTATAAAATTTTCATTGAAAAATTTCAATTTATGAGGAATGTTTTAGTAGATATTGTAGAATAAATTTTTATTTTATAGGTAATCAACGTAAATTATAAGTATAATACATTGAGTGTTTTAAAGGATGATTAATAAATTTTTTTATTCTTCCTGCATTGCGATGAATTAATCGTTGGTATTTATTTACAAGGCGATGAAAAAAATCATTATTAAAAGAAAGTAAAGGCAACGAAAATATTCATCACTAAATTTAAAGTATGTGACGATTTTAGTGACAAATTTATTCATTATTTGAATTTGCCAAGGAATATACTATTTGTTGCAGATTTAACGACTCGTATAACAACGAATGTGGCGATGAATAAATTATTCATTATTAGGTCATATAATGACGATTTATTCGTCGTCGTCTTAATAAAATATTCGTCACCTTTGGCCGTTTTTGTTGTATTGGGAATACTGATTTGATTAATCCTCAAAGTTATGAGCATAACTTAGGAGTGGGATATACCTCACCTGTAAAACATAGAAATGCCCAATCCATCCTCCCTTTATGATTTTACATCTAATGGGTGGGTACTAACTCCTATGGAAAGAGACACCCAATTTGGTGATCCTCCCCAAGTTGATTGTAAATATTTCTCCCTCTTGTCTAGAGTTTCTTAAATTTAAAAACGATATGTATAAAAGTATGGGAGAGTTCTTGAGGAGCACTCAGGATTTTGAAGATGAAAGTGATCATGGTTACTTTAGTTACCCTCCTACGGTTGATCCTAGTCCTTCCGCCTATGTCCCTGAAACTCAAAGATATTTTGATGATTTAAATGAAAATAGGGATCCATTTTGAGTAGTAGCTATACTTTAGATTCTAATCATGAGATGTGGTCACTTGAGGATAAAGAAGATCATGTAGAATTCTCACTTGAACTTTATTGGAGTCAGAAAAAGGGGAGATGGTACCCTTAGAAGAACTTTGCCCTGATGATAACATCTTCACATTTGATGAATTGGGTCGTAGTCACGTTATCGATTCCACTTCCCCCACAAATGTCGAGGTGGAACCTAAACCCACAGTTAGGGAGTCTACAACAGAATTACATCTATTTAAGGAGTTGCACACCAAACATGAAAACCTAACACACCAGATAGGGTACCCTAAGGAATATGAAATTCATGAAGACTTTTTGCCTTAGGTAGATGACAAAGTGATCTTTGAGGAGGATGAGGAATTAAATGAGGAACTCAGACTTAGAATCTGGAGTGATTTTAGGGGTGAATATGTATTATTTGATGATAGTAGCACTATTATTGATGTTAATGAGCCTAATTTAGCTTAACTACAGTAATAAATGCTCCTAAATATTCATCAGAAGATCATAACTCTGTTCTGAATTGAATGTGGGAAGATAGGAAATTAGGTTAATTCTGGTGTTTTAATGAGAAATCACTAATGTAGATTAACTGAGGGGTTAATTGGTGTCTAATAGAGGGTCAAATGAATTTAATTTCCAAGAAGAGGGCTTAGACTAATTGAAATAAGGTTTTTCGCATTTCAAGGATTATTTTATTAATAAAAATCTTAAATACAGCCTCACTTCATTTAAACAAGTTATGGTGGAAATAAATGTAATATAAACCTCTCAAAAATCATTTGAAAATATTCTAAGAGGTTTGAAACCTTCACTTTGACCAAAGAAACCCTTTTTGACAAAAAAATAGATATAGGTGGGAATTTGTTCTATTTTGGGTTTCTGTGTAAATTTTATAGTCAAACTTGATCAAAACTTAAATCTTAGGTCACCATTAGATTCCTTGGGTCCAAATTAGGTTAACATCAAAATTTGAATCCAATCAGAGTCCATGTTGACTTAGTCTGCATTTTAGCCCATAGATCTTTATTTATTACACATCTACCCCTAGGTTTCTGATGTGCATTACAAATAGGCCCCTAATTTTTGAGTTCTTCTTGGAAGCCGATCCTTCCTCCACTGCCTTCTTCTCCAAATACAGCAACTACATCAACTCCCAAACATAAAACAATGAATTTTGATTGTTGATTTGAGGTTCAAACCTCAATCAAATCTCACCAAATCGGTGAGATTGATCTTGAGATCAATCCTGATCGTTTGATGCCTTCTCAAGATCTGAGAGGGTTGGAATCGTCACCAGCGACCTCGACAAAGTTAGGTTCAAAAGTCGGCTAAACCACTTGCCAATTGCACACATCTTGGCTTATTTAGATTCGGAGTACTCTATATAAAGAGCCTAGTTTCTGCGACTCGAATTCGTGCCCAATTGGCCTGTATCCCCCTCCTTCCTCCATGTCGATCCAACTCCAACGCACCACCGGAGCCTTTCTCCCCACGTCTTCACCCTCTACCACATACGATAGGTAAAGGGTTCTTTTTCCCAAGTTTCCATGAAGCTTCCCACGAAGCTTTGATCTTCAATCTCTTGAGCATTATTTTGATTATTTGATTAGTGGTTAATTGCAGTGAAATTTCTTCCTTGAGACGACCTCAGAACTCATATTTCGAGTATTAAAATTTAAGTGTTGATTCATTTTTGTGGCTATACTACGACGTATTTCTTAAAACTCGATGAAAGCGTGTTAGCATTTAAGGATCTACCCCTTGACAATTCTGATAGTTTAACTAAGAATGGATTTCTCTTTGCTTTTATCTTTGAAACTGATCCTCCTTATGAAATGTGGGGAAACATGGAAGCAACCATTACACTTAAGAATCTTACAAACCCCCTAGGGAGGATTTAAGTAATGAAAAAGAACCTAGGGGTGACACTAATGAATTTAAAGAAACTTTTGATTGTGTTGCTTCCAACCTACCATTAATTGAATGTAATTAGGAGTCAACCACTCTTTCACCTAAGCCTAAAGGTGGAAAATTGACTCCATTGACTGATATAATCATTAGTGATTGGAAGGATGATATTAATTCTTTTACCAGGACCGCTAGGGATGGTATTAAAGAACTTGAAAGGTTGCTAGGATTGGACACTGAACCGATTAAACCTTCATTAGATCTTATGACCATCCCAACCTTTCAAAACTTAGACTCCTTAGACAATGCTGGCCTCAAATCTCTGCTTAAACACATTTTGTAAGGAGAGAACATTAGACCTATACACCCAGTAGTGGAATGTAGGTATGGATTGATGCTTATATAGGTCATTCTATTGCCTCAGGGGTTCTTCCTTTAGAAACCCCCTACCTTGACCTACATCCCTTGGAAGAGCCTTTGCATCCTCCCCCTACACTCCCGGAGGTCGTTATTCATACATATCATAAGAGACCTCCAAAGGTGGCTTAGGAGAATCTTGTTCCCACCTTTGTTTGGAAAGCATTTGGTACAACTCTCCATCATCAGCTCACCAACATTTTGGGCTACCTCTTCTCTAGGCTTGCCCTGTTACGCTTGTTTTTAGGGCCTGTTCACCTATATACACAACCTGACTTGCAGGTATTCTCCATCTGGCTGCTAACATAAATGTAGTGCTTGTTGGTAGGCAACCCAACTCTAACAAATCCTTGCCCAGGTGGCCTCCTTCCTTTTTCCCCTTGTATCTCAATTTTATAATGAGGACATTGTAGGATTTAGGTATGGGAGGGTGCATTATGTAGTTTATTTTTCCTTTTTGCATCATTTCTACAATTTTATGAAAAAATAAAAATTTGGAAAAATAAAAAAAACAACAAAATGAAAATAAAGTAATTAGCATTATGTGCTTGAGGACATAATCTGAGTTTGGATAGACAAAATTAGGCAGGCCAAGTTGCCAACCACCTTTGAGGGGTTGAAGAAGAGTCTTGAGTTCAGATCCTTTGGGCCTGTAAGAGACTTAAAAACTCGTGTACTTACTTAAGATATAGACTGCTTCTAAGTTCTTGAGGAAACTGAAAAGCCAAGGTATTAAGTCAATAGCATTATCTGACTCTCTTCCCCACCCCCCCTCCTCGTGGTTTGGAGATCCCTATAACCTAAGTGTCCCCTTACACACACACAAACTTGCACAGTTGGGAAACTAGAACGAGCTTTGATACTAAAAATACTCGATTTGTTAAAAGTGGGTTTTTGTTGTTGAGGTGCATAAAATCGATTAGCTTTTAAATTTATATTTCTAGATAGTGGTGGTATCTAGGGTCATCTAAGGAGGTTAATTTGTTAGTCAAATAAGTGATTCTCTCTTGTCTCTCAAGTCAGCACTTCTCTTTTTGTATTTTTATTTTTGTAAATTTTTATGTTTGGAAATAAGCGGGATACGAATGCGAAGATAGAACTACGCTAAAGAAACTTGCCTAACAACTAGAACCTAAGTGACAAGGGAAGTCTTCTCTTCTAAGCTCATCCTAGGCAAGTGCTCATAAGGTAACTAGAAGACAGATGTGATGCACTAAAATAAATAAAAATGCTACTTGAAATTGAAAATTCAAGAATGAAGAAAGGCACTTTACTATTAAGAAGAAATGTTTACAAAGTACCTAGGGAACTCAACTAAGCAGAGGTTTCACTTAGTTAATGCCTAGGTAAATGAATGCTTAACAGGAATTAAAATGAAATAAATAAAAGGTAGAAAATTCTCCCCAGTAGCTGAGGCAGCCTTCGCTCCAAAAATGGTGGCTCCCAGACTTGAAGAAGACTTTCTTCTAGCTACTTGAGTTGCTCCTCTCAGGAGTGGATGTCCTCCACCCTTCTTTCCTCCTGCCTGGTCATCCTCCTCAGTGAAGAGCTTGTTCCGTGGTGTGGCATAAGAAAGGAGAGACAAGAGGTAGAATGCAGCAAGGGAGCGGGTAGGTTGCTCCCTTAGTATTCTTCTCTCCTCCTTTGTTGGTTGTGGGATGTATGGTGGCTATAGGTGTTTGATAGGAAGAATTGTTGCTTGCCAAGGATGGTTTGAATGGTAGGAGGGGATGTCTTTTTATAGGCTAGTATGGATGGTGGTTAGGAAGCTTCCTTGGCACAATGTGAAAGGATGCCAAGGAGGGTGGCTTGGATGGTGGTTAGGAAGCTTCCTTGGCACCATGTGAAAGGGTGACAAGGAGGATGGTTAGGAAGCTTCCTTGGTGTCATGTGAAAGGGTGCCAAGAAGTGTATTTTAGGCACCAATGGTTGGTGGTTTTAATGTAGGTGGACGACCATTAAGGTGGAGAGGGAGAAGGTAGGAGTTGGATCCAATTGAGTTGAGCTGGGGTCTGACGGGCGTTGAATGTGGTTGTTTAATTATGCCATTGTAGTATGCGTTCGCGACATCGATTTTAATTTAGAATGTGGAGTTGGTGAGTCCAAGTGTCGAACACAAGGATGCGTAAAATCAAATTATTTTGTCGCTTTAGTTGTCACAGGAATGGTTGATTTGCTTGCTTGAGAGAAAATGCGAGAGAGAGAGAGAGAGTAGGGTTAGAGATTGTGTTTAAAGCATGACAATCATTTAAAAGGATGTGGGCTATAATATATGAAATATCACCAACATATAACATGCGGTGAAAGTTTGTTTACAACTACAACAATGGATGAAAGCTTAAACAAGTGCAACGTAAACTAAAGTAAAGAGAGAGAGTATGGGGAAGAGTCAAGGCGGCCACGGCGGTGGAGGGAGGCTCCGTCAGCGGCTTGATAACTCCGAGGCGGGTATGGAGTATTTGGTGGAGCTAGGAGAAGGCTAGAGTAGCTTGGAAGGTGTGTGTGTATTGAATGCCCTTGAATGGGGTGGTTGGGAGGGTTTATATAGAGAAGAGGGGTTTCCAAATTAAGGGTTTTAGCGACATCTGGGACGTCGCTAAACCCATTCCAAAAATGTTGGTGAAGTCCCTCACCTGTCGGTCCAAGCGTGTGCACGTTCTTCCTTTGCCCGCCCGATCCATGTGCACGCCATGTGGACCGTCCGATCGAAGAACAAACGATTGAGATTGCACCTTAAGTGCTAGTCATATCGTGCCTGTGTGCGGGGAGCATGCACCTCGCACGTTATTGCTTGCGTGCCCATCGGGTGCTTGAGGGTTCACCGCATAGCTTCCATTCGCACCGATCGACGTTGATCGGACGGTCTGAATTGCCCGTGGTGCGTGATTGGATGCGATTTGAGGCGTGGCGGGAGTTGAATGCTTGCCTCTCGCTTGCGAGGGCGAGGCGCTACCGTTGCACTGCCTCCGTGCTTAGTCGCGGAGACGAGATCAGGTGCGGGCGTTAGCGACCGTTGGATGGAGATCCAACGGTTAGATCTTCACGCTGAAGGAGTTGGGCGCGGTGTATGCGATAGATTTTCAGCCGTCCGATCCTTGGGTCTGATGGCTTAAAGTGCTTTGCGTGATAAGGCAGGATGCTGCGTGGGTGAGGGCGCGGTGGAGGTTGCCACGTGGCCGCTTATGGGCCGTTGATCATCAGATCAATGGCCAGAACTTCTTGGGTTGGTTGAGGGAGCTCCAGATGTCTGATTTAGGTAATTTTAAGTTCGTTGAACTCCATTCGTCAATCTGAATCCATCTGTGCAGTCTGATTGCTTATCTGAGGCCTGTTTCAACATGCACTTGTATATATGGCCATTAAACATTGATTTATAGGCAACCTTAAATTGCAATGCATGCAGTACCCCTATGCCCATCATGACATGTTATTAGTGCGCATCTGTCCTCAAAACTAACATCACTTGATTGAATTATCATCATTGAATGTAGAGTTATCATATCCCTATGCTCATCCCTTGCTAGTCCCTAGTAAGGTTTATCCTAGCTGTTATTTTTAGTTGGAATTAGGAATTGATTACTTAGACATATGTTGCTTGCCAATGGGAGGAAATATACTAAGATCCTAATTCACAAAGACTAAACAGCGCCCGGGTGTCTGCCAAAATGTAAACCGCCCAAGTCCTCGCTTTAAAGCATATATACAGATGTATATATATTTTTTCTTTTTCATCTTTTCTAATTTTTTTTTGGATTTTTGGAGTTGAGAGTGTGTAGGTTACTTTTTACGGCTACCCAACTCACCCATAGCTTGAAAAAGATTCTAAGTGATAAGCATCTTGGTGTGAAGATTGTGATAGACTCACTCAATGGTAATTAAAACAGACTTTGGGTTTCTACGCTCCTAGGTGACCGGAAAAGAGAATGCTTGCCTAAAGGTGTATTTTTCTGATCGGTAGCTTTCTCCCTACTTTTATTTTGAGCGGGGTCAACATAAGGGTGTTTCTAGTGTATATCTCTCCAAATTGCTCTACTTCCCCACTTCTTAAGTGTTTTGGGTTTTTTCATGCATTTAGTGAGCTGGGTTTTGGACAACCGGCCAATGGGCTATTACCCACGACCACTTGCTAGTCATACTTGTGCGGTGAAGTATGGCTTATTTATTTATTTTTTCTTCTTTTTCTATATATATATTTTTATTTTTCTCTTTTTCTTACTTTTTCTTTTGTTGTTTCAATAGGTAGCTTCCCTTATCTAAGATTTACCTAGAGGCAATAAAAGAGAATGGTCCTGTGGCTGGGCTCTGGACAACTTGCCAATGGGTTGTTGCCTATGACAACTTGCCAGCCATATCACCCTAGAAGGTTCATTAGCTACCCAATTTCTATTAGAATCTCCAAGGAGTGGGTCAGTGCAAAAATGGTGTAGATACTTAGACTAAAAGTCCCTCCGAGTCAGAGGGTGGATTGATAAGTCGTATACTTATCACCTTTCTTTATTGATCAGATTAATGTAAATTAAGGTTGCGAGGATTTGGGGCTAAATCCACAATTTAGTGGACACCAGGGCTGATTAAGTCTGAAGGCTTGAAAAGTCTAGGTGTTTCAGATTCTTCTCGTATTATTTTCAACAGTTGATAAGCTCCTAGTGCCTAAGTTTTCCTTCCTAATTATTATTATTATTATTATTATTATTATTATTTAGGCTGATAATATAAACTCAGAGAATGCGAATTACCACCCCCCATGCTTAAGTTGGACAATGTTCTCATTGGCAAATAAATGTATGCAAAGGGGGTACAAAAAGAAATCATCTGAGTGTCACAGTTTACTTGATCAGTCTGAATCTTTTGGGTTGCCTCCCAGAAAGTGCTGAGTTTATTGCCTTCAGCTAGGCGAAGCTTTGTGTCAACCCTTAGTGAGGGTGACTACTTCCTTTGGGGGAACCTAGGCAAGATAATGTTTTAATCTCTGGCCGTTTACTGTGAAGGCTTGCCCAGTGTTAGGATATGCAATTTCAACCGCCCCATTGGGATAAGGTTTGACCACCTGATATGGTCTTGTCCATTTTGATCTCAGTTTCCCAGGAAAAAGTTTAAGTCTTACATCAAAAAGCTAGACTTGCTAATTGGGCTCGAAGGTTTTCCTATGAATGTGTCTATCGTGGATGGCTTTCATCTTTTCTTTGTAAAGTCGACTGTTCTCATAGGTGTCTCGACGGATTTCCTCGAGCTCGAAGAGTTGGAGCATCCTTTGAGCTCCGGCCAACTGGGAATCCATATTGCATTGCTTAATAGCCCAGTATGCCTGGTGTTCCAACTCAACTGGAAGGTGGCAAGCCTCGCCAAAGATCAATTGATAAGGCGACATGCCTATTGGGGTCTTAAAAGCGATCCTGTATGCCCAAAGGGCATCATCCAATCATGTGGACCAATCCTTCCGGTCAGGTCTCACGGTCTTTTGTAGAATATTCTTGATCTGTCTAGTAGAGATCTCAGTTTGCCCATTTGTTTGCAGGTGATACGGGGTGGCAATGCAGTGAGTAACCTCGTATTTTCTAAGTAGGGGATGAAATTGGGCGTGAATAAAGTGGCTCCCACCATCACTGATCATGGCCTTCGGTATCCCAAACCAAGAGAAGATGTTCTGCTTAACAAAGTCCATGATAGCCTTATGGTCACATCTTCGGGTGGCTACGGCTTTGATCCACTTTGAGACATAGTCCACTGAGACTAATATGTACTTGTAGTCGTAGGATGGCGGGAAGGGACCCATAAAATCGATGTCCCAAACATCAAAATTTTCAATAATCAGAATGTGTTGGAGGGGCATCATATCCTTTCTAGTCATAGTCCCCAATGTCTGGCACCTAGAGCAAGTCTTGGCGAAATTGTGTGCATCCTTGAAAAAGGATGGCCAGTAAAATCAGGATTGCAAAACCTTTGTAGCCGTTTGCTTCCTAGAGAAGTGGACGCAACAGGCTTGGTCGTGACAAAAGGATAGCACACTTTGGACTTCCTCTTCAGGAATACACCTCCTAATGATTTCGTCGGCACAGAGTCTAAACAGCATAGGATCATCCCAGAAATAGTGCTTGGTCTCAGCCAAGAACTTATCCTGTTGCTGTCTGGACTAGCCGTGTGGAGTCTGTCCTACCACCAGATAGTTGACTAAGTCTTCATACCAGGGTAGCTTTCTTCCTTGCATAGCCAGAAGTTGTTCATCAGGGAAGGTGTCAGTCAAAGGTAATGAGGGTGTGATGTGGTCCGGATGAATTCTGGACAGGTGATCAGCTACGACGTTTTTGGACCCGACTTTGTCGCATATTTCCAGGTCAAATTCTTGAAAGAGCGGGATCCATCGGATGAACCTGGGTTTAGCATCCTTTTTGGCAACAAATGCCGAATAGCTGAGTTGTCGGTGTAAACAGTCACGTGGGATCCCAGAAGGTATGATCGAAACTTTTCTAATCCAAAGACTATGGCAAGCAGTTCTTTTTCTATGACAGTGTAATTCCGTTGAGCCTCATCTAATGTTTTTCTCACATAGTAGATCACCATGGGCTTCTTCTCTCTTCTTTGTCTTAGGATTGCATCGATAGCAAAGTCTGATGCTTCGCACATAATCTCAAAGTCTTGGGACTAGTTTGGAGCTTGTAAAATAGGTGCAGTGGAGATTGTTTCCCTAAGGGTGTTGTAAGCCTTGATGCAATCAAGTGTCATGTGGAAAAGGGCGTTGTTGGCTAGAAGGTCAGTCAAGGGCTTAAAAAGTTCGGAAAAATCCTTAATGAACCTTCTATAGAATTCAACATGTCCTAGGAAAGATTGGATTTGCTTGACCGAGCTACGGGGTGGAAGTTTGGAAATTAAATCAACCTTAGCTCTATCCACTTTGATGCCCCTATGCAAGATGATGTGACTGAGGACAATTCCTTCTTGAACCATGAAATAGCTCTTTTCCTAGCTTAAAACCAGATTGACCTCGATACATCACTTCAGAATCTTTTCCAAGTTGCTAAGACAATGGTTGAATGAGTTCCTGAACATGGAGAAATTATCCATAAAGACCTCCAGGTATTCACCCACCATTTTCGAAAAAATGGCTAGCATGCAACGCTGAAAGGTAACGGGTGCATTGCATAACCCGAATGGCATATGACGTAATGCGAATGTGCCATATGGGCAAGTGAATGTAGTCTTCTCTTGATCCTCTAGTGTAATAGCAATTTGGTTGTATGCTGAATATCTATCCAGGAAGCAAAAATATTTCTACCTTGCCAATCGCTCGAGAATCTGGTCAATGAATGGCAGAGGGAAATGATCTTTCTTTGTGGCCTCATTAAGCTTCCTATAGTCGATGCACACCTGCCATGCGATAGCGGTGCGGGTGGGGATGGATTCGCCCTGGTCATTGGTGACCACGGTGAGCCCAGCTTTCTTGGGTACCACTTGAGTGGGGCTCACCCAGGGGTTATCGGAAATTGGGTAAATGATATTTACGTCAAGCCACTTGATTATTTCTTTCTGAACAACCTCTCACATATTCGGGTTTAATCGCCTTTGCATCTGGCGAGAAGATCGAGCCCCATCTTTCAAATAGATCTTGTGAGTGCAATAGGTAGGGCTAATTCCCCTTAGGTCAGAAATTGTCCACCCAATGGCTGCTCGATGTTCAGAGAGGGTTGCAGTCAACCTAAGTTCTTGATCCTTAGTTAAGTGGGCATTGATAATCACAGGGAAGGTCTGGTCAGGTCCTAAGAAGACATACTTGAGATTATCGGGCAAAGGTTTTAGTTCGGGTGTAGGTGGGACAACATTTGATGGGTAGGGGAAAGGGGGGAGTTGATCAACATCAATCTCCTCGAATGGGGGTTGCTGAAGGTAATCAGCTCTACATAGGTCAACCTCCACAGGTTGGGTTGGTTCAGGGTAGTCATCAATTGGTTGAGTCAGATGGTCTGCTGAAGAGTTAAGAGTGAGGCATTCTTCAACCAGAGGTTCCATGGGATCGTGCTCCTCAACCCAGCCACAATAAAAAGACTTAGTCGCCCTGAAGATATCCAACTACATCTTCTTGTCCCCAAAGGCGATTTCCATGCATCCCGTGTTGCAATCAATGTTCGCCTTAGCCGTAGCTAAGAAAGGTCTGCCCAGGATGATAGGTGTGTTTTACAGCTGTTCGGGGACTTCCATATCGAGGACCAAAAAGTCGATCGGGAAGTAGAAGTTCTTGACCCGAACAATCACATCCTTGACTACCCCTTTCAGGGTTTACACATATCTATCAGCCAATTGGATAGTCACAGGTGTGGGTTTCAATTCTCTAAATCCAAACTGGTGATACAGGGTCATCGGGATGAGGTTGATCGAAGCACCTAAGTCCAAGAGCGCTCTATCAAATGTCATGTCCCTGATATTATAAGAAATCAGGGGTGCTCTTGGGCCAGTTTGTTTGGGAGGCAGGCTGCTTAATATCACTGAACTAGCTTGTTCTGAGAGTACTACCTTCCTAGGTGCTTGGGTTTTTGGCTTACGCTTCGGCATACAGACATCCTTCAAGAACTAAGCGTAAGTCGGTATACGTTTAATTGCTTCGAGGAGCGAAATATTAATCTGGACTTGTTTGAAAATCTCCAACAGCTCTTCATTCTCAACTACAGCTTTCTTTTTCTTCCTTTTCTCCAAGGCCTCAGGGTATGGTGTTTGGGTTTGAATCAGGTCAGTCTCCATGTCCTTGGGTTCCTCCCGCTTATCCTCAGACTCAGGTATCTCAGGAAGTGAGGTCACCGGAGGGGTTGTCCATTTGGGGTCCTGGGTTTTAGTGTTGCTTCTCAAGGTAACCACGTTGGTAGAGGCGTTAGGACCATGGGTAGATAATTGAGAAGAAGAGGGAGAAGGAGCACCAAACCCAGGGGGTGTTTGTAGGGCTTGCTGGACCATGTGGGCATGTCCAGGATTGGCTTGGAACCCTTGAGAATTGGGGCCTCTGTTGATCATATTTCTTGGGTTCGGTTGTGGCTGAGAAGGAAGGGATCCCTGTTGTTTGCAATCCAACAGCTGGTTTAACTGTCCCTTCGCTAATGTCATTTCCTCTTGATGTTTCTGATTCATATCAACCATCATTTTTATCAGCGTGTCCATTTGGTTTTGTCGGGGAGGGGTCATCCTATTCTGATTATAGGGTGGTCTAACTGGTGGACCTTGCTGATAGGAGGGGGGGTTTGGCCTGGGTTGGTTCTGGAATTGGTTTGATTTTTGGTTCGTCAAGGAGAAATTTGGGTGGTTATGCCATTCGGCATTGTAGGTGTTGGAGAAGGGATCAGGTTTGGAGTAACCTTGGATGGCTTGGACATATTCAAAGATAGAAGGTGCCAAGGGGGAGGGAAGAGAGTAATAAGGGTTTGAGGGAGCAAAGGTTCCTCCCTGGAACATGGTCAGGGGTTGTTCCAGGTGTATCTGGTTCATTGGCTGCACCAACTCTACATTGTGCGCTCCCTTTGCTAGGAAGAGGGTCTGTAGCAGGTTTCTGGTCTGGTTTAGCAGTTCATTAATCTTTTTGTCCACCAACTCAACTCGATCCAACTTCTTGGCTATAATGTCCATGTCAATCGTTCTAGAATTGGCTTGCACTTCACAAATCCCACCACAGGGTTGACTAGATCGATTAAACTGGGTCATGGAGGCATTGTTGAGCGAGTTCTCACTTATGGACTCAAAGAGTTCAAACACACTCTCCTCATCTTTGTTCAAAAAGTTGCCTCCACATGAGGCATCAACAAAGTTCCTAAGATTGCTGTCCAGACCATGGTAGAAGATCTGGGCTAATTGCCACCTTGGAACCTCATGGTGTGGGCATTTCCTCAACAATTCATAAATCTTTCCCACGCCTCATGGAATTGTTCCCCACCTTGTAGTGTAAATATGGTAATGGTTCTCCTAAGGGCATTGGTTTTACCTATGGGGAAAAATTTCTTCAAGAATGCATGCCTCAGTTCCTCTCAGGTGGAGATGGGACTCCCGAAGGTTCTAAGCCAGTGAGATGCTTTGTCTTTTAGGGAGAAAGGGAACATCTTAATCAAAAGAAAGTGCAAGCTGATGTTCCTGGGTTTCACAGTTCGGGCGATCTTGTCTAGGTCCTCAAGGTGTTGGAAGGGGTCCTCATTCGAGCTCCCATGAAAGTGGCTCTGAATTAAGCTCAGAACATTAGGTTTCAGCTTAAAATCATCTCCCCCTTTGGAGACCCTAAGATGTGGCTCAATCCGGATAGCAGACGGATCATAAAAATCATGGAGAGGCCTAGGTTGGTCCTCAAGAGGTTGTGATGGGTTATGTGGGTTTAGTGGGGGTTGCCCTTGAGGGTTTTGCAATTTGTGTATGGCTTACATGATGGTCTGGATTTATTGTTGTTGTAGTTGGTGGTTGGCAGAGATCTGGGCCTGAATGATGCCATAACATTGGGTGGGGGTTGGTTCTCAACCTCATCAATTCTTGGTTTAGCCATTTCTCGTGTAAAATCAAGTCTCCTCCTGATTTCCCTATCTAAAACCAACAGCTCCGGATCAGTGATCGTCTCCCGTGCATACACTAAGGAAGAACAGAGAGGGATGCAGAGAGAGACAGGTGCGAGAAGTGTATGCACAAATAAGCAAGCAAGTCTAGTCCTTAGAGCGTATACCTTAGGTGACCTAGAAGCCTCAGAGGAATGATTAGATCTGTAAGCACTTAACCACCCTTCCTGATGTTAATCTAGCCAGGTTGATTACGAAGGGGTTGAAGGGAAGGTTCTTCCTTTGGCTTTCGTCGCCAGTTTCGTAGACCCCACAACCGCGGTCATTTGACACTTCCCTGCAGCCTAGACACTAGATTCTACAAAGGGAATGAAGGCCAAGTGCCTAGCAAACCTAATCACACCTTCAAGACTTAAACTAGTCCTGCTTAGGGCACGTCTACTCCATTTTAATGAGGGCTAGGTTCATGCTTGTGCTCAGGATATATGATGAGGCATTGTTTAGGGTTGTGCCTCTTAGTTAACTGATTCGAGCATGTGTGTGCACTTGATAAAACATGATTTTCAAGCAAGGATTTTAAGATGTGGTGTCTTTTAATGATTTGTCATTTCTTTAATGCTTTTTAAGGTTGAAGTTCCTTATCGTTTTTAAACAAAGTTCAAGTAGGCACACAAGGTTTTGCATACAACGGGTGAAAGTTGATTTCCTTTAGAATGTTGTGGTCCTAGAAAACTAACCCTAGTATATTCACCCTAGTGTTCATGCAATTCTACCAGGTGAGTTGATTTTAGTTATGGTGAGTGGTGCGGCCTAGGTTAAGTCATGGTGGCTTCACAAACACCACTCAAAAGAAAGGACACTCCAAAAAGATTATCTTTTCAAGAATGTTAGAGTGTTTTTTTTTTTGGTTGGGTGATGAGTTTGGAATGTGAGTCAGGTAGCCATTCACCACATCAATTTTAGATTTTTATATTTTTTGTAGCAAGCAAACAATAAATAGGTGAAGTATTACTCACAACGGTCTTCACTGCACTTTACTCTTGGTCCACCGTCTTGGATCGCGCTCCTTCGTCACCCAAGCGTCGAGTTCCTGCAACCAATCAAGTGGAGAGAGCAAAATGAGTTAGAAGATGTGAATACAAATGCAGGATAAAAATGACAAAAGAAATCCGTTGGCTCCCCGGCAACGATGCCAAAAACTGACAGGCGCGGAATGCGGTTGTTTAATTATTCCATTGTAGCATGCGTTCGCGATGTCAGTTTTAATTTAGAATGTGGAGTTGGTGAGTCTAAGTGTCGAACACAAGGAGGCGTAAAATCGGATTATTTTGTCACTTTAGTTGTCATAGGAATGGTTGATTTGCTTGCTTGCGAGAAAACATAAGAGAGAGAGAGAGTAGGGTTAGAGATCGTGTTTAAAGCATGACAATCATTTAAAAGGACGTGAGCTATAATATATGAAATAACATCAACATATAACATGTGGTGAAAGTTTGTTTACAACTACAACAATGGATGAAAACTTAAACAAGTGCAACACAAACTAAAGTAAAGAGAGAGAGTGCGAGGAAGAGTCAAGGCAGCCACGGCGATGGAGGGAGGCTCCGTCGGTGGCTTGACAACTCCGAGGCGGGTATGGAGTATTTGGTGGAGTGATGGTCGGCCCAGATGGGTTGTTAATATGATGTTTTTATCGTTGAAATATGTATAGTGGTTAACCTAATTCAGACCTAACCATCTCTTTACAAAATTTTTAACCTGGCCTAATTGATTTTATCTTGTCACTTTTAGGCCCAGGGTCGAACTCAGGGAAGTGGGGTTAAAGTCGAGTTTCTACGTTTTCCTTAAAACGCGTCTCTTCCGTTCGTTTATTGTGTTTTTGGTGTTTTTCTTATTTAGGTTTTTTATGGTAATCCTTGTTCTTGAGGCACACCCTCAAAATTGTGTCCTTGGCTTTTAGCCAAACAGAGTCCCAAAACAAGTCTTGCTACTCGCAAGACGGGGTACCTGCAAATCAAAGATTATCTTTTCACTTTTATACCTTTTTTTTATCTTTTTACTAAGAAGGAAGCTAACAGATAGAAAGTAAATATAGTAGCTATAGCTATATATTTATATGTAGTATATATATAAAGGGGTGGGGGTGGAGGTGACGATGGAGTGTAGCACTATGTCGAGTCAGTTGACGTCTAGAGAGACGCAACCAACACGACTATGTGCCGCGTGGAGTGTGGATGGAGGATGGATGATGTATGGGACCACGCTTTTTTTGTACGCGTGTATCAGGGAATATCAGCAACTGGTGCAGATATCCCCGCGATACAGCGTATAATAAATAACATGAAAGTATATGTACATATGTATGTATATAAATATATCTATATATATATATATAAATATATAGTTATATATGTATAGATATATATATATATAGATATATATGTGTATATATATGTATATAAGTATATATATATATTACTATATATATGTATATATATATATGTATATAAGTATATATGTATCTAGATATATATATATATGTGTGTATATATATAAGTATATAGATATGTATATATATATATGTATATAAGTATATATGTATATATATATATATAAGTATATGTATAAGTATATAGATATATATATACGTGTATATATATATATATATAGAGATATATTATATATATATGTATGTATACATAACTATATAGATATACTATGTATATAAGTATATATATATAATAGATATATGTATGTATATATATATATGTATGTATATATATGTTACTATATATAACTATACGTATAGTGTAAGTGTGTGTGTGGGTGTGTGTGTGTGTCGGTGAAGATGTGTGTGTGTTGGTGTAGTGTGTGTCTGTGAGTGAGTGAAAAAGAGAGAGAATACGTGAGAGAGAGAGAGCGGGAGAGAGAGAGAATACGTGAGAGAGAGAGAGAGATCAGCAGAGAGAGAGAGAGCGGGCTGGAGAGATCGAGAGCGCGGACAATGGCAGCGAGTTAAGTCGTCTGCTCGCGGCGGCGGACGTCTGACGCCGCGTCATCTGAAGGCGGAGGCGGACGTCTGAAGACGGCGGGTGCGGGCGCGCCTTCGCGCAGGGTTCTGCAGGCCTGCGGGAAGTCGACGAGCGGGCGATGGCGCGGAGGAGCGAGCGTGGAGGAGGTCTGCAGGTGGTCGCGGAGGGTCGCGGAGGGGGGCAGGGGTCGGCGTGAGGCCGTAGCCGGCCGCTGCAGTGCGCGCGGCGGCGGGCTACGGGTGCAACTGCGAGGCGGACAGAACGGAGACGGAGGCGGGGAACGCCCTGCAGACGCGCGCGGAGGCGGTGAGCGACTGCGGGGACGGTCGCGGAGGGGCGGGAGGACTTGCTGCTGCTGCTGCTGGGCTGCTGCTGCCGTGGCTTCAAGCTTCGAAGCTTGGAGCGGCGGCAATGGCGTTAAAGAGAAAGAAACGAAGCGAGGGAATGCACCACGCCCACCGGCTCGTCGAAGAGCTGGGCGGTGGTGCTCCCACTGTGGTGGTGTGCACCACAGTGGGTTCTCCTGCTCGCCGGGTGCCTCCTCGACGGAGGGCCGACGTATGGGAGGGGAAAGCGGTGGAGAAGATGGCTGCGGGTTTTTTTCAGCAGCTGCAGCAGCTGCGTCGCGAGGATGAAGCTGCAGCTACTTATAGAGGAGGGGAGAGTGGCGTGCCGGCTGCAGCAGGGAGAGGGTGTGCGAGTTGCAGCTATAGGGAGCGGCGTTGGCAGGGAGACGTGACGGGAAGAAGTGCTGCGTGGCTGCTGCATGCAGCTGCGGGAAGAGTGCAGCCGCGGGAAGGATGCAGCCGCGGGAAGGAGAGAAAAGAAGAAATCAAGAGGAAAAATAAAAAGAGGGTGATTTTGCAAGGAGGCACTTGAAGAAAAATGTAACTATGTAGGCGATTGTTTCACTCCTCTTCCTCTCTTGATTAAATGCATGCATGCAAGTGTTTTTACAAATGCGATTACAGGATCCTATTATGCAATGTTAATGCTAGAAAATAGCACAAGAAGGCGTTATTACAGGCGTGTTTTGAGGTGCAAACATGGAGCTAGGAGAAGGCTAGAGTAGCTTGGAAGGGGTGTGTGTATTGACTGCCCTTGAATGGAGTGGTTGGGAGGGTTTATATAGAGAAGAGGGGTTTCCAAACTAAGGGTTTTAGCGACGTCCGGGACGTTTCTAAACCCATTCCAAAAATGTTGGTGAAGTCCCTCGCCCAACGGTCCAAGCATGTGCGTGTTCTTCCTTCGCCTGTGCGATCCATGTGGACCGTCCGATCGAAGAACGGATGGCTGAGATTGCACCCTGAGCATTGGTCAGATTGCACCTGTGTGCGGGGAGCGCGTGCCTCACATGTTATCACGCACGTGCCCATCGGGCGCTTGAGGGTGCGCCGCATAGCTTCCATTCACACCACTCGGCGTTGATCGGATGGTCTGAATCGCCCGCAGTGCATGCTTGGATGCGATTTGAGGCATTGCGGGAGTCGAACGCTCGCCTCTTGCTTGCGAGGGCGAGGCGCTACCACTGTGCTGCCTTCGCGCTTAGTCGCGGAGACGAGATCAGGTGCGGGCGTTAGCGACCGTTGGATGGAGATCCAACGGTCAGATCTTCACGCTGAAGGAGTTGGGCGCGGTGGATGTAGTGGATTTTCAGTTGTTCGATCCTTGGATCGGATGGCTTAAAGTGCTTTGTGTGATGAGGCTAGATGTTGCATGGGTGAGGGCACGGTGGAGGTTGCCACGCGACCGCTTGTGGGCCGTTGATCATCAGATTAATGGCCAGAACTTCTTGGGTTGGTTGAGGGAGCTCCGGATGTCTGATTTAAGTGATTTCGAGTTTGTTGGACTCCATTCGTTAATCTGAATCCATCCGTGTGGTCTGATTGCTCATCTGAGGCCTGTTTCAATATGCACTTGTACATATGGCCATTAAACATTGATTTATAAGCAGCCTCACATTGCAATGCATGCAGTGCCCCTATGCTCATCATGACATGTTATTAGTGCGCATCTATCCTCAAAACTAACCCCAGTTGATGGAATTATCATTATTGAATGTAGAGTTATTAGGGTCCAACTATTGGAGCTTCTTTCTTCACAAATGTTCCAAGTGCCTTCCATACTCCTAGGGTTTCTTTGATTTCCAATGCAATGGAAACTAAATGAGATAATGTAAAATGAATGCTAATGTATGCTCTAAACCCTAAATGCACATATATGCTAAACGCAATGATATAATGCAATGCAGTTGATAAAATCTTAGGAACTAGATGTCAATGGATGCTAAGGATGATGATAAACTGGCATTTATCAGGCTTACTATGGGTTTCGTCAGGGCTAGGGTTGGAGACTCTACGTAATGAACCTTAATTATATCTAAATCTAATAGAGATCTCTATGGGATATGGCTGGCACATTGGTCTGGGTAACGCCCCAGATGCAGGTTGTCCAAAGCCCAGCTTTGCACCCACTACTAGGAGGAATGCTTTTCGCGATGGTTGAAAACCATCGCCTATTTAGTCAAAACCATTGTATTTTGTTGTCATGAAAGTGTGTTGTATTAGTGTGTACACGATGGTTTTGATTTTAAATCGTCGTCTTTTACATGACGATTTTAGAAACCATCGTTTATATTTATGAACGACAGTTATATTACAAAGTTGTGTATTTATAAACAGTTATATTGCAAAATCGGATGGGAGGAGGAGGAGGAGGGGCGGTGGTGCATAGGAGGGGGGCTGGGGCTACGGATGGGAGGAAGAGGAGGAAGAGGGGCAGTGCCATATCGTGAAAGGAGGGGCGTGCATGGGCATGAGGAGGAGTGCGCGGCGAGGAGACTGCGCGGCTAGGAGTTCGAGGAGGAGGAGAGCTTTATGAGGAGGAGGAGAGGTTGACAGAGGAGGAGGAGATCGATGTTGACGGAGAGGATGAGTGAATAGGGCACAGGGGGTCGGGGGTTGGTTGTAGGACATAGGTACTTTACATGACGGTTTTTGTCAAAACCGTTATTTAAAGTCGGGTAGGGAGTGAAGAAATGCCGCTCGACCAAAATTTGGAATCAATATATATGATGGTTTTTGTTAAACTGTCATATATATTGAAGCACGCATTTTAAATGACAATTACAAGTTAAAACCATCGTTTATAATATGACAATTTTTGTAAAAACCGTCGTTTATCATGGAACTCATTTTACACGATGGTTTTAATATAAGCCATCATATTAAAAGTGTTGCGAATACCCCATTTTCTAGTAGTGGCCCTAAGTCTTTCTATTCGCTGCTTAGGTGAGGCTCTTGAAAAGAGGAAGGAGAACCATTCACCGGAAAAAAGTTGGAGTGTTTGAATAAAATGAGGAGGGTTATCGTACCTCACTACACATGGGTGCTATGGAGAATAAAAAGGTACCTTGCTACATATGGGTACCAAAAAAACACCTCGTTACATTTTACTGTTAAAAAAAAGACAAACACAAAATCAAAAAGAAAATAAAACATGTGCTGGAGGGGGTTGGAGGCATGTGAAAGAGTGAGGAATAAGATGGGATAAAAAAAAAAGAGATGATTTGGAGCTGAGTGGAAACAATAGAAGAAATTAAATAAGATGCCAAAAGGCCTAACCGGGGAGATACCTTTGAGGTTGACCTTAGGATAAAAAAGGGTGAGGAGAAAGCTACCAAATTTGAGTAAGGCCAAGTTGAGGTGAGTTTAGAAAGGTTAGGGGTAAGTCCAGTTCGAGAACATATAGGAAGAACAATTATGGGTGCCCATTAATAAAATCACAAATTAAGTACGGACACTTAAAACTCTAGGATTAGCAAACCCTGGGAGGGCCTGAGAGTCTAAGAAACCTATACTAGTGACCCAAGGTTGAGGCTAATTGGAATCCAAAGGGGCAAAGAGGTCGATATCTTGGTTAGTACAATAGTACCTTTGAGTCTAATCTTTGAGATTCAGAATTGATTCCTTAAAGGTCAGGAGACAAAGGGCCCTTGAATTATCTGTCCTAGTTTAGATGATTGTACTCTTGAGTACAATGTTTGGCTAGGGACTAGCAAAACTTAGGCATGGGGGTATTTGATGAGTACACTTTGGAGGACTATAATTAAGCCTGAGGTTGCAAGTTCCCACACATTAGGTTGCATTTTCATATGCATTTAGATATAAAAATTGCATAAGTAAGGAATTAGACTTGTATGCATCTCCTTATAGTATGCATAGTCTTATGCACCTCAAATGTTTATGCACGTGGAATAATTTTATATCTACTTTTTTTTTTAGCATGCTAGCAATCTAGTAGGACTTTGAATTAACTTTTCTATTTCTTTTACACTGGAGCTAGGTGGAGCAAAAAATGCACATCACCAGGAAAATGGTGAAGCGGCCTAGACACAAGTGCAATTCTTCCCTCTCTAAATATGGTGGTCACCACCTTTGGTGGGATTCCACCATTAGTGGTCAATCATCCTTGTTGTGCTTTCCATTTGAAGAGGATATTTTAAAGGTGGCATGACATTCTTTTGGAAAGCCATTAACACATCCTAAAAATGTGGATCCAAGATCCTCATTTTAAGGGGAACACCATTGGAGAGATCCCTCACCATTCTCTTCCTCTCTATCATTCCTCCTCCACCAACGAAGAAAGAAGAGAGGAGAAGAGAGGGTGTGCCTTCTTCTTCTTCCTCCTCTCCACGACCATGGCATAACCTCCTTCGCAACCACCGTGCATCACCTCATACACTGTGCATCACTACATGCTTACTGTGTTTATTGCGTGCATCCACACTCTCCATCTCCATCGGCTCGATGGTGACAACACTGACCCCCGCACCGTGACTGCGATTGCATCTTCAACCATCACTGCGCTTCGCACCACCAAGGGGCGGATGCCCCCATGTGTTTGGATCTCTTTTCATGTTTGTTTCTGTGCTTTATTTTGTTATCTAGTGCAAATCTTGATCTGATGTAAGATTGAATAGAAGCATTTTGGTGTTCTTTCGCTTTCCTTGTGGATCGACACCCGTCTATACACGGGTTTATTTTTGTTTTGATTTGCTTCAAGATCCCGCGATGATTTATTTAGTTTTATGGAGATTTGAAGTGATCAACCACCATGGTTAGTGCTTACAGAATGCGAGATCGAGGTTTATAAAATAAATGATGCGTCGTAGTACAGTTGAAATCGCCTTGAAAACAAATAAATTTTATTACTCGAATGTTAAGTCCGAGGTCGAACACATGGAGAAAATGGAATTCATGTACTAATCTCAATAATCGATGCAATTTGAACACTTAAAACTACTCAAAATATAATTCAAAATGTCAAGCGTGAGTTTATGAATACTGAAATGTAGCATAAAAGAGAAATTGGGAATAATTAGACTATAAAGTTAAAGGTCTAAAAAATGTTTTTCTTCTTCTCTTTCTTTTCTTCTCTATTCTTCTTAGCTTCTTTCTTCTTCTTAGCCTTCTTTCCTTCTTTGACTTATCCTTCTTGGCTTCTCTTCTTTCTATGGCTCTTCTTTCTTCCTTCTTTGGCTTTGTCTGTCTTTTTCTCAGCCGTGCCTTCTCCTTCCTTCTTCTCTGCAGCTTCTTTTGCCTTTAGCTTTCTCTGCCCTTAGCTTCTTTGCCTTAGCTTCTGATCTCCTTTCTGCCTTCTCTGCAATAGTGCCTTCTCCTTCCTTAGTTCTTCTTTTCCTTAGCTTTCTTCTATGGCTCTTTTTTTCCTTAGCTTCTTCAACCTTTCTGCCTTTAGCCTTCTTCTCCTCTGACTTCTCCCTCAGCTTCCTCTTTAGCTTCTCTTCTTCTTCAGTCCTTCTTTCTTTCTCTGGCTCTTCTTTTGTCGTTGGCTTCTTTCCTTTTTCTTCTTCTTTGGTTTCCTTCTCTGACTTCTCCTTCTTGGCTTCTCTTCTTTCTTTGTCTTCTTCTTCTTCCTTCCTTTCCCCTGCACACAAGTGCAAAACCTACCCCTACCCTCCCCTGTGAACTCTCTCTTTTTCTCTCATAGGCTCGCTCTCCCAGAGCCTTTCTCGGGTATACGGGTTGGGCTAGTGTACTCGGGTCCAGGCTCACCGGCGTGGGTGATGCGTGAGGAGTGCTGGGTAATCAGGTCAGGCAGCCAGGTCCACGGAGTGGTGAATCGCGGACGAGGCGTGAGTGGGCGAGGGGACCTCACCTCGTGTCAGGAGGCGAAGAGCCTCTGACACAAATTCAATTTATGCTACACCGCACGCCTCAAACTTATTGAGGTGGGACTAAAAGTCCCACCCGCTTCTTCGCGCACCTGCAGGAGATGTCGCATGTAATTGCTGCGGCAGTCGTGCCCTATTAAAGGCAATAATTGGCTGAAGGTATGCGTGATGCCAATCTGCGTCGCCTGGGACCTGGGACCTGGGGTGTGGCTGCCTGGAGCGAGCTTGCAAGCTCCTTCACAGCTGCTTTAATGGCGGCGGAGGTCGAAACCCTGTCAACATGAATATGACCTCACGGCCCTATTCAAATACTTAGAAAGCTTTGCCGTGACACGACGAAGGTGGCTCGGGGGCTGGTGTGGTGCGGGGTGGCCTAGGCGTGCGTGCCTAGGTCGGTCTGGGGCCGTGAGGATGGGTCTGTCCGGGAGAAGATTGTGGAGGTTATGGCGGTCGATGGAGAGGGGGGAAATGATCAGTGGATGGTGGCGGAGCTTCTGAGGGGTTTGGTGAGGTGGATGGGTGTGTGGAGTGACGGAGACACCTCGCCGGTGGTCTATCGGAGGTGGAGAAGATGGTGGTGGTCTGTGGTTGTCAAGGGGTGGAAACAGAAATAGAGGGGGAAAATGAAGAGAGGAGAGAGGGGAATTATTCTAACCTACTTTATGGATGAAGGGAGAGAAGATGGCGGCTGGCGCGTACCTACCGCCACCGGAGACGAAGGTTCCAATAGAGGGGTGACGGCGACGATGAGGGGGTAGTTGGCGTGTGCGCAGGTATGGCGCGATGCGGACGAAGGAGGCGGAGATGTCTCTACCATTGGTATTGTGGCAGAGCGACGTGAAGAGGGAGGAGGAGTCGTCGAAACTCGCTGGATGTTTGGTCGGAGGAGAAGAGACGAAGTTGAGGGGTTGTCTCCGGCCAAACCAAGCTGAGGATGGACGGCCGGGGCTGGGGTGTCTTTTATAGTCTCTCGTGGAGGGCCTTGTGCTTGGAAGGCAAGCTTCCAAGCATAGGTATCCTCGCTGGAGTAGGAAGGTGCGAGATACCCAAATCTCTCATGCATTCGCATGAGAGATTGGGTGGGCAAGGCTTGAAATTGTGTTCAGATGATCGGGAATTCCTCAGAGAATCTTCCTTTTAAATTTGAGAGGGTCTCTGAGGAATCAGGGAGAAATCACCTCTTGAATCCTCGTCGGAGTAGGACTCCACTGTAATGGCAGAGGGACCTAATTGCAAAGAATGGTGAGGAAGCTAGGGGGGTCTCTGCAAGATTTTTGAAAGCTAGGGGTCTAAAAGTAATTGGGTTGGATTATTTTGCAAAGTTGGTCAAGGTGAACTTTCCTTAGGTCCAAATTTTGGTACAAACCTAATTTTGACTTAAGGAATCCAATGGTGAATTTGGATTTTGGGTTTGACCACGTTTGATTAGGCATTTACATAAAAATCCAATTTAGGGCAAATATTTGACTAGGACCCCTGTTTAGGTCAAAATAGGTTCTAAAGGCTAAATTGAAGGTTCTAAACCCTAGCGCATATTTTTTCATGAATTTTAGAGGGTTTAAGTGATTTTTATCCTCACCAGAACCTTGTTAAATTAAGTGGGTCTGTTTTAGGGTTACAAGAAGTCATTTAATTCCCAGATCTCACATTGATCCTTTTCTGATTGAACCAACCCACTTTTATCTTGTTAAGACCAATTGACCTATGTTTAGCTCCTAAGAAATCCCGTTGATGTACTACAACGGTAAAATTGTAGTTTTACTCTTTGTTTCTTGTTTTCCTCTCAGAATAGTTATTCGTTGAATTAGGCCCTTTACTTGATTATGTAGGAGCTTTTGTTCTCTTTTCTAGGTCAAAATGAGCTAGTTAGGGCTCATGATGGTGTTCCCATCAGTTAGGTAATATGAATTTGAAGAGTTTTCTAAATTTGTAAGGAAAGATGTTCAAGAGATAGAACAATTGTTGGGTGCACTACAAGAATATTCATTATTTCCAACCAGTTTTAACAGTCCGCAATGTGAAATCCACGGTTGAGAAAAAGGGTTGAGGAATGTTGTCGTTGTTGTGTTTTCTCGACCTTTCTACAACGTTATCGATGGGACAAAAGCGGCCCCTCATTCGACGTGTGGGTGATTTTCTCGTCTATTTTCAATGGTGGAGGAAAGTTTTCTTGACCGTTTCAAATACACTATTGACATAAACATTTACATCGATCGTTATTTAAATGGACGAGTAAGGACTTATTTTCGACCGTTCAGTAAAAATGGATGAGAATAATAACATTCTTGTTCGTTTTATAGTAGTCGAGTAAGGACTTATTTTCGACTATTCCATAAAAACGAATGAGAATGTTATTATTCTCGTTCGTTCTATAACAGTCGAGAATTAACCCATTTTCGATGGTAAAATATTCTCGTCGGTTCTAAAATGGACGAAAATAATATTTTTTTATTAAAAGTTTTAGCTATGTGGAAGACCTGTAAAAATCTAGAAATCCTGTATAGAAAAATCAAACAACCAAAAACCAAAGCATTCATTCAAAACATGGGAAGAAAGATTCAAAATCAAAATTTCATATATGTAATAATGTCTACAATGTATATGTACAAATAATAATGTATGGAAATACAAAAATCAAGCTGGGGCACCAACGCCTCCAGCATCACCTAAATCATTGTCATCTCGACTATCTCTAAACTGGCTAAGTGATGGGTGATTGATATCTCTCTACTGAAGTACCTTCAGGAGTTCCTTAATAGTTTGAGTTGACTACCCCAACTGCGTAGCCGATTTCTTGAACTACATCGCGGAGTCCCTGACCTGAGTGGTCAGCTCCTCAATCCACTACTCCTTGTCTCGGTGGCATAATGCCGCAATCTCCTTCCTTATCTCCAGTACCTCAGCTAAAGAGGACGATACCTCCTTTCTCCCATACCAGGTAGAGATGGTCTCGCTCCTCCCTGCACTATGCACGTACCTGCCATGCTCGGGTGACATGACCGTCAGGAACGTCTCCTCTGCTATCAGTGGTTGCTGAACTGTACCAGAGTTGGCATCTTCAGGAGGATGCATTAAGTTGACAATATTATCTTGAAAAACTTTAATTACATTAAGTAATATCATGTAATTTTAATTAAGAAATGAAATAAAAATATTGTGTAATTTAACTTACGTGTCTTTGTTGGCATGTGTCATGAAGCCACTCTCTATTTCCCTTATGACTCAACTTGCTATGAGTGGCTTCTATGCTCCCACCTGATCAAGCTGGGCACCTTGATGCATTTGGGACTACAATTTGAAAGATTTAATTGAAACAAATTATAAATATTATAAGGTGCAAAAGAAAAAAATGATTAAAAATACTAACTTATAGAGATTTCATCCTGTTTATGCTCCTTCTACCCAAGACATGGGTCTTTGGTGGAGCTTTTGCCCTATTGTCCTTATTCTTTTGGGCCTGCTCCTGAAATAAAGGTAGAATTTATTAAATTCAGAATTAGTTAAATTATCATATATACAATACCTTTACCTGTGTCACTGGATCATGCTAATGCTCGCATGCTTTCTTTCAAATGTGCGGCTATATCAGAAAAGGCCTATTATGCAATGCCTCATCATGATTTTTATAAAACTAAAATATATATTTTTAATGTTAGAAATAAAATTGTAATTATGGTGAAAAGAAGAAACATATATAGGTAAAATTTCTTTTACCTTACTCTTCATCTCCAATCTCTGTGAATCTCGACCATGTACTTGATGATATATGGGGAGACATTCAAATCATCGCCCCAATCGAAGATTGCCTATATTAGTAGGTGAGAAATAATTATTATGTAACTTAAACTTATATAAAGTAATGTAAATAAGTTATAATTTTTTACCAATTACCTCTAATTCTCGAATGAGTTGCCTCTTCAGCTCTTTCGGCACCTTCCTCTAGTCGAAGGAGAGTGGGATGATCACCTTCGTCAGCGTACCCAGCTTGCTGATGGATGGAGAATATTCCTCTGCTTTCCCAACTGGTGTGATCCTGACTGAAATATGGACCCCATGAGAAATTCTCTCTAGGTCCCTATTCCACGTTAAACCTCTTCCCCTACGTGTCGTACGTGAAAGACAAAATTATAACATAAAATTAAATGACAAAGAAATAAATAAATTATACCATTTATTAAATTTTCATACCAGTATAGTAAGGGCATGGTGCAAAAGGTCTTGGCTAGGAAGGATCTAGGTCAGCCAGCTGCTCTGCTGATCATCTAGCCCAACATTTTCCTCATCAAATGAAGCATTGTCCTCCTCCTCATCATTGGCAGGTGTGTCCTCCTCGTAGTTAGGATCCTCTTCATCGAAATCCGTCAGAGGAGGCATCAGACTCTTCCCCTTCCCCCTGCCCCCCTCCCCTGATTCTGGAGATATCGAGTCACATCTCCAGGCGTCAGAAATTGCTGGTGGGGTGCCTGGGGTTCCTAATGGGGGCGCTGAGCCTGGTGCTGCTAAGGAGGGCTTGAGCTTGACGCTGTTGGTGGGGGGCCTGAGCCTGAGATTGCTGGGAGATGGCCTGATCCCTGCCACCCCTATTGGCCTTCTTCTTGACATTCACCTACGTAGAAACAAAACAAATAATCAAATATGTAAAAAAAATTTCGATAGTATTTCCCCTATATATTGTAATTTTTCAAAAATCCTGTATAAAATAAATATAAAAATAAATGAAAATAAAAGAAGTATGGAATAAAAACAAATTCCCAATCCATTTCCCTTTCCCCTTCTTCACATTCCCTTCCCCTTTCCCAACCCATTTCCTTTTCCCCTTCCTCTTCTTCACATTCCCTTCCCCTTCCTCTTCTTCATATTCCCTTCCCCTTTCCTAATCCATTTCCCTTTCCCCTTCCTCTTCTTCATAATCCCTTCCCTTCCCTTCTCCCCTCCATTTGCCTTTCCCCTTCCCCCTTCCATTTCCCTTTCCACTTCCTCTTCTTTTTCCCTATCCCTTTCCTTCTTCTTGTTTTCCTCTTCACATTCAATACCATATAAAACATTCAACATACAACAAAGAAAAGTGGGCACACCCCACATAATAACAAGAAAAGGAAATTTACAAGAATCATATATAGTGGGAACACCCCACATATAAATTAAACTTAAGTGGGCACACCCCACATGTAAAATGAAAAGATCATTTAAAAAATTTGAACAAAGTGGTAGAAGAATCTCACCATATTGGAGAACCTGTGGTAAGAACCTCAAAGAATGCGAGAAATATGAAAAGGCAATAAAATAAAACTTAGTTTCAAATAATAAATAAATATAAGCTTTGAAGAAAATGATAAACATAAGCTTTGAAACCAAATAAGCTTTAAATCTTAGTTCCTTTAATAATTTCATTTCTGGGTTACAAATTAATACGAATACCAAATTACCTTATATATCAATGTTCATTGAACCAGGGACAACTTCTTCATTTTGTGGGTTTTCCTGATATGCTTCAAATTTAGCATTTGGGTCAAGATCTTTTCCCGCATCGTATTGTTCACGCGATAGAGCTCTAATGGGTATTATCCACCCATTTTGCTATTATCAGGCACGTAGAATACTTGTGCTACTTGACAAGCTAATGTAAATGGTTCTGATGACTGAAGAATTCGATGATTCTTACTTAAACTCAAGAAATCGTGTTTCTTATTCACTTCAAATCCAACACCTTCTTTGGAGACATCAAACCAATCACACTTGAATAGAACCACCCTACGATCAAACCTGAAACTCATTTCCACAATTTCTTCAATTTGACTGTAATACTCATCACAACTAGTACTTAGGTACAACTAACGATGACTCTCACCTGTTGTGTGGCCTTTACATCATCAATGGATCTTACTTTGAATTTGAATCCGTTAATTATGTAACTTGAATGGTAATATCTATATGTCAAAGGTGTATCAGCACTTATATCAAAACTTGTACCCACCGTGGTCCCCCTCTTCTTTCAGTTTATTTACACGACCCTTAAACCAATCAACGAACAACAATTTGCTTGTAGATGGATCAGAGTATTCTTTAAATTCATTGTAAAATTCATCCACTTCTAGGATTTGCTTTAGAATGTAGAAGTGTGCCAATCGTCAGTTTATTTCCGAGATAGACTTGAACTCGATGTGGAGGATCGATCTTCCTTCGATGCCAAATATGGATCGGAAATCTTCATCATTACCCTTAAATCCTTCATCATAATTTCGTTTAAGTCGATTAAATCGATTGTTTGTCTCATTCATGTACATGGCACATAACTTAATACATTCCTCTAGAAGATATCCTTTCTCGATTGACCCTTCTGGCTTTTCCTTATCCAAAACATAATCTTTTAGCTTCTTCAAATATCGTTCAATTAGATATATCCATCTGTAGTGCACGAATCCAGCAATTCTTGCTTCATTCACATGATGACGCGTGACATGAACCATCATGTTGAAGAATGCAGGTGGGAAAATATGCTCCATTTTATAAAGTGTGATTACAATTTATTTATCCCAGTACTCTAGCAATTCGGGATCTAATGTCTTTGAACATATGACTTTAAAATATCTCTTCATCTTCGTAAATGAATCGACTACTGGACAAGGCATCACTCCACATATCTTTAGTAGGAATAAGATTTGCATGTACACATGAGAATCATAACTTTTTAACCCACCAATCTTCTTTTACACTTCACTTACGGAACGTGAAAGCTGGGATGAATATCATTTTGGAACTCGAATGTCTTTTAAGGAGAAAATCCTTTGCCTCTACTCTCCAATAAGATTTTATATAGCTTCTGGAAATTGAGTGTCTCCTTCAACGTGCAACTCAGGACAAATACCCAAAATTTTCATATCATTCATTATTTTTATTGTATCATTTGAGTTGTCTGTTATGTTTAATACATTTAAAATGTTATTTATTACATTATTCTCAATGCGCACATCTAAATTGTGTCGCATAGTCAAATCGTGCCAATATGGAGGCTCCATTAAAAATATGCTTTTTCTTCCTAAATCTTGAATGTCGCAAAGAAGTCAAGTTATTTTTTAAAAGATGGCCCAAATGTATTTCACCGAGCTGTTGCAATGTCTCCATGATTTTCATCCCCGACAACCTAACAGAACCTGAACTGAGTTTATTTTTCAGATTCTTTGACGAATACTGGCATGCTTTACCATCAAATCTATCCTTGAATTATGACATTCGCCATTTGTGTTCAATGGGAAACAACTTGCGATGCCCTAAATAATAAAACTTCTTGCTTTCAGGCAATCTCAAGTGATGAGTATCATCCATAGAGATTGGACATGTGAACTTCCCTTTCGTACTCCATCCTGACAAATTAGCATATGCTGCAAAGTCATTGATTGTCCACAATAATGCTGTGTGCAACTGAAAGAATTCCTTCTTCTGTACATCATATGTTTGAACAACACTGTACCATAGGACTTTTAGATCATCAATCAATAGTTAGAGATGAGCATCCATCGCATTTCCTGGTTGCTTAGGGCCTGGGATAAGGAGGGTCAACATCATGAATGTGGATCACATGTATAGCAAAGTAAGTAAGTTATAAGTTAACATGACCACCGGCCATATGGAATATGACAGATACATGTTTTTGAATGGGTTGAATCCAATACTTGTAAGCCCCAATCTCACATTCTGTGCCTCCTCTATAAATGATGTGTGATTCTCGTTAAGTCTATTCCATTCATCAAAATCTAATAGATGATGGATGCATCCATCTTTGGATTTATTCTCCTAATGCCATGCCATCAATTTTACTATTTTACTAGAAATGAATAGGCGTTGTAGCTTAGGTATCAGTGGAAAATAATGGAGAACCTTCTCTGGTTGTTTCTTCTCGCTTGTGTTTGTTGACTTACCCACCTTATACCTCTTATTACCACATTTGGAATAGTTACTCAACCTTGAGTACTCATTTCTGTATAGGAAATAATTATTACGACAGGCATCAATCTACTCACATTTCAGTTTGAGCTCGCATATTTGCTTCTTCGCATCATACCATGACCCAGGGTACGTAGCAGGATTATTCAGCAGCTCCCTAATGAATTGAAGGGCGTTAGACATTAATTTTGCTGTGACTTCATTCATCACTTTCATTTGAAATAATTTCAGAAGGAATAATGACTTTGAGATTGATGTTATTCCAGGAGCAATAGGATCCTTTGTTGCCTTGACTGCATTGTAAAATTCATTACAATCTCATAATGTCTCATCATCAACTGCATCCTCAGGGTCTGTTGTTCTGATATCATATAACATTTCATCTAATTCATCTCCCTTATTATCATCACTTTGTTTTAAATCGTCAATTCTATCATATCTGACTTTTGTTGTGATTTGCTTACCATGAGCTGTCCAATTTATGTAATGCTACCACCAACTGTTACATATCACATGCTCGAAAATAGTGTCTCAATCATGGAAAAACCCATTCAAACAGTATTTACATGGGCATAAAATCAGCTGAAGAAATTCTCCTCGTCTAAATGTCTTCCTATCATCATTAAATACCCACTCCAGAAACGAAATCATTCAATTCTTGTATTCGTAGTAATTCGAATTCCTCAGACTAATCCATGACTTATCCATGATAATTAACCTAAATGCCAATGTCAACCACTCATAAGTTAGATTCAAATAAGGAAAATATGTGTATTTTAAGAAGATTTTTACTTGATAGCTCATCATTGAAGAATTGATTACAACATTACTTCTTACATGCAACTAATGTTTGGAGAAATTTTGGTAGCATTTCCCCACACTTCTCTAGTATCCCCCAAGATTAATCTTAACTACATTCCCAATTGTCCCCACTAAAGAACGCTTTGGGAACAGAGCTAAGACTAGTTGGTATACCAGAGAAGAGAGAGAAAATGCGATCGAAATTTCTTCAAACAATAGCTACATGGAAGAAGTAATCCTAAGTTGTGATCAAATCTTCAAGGATGACCCTTAGTTTAGAACTTCTCTGAACTAAGGACGATGACACTTATGGTATGCTATAAAGACAAAACATCGTGTATATAAGTGAAGTATGCACACACTCTGCATTGCCCGTATAACATAATCATAAGTCTCGATGGGTAAGTATTTTGATACAGTTATATCTCTCTCACTACCTATATCTTAACGGTTACAACTCCTATTGTTTGTTATCAGGTGCATCTAAATTTGTGCAAGTGTGTATATCTATAAAGTTCTAATAAAAATATCAAAAAGAAACATAAATATAAAATATTTCAATTATAAATTGCTTTTCTAACAGTAATTCCCTCCACCCCAACCCTCTCCCCCTCACCCTCTCAACTCCTAATCTTCTTTAAATTTCCTCTTACTCCCTCTCCATTCTCTTCCTTCCCTCCTTTCTAAAACCCTAAACATTAAGTTTGTTAACCTAATCCCTAAACTCATAACCCTAACCCTCAAATCTTATACCCCAAGCCTTAAATGTAAACCTTAAATCGAAACCCGAGACCTTAAATATTCGGTTCGTAACCCTAAATACGAGGCCATAAATCCTAAGCCCTAAACTTTAAGCCATAAATAAACCCATCGCATAACCGATGACCTTGAACCTCCTTCCTCTCCCTTTCACTCGATTCTCTCCTCCTCCTCCCTCTCCATTAGGCCCTCCTCCTCCCACCTCCACTTGCCTCCTCCCTTCTTTAATTCTCTCCTCTAGTTCCTCCTCCTCAAGACCCTCCTCCTCCTACCTCCTCCTTCATCCTCGCACCTCCCCCTACCTCCTCTAGTGTTGCCTGCCTCTTCCCACCTCCCTCCTCACCACCATTGCCCACCTCTAGTACCCCCCCTCCACCTTCCCTCCCTCCCTCCAGCACCACCCATAACCCCCACAACCCCTACTCCTTGTCCTCCTCACATTCACATTCATGGACACATTCAAAACATACTAATTAGAGCATATAATTTGAAAACATTCATTGACACACATTCACTCACACAATATAATGTAATCAAACTAAATATACATGTGGGCACAATTGCTCAAGAATACTAATTAAAACATGCAAGCAAAACATACTAATTAAAAAAAAAATAGTGAGATGGTGGTGGTTGTGGTGGCAGGGAGGAGGTGGGAGGAGGACTATGAGTTGGTGGTGGTGCTAGAGCAAGGGAATGGAGGAGACTGAGGTGGTGGTGGTGCTGGTAGCAAGAAGGAGGTAGGAGGAGGAGATGGGTGGTGGCGGTAGGGAGGGAGGACGACATAAGGTGGTGCGACTAATGGTAGCGGTAGGACCACTAGGGAGGACGAGACCGAGGTGGTGGTGGTGGCAGGGAGGGAAGAGGAGGATGAGGTGGTGGTGGTGATAGGAGGAGGGGTCGGTTGTGGTGGTGGTGGTCGCCGCAGAGGTACGACGAGGGTGTTAGGTGCTGGAGGTGGTGATGGTGGTCACCATGGTGCTGGTAGTCAAGGAGGGGAGGGGAGAGGCACTGGTGCGACTACTCTGGCTGATCAGGTGGTTGTGGTCGAGGTGATGGTGGTGGTCGTCGGCGAGGTGTGGCAAGCGGAGGAGGGGGTCTTGTAAAGAGGAGGTCGTACCTGAGGAGGGGGTAAATGGCGACGAAGAGGAGGGGCTGCACGAGGAGGAGATGCGGAGTGAGTCGAGGTCAAAGGTGGTGCTAAGCATAATTTTTGCGAGAAAAGTTAAGGTTTTGGAAAATCCATCGTTGTAGTTGCAAAATATCGCTACCAAATAATATTTTACTGAAACTCCAAGGGTGTCCCGAGTTTAACATGGGGAGGAGACATTGTTTTTTTTGAAATCTGCATTTCGCTTTGTTTCTTTTTGGTATTTTATGAGAATGATAAAAGGAACTAACTACTTGCAAAATGAATAAAAAGAGAGTAGAGAGATGAAACACAACTTGATAACTTGAGATAAAGTGATGTTTATTACAATTACACTAAGCTAAGCAAACTAAAAGAGATGAAGGTGAGAGGAAACCTCCCAAAGTAGATGTTTGGCGAGATGATGGCGCTTGGCAGCGGCTTGAATGGAGGAGATGAGGTGGTGGACGTTGGGGATGAGGTGTAGGAGGAATCTGGGTAGAGGGCCGCTTAACCAAAGTACAGGAATGGTGATGAGGAGGTGGAGGTGATCATTTACCTGAATGGAGGTGAGGGGACGGCTCTGGGGTTCCCTATGAAGGTGATGTGATGTGGGAGGAATATTTGGTGGAGGGATAGGATTCTACACCAATAGGGAGCCTTTAGAGCTTAGGAATAGAGCTTTTGGGAGATTGGAAGGTTTCTTGGAGCTCTTGGGTATGTGGGAATAGCATAGGTAGAGATGGGTAGGAAAGGGGGGTGTGTAGGTTCTTAAATAGTGGATGAGAGGAGGCTAAAATGGACATGGGACAATTAGAGACATCCAAGACATCGTAGTAGATCTCGCTCATTCGTTGCTGTAGCTAGCTCACGCGTTCGCTGGCGTTGAAGAGGACCGCAGTTGTCGCTCGTTGGAGTGGATTACTGCCATCGGATTGAGGATGAACGGCTACGATCGCACCTTAAGTGCGCTTGATCGTGCGAGAGACAACACTTTGAATCACGCCTTACTCAATCAGATGGCAGAGTTTGCATTAGACGGCTTAAGCATCGCGTCCCCCCGCTGCGCGTATGATCACGCATTTGCCCACACGTCAGATCTCGCGTGTGTAAGTCGTGCGCATCGGGTGGCGCCACTTAGCCGCTTCTTGTGCCACTCAATTGCTGATCAACAGGCGAATTTCACCCGTGCATGCTTCAGTGGATTAATTTCGCGTGTGGGGCTTCGATCGCACCAGTGGTGTGCATGCGTGAGGGCTTTGACCAATGCGCTGCGACCGTGGATGGTCAAGTGGGCATTCTGATGGCCATGAGCTCTCGACCGTTGGATCTCAATCCAACGGTCGAGATCTTCCCGTAGCTTTGCCATTAAGAGATGAGCGGGTGCACTAAGATGGATCTCAACCATTGGATTGAGATCCAACAGCTGGGATCGCACGACGGGAGTGCTCTTGAGGTGAGGTAGTGACTGTGGCTGGTGTTGGGTGGCCCGGATGGCACCACGTGGTGCCATCTGGGTCGTCCATCTTCTTTCCTTTGTTGGGACTGCTACTGATGACGAATCGAGATGATTTTTGCATTGACGGATTGCGATCATCGTTCTGGATCCATCCATGTGGTAGGATTTTTCATCTGAAGTCCGTAAAGATGTCGCATTGTCCCCTAGCCATACAAAATGTAATGATTAATATACACATTACACAAATCATCCTAAATGCAATATGATGAATGTTATGCATTATTTACAGTGCTAAATGCAATATTAAGTTTTAGGAACTGACATAAGTAGGCATTTTATCATGAGTAAATGCGTATTTATCATACCCCCATGCCTATCTTTTGCTAGTCCCTAGGAAAATTAACTTAAATGCTGTGTATAATGTTAACGCGTCTTGATCGTGTTTTAACAAATATTGCGTTGTAATATAGACGAACTTTCCGCGAAAACAAATAAAGATTTATAACTCGAAAATCAGAGTATCCGAGGTTGAACACAGGGAGCAATCTGAGTATTCCAAAACTTAGAACACAACTTTTAAATAAGAAGAACTGACTAGTTCAATAGAGGTGACATGAGAATGATGTGGAAAGAAATCGCTCAAAAAAGAATGGACGTCTGATATTGCATTAGATGTCTTAAAGTATTTCTGAAATTCTTCTTTTCTGTTGGTGATTTGCTCTACTGCAGCTTTGGTTGCTCCTCTTCCATAGCTGCTTCTGCTCCTCTTCCTTTTCCTTCTCTTCTTGATTCTCTTCTTACGGCCAAGTCCTGGCTTGCCCCTTCTTGGGTTGTTGCCTTCTTCTTTTTCTTCCTCTTCTTCCTTTGCTTTCTTGCTTCTTTGTCTACCCTTTGATCTCTTTCTTCTTCCTGCTTCAGTTCCTCTTCACTTTGGCTTTGCTTCTCTTCTTCTTCTACTTGTCTTTCCCTTTCTTTATTTCTTCTTCAGTTCCTCCTCTTTGCCTTCGCTTCTTCTTCTCTGCCTTGCCTTTCTCTTTCCTCTGCGGAGCTTCCTTCCTTCTTCTCCTTCGCTTGCAGCGGCTAAGTCCCTTTTTCCTGCACACAAGCACCACGCAACAAAACCTACTTCCCTACCCTCTTCCCGCGCATCTCTCTCTCTGAATCTCTCTTCAGTACGCTCTCCCAGAGCTGGGTTATCGGGTCAGGTCGTGCACCCTGGTCCAGGCCCACTAGCGTGGGTGTGGTGTTCAAGGAGTGCTCAGGAGTGGGGGTAGTCGAGTCGGGGCACAAGATCCGCGGGATGAAGTCGCAGACGAGGTGCGTGGATAGGTGAGGAGGGACCACACCCCAGTGTATTCGAGGAAACCCAGCAGTAGCACAAAATCAATATAAAGTACTTACGTGCCGTGTGACTTACTGAGGTAGGACTAAGCTTCACTGCTCTTTCTCGCGTGCCCGCAGCAGACCGTGCATCCAATTGCAGCAACTGCAGGTCTTGTGTCGCTACTTGCTAGAACAGTTGGATGCGCAAGACCTCTCCGCGTTTGCTTGACTTGGAATCTTGGAGCACTGCAGCCTTGGATGAGCTTGCAACCTCCTCGCGTCACCGTTAATGGCGGCTGGAGCTCGAAACCTGCCTAACACAAACAGGGCCTTGCGGCTCAATCAAATCACAGGAGCACCTTCGTCGTGTCACGGCGAAGGTGAGGCGGTAGGTGGCAGGCCGCGGAGCGGCCTAGGCGTGCGTGCCTAGGTCGCTCTGTGGCCGGACAGATGGGTTTGGTCGGGGGGCAGTTGTGGCGATGTAGGCAGCCTGTGGATGAGTGGAGGATATTCAGTGAAGTATGGCGGAAGTTATTCGGTGGTTGGCGAGACGTGTGGGGCTGCGGAGTGATGGGAGCGTCTAGTTGGAGGGTGGCCGGAGATGAGGAAGATGGCGGTGGACAGCGGCGGTTGAGGGGTGTAGTGTGAAATAAAGTGAGGAGAATGAAAGAGTGGAAGACAGGGAACTTATCTGGATTGTTGGGAGTGAAAAGGGGGCAGCGGAGATAGATGGCTCGTTTGTGCCATCGTCGGAGAAGACGACCCTGAGGGAGATAACGGCAACGAGGAGGAGGTCAGGGAGGCATGCACTTGGTGCGGCGCGCCGCAGGAGGATGAGGCGGAGTGAACTCTGCTACTAGTATGGCAGCAGAGCGACGAGAGGGAGGAGGAAGAATCGCCGGAGCTTGCGGGCTTCTTGGCCGGAGAGAGGAGAGATGAAGTTTGGAGAGTTCTACGGCCAAAACAAGTCTGAGGGATTCGCAGAGGGTCGGGGGTCCTTTTATAAGCTCTGGCCGAGCTTCTGGTGCGTGGAGGGCAAGCCTTCAGCCGCTGTCATCTCACCGTAGAAGGAAGGTATTTGGGATCCCAAATCTTTCGTGCGTTCGCACGAGAGATTGGACAGAAATCAAAGATTGTGATTGGGCTCATATGGAAGGGGATTCCTCAGAGAATCTCCCTTCCAATTCTGGGAGATCTCTGAGGAATCAGGGCGTATTCCCCCTCCCTTCCTCGTCGGAGAAAGATTCCTCCCAATTAATGGCGGAGGGACCTGTTTGTAAGAGTGGCGAGGATGTTAGGGGGGTTTGCGTAATGGTTTTCAAAAGATAAGGGCCAAAATGTAATTGGGTGTACTAATTTGCAAAGTAGGTCAAGATGACCTCCCCTTAAGTCCAAATTTTGGTAAAAACCTAATTTTGACCTAAGGAATCCAATGGTGAAGTTGGATTTTAGGTTTGACCACGTTTGGCTGGACATTTTGCATAAAAACCTAAATTAGGTCAATTGATGAGCTAGGACCCCAATCTAGTTCAAAATAGGTTCCAAAGGCCAAATTGAATGTTCTAAACCCTAGGGGATATTTTTCCATGAATTTTATAGGATTTACTTGATTTTTATCCTGACCGGAACCTTGTTGAATTAAGCGGGTCTATTTTAGGGTTACCTGATGTCATTTAATTCCTGGATTGCATATGAACCCATTTCTAATTGAATCAACCCACATTTTATCTTATTCAGACCATTTGACCTATGTTTTGTCTCTGAGAAATACCGTTTATCTACTGCAATGGTAAAATTGTAGTTTTTTCCTTTATTTCATGTTTTCTTCTCAGAACACTTATTCCTCCAATTAAGCCCTCTTCTAAGTTATGTAGGAGCTTTTATTCTCTTTATTAAGTCAAAATGAGCTAGTTATGGCTCATGATGAGACTCTTATCATACCCCCATGTCTAGCTTTTGCTAATCCCTTAGCAAAATTTCAAGGTTTTAGCTTCTATTCTAGACCCTGAGTGTCTGTCATCAGTTATGATAAGTGCTTTTCTTTTTCTTTTGTGATTAGGTCAGAATGCCGACAATAGGCCTAGAGGTACTCAAGTACCAACCAAAATCCGGACCTGACCCGCTTTAGCCTCAGTCCTCCGTAAAGGTTTTTAAGGCCCGCAGAAACTAACCTAGGGTTTGTTGGACTCCGCGGTTAAAGCACCCGTGCTTGAGACATTTTTAGCCTAGGTTCATTTTGCAGTGCATTTTTGTAAGAGAGAGACAGAAGATTTATTTGTTTGGAGAGTTTTCTCTCTCTTTTCTTTTTTTATTTCTAGCTTCGGATTGGCTTCTCAACACGATCTGTATTGGATTCCTCGTCCCCATCATCAATCCTCAAGGGTCCCTGGCTATCGATGCTTCGAGATAGCACCGCCCATGGCAACCCCCAGAACCCTGGCTTTCGAGATTTCGGGGTAATCCCACCCATGGCATTCTGTGGCCGAATTTAGACCCTGGCAATCGACATTTCGTGATAATGCCACCCATGATATCTGAACCAGCAGAGTGCTTACATGCCCCCGGTAGGATATTTAAATATCCTAAGAGACAAGTGCCGAGGAGATGATATATTTTTACGCATCTTTGAGGGGAATTTTCCACCTCTCCGCACCGGGAACTCGTTCAAATCAACTTGTGTTGATCGACCGCTCTTAATCTAGGTGACTTTTTCAGAACATTGAAACGCTTTTTGCGTGATTTTGATATTTAGGCACACTGAACCAGACTGTGTGTGGATTGGGGTGCTTAGGTTACTGATGAGAACCTCATCATGAGCCATAACTAGCTCATTTTGACCCAATACAAAGGATAAAAGCTCCTACATAACTCAAGGAAAGGCTTAACTCAGAGAATTCTGAGTTTAAGGAGAAAATAAGTCATAAGGGGTAAAAATGCAATTTCACCAGTATAATCTGCATACAGGGTAATTCAGGGCCCAAACATAGGTCAAAGCAGCTTAATAAGAATAAAAGTGGGATGAAATGATCTAGCAAGGGCTACAGCAATTCCAAGAAACTAAATGATAAATCTGTAACCCTAAAACAACCCACTTCAATTCACAAGGTTCGAGGCAAAGTAAAAATAGAATAAACCCTCTAAAATTCATAGAAAAATAATCTCTAGGGTTTAGAACCTTCAATTTGGCCTTTAGAACCCATTTTGACCTACATTGAGAACCATGCCCAATTAATAACTTAATTTGGGTTTTTGCGCAAATTGACCGGTCAAACAAGGTTTAATATGAAAATGAAATTCACCATCAGATTCCTTGGGTCCTAATTAGTCATGTATAAAAACTTGAGCCTAAGAAGAAACCTCCTTGACCGACTTTACACTTTGGTCCTCATATATTTACTCTTTGGCCCTCAACTTTTGAACCCTCGCATTTTGGCCCCTAACTCTCCTTCGTTCTTTGCAATCAGGTCCCTCCTGCAAAACCTGCCAGCACCATGCTCCGGCGACCTTGCGCGGAGCATGGCGCCGCGCAGGGTGAGGTGGGGGACCTGGCAAGTAAACCGGGGGTGCCCTGCGTCGTCGACCGTCGCAGGGACACCCCCCTGGTCGTTGTAGCCCACCATACCGGCCGTGCGAACGCACGGACGGTATGGGTTCTTGTTTCCAACCATCCTCCGGCGAGGGAGACACGTCGTCTCCCTCCGCCTTCCTCCCTGTTTGATCCCTATAAATACCCCCCGCTGCTCCACCGACCAGGGTAGCCTGGATCTGACGGAGAAAATCCCCAACTTTCTTCTCTTCTTCCTCCGGCAGACGCTCACCAGCTCCGGCGGTTTCCTCCCCCTCCACCTCTTCGCTCTGCCGCAATACCAGCAGCAGAGACTTCCTCCCCTGCTCTTCCCGCGCCACGCCGCACCCAGCTGGCGCCTCTCCGGCTCTCTGCTCGCCGCCGTCCCTTTCCCTGAGCATCGTCTTCTCCGGCGACAGTCGATACGACTGTCGCCCTGTTCCTCCCCCTTCGTCCCTGCAAGTAAGCTAGAGCTACTCCCCTTCTTCTCCTCTTTCTTTCCTCGCTTTCAATTTATTCAATTAAGCCCTCGACCGACCCTGACCACCTTCACCTCCTTCGCCTCCGACCACCCTCCGGCGAGCCGCTCTCATCACCTCAGCGACCCACACGGCTCGCCGACCCTCACCGAACCTCCGCCTCATCACACTGAGCACCCCCCACCCCTCCACTGCCACTCCACACCTCCGTAACACTCCCCCGAACAAACCCATTCCTCCGGTTGCAGTCCGACCCAGGACTGCCGCCAGACACCACCTTGCGGCCTGCCGCGCAGCTCCTCACCTTCGCCGGGCCACGGCGAAGGTTCCCCAGTGGTTTGATCAGGCCGAGAGGCCATATTCGTGTCCGACAGGTTTTGAGGTTCGACCGCCATTAACGCACATTGAAGCAGCTTCTCCCGCGCTCCAGGCTTGAGGACTCCAGGTCTCCAGCTGCTGCGGAGTACGGGGAGTCTTGCGAAGGCAGCCAGCCAGCAACCTATGCAAATAGAAGCCGCAGCTGCAGAAGCCAGGCCGCGGTCTCCCAGCAGGCGCACGCGAGGAACGGTCTGCGTTTAGTCCCACATCGGTAAGCCTCACACCCGTTCCACTGTTTAAATTGATTTCGTGCACTAGCCTTACTGCCTCAGTACACGGGGTGAGGTCCCCTTACACCCGCCCGGTTACCCGGTCTCGTCCGCGCTCACGCCCCGCGGACCTGACCCGACCCGACTTAGACTGACCTGCACTCCTCGCCCACCACGCACGCCGGTGGGCCTGGACCCGGGCCTGATCCGAACCCGGTTACCCGGTAGCTCTGGGAGAGCTTTCCCAAGAGTGGTTTCAGAGAGAAAGAGAGGCGCGGGGGGGGGGGGGGGGGGTAGAGTAGGTTTTGCCTCTGACGAAAAACTCTGAAGTGTGCAGGCACAGGCGAAGAAGAAGACCCGCGGAAGAAGAAGGAAGCTAACTGTAGCAACAGGTAGTTAAGTCGTCTGATTTGGAAATCAGACGACGGCCTGAAGCAGCTAAGGAAGAAAGCTTCGCGTGACATCCCTGGCTGAAAAAGAAAAGAAGAAGCTGACACTTAGCCGCAGGGAGGAAAAACAAGAAGAAACTCTGAAGAAGAGGCTGAGCAAGGCAGAAGAAGAGAGGCCAAGACAGAAACCAAGGAAGAAGAAGAAGGAGATCTGAAGAGGAGCATCACCTCTGCAGAACGAAGAAGAAGAAGCAGGAGCTCTGAAGAAAGAAAGAAAGAAGAACATCACGAGGAGAAAACGAAGAGAACAACAAATTCTTTCCCTCTCTCTTTCTTTATTTTGTAAAAGAAACATGTATATCTCTAGAATACAACTTGCTCCCTGAGTTCGACCTCGGGAACTCTTTTATTTTCCGAGTAAAAAATTTATATTTGAAATGTTGGTAATAACCGGCTTTACTACAACGTTATAACAAAACCAAAACCCGGTCATCAAACCAACCGACTCCATTTTGGCGCCGCTGCCGGGGAGCAACGGCTATTCTAGAGGTAAACATTCCTGTTTCTTTTAATTTCTGATAATCTCCTCTCTTTTGTGCAGCTACAGGAACTCAAGAAGACAAGCAACCACACGACAACCACTCCGAAGACAGGTAAATTTTTCCTCTCACTATTAACCCCTAAACTCTAAAGAGGAAGAAAAGAAAAGAACAAGCAATATAGGGCTAACCTGCCTTCCATACTTAGTAACCATAAAGAGTTGCATGTTTTCAACTCATCACTCCTGCACACTATTAAGGGTATTTAAGGGCTAACACATTCTTGCTTGAGCCCTAATTGCCCAACAAAGAGTTAAATGGACCAAGTAGAGCCAACATAAGGTCAAACATTAGGATTTCAGTAGAGACACACCCCTTAATCAAGAATTGAGGAAATCCAAAAGAGGTGTGCCCAAGCCATTGATTGAAAATAATTAACAAGAAAAATCCTAAACAATTGGCTCTCTCTAAACACTTGAACCCTAAAAGACAGGACCTAAAAGCTCTTAAAGAAAACAATAGGTAAAGTTGACCCCTTGGGTCAACCAACCTTAAATTAGGTCACTCTTTGCACTTAAAAGACTAAAGTTCAAGTGAAAACCTTAAGCACCCTGATCTTAAAATTGGTAGACTTAAGAGGTCAAGATCCCCATTCTGGTCTACCTGGAACCGCAGTGACAAGAGAGGTCGGGTGGGGGAAACCCTGTAACCCGTGGGGACGCTCTACCGTGTAGGGGTCTTCGCGGGACTCTCCCTCTCTGGCTGCCCAGGTAATTCTCAGGTGGACGATCTTTCTGATCAAGGGGTCCATCTGCCCCGCACCTCTATAGTCACCCAACACATTTTTGGGTGTCTTGATTGGGTCCAGCACCTTCTAAACTTACCTCTTCCAAACAGTGCATGTACGGAAGGAGGTCCCTAAGACCACCCTTAAGACCTCCTTTAGAAATTCGCTCTCGTCAAGGCCAAGCCTCGACGCCCGTGTTTTTGCAGCAACACCCTCACATTATTCTCTCTTCTGATTCAGAACCAAGTTCTTCTTCTTCCCCCATCATGGCTCAGCCAGTTGAGGAAGAAAATAATCTGGAACACCAACTCCAGCGACTCAATGACCTCTTCCAAAATTTCGTGCACCCACCACAGCGTCCTATGATGCGGGACCACTACAATCCTGCTGCGGTGGCCATTGAGCCTCGAGTCAGAATCCCGACTGGAGGACCTGATTCCGAACTAAAGCCCAACATGATTCATGCTATACCTAAATTCCATGGGCTTAATTCTGAAGATCCCTTTCAGCACATCAAACAGCTAAAGCATCTGGCCCACACTTTTGGATCAGATGCGCAAAATCGGGATATTCTTCTCATGAAGATGTTCTCCTTTTCTCTTATGGACAAGGCCGCCCATTGGTATCAAACTCAGACCCGGCCGATCAACACTTGGGAAGAACTTCAATCCGAATTTTTGAAAAAGTTTTTTCCCGTTGGTCGGACCAACGCCTTGCGCCATCAGATTACACACTTCACTCAACAATCAGGAGAACCTCTCCATGAGGCATGGGATCGTTTTCAGGATCTCATGAGAAAGTGCCCCCATCACGGAGTTCCTAAATGGGAACAAGTCCAATCTTTTTACCAGGGACTCCGTGAGGACATCCGCCTTTTCGTCAATGCAACTTGCGGAGGAAACATCATGGGTCAACATGAAGACACCGTATGGGAGATTCTCGAAAACATGTGCGAGAACTCCATCAACAATGACTCCATGGGATTATTCGACAGGACGAATACCCGCGCAGCGACGAATCTTAAGGGAGCACATGAGACGCAGGGCCTGTCCGCATCAGTCGACCTGGAATTAATGGCCAGTCGATTGGACAAGGTCTCAATCATTGAAAAGAAGGTGGATGAGCTGACTCAGCACTTGCAGCGAGCCACCTCTGCGCGTAACTCCTTTGCACAACCTCCTTCCACACAGGAGACTGTGCAAAACATCCTCCACCGATCCTCCCTTGGGATGGATCCATATCCATCCCCATCTGATTCTTGGACTGGAAGATCATCCGATCCTTTCTTCACCAGCCGGGGGAACTCCATTCCTCCTTTCCCTGATTCTCAGGAGGTTCCTCAGACCTGCGAGGACCTCAACGCCATCCAGAACGACCCATTCTCCAACACTTACAACCCTGGATGGCGAAACCATCCCAATTTTCAGTGGGCGGGAAATTCCCAAACCCAAAGACCACCTTTTCAGTCCCGCCCACAGCCCTCTCATCACTACCAGCCGCCTCAGCCTCGGCCCAACCCTACTTATCCATCAGGGCCAAATCAAGATCAAATGTCCTTAATCCTTCAGACTCTGGCTGACATTCAAAAATCGAATGCGGCCATTCAAAAACAGCACAAGGACGAGCTTACTGAAGTTAAAACTCAACTGGCCCAGTTGGCAAATTCTCGCCAGCCAGGCACACTCCCTTCCCAACCCCTTCCTAACCCAAATAACGTACCAACCCAGAAGCGCGTTATGAATCCAAATTTAGGCCACGCTCAATGGATTTATCAGGCCCCCACTGCTCCATCTCCAGACGAGATGGATGCCTCAACTTCTCGTGCTGGATTTCAGCAGCAGCCACCCCTCCTACCAAACCCAAACCAAAATCAGGCCGGATTAAATTCTGTAACAACACGTAGTGGTAAGACAACTCAAGACCCGCATTATCCAAACCACTCCCAGCCTGATAACCATGACCCTAGGATAGTTATCCAAGGTACCGCTGTTCCAGATCCACAACCTGGACCTATCCTAGAGGAACCAACCAAGATCCCGTTTCCCGAGGCCCTGACCAAGGGAAAGAAGACCACCAAACCCGTGGCCCCTGAGGAGGACCTGGTCAAGCTCTTTGAGCAGGTCCACATAAACATCCCCTTGATGGATGCAATCCGCCACGTACCAGCTTACGCACGATTTCTAAAGAATTTATGTACACCCCAGCGTAAGCCGCGAACCAAGGGAGGGAGCCCAATTGTTCTGTCAGAGCAAGCCAGCTCTGTAATCCTTAGTAGACTCCCACCCAAGGCAAAAGATCCTGGAACTCCCCTGATCTCCTGTAAGATAGGTGGTACCCAATTTGATAGAGCATTGTTAGACTTGGGTGCATCTATAAATCTGATACCCACATCCTTACTTGACCATCTAGAAGAATCTGAGCTGAAACCAACCGAGGTGACATTACAATTAGCAGATCGATCTATAAAGTCACCAAAAGGGATTCTCGAGGATGTTATCGTGAGAGTGCGGGATTTCTATTTTCCAGTGGACTTTATAGTCTTAGACATGGATGCACCTGAGAACCCTAGGGATACACCAATCATTCTAGGGAGACCTTTCTTGGCTACTGCTAGAGCCAACATCAGCTGTGAGGAGGGCCAAATAGAGCTTAAGTTTGGAGATCAAACACTGACAATTGATATATTTAAGGCCCAACAAGGAATTAATTGCGGCGTCATCGAGCAAATTTGTGACATCAAGACTTTGGTTGATGAATCACACCTCCAGAATGACTTGAGTATGCCTCATCAACCACAGAAGGATCTTGACCCGCAAACAGAGGAGTCAAATCCAGATGTGAACAATCCAGTAACTCCCACCCTTGAACCTCACATCTATACTGAACCACCCGCTGCTGCTGAAAACCCCATCCTCGAACTGAAACCCCTTCCTGCTCACTTAAAATACATCTTTTTGGGTTCTAATCAGACCCTTCCTGTGATCATCAATTCCAACCTCAGTCCTGAACAGGAAGCCAGTCTGATTGTTGTCCTCCAGCAACATCGAAGAGCCATCGGATGGACTCTCGATGATTTGACTGGAATAAGTCCCTCTTATTGTACTCATCATATCTATTCAGAAGAGGGCACACGACCTTCTCGTGAAATGCAGAGACGCTTAAACCCCAATCTGCAGGAGGTCGTGAAAAAGGAGATCATCAAGTGGTTAGATGCCGGGATCATCTACCCGATCTCCGATAGTCGTTGGGTGAGCCCAATTCAGGTCGTGCCCAAGAAGGCAGGACTCACCACTATAACGACTGAGACCGGAGAAATCATTCCTACCCGATTAGCCAACTCGTGGAGAGTCTGTATAGATTACCGTCGACTCAATTCCTCCACGAAGAAGGATCATTTCCCACTACCCTTCATTGATCAAATTCTCGAAAAACTAGCGGGAAATAGGTTCTTCTGCTTTCTTGACGGGTACTCCGGTTATAACCAGGTGGCAATCCATCCTGAGGACCAAGAAAAGACCACGTTCACCTGCCCCTTCGGAACATACGCTTTCCGAAGGATGCCTTTCGATCTTTGCAATGCACCCGCTACTTTTCAGCGATGCATGCTTGCCAGATTCTCAGATATGGTAGGTGATTATCTGGAAGTCTTCATGGATGACTTTTCAGTTTTCGGAGCATCATTCGACGATTGCCTCCAACACTTGGTCCAGATACTCAGGCGGTGCATCGACGTGAATTTGGTTCTTTCCTGGGAAAAGAGCCATTTCATGGTGCCTGAGGGAATTGTCCTGGGACACTCAATTTCGGAGAAAGGTATCCAAGTGGATCGAGCTAAGGTTAATCTGATTTCTTACCTTCCTATGCCTAGCTCGATCAGGGACATCCGATCCTTTTTAGGGCATGTCGGTTTTTATCGACGATTTATCCCTGATTTTTCAAAAATCGCACGCCCCCTGACCACTCTTCTCTCCAAGGATGTTCCCTTCGAAATCTCCAAGGAATGCACTCAAGCATTTGAAATCCTGCGTGACCGAGTCACCCAAGCCCCGATCCTACAGTCCTCTGATTGGTCTCAACCCTTTGAGATCATGTGTGATGCATCCGACTTCGCTGTAGGAGCGGTTTTGGGGCAGAAAAATGACAAGAAACCTGTGGTCATTTACTACGCCAGCAAAACACTCGATGAGGCTCAGCGTAACTATACGGTTACTGAGAAAGAGCTGCTAGCTGTAGTATTTGCCCTAGAGAAGTTCAGATCATACCTTCTGGGTTCCCATGTCATCATATACTCGGATCACACGGCTGTGAGGCATATCCTTGCAAAGAAGGACGCGAAACCTCGATTGATCCGATGGATCTTGCTGTTGCAAGAATTTGACCTCGAGATTCGCGATAAAACGGGAAAACAAAACGTGGTAGCTGATCACTTGTCTCGTCTTCCTTCTGAAATAATTGACCCTTCCGGACCCATCACTGAGCATTTTCCCGATGAGCACCTGCTGACTATTGGTACTAGCCTTCCATGGTTTGCTAATATTGTAAATTACTTGGCATCTCATCAGACCCCGTCCGATTGGCCGAAGGCCAAGAAAGACAAATTACGCTCCGATGCCAAGTATTACATTTGGGAAGACCCGTACCTCTTCCGCATAGGTGCCGATCAGATCATCCGGAGATGTGTCCCGGAAGGGGAAGTCAACAATATCCTCTCTTTCTGCCATGACCAGGCATGCGGTGGCCATTTTGCCGGGCATAAAACCGCATCAAAAGTCCTCCAGTGCGGCTTTTACTGGCCCACACTGTTCAAAGACGCATACAGTCATTGCAAGGCATGAAGTCGTTGCCAGACTTTGGGCAACATGAGCCATCGCGACATGATGCCTATGCAACCGATTCTAGTATGCGAAATCTTTGATGTTTGGGGGATTGATTTTATGGGCCCCTTTCCTGTTTCGGATGGTTTCGAATACATTCTGTTGGCTGTGGACTACGTGTCCAAATGGATCGAAGCCATACCGACCCGAACCTGTGATCACAAAATCGTTCTCAAATTCATTCATCAACACATTTTCTCAAGGTTCGGGATTCCTCGTGCAATAATCTCTGATGGGGGGACCCATTTCACAAATGCTCAGTTTAGGTCACTGATGACCAAATACGGGGTGTCTCACCGAATCTCTACTCCTTACCACCCCCAAACTAATGGTCTAGCTGAGCTGTCTAATCGGGAGATCAAGAAAATCCTGCAAGTCACTGTTCGACCTGACAGGAAGGACTGGTCGTCCCGACTTCCGGAAGCATTGTGGGCCTATAGGACCGCCCACAAGACCCAATTGGGCATGTCTCCCTTTAGATTGGTGTACGGAAAGGCATGCCACCTTCCCGTCGAACTGGAGCATAAAGCCTATTGGGCAGTACGGAACTGTAATCTGGATCTTTCTAAGCCTGGGACCAACAGAAAACTCCAAATCAGCGAGATCGATGAATTACGCATAGACGCGTACGAGAACTCGCAAATCTACAAGGAGCGGGTTAAAGCCTTCCACGACAAACACATCTCGAGAAAGATCTTTCATCCTGGTCAAAAGGTCCTACTCTTTGATGCCCGACTCAAACTCTTCCCAGGAAAACTAAGATCTAAGTGGGTCGGACCATATTTGGTCCGACAGGTTTTTGGAAATGGAGCAATCGAAATCAGTCCACTCAGCCACGATTCTGAACCTTTCATCGTGAACGGTCAGAGACTCAAGCCGTTCATTGATGTAACTTCTACTGATTTGGCTGAGGCATCTTATATCCTCCGTTCCCCTTGAGCTTATTGCGCCCAGCCGATGGCGTAAAACTCAGCGCTTAACGGGAGGCAGCCCATCATTCTCTTTGTAAACCTGAAACTTGTTCTGACACCTTTCAGCACTCGAAGTTCACCCTTGTAGACAGCCGACCCCAACTCAGATATTTGCATCTGGGATTTGAAATCGTCCGCAAAAATTCAACCCGACCCATCCACTCACCCAAATTTCTGTCTTAAGGAATAAACTAAGACCCCCTAGGTTACAATGAGGACATTGCAAATCTTAGGCATGGGGGGGTATGAAAGTACAAAAACTTGTAAGAAGAGGTTTCAAACAAAAAAATTCACATATGCCAAAAACACCATAAAAATTAAAAAAAATTTTCGAAAAAGAATAAGAGGAAAAGAGGAGAAGAAAATTTTGTGAAGGAGAAAAGAAACAAAATGAAAAAGGAGCACAAAATTATGAGAAAAAGTGATAGTCATTAGTAAGGAACTAAGGAATTAACCTAAGTTCTAGACCTCATTCAAGAAAAGTGCACAATAAGAATGCAAACCTTAGGCATTCTTGAATAGACTCTTAGTACCCATTAAGATCTGGACACTCCTCAAGAGGTTGAGGAAAATGAAAAGCTGAAGTATTAGGTCTAAGGCTTAGGGAGTATTCGGCCTCGTTAACTAATTTTTGGTTTACGGGACTCAGTAACTTAAGCACCCTAATCTCACACACAGCCTGGTTCAGTAAGCGTAAAAATCAGAATCACGCAGAAGCGTCGCAAAAATCTGAAAAGAACACCTAGAATAGGAGCGGCCGATCAACACAAGTTGATTTGGACGAGTTCCCAGCGCAGAGAGGCGGGAAATCCCCTTGAAGATGCGTAACAAAATATCATCTCCTCGGTGCTTGTCTCTTAGGATATTTACATATCCTACTGGGGGCATGTAAGCACTCTGCTGGTTCAGATTCCATGGATGGCATTATCTCGAAGTGTCAATTGCCAGGGTCTGGATTCGGCCACGGAATACCATGGATGGGATCATCTCGAAATCTCAATAGCCAGGGTTCCGGGGGTTGCCATGGGCGGTGCTATCTTGAAGCATCGATCGCCAGGAACCCTTGAGGATTGATGATGGGAGCAAGGAATCTGATACAGACCGTGTTGAAAAGCCAATCCTAGGCTAGAACTAAAAAGAAAAAGAGAGAGAAAACTCTCCAAACAGAAAAACTTTCTATCTCTCTCTTACAAAACGCACTGCGAACTGAGCCAGGGCTAAAATCATTTCAAGCACGGGTGCTTTAACCACGAAGTCCAATAAACCTTAGGTTAGTTCTTGTGGGCCTTAAAAACCTTTGCTAAAAGACTGAGGCTAAGGCTAGACAGATTTGGATCTTGATTGGTACTAGAGTACCTTTTAGGCCTATGGTCAGCATTCTAACCTAATCTATGCTCAAATAAAAAAGGCACTTATCTAAAACCATTAAAAACTTCATGGTCTAGAACAAGGGTTGAAACCTTAAGTTTTTGCTAAGGGACTAGCAAAAGCTAGGCATGGGGGTATGATGAGAACCTCATCATGAGCCATAACTAGCTCATTTTGACCCAATACAAAGGATAAAAGCTCCTACATAACTCAAGGAAAGGCTTAACTCAGAGAATTCTGAGTTTGAGAAAACAAGTCATAAGGGGTAAAAATGCAATTTCACCAGTATAATCTGCATACAGGGTAATTCAGGGCCCAAACATAGGTCAAAGCAGCTTAATAAGAATAAAAGTGGGATGAAATGATCTAGCAAGGGCTACAGCAATTCCAAGAAACTAAATGATAAATCTGTAACCCTAAAACAACCCACTTCAATTCACAAGGTTCGAGGCAAAGTAAAAATAGAATAAACCCTCTAAAATTCATAGAAAAATAATCTCTAGGGTTTAGAACCTTCAATTTGGCCTTTAGAACCCATTTTGACCTACATTGAGAACCATGCCCAATTAATAACTTAATTTGGGTTTTTGCGCAAATTGACCGGTCAAACAAGGTTTAATATGAAAATGAAATTCACCATCAGATTCCTTGGGTCCTAATTAGTCATGTATAAAAACTTGAGCCTAAGAAGAAACCTCCTTGACCGACTTTACACTTTGGTCCTCATATATTTACTCTTTGGCCCTCAACTTTTGAACCCTCGCATTTTGGCCCCTAACTCTCCTTCGTTCTTTGCAATCAGGTCCCTCCTGCAAAACCTGCCAGCACCATGCTCCGGCGACCTTGCGCGGAGCATGGCGCCGCGCAGGGTGAGGTGGGGGACCTGGCAAGTAAACCGGGGGTGCCCTGCGTCGTCGACCGTCGCAGGGACACCCCCCTGGTCGTTGTAGCCCACCATACCGGCCGTGCGAACGCACGGACGGTATGGGTTCTTGTTTCCAACCATCCTCCGGCGAGGGAGACACGTCATCTCCCTCCGCCTTCCTCCCTGTTTGATCCCTATAAATACCCCCCGCTGCTCCACCGACCAGGGCAGCCTGGATCTGACGGAGAAAATCCCCAACTTTCTTCTCTTCTTCCTCCGGCAGACGCTCACCAGCTCCGGCGGTTTCCTCCCCCTCCACCTCTTCGCTCTGCCGCAATACCAGCAGCAGAGACTTCCTCCCCTGCTCTTCCCGCGCCACGCCGCACCCAGCTGGCGCCTCTCCGGCTCTCTGCTCGCCGCCGTCCCTTTCCCTGAGCATCGTCTTCTCCGGCGACAGTCGATACGACTGTCGCCCTGTTCCTCCCCCTTCGTCCCTGCAAGTAAGCTAGAGCTACTCCCCTTCTTCTCCTCTTTCTTTCCTCGCTTTCAATTTATTCAATTAAGCCCTCGACCGACCCTGACCACCTTCACCTCCTTCGCCTCCGACCACCCTCCGGCGAGCCGCTCTCATCACCTCAGCGACCCACACGGCTCGCCGACCCTCACCGAACCTCCGCCTCATCACACTGAGCACCCCCCACCCCTCCACTGCCACTCCACACCTCCGTAACACTCCCCCGAACAAACCCATTCCTCCGGTTGCAGTCCGACCCAGGACTGCCGCCAGACACCACCTTGCGGCCTGCCGCGCAGCTCCTCACCTTCGCCGGGCCACGGCGAAGGTTCCCCAGTGGTTTGATCAGGCCGAGAGGCCATATTCGTGTCCGACAGGTTTTGAGGTTCGACCGCCATTAACGCACATTGAAGCAGCTTCTCCCGCGCTCCAGGCTTGAGGACTCCAGGTCTCCAGCTGCTGCGGAGTACGGGGAGTCTTGCGAAGGCAGCCAGCCAGCAACCTATGCAAATAGAAGCCGCAGCTGCAGAAGCCAGGCCGCGGTCTCCCAGCAGGCGCACGCGAGGAACGGTCTGCGTTTAGTCCCACATCGGTAAGCCTCACACCCGTTCCACTGTTTAAATTGATTTCGTGCACTAGCCTTACTGCCTCAGTACACGGGGTGAGGTCCCCTTACACCCGCCCGGTTACCCGGTCTCGTCCGCGCTCACGCCCCGCGGACCTGACCCGACCCGACTTAGACTTACCTGCACTCCTCGCCCACCACGCACGCCGGTGGGCCTGGACCCGGGCCTGATCCGAACCCGGTTACCCGGTAGCTCTGGGAGAGCTTTCCCAAGAGTGGTTTCAGAGAGAAAGAGAGGCGCGGGGGGGGGGGGGGGGGGGGGTAGAGTAGGTTTTGCCTCTGACGAAAAACTCTGAAGTGTGCAGGCACAGGCGAAGAAGAAGACCCGCGGAAGAAGAAGGAAGCTAACTGTAGCAACAGGTAGTTAAGTCGTCTGATTTGGAAATCAGACGACGGCCTGAAGCAGCTAAGGAAGAAAGCTTCGCGTGACATCCCTGGCTGAAAAAGAAAAGAAGAAGCTGACACTTAGCCGCAGGGAGGAAAAACAAGAAGAAACTCTGAAGAAGAGGCTAAGCAAGGCAGAAGAAGAGAGGCCAAGACAGAAACCAAGGAAGAAGAAGAAGGAGATCTGAAGAGGAGCATCACCTCTGCAGAACGAAGAAGAAGAAGCAGGAGCTCTGAAGAAAGAAAGAAAGAAGAACATCACGAGGAGAAAACGAAGAGAACAACAAATTCTTTCCCTCTCTCTTTCTTTATTTTGTAAAAGAAACATGTATATCTCTAGAATACAACTTGCTCCCTGAGTTCGACCTCGGGAACTCTTTTATTTTCCGAGTAAAAAATTTATATTTGAAATGTTGGTAATAACCGGCTTTACTACAACGTTATAACAAAACCAAAACCCGGTCATCAAACCAACCGACTCCAGTTACCGAATCCCGCAACCCGAAGACCAGTTAACGAGGTCGTCCTAAGCCCTAGACCTAATACTTAAGCTTCGCATTTTTCCCTAACCTCTTGAGGATTATCTAGATTTTAGCGGATACGTGAATTTTTAAACTAAAGAATCTAACGCAAGAGGCCTAAGACCAGCGTTCCCATTAATCTCTTGTTATGTCTCCTTAGCACTTTTCTCTTTTTCTCTTTTCTTGATCTGGTCTAGAACTTCAGTTAATCCCTTAATCTTTTATTAATGATTATTTCCTTTTCTTTTTCATTTTGTGCTCCTTTTATTTGGCATTTTGTTTTTTCCTTCTCTCATTTTGTATGGCTCGAATTGTTTCTCCCCCCTCCTTATTTCTCTTTTTTTTTCAAGATTTTTTTTTAGTTGAAACCTTTTCTTGATATGAATTTTTCTGACATTTTGCACTTTTATACCCCCCCATGCCTAAGATTTGCAATGTCCCCATTGTAAATTAGGTGGGTTCGATTTCAGCTTAGTTCATGCATTAGGACAGGTGTTGGGTGAGCGAACGGGTCGAAGTGACTGTTGCAAACGATTTCTAATCTCGGGTAGGGGTACCTGAGGTTGTTCTAATGGATGAACCCTAAAGTGCAATATGAATTCCGCGTAGAAATGTCAGAAAAGGTTTCGGGTTTTTCAAAGAATGACAGGTTGCCTCCCGTTAAGCGCTGAGTTTTATGCCATTGGCTGGGCGTAATGAGCTCAGGGGGAATGGAGGGTAAAGGATTACTCAGCCAAATTTGTATCGGTCATGTCAATGAACGGTTTGAGTCTCTAACCGTTCACAACAAAGGGTTCGGAATCGTGGCTGAGTGGGCTGATTTCAATGGCTCCATTTCCAAAGATTTGTCGGACTAGGTAGGGTCCAACCCATTTAGATCGTAGCTTTCCTAGGAATAATTTGAGTCGGGCATTAAAGAGTAAAACCTTTTGACCAGGATGAAAGATCTTTCTAGAAATGTGTTTGTTGTGAAAAGCTTTAACCCGTTCTTTGTAAATTTACGAGTTCTCATTCACGTCGTGGTGTAATTCATCAATCTCGCTTATTTGAAGCCTTCTATGGGTTCCAGCCTTAGAAAGATCTAAATTACAATTCCGTACTGCCCAATAGGCTTTATGCTCCAATTTGACGGGGAGGTGACACGCCTTCCCGTACACTAGTCTGAAGGGAGACATTCCTAATTGGGTCTTGTGGGCGGTCCTATAGGCCCACAATGCTTTCGGAAGTCGAGAAGACCAATCTTTTCTGTCAGGTCGAACAGTAACCTGAAGGATTTTCTTTATCTCTTGGTTTGATAGATCATCTAGACCATTAGTTTGGGGGTGGTAAGGAGTAGAGATTCTATGTGACACCCCGTATTTGGTCATCAGTGACCTGAACTGAGCGTTTGTGAAATGGGTCCCTTCATCGAAAATTATTGCTCGTGGAATCTCGAATCTTGAGAAGATGTTTTGATGAATGAATTTGATAACAATCTTATGATTATTGGTTCGGGTCGGAATGGCTTCTATCCACTTGGACACGTAGTCAACGGCGAGTAAGATGTATTCGAAGCCATCTGAGATCAGGAAGGGTCCCATGAAATCGATCCCCCAGATGTCAAAAATTTTGCATACCAGAATCGGCTGTAGAGGTATCATGTCTCGATGGCTCATGTTGCCCAAGGTCTGGCAACGGGTACATGCCTTACAGTGATCGTATGCATCCTTGAAAATTGTGGGCTAGTAAAAGCCACAATGGAGGACTTTTGATGCGGTTTTGTGTCCTGAGAAATTTCCACCGCATGCCTGGTCATGGCAAAAGGAGAGTATGTCTTTGATTTCTACTTCCGCGACACACCGTCGAATTATCTGATCAGCACTAATGTGGAATAGATACGGGTCTTCCCATAGGTAATACTTGGCATTGGAACGCAATTTGTCCTTCTTGGCCATCGGCCAATCGGACGGTATCTGATGTGATGCTAGGTAATTCACTATATCTGCGAACCATGGAAGGCATGTATTGATAGTTAGGAGGTGCTCATCAGGAAAGTGTTCTGTGATGGGTCCGGAAGGGTCAATTATTTCAGAAGGAAGGCGGGACAAGTGATCAGCTACCACATTTTGCTTTCCCACTTTGTCGCGAATCTCGAGGTCAAATTCTTGCAACAGCAAGATCCATCGAATTAATCGAGGTTTCGCGTCCTTCTTTGCAAGGAGATGCCTCACAGCTGTGTGATCCGAGTATAATGATAACACGGGAACCCAGAAGGTATGATCTGAATTTTTCTAGGGCAAATACTACAGCTAGCAGCTCTTTCTCAGTAACCGTATAGTTACGCTGAGCCTCGTCCAGTGTTTTGCTAGCGTAGTAAATGACCACGGGTTTCCCGTCGATTTTCTGCCCCAAAGCCGCTCCTACAGCGAAGTCAGATGCATCGCACATGATCTGAAAGGGTTGAGACCAATCAGGGGATTGTAGGATCGGGGCTTGGGTGACTCGGTCACAAAGGATCTTAAATGCTTGAGTGCATTCCTTGGAAATTTCGAAAGGCACATCCTTGGAGAGAAGAGTAGTCAGGGGGCGTGTGATTTTTGAAAAATCAGGGATAAATCGACGGTAAAAATCAACGTGCCCCAAAAAAGATTGGATGTCCTTAATCGAGCTAGGCATAGGGATCTTGGAAATCAGGTTAACCTTAGCTCAATCGACTTGGATGCCTTTCTCCGAGATTAGATGTCCCAGGACAATTCCCTCAGGCACCATGAAGTGGCACTTTTCCCAGGAAAGAACCAAATTCACATCGATGCACCGCCTGAGTATTTGGACCAAGTGTTGGAGGCAATCGTCAAATGATGCTCCAAAAACTGAAAAGTCATCCATGAAAACTTCCAGATAATCACCTACCATATTTGAGAATATGGCAAGCATGTACCGCTGAAAGGTTGCGGGTGCTTTGCAGAGACCGAAAGGCATCCTTCGAAATGCGTACGCCCCGAAGGGGCAGGTGAATGTGGTCTTTTCTTGGTCTTCTGGATGGATTGCCACCTGGTTGTAACCGGAGTACCCGTTAAGAAAGCAGAAGAACCTATTTCCCACTAGTTTCTCGAGGATCTGATCAATAAACGGTAGTGGGAAATGGTCCTTCTTCGTGGAGGAATTGAGTCTTCTGTAATCAATGCAGACTCTCCATGAGTTAGCTATTCGGGTAGGAATGACCTCTCCGATTTTAGTTGTGATGATGGTAAGTCTGGCCTTCTTAGGCACCACCTGTATTGGACTCACCCAACGACTGTCGGAGATCGGGTAGATGATCTCTGCATCTAACCACTTTATGATATCCTTTTTCACGACCTCCTGCAGGTTAGGGTTTAAGCATTGCTGCATTTCTCTTGAAGGTCGTGCGCCTTCTTCTGTGTAGATTCGATGTGTGCAGTATGAAGGGCTTATGCCAGTCAAATCATCGAGAGTCCATCCAATGGCTCTACGATGTTGCTGGAAAATAGTAATCAAATGAAGTTCCTGGTCAGGTGTGAGTCGAGAGTTGATAATCACAGGAAACGTCTGATTGGAACCCAAAAAGGCATACTTCAGATGCTCGGGAAGGGGCTTGAGTTCCGTGACAGGATTGTCAGCAGCAACGGGTGGTTCGGGGTTTGTATCAGGAATAAGGGTCGGAGTCATAGGCGTGTCTAGATCATGTTCGCACTCCTCTGTTGGCAGGTTTTGATCTTCTAGTGGTTGATCAGGGATAATCAGGTTGTCCTCTGTATGCGATTCATCAACCACGGCTCTGATATCACATATTTGCTCTATAACCCCGCAATTAATCCCTTTTTTGGCCTTAAAAATGTCAATCTTTAGAGTTTGATTCCCAAATTTTAATTCTATCTGGCCCTCTTCACAGTTTATGTTGGCCCTAGCAGTGGCCAAAAAGGGTCTCCCTAATATGATTGGTGTGTCTCTTGGGTTCTCAGGTGCATCCATATCTAGAACTATGAAGTCCACCGGGAAGTAGAAATCTCGTACCCTAACAATGACATCCTCGAGTATTCCTTTAGGTGACTTGATGGATCGATCGGCTAACTGCAACGTCACCTCAGTCGGTTTAAGTTCAGACTCTTCAAGGTGGTCAAGGAGGGATGTAGGTATTAGATTTATGGAGGCACTTAGATCTAGTAAGTCTCTGTCAAATTGGGTTTCACCAATTTTACAAGAAATCAGGGGGGTTCTTGGGTCTTTAGCCTTGGGTGGGAGTTTACTTAAGATGACAGAGCTGGTTTGCTTTGACAGTATGATCGGATTCCCATCCTTGGTTTGCGGCTTACGTTTAGGTGTGCATACGTCTTTCAAGAATCTTACGTAAGCCGGTACGTGGCGAATTGCATCCATCAAGGGGATGTTTATCTGGACCTGTTCAAAGAGCTTAACCAGATCCTCCTCGGGGCCACGGGTTTAGTTATCCTTTTTCCTTTGGTCAAGGCCTCAGGAAATGGAATCCTAGTTGGTTCCTCTAGAATAGGTCCAGGTTCTTGATCTGGGACAGTGGTATCCTGGATAACTATCCTAGGGTCTTGGCTATTACCAGGCTTGGAGTGGTTCGGATAATGTGAGTCTTGGGTTGTTTTTCCACTACGTGTTGTTACAGAGTTTAATCTGGCCTGGTTTTGGTTTGGGTTTGGTAAGAGGGGTGGCTGCTACTGAAATCCCGCATAAGATGTTGAAGCTTCCATCTTGTCTGGTGATGGAGCAGCAAGGGCCTGATAAATCAAATGTGCATGGCCTGAATTTGGGTTCGTAATGCGCCTCTGGGTCGGTACGTTATTTGGGTTTGGCAGAGGTTGCGAAGGAAGGGTGCCAGGTTGGCAGGAATTTGCCATCTGGGCCAGTTGGTTGCGAACCTCTGTGATCTCGTCCTTGTGCTATTTTTGCATTGCTGCATTCGTCTTTTGAATGTTAGCCAGTGCTTGAAGGATAAGAGTCATTTGATCCTGGTTTGGTCCAGATTGGTAGGTGGGATTGGGTCAAGGCTGAGGCGGCTGATATGGACGAGGGGCTTGTGGACAGGGCTGATACGGTGGTCTTTGAGTATGAGAATTTCCCGTCCACTGAAAGTTGGGTTGATTTCGCCATCCAGGGTTGTAGGTATTGGAGAATGGGTCATTGAGGTCCTCGCAAGTCTGAGAAACCTCAGGAAAGTCAGAATATGAGGGTTCAGAGTTCCCCCAACTCGAGTAGAATGGATCGGAGGTCACTCCGGTCCGAGAGTCAGACGGGGGTGGATATGGGTCCATCCCCTTAGCAGATTGGTGGTAGATGTTTTGCATAGTTTCTCTCGCCAGAGGTGGTCGTGCAAAAGAGTTCTGCGCAGAGGTGGCTTGCTGCAAATGTCGAGTTAGCTCGTCCACCTTCTTTTCTATGATAGAAACCTTGTCTAACCGACTGACCATCAGTTCCAAGTCGACGGATGTGGATAGGTCCTGCGTCTCATGTGCCCCTCTCAGATTCGTTGATGCACGGGCATTCGTCTTGTCGAATAAGCCCATGGAGTCATTATTAATGGAGCTCTCGCACATCTTTTCGAGAATCTCTCACACCGTGTCCTCATGTTGACCCATGGTGTTTCCTCCGCACGTTGCATTGATGAATAATCAAATGTCTTCACGGAGTCCCTAGTAAAAAGACTGGACTTATTCCCATTTAGGAACTCCTTGTGGGGGCACTTTCGCATGAGATCTAAGAATCGGTCCCATGCTTCGTGAAGAGGTTCTCTCAATTGTTGAGTGAAATGGGTGATCTGGTGGAGCAAGGCATTCGTCCGGTCAATGGGGAAGAACTTTTTCAAGAATTCAGATTGAAGTTCCTCCCATGTGTTGATCGGACGGGTTTGAGTTTGATACCAATGGGTGGCCTTGTCCAGGAGGGGGAAGAAAACATTTTCATGAGTAGGATATCCCCGTTTTGTAGATCTGACCCGAAGGTCTGGGGCAGATGCTTGAGTTGTTTAATGTGTTGGAATGGATCCTCGGAGTTAAGCCCATGAAACTTTGGTATGGCATGAATCATATTGGGCTTCAGTTCAGAATCAGGACCTCCAATTGGGATTCGAACTCGAGGTTCGATCGCCACCGCAGCGGGATTATAGTGATCTCTCATCATTGGTCACTATGGTGGGTTTACAAAGTTTTGAAAGAGATCATTTAGGCGTTGAAGTTGGTGCTCAAGGTTGTTCTCTTCTTCAATGGGTTGTGCCATGATAGGAGAAGAAGGAGAACTTGGTTCTGAATCAGATGAAAGATTTATGTGGTGGGGTTGTTGCACAAACAAGGGCGTCGAGGCTTGGCCTCGACGAGAGTGAATTTCTAAAGGAGGTCTTAAGGATGGTCTTAAGGGCCTCCTACTGAACATGCACCGAAGGATGTGATGAGATTAGAAGGTGCTGGACCCAATCGAGACACTCAAAAATTGTTGGGTGACTATAGAGGTTCGGGGCGGATGATACCCCTTAGTCAGAAAGGTCGTCCACTTGAGAAGTACCTGGGCAGCTAGAGAGGGAGAGTCCCGCAAAGACCCTTACACGGTAGAGCGTCCCCACGAGTTACAGGGTTTCCCCCACCCGACCTCTCTTGTCACTGAGATTCCAGGTAGACCAGAATGGGGACCTTGACCTCTTAAGTCTACCTTTTTTTACTTTAAGATCAAGGTGCTTAAGGTTCCACTTGAACTTTTAGGTCTTTTGAATGAAAAAGTGACCTAATTTTAAGGTTGGTTGACCCAAAGGATCAACTTCACCTCTTGTTCCTTTGAGAGCTTAGGGTCCTTTCTTTTAGGGTTCGAATGGATTTAAAAGCCTGATTTGCTTAGGGTTTCTCTTGTATAGATCTTTTCAAACAAGGTTTAGGCACACCTCTTTTTGGAAAAACTTTTTTCTTTGTTTAAGAGAAGATGTGTTTCTAAAAACCCTAGCTTTGCAATCCTTAAGGTGGCTCTAGTTGGTCCAATTTAGTTGCCTCAAAATTTGGTATCTAGGGCTCAATCAAGAAAGTTTTAGCCCTAGTTACCTTAGTTGGATGAGCAGTTCAAGATGTGTTGAAATGAAAATCAGGCAACTTTGATGAATTACTAAGTATGAAACAGGTAGCCTTAGGTTGATTCTTCTTTGTTCCTTTTCAAACTTTGAGGGGGTTAAGAGAGAGGGCTAATGAAAATTACCTATTCCTTGGTATGGCTGTTGTGCAGCTGCTTTTTTTTTCTCTGCTTTCCCTGAGACAAGCACAACAAAAGAGAGGAGTTAAGTCAGTATTGGATCAGAGGTTGTGATCAAAAGCTTTAGAAGTGCCCGTTGCTCCCCGGCAACGGTGCCAAAATGTTAATGTGTCTTGATCGTGTTTTAACAAATATTGCGTTGTAATATAGATGAACTTTCCGCGAAAACAAATAAAGATTTATAACTCGAAAATCAGAGTATCCGAGGTCGAACACAGGGAGCAATCTGAGTATTCCAAAACTTAGAACACAACTTTTAAATAAGAAGAACTGACTAGTTCAATAGAGGTGACATGAGAATGATGTAGAAAGAAATAGCTCAAAAAAGAATGGACGTCTGATATTGCATCAGACGTCTTAAAGTATTTTTGAAATTCTTCTTTTCTGTTGGTGATTTGCTCTATTGCAGCTTTGGTTGCTCCTCTTCCTTAGCTGCTTCTGCTCCTCTTCCTTTTCCTTCTCTTCTTGATTCTCTTCTTACGGCCAAGTCCTGGCTTGCCTCTTCTTGGGTTGTTGCCTTCTTCTTTTTCTTCCTCTTCTTCCTTTGCTTTCTTGCTTCTTTGTCTGCCCCTTAATCTCTTTCTTCTTCCTGCTTCAGTTCCTCTTCACTTTGGCTTCGCTTCTCTTCTTTTACTTGTCTTTTCCTTTCTTTATTTCTTCTTCAGTTCCTCTTCTCTTTGGCTTCGCTTCTTCTTCTTTGCCTTGCCTTTCTTTTTCCTCTGCGGAGCTTCCTTCCTTCTTCTCCTTCGCTTGCAGCGACTAAGTTCCTGCTTCCTGCACACAAGCACCACACAACAAAACCTACTCCCTTATCTTCTTCCCGTGCGTCTCCTCTCTCTGAATCTCTCTTCGGTATGCTCTCCCAGAGTCGGGTTATCAGGTCAGGTCGCGCGCCCGGGTCTAGGCGCACCGGTGTGGGTGCGGTGTGCGAGGAGTGCTCAGGAGTGGGGGTAGTCGGGCCGGGGCACAAGATCCACGGGATGAAGTCACAGACGAGGTGCGTGGATAGGTGAGGGGGGACCTCACCCCAGTGTATTCGAGGCAACCCAGCAGTAGCACAAAACCAATATAAAGTACTTACGCGCTGTGTGACTTACCTAGGTGGGACTAAGCTTCACTGCTCTTTCTCGTGTGCCCGCAGCAGACCGTGCATCCAATTGCAGCAACTGCAGGTCTCGCGTCGCTACTTGCTGGAACAATTGGATGCGCAAGACCTCTCCGCGTTTGCTGGACCTGGAATCCTGGAGCACTACAACCTGGGATGAGCTTGCAACCTCCTCGCGTCACCGCTAATGGCGGCTGGAGCTTGAAACCTGCCTGACACAAAAAGGGCCTTGCAGCTCAATCAGATCATAGGAGCACCTTCGCCGTGTCACGGCGAAGGTGAGGCGGTAGGTGGCAGGCCACGGAGCGGCCTAGGCGTGCGTGCCTAGGTCGCTCTGTGGCCGGACGGATGGGTTTAGTCAGGGGGCAGTTGTGACGATGTAGGCGGCCTGTGGATGAGTGGAGGATATTTAGTGAAGTATGGCGGAAGTTATTCGGTGGTTGGCGAGACGTGTGGGGCTGCGGAGTGACGGGAGCGTCTCACCGGAGGGTGGCTGGAGATGAGGAAGATGATGGTGGACAGCGATGGTCGAGGGGTGTAGTGTGAAATAGAGTGAGGAGAATGAAAGAGTGGAAGACGGGGAACTTATCTGGATTGTTGGGAGTGAAAGGGGGCAGCGGAGACAGACGGCTCGTTTGTGCCGTCGTCAGAGAAGACGGCCCTGTGGGAGATAACGGCGACGAGGAGGAGGTTAGGGAGGCGTGCAATTAGTGCAGCGCGACGCAGGAGGATGAGGCGGAGTGAACTCTGCTGCTGGTATGGCAGCATAGCGACGAGAGGGAGGAGGAAGAATCGTCGGAGAGAGGAGAGATGAAGTTTGGAGAGTTCTACGGCCAAAACAAGTCTGAGGGATTCGCAGAGGGTCGGGGGTCCTTTTATAAGCTCTGGCCGAGCTTCTGGTGCATGGAGGGCAAGCCTTCAGCCACCGTCGTCTCGCCGAAGAAGGAAGGTAGTTGGTATCCCAAATCTTTCATGCGTTCGCACGAGAGATTGGACAGAAATCAAAGATTGTGATTGGGCTCATATGGAAGGGGATTCCTCAGAGAATCTCCCTTCCAACTCTGGGAGATCTTTGAGGAATCAGGGCGTATTCCCCCTCCCTTCCTTGCTGGAGAAAGATTCCTCCCCATTAATGGTGGAGGGACCTATTTGTAAGAGTGGTGAGGAAGCTAGGGGGGTTTGCGTAATGGTTTTCAAAATATAGGGGTTAAAATGTAATTAGGTGTACTAATTTGCAAAGTAGGTCAAGATGACCTTCCCTTAAGTCCAAATTTTGGTACAAACCTAATTTTGACCTAAGGAATCTAATGGTGAAGTTGGATTTTATGTTTGACCACGTTTGACTGGACATTTTGCATAAAAACCCAAAGTAGGTCAATTGATGAGCTAAGACCCCAATCTAGGTCAAAATAGGTTCCTAAGGCTAAATTGAATGTTCTAAACCCTAGGGGATATTTTTCCATGAATTTTAGAGGGTTTAATTGATTTTTATCCTGATCGGAACCTTGTTGAATTAAGCGGGTCTGTTTTAGAATTACCAGATGTCATTTAATTTCTGGATTGCACATGAATCCATTTCTGATTGAATCAACCCACTTTTTATCTTATTCAGACCATTTGACCTATGTTTTGTCTCTGAAAAATCCCGTTTATGTACTGCAATGGTAAAATTATAGTTTTACCCTTTATTTCATATTTTCTTCTCAGAACACTTATTCCTCCAATTAAGCCCTCTTCTAAGTTATGTAGGAGCTTTTATTATTTTTATTAGGTCAAAATGAGCTAGTTATGGCTCATGATGAGACTCTCATCATATAAAAATAGAATTAGGACTCGATCGTTTAAGGCATTAGTTGTTTTTAGAAAATTTCAACTAAGGACTTAATTACAAAAACTCAACAGTGCTCGGGTGTCTACCAAAATGCAGACCGCCTAAGTCCTCGCCTTATTTTGGAAAGGGAAGATACATTTTTTTCTACTTTTTCTTCTTTTCTAATTTTTTTTTTAAATTTTGGAATTGAGAGTTTCGGGGTAACCTTTTTTACGGCTACCCAACCCACCTAAGACTCGAAAAGGACTCTTAAGTGCTAAGTACCTTGTCATGAAAATTGTGATAGACTCACTCAATGACAATTAAAATGGACATCGGATTTCTACGCCCCTAGGTGACTCGAAAAAGAAAATGCTACTTAAAGGTGTATCTGTCTGACCGGTAGCTTTCTCCCTACTTTTATTTTTGCGAGGTCAACACAAGGACGAAGCCAGTGTATATCTCCCCGGATTATTCTATTTCCCCGCTTCTTCCTTAAGTGTTTTGAAATTTTTGTGTGTTTTATGCGTTGAGATTTGGACAAACGGCCAATGGGTTGTTACGCACAACAACTTGCCAGTCATACTCGTGTGGTGAAGTGTGACTTATTTCTCTTTCTTTCTCCTTTTTCTCCTTTTTCTATTTTTTTTAATTTTTAAGTAAGTGGCTTCCCTGATCTAAGATTTACCTAAAGGAAATAGTAAAAGAGAATGGTCCTGTGGCTAGACTCTGGACAACCGATCAATGGGTTGTTACCCACAACAACTTGCCAACCATACCACCATAGAAGGTTCTTTAGCTACCTAATTTCCGTTAAAATTTTTGAGAAGTTAGTCAGTACAAAATGTGTGCAGGTGCTTAGACTATAAGTCCCCTTAAATTAGAGGGAGGGTTCATAAGTCGTGTACTTATCACCCCAATTTATTAGATAAATTAGAATAAAATTAACGTGGCAAGGACTCAAGAACAAGTTCACATTTTAGTGGATACTCGGGTTGATTAAGCTCGAAGACCTAAAGAGTCCAAGTGTTCAAGTCATAGCGTAACATTTCCTAAAGTTGACAACTCCTAATTCCTAAGTTCTCTTTTCCTAATTTTAATATATATTTTTTTAAATAACAGGAAATTACTGTTACGGAACTAAAAAAATAATTAAATCATAAAGTATCCACCCCTACCATGCCTAGCTAATGCAATGCCCTCATTGTAAAATAAAGGCATAAAGGAGGGCAGAATAAGAAAAACATCACCTATATTCCGTGAAAATCCGGTTAGTTCCAAAACAGCCTATACATGTGCTCAGTTTATTGCCTTCAGCTAGGCGATGTCCGACCGAAAGGGATTAGGTCGAGGTGAGACAACCTTGTCCGAGACGGGTTCAGGGAGAACATGGTCAACGTATGGTTTGAGACATTTCCCATTGACCTTAAAGGAATTACCCATCTTTAGGTTATATATTTCAACAGCTTTGTTAGGAAAGTTTTGATCAATAATGAATGGGTCATTCCACTTAGACCTAAGCTTCCTAGAAAAGAGCTTAAGTCGAGAAACAAAGAGCCAGACCCTCTAGTTCAGCTCAAAGCTCTTACGGGAAATTATATGGTCATGAAGAGCTTTGGTCCTTGATGGGAACACCATCATGAGCCATAACCAGCTCAATTTAGTCATTATCAAGGAATAAATCCTCCTACATAACTACCAGGGAGCCCTATGTCATTGCATAATCATTCTGAGGGAAAGACAAGAAAATAGGGTTAAAAATGTAATTTTACCATCATATCATGAATGTAGAATAACCGTGGATTTTCCCAGGGGGTAATTAAGGGTCAAATAGCCTTAAATATCCAACAAATGGGTTAGTACAGACAGAAAAGAGTTTTCGCGTGTTTTGAGAATTAAATGACTTCTGAAACCCTAAAAATAGACCTGCTTAATTAACTGAGGTTATGGTCAGGATAAAATTCATCTAAATCCTCTAAAATTCATATAAAAATATTCTCTAGGGTTTGGTACCTTTAATTTGACTATTAGAGCCCATCTTAACCCAAAACAAAGTCTTAGATAGACATTTGCTCTAATTTGGGCTTTTGCATAAATTACCTAGTCAAACGTGGTCAAAACCAAAATCCAACTTCACCATTAGATTCCTTAGGTCTAAATTAGGTTTGTACAAAAATTTGGGAGTAATTTGAGATTGTCTTGACCTAGTTTGCAACCTGGTCCTGTCTGATCACATATACGTCCATAACTTTCAAAATCCTTACAAAATGGACCATAACTTTGTCATCCTTTTCACAAATAGGTCCCTACCACCATGAATCCTATTCCTACAAACTTCAGCAACCTAAAATTGGCAAGTTCTCCTTGATTTCTTGACGAATCCTTTCAGATTTGAAAGGAAAGTCTGTCAAGGAATTCCCTTCCTTTTGAGCCAATTCCTACACCTTAAAACCTTCCCAATCTCTCATGAGAATGCATGAGAGATTATGGCATCCTAGAATTCCTATCTCTGGCAAAGCTTTCCAAGCTTGACAAGCTTGCTTCCTAAGCTCAAAACTCCCTCCAAAGGCATATAAAAAGACCTCCAGATCATACTGAACCTCTCAAGCTCGATTTCGACCGGATCTACCCTAAATTCTTCCCTCCTAATCTGGCCAAAAGGGTCCTCGAGCTCTGGCGACTCTCCCTACCTCTCCTTGTCATCTGACAGCAATACCGATGGCAGATACTCCCTCATCTTCCTTTGCGTCGCGCAGTACCAGTCGACGTCCCTATCTCCTTTGTCCTCGCCATCCAACCCCCACCGGAGCCATCTTCATCTCTAGCGCTGGCCATACCACAACCAGCACCAAGTCTGATCCCCGTCGTCCGCTACCTATCTCTATTGACTCTTCAGCCTCTCCCCTACACGGCAGCACCTTCGACACTCTGCTTCGACCTCCACATCAACCTCTGCGACTATGTCTTCCATCTCGTCGGCATACCTCCGACTAGCACTAGCGGCCACCATAGACCACCTATGTCGTCGCTTCCACACTCCTCACCATAGCATCGACTCAGAAACTAAAACCTCTCAAGTAATTGAGGGGATTGGCCTCTCTAACACCTCACCGAACAACTCAACTCCAGAACTTCATTTCCGCCTTCGCCAGCCACCTACAACCACATTCGCAGCATGCCACTGCCACCATCACATTCGTCGCATCCCTGTGAAGCTCCTGAACCTATTTAACTTGGACGCAAGGCCATATTCTTGTTTTTAGGTCTTGATTGCCTCGACCGCCATTAGCGAAGCTTCGAGCATAGCTTTAACCTTGCTTTAGCACTTGCAGGCCCCAAGCGAAGCCCCAGGATCAATGAAACATCTCCAGGAGCACAACGAAGGAGCCAATTTGTTTCTTTGACTGGGCCTTTGACCACAATCGCATGAAGCATTAGCAGTAGCGCACGCAGAGGAAGGGAGGTGGGATTAGTCCTACCTCGGAAGCTGAGAAGCACCCGCATCTGCTTAAGTTGATTTTGTGTTCTGGGCTTATTGCCCCAAAACACGGGGTGAGGTCTCATTAGCCTCACTCGATCCGTCCCGCCTAAGCTCTCACTCCTCGCTCACCACCCACTACCGGTGAGCCTGGACCCAGGTGCACACTTGACCCGAATACCCGATTACCCGTTACTGTGGAAGGCTCTAGGAGAGTGGATCCTAGAGAGAGAAAGAGAGAGTGCACAGGGACAGGGGGTTTTTGCTCTCACCGATACCTATTGAAAGAGCGATCTTCGTTTTCGTTGAAAACTTTATCATAAAATGATGTGTCGTTGTATTTAATCGCGTGGTAGAAAATTACTTTTCAAAACATTTAAATTTTAGAAATCTAACCACAAATAGTTAGGTCATCTCCACAGGGAAGAATTAACCTATTTAAATTAATAAATAGTGTCTTGTTTATTCAGGAAACTCAATAGATATGCATGCTACTTCGTGCTTTTCTTTTTCTTACCTAAATGCTTGTTTTAACCAATTAATCAAGATTGTAGGTGCTATTATGCAAATTCACCATAATATAATAACATGTAAAATAGTCATCTCTATACTGGTAAGCACCGTAAATACTAATTTCTAAAACATAACTTGTTCTCCATAATCCATGCATTCAATTATTCATGTGATATATATATGTGCAAATAATTTAGGTGAAGTAGGAGGACTATACAATTTCACCGTAATAATGTAATGCATAAAATAAATGAATAGGAACTTCCGCAATGGCATTTAAGGTAAATATAATGGACTAATCACTGTAGCAAAACAGGGGTTTTCGTTCCCTCGTGCGCATGTGGTGAAGGCGCGGCTGGAGGTGCAGTGCTCGGAATCGATCGGCCGGGATGTGGGCTTCGTGTTGGTGGTCGTGGCGTCGACGGAGGTGACCGGCGGCAGCCGGTCGGAGCCCTGGATGCCGTCGGCGGTGGCTTGCGCACGGGATGCGTAGGGATGACGGGAAGGGTTGCCGTGAGTGTGGGCAGCCTTGTGAGGTCAAGGCGGAGTTGATGGCGCTGTTGGAGTGAAGCTTCGTGGCGCGTGGAGGTGGCTGCACTTGGAGATGGATGGCCGGCGATGGGTTCTTTTGGGGAAGAAGATGAACAGTGGGGTGGTTGGTGGCGCTGCGCGAGGGCGGCTTGCGCGCGAGTGGGTTGTGCGCGGCGCAGTTGCGCACTGTGCGTGGCCACAAGGGCGCGGCGCCTGTGCTGTGGCCGAGTTGTGCGTGCTGCAAGGTGCAAAGGTGGGAAGGCACAGGAGATGGCAAGCGGGCGCCTGCGGTCTGCTTGCAGGAAGGAGGCGTGTGGGCAGGTTGTGGGCAGGCTGATGGTGCGGTGCTTGCAAGCACTTGGTGCTGCGGGGGCGACAGGTGATGAGGGGTGCTGGAAGATGGCAAGCGGGCAGGTGCTTGCGGAGGGAAGTTGCAGGGTGCAGAGACCACGGTGCAAGCTTGAAACACAGAGTGCATTTGTTCCACAGTGGTGAGAGGGAGAAGATCCTCGCCAGGGGATGAAGATCAGCCCTATCCTCGGAGGACGCCGCTTCTTTTTGAACCCCACTCTCCTTTTCCTTCGGCCGCAAGTATCTCCAACTACTCGCGACGATCACGAGTGGTTGGAACGGTAGATAAGTACGGGCGGTTCCTTCTTTAGATGTATATCTGGAGCATCCGACGTCCTAAAAATATAATGCCACGAATTTGTAATTAATAATTCCAGACGTCCAATCCAAGTCCCAGACGTCTTATATAAGTAAAATTTAACTCCTGATCTTGCACCTAACCTGCATTTATCATATACATTATATTATCATAACGTATGCTATTAAATGTAAAAATTAAAGCGTAAAATTAAATGCAGGCCTAGGTGAATTGCCATATAACTCCTAATTAATTAACAACTAAGAACAAATAATTAAATAGTACTTAAGCTAAATAATAGTCCACAAAAGTGGACTTATCACCTATGCGACCCTTAGTCACAAAAAGAAGTAGAGAAAGAAAGGAGAAGAGATGGAGAGCAGGTGAGATGGAAGCAAAGAAGGAAGAGACCCTTAAGTCCCTTGGAAGCACTATAGCAACCAGTTGTTTAAGCCGTCTGATACAAGCCTCTGCTTGTTTGATTGCATACATTTGAGGCTTTATTTCCTTGTTTAATACTGTTGATCTAGTTGCTATTATTGTAAGGAGTAATTGGTGATTTAAAGTACCATTTTACTTCATTCTTTTTTGCACATTGATACTTGACATTATTATTATTGCAATCTCTTATATCTTTGATTCAAATTATGATCTTGAGTTTTAAATTTCCATATTTCTCCCTGTGTTCGACCTCGGACTTCAAATTCGAGTAATAAATATTTTATATTTTTGCACTGATTCGATCTATATTGCAATGCGACGATTTCAAAACCCGTTTCAGAGCGACTAACATTTTGGCACCGTTGCCTGGGAGTAACGCGCAATTTGATCTCTTGATTGCAATATCTAATCTGGTACTAAATTGCTCTATCTCTTTTGATTATGATATGTTTCAGGGACTCATTGAAAGAAGATCAGCCGCACATCAGCCACTCCAGGGCAAGTAAAACTCCATTCACCCTCTTCAAAGACCCTGATTCTGAAAAAGCTAAAAAAAAAAAAAATCAATTAGTGCTACTTGCATTCTATTCTTAGATTAATAATCAAGTTGCTTGATTTGATACATTCTAGAGAACATCCAAAATTTGTGCACCTAATTAAAGCTTAAGGTATCTAGGGCTGTCACCTTCTTGCTTGAGCCTTAGATACCACATATGGACAAAATCAAATTGGACCAATCAGAGCCAATTAGGGTTTCCAGTTTGGGGTTTTAGAGACACACTTCCTTAATCAAGAATTAATCTTCCCAAACAATGTGTGCCTAAGCCTTTATTGAATTGATCTATTCAAGCAAACCCTAAAATTAGGCTCTTAATTTCATTTGAATACTAAAAGTGGGACCTAAATTTCTCAAAGGATAAAATAGGTGAAGTTGACACACCTTGTTAGGTTAACCAATCTTCAAATTAGGTCACTTTGCACAAAAACATCTTAAAAGTTCAAAGGAAATCATAAGCACCTTACTCTTAATTTAAAACTGGTAGACTTAAGAGGTCAAGTCCCCATTATGGTCTATCTGGATCATCAGTGATAAGAGAGGTTGGGTGGAGGAAACCCTGTAACTCGTGGGGGCGCTCTACTGTGTAGGGGTCTTTGCGGGACTCTCCCTTGTTGAGAGCGGAAAACTACGCAATCGAAGTTGGATTTGAAAAACCCGTCATAGTTCGATTTGCGAAGTAATCCGTAACAGATAAAATTTATACCAAAACTCTAAAAATTTTGGGTCGAACACAGGGAGGCAGACGTTTGATTCAAAACCACGTTTGTTTAATTGTCATGAAGCAAATTAGCTAGTTGAATTGAATCTAAACTATCTACTTAAAGAATAAAGAATAGAAGATAGAGAGAGAATATTACAAATAAAGACAATAGAGAGGTAGAATAAACATGGATTTCACTATCACAAGTTGATGTTCATTACGATTACAACTACCCACTACACTAGAAAGCAGTAAAAGAGAAGATAGAGAAAAGTTATCCTCCTCGACGACTGCTTGGAGGACGAGCCAGATGGGACGACGCCTGGAAGATGGAGGACGGAGCAGGAAGGAGGACGAAGCAGGAAGAAGCGGGAATAAGGCAGCCCGTCGTTGTTGTCGTCGTCGCGGGATCCACTTTCAGAATGGGGGTGAGAAAATTGGATTTGGCTCTAAAATAGCATCCCAGGTGTGGGACAAGCTTTTCTTGAGCTTTGGAGAGGGAGAGAGGTGAAGGAAGGGATGAGAATTTGTAGGTTAGGGGTCTCCTTTTATAGTTGCAAGGATAGGGGGCAATTTGGTCATTACATAGTCAAACATTAAATGAGGGGGTCTTTAGTGACAGATTTAAGCGTCACTAAAGACCCCACGTCATTGCAGCCTCGCGCGCGCATGCCCACCACCTCGCCTGCCGCACGCTTAATGCTTGCCCACGTCCTCGAAATCTCAGCCGTTCGATCACGAGATCGGACTGCTCGGATTGCGCCTCGCCCACTTCAGCTGCGCCGCTTGCGCGTGCAATCGGGCGTGAGGTGGTGCGTCTGATCACGCATGCACTTGATTGGGCGATCTGGGCCGTCCGCAGCTGATCGCACGGTCGAGATTAAACGCTCGCGCACCGTAGATCGCAAGTCGAATGTGTGCCCCGCGTTCACGCAATGCTGCTCAACTGTTGCGCTAGCGCCTCCTCTTTGTTGCGCTTACGTTTTAAGCGCCCGCGCTCACGGCCGTTGGATCAAGATCCAACGGCCCAGATCTCGCCTTGCCAGTGCCTTCATAGGATGGGGAGCGGTGCTACGGCCAATTTTGGCGGCTGTGATGGCGCCACATGGCGACATCATGGCCATTCATCTTCTGTGACATGTAGAAGGTGCCACAGATGTCGGATTGAGTCGATTTTCACGCCGTTAGGCTACGATCATCGATTCAAACCCATCCGTGTGGTTGGATTTGTCGTTTGAAGTGTGGTTTGGCACCATCTTGGCCCTTGTTCTCTAGGCTTCCTCGGACTATATTTGGTACTACGGATGTCCGATCAGGGCGATCTTGGAGTCGTTGAACTTCAATTGTCCCCCTGATTAGATCCGTACGGTTGGATCTTCGATCCGAGGCCCCAATTAAAAGTTGCCTTGTCCCTGGCCATAAAAGAAGGCAATTACTATACAATTTATATAATTTGACCTAAATGCATGATTATGCATGTTATGCAATATTTACAATGCATGATGCTACTATGACACTAAGAACATGCATTAATAGACATTTTTGGCTATTTAGATGTATGCACATCATCCCTCTCTGGCTGCGTAGGTAATTCTTAGGTGGACAGCTTTCTGACTAAGAGGTATCATTCGCCCTGAACCTCTATAGTCATCCAAATTTTTTTGGGTGTCTTGATTGGGTCCATCACATTCTACTTCTCATCTAATCCATCGGTGCAAGTTTGGGAGGAGGTCCTTAAGACCATCCTTGAGGCCTCCATTAGATATTCACTCTCGTCGAGATCGAGCCTCGACTTCTGTGTTTGTGCAACAACCTGATCACATTGACATATCCTCTAATTAAGAACCTACTACCCCTTCATCAGCTATGGATCACCAAGAAGATCATCCTAATCTTGTGCAACAATTCCATGATTTCCAAAATCGAATCAATGTCATCATCAACCCACTGCCACGTCCTCAAATGCGAGATCACTATAATCCCGCAGCGGTGGAGATCGAACCCCGAATCAACATTCCCGTGGGAGGACCCGAGGTAGATCTTAAGCCTAGCATGCTTCATATGACCCCAAAATTTCATGGCTTGAACTCCGAGGATCCTTTCCAGCACATCAAAAACCTAAAACATCTAGCCCACACCTTTGGGGCAGATATGCAGAATCAGGATGGATTACTCTTAAAACTCTTCTCATTCTCCCTGGCTGACAAAGCCATTCACTGGTTTCAGACTCAACCACACATGATCAACACATGGGGAGAACTTTAAATCACCTTCCTGCAAAAATTCTACCCCATTGGTCATACCAACACAATGCGGCACCAAATCACACACTTCTCCCAAGGAGCAGGAGAATCTCTACACGAAGAGTGGGATCGCTTTATGGATCTCATGCGTAAGTACCCCCATCACGGAGTTCCAAAGTAGGAACAAGTCCAATCCTTTTACCACGGACTCCGTGAGGATATCAAGCTCTTTGTCAATGCAACCTCTGGTGGTAGCATCATGGGTCAACATGAGGACACAATCTGGGAAATTCTCGAGAACATGTGCAAGAACTCCCTGAACAATGAGTCATTGGGTGCGTACGATCGGACGTCCACTCGTGCATTGACAAATAATCGGGGGGTACACGAATCTCGATGCCTTTCCACATCCGTTGATCTGGAGTTGGTAGCCAGTCAATTGGACAAGGTCTCCATTATCGAGAAAAAGGTGGACGACATCACTCGTCATCTACACAAATTCACCTCTGCACCTCAAAGCACATACGTGCACCCACTGTTCGTCACGCTAAATCGGGTTTTAAAAAGTATTACGTTGTAGTACAACAAAAAAAGCGTTCAAAATAGATATAATTTTATTACTTGAAAAGATTTCCGAGGTCGAACACAGGGAGTAAATTGGTATTTAGAAATCAAGATCACAATTTAAACTTGAAAGAAATTGTAATAGTAGCAGTATCAGAGTGCAAAAATATGGGAGTAAAATGGTGATGTAAATCACCAAATACTCCTACAATATCACTAAATGATTCAATATATAAATATGCAATGAGGCTAAAATCTGTTGTCTTATTCTTTAATCAGACAACTTAAAGTGATTTCTTCTTTTCTCTCTTTTCTATCTTCTTCCTCCTTCTTCTTCTTTGGCTTCTATCTTCCTTTGCCTTCACGATTCTTCTCTTTCTCTTTAGATTTCTCTGTCTTCTGCCTTTCTCTTCTCCTTTCTTCTTCTTTCTGCCTTGACTTTTCCTTCTTCAGCTCCTTCCTTCTTCTCTTTCTCTACCGTCTGCCTTCTCTTCTTCTTCTTTTCTTCCTTCAATCCTTCTTCTTCTTCTTCTGTTCTTGCCTTTCTTCTGCCTTGGCTTTTTTTCTTCCTTCTGGCTGCATCCAAGTGTTGGCCTATAGAGCCTGTAGCAAAACCTACCCCTACCCGCGTGCACTCTCCTCTCTTTTCTCTCTTAGGATACACTCTCCCAGAGCCACACAGACAGTTGGGTAATCGGATCGAGTGAGTACCTGGGACCAGGCCCATCGGTGTGCGGTAGTGGGCGAGGTGTGAACAGGTTGGGTAGTCGGGTCGTGGCCAGGTTCGTGGGTTATATTGCGGACTGGTCCGTGAGAGGGGGGAGGAGGACCTCACCCTCAGTGTTGGAGGTGAAGAGCCTTTAACACGTTTTCCCTTTATGAGTATGCAGATGGCTTTCCACTTCCGAGGTGGGACTAAATGTCCCACCTTCCTCTTTGCGCCGCAACAGCAGATGGCTTCCTCAAATGGCTAAACTGCAAAGCCTCTCAACTCCAATCGAAGGCCTGGAATCATGTACAAGAGTCTTCCGCATGTCCTAGGAGTGTCTTCCTTTGGTTGGCAGCACATGGAGCTGCAGCAAGCGAGCTTTAAGCTCACTCGCTAATGGCGGAGGGACGGTGAACCTGAAATCACAAGATTGGCCTTGTGGCCATGTCAAAATATTTAGAGAGGGTCGCCGGAGCATGTCAAAGATGCTAGGGGTGTTGGCGTGGCTCGGGGGTGCTTGTGCGAGCGTGCCTAGGTCACACTATGTGCGAAGGTGTGGGTGTGATCGGTGAGGTGCATGAGCAAGTGGTGCAGTGAGTGGAGTGAGGGGAAATGTTCAATGGAGTGAGGGGAAGCTTATGGGCTTGTCAGCGAGGGTTGGGATGGCTTGTGGAGGTGGAGCGGCCTCGCCAGAGTTGGTGGTCAGAGATGGAAAGGATGGAGGTGATGGAGGTCGGCAGTGGTCGGTTTGGAAGAATAAAGGGTGGAGAAGAATGTAGAGGGGAGAGGAAGCTTATCTGGAAGGTGAAGAGATGAAGGGGGTGAGCGGAGGCGTTAGGTCTAGTGTGGCTGATGTTGGAGATGAAGAGTGGCTCCGGTGAGGACGAAGAGAGGGAGACGCCTGCGGGTACGGCGAGGCGAGGACGAAGTCAAGGAAGAGGAATCCGCCACAGGTATGGCAGTCGAACGATGATGAGTAAGGGAGGTCGCCGGACGTCGAGGAACCTATGGCCGTGAGGAGAAGAGAGGAATCAGGGGTGTTCGCGGCCGAATTCAAGCGTGGGGTGATCGGACGGGTCTGGGCTCCTTTAAACAGAGCTTTGAAGGTTTGTTAGGGCTTGGGAAGCTTGGAAAGCTCGCCGGAGTTGGAAGCCGTTGAGATACCCATATCTCTCATACGTTTGCATGAGAGATTGGGAAGGAATCAGGGGTCAAAGATGGGTTCAGATTGGAAGGATTTTCTCAGAGAATCTCCCTTCCAATTTTGGAGGAGATCCTCTAAGCAATCAGGGAGAACTCTCCTTTTAAAGCTCGTTGGAGTAGGATTCCTTCGCTATAATGGTGCAGGGACCTAATTGCATTTGCATGAGAGGCTAGGGGGCAATTTGTAAGGGTTTTTTGAAAGATGGGGGTAGAAATGTAATCGGGCTGGACCTTTTTGCAAATTTGGTCAAGGCAAATTCATCTTGGGTCCAAATTTTGGTACGAACCTAATTTGAACCTAAGGAATCCAATGGTGAAGTTGGATTTTGGGTTTGACCATGTTTGACTAGAAAATTTATGCAAAAGCCTAATTTAGGTGGAAATATCTGTCTGAGACCCCATTCTAGGACAAGATGGGTTCCAATGGCCAAATTGAAGATTCTAAATCTTAGAGAATATTTTTCTATGATTTTTAGAGGGTTTAAGTGAATTTTATCCTGACCAGAACCTTGGTTAATCAAGTGGGTCTGTTTTAGGGTTTCAAGAAGTCATTTAATTCACAAAATTCACACAAACCCTTTTCTGTTTGATCTAACCCACTTATTATCTTATTAAGACCCTTTGACCTTTGTTTAGCCCTTGAGAAAATCCGTTGTACTACATTGTTAAAATTGTAGTTTTACCCCTAGTTTTTTGTTTCTCTCAGAAAGGTTATGCAGTGAATTAGGACCTTCAGTTGGTTATGTAGGAGCTTTTATTCTCTTCATTGGGTCAAAATGAGCTAGTTAGGGCTCATGATGGTGTTCCCATCATACCCCCATGCCTAGCTTTTGCTAGTCCCTTAGCAAAATTTTAAGGTTTTAACTTTGATTCTAGACCATGTAATCTTTTTGATGCTCGAACTTGTGATGTGTGATTTCTTCTGTAGATTAGGTTAGAATGTTAATAGTAGGCCTAGAGGTACTCAAGTACCAACCAAGATTCAGACCTAACCAGCTCTAGCCTTAGTCTGCCACGAAGGTTTTTAAGGCCCACAGGAACTACCCTAAGGTTCGTTGAATTCCGCGGTTAAATCACTCGTGCTTGTAACATATTTTTGGAAGCTCCTAGGTCTAGTAAGGCTCGATCAAACTATATATCACCGATAGCACAGGAGATCAGAGGGGTGCCTGGATCTTTTGCCTTAGGTGGGAATTTGCTCAAAATGACGGACCTGGCTTGCTCTGACAGTACGATCGATTCTCGCCTTTGATTCGCGGCTTACGCTTAGGTGTACACATGTCTTTCAGGAATCGTGCGTAAGCCGGTACGTGGCGTATCGCATCCATCAAGGGGATATTTATATGGACCTGCTCAAAGAGCTTAACTAGGTCCTCCTCAGGTGCCACGAATTTGGCTGTCCTCTTTCCCTTGGTTAAGGCCTCGAGAAATGGAACCTTAGATGGTTCCTCTATAATTGGCTCAGGCTCTGCGACAGGGATGGGTGTGTCCTGGATGACCAATCTAGGATTAGGGTGTACAGTCTCAGGCATGTTGTGGCTAGGAAGGGGTGGGTCTTGTGTTGCTTTGCCACTACGAGTGGTGACGGAATTTAATCCTGCCTAATTTTGGTTTGGGTTGGGCAAAATAGGTGGTTGCTGCTGAAATCCTGAGTATGAAGTTGAAGCATCTGTCCGGTCAGGTGATGGAGTAGAAGGGGCATGATAAACAAAGTGGGCTTGGCCCTGATTTGGGTTCATAATGCGCCTTTGGTTCGACACGTTATTTGGATTTGGAAGAGGCTGAGAAGGAAGTGCACCAGGTTGGCGAGCACTTGCCAGCTGGGCCAGTTGATTTCGTAACTCAGAGATCTCTTCTTTGTGTTGTTTCTACATGTCAACCAAAGATGTATGATCTTCTTTAGGTGGTCCAGATTGGAAGTTTTGAGTGGTCCTTGGTTGGGTGGGTTGATAAGGTTGCGGAGCTTGTGATCGGGGTTGGAATTGAGGTCTTAGATTCGGGTTATTTGTCGACCACGAAAAGTTAGGATGATTACGCCCTCCAAAGTTGTAAGTGTTGGAGAAAGGATTATTCTGGATGGTGTGAAGATCCTCGCAGGTCTGTGGAGTTTTGAGATAATCAGGGTACAAGGGTTCAGAGTTCCCTCAACTGAGGTGGGTTGACTTGGAGTTGCCTCCGAAGCCATAGTCAGACGGAGGTGGATATGCATCCATCCCCGGGGAGTGGTAGGTGTTGTGAGCAATCTCCCTTCCCGTGGGTTGGTGCGCGTATGTGCTTTGAGGTGCAGAGGTGGATTTGTGTATATGATGAGTGATTTCATCCACCTTTTTCTTGATAATGGAGACCTTTTCGAATTGACTGGCTACCAACTCTAGATGAACGGATGTGGAAAGGCCTCAGGATTCATGTACCCCCTGATTATTTGTCAATGCACAGGTTGATGTCCAGTCGTACGCACCTAATGACTCATTGTTCAGGGAGTTCTCGCACATGTTCTCGAGAATTTCTCAGATCATGTCCTCATGTTGACCCATGATGCTACCACTACAAGTTGCATTGACAAAGAGCTTGATATCCTCACGGAGTCCTTGGTAAAAGGATTGGACTTGTTCCCACTTTGAAATTCCATGATAGGGGCACTTACGCATGAGATCCGAAAAGCAATCCCACTCATCGTGTAGAGATTCTCCTGCTCCTTGGGAGAAGTGCGTGATTTGGTGCCACATTGTGTTGGTACGACCAATGGGGTAGAATTTTTGCAGGAAGGCAGTTTGAAGTTCTCCCCATGTGTTGATCGAGTGTGATTGAGTCTGAAACTAGTGAGTGGCTTTGTCAACCAGGGAGAATGAGAAGAGTTTTAAGAGTAATCTGTTCCGATTTTGCACATCTACCCCAAAGTTGTGGGCCAGATGTTTTAGATTTTTGATGTGCTGGAAAGGGTCCTCGGAGTTCAAGCCATGAAATTTTGGGGTCATATGAAGCATGCTAGGCTTGAGATCTACCTCAGATCCTCCCATGGGAATGTTGATTTAGGGTTCAATCTGCACCACTGTGGGATTATAGTGATCTTGCATTTGAGGATGCGGTGGTGGGTTGATGATGGCATTGATTCGATTTTGGAAATCATGGAATTGTTGCTCAAGATTAGGTTGATCTTCTTGGTGATCCATAGCTGATGAAGGGGTAGTAGGTTCTGATTTAGAGGATATGTCAATGTGATTAGGTTGTTGCACAAACACGGAAGTCAAGGCTCAATCTCAACGAGAGTGAATATCTATTGAAGGCCTCAAGGATGGTCTTAAGGACCTCCTCCCAAACATGCACCGATGGATTAGATGAGAGGTAGAATGTGATGGACCTAATCAAGACACCCAAAAAATTTTGGATAACTATAGAGGTTTGGAGCGGATGATACCCCTTGGTCAGAAAGCCATCCACCTGAGAATTACCTAGGCAGCCAAAGAGGGAGAGTCCCGCAAAAACCCCTACACGGTAGAGCACCCCCACGAGTTACAGGGTTTCCCCCACCTGACCTCTCTTGTCACTGATGATCCAGGTAGACCAGAATGGGGACTTGACCTCTTAAGTCTACCAGTTTTAGATTAAGAGTAAGGTGCTTATGATTTCCCTTGAACTTTTAAGATGTTTTTGTGCAGAGTGACCTAATTTGAAGATTGGTTAACCCAACAAGGTGGGTCAACTTCACCTGTTTTGTCCTTTGAGAAATTTAGCCCCCTCTTTTAATGTTCAAATGAAAATAAGAACCTGATTTTAGGGTTTTCTTAAATAGATCGATTCAATCAAGGCTTAGGCACACATTGTTTGGGAAGATTAATTCTTGATTAAGCAAGTGTGTCTCTAAAACCCTAAACTAGAAACCTTAATTGGCTCTGATTGGTCCGATTTGATTTTGTCCAAATGTGGTATATAGGGCTTAAGAAAGGTGATAGCCTTAGATACCTAAAACTTTAATTAGGTGCACAAATTTTGGATGTTCTCTAGAATGTTTCAAATTAGGCAACTTGATGATTAATCTAAGAATAGAAAGCAAGTAGCCCTCATTGATTTTTTTTTTTTTTAGCTTTTCCAGAATCAGGGGCTTAGAAGAGGGTGAATAGAGTTTTACCTACCCCTGGAGTGGCTGATGTGCGGTTGATCTTCTTTCAATGAGTCCTTGAAACAGATCACAATCAAAAGAGATAGAGCAAGTTAGTACTAGATTAGATATTGCAATCAAGAGATCAAATTGCGCGTTGCTTCCAGGCAACAGTGCCAAAATGTTAGTCTCTCTGAAATGGGTTTTAAAATCGTCGCATTGCAGTATAGATCGAATCGGTGCAAAAACATATAATTTATTACTCGAATTTAAAGTCTGAGGTCAAACACAGGGAGCAATATGGCAATTTAAAGCTGGAGATCACAATTTGAATCAAAGATATAAGAGATTGCAATAATAATAATGTCAAGTATCAATGTGTAAAAAGAATGGAGTAAAATGGTGATTTGAATCACCAATTACTCCTCACAATAATAGCAACTAAATCAACAATATAAATCAAGGAAATAAAGCCTTAAATGTATGCAATCAGAGCGCAGAGGCTTGTATCAGATGGCTTAAACAGTCGGTTGCTACAATGCTTCCAAGGGACTTAAGGGTCTCTTCCTTCTTTGCTTCTGTCTCAGCTACACTCCTCTTCTCCTTTCTTCTTCTTCTTCAGAAATCTTTCTTTCTACTTTGCGTTTCTACTGCTCTTCTTCTCTTTTCCTTTCTTTCTCTACTTCTTTCTGCGACTAAGGGTCGCACAGGTACTAATGAGAGCAAAAACCCCCCCGCCCTCATGCACTCTCTCTTTCATTCTCTAGGATTCGCTCTCCCAGAGCCTTCCATAGTAACGGGTAATCGAGTATTTGGGTCAAGCGTGCACCTGGGTCCAGGTTCACCAGTAGTGGGTGGTGAGCAAGGAGTGAGAGTTAGGCAGGTCAGACCGAGTGAGGCTAATGGGACCTCACTTCGTGTTCTGAGGCAATAAGCCCGGAACACAAAATCAACTTATGCGGTCTCGGGTGCTTCTCAGCTTTCGAGGTGGGACTAATCCCACCTCCCTTCCTCTGCGTGTGTTGCTGCTGATGCTTCGTGCGATTGTGGTCAAAGGCTCAGTCAAAGAGCCAAATTGGCTCCTTGGTTGCGCTCTTGGAGATGTTCCGCTGTGCTTGGGGCTTCACCTGGGGCCTGCTGGTGCTGGAGTGAGGTTGAAGCTATGCTTGAAGCTTCGCTAATTGCGGTTGAGGCAATGAAGACTTGAAAACAAGAATACGGCCTTGTGGCCAAGTTAAATAGGTTCAGGAGCTTCACAGGGATGCGATGAATGTGATGGTGGCGGTGGCGTGTTGCGAAGGTGGTTGTAGGTGGCTGGAGAAGGCGGAAATGAAGTTTTGGAGGTGGGTTGTTCGGTGAGGTGTTAGAGAGGGTAATCCCCTCAATTAATTGAGGGGTTTTAGTCTCTTAGTTGAGGCAATGGTGAGGAGTGTGGAAGCGGCGGCAGCTATTGTCGGACCCGAATAGGTTGTTAATATGATGATTTTATTGTTGAAGTGTGTATAGTGGTTAACCTAAATCGGACCTAACCATCTCTTTACAAAATTTTTAACCTGGCTTACTTGATTTTATCTTGTCACTTTTAGGCCCAGGGTCGAACTCAGGGAAGTGGGGTTACAAGTCGAGTTTCTATGCCTTTCCTACAACGAGTCTCTTCCGTTCGTTTACTGTGTTTTTTGGTGTTTTTTTCTTATTTAGATTTTTTTCTGGTAATCTTTGTCTTTGAGGCACACCCTTAAAATTTGGTTCTTAGTTTTGAGCCAAAACAGAGTTCCAAGATGGGTCTTGCTATTCGCAAGACGGAGTACCTGTAAGTCAAAGATTATCTTTTCTCTTTTATATATTTTTTATGTTTTTACTATCAGGAAAGTGAAATAGAAATAAAGTAAATTCAGTATATAGATATATAGGTATATATTATGTATATAAAGGGGTGGGGGTGGAGTTGGAGATGGAGTGTAGCACGGTGTCGAGTCGATCGTCGTCTAGAGAGACGCAACCAACAGGACTAGGTGCCGCGTGGAGTATGGGATGGATAGTGGAAGATGTATGTAACCACGCTTTTTGTATGCGTGTATTAGGGAATATCTGCAACTGGTGCAGATGTTCCCGCGATACGGCGTATGGTAAATAATGTGAAAAAATATATATATTTGTATATATGTAAATATATCTATATGTATATATATATGGTTATAAATATATAGGTATATATATATATATGTATGTATGTATGTATGTATGTATAAAATACTATATATATATATATATGTATATGTATATGTATATAGGTATATGTATCTAGATATGTATATATATGTATATATAGTTATATATATATATATATATATATATATATATATAGATGCACACATATATATATTGACATATATATATGTATCTATACTTATAATAGTATATATATATAGATATATGTATATTTATATATATATGTGTGTATAAATATATGTATATATGTCAACATATGTATGTGTGCATATATATATATATATATATATATATATATATATATATATATATATATATATATATATATATATATATGTAGATAGATGTATATATATATATATGTTTATGTATAGACTAATACATAGTTATATAAGTACTAATATATGTATAGATATATGTATAAATATATATATATATATATATATATATATATATATATATATATATATATAGATATATGTATATATATGTGTATATATATATATATATATATATGTATATATCAATATATATAAGTCTACGTATATATATATGTTTATAATAGAGTATATGTGTGTGTGGGTGTGTGGAAGTGTTAGTGTAGGTGTGTGTGTGCGTTGATGTAGAGAGAGTGAGAGAGTGTTGTGAGAGAGAGAGAGAGAGCGGGAGAGGAGAGAGCAGCCGCTCTACTGGAGTGAAAGGGCGTTGTTAAGGCATTTCGGTGCGAAGGGCGTCATCTGGGGTTTCCACGCGCGTACGCACAGGCGCGTCTGCGCAGAGAGGAGCGTGTGGGAGTGGGGAGCGGAGAGGAACCTGCAACGCACAGCGCTGCGCGGAGAGGAGTATGCGGGCGAGTGAAGCGGGTGACGCGGGCGCACGCGGGCGAGTGGGGCGGGCTGGCAGATGCGCGGGAGAGTGCGGACGACATGGGCGGAGATGCGCGGGCAGGCGCGTGCACGGGCGAACAGCGGTCGCGACTTGCCGGGTGACCGGGAAAGTGAGAAGCTTTCCGGTCACCCCATTGTAGCCACAGTGTTGCGAAGACTTGCGTGAATAGTGGCTACAGTGGTCGTCCGCGCCGTGCATCCGGGAGTTGCAGGTGGTGTGAGTGTGGCCAACTCGCACGCGGGTTGGCGCACGAGGGAGAAGGCCTACGCCGGCCAGTTGCGAGCATGGAGAGCTCACAACAGAGCACGTGGGGTTGGAGGGCAAGGGCGCTTGCAGCTTGCGTGGAAGCTTGCAGGTGCTGCTGGGGAGCTTGGGGTGCTTGGTCGGCCGCTGCAGAGGTGCGCAGAGGCCGGTTGCGGGCGGAAGCGAGCGTGCGTCAGAGAGAAGAAGCGGGAGGCGGAGAAGTCTGCTGGCACGCGCGGAAGGGGCTAGGGCGCCTGTAGGCTTGCACGGAATGGCTGCTGCTGCTGCTACTTCAAGCTTCAGACCTTGAAGCGTGCGGCCATGGCGTAAGGTGCTGGAAGCTTAAAAAAAACTAGAAAAGAGCCACCACGCCCACCGGCTCTTTGAAGAGCTGGGCGGTGGTGGTCTCACTGTGGTGGTGTGCACCACAGTGAGAGCTCCTGCCCACCGGGTATCTCCTTGGAGGAGGAGGGCCGGCTTATGGAGGGGAATGGAGGAGAGGGTGGTGGCCTGGAAGAAGTCCTGGAGGTTTCTTTGGCTGGGACCAGGCTTCCTTTTGAAGGTAGAAGCCGTGGCTTTTTATAAGAGAAGAAGGCATGGCCGTGCATGGCTCATGCAGGGAATGGCAGCAGCAGGGAAGGGCTGGCAGGGAGAGCTGCTGCAGGGAAGCAAGGCGCACGAAGAAGAAGATGCAGCCATGGGAAGGGAGTCAAAATCAAAAAGAAATTAAAAATGGAGATGGGAATATTGCAAAGATGCACTTGAGGAAAAAAGTAAAATGCAAGGCCACTTATTTCATTCTCCTCTCCTCTCAATTAGATGCATGTATCCATGTATTTTTACAAATGCAATTATGGCACCCTAATATGCATAGGTAGTGCTAGGAAATAGCACAAGAAGGCACTATTGCAGGTGTATTTTTGCGATACAATCATACCCCCATGCCTATCTTTTGCTAGTCCCTAGCAAAACATTTTTTTTTGTAGTATTTAGAAATGATCTTAAGCTGAAGATTTTCTTCTGAGGCGATATTGGTGTGTTTATTGTTGGGTATTGTGAGAACCAATTGTAGAGAAGATTACCGGTACTATAAGTCTCACATGACATAGATCATCTCTCGATTAACCAGGAATCTTGATATTTATACCTTAAGTACGATTTCCAGGATCCAGGAGGTTTTTGCCGTACTCGAGAGCTCAAGAGATTATGGCTTGTGCTTAGTGAAGGATCAAGACTGACTAGATGAACATTAAGACTCAAGCCTAGGGTTTCACGAATCTTTAAGTATAGGTTGGTCCTAGTTTCAGGTCGTGTTTTCGGATTGACCCTTAAGAAGATGATGAAAAACTCAACTCCCATTTTTTGATTTTTGTGGCTCAAAGGAAAACAAGGTATTTGTAACTTGCCCTGAAGAACTTCTTGTAGGGCGAAGACTTTACAAATATTTGTGAGATATACTGACTTATTTGCAACTTCTTTTTTTTTTTTTTTAGAAACACGTGTCAGTATATCTCTTACAACTTTATTTGGAGGAGCACACTTTTCTTTTTGGTGGAAAGAGTCGCTCCTAAACACAAGACTAAAGCCTGGAATAAAAAGTCTACCTGCGCGCACCGGTAAGGACTCCACCTTCCCTAATGAACACTGGGGTTGGATCTTATGTTCACCTGGTCTTTCCTGAGATGTGTAGTGTGAACCAAGTTTACTTAAGCTCTCAAGTAAAAGCAAACCAACAGATCCTATACTGGTGTCTTAGGTATAAGAATATGTCCTTAGTTAGGAGAGATTCCAATCTATCTTGTCAATGCTTAAGTGAATTAAGCCGAACCTGAGTGAATCAAGCTTCTGTGGCCTGGAAAGTCTTCAAAACAGAGGTTGAATATCCATAAACACTTATTGTATTTTGTTTCAGCTTTCAGATCATTACTAAACACCATTTATTATTATATATATATATATATTTTCTTTTTCTTTTTCTTGCATATTTATAAATAGGTGGAAACTGCATGATACAATAAAATACCCAGATCCTATGGATGCCTATCCACCCCCCCATGCCAAACAATGCTATGTCCTCATATTCATGCAGGGAAGGGTAGAGAAAGGATGAAAGATAGGGTAGCGAGAGCTGAAGTGCAGGGTATATAGGAGGGTGGTAGGGTGGTAGGGTGGATGGATGGTGGGTGGTGAAGTGAAAAGTGAAGAGATCGTGATAGTGGTGTGAAAAGTGATGGTGGATGGTGAGAGATTTGGCATTTCTTGGGACGAGAGTGTCCCAGGCGGATCAGAAAACAGATCAGGAAGAAGAAGTTGGCCCCTGGATTGGCCAAGAAGAGGGGCTCTTTAGATAGATGGATCCAAAAGGGAAATGCCCCAGTGAGTAAGATGTGGGCTCAAGGTCCCAGTGTGGAATTGCAAATCCGCCTGATTTGGCGGGAAAGAAAGGGAAATTCGGTCTTCAAGAGTGTGGACCGACGGTGAGCAGCCGGATATGACTCAGACCACGAGGTATGGGAAGCGGAGAAAACCTCGTCAGAAGTCTGGCCAGGAGAAGGTACAGGACAAGGGAGGGATGGGGGAACGTCACAATATGTGTTGATCAGGCAGTCGTCAGGTAATCCGCAACAGTTAGAATAGGTCCCAATTAGTCCGATACACGTATTGACGGTCATGTCCTCGTCAGACGTGTCATCCTCGATGCAATCGCAATCAACATAAGAGTGTGGTGCTGCAGTGGGATTAGCCTGAAATCCTGGTGGAATGCTCGGAGCTTGTAGAATTTGATGAACCTGACCCTGAGAAGGTTGTACCTATGGTTGCGGACCACAGGGTATGAAGTTTCGCGAGTTTGGAACAGGTTGGGCGGGAAGAGTGCCCTGAGATCGAGTCGCCTTGCGTAGTTGACTGATCTCATCGCCAAATGGTGCTGAAGAGAGATCATGTTCTCTTTATGGCGCTTTGACATTTCCGTCATCATTTGCATCAATTTATCAAGAAGACTTGATGCGTGTTTTGTTTGCGGTACGCAAGGGCCTGATGGTGGATTCGCCATAGGATTAGATTGGGCCCTTGGGATGACGGGTGCGGACGGTCGCATTGGTCCACTTGCGGGGTTTTGGCACTACGGGTTGTTGGACCATGCGAAATTTGGATGATTTCTCCACCCTGGGTTATACGTGGCAGAGAACGGGTTGTTCCCCAGGGCGGAAGCATCTTCCATGCCAAAAGACGTGTCTGCATGTAAATATGCATCCGAGCACACGGAGGCTTGGTCCTCCGTGTCGAAATACTGGTGTGACACTCGGTAAGGAAGGTCTTACAGGGTTTCTCGGGATAAGCCTGGTGTTGGAAGAATTGGAATTGTGACAAAGTGGTGAGGAGGGGGTGTTTGCCATGTTTGTGGAGGAGGAGGACGATTCGGCTTGTTTTCTAGATTTAGCAGTCAATTCAAACAGTTCAGGGTTTTGTGACCTCCGCCCAAACATGCACTACCGCAGGAAGAATTGGGGAGATGAGAAGGGAAAAGAGATGAGAGAAATGACGTCGCAAAGGTACACTTGATTACAAATCAATACAGTCAAGTTCCTAACCTCTATAGTGTGCCCTTAGACCTAAAGATCTAAGTTACCTTCTATCACGAACTACGGAACCGAATGCGAGTACCGCGGAACCACCGGGCTAGATTGATAGGCCGTTTGCCCCAGTCTTAGACACCTGATAGCATGCGGGAACTCTCAGTAGCACATAGACGCTACACGCAGGTAGTTAGACCTCCAATCCTTAAGAAGGGTCAAGTTACTACCAGTTTTAGTTAGAGGCTTAGGATCAAGTGCTTTTGAAATGTGAAGGGCATTGTTTACGGGTAATGCCCAAGTGATTGATTTTTCAAAGTGTGTAATCCAAGCATGCAACGGGGAAATCTCCTCGAATTGAAGTTCTTAGTTGGTGAATGGTTTTTAGAATTCAGCCTTAAGTAGTATGGATTTTAGGATTTCGCTGAAATACCAATTCAACCAATCTCTAGGTTTTTGTGAGAATACAAGTTTTCTTTCTAAGCCCAACAAACCCTTCTTCAATATCAATTAGTTAATGCATGCTAAATGCAATGGGCTACCCTAAATGGAGATTTCTATGTGTGGATGCACGAATCAGTTTTAGAGTTTATGTGAAAGGGAGCCAAAGCACTTCAATTCAAGTGCTCCCAATCACCAGAAAGTTTTCCACACAAAGCTCAACAAGAAGAAAATCAAATTGTTGGGGGTTGAGGTATTCGGGATCGAATCTTAGGCAAGTTGAAAAGTCGTGGTGGGGTTGGAATCAACTCAATTCCAAGTCTCCCTACCAAAAAGGTGATCTCGAATTGTAGATAAGTGAGGCAAAAGAGGGGTGCAATCAATCTTTTTGTGTTTGCCTCAAAGAATACTTCACACGGCGAAAAATTCAAGAATCAAGATTCTTGGACTTTCGCTATGCGAAGTACGGCGGGAAATCTCGGGGCAGTGGGAGTGAAGACAATCAATCAAATAAGTGAATTTTAATCCACTTGCCCCAAGAGATCCCAAGAAGCTTTTCTAGTTTTTTTTTTAGTTTTTAGTTTTTTTATTAAGGTTACAAGTTAACCTAGGTTGTTAAGAAAAGAAAACCTACTTGTTCGGCAACGTGTGCGAAGCTCGAATGCGGTGTCGACGTCTTCACGCTCTCGTTCCCGCCTTGGATCTGCCCACGTTCCTGACTTCGTCTGCCTGTCTTCTCCTTGCAACAGGTTCACCTGCACACCAAAAACAGAGATACCCGTGAAGAGAGACGAGAAAAATTGAAAGGAATTGAATAAAAACTTACATGAAGGCGCACTTCCCCGGCAACGGCACCAGAAAAGAGTGTGTTGCCGGACCCGAATAGGTTGTTAATATGATGATTTTATCGTTGAAGTGTGTATAGTGGTTAAACTAAATCGGACCTAACCATATCTTTACAAAATTTTTAACCTGGCCTACTTGATTTTATCTTGTCACTTTTAGGCCCAGGGTCGAACTCAGGGAAGTGGGGTTACAAGTCGAGTTTCTATGCCTTTCCTACAACGAGTCTCTTTCATTCGTTTATTGTATTTTTTGGTGTTTTTTTCTTATTTAGATTTTTTTCTGGTAATCTTTGTCCTTGAGGCACACCCTCAAAATTGGGTTCTTGGCTTTGAGCCAAAATAGAGTTCCAAGATGGGTCTTGCTATTCGCAAGACGGAGTACCTGCAAGTCAAAGATTATCTTTTCTTTTTCATATATTTTTTTTATCTTTTTACTATCAGGAAAGCGAAACAGAAATAAAGTAAATTCAGTATATAGATATATAGGTATATATTATGTATATAAAGGGGTGGGGGTGAAGGCGGAGATGGAGTGTAGCACGGTGTCGAGTCGGTCGTCGTCTAGAGAGGCGCAACCAACAGGACTAGGTGCCGCGTGGAGTATGGGATGGATGGTGGAAGATGTATGTAACCACGCTTTTTGTACGCGTGTATCAGGGAATATCCGCAATTGGTGCAGATGTTCCCGCGATACAGCGTATGGTAAATAATGTGAAAAAATAAATATATATGTATATATGTAAATATATCTATATGTATATATATATGGTGATAAATATATAGGTATATATATATGTAGATATATGCGTATATAAGTGTATATGTATATATATATGTGTGTGTATGTATATATAACTATATAGAGGTATATATATATGTATGTATAAGTATATAGTAATATATGTATATATAGATATATGTAACTAAGTATATATATATATATGTATATCTAGTTATATATATATATATATATATATATGTGTGTGTATATATATATATATAGTTATATAGATATATATATATATGTATATATGTATGTATATATAAGTAGGTGTGTATATATATATATATATGTATGTATGTATGTATGTATGTATACTTATAATAGTATATATATAGATATATGTGTATTTATATATATATGTGTATAAATATATGTATATATATCAGTGTATATATGTAGATATATATATATATATATATATGTATATGTATAGTCTAATACATAGTTATATAAGTACTAATATATGTATAGATATATGTATAAATATATATATATATATATATATATATATATAAGTATATAGATATATGTATATATATGTATATATATATATGTATATATCAATATATACAAGTCTACGTATATATATATATATATATATGTTTATAATAGTGTATATGTGTGTGTGGGTGTGTGGAAGTGTTAGTGTAGGTGTGTGTGTGCGTCCGTGTAGAGAGTGAGAGAGTGTTGTGCGAGAGAGAGAGAGAGAGAGCGGGAGAGGAGAGAGCAGCCGCTCTGCTGGAGTGAAAGGGCGCTATTAAGGCGTTTGGGCGCGAAGGGCGTCGTCTGGGGCTTCCACGCGTGTATGCGCAGGCGTGTCTGCTCAGAGTGGAGTGTGCGGGAGTGGGGAGCGGAGAGGAACTCGCAGCGCACAGTGCTGCGTGGAGAGGAGTATGCGGGTGAGTGAAGCGGGTGACGCGGGCGAGTGGGGTGGGCTGGCAGATGTGCAGGAGAGTGCGGGTGACGCGGGAGGAGACACGTGGGCAGGCACGAGCACGGGCGAACGGCAGTCGCGGTGCGCCGGGTCACCAGGAAAGTGGGAAGCTTTCCGGTCACCCCACTGTAGCCAAAATGTCGCAAAGACTCGCGTGAACAGTGGCTACAGTGGTTGTCCGCGCCGCGCAACCGGGAGCTGCAGGTGGTGTGAGCGTGGCCGGCTCGCGGCTGGTGCATGCGGGCTGGCACGCGAAGGAGAAGGTCTGCACCGGTCAGTTGCGAGCGCGGAGAGCTCGCGACAGAGCACGCGGGGCTAGAGGCCGAGGGCGCTTGTAGCTTACGCGGAAGCTTGCTGGTGTTGCTGGGGAGCTTGGGGTGCTTGTTCGGCCCCTGTAGAGGTGCGTAGAGGTCGGTTGCGAGTGGAAGCGAGCGAGCATTAGAGCGAAGAAGCGGGAGGTGAAGTCTGCAGGAGCGCGCGGAAGGGGCTGGGGCGCTTGCAGGCTTGCGCGGAATGGCTGCTGCTGCTGCTTCAAGCTTCAGACCTTGAAGCGTGCGGCCATGGCGTAAGGTGCTGGAAGCTTAAAATAAACTAGAAAAGAGCCACCACGCCCACCGGCTCTTTGAAGAGCTGGGTGATGGTGGTCTCACTGTGGTGGTGTGCACCACAGTGAGAGCTCCTGCCCGCCGGGTATCTCCTTGGAGGAGGAGGGCCGGCTTATGGAGGGGAATGGAGGAGAGGGTGGTGGCCTGGAAGAAGTGCTGGAGGTTTCTTTGGCTGGGACCAGGCTTCCTTTTGAAGGTAGAAGCCGTGGCTTTTTATAGGAGAAGGCATGGCCGTGCATGGCTCATGCAGGGAATGGCAACCGCAGGGAAGGGCTGGCAGGGAGAGGCTGCTGCGGGGAAGCAAGGCTCGCGAAGAAGAAGATGCAGCCGTGGGAAGGGAGTCAAAATCAAAAAGAAATTAAAAATGGAGATGGGAATATTGCAAAGATGCACTTGAGGAAAAAAGTAAAATGCAAGGCCACTTATTTCATTCTCCTCTCCTCTCAATTAGATGCATGTATACATGTATTTTTACAAATGCGATTATGGCACCCTAATATGCATAGGTAGTGCTAGGAAATAGCACAAAAAGGTACTATTGCAGGTGTATTTTTGCGGTGCAATCAGCAACGTAGGTGGTCTGTGGTGGCCGCTAGAGCTCGCCGGTGGTATGCCGACGAGATGGAAGACAGAGTCGCGGAGGTTGATGTGGAGGTCGAAGTGGAGTATCGAAAGTGCTGCTGTGAAAGGGAGAGGATGAGCAGTCGATGGAGATAGGTAGCAGACGACGGGGATCAGTGTTGGCCCTGGTTGTGGTATGGCCGGTGCCGAAGACGAAGATGGCTCTGGTGGGGGTTGGACGGCGAGGACGAAGGAGATAGGGTCGTCGGCCAGTACTGTGCGACGTGGAGGAAGACGAGGAAGGAGTATCTGCTGCCAGTATTGTATTCAGATGACAAGGAGAGGAAGGGAGAATCACCGGAGCTTGAGGAGCCTTTCGGTCGGATTAGGAGGGAGGAAGTTAGGGTAGATCCGGTTTAAATTGAGCTTAAGAGGTTCGGTATGATCTTGAGGTCTTTTTATAGGCCTTTGGAGGAAGTTTTGAGTTTGGGAAGCAAGCTTCCCAAGCTTGGAAAGCTTCGCTGGAGCTATGAATTCTAGGATACCCTAATTTCTCATGCGTTCACATGAGAGATTGGAAAGGTTTTAGGGCGTGGGAATTGGTTCAAAAAAGAAGGGAATTCCTTGACGAACTTCCCTTTCAAATCTGAGAGGGATTCGTTAAGGAATCAAGGAGATCTTGCCAATTTTAGGTCGCCGGAGTTTGTAGGAATAGGATTCATGGCAGTAGGGGCCTGTTTGTGAAAATGATGACAAAGTTAGGGGCCATTTTGTAAGGATTTTGAAAGTTAAGGGCATATGTGTGATATAAAAGAATCCGATAGGATCAAATTACAAACTAGGTCAAGACAATCTCAGATTGGGCCCAAATTTTGGTACAAACCTAATATGGGTCTAAGGAATCCAATGCTGAAGTTGGATTTTGGTTTTGACCAATTTTGATTGGGTAATTTATGCAAAAACCCAAATTACGGCAAATGTCTTTCTGGGACTCTGTTTTAGGTCAAGACAGGTTCTGATGGTTAAATTGAAGGTACCAAACCCTAGATAATATTTTTGTATCAATTTTAAAGGTTTTAGGTGAATTTTATCTTGACCAGAACCTCAGTTAATTAAGTGGGTTTGTTTTTAGGGTTTTAGAAGTCATTTAATTCTTAAAACATGTGAAAACCCTTTTCTGTCTGTATGAACCCACTTGTCGTATAGTTAAGATCGTTTGACCCTTAATTACCCCCTGGGAAACACGTGATTGTATTGCATTTATGATATGATGGTAAAATTACAATTTTAACCCTATTTTCTTATCTTTCTTTCAAAATGATTATGCAATGAATTACAGTCCTCTTGCAGTTATATAGGAGCATTTAATGACTTAATTAGATCAAATTGTGCTAGTTATGGCTCATGATGGTGTTCCCTTTGAGAGCATGTGCGATGCATCTGATTATGCTGTAGGTGCGGTACTGGGGCAGAAAATAGACAGGAAACTCGTGGTCATCTACTACTCTAGCAAGACACTTGACAAGGCCCAGCGTAACTACATAGTTACTGAGAAAGAGCTGCTAGCCGTAGTATTTGCACTGGAGAAGTTCATATCATATCTTTTGGGTTCTCGTGTTATCATATACTCAGATCACACTACTGTGAGGCACCTCCTTGCGAAGGACGCGAAACCTCGACTAATTCGCTAGATCTTGCTATTGCAAGAATTCGATCTCGAGATTCGCGATAAAGCAGGAAAACAGAACGTGGTAGCTGACCACTTATCTCACCTTCCTTCTGATAGTATCGACCCTTCCGGACCCATCACATAACACTTTCCCGATAAGCACCTCCTGACTGTTAGTACGGGACTTCTTTGGTTTGCTGATTTAGTGAACTACTTGGCATCACATCAGATTCCATTCAACTGGCCAAAGGCTAAGAAAGAAAAATTGCTTTCCGATGCCAAGTACTACATCTGGGAAGACCCGTACCTCTTCTGCATTGGTGCTGATCAGATCATCAGATGGTGCATCCTGGAAGCGGAGAATCAGGACATTTGTCCTTCTGCCATGACCAAGCCTACGGCGGACACTTTTCCGGACATAAAACCGCAGCAAAAGTCTTCCAGTGTGACTTTTATTGGCCCACGATTTTCAAAGATTCATACGATCACTGTAAGGCTTGCAGTCGTTGCCAGACCTTTGGCAACATGAACCACCGCGATATGATGCCTTTACAGCCGATTCTCGTATGCAAAATCTTCGACATATGGTGGATTGATTTCATGAGACCCTTCCCTATTTCGTACGGCTTCGAATACATTCTTCTCGCTGTTGACTACGTGTCCAAATGGATCAAAGCCATCCTGACCTGAACCAACGATCGTAAGGTGGTAATATAATTCATTCATCAGAACATCTTTTCTTGGTTTGGGATTCCACGTGCCATTATCTCTGATGGAGGGACCCATTTCACGAATGCTCAGTTCAGATCACTAATGGCCAAATACGGGATGTCACACAGAATCTCTACTCCTTATCACCCCCAAACCAACGGTCTAGCTAAGCTATCGACACAAGAGATCAAGAAAATCCTTTAGGTCACTGTACGACCTGACAGGAAAGATTGGTCGTCCCAACTTCCGAAAGCCTTGTGGGCTTATAGGACCACCCACAAAACCTAATTGGGCATGTCTCCTTTCAGATTGGTGTACGGGAAGGCGTGTCACCTCCTCGTCAAGTTGAAACATAAAGCCTATTTAGCTGTACAGAAGTGGAATCTAGATCTTTCTAGGGTAGGAACTCACAGAAAGCATCAAATGAGCGAGATCAATGAATTAGGCAATGATGCGTATGAGAACTCACGAATTTGCAAAGAGCAGGTTACGGCCTTTCACGACAAACACATATCTAGAAAGATCTTTCATCCTGGTCAGAATATCCTACTCTTTGACACCAAACTCAAACTATTCCCAGGAAAACTCAAATCGAAATGGATTGTACCATATCTTATCAGATGAATTTTTGGAAATGGTGTCGTTGAAATCAACCAACCTAGCCTTGATTCTGAACCCTTTATCGTGAATGGCCAACAACTTAAGCAGTTCATTGAACTCACTGATACGAACTTGGCAGAGGTATCTTTTGGTCTCCATTCTCTTAGAGCTCATTGCGCCCGGTTGATGACGTTAAACTCAGCGCTTAACGAGAGGCAACCTGTCATCTTTTTGAAAAACCCAAAACCATTCTTGACACATCTTTTGCTGAACTCATATTGCACCTTAGGGTTTGTCCATTAGAACAACCGACTCCACCTCTGGTACTCGTACCTGAGCTTGAAATCGTTTGCAGCAGTCACCCCAACCCGTCCACCCATCCAAAACCTGTTCTAATGTCTGAATTCGCACCCACCTAATTTGCAATGAGGACATTGCAAATCTTAGGCATGGGGGGTATTAAAGTGCAAAACGCTGTGAGAATCACTTCACAAGAAAGGATGTCATCAAAAAAATTACATATCCCAGAAACCAAAAAAAAAAATTGAAAAAGAAAAAAAATGGAGAAGGGAAGAAATTTTGAAGATCAATTTGCATATCATTTTTTAGGAGAAAAGGAGAGGTGATATAAATGTCAAAAAGGAGCACAATTTGAAAAGAAAAAAGAGATAGTCTTTAGTAAAAGATTAAGGAATCTACTTAGTTCTAGACCAAATAAAAAAGAAAGAAAATGAAAGACAAAAAGTGCTAAGAGACAAAAAGAGATTAGTATGAACGCTGATCTTAGGCCTCCTGGGCTATGATTTTAGGCTTAAAAATTCAAGTATCCGTTAAGTTCTGGATAACCCTCAAGAGGTTGAGGAAAATGCGAAACTTAAGTATTAGGTCTAAGGCTTAAGGATTATTCGGCTTTGTTAACTAACCTCTGGTTTGCGGGACTCGGTAACCTAAGCACCCCATCCGCACATAGTTTGGTTCAGTGCGCTTAATTATCAAAATCACGCAAATGCGTTAAATCTGTTCTAAGAAAAAGCTACCTAGATTAAGAGCGGCTGATCAATACAAGTTGATTTGGAAGAGTTCCCGGTGCGGAGAGGCGAGAAATTCCCCTTGAAGATGCGCAATAACATACCGTCTCATCAGTGCTTGTCTCCTAGGATATCTAAAATATCCTATCGGGGTCATGTAAGCACCTTGTGCTGGTTCATATGCCACAGGCGGCATTATCACGAAATGTCAATTTCCAGAGTCTGGATTTAGCTATAGAACGCCATGGGCGAGATTATCCCGAAATCTCGATTGCTAAGGTTCTGGGGATTGCCATGGGTGGTGTTATCTCGAAGCATCGATTGCCAGGGACCCTGCAAGGATTGATGGTGGGAGCTAGGAATCCGATACAAATCGTGTTGTAAAGCCAATCTGAAGCTAGAAATAAAAAGAAAAGAGAGAGAAAACTCTCTAAAAATAAAAAATTCTCATGTCTCTCTCTTACAAAAATGCACTGCAAACTGAACCTGGGGTAAAACATGTTACAAGCATGGGTGCTTTAACCACGGAGTTCAACGAACCTTAGGTTAGTTTTTGTGGGCCTTAGAAACCTTCGTGGCGGACTGAGGCTAGAGCTGGTCAAGTCCAAATCTTGGTTGGTACTTGAGTACCTCTAGGGCTATTATTAGCATTCTGATCTAATCTACAAAAGAAAGCACATAGCAGAAATCTGAGCATACAAAGTCATATGGTCTAGAATCTAAGTTAATTCCATAAGATTTTGCTAAGTGACTTGAAAAGCTAGGCATGGGGGTATGATGAGAATACCATCATGAGCCATAACCAACTCAATTTAGTCATTATCAAGGAATAAATGCTCCTACATAACTGCCAGAGAGCCCTAAGTCACTGCATAATCATTCTGAGAGTAAGACAAGAAAATAGGGTTAAAACTATAATTTTACCATCATATCATGAATGTAGAACAACTGCGAGTTTTCTCAGGGGGTAATTAAGGGTCAAATGGCCTTAAATGTCCAACAAGTGGGTTAGTACAGACAAAAAATGGTTTTCGCGTGTTTTGTGAATTAAATGACTTCTAAAATCCTAAAAATAGACCCGCTTGATTAATTGAGGTTCTGGTCAGGTTAAAACTCACCTAAATTCTCTAAAATTCATAGAAAAATATTCTCTAGGGTTTGGTACCTTTAATTTGACCATCAGAACCCATTTTGACTTAAAACAAAGTCTCAGACATATATTTACCTTAATTTAAGTTTTTGCATAAATTACCCAATCAAACTTAGTCAAAACCAAAATCCAACTTCACCATTAGATTCCTTAGGCCTAAATTAGGTTTGTACCAAAATTTGGGCCCAATCTCAGATTGTCTTGACCTAGTTTGCAATTTGGTCCTGTCTAATCACACATATGCCCTTAACTTTCAAAATTCTTACAAAAAACCTCCTAACTTATCATCATTTTCACAAATAGGTCCCTGCTGCCATGAATCTTATTTCTACAAACTCCGGCAACCTAAAATTAGCAAGTTCTCCTTGATTCTTTGACGAATCCCTCTCAGATTTGAAAGGAAAGTTCGTCAAGGAATTCCCTTCCTTTTGAGCCAATTCCCACACCCTAAAACCTTCCCAATCTCTCATGCGAATGAATGAGAGACTAGGGTATCCTAGAATTCCTATCTCCGACAAAGCTTTCCAAGCTTGGGAAGCTTGCTTCCCGAGCTCAAAACTCCTTCCAAAAGCCTATAAAAAGACCCCTAGATCATGCCGAGCCTCTCAAGCTCGATTTCGACTAGATCTACCCTAAATTCTTCCCTCCTAATCCGGTTGAAAGGCTCCTCAACCTTCGGCGACTCTCTTTGCCTCTCCTTGTCATATGACTGCAATACCGACGGTAGATACTCCTTCCTCGTCTTCCTCCGCGTTTCGCAGCATCAGCCCACATCCCTATCTCCATCGTCGCTGTCCAACCCCCACTGGAGCCATCCTCGTCTCTGGTGTTGGCCATACCGCAACTGACGCCAACTTTGATCCCCGTCGTCCGCTACCTGTCTCTATCGACTCCTCACCCTCTCCCCTTCACGGTAGCACCTTCCATCTCGCCGGCATACCACTGGCGAGCGCTAGTGGCCACCACAGACTGCCTACGCCGCCGCTTCCACACTCCTCACCATCTACTCGACTTAGAAACTAAAACCCCTCAAGTAATTGAGGGGATTAGCCTCTCTAACACCTCATTGTACAACCCACCTCCAGAACTTCATTTCCGCCTTCGCTAGCCACCTACAACCACCTTCGCAGTATGCCACCACCACCATCACATTTGCTGCATCCCTACGAAGCTTCTGAACTTATTTAACTTGGCCGCAAGGCCATATTCTTGTTTTTAGGTCTTCATTGCCTTGATCGCCATTAGCGAAGCTTTTAACATAGCTTCAACCTCGCTCCAGCATTTGCAGGCCCCAGGCGAAGCCCCAGGTGCCGTGGAACATCTCCAGGAGCGCAACCAAGGAGCCAATTTGGCTCTTTGACTAAGCCTTTGACCACAATTGCACGAAGCATCAGCAGCGGCGCATGTAGAGGAAGGGAGGTGGTATTAGTCCCACCTTGAAAGTTGAGAAGTGCTCATGCCCGCATAAGTTGAATTTGTGTTTTGGGCTTATTGCCTCAGAACACAGGGTGAGGTCCCATTAGCCTCACTCGATCCAACCCACCTAAGCTCTCACTCCTCGCTCACCACCCACTGCCGGTGAGCCTGGACCTGGGTGCGCACTTGACCTGAATACCTGATTACCCGTTACTGTGGAAGGCTTTGGGAGAGTAGATCCTAGAGAGAGAAAGAGAGAGAGTGCACGGGGACAGGGGGTTTTTGCTCTCACTGATACCTGTGCGACCCTTAGTCATAGAAAGAAGCAGAGAAAGAAAGGAGAAGAGAAGGAGAGCAGCTGAGACAGAAGTAAAGAAGGAAGACCCTTGAGTCCTTTGGAAGCACTGTAGCAACTGACTGTTCAAGCCATCTGATACAAGCCTCTACCATCTGATTGCATACATTTGAGGCTTTATTTCCTTGATTAATACTGTTGATCTAGTTGCTATTATTGTGAGGAGTAATTGGTGATTCAAATCACCATTTTACTTCATTCTTTTTACACATTGATACTTGACATTATTATTATTGCAATCTCTTATATCATTGATTCAAATTGTGATCTTGAGTTTTAAATTGCCATATTGTTCCCTGTGTTCGACCTCAGACTTCAAATTTGAGTAATAAATATTATATGTTTTTGCATTGATTTGATCTATACTGCAATGCAATGATTTTAAAACATGTTCAGAGCGACTAACAGTCCTTGCCTTATAGATTCTAGCATTCTCATAGGCATTATTTCTAAGCTCCTCCAACTCAGATAGTAGGAGTTTCCTAGTCTTCTCAGCTAACTTTATGTCAAAATTGCATTTCTTGATGGCCCAAAATACTCAGTGTTCTATTTCTACGGATAAGTGACATGCCTTACCAAACACCAAACGGAATGGAGACATATCAATTGGTGTTTTGTACGTCGTACAGTAGGCCTAAAGAGCATTATCAAGCTTTTGGGTCTAAGCCTTCCTATTAGGCTTAACCATTTTTTGCAGAATATTCTTGATCTCCTGATTGGAGATCTTGTCCTGTTCGTTCACCTGGGGGTGGTAAGGTGTGGAAATTTGATGATTCATCGGTGTTTGGCTAGCAGATTCCTAAACTAGGCATGAGTGAAATGCGTGCCACCATCACTAATGATGGCCTGAGGAATCCCAAATCGACTAAAAATATTTTTCTTAACAAAGTCAATGACCACTTTATGGTCATTGGTTCGGGTGGGAATCGCCTCAATCCATTTGGACACATACTCTGCAACAACTAGAATATATTGGTGTCCAAATGAAGGAGGAAAGGGTCCCATGAAATTGATGCTCCAAATGTCGAGGATTTCGACGGGAAATATCAGGTTTAGGGGCATTATATCTCTCTTGGCCATGTTCTCGATTGCCTGGCATCAGGAGTATGACCTTGAGAATTCTTAGGCATCCTTAAATAAAGATGACGAATAGAATTTGTATTTCAGAATTTTCGCTACCATCTTTTTTTTGAAAAAATGTCCACCACATGTAGACGCATGGCAGAACTGAAATTACTATGGAACTCATTTTCCGGGATGCATCGACGAATAATCTGGTTAGTGCCGATGCGGTACAGCTCAGGATCATCCTAAAAATAACATTTGGCCTCGGACATAAGTCTATCCCGTTGTTGCTTGTTCCAATCCTAGGGGATTTGACCAATGACCAAATAATTGATGCTATCCGCAAACCAAGGAGTTTGGATAACTTGAGACCGTAAGGATAGTCTCATCCAGGAAAGTGTCTGAAATTGGGATATCCAGATGAGGAGAATCAATTAGGATTCTCGAAAGATGATCCGCCATTACATTTTGTGCCCTGGATTTGTCTTTGATTTCAAGATCAAATTCTTGAAGTAAAATAATCCAGCAAATAGCCCAAGAGATGTTTCAAGGCTAAGGGGTCAGTGTAGATAATGACATAAGAACCTAAAGGATAAGCCTTAAATTTTTCCAAAGCGAAAACTACAGCTAGCAATTCCTTTTCAGTAATGGTGTAGTTCCTCTAGGCCTCGTCCAGAGTCTTGCTAGAGTAGTAGATAATAGAGGGCTTTTTATCTATCTTCTGACCCAAGATAGCACTGATCGCATAATCAGAAGCATTAGTCATAATCTCAAATGGGGTTGTCCAGACCGGTGGTTGCAACACCAAGGCGTAGATTGTTGTTAATCTCAAATGGGGTTCACCCGCCCGGTTACCCAGTCTCGTCCGCGCTCACGCCCCGCGGACCTAACCCGACCCGACTTAGACTGACCTACACTCCTCTCCCACCACGCACGCCGGTGGGCCTGGACCCGGGCGCGACCCGTACCCGACTACCCGGCAGCTCTGGGAGAGCTATCCCATGAGCGGTTTCTGAGAGAGAGAGACGCGGGGGGGGGAGGGTAGAGTAGGTTTTGTCCTCTGACGTAAACTCTGAAGTGTGCAGGCACAGGTGAAGAAGAAGGACCGCGGAAGAAGAAGGAAGCTGAGGGAGACACTGTAGCAACAAGCAGTTTAAGTCGTCTGATTGAAAAATCAGACGACGTCCTGACAGGAAAAAGAAAAGAAGAAAGAAGGAGATCTGAAGAACAACAGAAGAAGGCGAGGCAGAAGAGAACACAAAAGAACAAGGAAAGAACTGAAAGAAGAAGAGCACGAGAAGAAGATCTGAAGAAAGAAAAAGAAGAAAGAAAGGAAAAAGAAGAAGAACAGGACCCGCTCTGCAGAAGAAAAAGGAAGAGCAGGAACAACTGAAAGAAGAAGAAGAACATCACCACTGCAGATAAAGAAGAAGAAGATAACAGAAGATCTGAGACGAGGAGAAGCAAAGAGAAAAGAAGAAAAGACAACAATTTCTTTCTCTCTCTTTCTTTATTTTTGTAAAAGAAACTTGTACCCCTAGAATACAACTTGCTCCCTGAGTTCGACCTCGGGAACTCTTTTATTTTCCGAGTAAAAAATTTTATATTTGAAATGTTGGCAATAACTGGCTATACTACAACGCTATAACAATAAAACCCGGTTGCCGTCAGCGTTTCATTTTTTGGCGCCGCTGCCGGGGAGCAACGGCTATTCTAGAGGTAAACATTCCTGTTTCTTTTTAATTTATGATAATCTCCTCTCTTTTGTGCAGCTACAGGAAATCAAGAAGACAAGCAACCACACGACAACCACTCCGAGGACAGGTAAATTTTTCCTCTCGCTATTAACCCCTAAACTCTAAAGAGGAAGAAAAGAAAAGAACAAGCAATATAGGGCTAACCTGTCTTCCATACTTAGTAACCATAAAGAGTTGCATGTTTTCAACTCATCACTCCTGCACACTATTAAGGGTATTTAAGGGCTAACACATTCTTGCTTGAGCCCTAATTACCCAACAAAGAGTTAAATGGACCAAGTAGAGCCAACATAAGGTCAAACATTAGGATTTCAGTAGAGACACACCCCTTAATCAAGAATTGAGGAAATCCAAAAGAGGTGTGCCCAAGCCATTGATTGAAAAGAAAAATCCTAAACAATTGGCTCTCTCTAAACACTTGAACCCTAAAACAAGGCCTAACTTCTCAAGGAAACCACTAGGTGAAGTTGACCCCTGGGGTCAACCAACCTTCAAACTAGGCCACTTTGTTCACAAAAATACCTAAAGTTCAAGTGAAAACCTAAGCACCTTGATCTTAACATAAAAAAAGGTAGACTTAAGAGGTCAAGATCCCCATTCTGGTCTACCTGGAACCGCAGTGACAAGAGAGGTCGGGTGGGGGAAACCCTGTAACCCGTGGGGATGCTCTACCGTGTAGGGGTCTTTGCGGGACTCTCCCTTTCTGGCTGCCCAGGTAATTCTCAGGTGGATGATCTTTCTGATTAAGGGGTCCATCTGCCCCGCACCTCTATAGTCACCCAACAAATTTTTGGGTGTCTTGATTGGGTCCAGCACCTGCTTATCTCATCCAGTCCTTCAGTATTTTTCAGGAGGTCCTTGAAACCTCCTATAGAAATTCACTCTCCCCGAGGCTAAGCCTCGGCTCCTTTGTTTTTGCAAAAATCATTCACACAGCCCTTCTTTCCTCTGATTCTGAACAAAATCCCCTTCTTCCATCTTGATTCAAACTTTGATTCTATATCTTGATTCCACCACCTGATCCAATTATGCAGCCTAATTACCTAGCAAGACTACCATTCAAAAAACCTGAATATATGAGATCCATGAAAGATAAGATGATTGAGGATGCCCTTGAAATCTATGAAATCAAACCGTCAACACCAGTAGAAAACATTCAGGTTGATGTCCCAACAACCACAGCTTTCATCATGAACTGTGCCCAAATCCTATTGACTGAAATTTCAAAAGGATCAACCCGAGATATGCTCATGACAGGATACATTGAGATAGACAAATTACACAAATCTGAATACCTTCAATGCTTGACAAATCCTGTACTTTGGGAACAAAACCAAGATGCTCTTGAAAAACGGGTAGAGATGATGAGACTTTTAGAAAAAACTATCAACCAAAAATACCCGTATACACCGGAAATAGAGGATGAGTCATCTTGGAACAGTACTAAAAATCAATCCAGTTTCCCAGACCTTGGGACTGAGGCACAAGGTGGTTGTCGACTCCCAACCCAAATAGAAGATAGCATTAAAATAGGTTGGGAAGTTGCAGGAGAACACAATGCTGAGCCAACCCTAGGCCATAAATCACCAAGCTTAGAACTCCAAGACTCCTGCAATAACAAGATTAGAATTGAACCTCTGGAGGGTATAAATTCCGCCCCTTATTTTGATAAGGTAACCCTCGAAGGTTATTCGGACTTAGGTTCTAATAATTCTACCCACATCCTAAGCCTAGAACCTAGATCTGAAACTTATTGGGAAGATTATGAGGCCCCTTATGAGAAAGATCAAATTTTTACAGAATATGATTCCGGGCCTCTATTTGATGAATATCCCTCTCCAACATCCTCAGGAAATCTGATCGATTTTTCAGAAAACATGCCAATTTATGATATAGAAACTGAGGAGTTGGATGAGCAAGGTTTTAATGGGGTCTATCCTACCAGCTTAGAGCTTGAACAGAACATCTTTTTGAGCCCAGAAGTGACATATAGGCTAGAACCCAGTCAGGCTGCTGATTCCACATCTGATGATTTTTGCTGTGGTGGAATTCATGATCATTTTCGCCAACTCTCCGACAATTTCAGATCTGACTATAATTGCGGAGAGATTCCCCTTCCTGAACACGCCAGGCCTATCTACGACCTCAGTTCACATGACTCTGACTCTGACTCTGAGGTCCTGATTCCCGAGATCACTAATAACACAGAATCATTCCTTTTCGATCCTCAGGAACCAAAAATAGAAAATGCCAAGAGTGATTACAACCAAGAATCCAAATTTTTTCTCGAATCCGATTCCTTTCATCCTACAGACACTCTTCCGGCATTTGATAGTTACCCAGAGGACTCTCTACAGAAAACCACCTATCATCTGTTTCTAGAAGAGCCCTCGTACATAATGGCCACCTCGTCCGCACACACAGAACGGATCAAAACCTCTCCCAAACCCCGACCCGCAACCGGACTCAATTTCTATTCAGATTCACCTCTCACCGAGCCGATTGCATTTCCACATCGGGTTTCGAACATTGATCAGACTACATACCATGCTCTATCATTCTCTGATCGCCCCTGTAGGGTTTCCGCGTCATTCATTGATTATTCTACGGGTCCCTACTCTGACCAGGCTGATTCGACTCAGCCAAACCCTGCGTTTACACTTCCACATCCATCTGAGCTTCATAGTTTATGGTGGGTTCCACACCTTTTTATCCACATCTATCAACCCACCAGATTGATTGGGTTTGGGCTGCATCATCAGCCTGTTGATCTGAACAAACACCTGGTTGGACCAACCAGGCTCTTAATCAAGGTGCTTGTCTTACAAAACTCTGCTGATTTGACCATCCCCTCTCCATCGCATTTCCCGCTTGGCTGAAGGCATCAAATTTAGCGCTCAACGGGAGGCAGCCCGTCATTCTCTTTGAAAACCTGAAACTTGTTCTGACAGCTTTTTGCACTTGAAGTTCACACTTTAGGACAACCGACTCCACCTCAGGTGCTTGCATCTGAGATTCATCAAAACAGCTATCCTAATGTATGAACTTAGTTGAATAAAAACCCCTAGGTTACAATGAGGACATTGCAAATCTTAGGCATGGGGGGGTAGGAAAGTACAAAAACTTGTAAGAAAAGGTTTCAAACAAAAAATTCACATATGCCAAAAATACCGTAAAAATTAAAAAAATTTTCGAAAAAGAATAAGAGGAAAAGAGGAGAAGGAAATTTTCAGAAGGAAATTTTGTGAAGGAGAAAAGAAACAAAATGAAAAAGGAGCACAAAATTATAAGAAAAGGTGATAGTCATTAGTAAGGAACTAAGGAATTAACCTAAGTTCTAGACCTCATTCAAGAAAATAACTGAAAAGTGCACAATGAGATTAGTAAGAATGCAAACCTTAGGCATTCTTGAATAGACTCTTAGTACCCATTAAGATCTGGACACTCCTCAAGAGGTTGAGGAAAATGAAAAGCTGAAGTATTAGGTCTAAGGCTTAGGGAGTATTTGGCCTCGTTAACTGATTTTTGGTTTACGGGACTCAGTAACCTAAGCACCCTAACCTCACACACAGCCTGGTTCAGTAAGCGTAAAAATCAGAATCACGCAAAAGCGTCGCAAAATTCTGAAAAGAACACCTAGAATAGGAGCGGCCGATCAACACAAGTTAATTTGGATGAGTTCCCAGCGCGGAGAGGTGGGAAATCCCCTCGAAGATGCGCAACAAAATATCATCTCCTCGGTGCTTGTCTCTTAGGATATTTACATATCCTACTGGGGGCATGTAAGCACTCTGCTGGTTCAGATTCCATGGATGACATTATCTCGAAGTGTCAATTGCCAGGGTCTGGATTCGGGCACGGAACACCATGGATGGGATTATCTCGAAATCTCAATAGCCAGGGTTCCGGGGGTTGCCATGGGCGGTGCTATCTCGAAGCATCGATCGCCAGGAACCCTTGAGGATTGATGATGGGAGCAAGGAATCTGATACAGACCATGTTGAAAAGCCAATCCTAGGCTAGAACTAAAAAGAAAAAGAGAGAGAAAACTCTCCAAACAGAAAAACTTTCTATCTCTCTCTTACAAAACGCACTGCGAACTGAGCCAGGGCTAAAATCATTTCAAGCACGGGTGCTTTAACCACAAAGTCCAATAAACCTTAGGTTAGTTCTTGTGGACCTTAAAAACCTTTGCTAAAGACTGAGGCTAAGGCTAGACAGATTTGGATCTTGATTGGTACTAGAGTACCTTTTAGGCCTATGGTCACCATTCTAACCTAATCTATGCTCAAATAAAAAAGGCACTTATCTAAAACTATTAAAAACTTCATGGTCTAGAACAAGGGTTGAAACCTTAAGTTTTTGCTAAGGGACTAGCAAAAGCTAGGCATGGGGGTATGATGAGAACCTCATCATGAGCCATAACTAGCTCATTTTGACCTAATACAAAGGATAAAAGCTCCTACATAACTCAAGGAAAGGCTTAACTTAGAGAATTCTGAGTTTAAGGAGAAAACAAGTCATAAGGGGTAAAAATGTAATTTTACCAGTATAATCTGCATACAGGGTAATTCAGGGCCCAAACATAGGTCAAAGCAATTTAATAAGAATAAAAGTGGGATGAGATGATCTAGCAAGGGCTACAGCAATTCCAAGAAACTAAATGATAATCTGTAACCCTAAAACAACCCACTTCAATTCACGAGGTTCGAGGCAAAGTAAAAATAGAATAAACGCTCTAAAATTCATAGAAAAATAATCTCTAGGGTTTAGAACCTTCAATTTGGCCTTCAGAACCCATTTTGACCTACATTGAGAACCATGCCCAATTAATAACTTAATTTGGGTTTTCGCATAAATTGACCGGTCAAACAAGGTTTAATATAGAAATGAAATTCACCATCAGATTCCTTAGGTCCTAATTAATCATGTATAAAAACTTGAGCCTAAGAAGAAACCTCCTTGACCGACTTTACACTTTAGTCCTCATATATTTACTTTTTGGCCCTCAACTTTTGAACCCTCGCATTTTGGCCCCTAACTCTCCTTCGTTCTTTGCGTTCAGGTCCCCCCTGCAAAACCTGCCAGCACCATGCTCCGGCGACCTTGCGCGGAGCATGGCGCCGCGCAGGGTGAGGGGGAGAGCCTGGCAAGTAAACCGGGGGTGCCCTGCGTCGTCAGCCGTCGCAGGGACACCCCCCTGGTCGCTGTAACCCGCCATACCGGCCGTGCGAACGCACGGACGGTATGGGTTTCCATCTCCGGCGTCCTCCGGCGAGGGAGACACGACGTCTCCCTCCGCCTTCCTCCCTGATTCGGTCCCTATAAATACCCCCGTCGCTCCACCGTTCTTCCCAGCTCGGATCTGACGGAGAAAACCCCCAACTTTCCCCTCCTCTCACTCCGGCAGACGCCCACCAGCTCCGGCGGTTCGTCCTCCTCCTCCTCTTCGCTCTGCCGTAATACCAGCAGCAGAGACTTCTTCCCCTGCTCTTCCCGCGCCACGCCGTACCCAGCTGGCGCCTCTCCGGCTCTCTGCTCGCCGCCGCCCCTTCCCCTGGGCATCTTCTTCTCCGGCGACAGTCGATACGACTGTCGCCCTGCTGCTTCCCCTTTCGTCCCCGTAGTTAGGTCAGAACTCCTCCCCATCTCCCCCTCTTTCTTTTCCTCACTGTCTTTTATTTGATTAAGCCCTCGACCGACCCTGACCATCGTCACCCCCTTCGTCTCCGGCCACCCTCCGGCGAGATGCCCCCATCGCTCCACAGCCTCACACGCCTCGCTGACCCTCACCGAACCTCCACCTCATCACACTGAGCACCCCCCACCCCTCCACTGCCACTCCACACCTCCGTAACGCTCCCCCAAACAAACCCATTTCTCCGGTTGCAGTCCAGCCTAGGGCTGCCGCCAGACACCACCTTGCGGCTTGCCGCACAGCTCCACACCTTCGCCGTGCCACGGCGAAGGTTCCCCAGTAGTTTGATCAGGCCGAGAGGCCATATTCGTGTCCGACAGGTTCTGAGGCTCGACCGCCATTAACGCCACATTGAAGCAGCTTCTCCCGCGCTCCAGGCTTGAGGACTCCAGGTCTCCAGCTGCTGCGGATTACGGGGATTCCTGCGAAGGCAGCCAGCCAGCAACCGACGCAAATCGAAGCTGCAGCTGCAGAAGCAAGGCCGCGATCTTCCAGCAGGCGCACGCGAGGAGAGGCCTCCGTTTAGTCCCACATCGGTAAGCCTCACAACTCTTTCACCGTTTAAATTGATTTTGTGAATAAGCCTTACTGCCTCAGCACACGGGGTGAGGTCCCCTTCACCCGCCCGGTTACCCGGTCTTGTCCGCGCTCACGCCCCGCGGACCTGACCCGACCCGACTTAGACTGACCTGCACTCCTCGCCCACCACGCACGCCGGTGGGCCTGGACCCGGGCGCGACCCGTACCCGACTACCCGGCAGCTCTGGGAGAGCTATCCCATGAGCGGTTTCTGAGAGAGAGAGACGTGGGGGGGGGGAGGGTAGAGTAGGTTTTGTCCTCTGACGTAAACTCTGAAGTGTGCAGGCACAGGTGTAGAAGAAGGACCGCGGAAGAAGGAAGCTGAGGGAGACACTGTAGCAACAAGCAATTTAAGTCGTCTAATTGAAAAATCAGACGACGTCCTGACAGGAAAAAGAAAAGAAGAAAGAAGGAGATCTGAAGAACAACAGAAGAAGGCGAGGCAGAAGAGAACACAAAAGAACAAGGGAAGAACTGAAAGAAGAAGAGCACGAGAAGAAGATCTGAAGAAAGAAAAAGAAGAAAGAAAGGAAAAAGAAGAAGAACAGGACCCGCTCTGCAGAAGAAAAAGGAAGAGCAGGAACAGCTGAAAGAAGAAGAAGAACATCACCACTGCAGATAAAGAAGAAGAAGATAACAGAAGATCTGAGACGAGGAGAAGCAAAGAGAAAAGAAGAAAAGACAACAATTTCTTTCTCTCTCTTTCTTTATTTTTGTAAAAGAAACTTGTACCCCTAGAATACAACTTGCTCCCTGAGTTCGACCTCGGGAACTCTTTTATTTTCCGAGTAAAAAATTTTATATTTGAAATGTTGGCAATAACTGGCTATACTACAACGCTATAACAATAAAACCCGGTTGCCGTCAGCGTTTCATTCCTCCAACCAGGGTTATAAGTGTTGGAATACGGGTTTGACCTAGCATTCTCCTGTATAGCATGCACATCCTCATAGGGAAAGGATGGAGAAATGGAATGATGAGAAAAAAATGGGATCAAAGGCCCCAGTTTGGAAACCATAATGTTTCGAGAAATTTTGGCTCATAGGTTGAGTCGACTCAAGTTGGTTCACAAACTCCCGCCCCGTGGAAGCTCATGAAGAATGGAATGCCGAACTCTGGGATTGAGTGGGTGTAGAGGTGTTTCCTGAATTTTCAGACATTCACTCTTCCATCCTTTTCGCAACAAGGTCCACCTTATTTAATTTATTGCAAATCAATTCCATGTCAAATGAATGAGAGTTCTGAATCTCATTAGCATTTGACCTGGGTTGTTGGGACTGGTTGAAAGTCTCCATGGAGGCATGATTTATTGAATTCTCACTCATTTCCTCGAACAAGTCATATGAGCTATTTGCATCCCTATTGAGGAAATTGCCTCCACAGGAGGCGTCCACATGATTACGGAGTTCATCTACCAACCCGTGGTAAAATATCTGGACAAGTTGCCATTTTGGCACCTTATGGTGTGGACACCTCTACAATAGATCCTGGAATTGCTTCCAGGCACCATGAAACGGTTCCCTCAGTCGTTGGGCAAAAGTAGTAATCACCCGTCGTAAAGCATTGGTACATCCAATTGGGAAGAATTTCTTCAGGAAAGCTGACTTAAGAGCAGCTCAAGTTTCTATTGGCCTTCAAATGGTCTGGTACCAATGTGCAACCTTATCCCTGAGAGAATGGGGAAAAAGCTTTACGATCATTTGCTCTTCGTTCACATTCTTAGCTTTGGTGGTCTGAACCAAAGTGGTCAGATCCTCCAAGTGCTGGGATGGGTCCTCAGAGCCAAGTCCATGGAAATGTTTAATCAGGCTTAAAACCTAGGACTTGATTTCTACATCTCCGGTGGGAATTGTGGTGCCGGGATGTTCCCTGTAATTTGAAGGATCATAGAAATCCTTCAAGGGCTGAGCGCCCTAACCATTCACCCGTTGGAACCATTGCTGCATCTGTTGCAGTTGGTCCAATTGCCTCTGAATCAGCTCCTGCTGGTTTGGGGGTAGGCGAGGTGGTGATTGGTCAGCCATGGGATCTATTTGACTATGACTCAACCTCCACCTTCGGGAATGGTCTAAAGGTACTTCCAAGTGAGGATTTAGTGACCTCCTTCCAAGTATGCACTAGAAGGAAGTCGGAAGGACAGGGGAAAGATATGGAGCTCTACAACACAAAAATACAAGCCTGTCCTTAAGTTGGGTAGCCTAAGGACCTATGCTTTAGAAATAGACTCCGACCACATGACGAATTTGATGTTCTTACTCTCGAAGGTGGTAAAGTTGGGTCGGTGAAGTAGAGGGAGTGTCACGAGGGCCAACACCTACTCAATTTTAATTAAGGCCTGGGATAATAGTGCTTCTGGAATGTGATGGGCCCTTAATTGGGTTATGCCATTAATGATCAATTCGCAAGTATGTATGTGCACAACCAATGATTTTTCAAGCAAGATTAAGTTTTGGTGAGGTGAATTTTAGGATTTGAATCTTGCTTAGTAGCTTTCAAGATTTAGATATTAGATGTATTCAACCAAGTTTTGTGAGGCAAATCAAGTTTGAAAGCACGAGTTCAAGTATTTTCCTTTAAAAAATTAAAAGAATTTGGAGTGCCTGGTTTTGACCTAAATTTTGAGTCCTATGGGGCATCTACAAGATGAATCAGTTCTAAGTTAGGTAGTACGGCCTAAGCAACTCAACCAATTGGCCCTAATGCACCATCAATTAAAGCACACAGAGATGATTAACCTAATCTGATTTCTACTCTTTTATGTGTGTTGATGCGTGTATCGGTTCCATAGGTTGAAATCTCGGTTGAGTAGATAAAATCAAACAAGGTTATGTGCGTCAAATGTGGGTGTGTGTAGTGTGTGTGTTAATTTTATCCCACAATCAGAAATTTGTTTTTTGTTTGTTTCTTCCTGTGGGGGGTGAGATGAGTGGAGGTGGCAAGCAAGACACACAATTTCTATCCTAGGGTTTATGCAAACACCTAAATAGATTAAGTCTTGGTTATTTATGTGGTGAAAAGTGAAACTAGTGGGGTGAAAATCTGGGGGCACTTACAAACCACTTTACCTGCACTTTACTCTGATCTATCGCACTTGGATTTCCCTGCTAGGATACTTGCAAGATAGCAAATCAGAGACAAGAGGGGTTAGACAATAAGTAAATGCAGAGAAACATGAAAGAAGAAATCAAATTCTATTGCCTCCCCGGCAACGACACCAAAATGGTAAATGGTATTTTCACAAGTTAGGGTTTTGGAAAACTCATCATCGTAGTTGCAAAATATTTCTACCAAATAATATTTTACCGAAACTCCAAGGGAGTCACGTGTCAAACACAGGGAGGTGACATTTGTTTCTTTGAAATCCGCATTTCATTTTGTTTCTTTTTGGTAATTTTGGGCTTTGTTGTTTTCTTGGTATTTTATAAGAATGATAAAAGGAACTAACTACTTACAAAATGAATAAAAAGTGAGTAGAGAGATGAAACACAACTTGATAACTTGAGATAAAGTGATGTTTATTACAATTACACTAACCTAAGCAAACTAAAAGAGATAAAGGTGAGAGGAAATCTCCCAAAGTGGATGTTTGGTGAGATGACGGCACTTAGCAGTGGCTTGAAAGGAGGAGATGAGGTGCTGGACGTCAGGGATGAGGTGCATGAGGAATTTAGGTAGAGGGCTGGTTGACCAAGCTATAGGAATGGTGAAGAGGAGGTGGAGGTGATCGTCTACCTAAATGGAGGTGAGGGGACGGCTCTGGGGTTCCCTATGAAGGTGATGTGATGTGGGGGGAATATTTAGTGGCAGGATAGGATTCTACACTAATAAGGAGCCTTTAGAGCTTGGGAATAGAGCTTTTGGGAGCTTGGAAGGCTTTTTAGAGCTTTTAGGAAAGTGTGAATAGCATAGGTAGAGATGGGTAGGCAAGGGGGTGTGTAAGTTCTTATATAGTGGATGAGAGGGGGCTAAAATGAGCATGGGATAATTAGCAACATCCAAGACGTCGCTGTAGATCCCGCTTATTTGTTGTTGTAGCTAGCTCACGTGCTCGCTGGTGTCGAAGAGGACCGCAACTGTTGCCTGCTGGAGTGGATTGCTGCCATCGGATCGAGGACGAATGACTACGATAGCATCTTAGGCATGCTTGATCACCCGGGAGATGACACTTTGGATTGCGCCTCACTCAATTAGATAGAAGAGATTGCATCGACGACTTGAGCATCGCGCCCCTCACTGCGCATACGATCGTGCGTCCGCCCACACATCGGATCTCATGTGTGTAAGTCATGCACATCGGGAGGCACCACGTAGCCACTTCCTGTGTTGCTCGATTGCTCATCGACGGGCAAATTTCACCTGTGCGTGCTTCAGCGGATTAGGTCCGCACATGGGGCTTCGATCTCTTGATCGGTGTGCGTGCATGAGGGCATTGACCAATGCGCTACGGCCATCGATGGTTGAGCAGACGTTCTGATGGCCGCGAGCTCTCGACCATTAGATCTCAATCCAATGATCGAGATCTTTCATAGCTTTACCCTTTAAAGATGAGAAGGCGCACTGAGATGGATCTCAACTGTTGGATTGAGATCCAATGGCTAGGATCGCTCGGAGAGAGTGCTCTTGAGGCAAGATAGTGACTGTAGCCAGTGTTGGGCAGCTCTGATGGCACCACATGGTGCCATCTGGGCCGTCCATCTTCTTTCCTTTGTTGGGATTGCTATAGATGACGGATCGAGATGATTTTCATGTTGACGGAGTGTGATCGTCGTTCTGGATCCATCTGTATGGTCAGATTTTCCATTCAAAAATTGTAAAGATGTCAGATTGTCCCCTTGCCACACAAAATGTAATGATTAATATACTCATTACACAAATCATCCTAAATGCAATATGATGAATGTTCTGCATTATTTATGATCGAGGCGTGTTTCGCGAATTAAAATTAGGGGTTTGGCAAACTTGTCATCGTAGCTCGCAAAGCACATCTATCAGATAAAATTTATACCGAAACTCCAAGGGAGTCCCAGGTCGAACATGGGGAAGTGAACGTTTGGTTTTGAAAATCCGCGTTTCTCTTTTTATTTGTTTATTTCATTTTTGTCTTTTCTAATTTTTTTGGTATTTTTAATAGGGCAAGAGATTAGGACGATGAAATCTTTATCTACTTGCAAAAATGTAAGAGAGAGAGGGAGAAAGAAAGAGAGAGAAATAATCATCTACTCATGAACAAGTGTTTGTTACAACTGCGAAAGCAAGAAAACTACACTACGAAAGCATAAAAAGATAGAAAGGTGAGAGAAATCCCCCTCGACGGTTGCTCGGAGGACGACTCACTTTGACGTTGCTTGGAGGAAGGTGGTGAGGAGCGGGACGAAGGAGGACGGAGCTGGAGGACGGAGGATGGGACAGGACGACGTCGCGGTGAGGATCTTCTTCTTGAAGGGCGGTGAGAGGACGGCCATGGGATGCTCCACGAATGGGGATGAGGGGAGGGAAAACTATTTGGTTTTCTACTCTAGAGGAGCATCCTGTGCTTGGGACATGCTCCTCAAGAGCCTTGGAGGTGGTGAGAGGAAGAAAGGAAGAGATGGTTTGGAATGGTGGTGGGTAGGTCCTTTTATAGTGGAGGAGGAAGAACAAATTCATATTTGGGTCATTACCGACGTCCATAAACGTTGCTGCAGTTGCGTTGAAGGTCCACCTTTCAATTCCTCTTGCTGGCATGAGCAGACCATTAGCGACAGTTGCAAGCATCACTAAAGGCCCATGTCGCTGAAGATTCTCACCTATCCTCCATTGGCACTCGCTACGCTGGCACGCGCATCGCGCGCTGTGCGCTTCACGCACCCGTGCTTCTTGCACCGAGTGCGCACACGCACTGGCATGCGCTGCGCTACTATGGTTGTGCACTGCGTGCGGTTGCGGCTGTGGCTGTGCGTGGGGTGCTGCGTGTGGCTGCGATTGTGCGCGGTGCGCTACTGCTGGTCGACATTGGGCAGCCTGGGTGGCTCCACATGGCGCTACCTGGGCCGTCCATTCTTCTTTCTTTTGTAGAGGGGTCACGGTGCTCAGATCGAGATGATTCTCACGCTGCTAGACTGCGATTGTCGCTCCAGATCCATCCGTATTGTAGATTCCCTCCTAGGAGGGGGTGACGTAATAAAATTGCGGAAATATAATAAACAATCTTACAAAAATTAATCACACAAGGTACATAATTATTTTTAGGTGGAAACCCAAACCGGGTGAAAGCCACCACCTAACCCTCTCGAGTTAGGATTTTCCGATCAACGAAGTTGATCAAATCCACTAAACGAATCACTTAAACAAGGGTGATTCAACCTCCATTACAACCACGCTACAAGTGCGAGGGTAGCGTTCCTCAACCCCTTTTCCTCACGAGAAGGATTTTGTCCCACGAAGGAGACGGGAATTCGCAAAGCGAATACCCAACCAAATAACAAAGATAAAATAACAAATATAGTCCTATAGAGCCAACAAAGATTTAAACCTACCTTCTATAGGAATTAGGAAACTCCCCTTTGCAAGGAGTGCGTCAAATCGATGACGCGGGTACGTGAGCCACGCGACGGTGCAACGTCGCTCTCGTGAACTACAGCAGGAGAGTGGGTGCGCAAAGGCTTGATGCTCTCAAGATGTAGACCTTGAGCTTGGAGAGCAAGAGCTTTTCTTCTTAGGATCAAGAGACACAAAATGGTGTGAAAGTGTATTACTAGGTGTGTCTTGGTGTATCTAGGTGTCTTGGTGTATCTAGGTGTGCAAGAGGTTCCTCTCTATTTATAGAGGCCTTAGGAAAGCTTTGGAAGGCTTTGGAAAGCTTCCATAGCCGTTGGGTGTAAAGCCCAAGAGAATCAGGCCGAAATCAGGAACAATGATTGCACTGACAGCGTTATCAGATGTCTGATCATGGCATCAGACTTTTGGAAGATCACTTTAAGACGTCTGGGAACAAAGTCAGACGTTTGATTTTAGGCGGGTTTCTTCCTGACTTAAATCAGATCTAAACAGGGTTCTAGTGCAAGTCCATCAGACGACATACAGGACGTCTGGCACTATGTCTGGACGTCTGGAAACCTACTTTTTCGTGGGAATGGATTTCCAAGAGTTGCAACGGCTAGAAAATCTCTGAGAAGAGATTTTGGGTCAGCCGAGGCAAAATGGTCATTTATCAGACGTCTGGAAAGGCTTAAGGACGTTTGATAAGGCTCTAACGGTCATATCCTTCAGTGTTTGCTAAGCGAGCCAACGGTCCACTAATTGAACGTCTGGCAAAGTCATCAGACGTCTTCTAAGATGTCTAGACAGAGGTCTGGACATCTGATTTCATCAGATAGAGTTAACAAGTCTAGCCTAAATGTTATCAGACGTCTGAATCAACAATCAGACGTCTTAAAACACATTATCAGTCGTCTGATTTTGGAATTAGACGTCTGAAAAAGCTGTTTGAACCCTATATTGGTTTTCTAAGTTCTCTACAGAAAACCTAAGTACCCTAGGGTTGTGCTGGTGTTCCTAGGACTACTGTTAGGGTACTTTGAGGCTCTTTAACAAGATTTTCTAAGGAACAAAAAGAGCAAGGAAATGAAACGAAAAATACAAAGAGTACAAGAGAAGGAAATCTATCATATTCTTCATCTCCTTCCTTCTTCAAGCCATCGCTCCTCGTGAATCTCCTCTGTTCTCCATCAAGCTCCTCCAATCCGTCCTAAATGCGAGCTCGAACTCCATCTAATCACATCTCCATTTGCAATTTGCTTGAAATCTAAGACTTCAAGTGCAAATGTTAAATGACACGTGTTTTGTTATCATCAAAACAAATGATCGTGGTGCTCTAGCACCAACAAGGCACCAACACGTACAGTCGGATTTTCCATCCAAAACCCATAAGGATGTCACATTGCCCCTTGGCCATTGATCTTCCTCAGACTTCGTATGATGCTACGGTTCTCCGATCTAGACAATTTCAGAGGTGTTAGACTCCGATTGTCATCTTAATCAGATCCGTACGGTCCAATCATCCATCCGAGGTCCTGAAATAAGTCTTCTTCTCTCCTGACCATAAAAAGGACCTAATTAACCTAAAAAATATATAACTACTCTTAATGCAAAATGATGCATGTTATACAATATTTATAACATGAAATTCAAATCTAAGCCTAGGAACATGCATGAATAGTCATTTTAACCTAAATAGATATGTTTATATCAATTTACAATGCTAAATGCAATGTTAAGCTTTAGGAATTGACATAAGTAGTCATTTTATCATGAATAAATGCGTATTTATCAGGTGGCACCACATGTAGGAGGAGAGCGAAGAGGAGAGAGGGATTTGGGAGGAAGGGGGAGGCAGTTGGGGCCACATGAATAGTTTAGGTGACGTTTCTCGACTGTTCCTAATAAAACGGTTGACGAATGCATTTGAAAATTAACTTTTCACATAGACAATTTCAGAGAAGGATATCATCGACCGTTTATTTAATGGCAGTCGTGTATAAGCTTATTCTTAGCCATTATAAATGGTGGAGAATGGTCTCAACCACTCCGCCTAACAGGTAGGTAGGAAACTTAATGATCAAATTTTTGGCCACTGTTCCATCTTATAATGGTCGAGAATATTATTATTCTCAACTATGGTAGAATGGTCGAAAATTCATCATCGAGAACAATATGTTTTCTACTAGTGGTGTCAGATATGAATAGCTTCTCGAGGAGTTTAAAAACTCACAGGCATTATATCCTAAATTACTTGAGTTTGAGTTGAAGGAATTTGAGGAAACTCTACTTAATGAGATCACATCCGAGATATCACAAGACCATCACAAAGATTGGATGATTGAATATACCGAGAGTACGAGTGTCATCATGATATCTATACATGATTCAAAATCATTATCCCAAACATTAAGGAAAAGGCTAGATCTAATACCTAAATAAATTGATTACTGGGGGCAATGGAGACAAGGTCATACAGAGGTAGAATGGCGTTTGTAGATTAACGATTGTAGACTCACCATTCAAAGGATAAACTTGAGTAAAATCCTGACTACTATTGAGGATCCTTGTTATCCTCAATCTTCTAACTCTTATGAGGTTGATTTCAATTCTTTACCCATTAGACCTCTCAAGATGGCTCATGAACCTTCTTGCATTTATATTTATTGGCAAGTGGTTGGTTTAACTCTACATCATCAACTAGTCAATATATTTGGCCACTTTTTTTATAAGCCCAATCTTTTATGCTTATTTATATGGCTTGAACCTGTATCCATGGGAGATGATTGTCAAAGTACTGCATGTCTGACTATTGACGTAACATGTAGTGCTTGTTTGGAGACAACCCAACAGAGGCTATTGACACAGAAGTAACCCATGTGGTCTCTTTCCTTACTCCCTTTGCTTCTTTTTACAATGTGGACGTTGCAACATTTAGGCATCGGGGGTAGGATTCATTTTTGGCATATCATCCATTACATTAGGGCATGCGTCATATGCAGTAAGGTCAAATAGAATAGAATTGAGACCTTTTTCATTTAGAACCATTGGTCATAGATGGTAACACTATCATCTTCCATAACTAGCTTAATTTAGCCAAATTTTAAGGATAAATTTAGTTAAATCTCCTGTTTTTAAAAAAGGGCATAATTCAAGTCTGCCTTGAATTTCAGAAGAAAAAGGAAATTAAGTTAAATCTCCTATTTTAACGAATACTCACAAATGCAGATTAACTAAGGGGTGAGCCTATACTTAATGAAAGGTAAAATTAACTTAAATTCCTAAGAAGTAGGTGTGAACTGACTGATTCACGATTTTCTGAGAATTAAAGATTAATTTATGAATAAAAATCCTAATTACAGCCTCACTTCAATTGAAAGAGTTCTGGTGGAAATGAATGTAATCTAAACCTTTTAAAAATCATTTAACAATATTTATGAGATTTGGAACATTTACTTTTACAAAATGATTCCATTCTGACCAAAAATAAAGAGCAAGGGGGGAAATTGATACATTTTGAGTTAAAGTGTATATTACCCAGTCAAACATCATCAAAACCCAAATTTGAGGTCACCATTACATTCCTTGGGTACAAATTAGGTTACTCCAACATTTTGAGCTCAATATGAGTCCATCTTAACCAAGTTTGTATTTTACCCCATTGATCTTTGATTAATGGAAAAGCACCCCTACATTTTGAAGCTTCTTGCATATAGGTCCTTGGTTGACATCATGCTGATGTCAACCGACCTTCTTCTTCCTATTTGAGCAAGAGAAAATGACCCATCCATGGAGAGTTTTGCACATTGATTTGAGCCACCAAACTTGGTGGGATTGATCGTGAGATCAAGCCCTATCAGGCAACCCAAATCTTAAGATCCAATTTGGAGCAATTCTCGTCTATTGGGCCAAGATTTGTGAGTCCCAAGACTGACCAAAATCGTAAGCAAAACTTACGATTTTGGGATTAATTAATGCGGAATTCTTCTCCATATAAAGGCCTTGACATTTCCAAGCACATTTCATGCTCAATTTTGATTAGAATCCTTGCTTTCTTCTTCTTCCTCGTAGGAGAGTTGATGCACCTCGGAGCTCCGTCATCCCACTTCCTCACCCTATGCCACATACAATAGGCAGAGGGATTTCCTTCTCCTTCCTCCCACGGAGCTTCATGCAAAGCTTCGTGGTCCAATTCACCTTCCTCAACTCTGATGACCCCACCTTCTTCTCCCTCTCCAGCATACCTCTAGCGAGCTACTCCCCTCTTCCTTTCCTCTAATTAGCATAGGGCTTTTACTCCTTTCCCCTCCAATTAGGTTTCTGGAGCTCTTGAGCTTGTTCATCACCTCTACCACCTTCTCCGAACACAACCTTTGACGACACGTTCACCATCATAGTCTCATCTCCTCCGCCTTCTCCTCTACAAATTGACTTAGGCAAAATCTTCTCCTCAGCCTCGTCGAGCTTTTTCCCAAGCCAATTGACTCGTACATCACCTCCATCACCATCCACCATCACCACCGACGAAGCTTCGTCAAAGCTTCACCGTCACCGCCCTCCGTTCATGATTGCTTCCAATACATTTAGGGCTTTACTCCAACGTGCTCTGCTAGAGCTTTTGGTGTTTCTAATTGAGGTCAAGAGGCCATATTCTTGCACACAAGTAGCGACTGGAGTTGCTTCCTTCTCCGACGCCGAATGGTTCATTCGAGGACTAGAAGATGACGGCATCAACTTCATCAACTGCGGAATCCTTATGGTTCTTTATCCAGGCCGTGGATCTGAGATCCAATGGCCAATTGACTAGCTATCAACACCAGCATCTCATGGGCGAAGAACGAAGAAGGAAGTCCCACCTTGTTAAGAAGTCTCACAATTAGCCACATAAAGCAAAGCACACCCTATTGATTTGCTCAAGTAACAAGGGGTCGGGTCCCCATTTCACATGCGCATGCACATGCCTGCACACACATGGGTGGGTTTGGTTCTAGGTCTGGGACCATTTTGGATCCAAGAAGAGAGGCTTTGGGTCGATTTTTGGCTGAGGGTTGGACCAATTTTGCTTCGGTTAAGGCTTGGTTTAAAACAACATTTTTTGCATTAGATTTTGTTCATTCATTTTAAGTTTGAGTGTGACATTAATTGAGTAGTTTATTTCTTTTTGTATCAAACTCTTGTGCTTCATATTTTGTTCACTTGATTAGTGGTAATTGCAATTTCTTGTTCTTTGGGATGAACTCAGAACTCACATTTTGAGATTATAAATTTTTATTATTTCTGTCACTCTAATCATTATATTACAACGTATATTTTAAAACTCGGCAAAAGTGAATGAACATTTTGGCACTGTTACTGGAGAGTAACGTGCATTTACCACTATTCAGTTCATCTTCTTCGTACTTGATTTCTAACTTTGTCTTGCTTTTGATTGTTTTGAGGTGAACCAAGCACGGGAAAGCTCAGGACCACTGGCTCGGATTAACCACACCAAAGGCAGGTTAGCTCTCTTCCCTTTATTTTTTTTATCTTTCTATGAAGATAAAAAAAATAAAAAAATTAGGAAGCCAACCTTGCCTTACTTTTCTGGAATTATCATTCAAGGCACGAATTTTTTCGATTTGATTATGATCGAAGATATTTGATTGGATTAGATACACCCAATCCTTGCTTCTTGTGCTTATTAGGGACTTGCAACACCTTGGACTAATCACCCCCTTGTTTGAGTCCAAGGTGCCATATTTAGAATCAAATTGGACCTGAAATAGAGCCAATTAGGGTTTTGAACATTAGGGTTTGAAGTGCTAATACACACTTGCCAAATATAGAGGAAAAAAAAGTCTTCCCGCATATGTTGTGCTATCTAAGCCCTTGGTTGAATTGATCTTATTATCAAACCCTAAAATCAAGGCTCTAAGATCGCTATAATCATAAAAATTGAGACCTAATAACCTATTTGAGAGCCAAAATAGGGTGGTTTGGGTGACTTGACTCGGATTTCATCCTAAACCTTAGAGTAGGTTAGGTGGAGTTGGTTCACTTTGTGAATCAGCCAACCTAAAATTAGGTCACAATTTGAATCAACTTCCTAATTCAAGTGATAATTCAAGGCACAAATAGGCTTAAAATTGGTAGACTTAGGGCTCAATTCGCACATTTCGGTCTACTTGGAACCGCAGTGACAAGGTCGGGTAGGAGAAATCCCGTAACTTGTGGGGACGCTCTACCGTGTAGGAGTCTTTGCAGGGCTCTCCCTTCCTGGCTGCCTATGTAATTATTGAGTAGGTGAATTTTTGATCCATAGGTCCATCTACATTGAACCAGCCATAGTCATCCAATTCTTTTAGGTGCCTTAATTGGGTCCAGAACATCTCTAATCCCGAATCTAACTCTATAGTGCATGTATGGGAGGAGGTCTTTGAGACTAGTCTTATGACCTCCACTAGCGAGTCACACTTGTCAGGGTCAAACCCCGATCGACTTGTTTAGGTTGTCTTCTGATCCACTTGTCATCTCTTCGATCCATCTACATCTGAACCTAGTTCTCCATCCTTTATTTCTATGGAGAACCCAGATCACTAATGGTGTGATATTCAAAACCTACAGGACCAGTTGCAAAATCTCACCGGCTTGATTCATGCACTGTCCAACCCTCGGCCACGTACACATATGCGAGGTTACTATAATCCTACAGCTGTGGCTATCAAGCCCAGGGTGCATATTTTGGTTGGGGGACGTGATACTAAGTTAAAGCTAAATATTATTAACTTGATCCCCCACATCCAAGGATTGGGTTTTGATGACCCTTTTCAACATATTCAAGAATTGAAACATCTAGCTCAGACTCTCGGGCCAAATGTTTAGAACCGGAATGCCCTGCCCATGAAATTGTTCCCCTTCTCATTGAAGGATAAGGTTGCCCACTGGTATTGGGCTCTGACTCGACAGATCAATACTTGGAAAGAGTTACAAGCCAAATTTCTTAAGAAAATTTTCCCAGTAGGGTGCACTACTGCTCTGAGGCACCAAATCACTCATTTCAAGCAAAATGCAGGGGAACCTCTTCATGAGGCATGGGATCGCTTTCTAGATCTCATGCGAAAATGCCCTCATCATGGCGTTCCTAAATGGCAGCAGGGCCAATCATTTTACTGGGGACCCCTTAAGGATATCAGACTCTTTGTCAATGTGGCCTGTGGAGGCAACTTCATGGGTAAAGATAGAAAAAGCGTTTGGGAGATTCTCGAGAATATGTGCGAGAACTCCATAAACAATGAGTCTCTTGGTATGTTTGACCAGACGACTACCCATGGATTGACAAGCACATGAGGGACACATGAAACACGAGTTCTATCCACTTCTGTTGATCTGGAGTTAGTGGCTAGTTGATTGGATAAGGTCTCTAGCATTGAGAAGTTGGACGATTTGACCCATAAACTCCAAAGTGCCACCCTTCTCAACAAGGCATGTATGCACATTTTCCCACAAGGAGGGTGGCCATGCATAATGTTCACCACCAGCACTCTTATCTGGGGATGGATGCTTATCCATCCCCATCTGATCTAAGTTTCAGAGGGAACTCCAAAACTTCTTACTCTAGTTGGGGGATCTCTGAACCCTCGTATCCTGATTACTTTGGAGCTACTCAGCACTGTGAGGAGCTTTACACCATCCAGAATGATCCTTTCTCTAACTCCTACAACTCTGGATGGCGTAATCATCCTAATTTCTCCTGGTTGGGAAATACTCAGAACTCCAGATCTCACTTCCAACCTCGACCACAAATCTATGCCCATATCAACTTGCTCATCTTAAGCCCAACCCAAACATTCAAATTGAGCCTAACAAGGAAGATCAGATGAGCCTGATTCTACAGACCCTAGCTAATATGCAGAAGACCAATGTTGCTATGCAAAGGCAGCATAATGTAGAGATTACAAAGGTTTGCAATCAGCTCGTACAAATGGTTGGGACTCGCCAGCCTGGTGCACCTCCTTCCTAACCTCTGCCGAACCCAAACAACGTGTTGAACCAGAGGCACGTTGTGAACCCAAATCAGGGCCAAGCACATTATATTTATTAGGCCCCTTCTGCACCTCCACCTGATGGCTCGAAGTCTTCTACTTCATACACAGTATATCAACAGCAACCTCCTATCTTGCCAACTCCAAATCCAAACTAGGAAAGACTAAATTCCATCACTACTCGTAGTGACAAAACTACTCAGGACCCACCTTACCATAGTCAACCTAGTTCAAGTAGTTTAAAACGTAAGTCCAAGATGGATATCAAGGACAAACCCAGTCCAAACCCAGATCTTGAACCATCCTAGATAAGCCTAAAGATGTTCCATTTCCTGAGCCCTTGACTGAAGGAAATAAGAAATCCAAACCTGTAGCACCTGAGGAGGACTTGGTCAAGCTCTTTGAGCAAGTCTTGATAAGCATTCCCTTGATGGATGTAATCTGCCATAAACTAGCTTATGTGGGATTTTTGAAGGATTTGTGTACACCAAAGCATAAGCTGCGAAATAAAGATAAGAGTCTGATTGTATTGTCAAAGCAAGCAAGCTCTATAATTCTGAGTAAACTCCCGTAGAAAGTGAAAGATCTTAGCACTCCTTTGATCTTCTGTAATATAGAAAATTTAGAGTTTCATCGTGCTTTGTTGGATTTAGGAGCATCCGTAATCTTGATTCCCACCTCCCTACTAAACCACTTTGAGGAAACTAAGCTTAACTGATTGAGGTGACATTGCAATTGGCTGATAGATCAATTAAGTCACCAAGAGGAATTCTCAAGGATGTACTGGTTAGGGTATGCGATTTCCATTTCCTAATGGATTTCATTGTTTTGGACATGGATACTCTTGAGAATCTTAAAGACATGCCAATCATCTTAGGGAGATCGTTCCTAACGACTGCTAGGGTGAATATTAATTGTGAAGAGGGCTAGATAGAATTGAAATTCGGGGATAAAATGTTAAGGATCAACATTTTTAAGGCCTAGAAAGGAATAAATTGTGGGGCAATTGAGGAAGTATGTGATATAGGTTCTTTGGTTGAGGACCCAATTTCTGAGGTTAACCAAATTTTCCAAGGGCCTCAACCACAAGAAGATCATGACCCACAGACTAGGGAGCATGAATCTAATCTAGAGCCATTCCTATCTTCCACCCTGTCTTCTGAGGCCAACCCTGAATCTCCACCTGCTTCTAATAACCCAATCCTGGAGTATGTATTTTTGTGGTTGAGGCCCTTGGACCATCTGAAGTATGTATTTTTGTGTGCAAAATAGACGTTTTCGATGATTATTAAGTCTCAACTCACTCCTGATCACGAAATGAAACTGATTTTTATCCTCCAGAAACATCATAGAGCCATTGGGTGGACTCTAGATGATTTGATTGGAATAAGTCTCCCATATTGTACTCATCAAATTTATGTCAAAGAGGGCTCATGACCTTCTCACGAGATGTAAAGAAGACTTAACTCGAACCTCCAGGAGGTCATGAAAAAGGAGATCATCAAGTAACTTGATGTGGGTACTATCTACCCCATCTCTGATAGCTACTGGGTGAGTCCCATTCAGGTTGTGCCTAAGAAGGTGGGACCCATCGTTATCACTACTGAATCTGGATAAACCATCCCAACACATATTGTAAAGTTGTGGAGAGTCTGTATAGACTATTGGAAATTGAACACCTTCACATAGAAAGACCATTTCCCTCTCCCATTTATTGACCAAATCCTTGAGAAGCTGGCGGGGAATTGATTTTTCTACTTTTTGGATGGGTACTCTGGATATAACCAAATGGTAATTCATCCTGAAGATAAGGAGAAGACCACCTTTGCCTGCCCCTATGCGACTTATGCATGTCGTAGGATGCCATTTGGATTATGCAATGCGTCTGCCACCTTTTAGCAGTGCATGTTAGTCATATTTTCCGATATGGTAGGTAAGTACCTTAAAGATTTCATGGATGACTTCTCGATATTTGGTCAAATGTTTGATGATTGCCTTCTGCACTTGGTTCAGATTCTCCAGCGATGCATTGAGGTGAACTTGGTTCTCTCTTGGGAAAAGAACCACTTCATGGTTCCTGAGGCCATCATACTTGGGCACCTTGTATTTGAGAAAGGTATCTAATATTTCCATATTTATTTATATTAATTAATGGCTAACTAATGTTAGTCTAAGTGTAATTTGGGTTAAATTGCATTTAGTTAGGTTAGATTAGGCATTCTAGGTCATTTTATAAATAATGCATACAATTGGGCTTTTATGCAATTTTTTCGCAATTGTATCTGGTATCTTGATGTGTTTATTTTTATATGTGCAGATACAAAAGTTTAGGTTGATCGGAGCAAGGTTGATTAGATTTTCTGGATTGAGGTTGAAAAATGATTAGTCTAGTAAATGGATCTATTTGGAAACCCAATTGACCTTAAAACCCTAATTAGGAGCCTAATTATTCTTGACCCACATCCCATTTCACCGAACTTTGCAATCCCATGTCAACTTTCCCACCAAATAATCCTCATTAATTATCCCCTCACATAACAAAACCACTCCTATCTACCTACGTAAAGCTTAACCTATTCCCATGCAAAATCCAGAGAACACACAAATAAAAAAATTCCCACCTACATGACCTTCCCACCGAACAACCAACAAAATCCCAAACAAACCCCATGTCCACAACCCAACCACCTAAATTCCCCGCAAAAAAATAATAAAAAAATCCCAATAAAAAACCCATGCAACAACCTAAATAATTCGTGGATCCCACTAAACCTACGTAAACCTTTCACATGCTCCACTCAACACCCAACGAGCACCACACCGTACATTATCTTTCATTAAAAAAATCCTATTTCCTATTTAAATCTCAACATCCAACCATTAGTTTATTACCCAACAAACCCTCCCACTTATTTAAATCCTATCACTTATCCTTCAATTCTACCCATTGATCCTTAGCCTATTAATCCTAGCCCTACAAATTGGTGATCCAAGGTAACTTGGATCAACCAATAGGAAGCCTCCCTATTTTCTATAAATACACCCAGCCACCCCCGTAGGGCAATATCTCCTACTTAGAATTTCCTACTTCCACATAGTCTCTACTACTAGTGCTAGTCCACACCAACTCTAGTGGTTCTAGAGGGTACGCTTTCGCATCCGCATCTACGTCAATGCTCCGAACTTAGCCTTCAAAGCCCATAATTTCTGCATTTCTCTAGTCTAGTTCTTGTTGTACTAATCTAGTTCTAGTTATAATTTTCTAAGCATTCCACTAGTTGCAATACTACTTCTATCTGTACTAGACTCTTATCTTATTTAATAAAGTTCTAGTTATTTTTCAACTTGTCTTCAAGTTGTATGCTATCTAGTAGTAGTATATTATAGTTCTAGTGGTTGCATGCTATTAGATTTAGTATTAGTTTTAATAATAATCCTACTTGATACATAATTCTAGTTTTAATTAGGAAAGCAATTGTGATCTATTTGTCTCCCTGCGAACAACTTGAACTCCATTTTTTTTATTTGAAAATCCTTATGAGTTCAATTTCACTTACAAATTCAAGAGTTTCTACGTGCATTTATTATGACGAACATGCCTTTTTTGCATACCTATTTTGCGTGCAGAACAGTATCCAAGTTGACCGTGTAAAGGTGAATATGATTTCCAAACTTCCTTTGCCTTCCTCGGTCAAAGATATTCGATCTTTTTTGGGGTATGTTGATTTTTATCGATGTTTTATATCTAACTTCTCTAAGGTTGCATGTCCCTTGACTAATCTTCTCTCAAAGGACACTCCCCTTGAGATGACAAGTGAGTGTGTTTGCGCATTTGAAATCCTATGCGACCGAGTAACCCAGGCTCCAATCCTTCAATCTCTTGGTTGGTCTCAGCCATTCAAGTTCATGTGCGACGTGTCTGACTAAGCAGTAGAAGTGATACTTGGGCAAAAGATCGATGAGAAACAAATGGTAATATATTATGCCAACAAGACGTTGGACGGGCTCAGTGTAATTATACAATTACGGAGAAAGAGCTGCTAGCTGTAGTATTTGGTCTGAAGAAATTCATATCATACATCTTGGGATCCCATGTCATTATCTACTCAGATCACATTGCTGTGTTTGGCACTTGAGGAAAAGGATGCTAATCCAAGGTTTATTTGATGGATCTTGCTCTTGCAAGAATTTGACCTTGAGATACATGATAAGGCAGGAAAATAGTATGTGGTTGCTGACCATTTATCCCGGCTTCTCCCATCATTGACCCTTCAGGACCTTTTACTAAACATTTTCTGGATGAGCATCTTTTAAGCATTGATGTTGGACTCCCCTTCTATGCCAATATTGTTAATTATTTGGCATCGAACTAGATCTGGTCTAATTGGTCAATTATCCAAGAAAGACAAATTGATTTCAAATGCCAAGTACTATTTCTGGGAAGACCCATATCTCTTCTGCATTGGTGCTAATCAAATCATCCAAAGATGCATTCCCGATACCAAGGTCAATGATATAATCTCTTTCTGCCATGACCAGGCCTGCGATGGCCATTTCTCTAGGCACAAAAGCACAGCGAAAATCATCTAGTGTAGCTTTATTGTCCCACACTCTTCAAGGATGCACATAATTACCATAGGGCACGCGCTCGTTGCTAGACCTTAGGCAACATGAGCCATCGCGATATGATGCCCTGGAACTCAATTCTCTTGTGCGAGATTTTTGACATATGGGGGATTGATTTCATGGGTCCATTCCCGAATTCGAACGATTTTGAATATATCCTTCTGGATGTGGACTATGTGTCCAAATGAATAAAAGTTGTTTCAACCCGAACCAATAATCACAAAGTGGTGATCAAATTTATTCATGAGCACATCTTTTCTCAATTTGGTGTCCCGCGAGCAATCATCTCTGATGGGGGGACCCACTTCGTGAATATGCACTTCCAGTTCCTGTTGAAGAAATATGGGGTGTCGCATTGAATTTCAACTCCATATCATCCCTAGACTAATGGATTGACTGAGCTCTCCAATTGGGAGATCAAAAAAATTCTTTAGGTCATTGTCCGACCTGACAAAAAAGATTGGTCAAACTGACTTCCAGAAGCATTATGGGCCTATAGGACCACCCATAAAACTCAGCTAGGGATGTCTCCGTTCTGACTAGTTTATGGGAAGGCATGCCACCTTCCTATAGAAATGGAGCACAAGGCCTACTAGGTAGTACGAAAGTGCAATCTGGATCTCGGAAAGGCCGGAATCCGCCGCCATTTGCAAATGAGAGAGATTGATGAACTACACAATGATGTGTACAAGAACTCGTGTATCTACAAGGAGCGGATTAAGGCTATTCATGACAAGCACATTTTGTGAAAAACTTTCTATCTTGGTCAAAAGGTGCTTCTTTTCGATGCTCGACTCAAACTCTTCCCAAGCAAACTAAGATTGAAATGGACCAGACCTTTTCTAGTTTGGAGGATCTTTGGAAATGGAGCTATTGAAATCAGTGAACTCAATCAAGATTCGAACCCTTTTGTAGTAAATGGTCAAAGACTAAAACCCTTCCTTGAACTGACTGATTCGAACTTGGCTGAAGAACCTTTTGATCTCCATTCATCTTGAGCTACATTGTGCCCAACTGATGGTGGTAAACTTAGCACATTATCGGAGGCAACCCGTCATTTGAAAACCTGAGACCTTTTTTATCCTTCTTGAGTTGCATTCCTACTGCACTTTAGGGTTCGTACTTTAGAATAGCCGACTTTACCTCCAATATTCATATTGGAGCTTGAAATCGTTCGCAACAGCCATTTTGACTCGACCATCCACCCTTTTAAACCTGTTCTAAAATATGAACTAAGTTGAATTTGAGCCCATCTTGTTTGCAATGAGGGCATTGAAAAACTTAGGCATGGGGTTATTAAAGGGAAAATGACTGGAAATTCAATTCTTTTGAAGGGTTCTCACAAAAAAAAAATTGGATGAAAGGAGAGGAAATCTGTTGAACTGAAGTGCAAATCTTAAAGGAGGGATAAGAGAGAGACACTGAGAAAATGAGCAAAAATTATGTTAGTCCCAGCATGTGAGTATAGAATAGTTATCTAAGTTTTACGCTGGAATGAATGATGAATTAAGACCTGAAGTGCTAAACTTTGGGGGATAAGTGAGATATACTGACTTTAGGTCTCCAGGGCCTGTTTAGGCTTAAAAATTCGAGTATTTGCTAAGATATGGATTATTCCTCAAGAGGTTAAGGAAGTTGAGAAGCTGATGTATTAAGTCTAAGGCTTAGGAAGTATCAGGCCTCTTTGTTCACCCTTTTGATGGTAACACCATCATCATCCATAATTGGCCTAATTTAGCCAAATTTAAGAGATAAATGTTCCTTAATAAATAAAAAAAGGGTGTAATTCAGTTATGTGTTGAATTTGAGAAGAGAAATTGAGTTAATTATATTGTTTTAACACATAATCACAAATGCAGATTAACTATGGGGTGAATCAGTGCTAATTAAAGTTCAAATGAACTTAAATTCCCAAGAAGTGAGGTTGAGTTGACTGAATCAGGGTTTTCTGAAATTGAAGATTAATTTAATAATAAAAATCCTAATTACAACCTCACGTCAATTGAAAGGGTTCTAATGAAAATAAATATAATCTAAATCACCCAAAAATCATTAAAAAATATTCTGAGGTTTGGAACTTTCACTTTGACCAAATGAACCCATTTGACCCAAAATAGAGACCAAGGTGGGAAAATACTTTATTTTGGGCTAAAGTGTAAATTACCCATTCAAACTTTTTCAAAACCAAAATTTGAGGTCACCATTAGATTCCTTGGATCCAAATTAGGTCACCTCTAAATTTTGAGCCTAATCAAAGTTCATCTTGACTAGGTTTGCATTTTAGCGCATTTCACCTACTTATTGCAAAACCACCCAAGGTTTTGAGTTTTCTTACATTCAGGTCCTTCTTCTTCACCCAGAAGCGGTAAGCAGCAATAGCAAACATACCCAAAGCTGTCAACTTTTGCTTCTTGAAATCTCCATCAAATCTCCACCAAGTCCCACCAAATTTGGTAGGATTGGTCTTTAGATCACATCCAACAATTGGGAAAGATCCCACACACCAATTTGGAGTGGATTCTTACCAGTGAACAGAGATTCGCGGAACCCAAATCATACAAATTCACAAGTCAATCTTGCAAATTTTAGGCTAATTGTTGCGAATTCATCTTCTATATAAGTGCTTCGGCATTCCCAAGCACAATTTGGTCAAGAATTAGCCGTGTCTCGCACTCTTCTTCAAAACACGGCCTCCTTGTTCTTTAACTCTAACAACCTCTCCATTCTCCCTCATTCGTGCATGCTTCAGCCAAAAGAGCATCACCACCATCTTCCCCATCTTCCTTCAACTCTAGCTGGCCAAAGCAGGTCACCTTGACCCCTTCATTGTTTCTGAATCCCTCTACAGAGCCATCATCTTCTTCGCGTCTAGCCAGCCAACGTCGGATGCAATTCGACCTCTTTTGTCATGTTTGGGTAGTTCTTCCTCTTGGTAAGTGTGTTTCTGCGAGTAAAAATTAGGGTTTCGAAGAACTCGTCGTCGTAGTCGCAAAAATCGCTAACCAAATAAACTTTATACCAAAACTCGAAGTGAGTCTCGGGTCGAACATAGGGAGGCAAATGTTTGGTTTGTGAAATTCATGCTTTGACTTTATTTGTTTTTGGTTGTTTTTATCTTTTGAGATTTTTTTGGTATTTTATAAGACAGAATATTAGGTGAATTGTTATCTATTCTACTCTATACCAACAAAACAAGAGAGAGAGAAAGAGAGAATAGGGAGAGAAACAAATATTATAGGAGTAATCCAAATCGTTTATTACAACTTATTATGGGAAATAAAATTACATGACAAGACTGATAAAAAGAATAAGATGAGGAAATCTCCCTCGACGATCGCTTGGAGGACGACTCGCTTTAACGGTGCCTAGATGAAGGTGGTGGGAAGCTAGATGAACAAGGACGGAGCCGGACAGAGGGCGGGGCAAGATGACTTTGCAGCGAGGATCTACTTCCTGAAGGTGGTGAGAGGACGGTCACGGGATGCTCCAAGAATGGGGGTGAGAGGCAGGAAAAATATTTGATTTCTACTTTAGAGGAGCATCTCGGGTTTGGGACAAGCTCTCTCTAGAGCCTTAGAGGTGGTGAGGGAGAGAAAGGAAGAGATGAAGAAGAATGAAAGGGGTAGGGGTCCTTTTATAGTGGGGGAGAAGAGGTATTTCGTGCATGGGACATTTAGTGACATCGAAGGTGTTGCTGAAGCTCTGCCCTAAACATCGCTATAGCCTCCAGCTCACGCGTTCGCTCATGCTCGGAACTATCGCGTGTGCCTTGCCTTTGGATCGATGATGAATGGCTCAGATTACATGAGGATTACGGGATCAACTGGTGCGTCAGATTAGGTGTCGAATCGGGCGTGCGATCGTGCGTGCGCTTACGGTCGCATCCACCCTCATCCGTTGCACTGCGTGGCGAGGTTTGCGCCGCTGATGAAATCGCGTGGCTCTAATTGACTGCTCACACCTGTGCGGTCGATTTAGGGGCGTGCGAGGGCTTGAACGAGCATCTTTGCTTTGCGAGTGCCTGTTCGGACCATTGTACCACGCCTCTGTTTTAGTCTAAGATACGTTTTCTTGCCTAGCGCTCAATAGATGATCTCGATCGTTGGATTGAAATCCAACGGTCGAGATTGCATATAGAGGTGATCTTAGAGGTCAAGCATGGTTGGAAGGGTGACGTGGGTTAATCTGGACCATTGGATGAAGATCTAACGATCTAGGTTGCTCCTCGTGCGTGCTTTTAAGGATGATCAAGGTTGCGGGTCAGCTTGGATGGTCTAAATGGCACCACGTGGAACCATCTGGACTGTCCATCTTCTTTTCTTTATAGGTGACACCACGGATGTTGGGTTTGGTCAATTTTCAAGCTATTAGGCTGTGATCGTCGATCTGGATCCATCTGTGCAGTTGAATTTTTCGTTTGAAGTTCTGAATTACATCACCTAATCCCTTGGCCGTTGATCTTCCTCAGACTGCACAATGTGCTATAGGACTCTGATCAAGACGATTTCAGAGGTGTTGGACTCCGATCATCGTCTTGATCAAATCCATACGGTTGGATAATCAATCCGAGGCCCCAAAATAAATCTCTTTCTCTCCTGACCAAAAAAGGACACAAATTAACCTATAATTTATACAGACTACTTTAAATGCAAAATGATGCATGCTATGCAATATTTATAATATGGAATGCATATCTAAGCTTAGGAACATGCATAAATAGGAATTTTAACCTAAATGGATGTGTCTACATCACCTCTCTTCCCATAAAGTAGTTTAGGGTCATTAGAATTAGGAATTGGTCTCGTTCTCTCTCCGTCCTTCTCCTTCGTTCCCACGGCCGATAAGAGCTCCAGCGAGAGCTTCAGCGGTCTCCACTCCATCTCCCACCTTGCAAACTACCCTACAAGCACCACCAGGACTTGGTGATCAAAACCCCTAAAGAAATTGAGGTGATTGACCACTCAAGACCTCCGTCGAACTCTACCTTTGTCTGTTACCTTCCCTATGTCTGGCTGAGCTCCTGTGGTCATTTCACACCAAATTCTTGCCACCAGACCTTTGTCAGCTCATAGCGAAGGTTCTTAAGTGTTTAATTGGGGCCAAAAGCCCATGCTCTTATTTTCAGGTAACTTGTCAGCGTCAACTTCTTCCCTGACTCCAAGTATCCACCTCCGACAAGCTATTGACGAAGGCCTCACCCTCATCCTCTGCGGATTTGTCGTGGGAGTCCATCTGGGACATTAGATTAGAGATCCAACAACCATCCTTCATCAATTGAGAAGCATCCTCTTGCAGTTGGAAACATGAATAAATGCAAGAAGAAGTGGGACTATTAGTCCCACATCGTAAAGGAAGGCAACTTGAGTTTGGGCTTATAAGAAACATTGCGCCTAAGCTACTTGCTTGAGAACATCAGGGGGTTGGGTACCCATTTACACCACATGCGCACACACGCCTGTACACATGCGGGCATGAACTAGATTTGGGCCAATTTTGGATCAGCTTGTCTAGGCTTGGACCGATTTTGGCTTTGGCTTGCTGTGAGAGGCTCTTTGGCTAAAATTTGCTTAAGTGTTGAGGTCGTTTGGCTTGGTTGAAAAATAATATTTTTTCCTTAACATTCTCATTCATTTTTTAGTTTTATAGTGATATTATTTGAGTAATAGATTTCTTTTTTGCATCAAACTCTTGTGCCTTATTTCATATTTGCTTGATTAGTGGTTAATTACGATTAATTTGCTTCTTGAGACCACCCCGAACTCACAAATTCGAGATATAAATTTAAGTGTTGATTCTCTTAAGTCGCTGCTCAAGCATGAAATCACATTTTAAAATATTTTCGTCATAGTATAGCACAAAAACACATCAACCAATAATTTTAACGAAACTTGGTGAGTCCCAGTCGAACTCAGGGAGGCGAAAATGCGACTCAATTTGATTTCAATATGTGATGTGTTGAAAATACCGATCTATGTAACTATAACTAGAAGCAATAAGCAAGATAAATGTGAAGCAAATCAACTTTACTCAAATAGTAATCATGCCAGTTCTCCACATAGTTGAATGCTTGACAAGAAAATTAACTAAATTGATTAGAACTTAATTAGAACAACTAAAACAAAAACTAGAACTAGAACTACTAGAAGAATTAAAGAGAAGACTATCTATTCTATTAGAACAAGGGCACCAAGGAGTGGTCCTTGGTGGCCGTTGGAGAGGCGTGGAGGAGTAGTAGCGATACACCTAGGGTGGCCTTGGTGGACGTCTTGGTGAGTCGGAGAGAGGAGAGGAGTCTGGAGAGGGAGATGCTCGGTTAAGGAATTATTGCCCTCAGATGGGAAGTCTAGGGCCCCTATTATAGCCAAAGCAAGGGGCAAAATATGTTTTTTTAGAGCCCCAATCCATGCAAACAATTTGGATCAACAAGAACCATTGATCAAAAGATCTACGGCTCAGATCGCATCTAGATCGCTCGCCCACCCACCTTCATTGCACGCCCAATGTGCACTGCCGCCTGATGGCACCACATGGCGCTCTCTCCATCGCCCGATCGAAATCACATGGCTAAGCGCGTGCCACAGCCACCGCCTTAACTCTCATCGAGTGCTTGCGTGCCTTCAATATCGACCGTCTGATCTTGATGATCAATGGCCCATGTTGCGTGCTCACCACTACCTTATCGTGCTTGCGTGCATCTACGTGTCATTGTGCACGTGTAGATCCAACGCGCCTCTGTGTGCCACACTTCGAGCTGCTCGTTGCTTGATCTTGATCGCGCGGTCAAATTTCAGCAATTCACGTTGAGCTCAATTTCGCTTGTGCCTCGCGACTCAAATGGGTGCCTCTGGCTCGCCTTAAGGCTCTTGACCAATGCACTACGTGCATTTTTGTGTCACGCTTTTGGTTTAGCGTGCACCCACCCTCAACTGCTGGATGAAGATCCAACGGTTGAGATGAAGTGTGTTGAGCGGCGACATGGCTCGTTCCTGGCCGTTGGATGACGATCCAACGGTCCTTCTTGCACCTGCATTTTTCTTTAGAAGATGTGGTCGCAGGTGAGAGCCGTTGGGATGGCACCACGTGGCACCATCCTGACCGTCCATCTTCTCATCTTTGTAGATGGTGCTACAAGGCTCTGATCGAGGCGATTTTTACATCGTTCGACTGCGATCGTTGCTTTGAGTCCATCCGTACGGTCAGATTTATCATCCACGACCCTAAATCATCTATAATTATTATTTCCTATCAATTAGAACATAAAATAGAATTATTATTTACAGAGCTAAACAAATCAACTACGATGTAAAATATGCTCCTCATGATGCATGATTCCTAGGTTAAGTTAGGATCTGACTTAATTTAGGCAGATTAGGTCCTATGATTGCTACACAATCATACCCCCATGCCTAAATGGCTAATTTCTATCAAGAGTTTGATTAGAGATCCATTTCTTTTGTTTTCATCCAAAAATTGAGAAATCAAAATAATCATGAGTAATGTTGTAGCCTATGCAATGGATCCAAGTGAAAAGCCAACACATATCTAGAGCTCGCACTTGACCCCTAGTAAAATTCTATTGGGATAGGCAACCTTCTTCCCTCAGGGATACAATGATATAATCTATAGTTTCTGCCCTAGCTTTAAGCTTAGGTAGAAGATATCTAAGTCAAGTGGGTTTGCATTTGGTGGCTCACACTCCTCTGGTGGTACATATAAAATAGTATTACAGAATCTAGATTTCCAGACTATGAGATAAATGAACTTAGAGAGAGGTGGAGAAATTGTGCTCTCTTTAGTTCCTTTGTACTCTCTCTCTTTTTCCTTCATTTTTTCTTTTCTTTTTCTTTTCTTTTTTGAGCTTACAATCTCACCAGATTTGTAAATATACTCAATATTTAGTAGTCTCACATGACATTAACACTTTAATTAAGTTCTGATAACCCTATAACTAAGTTAAAAATCCTTAACCGGTATTCGGGGGGGTCAGAAATACAGAAAAGTAGGTCAAGGCTGTATTTGGTGGATTGCAATGGTAGTAGGTATTATTGCCTCAATGTACTTGACACAAAATCAAATAAACACAACTCAACACCTTTTTTTTCATACTTTTTCTCTTTTTCTATTTTTTTCTCTCCGCTTTTTTTTTCTTTTCTTTTTTTCTATATTTTGTTTTCATATCTACTAACACACACAATACAACACACACATGCAAATTTTTATCCATGAGGCATTATTGGAGATTGGTGATGTTTAAGAGGATATCGGGTGGCTTATTTGGTGGAAGTGCCTATTCTTAGCATCGGGAAAGGTATGGATGGGACAGCGTATTTTCTGACCTTTGCTACTAACACCCTCCTTCAGTCGAGGATTCCATAAAGGATGGTTGTAACCATCCTCCTTAGTCATAGTTTTATTATAACCCATTCTCTACATATTTGTCTTATTTGGTGGCTCTCAAAAATTCGCACATAGAATTTGTATAATAGAACCAAGAGCGAAAACTATGCCTAACTCTAAGTATCACTATCCAATTATCTGGAAACTAGGATTCTTTGCACTAGACTTAAAGCACTAGTAGACACTCTAATTTCACCTCACAATTGTTTGGTGGATCTAATAGAAGATGGTTTGCCTGACTCCCTAATTACTGTCCAAGGGTTCAAGAAAAGAAGCAATGCTTCTTCTCAATAAACTAAAGATGTTTATTGGTCTTCATAGTGGATCTATTGCAAATTCTACGTGTAGGTGTGAAATCATACTAGATTCTCAATTCAGGAATTAATTAAAGAATAAAATCCTTAATAAAACCTCTTGATAAAAATCTTTATGTACGATTGACCTCATATGATTGCACTTCAATAATTTCCCCCTATCAGGTTATTCTTAAATTAAAGACCCTAAAGTGCAATTAATGTGCTCCTTAGTGGCTTTCTACGATTTTGGCAGGAAAATTTTCAGTTTATGTGTACTACCCCCCACCCCCCCATGCCTAAGTTCTTGCATGTCCTTATGCATGAATGAAAGGAAAATAAAGTAAGATAGGTGGTAAGTGAATAAAAATCACCTGGAATTGCTCCTAATTCTTCATTCAGCATATGCCAACCAAATGACAAAAAGAACAATATACAGAAATATATGCCAAAAGGAAAAAGTTGTTATGTATAAATGCTAAGTTTAATGCCTCCAGCTGGGCGAAAACTCAATCAGATGGATTAGTGATTGTAGAAGAGAGGGCAATCAAAATGATAGGGGCTTTGAGTCTTGTTTCTAGTAGCAGGCTATAAACATAGATCAATTGCCCATGAATACAAGCTCATAAGGTCAAAAAAATACAATATCAGGACTTGGAGTGGGTTGTAGATAGATGCTACAAGAGAAATAAAGATAAATTCGGGTGCTAGTGTGAAAGGTAGAGAGTGGAAACCCTACATAATGGTGTACGAGTAATGCAAATGAGGTGGATATAGAGACGGACATGGGAAATAAATCATACGGGTCCTGAAAGTGGTGAGAAATAAAAGGAGGGACTCGAGTGGTGTAATATGAAATGGTATAAGGAACCATTTCGTGAGTGGATCTAGGTGTAGGTGGGTGCATAGTAGGTGTGTGAAATAAGACCCAGTATGCCATCCCAACAACTCCCGATTTGCCCAAATCAATCTCATCCCTGGGTTGATTAAAAATCTTGTACAAATCACCCAAATTCTGTTCATGGCACAAATCTTCAAATATAATGGGAAACAATTCACTATCCCCAAGGTATGGAAAATCAGAATCTAGATGCAATAAAACCTCTAATTCTTTCATTTTCAGTTCTGTGGCTTCTGTGAAATCCTTGATGTCGGAATCCAAGAGTGAAGATATGAAAGAAGATGTAATAGATTCATCCAACCCCAAATCCAAAAATGCGTCAAGATTTTTTAGATTTTCCTCACAATCAGAAATGGTGTTTTTATTTGATTCTTCCCCAACTTCGATCGGATTCTTTGATAATTCAAAATTAACCCCACGGATGTATGGAATCTCATGTAAATCTATGTCCTCAATGTATTTATCATTGGAGCTTGTCATGGGGTTTTCAGGCAATTCCACTCCAGATCTTTCGGAATCCAAATCATGTGCCTCATCAATTGCCTTTGGCAAATCAATGTTCACCACAGTGTTAGAATCATTATAAATCAAATCTGGAGTGTCAAAGTCAGGGAGTGGTACAATAGAAATAGGATCAGCAGTAGTCATCTCATCTACATCTTTGGCTGCCCTAACTTGGACCAAATCAATGAGCCCGATAGAAGCTGTGTGCGGGGTCAACTCACAAAGAAGCTCTATGTTCACACAGTGCTCAAATTCATCCTCATCTGAGTCCTTGATAAAATCACAATGTGGGTTCTTGTTCGCCCTAATAATATCCAATCTGAGTTTCTCATTTCCCAGGGTGATCTCCATACACCTGGATGCACAGTTAATGTTATCCTGGGTGGTCGCCAAAAATGGGTGACCAAAGATGATAGGTGCATTGTGGAGACTCGGAGGAATGTCCATATCCAGGATGAAAAAATCCATTGGGAAGAAAAGCCCATGGATCTTTACAAAGACCATAAACACTATCAATTTGATCACTTAGAGCTCTTAAACACTATCAATTAGTGTTCATGACCTCAAAGCAATCCTAAGAAAACCAGATAGGACTTTCCTTTGCCTCATCTCAGTGCATCTGAGATTCTTTGGTCGTAGCTACCCAAAACGAAGCTCAAATTGGGCATATGCTCATTTAAGACTAAAAATCTGATTGAAGCACTTCAAAGTCATTGCATTGCATCTAATTAGATAAATAAAAACTCATTTCACTCAATTAAATTTGTTTCAAACCAAATTGAATCCAAATCTCTCGATTGGGTGCAAAACTCAAATCTAAATTGATCGAGCGAATTGATGCAATTAAAACCAGATGGGGGGTCTTTGTAATCAGATGAAATGAATGGAGAGACCCCCAGGTAGATTTGAGTGCTATTCAAATCTGGAAGTTGGGGAACTTTAGATCCGTGTATGCTTTGATGGATGGGATGGATTACAGATTAAAAACACGAGTAAAGTGAAGTGAGGGGGAAGCTGTATGAACATATGAATGCCAACGAATTTCCCACTTTGATCTGAATTGATCAAAGAGGTCCGATTGAGTTAGATCTACATTATGCTATTCTACTCCTAAGCTGAAGCAATAAAATAGTATAATTATGATCTAAACTATGTAAACTAACTAGAAACCATTAAATATAACTAGAAAATAATAAATCTAACTACAAAAGCTAGTAAAATCCTAACAAAAGAAGGAGATGTCCAAGAGCCACCGGCCATCGGCCAACGGTGAAGAAAGGGGAGGAGCCTCCAGCAGAAGAAGTTGGTGTCCCAGATCCTGTTACAACTCGATTCCCGAATTCCTACAGGACCCGAGACCGGCTCGACTCGACTAATCCCAAGACCCAGTCATCCAACGGGAAATAACCAAAAAGCAGGAAAGTAAACCACATTCACTATGCTAAGCAACTAACAGTAAAAGAGTACAGCAGTAAAGAAGTAAAAGCTGCTACAGTACATATCACCACCACAGTAACAAGGTACAGGAGCATAAAAGTACAGAAACGTAAAGGTACAGAACATAAGGTACAAAATGTAAAAGTACAAGAGTCTGAACTCACTACTACAAAATGGTACTACAAAAGAAAGCTACTGCTATTGGGCTCTACTAGGCCCAGCACTCTCTGCAGCCGTGGACTTGGGCTGCTCAACACCTGGACCTGAAAAGGGTTATGAGTACACAAAGTTAGCGAACGCTGAGTAGAGTGGCAACCAACTAACTAAAGCAGTAAAGCTAACAGGTAAACTAGCTATTCTAATTCTTTAATTTACAAGTCATTCCTTTTCACCCATTGGTTTATATATTCTCAATCTCTTTCTTAATCTCGAATGTTCCTCGTGGGAACGATCTTGATTGCAGTCTTTTCCGAAGAGTAGAAGGCACATGTGGTGCTCTCCTGGCCGGGAGAGTCCCCCTTGTGGTGATCCTACACCCAGTCAACCACCCCAAGGTCATGGACAGACGTAACGGTGACTACGGCACGCATGATAAGCGCACGGGTAGCTACCCTGCACTGGCATGCGGTCAGTCGTTTCTGCTAATGGGTGAGCCCAAAAGTACAGCACGGAATAGTATAGGGCCTAGCCCTCTCAGTAACAGGGGTCTTGCCCCTAAGAACCAAACAGGGGTCTCGTCCCTCCACAGTCCGCGCACCCTCGCCTGACTACCCTGATTTGCCTAGTAGGCCTAACAAGTAGGTGTAGGGTGGCTAGCTGAACCCTGGGCCCCGTGGGGTGGCTAGCTCTCTCCCTACACTAGTATCTCTCCCTGGTACAGTGTACACGAGGGCCAAGAGGTCGGTGCAAAGTGGCCAATCCTAACCCCGGGTCCCAACCCAAGGGTGGCTAGCTCCTCTCTACACTAAACAGGGGACAGTCGCTCTCCTTGGTACTACGTACTCAAGGGCCAGCTCACTTCCCCACTCACATTTCTAGATCCATTCCATTTATTTTCAGGAGCTCTACTCCTAATTCCCTGTAGGGTTCATGCTCATATTCCTCATGCTATTTCATACCAGGTTTCATCATTTCTATTTCCATTCTCAGGATTATACACATGCAGCTTGTATTTCGATCATTAACGTTTCGATTCTCAGATTATACACATGCAGCTCGTAATTCTATCATTCACATTTCCATTCTCAGGTTATACACAGGTAGCTCGTATTTTATCATTTAATGTACATAACAGGTAAGGTCACATGTAACTGTTTGACTAGCACAAGTAAGTTCATATTTTTCAGGCAACTCTGGTTCATTAACAAGCAATTGTTAACATTTCTATCTACTCATCAAGACTGCAATTCAGTCACGCATACAGACATTTCAAGTATTTCTCATCCTAGGATTCATGACATATCCTAGGTTCTAATCATTCATTCCACACAAGCATTCAGGTTTATAATTAAATTAGGGGAAGCCACTCTACCAGTCAACCCAGGAGTATTAGGGGCTCGAACGGTAGGCTCACGTGCCTCAGCAAGCCCCAAACCCGCAACGGAACGAAGTCCTATAACAAGGAAAAATCACAATGGAACATTCAAAATAGTATAGAAAGCCTTCTAATAAGTAAAGGAACTCGCAAAGAAAACACCGATATCTTGTTTGCATAAAACATACCTCAAACGGACCCTAAATGGGTTAAAAATAGGGTTACTGACTCAAATCAGACATCTGGAACAACTTCCAGACGTCTTAAAAGTGTCCAGAAATGCACCTCAGGCTCTACGTCGACACCAGACGTCCAGGACCTCTTTTGAACCATCTGGACCCAGCTCCAGACATCCGACCACCTCTCCGGATGTCTGGAAGTGCTTCCAGCCATCTGGTAAGCTTCCCAGATGTCTGAAACGCGTGGGGGGGTGTGCCCTGCTCCTTCCCGAAGCAAATTCTGCACGCGACAACAAAATCTTCTCAATATAGCCACGCGAAGCGTAGCTGCGGAGCGGCCTGCATGGCCATATCCGCAAAGGGAATGTACCTTCGCGAAGATATCTCTTTAGATGTCTAGAATCGCCTCCAGACGTATGCTCCGTCGTATGGACTTCACTTCAGATGTCTGATTCTAGGAAAAACCTAGAACCAGAAACTACTCTCGCTCGCTCTCGCTGCGTGCAGTCGCAGCTCGCCTCCTTGCCTACAACTCCGATGGCAGTAGTGTCGAGGATGACTTTCCCGACGCACTCCTCCCGCATGCGTCGCTTCGACCGTGCGCCCCCCGGTGAGCTCCTACACGAGCTCGCTAGCTCAAGCTCCTCCTCCTCTCCTCTCGCCGCTCCTCCTCGTCGCCGCTCTTGCGCTCTCTCGCTCGCTCTAGCGCCTCTCGCTAGGGTGGAGAGGAAGAGAAGAAGGTGCTGTGGAGTGGGGAGAACTAGAGGGGAAGAGGGGTTTATAAAGATGGCTTGTTAGGGTTCGCTGGAGGAGGGGGAGAGAGAAGGGGAGAAAAAGAGGGTACTATCTACGTGCAGCCTGCGCACATGCATGAAGCTCGTACCCAAAAATTTTGATTTCTAAACGTTTGACCAGACGTCTGATCGACAGTCTAGACATCTTAAAAGGCTCAGAACAGCATGGATCTTTACAGATCTACCAACCATCGGCCAATGGCGATTAGATGAGGAAGAAGAACTTGCTCTGTCATCTCAGGTGACGAAGGTGTAATTAGAGCTAGGGAATAGATGAAAGGATCGACTCTGGGGGGAGGGAGTCGATAAGGGGTCAAGAGCTCACTGAGGAGCTCCTTATGTATGTGAAGGGGAGCTTAGGTCACCACATTTGAGGGAGGGATGATTTGGGCTAAGTGATGGAGATGAATGGATTTGAGCACGGGAAAAGTTACACTAAAATTCATTCATTGGATGAGATCTGGAGGAGTATGCGATGCTGCACGCACCGGTGCCAAGGCAATGGTGGAAGATCCACCGTTAATCTCGTGATCCATAGAATGGATAGGCACTGCTCGTCATGTTCTTCGTATATGAATAGTGACGTTGGAGCATCAGGTGTGTTTGTAGAATTGCACAAGGAGCCCAAATAAGTGAAGTAGTAGAAGAATTATAGAATAGCCCATAAGTGTTTTGTTTAATAACCAAAAGGCCCTCAACGGCTTGCAAATAGGCCTCTGCGGCTTTGTATATGAATAAAATGTAATGAATTGAAGGATCTAAGTGTTAAACTCTAAATGCAAGGTTTTAATGATGTCTAAATGCAATGAGCTTTTAATGGAACGTTAATTGAACATGTTGGAATATAATTTAACCCTTACTTTGTACTTTGAAGCTCAAATATATGCTCAATTGATATTTGGATCATTCAATTACTTAATTAATAGATAATCTCTCCAAGTTGACCTAGTTATGCATTTTTAACACAAATTGTGTTTTTTAGATCATTTTCATTAATTCTCACACTCAACGCATTTATTATGTTAAGAAGATAGTGTTTAACCTAAATTCTAGCTTAACTTGGACGTTTTAGCTATGATGAGCCACACCTCATCAAGGAGGTTTATCTTCTCCTTCACTTAACACATTTTGTTTATAAGTTGTAAAATTTCAATCCACCCCTCCCACCTCAAGGCACCCATTAACAAAAGATCCAATAAATTCAAAACATTCACCAAGAGCCCTCCTTACCCTAACTAGGGATGCAAACGAGTTGGGTTTGGGTTGAAATTCCACTAGAGGGGGTGAATAGTTAATTAAAAATAATATGTAAATAAAAATTGATTACACAAGCATTTACCACAAGACACAAGGATGTACAGGTGGAAACCCAACCTAGGTAAAAATCCCCACCTAAGTCTCTCGACTTTGGATTTTTCGATCTATCGAATAGATCAAATCCACTAACATATCACTTTAAACGAGGGTGATACAATCCTCAATTACAACCATAGTACTTACACCTGGATAGTGTATCTCAATCTCTCTTCTTCACGAAGAGTATTTTGTCTTACAGAGGAGACGAGAATTCACCACACGAATACCCAACCAAAAACAAAATACAAAAACAATAATACCTATAGAGCCTCAAAATATAATGTTTAACCCAAGCTTCTATAGGCAAAGAGACTTCTTGTTTGTGGAAGTAGATTGTCGTGAAAGCCGTAGTAGAGTTTCGATGCTCTCTAATTCAGAGTGTAGAGGTAGGAGAGCAAGAATTGATCTTCTTCTAGGTGAATTCTTTCTTTCAATCACTAAGAATGGTGGAAAGCATTATCTCTATATGTGTCTTGAAAAAGGAGAGGCTTCCGTCTATTTATGGATGTCTTAGGAACCTTCAAGTAAGCTTGGGAGAGGCCTTATATATGTTACGAACAAACCCCAAAAGATTGAGTCTAAATTCAAATTAGATCAACCTCATAATGACTCCAACAGTAGAATCAGACATCTAATTTTAGGGTTTGATGTCTTATCAGATGTCTAATATAAGTTTTCATCATCTGAACTAAAAGGTCATTGCTACTGGACTTAATCGACGAAACCAGGGTTCTTGTTACTAAAGGTCAGACATCTGATCTTGCATTTTAAGGCGTCTGATGGAATTATTAGACGTCTAAAAAGTGAGGGATTGTTCCTGGATTGGATCAGATCCAAGTAAGGATCCAGTGTATAGATGTCAGATGTCTTACTAGATGTTTAATCAGGGTCCTGGATGTTTGGAATTAAAGGATCTCTACCAGAATTGATTCTCAAGAAGCTAATGGTTAGATTTGGGTCTGACAAGATCCAACATCTCTTTATTAGATGTTTGGAAGGCTCTCTGGACGTCTAGAAATAATAATAAAATATGGGTTAAGTGTCTCAAGAAGATTGTGTTCTGACAACATTTAACAGCTCTATATTAGACATCTGATCTAAACATCAGATGAATTAAAAGGTGATATCAGACATTTGGTAAGCATGTTGGATGTCTGATAAGGCTGTCTAATCATGGTTTTGGTTTTCTAAGTCTATTCTAGGATTTGCCTAAGTGTTCTAAGGATAGGTAAGTGTTCTTAGGACCTAGGTTAACATATTTTGGGCTCTTTACAAAGATTCTAAGGAAAATGAAAAGAGCAACAACAAGATACAAAATAAAGGAGAAGAACCTTTCTTCTTTATCTTCAAGCTTTAATTAGCTCTAAGCAAAGCTCCCCAATCGAGGCTCCTTGATGTTTTTGTTCTCCATCAAGCTCCTCCATTCCTTAAAGGACTTGAGCTTGAGCTCCTTCATGCTTGCTACCATTTGCATTTTGACCTAAAAACTAAATCTCAAATGCAAATGTTAAATCACAAGTATTTTATTTTCATCAAAATCAATGATCGAGGTGCACTTGCACCAAAATGGGTCAGGTTTGGCTAAATCCATGCCCATACTCTTTTGCAAAATCAATACCCATACCCTACCCATTTACCCATTGCGTACAAAAATCTAAACCTATATCCATACCCATCTACCAATCAGGTACTCATTTACCCATTGGGTATCCATTTATAAATTGATCCTACAATCAAATCATGCCAAATTAGAGTCAAAGAAGAAGAAAAATCTATAACATAATTAATTATTTATTTATTTTCAACAAGCTCTAAACATAAGAGCTCAGGCTACTCTAAATTTATTAATATCCACTAAAATTATTACAAAATGTTAAGACCCGTGCTGTTTGAGCCTTTTAATACGTCTGGATTGTGGGTCAGACATCTGGACAACTTCCCAGACATCTGAAAATTGAAATTTTAGAGTACGAGCTCACGTCTGCACGTAGGCTACGTGCAGATAGTACCCCCTCATTTTTCCTCCTTCTCTCTCTTCCCTCACCTCCAAGCAAACCCTAAACCCCCAGCTTTATAAACCCCTCCCCCTCTCGTTCTCCCCACACCAGCCCTTCCCCTCTTCTTCCCCACTTTAGCAAGAGAGGCAACGCGAGCGAGAGAGCGCGCGGGTGGCGTCGAGGAGGAGTGGCGTGAGGAGAGGAGGAGAGCAAGCTCGTGAGCTCGTGTGGGAGCTCACTAGTGAGCGCACGGCCAGAGTGGCGTGTGCGCAAGGAGGAGTGCGTTGGGGGAGTCCTTCCCGACGCTGTTGTAGACGAAGCAGCAGACGAGGAGGGGCGCGGTGCAGGAGAGCGGAAGTAGGTTCTGGTTGTGGGTTTTTCCCAGAATCAGACATCTGGAGTGATGTCTAGACGACGGTTCGGATGTTTGGAGGCGATTCTAGATGTCTGAGGAGAGGGCTTCGCGAAGGTACGTCTTCTTTGCTGATACGGCCATGCAGGCTGCTTCGCCGATACCCTGCTGCATGCCCTTTTGAGAAGATTACGTGGTGGCATGCAGGATTTGCTTCGGGAAGGCGTAGGACATGCCTTCCCATGCATTTTAGACGTCTGGGCGACGTACCAGATGGCTGGAAGCACTTCCAGACGTTTGGAGAGGTGGTCGGACGACTGGAGCTGGGTCCAGATGGTCTAGAAGAGTTCCTGGATGTTTGGGGTGGACGCAGAGACTGAGGTACGATACTGGACACTTTTAAGACGTCTGGAAGTTGTTCTAGACGTCTGATTTTACTTCAGTAACCTTGTTTTGACCCGTTTAGGGTCCATTTGAGATCCGTTTTACGCAAATAAGATATCGATGTGTTCCTTGTGAGTTCCCCTACTTGTTAGAAGGTTATCCATACTGTTCTGATAGTTCCCTTGTGATTGATCCATGTTATAGTACTTCGTTCAGTTGCAGGTTCAGGGCTTGTTGAGGCACGTGAGCCTGCCGTTCAAGCCCCCAATACTCCCGGGTTTACTGGTAGAGTGGCTTCCCCTAATTTAATTACAAACCTGAATGCATGTGTGGAATGAATGATTAGAATCTAGGATATGACATGAATCCTAGGATGAGAACTACTGGAAATGTCTGTATTGGATGATTGAATTGTAGTCTTGAATGAGTCGATAGAAATGATAACAACTACTTGTAAATGAATAAAAGCTGCCTGTGAAATATGAAGTACTTGTGCTAGTTAACTGTTGCATGTAACTTTCCTGTTGTATACGTTAAATGACATAATACTAGCTGCATGTATATAATTTGAGAATGGTAATGTGAATGATGGAAATACGAGCTACCTATGTATAACCTAAGTATGGAAATGTAAATGATAGCAATACAAGTTGCATGTGTATAACCTGAGAATGGAAATTGAAATAATGAAACCCGATAGGGAATGGCATGAGGAATTTGAGCATGAACCCTACGGAAAATTAGAAGTAGAGCTCCTGGAAATAAATGGAATGGATCTGGAAATGAGAGTGGGGAAGTGAGCTGGTCCTTGAGTACGGAGTACCAAGGAGAGCGACTATCCCCCTGTTTAGTGTAGAGTGGAGCTAGCCACTCTTGGGTTGGGACCCGGGGTTAGGATTGGCCACTCTGTACTGACTTCTTGGCCCTTGCGTACACAGTACCGGGGAAAGCTACTAGTGTAGGGGGAGAGCAAGCCAACCACGGGGCCCGGGGTTCAGCTAGCCGCCCTACACCGATTTGTTCGGCCCACTGGGAAAGCCAAGGTAGTTAGGCGAGGGTGCGCGGACTGTGGAGGGGGAGACCCTTGTTTGGTTACTGAGAGGGGCTAGACTCCTGTTACTGGGAGGGCTAGGCCCTATACTGGTTCCGTGCTGTAACCAAGGTAGTCAGGCGAGAGTGCGCGGATTGTGGAGGGGCGAGACCCCTGTTTGGTTACTGAGAAGGGCTAGACCCCTGTTACTGAGAGGGCTAGGCCCTATACTGATTCCGTGCTGTACTTTGGGTGCACCCGCTAACGGAAACGACTGACTGCGTGCCAGTGCGGTGTAGCTACCCTTGCGCTTATCGCATGTGCCGTAGTCACCGTTACATCTGTCCATGACCTTAGGGTGGTTGACTGGGTGTAGGATCACCACAGGGGACTCTCATGACCAGGAGAGCACCACGTGTGCCTTCTACTCTTCGGAAAAGACTAAAATCAAGATCGTTCTCATGAGGAACATTCGAGATCAGAAAAGAGATCTAGTAAATAAACCAATGGGTGAAAAGAAGTAATTTGTGAAATAATGTAATTTAAAAACAACAGCTACTTGTCCACTTTTACTGCTTTAGTTAGTTGGTTGCCACTCTACTCAGCGTTCGCTGACTTCGTGTACTCATAACCCTTTTCAGGTCCAGGTGTTGAGCAGCCAGAGCCTACGGCTGCAGAGGGTGTTGGGCGCAGTAGAGCCCAGTAGTTGTAGCTCTTTTGTTGTACTCTTTGTAGTAGTGAGTAGACTCTTGTACCTTTACGTTTTGCACTCTTACGTTCTGTATTTTATATTCTTGTACCTGGTTACTTTTCTTCTGTTATGGTGGTGATATGTATTGTAGCAGTTTTTACTTTACTATTATACCTTTTTACTGTTAGTTGCTTAGCATAGTGAATGTGGTTTACTTTCCTGCTTTTTGGTTACTTTCTCGTTGGATGACTGGGTCTTGGGATCAGTTGAGTCGGTCCGGTCTTGTGTCCTGTAGGGATTCGGGAACCGGGTCGTAACACATAGTCCTTCAAGGGAATAAAAATACGAAAAATATAAAGAAAAACTAAATACAAGCACCTTTCAAACAAAAAATTCCCATCTCCAAAATAAATGTTCAATGGAAGCTTTAGAAGCATTCCCAACCTTCAAAATTATGGAAAGAATCATGAGGAAGATTAGTGTTTAAGGAATGAGAGACTTAGGGTGGGACTTATATATCTCGGGTAAATGGGGATTTTCTTTGGGTATTCAAGTAGGGTAATCGAGTATACATTCACACCCATACCCATACCCAAACCCAGTCGAGTTTTTTGGATAAAACCCATATCCAAACTTGATCACGTTCAGGTCGGGTTTTACACACTCTTTTTAGGTCGAGTTTATCAAAACTTGCATCCTACCCTTAACCTCAATTGTTAATACCATCCATGATAGAATTATTTCATTACTATTGGGTTATCACAGATTCATTTTGGTTCCAAATGGGCTATATGAAGTTTAAACCCTTTCATAATAGACACTGGAATAGCTAGCACATCTCTTGCTATTAATGATAAATATGATATTTGGATCTATGAACCTTTCACCAATCTAAAATATTGAAATTTTAGTCATCCTTGTCACATGGGTCATCAAATTATCTGTTCTTTTCTGTTTGGATTTCTTCAATTTATTCCTCTTGGAGATGCCTTTGAAATTCACTTTCAAAGCCAATATCTATGCCATCTTCATATTCATCTACATTCATGAAAACTTGATCAGTTGCCTTTTCTTCTCTTCTTAATGATGATTGGCTACTCAAGTCAAGCAACTTTTAATGTTCATAAAACTCATTTATGACAGACATGAGGTTGTCAAGCAACTCCAAGACATGCTCTTTTGCATACACTTTAGAAAAATAAAATTTCACATACTTTAATTTGTAATGAAGATTTAAAAGAACAACAACCAATAATAACATGTTGTCTTTGTTTGAGCTTCCTCAATATCTATTAAAATTTTCCTTCACCCTTTTTTGCCATTGCTTGTAAGATAGGGTCTTTGCTTGTAAACCAATCAATCAAAATGTTCTCTATCTTACAAACTTCATGAAATAAATATTAGTTGTAACATAAAGACTTCTTGACAAACATTTGGTGGCATAAAAAAATGCTTCAGAAACCTGGTAAATACATGAGCATGCTTCCAATCTTCTTCAGTAGGTGGACCCAAATCGAGTTTGGAACCAAATTGAGGATCTTCCTCTTCCATTCTTTCAAATGCTTTTGAAATTTTAGATTTGTTTCCAACATCAAATAAGTGGAACTCCACCTACTTGGAACATCAAGACATAATGTTGACTTAAAAGGAATTCTCTCTTGTCCAACATATTTCTTAAATTGCAACCCTCTAGCAGATGAACTCCTTACATACTTGATAGCATCAAGAGTTCGAGAAATTGATGCTTGCATCTCTCCAACACCATCTTTTACTATTAGATTCAAGATGTGAGCATAACATCTTATGTGAATGTATTTTCCATTTAGAATATTGTAATTCCTCTTATGAAATTTGGATTTAAAATAATTAACTTTCACATCACTTGCACTACCATTATCCAAAGTGATTGTTCCCACCCTCTCAATTCCTCATTCAAGAAGACATCCTTCAATCATTTTTCCAATTTCTTTCCCTTGTGTCTTGACATGGTGCAAAAATTGATGATTTTTTTTGTAACTTTCACTCATTATCAATGAAATGTGCAGTCAAATATAAATATGAAATATTTTGAATGGAATTCCATAGATCACTTGTGAAGCAAATCTGACCTTCAATTTCTTTGTAAATGTTCTTCAATTTCATCTTCCCATGTGCATAAATCTTCATAATATCTCTAGCCACGGTGTTTCAAGAAATTGGCTTAAACTTAGCCTGAGCCATTGACATAAAATATTTGAAGCCCTCATGATCTCTAAAATTAAATGGCAATTCATCAACAATGATTATCCTATCAAAAGCTTCCCTTATGATTTCTTCATCATATTTCCATAATGCAAGACTATTCTCTCCTTGTTTCCAAATTGGTTGAAATGTTAATGTTCTTTGTCCACTTGAAGATAAATTAGAACATAATGGACTCTTTTTGCACATCTGTTGAATGTGAATCCATAGTGTCTGGGTTCCATTTTTACTAACATAAACATAGGACATACTGCCATACTTGCAAATTACATTAACTCCTTTATTTTACGTTTAGTAAAATGCTCCTACACATTAGATCTTTCCCAACTTTTATTCTTTTTCATTTGAACCTTTAATTCAGACATGCTAGGGTTGGTTATGTCATTAAGATTTTGCATAGGCGGTTCATTTCTTCTCTTAACTTTATCATCCATCTAAAAAAAATAAATTTTTACACAATCAAATAATGCAAATTAGCTAAATGTAGAAAATAGTTGTTAACATCTTGATGCTGAATTCAGTTGTTAACATCTTCCATCTCAAATTTCATGGTATGTATGTAAAGTGTTAATTACATGCAATGGTATGCAACAATTAACCCATAAGGAAGAAACTATTACAAACAACAAGAATAAAAGAACACTTAAAAAATTTTAGGTTACAATCTGATTAATGAAGCATCTATGTGACCAATTCCTAAATTATACTATCAAAATGGAAACAATATTATAACAGTAATAGTTAAGGCGATAACACTATTTTTTTTCTGAAAGAAAAAGACAATAACACTTAGAAGATGGATAAATACTGAAAAAAAGAATAACATTGTAGTATAGAGTAGAGGTATACTGGTTTCTAAATAATTTAGATATTAACAATCCCTTGTTGTTGCAATGCCTTGTTAATGCAACAGGATGGTTGCGTTGTTATTACATCAGTCATGCATCTATTCTCAACATCCAAACCAGATGTTAATGAATGCTAGGTTTAGCAATAGTTACTCTTTAGCATAGATGTTAGCATTTACATGTATAAGTATAGACATGTCTAGATGATATTAGGCGTGAAACAGATCAACAAATCCTTTAAAGAAGCAAAGCATGGCCTCAAAAGACTTTTCAAGTCAGAGTTTCAAACCATTCTCACAACGATGTAGTCTCCCATGGATAGAGAGAGCTCCATTGCTAATTCAGCTTGATAATATTGTATAACCTAAATTATAGGGAAATAAAGCTTAGGAAAAGGAAGCCAAAGCATATCCTTCAGGTGATCAGATATAGAAATGATATGCAAGAAGAACCTATACCTCCCTTAAATAGTATGATAAGGGATCAGTTGAATCATCTACTGACTGTCACTAGCTAATGCACAGGAAAGGAAGAGAGGAAGGAAGAAGTTGTTGACCTCGAGGCTCCAGTAATGACAACAAGAAGTTGCGATGGAGAGGTTGGTGGGTCGACGGTGACAGTGAGAGAGGAAGATTAGTTAGGGCTTGTATTGTGACTTGCAAGCGTTGAGTAGAAGAGGGAAAATCGAAAAATTGAAAACACAAAATAGTGAAAAAAAGTCTGTGCATGGGCCATCGACATGCATGGGTGGCTTTTTTTTTTCTTTAAAGTTTGGAATGTGATGGGCTTTTTTATCCTTTGAAGTTTGCATGGAATTATAATCTTACAATCAAACACACCAATGGAAAATGAAAACACACTCCACCCAAAAGTGAAGTTGGTTTCCAACCCACAACTTTCATTTGCCACTGGTGGAGAACCAAAATACGTTGGTGGAAAATGAAAGCACATCGATGGAAAATGTAAACACACTGGTGTGTTTTGTCTTTCCACCGATGGAAAATGGTTTTGCACTTGGAAAGTGGTTTTCCACCTATGAAAAAGTGATTTTCCACCTGGAAAATATTTTTTTCACGTATGGGAAGTGGTTCCAGTGGTTTCTACCAGTGAAAAACCAAAAACACTGGTTGAAACCATCACATTCTCACTGTGCACATGGTTCTCTCACTAAACACATTACAAAACATGTTGCAATGTATGTTTCTTTACATTACCACTATTGATATTATTTAACAACTATTTATATCTCTAAATCACCACTATTGATTTACTTTAGTGACATTTTCTTTTGCCATTTAATTGCCACTATTGATTCATTTTAATGACACCTTGTTATACTACTTAATTGTTACTATTGATATTTTTTAGTGAGAAATATTTTTATTTTAACAAGCTCAAAATATAAGGGCAACCCCAAATTTATTAACCTCCAAATAATAAAGTACAATAAAAGCCCTTTAAAGGGATACATCAGGAAATAAGAAAACATTAAAAAAAAGTAGCAACAACCTCAACACCAAAATATTCCGCCCTCGAGGTTGAAACAAAGAAATAAATTAAAAAAATGAAGATACAATGAATCATGAAGACTCAACCACCAAAAGTAGCAACCTCATCAAATTCTTGCTATCCCAAGTAGCTTCAATATTCTAGACTTAGATGCCTGTTTTAGTTAATGCTTTGATGATCCTCTTGCATACACATGTATAATTCTGATACTTCCAGCTTTTAGCACCCATTCAAATAACTACACCTAATAAAAAAATGTTATATTGAAGATCCTCTACAATTGTCTTTTTATGAAAAATATCTTATATAATGATCTATACATAACATAGCCACAATCTCAGTTAAATCCACATTCAGCAAATTTTAATGTAGTTTTGTTGCCAAATTTACCTATAACAACTATATATTTTTCCTAATTTACTTTGATGCAGTTTTGGATGTTGTCCATTGGTTTGAGTTGAGAAAATGATGAGAAACATGGTTTCATATGAATTCTTCTTTAAGTGATTCATAAAGTGCATTAGCAATTAAATATGTGGGTGCATTTATCACAAAAAAAAGATAATAGAGGTAATATTTTTCAAGTGTAGCTTTCTTTTTATTTCTATAATATTCAACAAATAACTATAGTTAGAAATGATTACAACAAAAGCAAAACTAAAAAATGAGGATACCTCCGTGGCCTTTAACTATTGAGCCTTTATCTTATTTATTTCAGAATCCCATAAAAAATCTTGAAAAAACTCCAACACTAATAGTTTAAATACAAAATTTGAATACTCATGACCACCCCTATGAATACCAAATGGATGGGTGAAGTAAAGATTGTTGTAAGCTAGCTAGAATTGGTTTCCCTTCTGGTAGCTATAAACTCAAGCAATGTGCATATTGACTTGACTCAACTGGCAGTCTGCTTGAAAGAGTCTAGTGATGACAAAAACCATCAGTGTTCATGGCACAAGAATTGATTTCGAGGAAATCAAGTTTCTTTACATTTCTATGGCTTCTTGAGGGAAAAACAAAGTCCACTAAACAAATTCTTTACAAAAAGTATACACCACTATTGGAGATACCAATCATTTCCCTTTTCCAATATTTTATTAGATGTCAACTCATAATAAGCTCACTTGTCTAAGACAAATCTTGTGGCAATGCCTTTCGTTTAGGTCAACAGGAAGCAATTTGATGCCACTCAAAGGGCACGTCCCTTCAACAAATTACAAGTGTTATTTTAAAATTTCATTGGAGCATGATGAGAGATAAAACTGCTTAGCATATGTCACAGCATCACATGAAGGAAGAAGCCCAATGGATATTTGAGACCCAATTAACCCAACAAAAGGGGGAAATAAGACACAATAGACAAATTAATGGCTTTATCACCAATACCAAGAAGACTAGCCATTAGCTGTGCTACAAAGTATCTATCAATAATTTCATATGACTTGAGTAAGCCCGCAAGTGAAGGTATTATTTGAATAGTGGCAGGAGATAGAGCAATCGTGGCATGTTGAATAACAATTGCCAAAGGAAGGGTGGTGATACATATTGTTTCTGTATCCTCAAAATCAACCTATAAGGGGTACATTCCTTAGTATGATATGTAGCAACAAATAGGACCATGGAGTGTACTTACATAAAAACTCAAAATAATATTAAAAAAGCCATAAAGTCATATGACCAGATTTTTAGTTTTGAACGGATGACTCGAAAATTGTGGGAGAGATATGTATTTTCAGTCAAAATAGAATGCCATAAAGCTCAACATGCAGTGCATTTCATTTCAAAAAATAAAAAGAAAAAAAAACCATCAAAATGTTCAAATGATGCATGTCATTGAAAGGGATATGAGTTTGAATTTTGAATTTCAAAGTGTCTTTACATACACAAAAACAAAGATAAGACTTGACCCAGTGGTGGAGGCCCCCATTATCATCAAAGTGGTCATGGTATCAAGTCCCATGGCCAGCATATTTATTTCTCTTTCTTTTTTTGGAACATGGAACATGGATATAAAATAAACCATAAGAACAATAAGACTCCTAGAGCACCCTCTTGCCACCAACTCCCCTCACAACTTCCCCAAACTTTGTGAATTACATCGCACCTCCAATTCCCCATTTTTTATCTCCTTTACCCATTTCTTAGTTGTCCATTTTAGCAACTCTTCTATACTCTTTAGTTTACATGTGTTTCCACCTAATGAAAAAGGTCTTGATGATGTACCTTTTCTTCATCTCTAACACTAACAAAGGGATTATTCTATTGTACATGATGTTTGATGTTTCAAGAGATTATAAATTGCTACCATTAAATTTTATTGATGGTTTTTCTTTATTTAAAGCTTATAGTAAGCATGATGGAGGCAATGATGGTGGGAGATTGTACATTTGTTGCTTGAGTTGGGATGATGTGACTGATTATGTTTACATTGAGGCGGGAAAGGGGTCATGTAATGGGTTTTTCAAGTTGTTTCCTTTTCCAATGAAAAGAAAAAGGATTGGATTGCGTAAGATTAGTTATCATATGCAAGAATCTTTGTCCTTTTCAATTGAGTAGGAGTTTTCTAGCTCTTCATCTAGGTCATATGGACATGCCATGAGCCAGCAATATCGGACATCATCAATCCTTTTTCTGGGGTTGCAAGGCTGTCATTGATGGTTGGAGTAAATAAGACCCAGGCTACTATAGATTTAGGTCATGCACTCATGCTAAACACTGTTAATGGAGGTGATGATTGACATTTCAGCCAACAGGCTAAAATTACACTTTTGTTGGGTTTAAAACAAGGAATCAATATTTCTATAGTTGCAATTGAAATTCCTGTCCTTAAGAAGAAAGCAAAATCTAGAGATTTCAAATTTTATTCATACCATCATGGAAAGCCATTCAGTTCTGAAAAAATAAGTTTTAATCTGTCACTGGAAGTTTTGAACCCAACATTTTGATGAAAGATTTGGACGATTTTCATAGGAATTAATGCTAACCTTTTCCAACAAAGAAAAAATTGGGTACGGTACCTTTGTTTGCAAGAATCGATTTCCCTTCTAGTAGCTATGAAATCAATCAATGTTCATATTGAATTGACTCAACTGCCAGTCTGCTGGAAAGAGTCCAGTGATGACAAAAACCATCAATGTTCATGGCACAAGAATTGATTTCTAGGAAATCAAGTTTCTTTACATTTCTAGGGCTTCTTGAGGGCAAAACAAAGTCCACTAAACAAATTCTTTACAAAAAGTATACACCACTATTGGAGATACCAATCATTTCCCTTTTCCAATATTTTATCAGATGTCAACTCATAATAAGCTCACTTGTCTAAGACAAATCTTGTGGCAGTGCCTTTAGTTTAGGTCAACAGGAAGCAATTTGGTGCCACTCAAAGGGCATGTCCCTTCAACAGATTACAAGTGTTATTTTAAAATTTCATTGGAGCATGATGAGAGATAAAATTGCTTAGCATATGTTACAGCATTGATTGCACCACAAAAATACACCTGCAATTGTGCTGTCTTGTGCTATTTCCTAGCATTACCACTGCATATTAGGTATCCATAGTCGCATTTGTAAAAATACATGCATGTATGCATTTAATTGAGAGGGGAGGAGAGTGAAATAAAATGGCCTTGCAATTAACAAATTCCTCAAGTGCTGCCTTGCAAAATTTCCATCTTCATTTTCTATTTCTTTTTTATTTTTGACTTTCTTCCCGCGGTTGCAAGGAACGACCTCTCCTTCACGCCATGTCCTGCTCAGCCATTCCCTGCTCTGCAGCAGGCCCTTCCCTGCGGTAGCTTGCCCTGCACAGCCATGCTGAGGCATGCACAGCCAGGGCATGGCTGTGCATGCCTTCTTCTTCTTTAAAAGGACACAGTTTCTTCTTTGAAGCCGAGCCTGGTCCACGCCAAAAACCCAACGTAGCTTCTTCTCCAGGCCGCCATCTCCTCCCTTTCTCCCTCCATACGCAGGCCCTCCTCCTTTGAGGAGACACTCTGCGGGTAGGAGTACCTCACGGTGGTGCACAACCACCACCGTGAGTCCACCATCGCCCAGCTCATCAACGAGCTTGTGGGAGTGGTGGTCTTCTCTTCCCTGTTTCAACTTTCCACGCCATTTCTGCCATTACCACAAAGCTTCAAGCTTTGAAGCTCAACCGGCCACCGCATGCCCCTGCAGTAGCCGGCCAAGCCCCACAGCAGTAGCAGCAAGGCGGCAATAGTGCACGCAGGCCTCCAGCGCGTGCCTGCAGGCACCCTTGCCTCCCTCTCCGCGTGCCCTGTCGTGCTCTTTCCACCCGCAACCAGTCGGCGCATTCCTCTTCCACGCGCGCACCGAGCCGTCCACGCCGCCTGCACTCACAGCACCTACAGCACTCTGTCGCGTGGCTCGCCTGGCCACTGTAGCCATTGTTCACGTGTTTATGCGGAACATTGTGGCTACAGTGGGGTGATTGGTAAGTTTCTCACTTATCCGGTCACCCGGCGCACTGCTACCGGCTTACAGCCCATGCGCGCGTCCCGCCCCGAGTCCGCTCCAGCTCCCGCCCGCACGTCTGCGTGTGGTCCTCTGCTAGCGCTTGCCCGCTTCAGTGTCTTCGCCCGCATACGTCTGCGTGCGCCCGCTCCAGCTCTCCGCGCAATGCTGTGCGCTGCGGTCCTCTTCGCGCCCATCTCCCTTCAACGCGTGCCTCTCTACGCGCCTACGCGCCTGCGCGTGCGTGCATGGACTCCATACGTCGAGCCTGAAGCTTCAGACGCCTTAACCACGCCAACTTCAGCTCTCTCTCTCTCTCACACAGCACTCTCTCCCTCTCTCTCTACAGAAACACATACACACACATTCACACTCGCACACACACACTCTCACCTATACACTATTATATACTTATATATATATATACATATATATATTTATATCTATATATATTTATATACATATATATATATATAGACATATATATTTACATATATACATATACTTATATACATATATATATATATATATATATATATACATATATTACTATATATATACATATATATATATACATTTATATACTATATATACATACATATACATATATATATATATCTATACATATATCTATCTATACATATATTTACATATCTATATATATTTACATATATATACATATATATATATATATTTTCACATTACTTACCATACGTTGTATCGTGGGAATATCTACACTAGTTGCTGATATTCCCCGATACACGCGTACAAAAAGCGTGGTCACACTCATCTTCCACCTATCCACCTTACATTCCACGCGGCACTTCGTCCTGTTGGTTGCGTCTTCCTAGACGACGACCGACTAGACATCGTGCTACACTCCATCTCCGCCTCCACCCCCACCCCTTTATACACATATATATATACTATATTTACTTTATTTCTACTTCTCTTTCCTGCCAATAAAAAGATAAAAAATATATATAAAAGATAAAAGATAATCCTTGACTTGCAGGTACTCCGTCTTGCGAATAGCAAGACCCATTTTGGAACCTTGATTTGGCTCAAAGCCAAGAACCGAATTTTGAGGGTGTGCCTCAAGGACAAGAATTATCAGAAAGAAATCTAAATAGAAAAACACCAAAAACACAATAAACGAACGGAAGAGATTCGTTGTAGGAAAGACGTAGAAACTTGACTTCTAACCCCACTTCCCTGAGTTCGACCCTGGGCCTAAAAGTGACCAAGATAAAATCAAATAGGCCAGGTAAAAAAATATTTTGTAAAGAGATGGTTAGGCTCGATTTAGGTTAACTACTATACACACTTCAACGATAAAATCACCATATTAACACAACCTAACCGGGTCTGACCACCATCCCTTTCAAGCATCACATGAAGGAAGAAGCCCAATGGATATTTGAGACCCAATTAACCCAACAAAAGGGGGAAATAAGACACAATAGACAAATTAATGGCTTTATCATCAATACCAAGAAGACTTGCCATTAGCTGTGCTACAAAGTATTTATCAATAATTTCATATGACTTGAGTAAGCTCGCAAGTGAAGGTATTATTTGAATAGTGGCAGGAGATAGAGCAATCGTGGCATGTTGAATAACAATTGCCAAAGGAAGGGTGGTGATACATATTGTTTCTGTATCCTCAAAATCAACCTATAAGGGGTACATTCCTTACTATGATATGTAGCAACAAATAAGACCATGGAGTGTACTTACATAAAAACTCAAAATAGTATTCAAAAAGCTATAAAGTCATATGACCAGATTTTTAGTTTTGAGAGGATGACTCGAAAATTGTGGGAGAGATATGTATCATCAGTCAAAATAGAATGCCATAAAGCTCAACATGCAATGCATTGCATTTCAAAAAACAAAAGGAAAAAAGACCATCAAAAGGTTCAAATGATGCATGTCATTGAAAGGGATATAAGTTTGAATTTTGAATTCCAAAGTGTCTTTACATACACGAAAACAAAGATAGCCGCCAAGGACTTGACCTAGTGGTGTAAATGATGCATGCATTGAAAGGGATATGAGTTTGAATTTTGAATTCCAAAGTGTCTTTACATACACAAAAACAAAGATAGCTACCAAGGACTTGACCCAGTGGTGGAGCCCCCCATTATCATTGAAGAGGTCATGGGATCAAGTCCCATGGCCAACATATTTATCTCTGGTTTTTTTTCTAGAACATGGAACATGGATATAAAATAAACCATAAGAATAATAAGACTTCTAGAGCACCCGTCTGCCACCAACTCTCCTCATGACTTCCCTAAATTTTATGAATTAGTCACACCTCCAATTCCCCTTTTTTCTCTCCTTTACCCATTTCTTAGTTGTCCATTTTAGCAACTCTTCTACACTATTTAGTTTACATGTGTTTCCACCTAATGAAAAAGTTCTTGATGATGTACTATTTTTTCATCTCTAACACTAACAAAGGGATTATTTTATTGTACATGATGTTTGACATTTCAAGAGATGATAAGTTGCTACCATTAAATTTTGTTGTTGGTTTTTTTTTATTTAAAGCTTATGGTAAGTATGATGGAGGCAATGATGATGGGAGATTGCACATTTGTTGCTTGAGTGGGGATGTTGCGACTGATTATGTTTACATTGAGGTTGGAAAGGGGTCATGTAATGGGTTTGAGGGCTCTCACATTTGTTTTTTCAAGCTGTTTCCTTTCTCCAATGAAATGAAAAAGGATGTGATTGCATAAGATTAGTTATCATATGCCTAAATCTTTGTCCTTTTCCATTTAGCAGGAGTTTTCTAGCTCTTCATCTAGGTCATATGGACATGCCATGAGCTGGCAATATCAAACATCATCAATATATCATTAACGTGTAGTGATATTGTGTATTATGCAAGGAATATGATCATCTTTATCTTGTTATACCTATTTATGATTTTCTGCTTTGTTGCTGTTTGCTTAAGATTTGATGTGTAAATGAGATTTATGTGTAATGCAGTTAGGAGAAAGTTAATCGAGGATGTAAAATGTAATGGGACCAAAAGATTGCACAAATTTCAAGTATTGAGATTAAGTTTATCTATGCTATTGTTGCTTCTGTGATTTCTATTGTCTAGAATGATTATATTGATTAATGATGGTGACTTTGGTTTCTTGTTTACCACCGGCTATCTCACCATTTTTAAGGCCTGTATGTCCAAGTGGACAATGTTCATGTGTATGTCATTATTTTACTCTACTTGAATCAAAATTACATTTGTTGCTTTTAATTGTATTAGAGTTACCCACCTTAGTTTCTAAGTTTATTGTGATTTATGAGTTGGAACTTCTTTCTTCAAGCATTATGAAATTCTTCTAAAGTTAAGATTGTTGAATTTTTTGTTGAGGCCCAACCCGCACCAGATCGGGTCCCGCTTTGTTGTCCCTTGGACCATTGTCGTCCGACGAGTATTCCCTATTCCATACTGCATATGACTAGTACTACTAAGTAGGTAACATGCGTATAAATAACAATATACACTAGAGTACAATTAAAACATATAAAGGAGCTGGTATTGAAAAGGAAAATTATACACCCGGCATACAAAGGAAATAAAATGGCCTTCTTTCATAACAAACTTCATGTGTCATATATCAACGGAAACTTGAAAATAGGCTTCCCCATAGGGAAACATGCCAATAACTACTGCAAAAAAAATAAAAAGGAGAAATCTACGGTACTACCACTAGTTCGAGAATTTGATACTCTGTAAACTCTCCGCCAAAACTTCCTTCACCTGGTAGACAGAACAAAGAGTTATGAGAAAATGCTCAGTAGAGTGCTAACAAAAGACAGTAAAAGTGACACAAAAAGGTAAAACTGGGAAGTGTAATAGTAAGTGTAGGCACCACTAAGGAAAGGAACCTCTAACTGTACCCACTATACATAGATCACCCATTCCTCCATTAGTATGCATCCTCAAGGTACCATTACATTCCTCAATAAGTTCATCTTCTTGGTATCCTTTTTAATTTAGTTTTCACTGGACCTGGGTCACGAAGTCTAGAGCAAGTTCCGGCGGAAAGGCCAGGGGGCCACTCCCAACCTCCCAACCTTCACCTACTCCAACATTTAGTGGGGTAAGTATCCCCCACTTCCCGGGGTTGCCAAACTGGCCAACACATTGAAAAACCTGTGCCTCTAGCACATCACAAAGCATGCAATCGTTGTACTATTAGAACAAAAACCCTCTAGGGCTCTTACCACACCAAGTTGCCATGGGATGCATGCTCACTCTTAGGCTTAATCTATTTGGTTGTTATCTTCATTCTACCCTTTCTATTCCATCCATACAAATATGTTTTAAACCATTTTCTTATCAATGGGAATGTGCCACAGGAGGACCCTGTGCACCAACATCCTATTTTCCTTCCAAATTTTTTACAACACATCACATGTCACCTTGTCATCCTGGGTGGTACATCTCACATCATTTGCAATATTATTTCGGCCAATCATGGCTACACCCATATTGTATCCTTGGCATGTATGCTGCCAATGGTTCATAACATTTTCCCATTGGTCCTAGACCAATGTCCATTGTTTATCCATGTACCACATGATTAATCCCAAGTATCATATGATTCACATTAGTATACTTAGGTGCCTCGCATGCACCAAGTTTCCAGGTCATTATCATGCTATCCTTATACCTCTTTATCATTTCTGCCTCGTCTCATGAGTCCTGTAACATTGTTATTTTCCTGACTTCTACAAGCCATCATCATAATCACTTACTAATCCTTTCCTTAATTATCATCCATCATTCCATTCTCATTCTATTCATGGATATCCAAGTGTCCATTGAAACATGATTCATATATCTATGATTACCAATGTTACGCCCAACATGTAATTATGTTCAAGTTGTTATACGCACATTACTTTCCAATTATGTAATCCCTAGCTAATCTTGGCTTCAAAATCACATCTCTAGCATTGTTGGTTTCATATGTGAATCAACGTATCAAAGTCTTTACATCTATGTTGTACTATATGTATTCCTATGGTTTAGTTTTGGTTTAGCATAGCATGTTCTATCTATCTTAACTACAAAAACATTTAACATGCATACATCCACTTATCTCAATTCAATTTAACATAAATAATAATGATTATATCACACCATATCATTTCCATAGGGAACAAACAATAGTATTCATATTCGTTTCAATCCCATATCATGCCACAAGTATATATATATATCATTTATTGAACATATGTAACATGTAGCATATTTTATTTAATCAAGCACAACAATCATGTATTACATCTCATGTTCGTAAATCAAATCCAGAAGTAGGCAAGTATATTCAATCCATCCTTCTCATGGCATGTAAGTAACAATAGGTAAAACTAGTCCTATCTACCAGCAAAAGGTGGAAAAACACTCTACTTGGCAAAACTACCTAGAACTCGTGCACCTCAACAACGCATGGACAATCCCACCTCGTTGGCATCAACCTCACCTGTAAAACCACCACCAAGATAAAACATGACTCCTAAAACTATCTACCAGTACCGTGCACATGAGTGTCCCATACCACTCCCTCTCTTCTCAATTGAGAGAGGAGACTAGCCACCAAACTGAGACGATTTCTTGGGCAGCCAAAGGGGGATGTCCTCTTGACATTATTTGGTCCCAATTATACTTCATTTTCAGACCTTAATGTGGTCTCCATACAGCCCAAACTTGTCCCACACTTTTCCCACACCCCTTCCCTACACATGGAAGAAAAATGCACAATAAAGGGAAAATAGTTGGTCAACCTTAGGGACCATCCAAAGCTGCCCCAAGGACAACTTTAGATACCATTTTAGGGGCCTAAATAAGGTCTAAAACCAGACCCTAAAGGGTCACAATCAGATCTGAATTAGCTCTCTTTTATTTTCTCCCCTTCAACAATGGAGAAATAAGGAAGCGGAGGAAGAGGGTGGCCGGCCACCTCCATGGGCCAACCCCACTCCCCATACCACCACTATCCATCCTGCACCTTCCCCCCTTGGTCGGCCCAAGGAGGAGAAGAAAAAAAGGAGGGCATGGAAGAGGATGAGAGAAAGGAAGGGTATGTGCCTTCCCTCCTCCTCCAATGTCCTTGTCATTGGCGACGAAGGGGACCATCTCCCACATCTAGCAAAGCATACATGCACAAACCACCCTCCCCCAAAGTGCAAACGACAAAAAAAGTAGAGAAAAATAGAAGTTTGGGTCATATACCTTCAACCGCACACAATATTCTTCGTGTTTGGGGTCGATCGGAGCCTCGACGGAGCTCCAGAATGGTGGTGAAGCTTGTTGAACAACAATGGTGTGTTGGAGGTGGGTTTGGGGCTCACAAATGAAGGGGTGGGGGTTTTGGGAGACACCTAGCCTATTATATAATAAGGTTTCGGTCCCATTATTTTTCCTCGCTCGTTTGTCTCCCGTCCGAGAATGATCAATTCAACTAAGCCAAAATTCATTTTTGATGATACCATTCTTTATAATTTTTCACGAGGACTCAAACACTTTAGACGATTCATCAATCTGATATCGTTTGCAACTAGCACGCTCGTTTTTATCGAAATTGACACATTCAGGTCTCGAGATGTGATTTTGCAAATAAACTTGAAAGAGGACATGCTACCCTTTGTTGGATTGGTTTAGACTCAAGGATTACTACAATGTCCTCAGATTCGCGATCGGACACCCATAGCAAAATTTGGGTTTTGGGACCCCAATTCCTAAATATTACCTATGTAATTTAGGTCCAATTAGTGAACTAGAAAGGTTCCGGGCTTGGGACCTTTCATTTTTTGCATGGTTTGATAGTCTATTTCTATATGTGTTTTTGCTATGGGCTATATATGTTCCATCATTTGCTTTGTCATTTTTAACAAACATTTTGGTTTAGTAATGCAAGTGATGTGCATTGGATAAGTTTAGATTTTTGAGCATCACTGATTCTTCCATTCTGGGTGATGTTGGTGAACTATAGTTTTATATCAAAGCTGATCCTAAGGAAGGAACCATCACCATCGCGTACTCATTCTGTTCTCTATGCTTCTTCTACAACATATATTGTCTATTATTAATTTAGCATAAGATCTCTGTAGAGATGCTGGTATTGGGATGACAAGAGAATAGCCGATTCCTTGGAACCACTGCATAGAGTGGTACCTCTAGATTCTTAAAGGCCCTTAAGGTTGGAATCGTTGGCAATGAATAGCTTTATCATTTTTTCACTATATGATATGTGCATGATCTTTTCGTCTTACACTAATTTTTTGTTGTACATAGAAAAATAAAGATGTTGGAGTAGACAGTGGTTTAATTGGTCATGTTGGAGTAGACAATGGTTTAATTACTCATTTCCTCTATTTGGATATAAGTACTTTATTTGCAAAAAATGTTGAATGCGTTCATGACCAAGTTTACAGTTGACCGTCCCATGGTGAATTTTCCTGACCAATATCTGACTATCCTCAGGAGGTAGTGTCTAAAAAGAGTCCCAAGTCAGAGAAGCAATATGTTTTGGAAGCTGTAGTTGATAGTAACTCTTATGTGATAAAAGAGGAGACTGATCCAGAGAAATTAGTACCTCGTTGGACAAAAATTACCCTTTATCTAAGAGTACAGATGTTCTTGATACTTTCTCTATTACAAATTTGTGGAGATGCATATTAGCCTTAAGTTTTCATTTGGTATACTAACGACAAGTATGAGTTCGTTGAACCAATGATGATTCAGGACCTTGTCAAGAATTACTCACAATTTATATATTTCCTAGTATATACTTGGCAAGAGAAATCGAGGATTGTGGAGATTCGTATTCATTCTTCTTTGTTATTTTGTGTTCTTGTTTGCTAGTTGACTTTTAGTTGTCATCATTGCATGTTTCTCTTATCTTTTGGATAGGTTGAAGAGGGGGAGCCATCAAAAGAAGGTGAAGACAAGACTCAAGTAAGTAGTATATCCGAATGAAGGAGACTATTTTTTTTAAGAAAAAGGAGGATCTTGATGGAAACTATTGTTGGTTTGTTTTATACATTTTTTTATTCACTTTTCATTTCTAGGGAGAATAGAAGAAGAAAAAGAAGACTAAGACTGAGAAATACTGGGATTAGGAGGTAGTTGTTCATCACGAAACACGTAAAAAGATTTCTACATTATCGTTGTATAAATCAAAAGATGGTAAGTCCTAAGACATTCACAGGGAGGCAAAATGAGATTCTTAAAGTCTTTCGTACTAACTAATCTAATCTAATGAAAGTGCATAAGGAGAGATAAGATATCCATTGAATCAAACTCTTTATTTCTACTTATAGAAAGTTATAAACTATGAATCAAAGCAAATAAACTAAAGAAAGAGTAGAGAGAGAGATAGATGAAGAGCGAAGCCACTTGAGGGATGCTTGTAGGAAACTCAGCAGAGCTTTAGATCCAGGGCACCAGGGAGAAGGCCAGAGAAAGATACTGCAGAGAGAGGGGAGTGGGAGATGTGTGCAGGTGGAATTGCCTTCAAATGGGAGCTCTGGGGTCCTTTTTATAGGTAAAATGAGGGGCAGAGCAAGTATTTTGGGCCCCAAAATTGTGTGACACCCTTGTAGCAACAAGATTCGTCAATTGGGAGATCAATGGCTCAGATCGTGCCTTCATTGTGCGGCTCGCACCAGAACGTGACATGTGGCTCCTCTAGTGCCACTCGATCCACCGCCTTGCCGATCATCGCGCGAGCACGTGCGTTTGAATTTAGCTATCCGATCTTACAATCAGATGGCTTAAAAAAAGTGCCGCACCACTTCACCCTGCAGCATGTAACAGCAAGTGCAACCGCACATCATCTCCCATGTCCACCGTATTTCTTGATCTAGCACTCCACCGTGCGTCACGTGACTCGTCCAGCGTCTCTCGATCACCATCTGATGGCCCAATTTCATCTGTGTGCATCACCTCAGAAATTTTGCACCCCGTGCACCTCGAACTCATGCTCGCACTTTGCATTTGAAGGCGGTGACCACTGTGCTATACGTGCATTTGTGTCACAATTTTATTTTTGCACGCGACTGCCCTTAGTAGTTGGATGACGATCCAATGGCTAAGATTGATTCATTTTTGATGAGGCACGGAGAGGCTGATGACGTGGCTCAATTGTGGCCATTGGATGGCAATCCAATGACCCACATTTTGTGCTTCAGTGGCTAAGGGCTCAGATGTAGGCCATTGGGATGGTGCCACTTGGTGCTATCCTAACCGTCCATCTTCCCCCCTTTGTAGTTGGTGCTATAAGGCTCCGACTGAGTTGATTTTTGCATCGTTGGACTATGATCGTTGATTTAGATCCATCTGTGCAGTTGGATTTGGCATCTAAGGTTTATATTTGTGCCACCTTACCCCTTGGCCTTTGATTTTCTATGGACTGTATGTGATGCTACGGAAGTCCGATCATGACGATTTCAGAAGCATTGGACTCCAATCATCGTCCTGATCTGATTCGTAAAGTCAGATTTATCATCTGTGGCTCCAAATCAACTGCAATTAATATTGCCTCTCAATTAGAACATAAAATAGCATTATTATTACAAAGCTAATAAATCAACTATGATGCAAAATATGCTGCTCATGCATGCATTATTTCTAAGTTAAGCTAGGATATAACTTAATTCAGGTAGATTAGGTCTTATGATTGCTGCATAATCATACCCCCATGCCTAAATCTTGTTAGTCCCTAGCAAATGTATGACTAAATGCAAAATAGTCCTAAATAACTAATTTCTATCAAGAGCTTGACTCGAGATCTATTTCTTTTTATTTTCATCCAAAAGTTTAGAAATCCAGATAATCGTGAAAGTGTAGTGTTGTAGCATATGTAATGGATCCAAGTGAAAAGTCAATCCACATCTAAAGCTCATACTCGACCCTTAATAAAACTCTATCGGGATAGGAAAACTTCTTCCCTTGGGGGTATAAAATAATCTATAATTTCAGCCTTGGTTTTTGAGTTAGGTAGAAGATATCCGAGCCAAGTGGATTTGTATTTGGTAGCTTACACTCCTTTGATGCTACATATAGACTAGTACTACAGAACCTAGATTTCCAGACTATCAAATAAATCAACTCAGAGATAAGTGGAGAACTGTGCTCTCCTTAGTTCCTTTGTACTCATTCTCTCTCTATTTTTTTTCGAGCTCATAATCTTATAGCATTAACACTTTAATTAAGTTCTGATAACCCTATAACTAAGTCAGAAATTCGCAGCCAGTATTCGGGCAGCCAGAAATACAGAAAAGTAGGTCAAGACTGTATTTAGTGGATCGTAATGGTAGTAGGTATTGTTGCCCCAATGTGCTTGTCATAAAATGAAATAAACACAACTCAACACCTTTTTTTTAGACTTTTTCACTTTTTCTTTCCTTTTGTTTTCTTTTTTTTCATATATAACACACAATGCAATACAACATGACACGTAAAAATTATTCACGAGGCATTATTAGGGATTAGTGATGTTCAAGAGGATATCGGATGGCTTATTTGTTGGAAGTGCCTATTCACAGCACTGGGAAGGGAATGGATGAGACAATGTATTTTTGACCTTGATATTAATGCCCTCCTTCAGTCGAGGATTCCATAAAGGACGATCGTAACCATCTACCTTAGTCCTAGTTTTATTAGAACCTGCTCTCTGCGTGTTTGCCTGATGTAGACACATCCATTTAGGTTAAAATGCCTATTTATGCATGTCTCTAAGCTTAGATAAGCATTCCATACTATAAATATTGCATAGCATGCATCATTATGCATTTAGAGTAGTTTGTGTATATTTTAGGCTAATTGCGTCCTTTTATGGCCAGGAGAGAAGGAGATTTAATTTGGAGCCTCGGATTGACGATCTGACCGTACGGATCTGATTAGGATGACGATCGGAGTCCAACGCCTTTGAACTCTGTAGCAGCCCCAACAAAGGAAAGAAGATTAATGGCCCAGGTCATGCCACGTGGCGTAGCCTAGGCCGCCAATGCATACGCACATGCCACCGCACACACATAGTAGTGTGGGCGCGTGGAGGTGCGCAAGGCAGCATGGGTGAGCGCATGGGCACGCAATGGCAACGTGGGCGCGCGGAGGCAATATGCGCAGCGTATTGGCATGTAGAGGCACAGTAGCGGGCGCGTAGCATGCGTAGGTGTGCACCAGCGCAGCGGTAGCGATGAGGCGCATGGGCAATTTTCAACAACGTTTACGGTGGATCTTCAGCGACGTTTATGATCGTCATTAAATGTCCTATATATGAAATTGATCCTTTCCTCCATCATAAAAGGAACCCTACTTCTCCTATTTTTCTTCATCTCTTTCTTTCTTCTCCTCACCACCTCCCAGGCTCTAGAGAGAGCTTGTCCCAAGCCTTGGATGCCCCTCTAGAATAGAATCAAATATTTTCCCACCTCTCATCCCCATTCGTGGAGCATCCCGCGACCATCCTCTCCCCTCCTTTGGGAAGAAGATCCTCACCGCGATGACGTCTTGCCCTATCCTCCTTCCTCCGCCACCGTTCTCCTTCGTCCAACTCCTTACCACCTTCATCGAGGCGCCGTCAGAGTGAGCCATCCTCCAAGCGACCGTCGAGGGGATTCTTCTCACCTATTTCAATCTTTTCACTTTTGTAGTATAGTTTTTCCTCTTTCATAGTGTAGAAACATTTGTTCATAACTATATGATTGTTCCTCTCACTCTCTCTCTCTCTGCATTATTTTTGCAAGTAGATAAAGTTTTCATCGACCTGATCTCTTACTTGATAAAAACACAAAAAAATTTATAAAAGATAAAAATGAGAAGAATAAATAAAAAAATGAAATGCGGATTTTTCAAACCAAACATTCGCCTCCCCGTGTTCAACCCGGGACTCACCTCGAGTTTCGGTTATAAATTTTATCTAATCAACGGATTTTCTCACGAATCGAATTACGACAGTTTTTCCAAACCCAAACCCATTACGCGACGAGATCCAACGTATCATTTTGGCACCATTACTGAGGAGGTGATGATAACATCATCATCAGCCACATCTAGCTATAATTAGTCATAATCTATTGATAAATGCTCCTACATAACCGCCAGAAGACCATAATTCATTAGATATCCTTTCTGAGAGATTAACATAAAACCAGGGTTAAAATTGTAATTTTAACATCATATCATAAATTCAAAATAATCACAAGGTTTCCTAAGGATTTATTAAATGTCAAATGGTCATTAATGTCTAATAAGAGGGTCTGTGCAGAAAGAAATGAGTTTTCACGCATTTCAAGAATTAATGGACATCTGAAATCCTAATTTAGATCTACTTAATTAATTGAGGTTTTGGTCAGGATAAAATTCACCTAAACCTTCTAAAAATTATAGAAAAATATTCTTTAAGGTTTGGTACCTTTGATTTGACTATTGGAACGCATTTTGACCTAAAACGGTCTCAGATAGGAAGTTACCCTAATTTGGGTTTCTACGTAAATTACCCAGTCAAATTTGGTCAAAACCAAAATCTAACTTCACCATCAGATTTCTTGGGTCCAAATTAGGTTTGTACCAAAATTTGGGCCCAATTAGAGATCAACTTGATCTAGTTTTCATTTCAGTCCAGTTAGACTCTTTTCTATCTCACACCAGCCCCTAACATTTGAAATTAATTGCAAATAGGTCCCTACTTTTGTCATCATTCTTTTCTGATTGGTCCATTTGCCATTATCATGGAGGAAGTCTTACTCCGGCGAACCTTCAATCAGAGATTTCTCTCTGATTTCTTAACGAATCTCTCCCAAAATAGAAAGGGGGATCCCTGATGAAATCCTCTTCCATTTAGGCCACACACTGGGCTCTGAATCCTACTCAAAACCTAATGAGAACCTTTCAAAGGTTTGGGTCTCCTTGTCACGCAAGAACCACACACTTCCAAGCTTAGTTTCCAAGCTTGGAAAGCTCCAATGAAGCCTATAAAAGATCCCATGAGACAAACCTCACATCCTTAGCTTGGTTTGGAGGCTGGATACCCCCTTCTTCCCTTCTCCCCGACCTCCATCTCCACCAACTCTGGTGAGCCCTCTGATAACCTTCTTCGTCCACCCTCACAGACAATAGTGGGCGGATCCTTCTTCCCCATATTCATCTACATCTCGCAACACCGGCAAATGCCATCTACTTTGTCTTCCTCGCTTCTCCTTCACCACCAGAGACTTCGTGTTTATTGAAAAGCGAGATCGATGTTTAAATAATTGTGTTACAGTATAGTCAAAATTACATTGAAAACAAATACAATTTTATTACTCGAAAAAGTCTGAGGTCGAACATAGGGAGCAAATTGGCATTTAGAAATCAAGATCACAATTCAGAATTAAAAGAGTATGCAATAATAGCAGTATCAAAGTGCAAAAATATGGGAGTAAAATGGTGATTTAGATCACCAAATAATCCTATAATATCACCAAGGAACTCAATGTATGAATATGCAATGTAAGCTAATGATCTATCATCTGATGAAGGAATCAGACTACTTAAAGTGTCTGATCCTTCCTTCTCTTTCTCTGCCTTTGCTTCTTCTCTTTCTTCTTCTTCTTCTTCCTTCTCTGTCTTGGCTTCTGCTATGGCTTCGTCTTTTGCGATCCTTCTCTTTCTCTTTAGCTTCTTCCTTCAGTCTTCTCTTCTTCTTTCTTTGCCTTTGCCTTTTCCTTCTCTGAGGTCCTTCTCTTCCTCTTCTTTCTTCCTCTGAATTGGCTAAGTGTTGGAGCCGATCCTCTCAGAGAAAAAACCCCCCTTCCCACGCATAGCTCTCCTCTCTCCTTCTCTCTTTCTATTTTAGTCTCGCTCTCCTGGAGCCTTAGTCGGTTGGGTAATCGGACCTATCACATACCCGGGTCCAGGCTCACTGGCGTGTGTGGTGAGCAAGGAGTGAAGTCAGGTGGGTAGTCGGGTCGGCCAGGTCCGCATGGGCAGTGCAGCAGACGAGTCTGGTGAAGGGGGGAGGAGGACCTCACCCTCAGTGTTGGAGGCGAACAACCTTCTGCACTTTTTCACTTTATGTGGGTGCGGGTGCCTTTTCACTTCCGAGGTGGGACTAAATGTCCCACCTTCCATTCGCGCACCGCAGCAGCAGGGCCTTTGGCAAATCGATGGGGTTGCAGAGGCACATGACTCCAACTGAGGGCCTGGAACCGTGCAAGAGGTGATTCCATGCGTCTTGGGACTGAAGCTTGGGCGTAGCAAGACCTAGGCATAGCTTCAAGCTTGCTTCAAGCTCGGCAGTAATGGCAGACAAGGCTTGATACCTGAAATCAAGAGAACAACCTTTTGGCCCCATCAAATCGTTCAGGGAGGTTCGTTGGAGCACGGTAGATGTGATGGGAGTGGTTGTGTGGAGAAAGGGTGGCTGTGGTGGTGTGCCTATGGCGTACTATGTGCGTGTGAGTGGGTGTGTCCGGGGAGGTGTTTGGGTGGGTGGCGCGGTGAGTGAAGTGAGGGGAAATGATTAGTGAAGTAAGGCGGAGGTTGTGGGCATGTCAGTGAGGGTTGTGATGGCCTGTGGAGGTGGGATGTCCTCACCGAAGTTGGTGGTCGGAGATGAAGGTGTGACGAGCGTTAGTGGTGGATTTTGGGAAATAAAGAGAGGGGAAGTAGATAGAGGAGATAGGGAACTTAGCTAAGGCATTAAGGGACGAAGGGGGTGAGCGAGGGCGTTGAGTCTGGTGTGGCCGACGCCGGAGACGAAGGCGACTCCGGTGAGGTGGGATCGGTGAGGACGAAGAGAGAGTAGTGCTTGCTGGTACGGCGAGGCACGGACGAAGTCAAGGAGGATGGATCCACCGCAGGTATGGTGGTCAGACGACGAGGAGAAGCAGGGAAGGGTCGCTGGACATCGAGGGGCCTACGGCTGTGAGGGGAAAAGAGGAATTTGAGTGTATTCACGACCGAAATTGAGCGTGAAGGAGTCAGGGAGATTTGGGCTTCTTTAAATAGAGCTTTGGAGGTCGTTTAGGGCTTGGGAAGCAAGCTTCCCAAGCTTGGAAGGTCATTGGAGATGGGAACTGTTAGGATACCTACATCTCTCATGCATTCGCATGAGAGATTGGGAGGGAATCAGGTCTCAAAGATAGGTTCATATTGACGGGAATTTCTTAGAGGATCTTCCTTCCAATTTTGGAAGAGATCCTCCAAGCAATCAAGGAGAATTTCCAAGTTAAAGGTCGTCGAAGTAGGTTTCCTCTGCGATAATGGTGGAGGGACCTAGTTGTGAAGATGACGAGAAAGCTAGGGGGCTGTTAGCTAGGGTTTTTGAAAGTTAAGGGTAGAAATGTAATCAGACTGAACCTTTTTGCAAACTAGGTCAAGGAAAACTCATCTTGGGTTCAAATTTTGGTACAAACCTAATTTGGACCTAAGGAATCGAATGGTGATGTTGGATTTTGGGTTTGACCACGTTTAACTAGGAAATTTATGAAAAAACCTAATTTAGGGCAAATATCTATCTGATACCCCATTCTAGGTCAAGATGGGTTCTAATGGCCAAATTGAGGGTACTAAACCCTAGAGAATATTTTTCTATGATTTTTAGAGGGTTTAAGTGATTTTTTTATTGACCAGAACCTTGGTTAATTAAGTGGGTCTATTTTTAGGGTTTCAAGAAGTTATTTAATTCACAGAACACACACAAACCCTTTTCTGTTAAATCCAATCCACTTGTTATCTTATTAAGACCATTTGACCTTTGTTTAGCCCTTGAGAAAATCTGTGGTTGTACTGCATTGGTAAAATTGTAGTTTTACCCTTAGTTTCTTGTGTTTCTCTCAGAATGGTTATGCAATGAATTATGACCTTCAGTTGGTTATATAGGAGCATTTATTCTCTTCATTAAGTCAAAATGAGCAAGTTAGGACTCATGATGGTGTTCCCATCATACCCCCATGCCTAGCTTTTGCTAGTCCCTTAGCAAAATTTTATGGTTTTAACTTTGATACTAGACCATGAAATCATTTGATGCTAAAAAATTGTGATGTGTGCTTTCTTCTATAGATTACGTTAGAATGTCGATAGTAGGCCTAGAGGTACTCAAGTATCAACCAAGATCCGAACCTGACCAGCTCTAGGCTCAGTCTGTAGCGAAGGTTTTTAAGGTCCACAGGAACTATCCTAAGGTTCGTTGAACTCCGCAGTTAAAGCATCCGTGCTTGTAACATGTTTTAGCCTTAGTTCAGTTTGAAGTGCGTTTTTGTCAGAGAGAGACGGAGGAATTTTCTTTTTGGAGAGTTTTCACTCTCTTTTCTTTTTATTTCTAGCTTCGGATTAGCTTCACAACACGGTCTGTATCGGATTCCTAGTCCCCATCATAAATCCTCGAAGGGTCCCTGGTAATCGATGCTTCGAGATAGCACCACCCATGGCAACCCCCAGAATCCTAGCTTTTGAGATTTCGAGATAATCCCATCCATGATGTTCTGTAGCTAAATTCAGACCTTATCAACCGACATTTCAGGATAATGCCGCCCATGGCATCTGAGCTAGCACAAGGTGCTTACATGCCCTCGGTAGGATATGTAGATATGCTAGGGGAGAAGCACTGAGGAGATGATATGTTATTGCACATCTTCGAGGGGAATTTCTTGCCTCTCTGTGCCAGGAAATCATCCAAATCAACTTGTGTTGATCAGCCGCTCCTAATCTAGGCAACTTTTTTAGAACAATTATATGCATTTGTGTGATTTTGATGCTTAAGCCCATTGAACCAGACTTTGTGTGGATTGGGGTGCTTAGGTTACCCAGTCCTGCAAACTAGAGGTCAGTTAATGCGGCCGAATACTCCCTAAGCCTTAGACCTAATATTTAAGCTTCTTATTTTCTCCAACCTCTCGAGGACTATCCAGATCTTAGCGGGTACTTGAATTTTTAAGCCTAGGATTATAGGCCAAGAGGCCTAAAATCAGCGTTCCTTTTTCTATGTTTCATTAGCACTTTTTGCCTTTTCATTTTCCTTTGATATGGTCTAGAACTAAGTCAATTCCTTAATTTCTTACTAATGACTATCTCTTTTTCTTTTCTTTTCAACTTGTGCTCCTTTTTGGCATTTTTAACTTCTCCCCTTTTTCTCCTCAAAATTGATATGCCCTCAAAATTTTCTCTCATTTTTTTGTTCTTTTTCAAGAATTTTTTCATTTTTTTGGTATTTTTGGGATATGTGATTTTTTTGATGAAACCTTTTCTTGTGAGATGACTTTCACAACATTTTACACTTTCATACCCCTCCATGCTTACGATTTGCAATGTCCTCATTGTAAATTAGGTGGGTTTAAGTTTAGCTTAGATCATTCATTAGAATAGGTTTTGGGTGGGTGAATGGGTCGAGATGACTGTTGTGGATGATTTCAAGCTCGGGTATGTGTACCAGAGGTGGAGTCGACTGTTCTAATGGATGAGCCCTAAAGTGCCATATGAGTTCAGCATAGGATGTCAAGAAAGGTTTCAGGTTTTTCAAAATGACGGGTTGCCTCTCGTTAAGCGCTGAGTTTAACGCCATCGGCCGGGTGCAATGAGCTCAGTGAGAATGTAGGGTAAAAGATGTCTTAGCCAAATTTGTATTGGTAAGTTTAATGAACGGTTTGAGTCTCTGACCGTTCACAACGAAAGGTTCTAAATCGTGGCTGAGTTGACTGATTTCAACAACTCCATTTCCAAAGATTTGTCAGACAAGGTAAGGTTCGATCCACTTTGATCTGAGTTTTCCTGGATATAGTTTGAGTTTGGCATCAAAAAGTAGGACTTTTTGACTAGGGTAAAAGATCATTCTGGATGTGTGCTTATCGTGAAAGGCTTTGACCTGCTCTTTGTAAATTCACAAGTTCTCATACGCATCGTGGCGTAATTCATCGATCTCGCTCATTTGAAGCTTTTTGTGGGTTCCTGCCTGAGAAAGATCGAGTTTACAGTTCCATACTGCCTAATAGGCTTTGTGCTCCAATTCAACGGGGAGGTGACATGCCTTCCTGTACACCAATCTGAAGGGAGACATACCAAATTGGGTTTTGTGGGTGATCCTATAAGCCCACAAAGCTTCCGAAAGTCAGGATGACCAGTCTTTCCTATCAGGTCGAATAGTGACCTGGAGGATTTTCTCGATCTCCCGATTTGATAGCTCAACTAGACCATTAGTTTGGGGGTGAAAAGGAGTAGAGATTCGGTGTGACACCTCGTATTTGGTCATCAGTGACCTGAACTGAGCATTAATGAAATGGGTCCCTCCATCAGAGATTATAGCACGTGGAATCCCAAACTGAGAAAAGATGTTCTGATGAATGAATTTGATAACCACCTTATGATCATTGGTTCGGGTCAGAATGGCTTTGATCAATTTGGACACATAGTCAACAGTAAGTAGAATGTACTCGAAGCTGTCCAAAATAGGAAAGGGTCCCATAAAGTCAATCCCCCAGACATCGAAGATTTTGCATATGAGAATTGGCTATAAGGGCATCGTATCACGATGGCTTATCTTTCTTAAGGTCTTGCAACGAGTACATGTCTTACAATGATTATATGCATCTTTGAAAATCGTGGGCCAATAGAAGCCGCACTGGAGGACTTTAGCTGCGATTTTATGACCAGAGAAGTGTCCACCGCATGCCTGGTCATGGCAGAAGGATAAGATGCCCTGAATTTTCGCTTCCAGGACACACCGTCGGATGATTTGATCAGCACTGATGCAGAAAAGGTACGGGTCTTCCCAGAAGTAGTACTTGGCATCGGAAAGCAATTTGTTCTTCTTGGCCTTCGACCAATCGGACATGATCTGATGTGATGCCAGGTAGTTTACTAGATCAGCAAACCATGGAAGCCCTATACTAATAGCCAGGAGGTACTCATCAGGAAAATGTTCCGTAATGGGTTTGGAAGGGTCGCTAATATCAAAAGGAAGGCGGGACAAATGATCAACTACCATGCTCTATTTTCTTGCCTTGGCACGAATCTCGAGGTCAAACTCTTGCAACAGCAAGATCCATCGGATTAATCGAGGTTTTGCATCCTTCTTCGCAAGGAGATGCCTTATAGTTGTGTGATCAAAGTAAATGATAACACGGGAACAAAGAAGATATGATCTGAATTTTTCCAGGGCAAAACTATAGCTAGCAGCTCTTTCTTAGTAACTGTGTAGTTACACTGAGCCTTGTCAAGTGTCTTGCTAGCGTAGTAGATGACCACGGGTTTCCCGTAAATTTTCTGTTCAAGTACCACTCCTACAGCGAAATCAGATGCATCGCACATGATCTCAAAGGGTTGAGGCCAATCAGGGGACTGTATGATCGGAGCTTGGGTAACTCGATCAGGCAGGATCTCAAATGCTTGAGTGCATTCCTTGGAGATTTCAAAAGGAACATCATTAGATAGTAGAGTAGTCAGGGGGCACACGATTTTTGAGAAATCAAGAATGAATCAACGATAAAAGACGATGTGCCCCAGGAAAGATCGGATGTCCTTGATCGAGCTAGGCATAGGGAGTTTGGAAATCAGATTCACCTTGACTTGATCAACCTGGATGCCTTTTTCTGAAATGAGATATCCCAGGACAATTCCTTCAGGCACCATGAAATGGATCTTTTCCCAGGAAAGAACCAGATTCACGTCAATGCACCGCCTGAGGATCTGGACCAAGTGCAGGAGGCAATCGTCAAATGATTCACTAAACACTAAGAATCATCCATGAAGACTTCCTGATAATCATCCACTAGATAATCACCCACCAACTTTCAGCATGCACCGCTGAAAAGTTGCGGGTGCATTGTGAAGATCGAAAGGCATCCTTTGGAATGTGTACGTCCCAAAGGGGTTGGTGAAAGTGGTCTTCTCTTGGTCCTCAGGATGGATTACCACCTGGTTATAACCGGAGTACCCATCCAAAAAGCAAAAGAATCTATTTCCCGCTAGTTTTTTGAGGATCTGATCAATAAACAGTAGTGGGAAATGATCCTTCTTCATGGAGGTATTGAGTCTTCTGTAATCAATGTAGACTCTCCATGAATTTTCTACACGGGTCGGTATGATTTCTCTGATCTCAGTCATGATCATGGTGAGTCCTGCCTTCTTAGGCACAACCTGGATTGGACTCACCCACCGACTGTCAGAGATCGGGTAAATGATCCCAGCATCTAACCACTTGATGATCTCCTTTTTCACGACCTCCTGCAGATTAGGATTCAGACATCTCTGCATTTCATGGGAAGGTCGTGTGCCCTCTTCAGTATAGATGAGGTGTATGCAGTAAGAGGGGCTGATACCAGTCAAGTCATCGAGAGTCCATCTAATGGCTCTTTGATGTTGCTGGAGAATAGTAATCAGACGAGATTCCTGATCAGGTGTGAGTTTGGAATTGATAATCATAGGAAACGTCTGATTGGAACCCAAAAAAACGTACTTTAGATGATCAGGAGTTCCAAGATAGGGTTATCAGCAACAGCGGGTGGTTCGGGAGCAAGGGAAGGAGTTATGGGTGTGTCTAGGTCAAGTTCGGACTCCTCTAGTTGTGGATTTTGATCCTCTTGTGGTTGATCAGAAGTAGTCAGGTTTTCCTCAATATATGAATCGTCAACCACAGCCTTGATATCACATTTCTATTCTATAACTCCGTAATTAATCCCTTGTTGGGCCTTAAAGATGTCGATTTTTAGTGTCTGGTTACCAAATTTTAGTTCAATTTGTCCCTCCTCACAATTTATGTTGGCCCTAGTAGTAGCCAGAAAGGGTCTCCCAAGTATGATTGGTGTGTTTTTCAGATTTTTTGGAGCATCCATATTCAATACTACGAAATCCACCAGGAAATAGAAATCCCGAACCCTAACAATGACATCCTCAAGAACTCCTTTAGGTGACTTAATAGATCGATCTGCCAACTGTAATGTCACCTCTGTCGATTTGAGCTCAGATTCTTCAAGATGGTCAGGTAGGGATGTAGGTATTAGGTTTATGGAGGCTCCTAGATCCAATAAAGCTCTATCAAATTGGATATCACCAATTGTACAGGAAATCAGGGAAGTACCTGGGTCTTTTGCCTTATGTGGGAGTTTGCTCAAAATTACAGAGCTGGCTTGCTCTAACAATACGATTGGGCTCCCACTTTTGGTTCACAGCTTACGCTTAGGTGTACACACATCTTTCAAGAATCATACGTAAGCTGATACATGGCGAATTGCATCCATCAAGGGGATGCTTATATGGACCTATTCAAAGAGCTTAACCAAGTCCTCCTCAGGTGCCACCGGTTTGGTTGTCCTCTTTCCCTTGGTCAAGGCCTCGGGAAATGGAACCTTGGATGGTTCCTCTAGAATAGGTCCAGGTTCTTGATCTGGGACAGGGGTATCCTGGATGACTATCCTAGGGTTTGGGTTACTACCAAGCTGAAAGTGGCTTGGGTAAGGTGGGTCCTGTGTTACTTTGCCACTACGGGTTGTTACTGAATTTAGTCCTACCTAGTTATGGTTTAGTGTCAGTAAAATGGGTGGCTACTGCTGAAATCCCGAGTACGATGTCGAAGCTTCCATCCCGTCGAGTGATGGGGCAGAAGGGACCTGATAAATCATGTGTGCTTGGCTCGGATTTGGGTTCATAACGCGCCTCTGGTTTGACACGTTATTCGGATTCGACAGAGGTTGCGAAGGGAGTGTGCCAGGTTGGCGGGTGATCGAGAGTTTTTCGCTTGCAGAAATAATGTCAGAAAAATATGTCATTGCAATATGTAATGTGGTAGAAAAAACCTCGGTCAAAGTTACTAAAATACTGAAATAATATCACACTTCAGGTCGTATCCACAGGGAGGATAGCCAATAGATTCACGACTATGGGGCCATCATGTTCACAGAAACATTCATGAAATCAATTCAATTAATATGCAGCTCAGAATGTAACTTTCAATTTCATGAGAAGTTGAGGGCTATTTACGTAAATTTCACATCATAAATCAAGCTCTCAAAACTATGTAAATGATGCATGTGTAGTGGCAGAGTATGTAATTTCTAGTTGCATGCAAATCTGAATCCAATTTCAATTAGAATTGATGTGCATAACAGGAGCAGATTAAATATGAAAAGGAATAAGTATAATGTCACAATTTCACCCTAATAATTTAATCCAACAAAATATTTGAATTGTGTTCCATAATGGCATTTTTGGTAAATACTAATAGAACCCAAAAATAGAGGAAATCTTCCTCTTGACCTCGTGCGAAGAGGAAGAGACGGCGGAAGCTGAGGAGCTCGAGGAATGTTGACTGTGACGAGGGCTTCGCGATGGTGGTGGTGGCACTCCGAACGGCGGCTGGAGTCGACGCCGGCGACGAGGAGGAGCGACGACGGTGGAGGCGACTCGCCGGTGGATGTGGCCGCAGGTGGCATGTCTAAGGGCGTGGCCGAGCTCATGAGGTCGAGGAGAGTCTGTTTGAGGTGGTGGTGCAAAGCTTTGTGGCTTGAGTCGATGGCTGCAAGGAGGAGGCCCGACGGTGGTGTTGGGTTTCTTCTATTGGTTGACGGAGAAGAAGAAGGAGAGGAGGAACGACTAGCTGCTGTTGCTTGCACACGTGCACACGAGGGCTACCAGGTTGCTGGGGCTATGGCACGATGGTTGATGTACGCATGTGTGGCTGTGCACGAGAGGCGCGCACTGCTGGTTGAGTGGAAGCTTGGGTGCTTATGCGTGCGTGAAGTGGCATGCACTGTGGGTAAGGAGGAGCTGGCGTTCGTGTTTCTTGATGGAAGGGGAAAAGATAGCAGAATGAGGAAGAAGATGAAAAGGTCAGCAGCCTTTGTTGGTTGCTACAGAGGGATAAGAAGCCGTGCGTGGGGAGGGACGGCTACAGCGCCAGTGGGTGCGATGGAGGTGCTGTCAGTGTAGGAAAGAAATGAGGCTGACAGTCGAGGTAGCAGTTTGATGCAGGCCGATGGTGGTGTGGAGAGGACGAGCGCGGTTCGTGGGGGGAAGAAAGATGATGTCATGGATGGCTCACAGTTGATGGTTAGTGCTATCGTGAGGAGGAGTCACAGTGGATGTGGTGCTCGCAGAGGAGGAGGCACACGATTGCAGTGAGGAGGACGTGGCGTCGAGGAGTGCGCTGTCACCATGCTCGTCAAGAGGAAGCATGGTGTCGACGGAGGCTCACGGTGGCGAGGTCGTGGGCACGCGGTAGAGGGAGTTGCCTGCAGGGAGGAGAGGTGGAGAAAGGGAGCTTCTTCCCCGTGGAGGGGGGTTCGATCCTTTTTGCCATTGAGTTCCCTGCATATATAGATTGAGAGAGAGAGAATCAGAGAAGCAAAGACTATATTATTTCTTGTTTCCAAAAGAGAAGCGAGAGGTTTGAGGGAGAGGGAGAATAAGGAAGGTTTGCAATGTGCATGCATGGAAATAAGAGGGAGGTGATTATTATTATTTTTTGTCTCATATAAGGAAGAAGATTTCTGATGGAAAGAAGTGATTATGGGATGTAATCCTAAATTTCAAAGATGCATATTTTAGAATCTCTTCCTTTTTCTAATAAAAACCAGGATGTCAAAATCAATATGCCCAATTTATTCTTGCAACAATCATAAGTATGTAAATGTATTAGTACATGAATATCAAGGGTGCACTTCTAATCACAAAAAATGTGCGAATGATAAATCACGGGCTTAAATAATTTTATTAATGTAAGGCGTATTCTAAATTAAATTCTTATCTGAATGATAATGCACTTAGGCTCTAATTTAGTCCACTACAGTGGACCTATCAGCGGGAATTCGCCATCTGGGCGAGTTGATTGCGAACCTCTGCGATCTCATCTTTATGCTATTTTTGCATAGCTGCATTCATCTTTTGAATGTCAGCCAGAGTCTGAAGGATAAGAGTCATTTGATCTATCTGAGTTGGCCCAGATTGATAGGTGGGGTTGGGTCGAGGCTGAGGTGGCTGATATGGATGAGGAGCTTGTAGACGGGGTTGATATGGTGGTCTCTGATTCTGATTGTTTCCCTCCCATAAGAAAATGGAGATGATTCCGCCATCTAGGGTTATAGGTATTAGAGAATGGGTCGTTCTGGATGGCGTTGAGGTCCTCGCAAGTTTGAAGAACCTCAGAAAAGTCAGAGTACAAGGGTTCAGAGTTCCACCAACTAGTGTAGGCAGGGTTGGAGTTTCCTTCGGCCCTAGAGTCAGACGGGGGGTGGATACGGGTCCATCCCCTGAGAAGATCGGTGATAGATGTTATGCACAGCTTCCCTCCTAGAGGGTGGCTATGCGAACGGTTTTGCGCAGAGGTGGCTCGCTGCAGATGTCGAGTTAGTTCATCCACCTTCTTCTTAATGATAGAGAACTTGTCCAGATGACTGGCCATCGATTTCAAGTCGACAGATGAGAACAGGCCCTGCGTCTCATTTGCCCCCCTTGGATTCGTTGATGCGTGGGCATTTGTCCGATCGAATAAGACCATGGAGTCATTATTGATGGAGTTCTCACACATATTTTCGAGAATCTCCCACACAGTGTCTTCGTGTTGACCCATGATATTTCCTCCACAAGTTGCATTGACGAATAATCGGATCTCTTCACAGAGTCCCTGGTAAAAAGACTGGACTTGTTCCCATTTAGGAACTTTGTGATGGGGGCACTTTTGCATGAGATCCAGGAAATGATCCCATGCTTTGTGAAGTGGTTCTCCAGGCTGCTGTGTGAAGTGCGTGATCTGGTGTCGTAAAGCATTCATCCGACAAACTGGGAAGAAATTTTTCAGAAACTCAGATTGTAGTTCAACCCATGTGTTGATTGGACACGTTTGAGTCTGATACTAGTGAGCTGCTTTATCCATGAGAGAGAACATTTTCATGAGAAGAATGTCCCGATTTTGGACATCTGACCCAAAGGTCTGGGCCAGATGCTTGAGTTGTTTGATGTGCTGGAAAGGATCCTCAGAATTAAGCCCATGCAATTTTGGAATGGCATGTATCATGTTGGGCTTGAGTTCAGAATCAGGACCTCCAACTAGGATTTGGACTCGAGGTTCGATCGCCATCGCAGCGGGATTGTAATGATCTCACATCATAAGACGCTATGGTGGATTCACAAAGGCTTGGAATAAATCGTTAAGGCGCTGAAGTTGGTTCTCAAGGTTATTCTCTTCTTCTACGGGTTGTGCCATGATGATGGATGAAGGAGAATTAGGTTTAGATGAATCAGAGGAGATGTCTATGTGATGGGGTTAGTTCACAAACACGGAAGTCGAGGCCTGGCCTTGATGGGAGTGAATGACTAAAGGAGGCCTCAAGGATGGTCTTAAGGACCTCCTATCAAACATGCACCGATGGTCTGGATGAGAATAGAATGTGATGGACCTAATCATGAAACCCAAAAATTTTAGATGACTATAGAGGTTTGGGGCGGATGATACCCCCTAGTCAGAAAGTCGTCCACCTGAGAATTACCTGGGTAGCCAGAGAGGGAGAGTCCCGCAAAGACCCCTACATGGTAGAGCGCCCCCATGGGTTACATGGTTTCCCCCACCCGACCTCTCTTGTCACTGATGTTCCAGGTAGACCAGAATGGGGACTTGACCTCTTAAGTCTACCAATTTTAATTAAGAGCAAGGGTGCTTAGGGTTTCACTTGAATTTTATATGTATTGAGTGCAAAAAGTGACCTAATTTCAAGATTGGTTGACCCAACAAGGTGGGTCAACTTCACCTATTTGTCTTTTGAGAAGTTTTAGGTCCTTCTTTTAGGATTCAAGTGAGATTAAGAGCCTGATTTTTAGGGTTTTCTTGAATAGATCAATTCAACCAAGGCTTAGGCACGCATCATTTTGGAGAGTTGATTCTTGCTTATGTAAGTGTGTCTTTAAAAACCCTAACTTGGAATCCTTAATTGGCTCTAATTTTCGTCGAATTTAGCTTGCCAAATGTGGTATCTAGGGCTCAAACAAGAATATGGTAGCCCTAGTTACCTTAAGTGGGTGCACAAATTAGGTTTTGTTGTTGAAATCAAATCAGGCAACTTTGATGAATTATCTAAGAATGGAAAGCAAGTAGCCCTAGTTGATTTTACCATTTTTAACCTTTTCAAAGTGAAGGGCTTAAGAGAAAGTGTAATCAGAATTTACTTGCCCCTAGCGTGTTTGTTGTGCGGCTAATTTTCTTCAATGTATCTTCTCCCTGAAATGATCACAGCAAAAGAGAATTCTGTATCATAAATTGTAATCAAGAATTCTAAATTGCCCGTTGCTCCCTGGCAACGGTGCCAAAATGTTTATCAAAAAGTGAGATTGATGTTTAAATAATTGCATTGCAGTTTAATTGAAATCATTTTGAAAACAAATACAATTTTATTACTCAAAAAAATCCGAGGTCGAACACAGGGAGCAAATTGGTATTTAGAAATCAAGATCACAATTCAGAATTAAAAGAGTACGCAATAATAGTAGTATCAAAGTGCAAAAATATGGGAGTAAAATGGTGATTTAGATGACCAAATAATCCTACAATATCACCAAGAAACTCAATGTATAAATATGCAATGTAAGCTAATGATCTGTCGTCTGATGAAGGAATCAGATGACTTAAAGTGTCTGATCCTTCCTTCCCTTTCTCTGCCTTTGCTTCTTCTCTTTCTTCTTCTTCTTCTTCCTTCTTCTCTGTCTTGGCTTCTGCTATGGCTTCCTCTTTTGTGATCCTTCTCTTTCTCTTCAGCTTCTTCCTTTGGCCTTCTCTTCTTCTTTCTCTGCCTTTGCCTTTTCCTTCTATGAGGTCCTTCTCTTCCTCTTCTTTTCTTCTACCTGACCTCCTCTTCTTCCTCTGAATTGGCTAAGTGTTGGAGCCAATCCTCTCAGAGCAAAACCCCCCCTTCCGCGCATAGCTCTCCTCTCTCCTCTCTTTCTATTTCAGTCTCGCTCTCCCAGAGCCTTAGTCGGTTGGGTAATCGGACCTATCGCATACCCAAGTTTAGTCTCACCGGCGTGTGTGGTGAGTGAGGGGTGAAGTCAGGCGGGTAGTCAAGTCGGCCAGGTCTGCGTAGGCAGTGCCGCGGACGAGTTCGGTGAAGGGGGCAGGAGGACCTCACCCTCAATGTTGGAGGCGAACAACCTTCTGCACCTTTTCACTTTATGTGGGTGCTGCTGCCTTTTCACTTCTGAAGTGGGACTAAATGTCCCACCTTCCTTTCGCACACCACAGTAGTAGGGCCTTTGGCAAATTGATGGGGTTGCAGAGGCACACATCTCCAACTGAGGGCTTGGAACCGTGCGCGAGGTGATTCCGCGCATCTTAGGACTAAAGCATGGGCGTAGCATGACCTGGGAGTAGCTACAACCTTGCTTCAAGCTCGGCAGTAATGGCGGACAAGGCTTGATACCTTAAATCAAGAGAATAGCCTTTCATCCATGTCAAATCATTCAGGGAGGTTTGCCGGAGCACAGTGGATGTGATGGGAGTGGTTGCGTCGAGCGAGGGTGGCTGTGGTGGTGTGCTTAGGGTGTATTGTGTGCGTGTGAGTGGGTGTGTTCGGGGAGGTGTTTGGGTAGGTGGCACAGTGAGTGAAGTGAGGGGAAATGATCAGTGAATTGAGGCAAAGGTTGTGGGCTTGTCGGCGAGGGTTGTGATGGCCTGTGGAGGTGGGATGACCTCATCAGAGTTCGTGGTCTAAGATGGAGATGAAGGTGCGATGGGCGTCAATGGCGGATTTTGGGAAATAAAGAGAGGGGAAGTAGATAGAGGAGACAGGGAACTTGGATAGAGCATTAAGGGACGAAGGGGGTGAGCGAGGGCATTGGGTCTGGTGTGGCCGATGCCGGAGATGAAGGTGGCTCCGGTGAGGTGGGATCAGCGAGGACGAAGAGAGAGTAGCGCCTGCTGGTACGACGAGGCGTAGACGAAGTCATGGAGGATGGATCTGCCACAGGTATGGCGATCGGACGAGGAGGAGTAGGGAAGGGTCAGCGAATGTCAAGGAGCCTACGGCCATGAGAGGATCTCAAGGATCTTCCTTCCAATTTTGGAAGAGATCCTCTAAGCAATCAAGGAGAACTTCCAAGTTAAAGGTCGCCGGAGTAGGTTTCCTCCACGATAATTGTGGTGGGACCTCCACGATAAAGCTAGGGGGCTGTTAGCAAGGGTTTTTGAAAGTTAGGGGTAGAAATGTAATCAGACTGGACCTTTTTGCAAACTAGGTCAAGGCAAACTCATCTTGGGTCTAAATTTTGGTACAAACCTAATTTGGACCTAAGGAATCTAATGGTGAAGTTGGATTTTGGGTTTGATCATGTTTGATTGGAAAATTTATGAAAAAACTAAATTTAGGGTAAATATCTATCTAATACCCCATTCTAGGTCAAGATGGGTTCTAATGGCCAAATTGAGGGTACTAAACCCTAGATAATATTTTTCTATGATTTTTAGAGGGTTTAAGTGAATTTTATCCTGATCAGAACCTTAGTTAATTAAGTGGGTCTGTTTTTAGGGTTTTAAGAAGTCATTTAATTCATAGAACACACACAAATCATTTTCTGTCAAATCTAATCCACTTGTTATCTTATTAAGACCATTTGACCTTTGTTTAGCCCTTGAGAAAACCCATGGTTGTACTGCATTGGTAAAATTATAGTTTTACCCTTAGTTTCTTGTGTTTCTCTCAGAATGGTTATGCAATGAATTATGACCTTCAGTTGGTTATGTAGGAGCATTTATTCTCTTCATTGGGTCAAAATGAGCAGGTTAGGGCTCATGATGGTGTTCCCATCACTTCATCATCTCCAAGTTTGGTGTACCACAGGCAAGGACTTCCTCTCCTTTCGTCCCTTAGATTTAGGTTAGTTAGCTTCTTTTAGCTCCGTAGGTTAGTTTAGGACTCCTTATCCTTAGATTTAGTCCCCGACGCTACCGTTCACCTCCATCTTCCTCCGCTTCGGCCACACCTCCGGTGAGGTCTTCCTGTCACTCCACCGCACCACACACCTCGCCAACACCCTCACAAGCTCCGCCATATGCCTCCGCACAAAACCCCTCTACCTATTTGCCATTCCATCCACCCAAAAGCACCACCAAACAACCCACCTTCGCACGGTCTCCTTCGCCTCCTCCAGCCACCTACAACCACCCTTGCAGCATGCCAACCCCACCATCATCTTCGCTGTGCTTAGGAGAAGCCTAAGAGCTATTTACCGAGGGCCTAGCACCTATATTCTTTCTTCCAGGTAATCACCTCCGCTCGTCATTGCCACCATCATCTCCGGCCCCATGCGTTGACTTCCAACCTGCTTTGGTTTTGCTTCCAAGCCCAGATGTAGTGGATTTGCCCCAGGAGCCTTCTTGAGCATTCAATTGTATGAACTAGTAGCTGCAGCATCTTCAATTGACGCCCTTTCCTCCTATAGCTGACACGTGAAGGAGTTGTGAATTTTAGTCCCACATCATGGGATCACAGACCGATTGCAACACATAAATTGAATTTCTGCATATGCTTTATCGCCTTAAACATTGGGGGTAAGGACCCCTTACATAACCCTTCACTCAGCTACTACCCACACCGGTAGCCCTGGACCTGATATTGCTTATACCCGAATACCCGATTGGCTGACCGACTTTGAGAGAGGAGAAGAAGGAAAGAGAAAGAGAATGGAGGAAAGGGGGTTTTTCTCTTGCAGGCAGTACATGACACTTAGTCACTGTAGAGATTTGGAGCCCTTGTGTTCTGTGAGGGAAAGAAAGGCCTCTGAAGAAAGAGAAGAGAAAAGGAGCTGATGAGAAGATGAGAAAGGCTCTTTAAGAGCCTTGAGCTGTGATGGTTAAGTCGTCCAATTTGCATAGGCGACATCTGATTTGGGTTTATTGCTAGTACTGTTGGGACATTTAAGTACCTTATGTAAACATGTTTATATCAAATAAACCATCTATTTTTATGTGTTCTTAGACATAGAGTTGCATCATATATTATAAATATTGCATAACATGCATCATCTTGCATTTAGGTTAGGTTGTATAAAGTTTAGGTTAATTTTCCCTTTTTTGTGGTCAGGTAACAGGGGAACATTTAATCGGGGCCTCGGATTGAAGATCCAATCGTACAGATCTGATTAGGGTGATGATTTGAGTTCAACGACTCCAAGATCACCCTAATAGGACTTTTGTAGCATTAGATGCAGTTCAAGAAAGATCAGAGGTCAAGGGCAAAGATGGTGTAAATCCTCACTTCAAATGATAAATCTGACCACACGGATGGGTTCGGATTGACGATTGCAACCCAACATCACGAAAATCGATCCAATCCAACATTTGTGGCACCATCTACAAGACATAGAAGAGGGACAGCCAAGATGGCGCCACGTGATGCCATCCCAGCCACCCAACAGGCCCAAGGACCCGCCACTACTCTCTCTCTCCTCAACCGCATGGACGGTCTCAACTGTCGAATCAAGATCCAACGGTTGAGAGAGATCGCACCCAAATCCAAAACTCGCCTCAAAGGGCGGCTTGGCCTGTTGGTCTCGAGCCCATGGGTGACGTGGAGGTCGTGGGTTCAAGACCCCACGTGCTCAAAATCAGAGCAAGAAGTTGGCGCGGTTAAATTGAGCTGTGTGATGTGCGATGGATGGTGATGGAGTGGCCATGTGGCTTGCCCAGATGCGAGTACAGCACGTGCAATTAGACATGCATGCAAACGCGTGATTGCATGTGGGAGGTGCTATCAAGGCACGGACGAGATGGATTCTAAGTCGTTCGATCTCGCGATTGGATGGCTGAGGATTTTTTTACGTGCGAGTGTGTTGAGAGCATGGGGAGAGGAGGAGGCGCGGGCGTGCGCGCACGTCACCCATGATTTGGGCTTTAGGGATGATTTTATCCATCACTAAAGACCCTGAAATTAATTTTTAAAGTATAAAAACCTATTTGCCCCCTCCAATCTACACCTATATATAGCCCTACGACCCCACACTTCATCCCTTCCTCTCTTCTCTCACCCCCTCCAAAGCTTTAAGAGCTTGTCCCAAACCCAGGATGCTCCATTAAATTAAAATTATAATTTTTCCACCTTCTTATCCCCTTCGTGGAGCATTCCGCGGTGGTCCTTTCATTGCCATTCGGGAAGCGGATCCCACTACGACGTTGTCCTGCCCCATTCTCCATCATCCTTCATCATTCTCCTTCATCCCGCATCTCACCACCTTCGTCTGGGGGCTCCATTGTTGTGGCTCGTCCTTCAAGCAGCCGTCGAGGAGGATAACTTCTCTCCACCTTCTTTTACTGCTTTCTAGTGTAGATTTCCTGCTTTCTAGTGTAGATTTCTTACTTTCTAGTGTAGCAAGTAGTTGTAATGAACATTACTCTATGATAATGAAATCTATGTTTATTCTATCTCTATTTTCTCTTTATTTGTAATATTCTTTCTCTTTCTTCTATTATTTATTCTTTAAGTAGATAGCTAGTTTAGATTCAATTTGACTGGCTAATCTGCTTCGTGACAAATAAAACAAATGCAGTTTTTAATCAAACGTCCGCCTCCCTGTGTTCGACCTGGAATTCTTTTTGAGTTTCGGTTAAAATTTATCTGTTGATGGTTTTTCTCGCAAATCAAACTACAACGGCAGGTTTTCCAAAACTCAACTTCCGTTTGCGTAGATTTTCCTCCTCAACAATACCTAAGTTGCACGGTTGAAAATACTGTAGCATTATTTGAGTAATTGGTATACATGTCTAAACTAATAATTGGTGATCTAAATCATCATTATTTTATCTTAGATATCTTTTTGTCCTCTTCAACTCTTGATATACTCATATTTTACATTGAAGCTCAGTTTTGAGTAAGATATTATTCATTGCATATCATTATTGGCTTGATTTCCTGTGCTCATTTATATTTTGATTAAGATTAGTATGTGAATTCCACATTTTCTCCCTGTGTTCGACCTCGGACTTTCCTGACAATCTTTCGAATTATAAATATTATTTATTTTCGCGTTATTATGGCTGTACTACAACGCATATTTGATAAAACCCCATTTTAGCCTGTCAACAGGAGGCAACGCTCTTTGGTTTTTCTCGCATTTTTCCGACTTACCTAACTTTTATCTTACTTTTTCTCTGATCTTACTGTGATTGCAGGTACTTTTTTGAGGTGGGCCAGAGCGGTTAGATCGGAGAAAAGTGTAGATGAAGGTTATGTAGGTTTATCCCCCCACCCACCCACTAGATTTCCATTCCATCACTTAATAACTCAAACCCAAATCAACTTAGGTGCTTTTATAAATCCTAGGATATATTTGGTTGTTTGATTGTCACTTCACCTCACCTTACCCTTCCGCGTAAATTAAAAATACAAAAAAGATTCTTCTCTTCTTGCGGGATTAACTTAAAAGAGACACACTTAACACCCATAATTTCTAATCATAAGGTGCAAAATCACTTTGATTCTACCACTTACCAGGGATCTGACCTGTGGATTGGGTACACTTCAACGTAACACACAAATAAGCGAGTAGAAAATTTGAATAGGTTAAGCATTTTGTGTACCTTAATCAAGTGGTGCAACAAGCCAATTGATTGTGCTATTTGGGCCACACCACTTAAGACAAAAGTGGTCCATCAAGTAGCTTTCCACTTAAGGTTGATTTCTACGGCTGAACCAGGCACACCACATTTTTTTTCTGATTTCTAAAGGAATATATCATCACCTGTGCTTTCAAAACTTGGAGTGTTCTACTAAACCTTGATTGAATACACCTAAAGATTAAACCCTAAAAGCTACTAAACAAGGTTAGACCCTAAAAGACACACCATCAAATAACCTTGTTCACAAACCTTGGTTGTGCACGCACACACATTTTAATTGATCATTAAGGGCACAACCTATCTAGAGGGCCAATCACATTCCAAGAGCACAATCATCCTAAGCTTAATTAAAACTGAGTAGATGTTGACCTTAAGGATTAATTCGCTCTCCGGGGCTCAGATTGAGATTGCTTTCGATTAATCTACTTCTACTGGTCCATCTGATGTCTAGCTAGGGGGTAGTGTCAAATGACTGCAGTTGGGGGGTATCAACGGAACCAGAGGTGCAAGCTAAAGGAAGAACCTTCTCCCCAGCCCTTCCCTCTAGCTGGTTGGATTGACTAGATAAAAGTAGACTAAATTGTTTATAATCTTAGGATGGGTTCTGAGAGTCTATAGATCTTTAGGCTACCCACCTAAGGACAAGTTTGGTTGATTGTACTGTAGGGGACCTTTCTCTCTGTTTTCTCTCCTACTCCACTATGTATCCATCCACATCTTTCACACATTTCCAATCCTACCCTCCTACCAACACGTATCCTCAAGATGATTACTATCCTGACTTGACTTATGATTACCCATCTCCTAGCTGGGATAACTTTGATTGGGGATATGAATTCGGACCTCAGTGTCCAGGGCCTAACCTTGGACAACAAGATAATTATTATTATCCTTGTCACGCCTATAATGATTATAGATTTCCACCCTTTGATGACCAAACCAACCCAATCTACAATCAAGAAGGATATGATGATTATAACGCCTATCCTTCCCAATATTCCATTGAATATAGGTCACCACCATTCTTTGAACAACCTAAAATGACCTACTATCAGGGAAGACCCCTAGAACCTCAATATCTTAACTCCCTTAGATTTAACCCGAACCCACCCAACCCTGAACCGAACCATTCAGTTCAGGTGAACCAGTCCAAGATAGGGTGTTGGCTAACTTGAGGAACACTATACAATCTTTAGAAGCTCAGCTAACACCATGCACTGAAGCATTGGAGCCCATGATTAAAATGATTGATGAGCCAAATAGCTCTTTATTGGATTTGCTATAAGATGTTAAGGATAGGGGCCCGGGTGAGTTTCTACTTGGGAAATTGTCAAGATTGAGGATGAAATTCATGGTTGCCCTAGTCCAGTCTTGGGATGATTCTCAAGATGAACCCCTTTCAGGAGAGCCAACGTTTGAACCTGCTCAGGCTCCTCTCAGGGGGGATACATTTTCTGAGACCCGAGATGACCAAGTCGGTCTAGAACAACCCATTGAGGATGAACTGATTGCTTCACCTGAGATCCCTGAGCCAAGGAATGCGGAAAAATATGTCTCTATGGACCAAGAATTGACATACGATTTTGAGACATATGTAAATGAGGATCCAGAATTCTTTGACTCTGAGGGTGAAGAATCTTGGTGAAGTCTCACTTGAGTTTAAGGAAGAGGATTTTATAATGAGACAAACGGGCCCGAGGAGCATGAAGAACCTTTTGATAGCCTGATTATTGAAGATTATGATCATGTCAGGGCTAACTTGGATGATCCGAATCCTGATGATTCAATCAGTAGCCCCATTGCTCAACCACACCCTGAAGAGCTGAATTATGATATTCTTGAGATCACTAGACCTAAGTCAATCCTGATTGAGCCACAATTGTTGGACTTAGGTACTTTAAATGGAGTGTACAATGATTTGGAGGTCCCGAAAACATTGATTTTAGAGGATAGGAATTTGGCAATGAAAATCTCGAAGGCTAACTCAGAGGGAAACACAATTTTGGATTTAAGGATTCCTATTGACCTAAAACCACCTACTTTTTACTAGGCCCCTTATGATATTTTTCAGGTGCAACCCAAGCTCAGAATCATTGATTATCTTTTTGAGTTAAAATCTAAAAGGACATTCGAATCTAGTGAATCTGATCTATCCATTGTCTGCCACTTTAGTCTTAGGTCGCCACTTTAGTCTTAGGTTGCACACCACCAAACCACTGACCCGGCACCTTAAATACAACAATCTTAGGTTTTGGGTGATTTTCATCCAGAACCTTAGAACCACTCGACCCTAGGGCATGGGTCTGCACCACAACTTGGTCCACATCTATGGACATCTTCTGCTGGTGGGTCTGAGGATTAATCTTTTGATTTTGATTCTGACCTGCACTTGTGAATTCTTCATTTCTTCCTTGTATGTATTTTATGCCTAGCTAAAGGCATTAAACTTAGCGCGTGTGTATACTCTCTTCTCTCTACGGAACTAACTAGATTTTCACAAAATTTAGGTGATATTCTTTTTATTCCACCCTTTTCATGTCTTTGTTTTAACAATGAGGACATTTCATCATTTAGGCATGGGTGGTGGATAATTAATTCCTGAAATCATTTTGTTAACTCCATGGAAACTTTTTTATTTTTATTTTCTTAAAAAAAGAAGAAGAACAAGGAAATTAGGAGAAGATAACTTAGGCATTTGGAAGTTATTAACTTTAGGAAATGATACGATGGGACCTAACTACTTAGACTCTTCAGGTCTTCGGGCTTAATCAGCCTAGGTGTCCACTCGAATGTGGACTTAGTCTTTAGTCCTCGCCAAGTAATTATATTTTAATTTGGTCAATAAATTAAGATGATAAGTACATGACTTATCAACCTGCCCTCTGATTTAAAGGGACTTTAAGCCTAAGCATCTACACATTATTTGCACTGACTCACTTTTCGGTGATTTTTATGAAAATTAGGTAGCTAATGAACTTTCTAGGGTAGCATGGCTAGCAAATTGTTATGGGTAACAACCATTGGTCGGTTGTCCAGAGCCCAGCTACATGGCCATACTCATTCTACTGCTTTTAAGTAAATCTTAGATCAGAGAAGCCACCTACTTAGAAAAAGAAAAAAATGATACTAAAAAATAAAAATAAAAAAATAGAAAAGTAGAAAAAGGAGAAAAATAAAAATAGAAAATCACACTTCACCGAACGAGTGTGGCTGGCAAGTTGCCGTGGGTAACAGCCTATTGGCCAGTTGTCCAAAGCCCAACTCACAAAAATACACAAATAATTCCCAAAACACTTAGGAAAGAAGTGGGAAAGTAGAATAAACCAGGGAGATATACACTAGGTTTGCCTTTGTGTTGACTACATAAAAAAAAAAAAAAAAATAGGGAGAAAGATACCGATTGGAAAGATAAACCTTTAGGCAGAATTTTTTAGGTCACCTAGGGTCGTAGAAACCTGAAGTCCATTTTAACGGCCGCTTAGTGAGTCTATCACCCATTCACAGGATGCTTAGCACTTAGTGTCCTTTTCGAGTCTTGGGCGGGTCGAGTAGCCGTAAAAAGTTATCTCAAAATTCTCAAACTCTAAAAGTCTAAAAAAATTAGAAAAGAAGAAAAAGCAAAAAAATGTATCTTCCCTTTTCAAATAAGGCGAGGACTTGGGCAGTCTACATTTTGGCAGACACCTGGGTATTGTTGAGTTTTCGTAGTTTAGGACCTTAGTTGAAATTTTCTATTGTTAATAAATGACTTAGGCCTAAGCGATCGAGTCCTAATTCTATTTTTATACATAGCATATAGTTTAATTTTGCTAGGGACTAGCAAAAGATAGGCATGGGGGTAAGATGTAGACACATCCTTTTAGGTTAAAATGCTTATTTATACATGTCTCTAAGCTTAGATATGCATTCCATATTATAAATATTGCATAGCATACATCATTCTACATTTAGAGTAGTTTGTGTATATTTTAGGTTAATTGCGTCCTTTTATGGCCAGGAGAGAAGGAGATTTAATTCAAAGCCTCAGATTGATGATTTGATCGTACGGATCTGATCAGGACGATGATCGGGGTCCAACACCTCCGAAATCGCCTTGATCGAAGTATCGTAGAACCATATGCAGTTCAAGGAAGATCAACGGCCAAGGGACTAGGTGATGTAATCCAGAGCTTCAAACGATAAATCCAACTGCATGGATAGATTCAGGTTGACGATCGCAGCACAACAATGCAAAAATCGACTCAATCTCACATCTGTAGCAGCCCTTACAAAGGAAAGAAGATTGACGGCCCAGGTCACGCCACATGGTGCAACCTAGGTCACCCATGAGTACACACATGCCACCGCACATGCATAGCAACGCGGGTGTACGCAGAGGCGCGCAAGGCAGCAGTTGCAGTAGCGGTAGCGTGGGCGCACGCATGGGCACGCAGAGGTGCAGCAGTGGGCATGTAGCGCGCGTGGGCATGTGACAAGGGCGCATTGAGCACGCGCTAGCGCAGCGGCAGCGCTGAGGTGCGTGGGCTGTCTTCAGCGACATTTACGGAGGATCTTCAGCGACGTTTATGACCGTCACTAAATGTCCTATATATGAAATTGATCCTTTCCTCTACTATAAAAGGACCCCTATCCCTCCCATTTTTCTTCATCTCTTCCTTTCTTCTCCTCACCACCTCCAAGGCTCTAGAGAGAGCTTGTCCCAAGCCCAAGATGCTCCTTTAGAGTAGAATCAAATATTTTCCCGCCTCTCATCGCCATTCGTGGAGCATCCTACTGCCGTCCTCTCATCTCCTTCAGGAAAAAGATCCTCACCGCGACAACGTCCTACCTCGTCCTCCTTCCTCTGCCACTGTTCTCCTTCATCTAGCTCCTTGCCACCTTCATCGGGCACTATCAGAGTGAGCCATCCTCCAAGCGACCGTTGAGGGGGATTCTTCTCACCTATCTTAATCTTTTTGCTTTTGTAGTGCAGTTTTCCTACTTTCATAGTTTTAGAAACATTTGTTCATAAATATATGATTGTTCCTCTCTCTCTCTCTGCATTATTTTTGCATGTAGATAAAGTTTTCATCGACCTGATCTCTTTCTTGATAAAAACACAAAAAAATTATAAAAGATAAAAATGACAAAAATAAATAAAAATATGAAACATGGATTTTTCAAACCAACTGTTCGCCTCCCCGTGTTCGACCCAGGACTCACCTCGAGTTTCGATTATAAATTTTATTTGATCGATGGATTTTCTCGTGAATCGAACTATGATGATGGGTTTTCCAAACCTGAACCCTTTAGTGATGAGATCCGACGCATCATTGCCTTATTTAGTGGCTCTAAAAAATTCACACAAAGAATTTGTATGCAAGAATCGAGAGCGAAAACTATGCCTAACTCCAAGTATCATTATCCAATTATTCAGAATTTAAGATTCCTTATACTAGACTTTGAGCACCAATAGACTCTCTACTCTCACCTCGTAATTATTTGGTGGATCTACTAGAAGATGGTTTTCTTGACTCCCTAATTACTATCCAAGGGTTCAGGGAAAAAAGCAATGCTTCTTCTCGACAAACTAAAGATGTCTATCGATTTTCATAGTGGATCCATTGCAAACTCTATGTGCAAGTGTGAAATTATACTGAATTGTAAATTTAGGAATCAACTCAAGAATAAATCCCTAATAAAACCTTCTCGATAAAAATACTTTATGCATGAATGTAATATGTATAAATGGTTTGTTTTTTTTTATAAGTTCTGATATAAAAATAAGACATGTAATGTCCACCCCCTCATGCCTATTCATTACAATATCCTCATTGAAATGTATGCGGGAAAATCAAGATGTAATAAGCAAGAGGAGGGGATATCACTTGACTGAGCTTGTTAATCCAGGTCAGCTTGGACAGAAAAATACTTGTACAAAATACTGGGTTGCCTCCCAGCTAGCGCTAAGTTTAACGCCATTTACCAGAGTTAGTTAAGCTCTAAGATAATTCCAGGAGGTTAATGTGATTTTTAGGAATAGGATCAAGATATTAAGTAATATAAGGCTTCACCCTTTGATCGTTGACCATAGTTTCCTTGGCAGTCTTGGGATCCAGAATTAGAATAGCTCCATGAGGGAAAACTTTCCTCATAATAAAAGGACCTATCCATTTTGATCTTAATTTTTTGGGAAAGAACTTCAAGCACTCATCACATAACCAAACCTTTTGATTAGGGACAAAGCTTTTTCGAGAAATATACTTATCGTGAAAGCTTTTGTCCTATTCTTATAAATTCTCACACTATCATAAGCATCATTCCAGATTTCCTCCAATTCAGTCACTTGGAGTTTCCTTTGTCATCCAGATTGATCAAGATTTAGATTAAAAGTCCTAATTGCCAATAAGCTTTATGTTCTAGTTCAACTGGTAAATGACAAGATTTTCCATAGACTAAACGGAATGGAGACATTCTAATCGGGGTCTTATATGCAGTCTAGTAAGCCCAGAGAGTGTCATCCAATTTTGTAGACCAATCCTTCTGATCCGGGTAGATTGTTCTTTTGAAGGATTTTCTTAATTTCTCTATTGGAAATTTCAGCTTGTCTGTTGGTTTGCGGATGGTATGGAGTAGGAATTTTTTGAGTGACTCCATAGTTAGTAAGGTAATGAATTGATTGTGAGTGAAATGGGACTTGCCATCACTAATCAGAGCCTTTGGTACACCGAATCGGCTAAAGATGTTTTTCTTTACAAAGTCCATGACCACCTTATGGTCATTGGTTCGGGTTGGGATGGCCTCAATCCATTCGGATACGTAGTCAACTACAACCAGTATATACAGGTACCCAAAGGAATTTGTAAAAGGACCCATAAAATCAATGCCCCAAACATTAAAGATGTCAACTTTAAGGATTGGATTTAGAGGCATCATATCCTTCCTAGTCATGTTTCCTAAAGTTTGGCAATTAATACATGACCTACAGAAATTATAAGAATCATGGAATAGAGACAGCCAATATAATCCACTTTGCAGCACTTTGGCTGTCGTCTTTTTACCTGAGAAGTAATCTCTACAAGTAAAAGTATGGAAAAATTCTAGCACACTTGTGATCTCCTCATCAGAAACAAGATCAATAACTTGATCCGTGCATATTCTAAATAGTTCTAGGTCTTCCCAAAAGTAGTATTCATCAGAAATTAACTTAACATGCCTATGCTTAGGCCAATCCATGGGTAATTTTTCAATTGCCAAATATTTAACCATGTTTGCAAACCAAGGTAGTTTATAGGCTATCAAAAGAGTCTCATTAGGGAATGAATCAGAAATTGAGGAGTTGCAGATTCTATAAGGATTTTGGAAAGATGATCCGCTACTACATTTTGGGCACCAGATTTATCTTTGATTTCTAAATCAAATTCTTGTAGTAGAAGGATCCATCTGATTAATCTGGGTTTTGCATCCTTTTTAGACATCAAGTGCCTTAATGCAGTATAATCTGTGGAAATTGTGACATGAGATCCAAGTAGATAGGGTTTAAACTTCTCTAAAGCAAATACTACTACTAGCAACTATTTTTCTGTAGTGGCATAATTCTTTTGAGCCTTGTCAAGAGTTTTACAAGCATAGTAAGTCACGGAGGGTTTCTTATCAATCTTTTATCCCAAGACTGCGCCAATAGCAAATCAGAAGCGTCGATCATGATTTTGAATGGGTGATCCCAATTAGGAGGTTGTAGGATGGGTGATTGCGTAATGACCTCCTTCAATAGATTAAAAGTCCTTAAGCAACTTGAATCAAAATTAAAGGTTTGATCTTTCACCAAAAGATTTCTTAAGGGCCTTGCCACTTTAGAAAAGTCCTTAATGAATCGACGGTAAAATCCTACATGTCCAAGAAATGATCTCACTTGTTCAACCGTCAAAGATGGCAGGAGTTTTATGATAGTGTCCACCTTGTCTTTATCCACTTCAAATCCTCTTTCAGAAATGATATGGCTAACGACAATGCCTTCCTTAACCATGAAGTGACTCTTTTCCTAAGATAGGACAAGATTTACCTATATGCACTTTTGTAAAGTTTTCTCCAGATTAATCAGACAAGATTCAAAGGAGTTCTTGAACACAAAAAATCATCCATAAAGATTTCCATAAAATCACCCATCATGTTTGAAAAGATTGCAAGCATGCACCTTTGAAAAGTCGCTGGTGCATTGCATAATCCAAAAGGCATCTTTCGGAATGAGAATGTTCCGTAGGGACACGTGAAAGTGGTTTTCTCTTGATCTTCGGGGTAGATAGCTACTTGATTGTAGCCAGAGTAGCCATCCAAGAAATAGAAAAACTTCTGGCTGGCTAGTCTTTCAAGAATCTGATCAATGAAGAGAAGTGGAAAGTGGTCTTTCTTAGTTGCATTGTTCAGCTTCTTGTAATTGATACAGACCCTCCAATAGAAAGCTATGCGGGTTGGAATCAACTCCCCATTATCATTAGTAATCACAGTTAACCTAGCTTTCTTGGGAACCACTTGTACAGGACTGATCCACGGGTTGCCAGAGATTGGGTAGATTATTCCTACATCTGATCACTTAATCATCTCCTTTTCCACAACCTCTTACATATTGGGATTCAATCGTCTCTACATTTCCCAGGAGGGTTTAGATCCATTCTCATCATATATTCTGTAGGTGCAGTAAGTAGGACTGATTCCCTTTAGATCATCCAATGTCCAACCAATTGACCTACTGCTTCTTCCCAAAACTTGAATTAATTGATTTTCGTGAGTTTGGTTTAGATAAGAGCTAATGATCACTAGATAAGTCTGATCAGATCCCAAGAAAACATACTTTAGATAATCAAGAAGAGGTTTTAGTTCATGTTTGGGTCTTTGGGATGAAGGGTCCAAAGGCAGATCACAATTATCCTCAAGAGGTCTTGGAATTAACTCAGTGATTGGGTGATTGACCTCTTGATTGGTTTGGGGATCAAGGCCTGTAGAGTCGGATTGGGAAACTCCTAAGTTCATACAATATTCAACATTATGGTCCGCATCATCATAATCTTCTATCATTCCACAATCCTCAAATTGTTTGATGGCCTTAAAAATATTAATCCTTGTCTTCTTGTCCCTATATTTAATTTCCATACTACCAGATTCACAATCAATATTAGCCTTGGCAGTAGCTAAGAATGGTCTTCCCAAAATTATTAGAGTATTCAAATTTTCTGGCACCTCCATGTCAAGGACTAGGAAATCCATAGGAAAATAAAAATCATGAACTTTGACAATTATATCCTCAATAATTCCCCGTGGTGTGGTCACAGGTCAATTAGCCAGCTGTAGTGTGACCTCAATGATGAGTCCACTTTAGTGGACAATTATTTGGCCTAAGAGTGTTGGTTCCATATTATTTATATGCATTAATTCAAGCATGATAGTTCATAATAAGTAAATGTAGATTGTCATAACTTTTATGCATTTACTAGTTAATTCTAGTAAGATAGAGTGCAAAATAAATATTAGCATATATTATGTTTTGGTACATTTTCAAATATAAATATTACATATTTCTTCCAAGGATATTTCCAGGGAAAATACGATACATTGTGAGAAGTCAGGTGCATGTTTGCAAAACCCAAAGCCACCGCCTCAACGCACCGCCTCCGCCTCCACCTCCGCCTCACCATACCGCTTCCAAAGCCACCACCTCACTACTATTGTTGGAGAAGTGTGGAGATTTTGAGAGAAAACATAATAAGAGAGAGAGAGAGTTGCAACAAAGGATACTTTTGAAAGGGAAAGAAACCACCTGCGGAGGGATTTGATCCTCTCCCCTTGTGGGGCTCCACCTTCTCCCTCACCTCCACCTCCATCGTGGTCGGAGTGTGCACCATGACTTGAAGCGTGCTTCATCCTCACCAATCCCATTGCACTACATGCTGATGGTGATAGCACGAGCGCCACCACCCCCTCAACATCCTTCCTATCACCGACCACCACCAGCACCACCTCCATCGCCTTCATCAATGCTACCTGCACCCTTTCCCCTTCATCTCCTTCCTCCACACATGCCTCCTCCCCTATTCTTGCAACCCATGCACCCAACTTCTCCATGCATGACAACAATAGACAGCCACCTTCACGATCAGCTGCATCCTTGCACCTATCGCCCTCCACCTCCAGTAGACCTTTACCACACCAAAACCACCCACGCACAGCCAACCTCCCACCATCTCTTCCTCTCCAGTGACCACCATTAGCCGTTCCCACCATTGCCTCCACTTCTTTATCTCCTCTTCTCCATTTTCTTCATCTTCTTCACCCAAACCACAACCCCTGTTCACCTTCAACCTCCAAAGAACCCAACATCACCGCCGAGCAGCACCTTCGTTCAGCCACCTCCGGTCACCATCTTCGGCGCCAACATCATCGATGCAATGCATGTCTTCTACCATGACTCTCCATGTCATACCGCCAACGGACAGCCCGATCCACGCTGGCGGCACTCGACCCAACCAGCCATCCTCATCGCTGGATGACCACCAGCAGCCATCTCGACTCGTGCCAAGATCACCAATGCGAAGCCCTCACTCCGACGGACCTTTCCCAAACTCCTCGTAGCTAGCTAAGCCTTCTCCCTCACACACAAGCACGAATGGTAGATGTTTTCTTTTGGTTTTTAATTATTTTTACATTCAATGCCATTGTGAGTATGTTTAATGAATAAATTATTAGGTTGGATGTGATCACATGCTCTCTCTCTCTCTCTATTTCCCTGTAGTGCTCTCTCTAACGATTGTTTATCCCTCTTTATATCACATATCTCACAATAAAAGCTTAGAATTAAATAGTTATAAGCAATCATTTTCTATACTAACAGGAATGCTAGGTATTAGTTGCTCCTTGGATTTGTTGGGAATGATGCATTTAAATTTCAGCATATTATAATCGTCGTGTATGACTTTCTCCTTGGTGGTATTCTCGCATACACATTTTCTCTCTTAATACTTGTGAAGAAGAATATAGAAATGTCCATGAGTCTATTTGGGCTTGATCCTCCCTGTGGATATGACACTCTAAACCATTGTGGTTAGATTAAATAAATTAATATTTTGATTGAGAGATTTTCCACCATCTAGACACACAATGACAAATCATTTTTATTGCAATCATCTTGTTAAAAGTGAGAATTTCTGTCACTTAGTAGGTTTTAACTCTCCAAAGTTAAATTTTTCATATAACATTGTGGGGATCAAATTGATGGAGGCACCTAAATCTAAAAGAGCCCTATTAAAGGCAGTATCTCCAATAACACAAGAAATCAGAGGGGCTCTTGGATCTTTTTGTTTTCAGGGTAGGTTTTTAAGGATAACTGCACTAGCTTGTTCAGATAACACTACCCTTTTAGATGATTTGGCCTGGCATTTAGGTGTACACATTTCCTTCAAAAATTTCATGTAGGCTGGGATATTCTCAATTACTTCTAGGAGTGGTATATTCATGTAGACTTGTTTAAAAATATCAAGCCACTCCTTAGATGGATTGGTTTTCTTTTTCCTAGGTTTATTCAAGGATTTAGGAAAGGGTGCTTGAGAGAAATCATAAGTGTTTAGATCCTAATCCTTGTCTTCGAGATTAGCTTAGTCTCCCAGGTCAAATTCGGGCTCCTCAAGATCTTGATTAAATTTAGATTTGGAGGAGTAAGGAGCTTGGATTTGTTTCCCACTTCTCAAAGTTATAGCACCGGTAAAGGCATTATAGTTAGAAGGTTAACGTGGATTTTGCAAGATAGGTTGAGCCTGGTTAGGATTAGGGTTAGCAAAGTGAGGTGGGTGTTAGGGAGCAGGTTGAACTATATGTGCCTGTTGCTCTCGTGTGTTGTTTTGGTTAACCCTATTAAACTTTCTAGGGTTGGGGATGGGTTGGGATGGCAACATCCCATGTTGTTTAGCATCAACTAATTCATCCAATCATCCCGTCAATTTTGTCCTCAATTGATTCATTTCTTCTTTATGTCTCAAATTCATTTCCCGCATTTCCTTGAGGACTAAACTTAGATTAGATGGGTGGGTTTCTTGGGTAGGCTGAGGTTGGTAAGTTCGTGTTTGTGTGTACCTACTAGGTTGCCCATAATTATTCTACCTAGTCAAGTTAGGACCCTGGCCAGGTTTCTGACTTGACCAGGAAAAATTAGGATGGTTACGCCATCCAGGATTGTAAGTTTTCGAATAGGGATCATTTCTAGTGTATCCCTAGAGTGCATTAACATCCTTAAGATAATTAGGCATCGGGATGCCTAATTCAAAATTTGAGGGCATCAAGGTCCCTCTTTGGTACCCAGAAAGAGATGGGTCCAAGTAAAGTTGGCTCATGGGTGGAGCCATGGTTAGGTCATTAATATTGTGCACTAATTCCTTACCTAGAGGATTGGGGAGTTGAGTGCGAGTTAGCATAGAACTTCCTTGGGTAGGCATAGGGTTTACTTTGGAATGTGCACCTAAGGAATTCCCGCCCTTTAGAAGGTTATCCAATTTCTTATCAAAATTTTCTACATTCTTTCCAACAAGTTCCACCTTATCCAATTGTTGTGCAATCAGTTCTAAATCAACCGAATTTGAATCATCCTTAATTTCATAGACTCCGCTCCTTGGTTGATTTTGATCTGTTGAAGTTGGACATTGAGGCATTGTTGAGGGAATTTTCACTCATATTGTCAAACAATTCTAAGGCTCCCTAAACATCTTTGCTTAGGAAATTGCCTCTACATGCTGCATCAACAAAATTCTTTAAGTTGTCACTTAACCCATAATAGAAAATATGGGCCAAGTGCCACTTGGGAAAGCCATGATGAAGGCATTTCTTAGATAAGTCATTAAATCTCTCCCAAGCCTCATGCCATTGTTCCCCAAGGTTCTTCTTGAAGGTTATAACGGCACATCTAAGGGCATATGTTCTTCCTATGGGAAAGAATTTCTTCGGAAAAGTGCTTCTCAAATCTTCCTAAGTTTGGATTGGTCTACCAATTGTTCTCAACCACTGAGCAGCTTTATCTTTTAAGGAAAATGGAAACATTTTCATCATCAAGGTTTCTTCATTCGTGTTCCTAGGGCCAAATGTATTTCCTATGTGTAGAAGTTCTTCAAGGTGGTGGAAGGGATCATTAGAATTGTGGCCATAGAAGTGGGGAATCAGATTGATGATTTATGGTTTAAACTCAAAATCATCCCCATCCTGAGGTACCCTAACAAAAGGTTCAGGTTGGGCATCAGGAGCATTGTAAAAGTCTCTAGGAGGACGGTATGCTCTCCCATTTTGGAGTCGGGTAATGGCCTGTACTATGGCATGCATATGTTTGTCATGATGTCGGCCCTACCTATCAATCTGCCTTTGTAAAAGAGCCATTGGATCTAGATTTTGTTCTTCCCCTTCAACATCATCTTCCTCATGGTGACTAGCCATTACAGAAGATTCAGATTCAGATTTTGGGAAAGCAGGTCTTCTCCTAGGATTTCTCTCTAACGGTGGTAGCAAATCAGGGTTTAGAGATCTTCTACCTTGCATGCATCAAAAGAATGTCTATAGATGAGAGAGAGAAGATAGATGCGAGAATACCCACCCTCACAGTACAAACAACCAAGCTAATCCTTAAAGTGTAAACCCTAATTTGACCTAATCCTTGCTCCCCAAAATACAACTATGTTAGATCAACCCTTGAATTACTTGGATGTCCAGAAGGGTGGGATCCCCTAGGACACCCCGCATGGTGTGACACCACTAAGTGTTAACGTGGTTACCGCATTGACCTTTCTTGTCACCAATGGGTCTAAGTAGATAAGGCCTTGACCTTTACCCAATCTAACTTCAAGTTACCAAGAATATTAGTCCTGCCTAAGGCACGTCTACTCAATTTTAGGCTTAGGCTTGAAGTGCTTTTGAAATATGATGGGCGTTAGGGGAGTGTTGTCCTTAAAATTGATTTCAAAAGTGAAGCACACAATCAAGGGGTTCACAACACAAGCTTAGTTGACGTGGTTGCTTTTAAGGTTCAAGTGCTTATGTTAGTGAATTTTGGGGTTTACTTGGGTAAATATATTCAAACAATGGTTTTGATGAGGCACATAAGAGGTTTTGCAAGTCCCAATTGTTTGATAAATTTCCTTTAAGTATGGAGATGCAAGTGTGCTCTACCTTAATGTAAAACCCTAAGAACAAATAATGCTAAATGATGGAATTTAAGTCCAAAACAAGTAAGGTAGTACGAACACATAAATGCAATCAATTGGTCCTATTACACCACCAACTAGGCACTCGGAAGAATATTTTTTCATGAATTTTAATGCGCATGTTCTATTTTTTTAAGATTTAAAGTGTATTGGGATTTCTGTAGTTTGTTTTGACCCCCAATTAGTGATCAAATATTCCGTGTAATCAAATGTGCACCAAATATTTTTTTCATATTTTTTTAGGCTTATATATTATCGTAGGAATCCAACACAACAAATTTCAAATAAATCAAAGTTGAATAATAATTCCCTCAATTTTTTGAAGTCTGAAAAATCAGGAGCAACAACAAATTTGATAGCAGTTCACCTGGCAAATTTTCAAAATTTTTGTGTAAATCAGAATAGTGCGAAATTTGGATATGTTGTTCCTGACTACAATACCCACGTCTAATAGAAATTTCAGTATTTTTGGACTTGTAAAATTTTAGGAATTCAATTTTAAAAATAAAAGTTTGTTACAGTTTGAAAATGTAGAAGGTGATTTTATTGATTTTCAAAAGATAATACCCACCAACAAGAGTTTCTTTTTTTTTGAAAAGAAAGCAAATATTAACCTAAGGATTAAGTAAAGCACCTAATTTTTGTTTTGGATTTTTTTTCCAAAGGAAATCTCATTTAATCTAAGATACGAGTACTTACCTAAGATTAAAAACCTGCAATTTTTCCATTGTTGCATTTCCTCTTGAATTTTCGTGCTTCTTGCACACACGAAATCAACGGAAATAAAGAAGGTTAGAAATCTCAAATAAGCACTAAGGAGAAAAGTTTTAAGAATAACTCCATTGCCTCCTTGGCAACGGTGCCAATTTGTTCATCATGAAATGCGTAAAAAGATTTCTACGTTATGGATGTAGTTGCGAATTACGTCAAAGCAAAATAAATTTATAAATCAGAAGACGGTAAGTCCTGAGTCATTCACAAGAAGGCAAAACAAGATTGTTAAAGCCTTTCTTACTAACTAATATGATCTATGACAGCACACAAAGAGAAACAAGATATCCATTGAATCAAACTCTTTATCGCTACTTGCAGAAAGTTAAAACTATGAATCAAAGCAAATAAAGCAAAGAAAGAGTAGAGATAGAGATAGATGAAGAGCAGAGCCACTTGAGGGATGCTTGTAGGAATGAAGATATGGAATCAAAATTCAATTTTAGAATGAAGTGATTTAATCTGAAAGAGATTCCCAAGAAAATCTGTGTGTACTCTAAGTAGAAGGGATGAGGGACTAGATGTGATGTTGACCCAATCAAGGCACCCAAAGATTTTTGGATGACTATAGAGGTTCGGGGAAGATGATACCCCTTGATCAAGAAGTCATCCACCTGAGAATTACCTGGGCAGCCAGGAAGGGAGAGCCCCGCAAAGACCCCTACATGGTAGAGCGCCCGCACGGGTTACAGGGTTTCCCCCACTCGACCTTCCTTGTCACTGAGGGTCCAGGTAGACCAGAATGGATAACTTGATCTCTTAAGTCTACCAATTTTATGTCTTAATTTGTGCCTTTATTTTTACTTGAATTAGTAATTGATTTGACTTGTGACCTAATTTAGAGGTTGGTTGGCCTACAATGTGGTCCAACTTTACCTGACCTGCCCCAAAGATGGCAGAATGACTCTAGGTCAAGACTTAGAAATCACCCTGATTTGACTCCTAGGTTATTAGGTCCAAGGATTTTAGAGTTCAAGTGAGTTTAGAGCCTGATTTTAGGATTTTTCTTGATTAGATCTTTTTAATCAAGGGTTTGGGTAGCACACAAATGCGGGTGGGTTTGTTTCCTTTTATGCAGACAAGTGTGAACTAGCACTCCAAAACCATAATGTAGAAACCCTAATTGGCTTTTATTTCCAAGTCCACTTTGTCTTAAAAAATGTTCTCCTTGGACTTCAAACAAGATATGAGTAGTCCAAGAAGATTAGAAGTTAAGAGTAGTTTCTAATAGGAACATGAATTTTGGGGTAGCATCTCTAGAATCGCTTCAACTTCAATGAGATTTGAAAAAGAATTTCTTAAATCAGGAAACTTACCTTTGAAATGATAATTACTATGAAAACAAGGCAGGTGATTCCTAATTGATTGTTTCCTTTTTATCTTCCCAAGATTAGGAGGTTGATCAGGGAAGAATAGAGAAGTTACCTACCCTGGAGTGGTTGATTTATGCGGAAGATCTCTTCATGAAGTACCTCACAAAATCACAATAAAGCAAATAGGGTAAGTTAGTGCTCAAATATAATCAAATAATGTAGAGAATAGTGGTAAATTGCACGTTGCTCCCTGACAATGGTGCCAAAATGTTGAGAGCACTGAATTGTTATTTAAGAGTGTTGCATTGCAGTACAGCCGAAATAGCGTTCAAAACAAATACAATTTATTACTCGAATATATTCTGAGGTTGAACACAGGGAGCAAATGGAATTCATGCACTAATCTCAACAATAAATGCAAATTGAACACATAATACTACTCAAAATCTAATTAGGAATGTAGAGCATGAGTATATGAAGAGTAAAAATAATTGTAGACAAAATAATGAAGAGCATATGAAAATCGAACGTCTGATTTTGTAATCAGACGTCCTAAAAGTCTTGTGCTACAGTACTCCTCCTTTTCTTCTTCTGATTTCACTTCTTCCTTTGGCTTCTTTTTCTTCTCTACCTTCTGCCTTTGCAATCCTTCTTCTCTTTCTATCTTTGGCCTTCTCTTCCTTTTCTCTTTCTCTACCTTTGCTTCTTCTTCTTCTTCCTTCTTCCTTCTTCTCTATCTTCTCCTTCCGTCTTCTTCTTCCTCCTTTGACTTTTTCTCTGCCTTTGGCCTTGGGCTTCCTTCTCCTTTCTCTATCTTGGGCCTGACCTTTTCTTCTTCCTTTGCTTCTTCCTGACTTTACCTTTCTTCTACCTTGGCTCTGAGCTGTGCTGGCCTTCTCTTCTTCTTCTTCCCTTCTTCCTTCAGCCCTTCTCTTTCTCTGAATTCGACTAAGTGTCGAAGGCAAACTCCTCAGAGCAAAACCCCCCTTCCCTTGCGTACCTCTCTTCTCTCTTTCTCTCTTTTCTATTTTAGAACCACTCTCCCAGAGCCTTTAACCAATTGGGTAATCGTACCTAACACAGACCCGAGTCCAGGCTCACTGGCATGTGTGGTGAGCGAGGAGTGAATAGGTCGGGTAGTCGAGTCGTGGCCAGGTCCGCATGTTAAGTGTCGCGAACGAGTTTGGTGAGAGGGGGGAGGAGGACCTCACCCACAGTGTTGGAGGCAAAGAGCATCTAACACTTTTTCCTTTTATGCATACAAGGGCACCTTTCCACTTCCAAGGTGGGACTAAATGTCCCACCTTCCTTTGCCCGCTGCAGCAGCAGATGAGTCTTCCAATTGGCAAGGCTGTTGAGGCTGAAGCCTTTGCTTGATGGCATGGATACGTGCGAGAGAGGATTCCGCACAGCCTGGAGTGGTCTCCTAGAGCAAAGCGAGGCCTGGAGAGCAGCAAGCAAGCTTCACGCTCGGTAGCAATGGCAGATGGGCAGCGAACCTGAAAACATAAGAACGGCCTTGCGGGCACGTCAAATCGCTCAAGGAGGGTTGCTAGAGCACGATGGATGTGATGGGCATGGTTTTGTGGTGTGTGGGTAGCTGTGGTGGCATGCCTAGGGCTTACTATGGGTGTGTGAGTGGGTGTGTTTGGTGGGGTGTTTGGGTGGTCAATGGGGAGATTGGAGTGAGGGGATGTGATCAGGGAGTCGAGGCGGAGGTTGTAGGGTGGTTGGCGAGGTGGATGGAGGTGCAGAGCAATGGGAGCACCTCGTCGAATGTATCACCGGAGGTGGAGAAGGTGACGATGGTCAGTGGCATTGGTGGAAGGTTTAGGGAAATAAAGAGAGGGAAAGAAAGTGTGTGAGAGAGAGAATCTCAGAAACCTAATCTAAGGATGAAAGGAAAGGATGTCCCATGCCGGTATTTGCCAGACGTGGGGAAGACGAAGCTCTGTAGATGAGGCGGCGGCAAAGACGAGGCAGAGGTGACATCGGCCGGTGTTGCGCGACGCGGAGGACTGTGGTAGAGTTAACCTGACCACTGGTATTGTGGTTGGGTGATGGGTGAGCGAGGGAGAAGCCGCCGGAGCTTGCGGAGATTGTGGCCGGCAAGGGAGAGAGGAATTGAGGGGGAACCAGCCCAATTTCATGCTGAGGAAATGCGGTTGGATCTAGGGCATCTTAAATAGGTCTCTGGAGAGGGATTTGTGCTTGGAAGCCAAGCTTCCAAGCAAGGCAGAGTCACCGATGATGGAAACTTCAAAAGACCCAAATCTCTCATGCGTTCGCATGTGAGATTGGGAAATAATCAGGGATCGAAGATGGATTCAGATTGGAGGGGATTACTCAAAGAATCTCCCTTCCAATTTTGGAAGGGATTCTCTGAGCAATCAAGGAGAAACCTTCTTACAAAGCTCGCCGGAGTAGGATTCCTTCACTATAATGGTGGAGGGACCTATTTGTGAAGATGATGAGAAAGCTAAGGGGCTGATTGTAAGGATTTTTGAAAGTTAGGGATAGAAATGTAATCAGACTGGACCTTTTTAAAAAGTAGGTCAAGATGAGTTCCCCTTAGTTCCAAATTTTGGTACAAACCTAATTTGGATCTAAGGAATCCAATGGTGAAGTTGGATTTAGGGTTTTATCACGTTTGACTAGGAAATTTATGCAAAAATTTAATTTTGGGTAAATATCTCTCTAAGACCCCATTCTAGGTCAAGATAGGTTTTAATGGCCAAATTGGAGGTTCTAAACCTTAGAGAATATTCTTTTTATGATTTTTAGAGGGTTTAAGTGAATTTGATCCTAACCAGAACCTTAGTTAATCAAGTGGGTTTATTTTTAGGATTTTAGAAGTCATTTAATTCACAGAACTCACATAAACCCTTTTCTGTCAAATCCAAACCACTTGTTATCTTATTAAGACTATTTGACCTTTGTTTAGCCCTTGAGGAAACCTGTGGTTGCACTGCATTGGTAAAATTACAATTTTAACCCTAGTTTCTTATTTTCCTCTCAGAATGGTTGTGCAGTGAATTGTGACCTTTTGTTAGTTATGTAGGAGCATTTATTCTCTTCATTGGGTCAAAATGAGCTAGTTATTTTGCTAGTCCCTTGGCAAAATTTTAGGGCTTTAACTTTAATTCTAGACCATGAAATCCTTTGATGTTCAAAACTGTGATATGTGCTTTCTTTTGTTGATTAGGTTAGAATGCCGATAGTAGGCCTAGAGGTACTCAAGTACCAACCAAGATCCGGACTTGACCAGCTCTAGCCTCAGTCTGCTGCGAAGGTTTTTAAGGCCCACAGGAACTATCCTAAGGCTCGTTGAACACCGTGGTTAAAGCACTCATGCTTGTAACATGTTTTAGCATTGGTTCAGTTTGCAGTGTGTTTTTGTAAGAGAGAGGCAGAGGAATTTTCTTTTTGGAGAGTTTTCTCTCTCTTTTCTTTTTATTCTAGCTTCGAATTGGCTTCACAACACGGTATGTATCGGATTCCTAGTCCCCATCATCAATCCTTGAAGAGTCCCTGGCAATTGATGCTTCGGGATAGCACCACCCATGGCAATCTCTAGAACCCTGGCTTTCGAGATAATCGCGCCCATGGTGTTCTGTAGCTAGATCCAGACCCTGGTAGTTGCCATTTCGGGATAATGCCGCCCATGTCATCTGAACTAGCACAGGGTGCTTACATGCCCCCGGTAAGATCTGCAGATATCCTAGGAGACAAGCACCGAGGAGGCGATGTGTTATTGCGCATCTTTGAGGGGAATTCCCACCTCTTCACGTTGGGAACTCATCTAAATCAACTTGTGTTGATCAGCCACTCCTAATCTAGGTGACTTTTTTAGAACAACTTAAACACATTTGCATGATTTTGATACTTAAGCGCACTGAACCAGACTGTGTGTGGATTAGGATGCTTAGGTTACCAAGTCCCACAAACCAGAGGTCAGTTAACGAGGCCGAATACTCCCTAAGCCTTAGAACTAATACGTAAGCTTTGCATTTTCCTCAACCTCTTGAGGACTATCTAGATCTTAGCAGATACTTGAATTTTTAAGCCTAGGATTACAGCCCAAGAGGCTTAAAATCAACGTTCCTACTAATCTCTTCTCTGTTTCATTAGCACTTTTTACCTTTCATTTTCTTTTTCTTGATATGGTCTAGAACTCAGTTAATTCCTTAATTTCTTACTAAAGACTATCTCCTTTTCTTTTCTTTTTAACTTATGCTCCTTTTTGACATTTTTAGCTCTTCCCCTTTTTCTCCTCAAAATTGATATGCCCTCAAAAGTTTCTCTCTTCTCATTTTTTTATTCTTTTTCAAACCTTTTTACTTTTTTTTGGTATTTTTGGAATATGAGATTTTTTTTGTGAGAACTCTTTTGATTTGATTTTTTGGTATGTTTGTACTTTACCACGCCCCCATGCCTAAGTTTTGTAATGTCCTCATTGTAAACGGAGGGTGCGAAATAGTTTTGGGTTCTGGAATTTAGAATAGGATTATTGGGTGGGCGAATGGGTCTTGATGACTGTTGTGGACGATTTCAAGCTCTGACACATGTACTAGAGGTGGGATTAACTATTCTAAAATCGAACTTAGGGTGCAATAGACGTGAAATATAGAAGGATAATCAGAAGGTTCTCGATTTTTAGAATGATGGGTTGCCTCCCGTTCAGTGCTAAATTCAATGCCTTCAGCCGAGCGGGAAATGGTCTGGAGAAGGAGTGGTAAAATTAGATGAGTTTTGTAGAATAAGCACCTTGATCAAAAGCCTGGTTGGTCCAACCAAGTGCTTGTTTAGGTCAACTGGCTGATGATGCAGCCCAAACCCAATCAATTTGGTGGGTTGATACAGGTAGATCAAGAGATGTGGAACCCACCACATACTTTGGAATTTGAAATGATATGGAAGTGTATAGCTAGGGTTTGGCTAAGTCGAATCAGCCTGATCAGAGTAGGGATCCTTAAATGAAAAAGAATCAGTGGAGGATGTAGGAACCCTACAGAAGTGATCAGAGAAGGATGGGGCATGATTTGTAGTTTGATCGATGTCCGAGACCCGATAAATATGTGGAGGCGAATCATCTGCAATCGGCTCAGTAAGAGGGGAATCAAAATAGAAATTGAGTCCGGTTGTGGGCCGGGGTTGAAAATAGGTTTGAATTGATTTGTATATGTGGAAGAAGTGGCATCAATAAGAATTGTGTATCAGGGCTCATCAAGAAAAGAATTAAAGGTGGGTTCATTTAGAGAGTCCTCATAATAGCCAGCAAACTCAAAAGTGAATGCCTGAAGAGTGTTTATAGGATGAAGAAAGTCTGAGTCAAGAAAAGATTTGAATTCCGGGTTGTAGTCACTCTTGGAACCTTTTAGTTTTGATTCTTGAGGATCGAAAAGAAATGATTCCATCTCAATGGAACCGGAATTTAAATGAATGATCTCAGGATTAGGGACCTCAAAGTCAGAGTCGAAGACTAAATCATGCGTAATGAGGTCATAGATTGGCTCGTAGTCGTCAGGAAACAAAGGTTCTCCGTAATCATGGTAAGATTCGAAATCGTCGGAGAAGGTGCGAGAATCAAGTTCTGAATTTGATTCGAGATCAGAGGCTCCACCACAAAATAAATCACAAGATGTAGATTCAGCAACCTGACTTGGGTCCAGCCTATTCATAGATTCTGAGCTTAAAAAGGTGTCCCTATTGGATCTGGGCTCAGGTTCTTGGCTTGTGGGAGAGACCCAATCAAAACCCCACTCTTCCAACTCCTCAATTTCTGTATCGTAGATTGGCGTGACTTCTGAAAAATCAATCTGTATCTCTGAAGATGTTGGAGAGGGATATTCATCAAATAAAGGCCCAGAATCATAATACAAATTTAAACTTTGATTTTCATCATACAGGGCCTTGTAATTGTCCCAAGAAGATTCAGATCCAAATTCTAGGTTAAGGATGTGGGTTGACTTACTAGAATCTAGGTCAGAATTGTCTTCGAGGGTCACCTTATCAGAATAAGGGGTGGAATTTATACCCTTGAAAGGTTCTAATTCAATCTCACTATTACAGGAGTCTAGAAATTCTATGCTTGGTGAACTAAGGTGTTGGGTTTCTAGGGCTGGCTCAAAATCGTGTTCTCTTGCAATTAGGACTTCCCAACCTAATTCAAGATCAAGCATGTTATATTCCATTTGGGTTGGGAATCCACAACAACCTTGTGTCTTAAACCTAGAATTTGGGAAATCATGTTGATCCTTAATGTTACTCCAAGATGTTTCATTAACTATTTGGGGCATGTACAGATAATTTTGATCGATAACTTGTTTCAACAATTTCATGATCTCTTCCTATTTTTCAAGATCATCTTGGTGTTTTTCCCAAAGTATAGAATTTGTCATACATTGGAGATATTCAAAGTTATGCAATTTTTCTATCCGATGTATCCTGTTATGAGAATATCCTGAGTTGATCCCTTTGTTGCTTCTGTTAATAATAATTGGTCACAGTTCATGATGAAGGTTTTTGTTTGGTCAGGTTAAGGAAAGCTTCGGCATGGCTCAATTTTAGAACCAGGGTGTTGGTCGGGTTGTTGTTTGGTCAGGTTTTTGTTGTTTATAATGAAGATGTAGAATCAAAAATCAATTTTAGAATGAAGTGATTTGATCTGAAAGAGATTCCCAAGAAAATCTGTGTGTGTACTCTAAGTACAAGGGATGAGGGACTGGATGTGATGTTGACCCAAGCAAGGCACCGAAAGATTTTTGGATGACTATAGAGGTTTGTGGTGGATGATACCCCTGGATCAAAAAGTCATCCACCAGAGAATTACCTGGGCAGCCAGGAAAGGAGAGCCCTGCAAAGACCCCTACACGGTAGAGTGCCCCCACGGGTTACAGGGTTTCCCCCATCCGACCTTCCTTGTCACTGAGGGTCCAGGTAGACCAGAATGGATAACTTGACCTCTTAAGTCAACTAGTTTTATGTCCTAATTTGTGCCTTTTTTTTTACTTGAATTAGCAATTGATTTGACTTATGACCTAATCTGGAGGTTGGTTGGCTTACAATGTAGTCCAACTTTACCTGACCTGCTTGAAATATGGCAGAATGACTCTAGGTCAAGACCTAGAAATCACCCTGATTTGACTCCCAGGTTATTAGGTCCAGGGATTTTAGGGATCAAGTGAGTTTAGAGCCTTATTTTAGGGCTTTTCTTGATTAGATCTTTTTAATCAAGGGTTTGGGTAGCACACAAATGCAGGTGGGTTTGTTTCCTTTTATGTAGACAAGTGTGAACTAGCACTTCAAAACCCTAATGTAGAAACCCTAATTGGCTTTTGTTTCGAAGTCCACTTTGATCTTCAAAAATGTTCTCCTTGGACTTCAAACAAGAAGTGCATAGTCCAAGAAGATTAAAAGTTAAGCGTAGTTTCTAATAAACACATGAATTTTAGGGTAGGATCTTGAGAATCACTTCAACTTCAATGAGATTTGAAAAAAATTTTTCAAATCAGGAAACTTTCCTTTGAAATGCTAATTACTATGAAAATAAGGCAGGTAATTCCTAATTGATTGTTTCCTTTTTGTCTTCCCAAGATTAGGAGGTTGATTAGGGAAGAATAGAGAAGTTACCTGCCTTGGAGTGGTTGATTTGCGTGGAAGATCTTCTCGTGAAGTACCTCACAAAATCACAATAAAGCAAATAGGGTAAGTTAGTGCTCAAATATAATCAAATAATGCAAAGAATAGTGGTGAATTGCACGTTGCTCCCTGGCAATGGTGCCAAAATGTTGAGAGCGCTGAATCGTTATTTAAGAGTGTTGCATTGTAGTACAGCCGAAATAGCATTCAAAACAAATACAATTTATTACTCGAATATATTCCAAGGTCAAAAACAGGGAGCAAATGGAATTCACGAACTAATCTCAACAATAAATGCAAATTGAACACGTAATACTAAAAATCTAATTAGGATTGTAGAGCATGAGTATATGAAGAGTAAAAATAATTCTAGATAAAATAATGAAGAGCATATGAAAATTGGATGTCTGATTTTGCAATCAGATGTCTTAAAAGTCTTGTGCTACAGTACTCTTCCTTTTCTTCTTCCGATTTCTCTTCTTCCTTTGGCTTCTTTTTCTTCTCTGCCTTCTGCCTTTGCGATCCTTCTTCTCTTTCTGTCTTTAGCCTTCTCTTCCTTTTCTCTTTCTCTGCCTTTGCTTCTTCTTCTTCTTTTTTCCTTCTTCTCTGTCTTCTCCTTCCATCTTCTTCTTCTTCCTTCTTTGACTCTTTCTCTGCCTTTTGGCTTCCTTCTTCTTTCTCTGTCTTGGGCCTGACCTTCTCTTCTTCCTTTGCTTCTTCCTGACTTTACCTTTCTTTTGCCTTGGCCCTATTTTGTGCTGGCCTTCTCTTCTTCTTCTTCTTTTCTTCCTTCAGCCTTTCTCTTTCTCTGAATTCGACTAAGTGTCGAAGGCAAACTCCTCAAAGCAAAACCCCCCTTTCCATGTGTAGCTGGCTTCTCTCTTTCTCTCTTTTCTATTTCAGAACTGCTCACCCAGAGCCTTTAACTGGTCGGGTAGTTGAACCTAATGAAGACCTGGGTCCAGGCTCACTAGCGTGTGTGGTGAGCGAGGAGTGAATAGGTCGGGTAGTTGGGTCGTGGCCAGGTTTGCTTGTTAAGTGTTGCGGACGAGTCTGGTGAGAGGGGGAGGACTTCACTCTCAGTGTTGGAGGTGAAGAGCCTCTAACACTTTTTCCTTTTAGGCGTACAAGGGTACCTTTCCACTTCTGAGGTGGGACTAAATGTCCCACCTTCCTTTGCACGCCGCAGCAGCAGATGAGGCTTCCAATTGGCAAGGCTGTTGAGGCTGAAGCCTTTGCATTATGGCGTGGTTTCATGCGCGAGAGGATTCTGCGTAGCCTGGAGCGGTCTCCTAGAGCAAAGCGAGGCCTGGAGAGCAGCAAGCAAGCTTCACGCTCAATAGCAATGGCGGATGGGCAGCGAACCTGAAAACATAAGAATGACCTTGCGGCCATGTGCGACCACGCGTCATCTCGTGCATCCACAACACTGATGCGAAAATAACTATTATTTCTTATTATGGTTTTAAAGTCACTGTAACACGCGAATTTGCATACGCTTTTAAATTTATATTCCTAGATAGGGGAGTATCTAGGGCCGTCTAAGAAGGCAATGTGCTTGCAAATCAACTCTCTTGCTTAGAAAATAAATCTCAACTTTCTTTTTGGTATTTTAAATATATATTTTTTTAGTTTTGAAATAATGAAGGCAAAATGCGAATTGTGACAAAAAAGTAACTAACACCTATATTTACTAAGCTAAAACTTAAGAGATAAATATGACCCCTCCCTAAACTTACTCTAGGCAAGTGAAGGCCTAGAGTAATTAGGAAGTGGAAGTGAAACAAGTGCTAGAATAAAGACAAGCAATTGACACAAGAAATTAAAAAGAAGGCAATTTAATTTAGCAGATTTGTGTTATTTTACAAAGACAAGTAGAGGAATGCTTCTACTAGAAATGGAAAATATAAAAGCAATAGAAGAAACACAAATCCTCTTGCAGAATCTGTGGAAAAAAAGGGAGTCTTTTTGCTCTAAGCCTAGCTTCTCCTTGGCTTGAAAAGAGGGTCTCCTTCTTCTCCTTCCTTGCTATGCTCCTCCAAGATGGTGTCCTCCACCTCAATTCTTTCCTCCAAGGGTAGGCGTGCACCACCCTCAATTTCTCCTCCAAGGTGGCATGGACCACCTTCAAGACCTCCTCCAAATGTCTTCCTTGCCTGGCTCCTCCTTTGGCTAGAGTGGGCACAAGAGAGAAGGGAAGAGGGGAAGGCACCAAGGGGATAGAATATCCCCTTAATCTTCTTCTTCTTCTTCGTTCTTGGGCATGGGCATTAGGTAGAGTATGAGAGGAATTTTGTTAGCCAAGGATGGGTTGTAAGGTGGTGGGTGTTGGTCTTTTTATAGGGTAGGATGAGGGGGTTAAGGTGGCTCTTGAGATGGATGGCTAAGATGGGAGAATGGAGGTGGTTAGGTGATCCTAGGGCTAAGGAAAGTTGGCGCCACCTAAGGGATGCAAGGGGGGTAGTTATGGGTTGCCAAGGGACACCTAAAAGTGGCGCCAACCATGGAGAGGTGCCATGGGTTGCCACCAACTTCTAGGCTTCTAGAAGGGGGTTGAGGTGGATGGTGGATGAGGATTGGAGGGGTTATGTGTAGGGTGGATATGGGGGTTGAAGTTGGCACCAAAAGGGAGGTGGTTAGGGTTAGTTTTGGTGCCAACTTTAGGTGTCTTTTGGTGGTTAGTTGAGGGGTGAAAGGTGGCGAAGAGGTGGCACCAAAATGAGTTGGGTGGAGCTAGCTTAAGTAGGTTTAGGTGGACTTGGAGTGGAAGGTTATTTAGGTGGAGTTAGCTAGGGTTAAGTTGAAGGTGGAGGATGGCCAAGGAGCTAGATGTTAGCTAAGCTAAGCTAGCTTAGCTAGCTATGGAGTAGAGTATGCATGTGGAGCTTAGGGTTTGAGGAGAGGAGCTGAATATACAGAGTCTGGAGCTGAATTGGAGCTGGCAGCTACTGAAGAGGTCAACATGGGGCTACTCTAGCTGGCTTAGCTTGCTAGTTCTTTGCTAGCTACTAAGCCAGGCTAAAGTGAGCTAGCTTCTGGTTAATGGAGCTGAGGTGAGCTGGGTCTGGTGCTCCCAAGGAGGATTGAGCTGGTTGAGACAGCTAAGGTAGCTTAGTTGAACTAAGTTGTGCTAAGCTGAGTCCCCGGGAGCTGGACTTGAGCTTCCTGAGATGGGATGAATTCTTCTTCAGCTGGCTGGAGTTGAGTGGAGCCGGATGTAGCTAGACCTGAGCTGGGGTGAACTCCAGTCAACTCAGCTGAGCTAGCTAAAGCTCCCTGTGGACTAGTGGAAGATGGGACAAGCTAGACTCAGCTAGGTTGAGCTGGATCTGAGTTGACCTGAGCTAAGGTGAGCTAAGATGAGCTCTTTTGAGCTACCATTCAGCTGAGATTAGCTGAATGGAGTTAGGATGAGCTAACCCTAGTCCAACTGATCTAGATTCCAGCTGTGGTGAGTTGGATCAAGCTGAGTTCCAGCTGGTTTGAGCTTCTCCTTCACCAGTTGCCTTCTTGAGTGCTAGGGTTTTAGGGATCTGTATATCTGTTCATCCCTAACACTCACAAAAACACATTAAAATGATAAGAAAACAATGCAATGCATGCCTAACCTAGTTAATGCCTAAATGCAGCCCAAAAACCCATTTGCGGAGCAAAATCCTAAGAGCTAAGTTTGTTTTAATGCATAAGAATGATGATAAACTGGCGTTTATCACACCCCCGTGCTTATCTTTTGCTAGTCTCTTGGAAAAACTTTAATTTTTTTGGAAAACAAAACTTTCGGGAAATCTAATTTTTTCGACTTTTGAGGAAAAACATATTAAGGGACCTTGGTTGATCTAAACACAGGAGGCACGAGATTTTTTAAGGATAAACATCGGGATTTATTTTTGGATACAAATATTAGACAAAACGGGATCAATATATCCTCCAGAAAATTCATAAATTACCCCTTGTTAATTTAGATGACTTGAAATTTCATTTTTAGGATTTTTCTGGCTCTTAAATTTGCTTTGCAACTTGCAATATCCTTTAAAACCTTGTACCTGTGCTTGTGAAAAGCCAACATTTATAGGAGCGTGTTTTTGGTTTAAATTTTTTTCTTCTTCCCCCATGCTTATTTTTAGCTTAGTCTTACAACAGATGTGTCGGAATCATCATTCTCACTACCAATCCTCGAGGGGGCTCTGGTGCCAGTACTTCGGGATAGCGCTGTCCATGACACCACCCAGGAGCTCACAACCCTAAAACACAATGCGGTGTAAAAAGATGCTCCATGCAAACTCAAGCTCTTGCTCCGACACTATAGGTAGAGCACTGTCTGATAAGACGATTTTTGCTTTCGAATAATGTTATTAAGATGATTTGTCGTTGTGGGATCGAAGTGGTGGAAAATCGCTTAACAAAATAATTAAAATTAAAATTAAACCACTCATAGGAGAGTGGGTCGTGTCCACAGGGAGGCAATGACTTATTTAAACTCGCAATTAGGTCAAAATCAAGTTCGCTAAACTATTCGCCAGATCAAACAATGCCTATGTAGTTCTGAAAGTAAACCTTAAATTTATGGAGAAGTCAAGGGGTGTTAATGTAATTTTTACGTAATAAAATTATCCATGTGCAAGGGTATGCCATGTACTATTCCCTTGCATGCATACTAAAATGTAATTCAAAATTAAATTCAATGCACATAGAGATGAATAATAAGGTTTAACAATTCTCTAGAAGCATGAGCATGAAGGCATAAATTCACCATAACAAAATAACGATAAATCAAAATTCATTTTTGTGGCAATGGCATGAAATGTAAATATTAATTCCACCATAAATAGAGGATTCTACCTCTCTCCTCGTGCATGGGAGAGAGGATTGTTCGAGGAACTCTTCTGGGCGTAGATTGGCCGGAGCGAGGGCTTCGCAACGGTGGCGGCGACAAGTTGTGAGACGGCCGGAGTCGGCTGGACTGAGGAGAGAAGTGGCGTTGGTGGAGGTTGTTGCTGCTGGCCGCGCGTGCTGCAGGTGCGAGGAGGGGTAGCGTGCAGGCGCTGTAGGTGCTGCAGGCGCGAGGAGGCGTGGGCGCGAGGAGGGGCGGCCGCTCTGCAGGCCGCATGGGTGCACGAGCAATCTGACGGCGCCGGCTGTAGGTGCTACAAGGAGGCGCTGGAGGCACAGAAGCGGGGGTGCTAGGGCATGGTGAAGGCGAGGGGGCGTGGGTTCGTGGAGGTGAAGGCACTGTTGGAGGATGCGTGCTAGGCAAGGGTGCGTGGGCGTGCTGGCTGGGGGTGAAGGCACGCTGTGGGCAGTTGCGCTAGGCGAGTGCACTGAAGGTGAAGGCGCGGGCATGCAGGCACTGAGGTGGGTGCGTTGAGGTGAGTGCAGCGGTTGAGGTAGGCGCGCGCACGCCTGCTGCGGTAGAGGTGCAGCGCATGCACGTGGTCTGTTGCAGAAGATGAAGTGCGCTGGCTGAAGTCATGCACGGTGGCGTACTTGGCAGGGTTGAGGCGTGGGGAGGAGAAGTTGCATTGGCGGTGTGGGTTGTCACCCCACATGCCCACGGTGGTGGAGTCGCACTGCCGCGATTTGAGGCCGGTGGTATGGAATGGATGAGAAGCAAAGTTCTCTACGCAGTGAGGAACAAAGGGGTGGTGGCCTCCTTTTGAACGGCAACCCTTCCTTCTCTTTTGTAGCCACGGCTACAAAGATTTGAAATTCAAAAGCCACCAAAGAATCAATGCTGATGCACAGGAGGAGGAGGCGGAGATGGAGGAGTTACCTGCAAATGAGAAGAAGAAAAAAGAATAAAATAATTAGGATTATTTATACATAACTCCTTAACTTCTATATTAATTAAAATAGTGCACCTAATTAATTAACTAATTAAATGTATGCAACCTTAGGTTAATTCTAAATGCATGAATTATGCACTTAAGCTAAAAATATGAATTAATTTATTTACATCCTAATGTATGCTATCTAAATGTTAAAATTAACTTAATGTCTAGACACTTAAATAATTAAATAGCCCACAAATATGGGCTAATCAAATACCCCCATGCCTAGTTTTTGCTATTCCCTAGCAAATCCAAGCAAAACCTAGCACTCCAAGTAGACTAACCAACCCAATCGATCTTCCTTTAGAAACATATTATGTTCAGACTTTAAACCTAAGGTTCCCAAGTAGTTGCAAGTTACAGACTAGGTCGGCTAAAGACGAGTTGCAGGCACAAGTTTCCCTGATTTTTGACTCTACCCTAAGGTTTATTGATCCTTGAGATTAAAGCATCTGTGCATGTGCATTGGTCTGAGTTATTTGAGGTTGGTATGATTGCCAGCCTAGAAAGGAAAAAGGATTTTTTTTTTTTGAATAATATGTATATATATATTTTTTGTTTGATTCCTCTGAGTCTAACTTCGGATCAGCTATCAACATGGTCTGTGTCGGATTCATTGTGCCCATCACCGTACCTCGAAGGGTGCTTAGCTTTCGATGCTTCGAGATAGCACCACCCATAGTGACCCAAAGAACTCCTGGCAATCGACACTTTGAGATAGTATCGCCCATGGATTTCTTAAGCGAATTTAGGCCTATGTCAATCGGCACTTCGAGATAGGGCCGCCCATGGTACCTGAACCGCACAATGCACTTACATGCCCCTAGTAGGATGGATATCCTAAGAGACAAGCACCGAGGAGGTAATATGTTATCATCGCATCCTCAAGGTGAGTATATACTCCACCTCTCCTGCGGTAGGAACTCTTTCAGTCAAATTGTGTTTTCAAGCCTCTCCTAAGTCAAAACTAAGAGAACCAAATTTCTTTTAAGGAATTAAGGTGATCACTTACACAAGACCAAGTGTGTGAAATTTGGATTCTTGGGTTACAAGGACCCGTAAACCAAAAGGTAGAACAATACTCCAGGTACTACCCTACCTTTTAACTCAATCCCTAGCTTTCCTTCCTTAACCTCTTGAGGAATGGTTCGCAACTTAACTCCTACTTAAGTTTTTAAGTCCACAAAGGACCCTAAAGGTCTAAATCTAGTAGCTCACTTAGCTTCTAAAGTTCGACCCTAGAATCAACTTAGTCTAACCTATAGTTCTGATTTGCTTAAGAATGTAGAGCCTAGCCAGTTAAGCTCAAATTTATATATATATATATATATTTTAATGTAATATGCATGAAAGAATGCAAAATGTACACATGCTATAAACAAATGCCTCAGGTCCTCTCCCCCATGCCTGGTTCAAACAACGTCCTCATTGGAAACAAAAACAGTTAAAGGAAGATATTACCTGAGGCGGAGAATGGTAGGAGCTAAGGCTCCTCAAGAGTGACCTCGTCAATCAGATGGCCATCCAAAGTAATGTATGGTTTTAACCGTTGACCATTGACGATAAAGGGAGTTGCTGAAGAGGAAGGGCTTTTAATCTCCACAGCTCCATGTGGAAACACTTTAGTGATTATGTAAGGCCCATCCCAATGAGATTTTAACTTCCCAGGAAAAAGCTTAAGTCTAGAATTAAAAAGCCAGACTTGTTGGTTGGGTTCAAAGGTCTTTCAAAGTATATACTTATCATGCAAGACCTTAGTTCTTTCTTTATAAACTTGAGAGGTGTCATAAGCATCATTCCTCAGCTCCTCAAGCTCACTTAATTCCAGAAGTCATGCCTTACCTGCCTTTTCTAAATCCATGTTAACACTTCGAATAGCCCAAAGTGCCCTATGTTCCAACTCAACGGGTAAATTACACGCTTTCCCATACATAATCCAAAAGGGAGAAGTACCCAAAGGGGTCTTATAGGCCGTTCGATACGCCCACAAAGCATCATCGAGCTTTTGGGACCAATCTTTCCTATCAGGTCTAATGGTCTTTTCTAAAATATTTTTTATCTCCCTATTCAACAGTTCAACCTAGACACTCGTCTGAGGATGGTAAGGGGTAGCGACCTTGTGAGTCACTCCCAGACTCCTGCTTAGCCGATTGAAGTGGTGGTTTCGGAAATGAGGTCCCCCATCACTTATAATGGTCTTGGGGCAGCCGAAACGAGATATGATATTGGCCTTCACAAATTTCAAAACCATAGAGTGGCCATTTGTGCACATAGGATGGCCTCTATCCATTTAGAGACATAATCAACTGCCACCAAGATATATTCATAACCATGGGACGAAGGGAAGGGGCCCATAAAGTCAATTCCCCACATATCAGAAATTTCAACAGATTGAATAGGGTGTTGAGACATTTCATTCCTCTTCCCAATTGTTCCAGTCCGTTGACATCTAATACAGGCCTTAACAAAATTATGAGAATCCTTAAATAATGAAGGCCACCAAAAATCGGACTAGAGAACCTTAAAAGTAGTTTTCTTAGAGCCAAAGTATCCTCCACAATGAAGTTCATGGCAAAAACTCAGCACACTTTGTTGTTCCTCTTCAGGTACACAATGTCTTAATACTTGGTCTTGTCCAATTCTAAATAATTCAGGCTCTTCCCAATGAAAGTATCTCGCTTGGGAAATGAATTTCTTTCTTTTCTACTCATCCCAAGAGCCAGGAGTTTCTCCAGTGACCAAGTAATTTACGGTATCAGCATACCAAGGTAAAGTTGGTGTTACCACCATCAGGGTTTCATCGAGAAATGTCTCGCGGATGTCTTCAAAAGAGAGTCATTAAGTGGAAGGCGAGATAGGTGGTCAGTCATGACATTTTCTACTCCTTTCTTTTCACATATCTCCAAGTCAAATTCTTGAAGGAGTAGGATCCACCTAATCAGACATGGCTTAGAATCTTTCTTAGCAATGAGATGTTTCACTGCCGCATGATTAGTGAAAATAACCACCTTAGACCCAAGAAGATAAGACCTAAACATCTCCAGAGCAAAAACTATAGCAAGTAATTCTTTTTCAGTGACGATGTAGTTTTGCTATAGTTCAGTTAAAGTCTTGCTGGCATAATGCAGCACATGAGGTCTTCCCTCAACCCTTTGTCCAAGGACTGCTCCCACTGCATAATTCGAAGCATCACACATCAACTCAAATGGGAGTGTCCAATCAGGAGCTCAGAGAATAGGCACAGAGATCAAGGCCTCCTTCAGAGTTTGAAAGGCCTTGGCACACTTTGAATCAAAATTGAAGGAAGATTCCTTCACCAACAAGTCACAAAGTGGATTAGAAATTTTACTAAAATTTTTAATAAAGCACCTATAAAAGCTGACATGGCCCGGAAAGGATCTAATCTGTTTGACATTCGTGGGCAATGGGAGTTTGGAAATAGAATCAATCTTGGCTTTATCTACTTCCAAACCTCTCTCAGACACAACATGCCCAAGTACAATTCCTTTCTATACCATGAAATGACTTTTCTCCCAGCTGAGGACTAAACCAGTCTCACATTGCTTCAACACATTCTACAGGTGTAGGAGACACTGGTCGAAAGATGAGCCATAAATGGAGAAGTCATCCATAAACACTTCAACACACTCGTCAATCATGTCAGAAAAAATGGACATCATACACCACTAGAAGGTTGCAGGGCATTACATAATCTAAACGACATATGCCTGAATGTAAAAGTACCGTAAGGACCCGTGAATGTCGTCTTCTCCTGGTCATCAAGGAAGACTGCAACCTGGTTGTACCCAGAATATCCATCGAGAAAGCAATAGTACTTATTCCCTGCCAATTTCTTGAGAATTTGATCAATAAAAGGCAAGGGAAAGTGATCCTTCTAGGTAGCAGTGTTCAGCTTGCGATAATCAATGCAAATCCTCCATCCAGTTGAGGGTCTAGTGACAACTTGTTCACTTTGGTCATTAAATTCCAAAGTAAAGCCTACCTTCTTTGGCACCACATGAATAGGACTTACCCATTTACTATCTGCAATGGGATATATGATCTCAGCATCCAACCACTTTAGGATTTCCTTTTTAACCACCTCCCTCATATTAGGGTTCAGACGTCTCTGCATGTCCCTAAATGGCTTGATGGAATCATCAGTATAAATGTGGTGCATGCAGAGTGTAGAGTCTATACCCTTAATGTCAGCAATGCTCTCAGATAGTAGATCTACCTTGGGCAGAGATGATGGGGGAGCGACTCAGCAGAAACACCCAGCAACTCCTCAAGTTCAAGTATATCCCCTTCACATTCCTCCAAGAGATGGGAATGCTCATTTAGCATGACATACTGAAGGGGTTCATCACATAACATTGAAGGAGTTGCCTCTTTAATCAGGTCATCTATCAACTCAACTGGTGAACAATCCTCAAGTTTAGCTTGTTTGTAAGCATCAAACACATTAAGCCGGATTTTCCTATTCCCAAAGCCCATTTTCAATGCCCCCGTATTGCAATTGATTGAAGCATGCGAAGTTGCAAGGAAGGGGTGGCCCAAAATGATGGAGGGTTTGGCTGGCTTGTTGGTAGGGTCAGTGTCCAAAACTAAGAAGTCGACGGGAAAGAAAAAATCCTCCACTCTTACGAGGACATCTTCCAAAATTTCTTGCAATGTCTTAAGTGATCGATCAGCAACTTGACGGATTACAGGGCTAGGCTTCAGATTACCTCCCCCAAGTTGTTCATACACGTAGCTCAGAAGGATGTTCACCCTCGCACCTAGATCAAGTAGAGCCTCATCAATCTGTAAGTCACCAATAACCACTGAGATGTACGGGGCTCCTAGATCCTTAAGTTTCGGGGGTGTGCCATGTTGAACAATTGAGCTAATAGAATCAAGCAGGACAACTTTTGATTCGACCTATTTCTTAGATTGTCACTTTTTCGTGCATAGGTCCTTTAAGAAACTGGCATAAGATGGAATCTGCCTGATAACTTCAAGCAAAAGCAGGTTAATCTGCACTTGCTTGAAAGTTTCCATGATCTCATTCGTCTTATCTTTAGCTCCAGATGAGCCAGCAGAAGTTTGCCCAGAGGTGGATAAGTGCTCTAGAAAGGGCACTCTCGATCTCTGGGTGGAAGGGTTGCCATGTCGAGTAAGGGGTGGAACGGGGCAACTTCTTCCGGTGAGGTGATTTCAAGCAGAGAAGGTTTGGGCAAGTCTTCTCCGGCGGGGGTGAAAGTCAGGGTGGATGGGTTTTTCAGGGGGTGAGACTATAGGAGCATCAGGTTTGGAAATTTCTTTCCCACTCCTCAAAATAGTCACCACCTGAGCGTGCTCCCTAAAGATAATCCTTTTCCTTTAGGATTCTCCTCAGCAGCACTGGGGAGCTTCCCAGTTTCCCTCTGTCTAATAGCCTCAACAAGGTGTCCTATCTGTGATTTCATCTCATGTATAACCTTGTCATGAGATTGGATGATGGCACTTTGACTTTCTTGCATAGTTCTAAACATTGCCTTCAATTCATCCATCTCAGAGGTCTTAGGTTGGGCAAAGGTCTGAGGTTGGTTCATTTGATGGCTTTAAAAGGATTGTGGTTTATAATTCCCTGAATTTGAGACATTTCCTTGTCTCCATGAAAAGTTTGGGTGGTTCCTCCATCCCTCATTATAAGTGTTGGAAAAAGGGTCATTATGAGGTCTAGGATGGAACCCTTGAGCGGCATTCAGATCCGCTTGTACAAGCTCAGGGAATTGGGAGGCCAAGTGGCAATCCACAGTGGCATGTGTATTGCCTTGGCAAATTGAGCATTCGGAAGCTTGGGATGTGGAGGTGTTAGATACGAATTGGCTCGAGCTCGACATAAGCCTTTCCATGTTTTGATTCAATAATTGAATCTGATAGGCTAAATTATGGGTGTCCCTTGCCTCATTCGCCTCCAACTTTCTTTGCATGAGAGTGGGTTTTCTATCCATGCAGGCAGAATTCAAGTGAATAGAATTCTCACTCAAAGTATTAAAAAGATTCCAAGCTTCATCCTCAGTCTTAGATAGAAAGGTTCCTGCACAGGCACCATCCACAGTTTGCCTATGCGAATCATTAAGTCTGGTGTAGAACCTTTCAACCAGTTGCCACTTAGGCACTTGGTGATGTAGGAAAAGTCTCAGCAAGTCATTAAAGCGCCCCCACGCATCATGGAAAGCTTCCCCATCCTTTTGAACAAAACTCATAATTTCCCTCCTAAAGTGATTTGTTTTGCTCACGGGGAAGTACTTCTTCAAAAACTCCTTCAGGGCATCCCAAGTGTTAATATCATCAAGGGTGTAATACCAATACTTGGCTTTGTCCTTAAGGGAGAAGGGAAAGAGGGTCTGTATTTGAGCGTCATCAGTAACGCCTTGCAACTTCACCGTGGAACAGACCTCGGTGAATTCCTCTATATGCCTGTAAGGGTCTTCCCTAGCTGTATCATAAAAGGAGGGCAGCAAGGATATGGTACTACTTTTGATCTCATAAGGATTGTCCCCTTTAAGTCTATGTAGTGCAGGGCCAACTTGATTGGTTGGAATGAAATATTCCTTAAGGCTCCTTTGACTGGCCATTTCTACCCTTGGAAGGTTTCTTCTTAAGATTCTTTCAGGTTCAGGATCAAACACAAGTTGTCTCCTAAGAGAACGCCTACCAAGCATGCACTACAAACACAATTCAAAAGGGCTTGTTCGATCTTTACAAATTTAGGCTTTTGACTTTAGTTCAAATTGTAGGTGACAAAGAAAGTTGCCCAGTCAATTATGCGCCTATTGTCAACATTCGAAATGCCTAAAAAGACCTAGTTGGAGCTTAGGTGTTCTTCCCTAAATCTCAAATGGTAGAGCAAATCCAAAGACAAAAGATTGAGGGATGCAAGTAGGCCTAAGCCTTCCTTTGAAGCTGTGCTTTTGTGGTGCTTCTCAGCTACCCCCAAAAATCCATGACAAGGTATCCCCCTCTTTGGATTTACAAAGCCTTTGATCTCAAGTTCCGAACACTTTAGAATCCAATGGTAGAAGGGCTCTTGTCCTAGTACTTCCAAGACTTAGGAGTGTCTAAATGCATGTTGTGGTGCAAGAGATATAAGTGTGCATACACTGCAAAAGATTTTGAATTTTGAATCACACGCCACATTTGAAAATCAAGTCCTTGATTTTTAAATGTCCCTCCTTTAATTAGTCCTTTTTCAAGAATTAAATGTGACCACTTTATTAGATCACTTCAAGACAGATTATGTGGTCTAAAAGTTAATCTAAATGCATTTGCATGATAGGTAGAAATGCGAATTTAGAAGTGCATACCTGATTCCAGCATTCTTCATGCAATATGCAAGACAAGAATTAGATCTAGATGCTACTCATTCAGTCCTAAATGATTCGACCTAAGGGCAAGCAACTTCTAGTAGGTAGCTCATTTTTTTTTTTTTAGCTACTTATGCACAAGCAAATTAAGGATAAACAATCCACAAAATAAATTAAAAACCTAAATCTAAAGAAAAGGGAACAGGCTCCTGAAAATCAGGCCCAATTACTACAAGGGCGAGAAAATAGAAATAAAAATTATGACACGGAGAATCTCCTATGGAGGTGGGATCCAGGTCTCCTGTGTATTCTCCGCATGTAGGCGTCGCTCAAGGTCAATGTCATCTCCCAGATGTGCCTGTCACCTCTCTCAAATTCCTCGCACAAATTCCTCGCATAGAAAAGATAATAAATGGTCAGATCACTATGCAATGAGAAATAATCAGAAATAAAAAATCAGGTGAAATTATTGCGTCTGTTGGCTCCCCAGCAACAACGCCATTTGAGAAGACAGTTTTCGCTTTCGAATAATGTTATTAAGATGATTTGTTGTTGTAGGATCGAAGTGGTGGAAAATCGCTTAACAAAATAATTAAAATTAAAATTAAACCACTCACAGGAGAGTGGGTCGTGTCCACAGGGAGGCAATGGCTTATTTAAACTCGCAATTAGGTCAAAATCAAGTTCGCTAAACTATTCGCCAGATCAAACAATGCCTATGTAGTTCTGAAAGTAAACCTTAAATTTATGGATAAGTCAAGGGGTGTTAATGTAATTTTTACGTAAGAAAATTATCCATGTGCAAGGGTATGCCATGTACTATTTACTAAAATGTAATTCAAAATTAAATTCAATGCACATAGAGATGAATAATAAGGTTTAACAATTCTCTAGAAGCATGAGCATGAAGGCATAAATTCACCACAATAAAATAATGATAAATCAAAATTCATTTTTGTGGCAATGGCATGAAATGTAAATATTAATTCCACCATAAATAGAGGATTCTAACTCTCTCCTCCTCACGCATGGGAGAGAGGACTTCTGGGCGTAGATTGGCCGGAGCAAGGGCTCCGCAATGGTGGCGGCGGCAAGTTGCGAGATGGCTAGAGTCTGTCAGACGGAGGAGAGAAGCTGCGGCGGTGGAGATTGCTACTGCTGGCCGCACATGCTACAGGCACTAGGAGGGGCAGTGTGCAGGTGCTGCAAGCGCGAGGAGGCGTGGGCATGAGGAGGGGCGGGCGCTCTGCAGGCCGCACAGGCGCACACGCGGTCTGATGGCGCCAGCTGCAGGGAGGCGTTGGAGGCGCTGAAGCGGGGGCACTGGGGAGTGGTGAAGGCGAGGGGGCGTGGGTGCGTGGAGGTGAAGGCGCTGCTGGAGGATGCTCGCTAGGCAAGGGCATGCGAGCATGCTAGCTGGGGGTGAAGGCATGCGGTGGGCAGGCGTGCTAGGCTAGTGCGCTGGAGGTGAAGGCGCGAGCGTGCAGGCACTGGGGTGGGTGCGCTGAGGTGAGGGCAGTGGTTGAGGTAGGCGCTCGCACGCCTGCTGTGGTGGAGGTGCAGCGCGTGCACTTGGTCTGCTGTAGAAGATGAAGTGTGCTGGCTGGAGGCACGCGTGGTGGCGCACTTGGCAGGGTTGAGGTGCGGGGAGGAGAAGTTGCAGGGACTCTTGGCGGTGTGGGCAGTCACCCCACACGCCCACGGTGGTGGAGTCGCACTACCGCGGTGGGAGGCTGGTGGTATGGAATGGATGAGAAGCAAAGTTCTCTACGCAGTGAGGAATAAAGGGGTGGTGGCCTCCTTTTGAACGGCAACCCTTCCTTCTCTTTTGTTGCCACGGCTACAAAGATTTGAAATTCAAAAGCCATCGTAGAATCAATGCTGATGCACAGGAGGAGGCGGAGACGGAGGAGTTACCTGCAAAGGAGAAGAAGAAAAAAGAATAAAATAATTAGGATTATTTATACATAACTCCTTAACTTCTATGTTAATTAAAATAGTGCACCTAATTAATTAACTAATTAAATGTATGCAACCCTAGGTTAATTCTAAATGCATGAATTATGCACTTAAGCTAAAAATATGAATTAATTTATTTACATCCTAATGTATGCTATCTAAATGTTAAAATTAACTTAATGTCTAGACATTTAAATACTTAAATAGCCCACAAATATGGGCTAATCACCGTCCAAGACACTTGAGATGCTAAAATACGCTTTAATGCTCCATCTAAAGATATGAAATATAGATATGGAGCAGTGCCGAGGCAGTAACATATTGACATCACATCCTCAAAGGAGGCATTTTCCTCCTTCTTGGCAGTGGGAACTCAAACCAATGATCTACTTCAGACTTTTACTAAGTCCAAACAAGGGAGTTTTTCTCATTTTTAGTTATTTTTAAGTGTTGGCTTGTGTGTGAAAATTAACACAAGAAGTTCCTCAAGAAATGCAAGTTTTTGAATCAGAAACTAAGTCAGATACTTTCCAAATTACGAAGGAGGATCAAGTCACCTAAACTATCATGAGTTCAGGTGGAATTTTAGAGAAGGATATCTGATCTAGTCTAAAAATAGACCCTTAAATTCTAATGATCAGATCTACATCCTCATCCCTAGTTTGTTAAAGATTAAATCCTATTGTACCAAAAGTAAATTTTTCAACCTTAGTCCCAATTTCAAATTTTTTCCTCAAAAAGTTTTCAACATTTTTTTATATTCTTGGGTATGCAAGAAGGAAACTAAAATAACTAAAGAAAAATGTGTGTTTTTAGGTTTTGAAAATCCTAAATCGATCATCAAATTTTAAAAACACCCCCCCATGCTTAAGATATGCAATGTCCTCATGCATTAGGAGGAAAAAGGGATCACCTTAATGAAGAACGGTCGGGTTTAGGATGGTCAAAACTTGGAGAAAGAAAAAAAGAAAGCTAGAAAAATGATGGGTTACCTCCCATCCAGTGCTATCTTTATGCCATTCAGCCAGGCGTAGTTTGCACTAGTGATCAAAGGTGGCTGGCTCAGTGAAATTAAAAGATTCAGATGGAAGATTCGGTGTATGATCCAAATAGGGCTTTAAACGTTGGCCGTTGACTTGAAATGTCGTATTAGTTTTAGGATCAAAAAGATCAACAGCGCCGTATGGATAAGTTTTATGGACAACAAAGGGGCCGGTCCATTTGGATTTTAATTTGCTAGGAAAAAGATGTAATCTAGCATCAAAAAGTCAAACGCGTTGATTAACGTCAAAGTGTTTTCGATCTTTATAAATCCTCGTATTTTCATAGGAAAAATTACGTAATTCTTCCAATTCAGTTAATTGTAATTTTCTATGGATACCAGCATCAGATAAATCCATGTTTAGTTATTTTATTGCCCAAAAAGCCTAATGTTCTAGTTCTACCGAGAGATGGCATGCCTTCCCAAAAATTAGACCGAAGGGAGACATGCCGAGTGGAGTTTTAAAAGCGATACGATAGGCCCATAAAGCGTCATCCAATTTGGTGGACCAATCTTTACAGTCAGGCCTAACCGTCTTTTGTAAAATATTTTTAATTTCCCTGTTAGAAACTTCTGCCTGGCCATTTGTTTAGGGGTGATAAGGTGTGGAAATTTTATGATTAACCTCATATTTAGAAAGAAGGTGACGGAATTGTGAGTAAGTGAAATGTGAGCCTCTGTCACTGATAATGGCTTTTGGAATGCCGAATTTTGAGAAAATATTTTTCTTAAGAAATTCGACAATCACACGGTGATCACTAGTGCGGGTGGGTATTGCTTTTATCCACTTTGAAACATAGTCGACTGCGACTAGTATGTATAAATACCCACCAGAGTTGATGAATGGTCCCATGAGGTCGATGCCCCAATCATAAAAAATTTCGACCTCTAAAATAGGATTAAGGGGAATCATATCCTTCCGAGTCACGTTGCCAATGCTCTGGCAACGCACACAGGACCGAACAAAGTCATGAGCATCTTTGTGCAAGCTGGGCCAAAAGAATCCTGCATTAAGGATTTTAGCTACAGTTTTCTTGCTCGAAAAATGTCCGCCACAGGCCATTGAGTGACAATGTGTCAAAATATCATGGATTTCAGAATCTGGTACACATCGTCGAATGACCTGATCGGCACAAATGCGGAAAAGGTCAAGCTCTTCCCAAAAATAGTATTTAATATCAGCAAAGAACTTATCCCGTTTTGTTTTTGGCCAATCAGCAGGGATTCGTTCTGTTGCTAAATAGTTTGCGATGGGCGCAAACCAAGGGAGGGTAGTAGCAACTAAAATGCTTTCATCGGGGAATTGATCAGGTGGGGGTCATTATGTCATTTGTCATAAGACGAGAGAGATGGTCGGCCACTACATTATGCGATCCCGCCTTATCCTTGATTTCCAGGTCAAACTCCTGGAGCAGCAAAATCCATCGGATAAGGAAGGGTTTCGCATCTTTCTTTGTTAGCAAATATTTAACTGCTGAGTGGTAGGTATATATAGTGACATGTGACCCCAAAAGATAAGACCTAAAATTTTCTAAGACAAATACAATGGCAAGAAGTTCCTTTTCAGTAACCGTGTAATTCTATTATGCATCATCAAGAGTTTTGTTAGCATAATAGATCACAACGGGCTTCTTGCCAATTCTTTGCCCTAGAACGGCCCCTACAGCAAAATTTGAGGCATCTGTCATTAATTCAAAGGGACTATTCCAATCAGGTCCCTGTAAAATTGGTGCCTCAGTAACCTCCTTCTTCAACCTCAAAAAACTCTCCAGGCACTTATCATTAAAATCAAATGGCTGGTCATTAGTAAGTAGCTGACTTAAGGGCTTGGAGATTTGGGAAAAATTTTGTATGAATCTACGGTAGAAACCCACATGACCCAAAAAGGATATGATTTGTTTGACAGTAGTGGGCGGTGGGAGCTTAGATATAGCATCTATTTTTGCTTTATCTACTACGATTCCTTATTTTGAAATAACATGGCCCAAGACAATACCTTCCTGGTCCATGAAATGACTTTTTTTCCCAACTGAGGACCAGATTGACTTCTATGCATTTTTGGAGAGTTCTTTCAAGGTTCTTGAGACAATGGTCAAAAGAATCTCCAAAAACAAAGAAGTCATCCATAAAGACTTCTACGCATTCACCTACCAGGTCTGAAAATATTACAAGCATACACCTTTCAAAAGTCGCAGGTGCATTGCAAAGATCGAAGGGCATCCTTCGGAAAGCAAAGGTTCTAAAGGGGTAGGTGAAAGTTGTTTTGTCCTGGTCCTCAGGATGAACTGCTACATAATTATAGCTGGAATAACCATCTAGAAAATAGTAAAAATCCCGTCCGGCTAAACGCTCCAAGATTTGATCAATAAAAGGGAGCGGAAAATGGTCATTCTTGGTGGCGATGTTTAATTTTCTGTAATCAATATACACGTGCCAAGAAGAGGCGGTTCAAGTGGCTATATTCTCCCCATTATCATTAGTGACAACTGTTAGTCCAGCCTTTTTGGGCACAACTTGTGTTGGACTAACCCAAGAGCTGTCAGAAATGGGGTAGATGATATTAGCATCAAGCCACTTAATAATCTCCTTTTTTGCCACCTCCTGCAAAATAGGGTTCAAGCACCTTTGTGGTTAGCGGGAGGGGCGAGAATCGTCCTCTAAATATATACGATGTGTACAATAGGACGGATGAATACCCTTAAGATCAGAAAGGATCCAGCCAATAGCTTTTCTATATTTACTCAAAACTTGGGGAAGTTTGTGCTCTTGTGCCTCGATAAGTCCAGAATTTATAATCAGGGGCAGGGTCTGATTTGGACCTAGGAAGACATATTTAAGGGAGTCGGGCAAAGGTTTTAATTCCAATTGTGGACCCGGCTCCAAAAGAATTTCTGCTTTGTGGGTTAGTGGTGAGGTGAGAGTGAAAGGGTCAGCTGAATGTGTGGTTAGGGTGGAAGGGTGAGAAGAAGTGGATTGTTCAGGAACCGTATTGATGGTAAAACAGGAACCTAAATGGGAAATCTGCAAAGTTTCCACCACAATATTTTCTATTTCTGAATCTGAATCATCAAAGAAATCAAGTTCTTGGAACCACCTAGAAGCTTGAAAAATGTCTAGGGTTACAGATTCACTACCACACATGTTCTTCATTTTTCTAGAATCACAATCAATATTTGCGCGAGCGGTGGCTACGAATGGTCTTCCAAGAACTATGGGGGCAAACTTTAGTGCTTCCGATACCTCTATGTCTAGGACTAAAAAGTCTACTGTAAATAGACAATTTTTGACCCGGACAAGAACATCCTCAACAATTCCCTTTAGTTTAATTGTAGATTGATTGGCTAATTGAAGAGTAACCTCAACAGGCTTTAATTCATCGATCTTAAAATCCTCAAAAACAATTGTGGGGATAAGATTAATTGAGGCACCGAGATCCAACAAAGTGCGATCAAAAGAAGTATCATTAATGATAACTTGAATCAGGGGGCGCCGAGATCTTTTCTCTTAAGAGGCAGTCAACTCTGTACAACTGAGCTGACTGTCTCAGGAAGGATCACCTTTCCTAAATTTTGGGGTTGCCTTTTCGGGGTACACAAATCTTTTAGGAATTTTGCATAGGCAGGGATGTATTTTATGGCATCTAGGAGAGGGATATTAATTTCAACTTGCCCAAATAAATCCATTAATTCCTTTTCAGTGGGCTCGGATTTCTTCTTTTTCTTATTTTTTGAAGAATGGAGGGCTTGTGGAAATGGTGCAGGGTTTCCCTATTTTGCATTAATAGGTTCCTGAACAATGTGAGAGGAAGATGGGGAAGAGTTGATCTGTGTTCCATTAAAATAAGTTTCTTTAATAGGCAGGGGATTGTGAGTGGTTTTCCCATTCCTCAAAGTAACTACATTTACAGTCTGGTTGTTTCTAGGATGAGGACGGGAAGCTTGACTGTTATTGAAACCCGGTGGATGCTGAGGTGCTGGTTGAATGGGTTGATTGGGATATCCACCTTGGAACTGATTCCTTTGATTATTCGGGTTGGGCATGGGTTGGGAAGGTAAATTCCCAACAGGTCGATGATCAGGAGTAACCTTAACTTGGTGTTGCAAGTTGGTAATCATGCGGGTTAGTTCTGTCATTTGATTCTGCATTCCTTGCAGAGTTTTCATGACCTGAGTGTTAATATCTTCCTGGGATGATCCAGGTTGATACACAGGTTGCCCATAATTCCTAAAATAATTTTGTTTAGGAAAAGGAATCAGGTTCGGGTTTTTTCAGGAGTGATTCAGGTTAGTCCTCCAGTTTTGATTGAAAGTGTTGGAGGGGTTTCTAAATTGCTCCTGGAGAGCATAAATATTTTCCGTGGTGGGATCAAAAATATTTTGATCAAAATTCCCAATCAATTCCCGCGGGAAATCAGTTGGAAACTACTGACCAGTAGGTGTGGCATCAATGTTGTGCAGATTTTCTCTTCGGAGAAGGTGTGGAGGGTTAGTGTGTGGAGAGTTAATGTGTGGAGCTTGTTTATTTGTGAGCTTTTCTTTCATTTTTTTCTGGTGAATTTGCATCTGGTCCAATCGTTAAGCTAACATATATAGATCATCTTGAGTGATTGGAACAGAGGTGGATTTGGAGTCAATTTCATGGATTCCGTGTCTGGGGTTTTGTGTTCTACCAAAAGTGTCCATTGAAGTCATTAATTGAGTTTTCACTCATTTCTTCAAAGAGGAGATAGGCACTTTCGGCATCTTTATTAAGCAAATTGCCCCCACATGAAGCATCCACAAATCGCTTCAATTGATCTTCTAATCCATGATAGAAGATCTGCACTAACTGCCATTGTGGAATTTTATGGTGGGGACAACTTCTTAGAAGTTCTTGAAATCTTTCCCAGGCTTCGTGGAGGGGTTCACCAATTTTTTGTTGAAAGGTCATTATGGATCTTCTTAAAGCGTTAGTTCGACCGATCGAAATTTTTTTTTTGAGAAAAGCGCTCTTTAATTGGGGCCAGGTGGTAATTGGGTGCCCAACCATTCTAAACCAATGGGAAGCTTTGTCATTAAGAGAGAGAGGAAAAAGTCTCATTAACCACATGTCTTTCTACACATTGCGGGAATGAGTGGTTTGAGCGAGGATAGTTAATTCCTCGAGATGACAAAAAGGGTCCTCTCTTGGAAGACCATGAAAATGTTTGATAAGGTTTAGAATGGCTGGTTTGATCTCGAAATCCCCTTGTGGTTTGACCACCCCGAGTCTTTCCTTATAATTGGAAGGATCATAGAAATCCTTAAAAGGATGACAGGCTATTGGCGGGGTGGTGGATTTTGCCCTTGGCTAGTTAGGTTCGTGATAGTCCTAGCCAAATCTTCTTGATTTTGTTGCAGTCGAACCAAATGGTCGACCATCAAGGCAAAGGGGTTTGGATTTTGAGTTAGAATTGGAGGGCCACCTGGCCCTGCAGGAATTTTCGGTTGCTCCAAATGAGGGAGGTGAGGGAGGGGGAAGTCAGCTTGTGGGTCAGCTAACGGGTTAGAAGTGGAAGCAGAATTTTTTTATCAGCTTCCTGGGTTTTCCATTTTCTTAGAAGAGGAGGGAGAAGAAAACAATGATTTTCTGTTGCGGGAGGAAAAATTAGATGGTCCCTCAAGATGTGGTTTTTGGGACCGTCGCCGGTGCATGCACTGTTTTGGAAGAATTGGAGGGAAGGAGAAGAGAAAGAGATGAGAGAAAGTGTGCAATTCAAACAACAAAACCTAGACCTAACTTAAGTGTGACTCCCTAAAAATAAACCTAAGACTTGGTCTACGTAGGAAATAAGTAATTAATAGTGAATACCCGTTCTGTCAATAAATCTAGCCAAGTTGCTTAAGAGGAGGTTTGGGCCCAAACGGTTCCCAGGGAAAACCCCAGGTGCTTGTACAAACCCGCGCCTGGTCGTTTGACAAGGCCCCTCTGCTTGAACACCAGATATAGATGATAGAATTGGTATTAACTAGAGAAAACTTAAGACCTATATAGCAAGCCTAAGTTGATGAAGCCTCAGGGGTCAAGTTGCTACGGATTTTAGTTAGGTCTAGGATACTATAGCGCACATGGAATGTGGAGGGCGTTAAATTGGGTTATTGCCTTGTTATTTCAATTTTTTTGTGTGTGCAGGAATTGGAAAGTGGTTCCAATGCAAAGCAAGTTGTCACACAATTATTGTACTTCTGTCTTTTAGGATCGGATTTAACTTAGTGTATTTTTAGGGTTTCCTTGTTAAGTTTTCAAACAAGTTTGAGATTCTACAAACATGAGAAAATCAAGTTGTATGGGTGAGGATATGTCTCCTTTTGATTGTCTGTCTCTAAAAATGAAAAAAGAAACCCTAATCCAATTGATCCTAGGACAAAAATTTAACTACCAATGAGTTATTTTTAGGCTTTCTGCATTAAGTAGTGGTCCAAACAATTCAAACAACACCACTACTTTGAAGAGAATCAAACAACCATTCCATAAAATATTTTTGCAAGATTTTAGGAATTTGTTTGATATTTGTTTTGAATTTTTATTTGTACTGGTGTCAAAGTCCAGAAATGATACCCGTGAATATTCTAGACTTTTTGTACCACACTGGTCTCAAAAATTTTTGATGATTTTATGTGAGATGTAGACTTTCACAAGGATTCCAGAAAACTAAATTTCACAAAAATTGGATGAGTATAAAAATTCTAAAAATTCACGGATAGTAGCAAAATGGGAAGATTAAAGGGTGTGACTCCTCTGTAGTCCATGAATTTTTAAAAATTAAATACATAGCCAATGGATTTGAAATTTGGAACAGATATTCCTAACTTAATTTTAAATCACTATATGAAATTTTATGATTTTAGGAGGCTTGTGGTGTTGGGAATTGATTTTTGAAATCCGGACAAAAATTTAGACCCGAAAATAAGAACACCAACACTTGGATTGGAGTGATGTTTAATAAAGCATACAAGCAAACAAAGAATTTTAATGGACACCACTTCACTTAATTAAGATGTTTGGGATCCTGAAAGCCAAGTTTAATATTTTTTTGGTAGTTTTAATTGACTATGTGACCAGAAAGGAGAACCAACCTGAATTTCACGAGAAGAAAAGGAACTTTGAGCTCTCACTTCCAAATTCCTGCCTTTTTCTTGCAATACCTGCACACACGAGAGAAAAGAAAGAGAAGAGGATGAGGTCCACTTCAAGTAAGAGGAAAATGATTAATGCAAAGCCATGCCTCCCCAGCAACGGCACCAAAAAGTGATGCGAAAATAGGCATGATTTGTAATTAGGGTTTTAAAGTCGCTATAACACGTGAATTCGCATACGCTTTTAAATTTATATTCCTAGATAGGGGAGTATCTAGGGTCGTCTAAGGAGGCAATATGCTTGCAAATCAACTCTCTTGCTTAGAAAATAAATCTCAACTTTCTTTTTGGTATTTTAAATATATATTTTTTTAGTTTTGAAATAATGAAGGCAAAATGAGAATTGTGACAAAAAAGTAACTAACACCTATATTTACTAAGCTAAAACTTAAGAGATAAATATGACCCCTCCCTAAACTTACTCTAGGCAAGTGAAGGCCTAGAGTAATTAGGAAGTGGAAGTGAAACAAGTGCTAGAATAAAGACAAGCAATTGACACAAGAAATTAAAAAGAAGGCAATTTAATTTAGCAGAATTTGTGTTATTTTATAAAGACAAGTAGAGGAATGCTTCTACTAGAAATGGAAAATATAAAAGCAATAGAAGAAACACAAATCCTCTTGCAGAATCTAGTGAAGAAGGGAGTCTTCTTACTCTAAGCCTAGCTACTCCTTGGCTTGAAAAGAGGGTCTCCTTCTTCTCCTTCCTTGCTATGCTCCTCCAAGATGGTGTCCTCCACCTCAATTCCTTCCTCCAAGGGTGGGCGTGCACCACCCTCAAGCTCTCCTCCAAGGTGGCGTGGACCACCTTCAAGACCTCCTCCAAAGGTCTTCCTTTCCTGGCTCCTCCTTTGGCTAGCGTAGGCACAAGAGAGAAGGGAAGAGGGGAAGGCACCAAGGGGACAGAATATCCCCTTAATCTTCTTCTTCTTCTTTCTTGGGCATGGGCTTTAGGTAGAGTATGAGAGGAATTTTGCTAGCCAAGGATGTGTTGTAAGGTGGTGGGTGTTGGTCTTTTTATAGGGTAGGATGAGGGGGTTAAGGTGGCTCTTGAGATGGATGGCTAAGATGGGAGAATGGAGGTGGTTAGGTGATCCTAGGGCTAAGGAAAGTTGGCGCCACCTAAGGGATGCAAGGGGGGTAGTTATGGGTGGCCAAGGGACACCTAAAAGTGGCACCAACCATGGAGAGGTGACATGGGTTGGTGCCAACTTCTAGGCTTCTGGAAGGGGGTTGAGGTGGATGGTGGATGAAGCTTGGAGGGGTTATGTGTAGGGTGGATATAGGGGTTGAAGTTGTCGCCAAAAGGGAGGTGGTTAGGGTTAGTTTCAGCACCAACTTTAGGTGTCTTTTGGTGGTTAGTTGAGGGGTGAAAGGTGGTGAAGAGGTGGCGCCAAAATGAGTTGGGTGGAGCTAGCTTAAGTAGACTTAGGTGGACTTGGAGTGGAAGGTTATTTAGGTGGAGTTAGCTAGGGTTAAGTTGAAGGTGGAGGATGGCCAAGGAGCTAGATGTTAGCTAAGCTAAGCTAGCTTAGCTAGCTATGGAGTAGAGGAGTATGCATCTGGAAATTAGGGTTTGAGGAGAGGAGCTGGATATGTAGAGTCTGGAGTTTAATTGGAGCTGACAGCTATTGAAGAGGTCAACATGGGGCTACTCTAGCTGGCTTAGCTTGCTAGTTCTTTGCTTGCTGCTAAGCTAGGCTAAAGTGAGCTGGCTTCTTTTGAATGGAGCTGAGGTGAGCTGGCTCTTGTGCTCCTTGGGGGGATTAAGCTGGTTGAGACAGCTAAGGTAACTTAACTCAACTAAGTTGAGCTAAGCTGAGTCCCCGGGAGCTGGACTTGAGCTTCCTGAGCTGGGATGAATTCTTCTTCAGCTAGCTGGAGTTGAGTGGAGCTAGATGTAGCTGGACCTGAGTTGGGGTGAACTCCAGTCAACACAGCTGAGCTAGCTAAAGCTCCCTGTGGAATAGTGGGAGCTGGGATGGGCTAGACTCAGCTAAGTTGAGATGGATCTGAGCTGATGATGAGAGCCTCATCATGAGCCATAATTAGCTCATTTTGACATAATAAAGAGAATAAAAGCTCCTACATAACCTAGTAGAAGGCTTAATTGGAGAAATAAGTGTTCTGAGAAGAAAACCTGAAATAAAGGTTAAAACTGTAATTTTACCATTGCAGTACATAAACGGGATTTCTCAGAGGCAAAACATAGGTCAAATGGTCTAAATAAGATAAAAAGTGGGTTGAGTCAATCAGAAATGGGTTCATGTGCAATCTAGGAATTAAATGACATTTGGTAACCCTAAAACAGACCCGCTTAAATCAACAAGGTTTCGGTCAGGATAAAAATCAATTAAATCCTCTAAAAATCATGGAAAAATATCATCTAGGGTTTAGAACATTCAAATTGGCCTTTGGAACCTAGTTTGACCTAGATTAGGGTCCTAGCTCATTAATTGACCTAATTTGGGTTTTTACGTAAAATATCCAGTTAAACGGGGTCAAACCTAAAATCCAACTTCACCATTGGATTCCTTAGGTCCAAATTAGGTTTGTACCAAAATTTTGACCTAAGGGGAGGTCATCTTGACCTACTTTGCAATTCAGTACACCCAAATCACATTTTGGTCCCTAACTTTTGAAAATCAACGCAGAGAGCCCCCTAACTTCCTCGCCACCTTTGCAATCAGGTCCTTCCACCATTATTGGGGCAAAATCTTTCTCCGACAAGTATTAGAGAGGGAATACTCTCTGATTCCTCAGAGATCCCCTCCCAGAAATGGAAGGGAGATTCTCTGAGGAATTCCCTTCCATCTGAGGCCAGTCACGATCCCTGATTTGATCCCAATCTCTCGTGCGAACGCACGATGGATTTGGGTATCCACCCACTTTCCTTCTCCGGCGAGCCATCGGAAACAAAGGCATGCCCTCCAAGCTCTGAACACACGGCCCAATACCTATAAAAGAACCCCCAAACCCGGCCGCTCATTTTCAGCTCGACCTGGTCGGGGTTTCACCTCAGATTCGTTTCTTCCTTCCCGGCCAGGGTACCCAGCGAGCTCCGGTGAGCTCCCTTTCCTTTCCTCTTGGCTCCGCCACAAAACCAGTGGCAGAGACTTCTTCCTGATTCTCCTCCGCGTCGTGCAATACCCGCGCACGCTGCCTCAGACCCGTCATCGCCGCCGTCCTCCCCCACTGGGCATCTTCTTCTCCGGCGACAGTAGGTACAGCCGTCCGCCTCTCTGTCCCCTTCGTCCCTACAATTAGGTTAGAACTACTCCCCGTATTCCCCTCTTTCTTTTCCTCACTTATTTCACTCAATCGACCCCTCGACCGTCGCCGTCCACCGTCACCTTCCTCATCTCCGGCCACCCTCCGGCGAGGCACCCCCGTTGCTCCGCAGCCCCACACGCCTCGCTGGCCGTCGCAAAAGTTCCGCCTCACCACACTGAACACACTCTGCCCCTCCACTACCACGCTACACCTCCACAACGCACCCCCGAACACACCCAGCCACAAGGCGACCTAGGCACGCACGCCTAGGTCGCCCCACGGCCTGCCACCTTGCCCTTCACCTTCGCCGTGACAAGGCGAAGGCCCCCAGGTGATTTGATTAGGTCGAGAGGCTTGTTTTGTGTCTGACAGTTTTCAAGCCCCTGCCGCCATTGACGGTGACGTGAAGCAGCTCCAGGCTTCAGGACGGCCAGGCTTTAGGTGCAGCTGACTCAGGCAAGCACTGCGAAGCTATCTGACCCAGTGGACAACGCAACGAAGTCCACAGCTTTGGCAATCGACGAAGAGCGTTCTGCGGGCGCGCGCGAGAGCAGGGCAGGATTGATAGTCCCACATCGGCAATCTACGAGGCGTAGGTACGGTTTAAATTGATTTTTTGTTATTCCCTCATCGCCTCCGAAAGCACAAGGGTGAGGTCCCTCGCCTTACCCACGCGCACCTCGTCCACAGTTTCACCTCGCGGATCTGGCTGGATCCGACCTGACCTTATCTGAGCACACCTCGCGCATCACCCTCACGTCGATGCTCCTGGTCTCGGGTGCGCTACCCGACCCGATTACCCGCGGCTCTGGGAGAGCGTCCTGTGAGCGATTTGCAGAGAGAGAGAGAGACGTGCGGGTAGAGGGACAGGGTAGGTTTTGCTCCTTGTGCAGGTAGGCTGAGAGTTGAAGAGAAGAGACTTAGCCGCAAGGAAGAAGAAGAGAAGAAGCAGAAAAAGAAGCCTTCGCAGAAGAGAGAAGAGAAGGAAGAAGAGAGACTGCAGAGAAAGAAGAAGAAAGGCCAAGACAGAAACCAAAGACAGAAGAGAAAGAAGCAAAGTGAAGGTTGCAGAAGAAAGAAAGCAAGATCAGAAGAAGAAGAATAATCAAAGAATGGAAAACACTTTTAAGATGTCTGATCTTGTGATCAGACGTCCAATTTTACTCTTTTGCCTTGATTACTTTTTAAATGCATTTGAATTAAACTTTTGAGTAAATTAGAGTGTTCAATTACATTTGAGATTAGTAGTAAATTTCGATTGCTCCCTGTGTTCGACCTCGTATACTCCGATTTTTGAGTAATAAAAACTTTTATTTGTTGACGACATTTGATCACCTATACAACGACGCAATAACTGCTAAAACACAATCGAGTTTCGCACGTCAACAAAATGGCGCCGTTGCCGGGGAGTAACGCACAATTTATCACTAGTCTCTACATTCTTTTTATCATATTGAACACTAACTTGCCCTACTTTGCTTTGTTTTGATCTTGCAGGTATTTCACGAGAAAATCCCTCCCTCAAGTCAACCACTCCAGGGCAGGTAATTTCTTTTCTTCCTTAATCCATTCCCTATATCCTGAAAAGACAAAAGGAAGAAAATCAATTTAGGAATCAATTGCCTTCTTTATATAGTAATCACCATCTTTAAGGCAAACGTTTCCTAATTTTGCGAAAATTTTTTCAAATGTTCTTGAAGTTGGAGTGATTTTTTAGATTCTATCCCACAAATTCAGGTGCCTAATAGAAATAACGCTTAATCTCTACGGACAACACACTTCTTGCTTTCAAGTCCAAAGAGAATTTTTGTGAAAAAGAAAAAAGGATTGGAAATAGAACCAAATTAGGGTTTCTACAGTAGGATCTTGGAGTGTTAGTCACACATGCCTGCATAAAAGGAAATAAACCTTCCCGCATCAGTGTGTCACCCAAGACCTTGATTGAAGAGATCTAAACAAGACAAACCCTAAGAAAAAAAAAAGAAGCTCTAAAATCACTTGAATCTTAAAATTTTTGGACCTAATAACCTGGGAGTCAAATCAGGGTGATCTCTAGGCTCCAAACCTAGAATCATTCTGCCATCTATAGGACAGGTCAGGTGAAGTTGACCCCTTGGGTCAACCAACCTCTAAATTAGGTCACAATATCAAAACATCTAAAGTTCAAGTGAGAGCCCTAAAGCACCTTTGAAATAAAAGTGGTAGACTTAAGAGGTCAAGGTCCCCATTCTGGTCCACCTGGAATCTCAGTGACAAGAGAGGTCGGGTGGGGGAAACCCTGTAACCCGTGGGGACGTTCTACCGTGTAGGGGTCTTTGCAGGACTCTCCCTCTCTGGCTACCCAGGTAATTCTCAGGTGGACGATCTTCTGATCAAGGGGTCCATCCGCCCCGAACCTCCATAGTCATCCAAACGTCTTCGGGTGTCTTGATTGGGTCAAAAACATCTCCAGTCCCTCATCTTTTCTCTTTAGAGCACACATACACATTTTCAGTGGGACTCGTTATTCATATCTGATCGCTTCATAACTTGATCTTGATTCCAATTCTGATTCTACATCTTGACTCCACTACCTGATCTAAATGTGCATCCAAACCACTTAGGACTACCATTCAAGAAACCTGAATATCAGAGATCCATGAGAGATAAAATGATTGAGGATGCCATGAAATTTTATGAAAATGAAGAAACCTCAACACCAGTAGGAAACATTGAGGTTGATGTCCCAACAACCACAACCTTTATCATAACTTGTGCCCAAGTACTATTAGCAGAAGCTACAAAAAGATCAACCCGTGACTTGATCATTACTGCATACATTGAGATAGAAAAACTGCACAATATTGAATACCTTCAATGTATGACAAATCCTCGACTTTGGAAGCAACACCAAGATAGTCTTGAAAAACGGGAAGCGATAATGAGATTAATAAAATAAGTTATTGACCAGAAGTACCCGTATATACCACAAATAGCGGATGAACCATCATGGGACGACATCGAGGATAAATCTGATCTTGGGTTTGAGGCACAAAATGGTTGTGGATTCCCAACCCAGATAGAATACAATGTGCCAGATATTGAAGAAGGTTGCGAAGCTCCAAATGCAGGAAAATACCATGATGAGCCCATTCTAGAAATCCAAAACTCCTGCAAGTATGAGAGTAGAACTGAACCTCTCGAGGGTGTAAATTCCGTCCCTTATTCTGATAAGGTGACCCTCGAAGGTTATTCAGACCTAGATTCTAGTAATTCAGCCCACATCCGAAGCCTAGAATCTAGATCTGAAACCTATTTTGAAGATTTCAAGGCCCCAGATGAAGAAGATCAATCTTTCAATGAAGAATATAATTTTGGGCCTCGATTTGATGAATATCCCTCGCCAACATCCTCAGAGGAGCTAATCGATTTTTTGGAAGTCACGCCAATCTACGATACAGAGATCGAGGAGTTGGACGAGTGGGGTTTCGATTGGGTCTGCCCTACTAACTTTGAACCTGAGCCTCTACCAAATAGGGACACCCTTTTAAGCTCAGAATTCACATCTAGGCTAGACCCCAGTCAGGCTGCTGAATCTGCAACATATGATTTATTCTATGGTGGAACTCATGATCTTGAATCTCATTCAAATTTTGATTTTCGTGAACTCTCCAACGATTTCGAATCTGACCATAACATCGGAGAAAATCTGCTTCCTGATTATAACAAGCCAATTTTCTTTGAAGCCACCTACTCCACATATACAGAACCAATCAAAACCCGTTCCCTACCTCGACCCGCAATCGGACTCAATTTCTATTCCGATTCACCTCTCACTAAGCCGTTTCCAGATGATTCAACTCCATATCTATATTGGGTATCGAGCATTGATCAGACCGAAAAACAGGAGCCAACATTCTTTGATCACCCCTGTAGGGATTCCACACCTTACATTGATTATTTTTCGGAACCCTACTCTGGCCAGGCTGAGTTGACTCAGCCTAAACCCGAGTTTTCACTTCCATATTCATTTGAACTTCATTGCATATCGTGGGTTCCGCATCTGTTGATCTACATCTATCAATCCACCAGACTTATTGGGTTTGGGCTGCATCATCAGCCGACTGATCTTAACAAGCACCTGGTTGGACCAACCAGGCTCTTAATCAAGGTGCTTGTTTTACAAAATTCTGCTGATTTGACCACTCCCTCTCCACCCCATTTTCCGCTCGACTGAAGGCATTGAATTTAGCGCTTAACGGGAGGCAACCCGTCATCCCAAAAATAGAGATCCATCTGATTATCCGTCTGTACTCCATGTCCATTGCACCTTGAGTTCAGCCTTGGACAGTTGATCCCACCTCTGGTACACGTATCAGAGCTTGAAATCATCCGCATCATTCATTTTCGACCTATTCACCCACCCGATGTATCTTGTTCTAAGTCCCTGACCTCAACACTATTTCATACCCTCCGTTTACAATGAGGACATTGCAAAACTTAGGCATGGGGGGGGGGGGGGGGGTTGATAAAGTGCATACATACAGAACCAAGAAAAAGTCAGGAGTCTCACACACAAAAATTTTTGCATATGTCAAAAACACAAAAAAATTGAAAAATTATGAAAAAGAACAAAAAATGGGGGAGGGAGGAAATTTTGTGAGCCACATAAACAAAAGGAGGAGAAAAAGAGCAAAAATGACAAAAGGAGCACAAAATGAGAAAGGAAAAGAGGTAGTCATTAGTAAAAGATTAAGGAATTAACTGAAGTTCCAGACCAGATCAAGAAAAGAAATAGAAGGAAAGTGCTAAGGAGACATAACAAGAGATTAGCGGGAACGCTGGTCTTAGGCCTCTTGGGCTAGATTCTTTAGTTTAAAAATTCACGTATCCACTAAAATCTGGATAATCCTCAAGAGGTTGAGGAAAATGAGAAGCTTAAGTATTAGGTCTAAGGCTTAGGAAGTATTCGGCCTCGTTAACTGACCTTTGATTTGCGGGATTCGGTAACCTAAGCACCCCAAATTCACACACAGTCTGGTTCAGTGCGCATAAATATCCAAACCATGCAAAAGCATTTAATGTTCTGAAAAAGTCACCTAGATTAGGAGCGGCCAATCAACACAAGTTGATTTGGACGAGTTCCCAGCGTAGAGAGGCGGGAAATTCCCCTCGAAGATACGTAACAACATATCGTCTCCTCGGTGCTTATTTCTTAGGATATTTAAATATCCTACTGGGGGCATGTAAGCACTCTGTTGGTTCAGATACCATGGGCGGCATTATCATGAAATGTCGATCGCCAGGGCCTGAATTCGGCCACGGAACGCCATGGGCGGGATTATCTCAAAATCTCGATAGCCAGGGTTCTGGGGGTTGCCATGGGCGGGATTATCTCGAAATCTCGAAAGCCAGGGACCCTTGAGGATTGATGATGGGGACGAGGAATCCGATACAAATCGTGTTGAGAAGCAATCCGAAGCTAGAAATAAAAAGAAAAGAGAGAGAAAAGTTCTCCAAACAAATAAATCCTCTATCTCTCTTACAAAAATGCACTGCAAACTGAACTTAGGCTAAGAATGTCTCAAGCACGGGTGCTTTAACCGTGGAATCCAACAAACCCTAGGTTAGTTTCTGCAAGCCTTAGAAACCCTTGCGGAGGACTGAGGCTAAAGCGGAACAGGTCCGGATTTTGGTTGGTACTTGAATACCTCTAGGCCTATTGTAGGCATTCTAACCTAATCAAAAAAGAAAAAGAAAAGCACTTACACTCAGGGTCTAGAACGGAAGTTAAAACCTTGAAATTTTGCTAAGGGACTAGCTAAAGCTAGGCATGGGGGTATGATGAGAGCCTCATCATGAGCCATAACTAGCTCATTTTGACAAAATAAAGAGAATAAAAGCTCCTACATAACCTAGTAGAAGGCTTAATGGAGAAATAAGTGTTCTGAGAAGAAAACATGAAATAAAGGTTAAAACTGTAATTTTACCATTGCAGTACATAAACGGGATTTCTCAGAGGCAAAACATAGGTCAAATGGTCTAAATAATATAAAAGGTGGGTTGAGTCAATCAGAAATGGGTTCATGTACAATCTAGGAATTAAATGACATTTGGTAACCCTAAAACAGACCCGCTTAAATCAACAAGGTTTCGGTTAGGATAAAAATCAATTAAATCCTATAAAAATCATGGAAAAATATCATCTAGGGTTTAGAACATTCAAATTGGCCTTTGGAACCTAGTTTGACCTAGATTAGGGTCCTAGCTCATTAATTGACCTAATTTGGGTTTTTACGTAAAATGTCCAGTTAAACGGGGTCAAACCTAAAATCCAACTTCACCATTGGATTTCTTAGGTCCAAATTAGGTTTTTACCAAAATTTGGACCTAAGGAAAGGTCATCTTGACCTACTTTGCAATTCAGTACACCCAAATCACATTTTGGTCCCTAACTTTTGAAAATCAACGCAGAGAGCCCCCTAACTTCCTCGCCACCTTTGCAATCAGGTCCTTCCACCATTATTGGGGCAAAATCCTTCTCCGGCAAGGATTAGAGAGGGAATACTCTCTGATTCCTCAGAGATCCCCTCCCAGAAATGGAAGGGAGATTCTCTGAGGAATTCCCTTCCATCTGAGGCCAGTCACGATCCCTGATTTGATCCCAATCTCTCATGCGAACGCACGATGGATTTGGGTATCCACCCACTTTCCTTCTCCGGCGAGCCGTCGGAAACAAAGGCATGCCCTCCAAGCTTTGAACACACGGCCCAATACCTATAAAAGAACCCCCAAACCCGGCCGCTCATTTTCAGCTCGACCTGGCCGGGGTTTCACCTCAGATTCGTCTCTTCCTTCCCGGCCAGGGTACCCAGCGAGCTCCCTTTCCTTTCCTCTTCGCTCTGCCACAAAACCAGTGGTAGAGACTTCTTCCTGATTCTCCTCCGCATCGCGCAATACCCGCGCACGCTGCCTCAGACCCGTCGTCGCCGCCGTCCTCCCCCACTGGGCATCTTCTTCTCCGGCGACAGTAGGTACAGCCATCCTCCTCTCCGTCCCCTTCGTCCCTACAATTAGGTTAGAACTACTCCCCGTATTCCCCTCTTTCTTTTCCTCACTGTATTTCACTCAATCGACCCCTCGACCGTCGCCGTGCACCGTCACCTTCCTCATCTCCGGCCACCCTCCGGCGAGGCACCCCTGTCGCTCTGCAGCCCCACACGCCTCGTTGGCTGTCGCAAAAGTTCCGCCTCACCACACTGAACACACTCCGCCCCTCCACTACCACACTACACCTCCATAACGCACCCCCGAACACACCCATCCACCCAGCCACAGGGTGACCTAGGCACGCATGCCTAGGTCGCCCCGCGGCCTGCCACCTTGCCCTTCACCTTCGCCGTGACAAGGTGAAGGCCCCCAGGTGATTTGATTAGGCCGAGAGGCTTGTTTTGTGTCTGACAGTTTTCAAGCCCCTGCCCCCATTGACGGTGACGCGAAGTAGCTCCAGGCTTCAGGATGGCCAGGCTTCAGGTGCAGCTGACTCGAGCAAGCACTGCGAAGCTATCTAACCTAGTGGACAACGCAACGAAGTCCGTAGCTTTGGCAATCGACGAAGAGCGTTCTGCGGGTGCACGCGAGAGCAGGGCAGGACTGATAGTCCCACATCGGCAATCTACGAGGCGTAGGTACGGTTTAAATTGATTTTGTGTTATTCTCTCGTCGCCTCCGAAAGCACAAGGGTGAGGTCCCTCGCCTTACCTACGCTCACCTCGTCCGCGGTTTCACCTCGCGGATCTGGCGGGATCCGACCCGACCTTATCTGAGCACACCTCGCGCATCACCCTCATGCCGGTGCGCCTGGTCTCGGGTGCGCTACCCGACCCGATTACCCGCGGCTCTGGTAGAGCGTCCTGTGAGCGATTTGCAGAGAGAGAGACGTGCGGGTAGAGGGACAGGGTAGGTTTTGCTCCTTGTGCAGGCAGGCTGAGAGTTGAAGAGAAGAGACTTAGCCGCAAGAAGAAGAGAAGAAGCAGAAAAAGAAGCCTTCGCAGAAGAGAGAAGAGAAGGAAGAAGAGAGACTGCTGAGAAAGAAGAAGAAAGGCCAAGACAGAAACCAAAGATAGAAGAGAAAGAAGCAAAGTGAAGGCTGTAGAAGAAAGAAAGCAAGATCAGAAGAAGAAGAATAATCAAAGAAGGGAAAACACTTTTAAGACGTCTGATCTTGTGATCAGACGTCCAATTTTTCTCTTTTGCCTCGATTACTTTTTAAATGCATTTGAATTAAACTTTTGAGTAAATTAGAGTGTTCAATTACATTTGAGATTAGTAGTAAATTCCGATTGCTCCCTGTGTTCAACCTCGGATACTCCGATTTTCGAGTAATAAAAACTTTTATTTGTTGACGACTCTTGATCACCTATACTACGACTCAATAATTGCTAAAACACGATCGAGTCAGTCGCGTCAACAGCTGACCTGAGCTAAGGTGAGCTAAGATGAGCTCTCTTGAGCTGCCATTCAGCTGAGATTAGCTGAATGGGGTTAGGATGAGCTAACCCTAGTCCAAGTGAGTTAGATTCCAACTGTGGTGAGCTGGATCAAGCTGAGTTCCAACTGGTCTGAGCTCCTCCTTCACCAATTGCCTTCTTGAGTGCTAGGGTTTTAGGGATCTGTATATCTGTTCATCCCTAACACTCACAAAAACACATGAAAACGACAAGAAAAAATGCAATGCATGCCCAACCTAGTTAATGCCTAAATGCAGCCCAAAAACCCATTTGCGGAGCAAAATCGTAAGAGCTAGGTTTGTTTTAATGCATAAGAATGATGATAAACTAGCGTTTATCAGACACCACCTGATCCAGTGCTCCATCGTGTGCTACACAACTCATCCTACATCGCTCGATCACCATCTGACGACCCAATTTCATCCATGCGCACCACTTCACCAATTTTGTGCTCCATGCACCTCAAACTCACACCCGCACTTCACGTTTGAAGGAGGTGACCACTGTGCTACACATTCATTTGTATCGCGAATTTGTTTTTGTGCGTGACCACCTTCAATTGTTGGATGACAATCCAACTGTTGAGATTGATTCTTTCTTGATGAGGCACAGAGAGGCAGATGACGTGGCTCAATCATGTCCATTGGATGGTGCTCCAATGACCTACTTTTTATGCTTCAATGGCTAAGGGCATGGAGGTGAACCGTTGGGATGGCACCACGTGGCCCCATCCTGACCATCCATCTTCCCACCTTTGTAGTTGATGCTATAGGGCTCCGATTGAGTTGATTTTTGCACTGTTGGTCTGCGATCATTGATCCAAATCCATCTGTGTAGTCGAATTTGTCATCTGAGGTTTGGATTTTTGCTACCTTGCCCCTTGGCCTTTGATCTTCTATGAACTGTATGTGATGCTACAGAAGTCCAATCAAGACGATTTCGAAAGCGTTGGACTCCTGATCAGATTCGCTCGGTCAGATTTATCATCTGTAGCACTGAATCATCTATAATTAATATCACCTCTCAATTAAAACATAAAATAGCATTATTATTTACAAAGCTAATAAATCTACTATGATGCAAAATATGCTGCTCATGCATGCATTATTTCTAAGTTAAGCTAGGATCCAACTTAATTCAGGTAGATTAGGTCTTATGATTGCTACGCAATTAGTAGTGAGTGAAACTAAACCTATTCGAGTACATTTTTAAAGTTCCCTATAATTTTTTTGGGTAAATGCTATTTAGGAAGCTAACAATATGGGGTTTATCTTAGAATTGTCATAATCTTTGCTACCAGTGGCATTTCCTATAAATTACTAATATATAATAGCTATTTAATTCTCATTTTTTAATTGATTAATGTAACATATACACAATCCCAAGGATGTTTAGGAGGAATACAACCAATTTTACAAAAATACTTTTAATGAGTTCTTGGATCCTTTTTCTAATACTCATTTGACAACAAGGTTCATATGTTGCAAAATTTAACCAGGTTGAATTTATTGGGATATTGATTGTGAATTGCTCGATAGGGAGAGCTTGAATTCAGAAATATTCGATACAATCCTGGGATGACACCCCTTCAAAATGGGGATATCATCAACCCTAAAGCAAAAAAATTCGACAATACGTCAATTGTATGTTCTTAATTGGGCTCTTAGCATTTTTAAGATCTAGAACCACAAGAGTAAGAGTAGCAGTAATGGAAATCCAAGACATGTTAAGTCCCATCAAGACAAATTAACATTCCAAGAGTCATAAGATAGATAGTCTCCATCTTAACCACTTCCACTTCTCCCTAGAACTTTCCCTCTCGGATGATGTCACATGACCACAGGCCTCTCTTGCAACATTTACATCACCTATAATTGCTCGAGACCTATAGTTTTTCCTAAAGAGATATTCCTGTTGCTATCTAGACTTCCACTGGTAGCAAAAACACTAGTTGATTCAACTTTACCATTTATGCATGCTTCGCTTTTGGAGTTGACCCTCATTAAGGAATCCATATAACCACCCAAAAAGACTTTGAAACTTCCATCTGGTTTACCAAGAATTTGGGTAAAATACCTCCCCAAAAACATCCTAAATCCCATCTTTCCAACAAAAAAAAATTAGCAAACTACTCCAATCTAAAAATAACAACATTAAATCCCTATACGTTGCTTAAATCCTTAAACTCCAAATTGCATCCATTGTCTTTTCCCAACATCTCACCACAAAAAACCTCTTGATCCACATCTTTGAAAGTTGTCCTATACCTTCAAACCCACATATATAGCCTCCAACCATGCACATCAAAATTTTCATTACATCTTCTAAGATCAGCTTTCAAAAGCCATCATCCATTGCAAGTCAAAATTTCTCCTTGAAACAGTTCCAAACTCACATCCCCTCCACCGAATCTCCCCATAAAAATAACCGCAAAACTATCGTCCTTGCCTCCCTCCTCTCCTCCTATCTCACCCCCATGTAAGCATCCAATTAGCATGCTCCTTCCTCCAGAAGAAAGGGTCCTTAATGATTGGGTATCATATCCTCTTTCTTTTAGGGTGCAAGAACCTTGCTAGTGCTCATGGTGAGCCCTCTAGATGACTCCATAAACTACGATTGATGGCTATTGAGGTAGCCCATGAAACTCTTTTTGGTTAGTGATGCTTCTAAGGAAATGTATCTACAATCAAAAAAATATGATAACCAAATGGAGGATCTCATCAAAAGGTCAATGGATGGTAGAACAATTTATGTAGAAACCACATGTCCATGTAGATGGCTAACCTTTTACCTATGATTGGATTTTAGAATCTAGATCCATCTCTTATTGGGAAAGGAGAAACAAAATCTACCTGATCCCCAAAACAACTCCATAATCTTGTTGCCTCCCCTCACTCCATAGTTCCGTAACAACCCTCTCTCCACACAAACCTTTATTCCCACTACCCCCACCTCCCTTATCACCAACACCAATCATGCTCATACATAAAGGAAACATGCAAATCGACACCAGCCAACGTAATCAATGAAATCAAATAATTCCGATTAAGAGAAATACCAAAGAAAAAACAAAATAGAGAAAGAGAGTAGTTGAGGATGAGGAAAGGAGCTTATGAACTACTAGAGGGAAGATTAAGGTGAAAGGGGGGAGATCTCATCGACCTTTGGTTTGCATCATTGTTGGTGATAGTGGGCAGTTGCAGCGAAGGATCTTGCAAAAGGGGTCACAGTTGAAGGTATACAATAGGTGGAAGCAATCGTGTTGACATTCTCCTTGAGGAGAGCACTACTCTTCTCTACCGCTTCTCCTTGTTCTTCTCCTTCCTCATCTTTTCCTTCTTATCAATAGCATGTGGATAGATCTATGGCCATTAAGGGTGTCGATCAACTAGCGTGTGGTGGCAATAAGGGTGTGGTGGTCGTGATGAAGGATCAGACTTGTTTGTGGCCATCGACAGGGTGAGGACCATCGTAGAAGTAGGTGGAGGCTATAGGTTTCGATCAGGCGTGGATGGAGATGGATCACAAAGACTGGTCCAACAAGCTAGACAACGCTTTATGGGCTTACCGAATTGCTTTCAAAACCTGATTGCCATGTCACCTTTTCGCCTCATTTATGGCAAGGCATGCCATCTTCTGGTCGAGCATGAACATAGGGCTTATTGGGTGATTAAATAATTTAATTATGGCCTATCTGAAGTCGGAAAACATCATAAATTACAATTAACCAAATTGGAAGAAATTTGTTACTTTGCTTATTAAAACACGCGGATTTACAAAGATCGAGCAAAATTTTTTCATGACAAATATATCATTCAGAAAACTTTTGAACCAAATCAGTGTGTTTGGCTTTTCGATGCTTGTTTACAAATTTTTCCAGGAAAGTTAAAATCCAAATGGACTGATGTAGACACATCTATGTCACATAAACTATCTATTTATGCATGTTCTTAGGCGTATAATTGCATCATGCATTATAAATATTGCATAACATGCATCATTCTGCATTTAATTTAGTTTGTACAAATTTTAGTTTAACTTGCCCTTTTTGTGACCAGGGGACAGGGAGATATCACTTCGAGGCCTCAGATTGAAGATCCAACTGTACGAATCTGACCAGGACAATGATCAGAGTCAAATGTCTCCGAGATCGCTCCAATCGGACCTTCGCAGCATTAGATGTAGTCCAAGGAAGATTAGAGGTCAAGGGGCAAGGTGATGAAAATCCAGACCTTAGATGAAGAATCCAACTGGATGGATGGGTTTGGATCAACGATCACATCTCAACGGCGTGAAAATCGATCCAATCCGACATCTGTGGAACCATCTACAAGCCAAAGAAATTTGACGGCCTGGATGGCGCAACATGGAGCTATCGTTGCCCCTCACTTCGCCTCCATCCGCTCAAGGCCTTCCCATGCAACATATCCACCATTGGATGAAGATCTAATGATGAAGAACGCGCCACGCCTCCTTAATCTTCTACCGTTGGATGAAGATCCAACGGTCATGAGCACAGGGTCAACAAAACATCTTTTTGGCACTTGAGCACCCTTGGCGCAATGATGGGAGAGGACACTCTCAAGGAGGCACCATGAGTTCAAGCCTCGCCTCGCTTGAAATCGGCCGCGCAAGGGGTGTGCATGAAATTCAACTGTTCAATTGGAGATCAGCAGCTCGGGTTCTACCACGTGACACATAGGATACCATCCATTTAGCATGCACCTGATCACTCTCCATTAGACACGCAATCGAATGCGCGCCTCTCTCAGCATGAGGTGAGATGATTGTTAAGCCGTTTGATTGCATGATCGGACAACTGATCTTGATTTAAAGCCCGTGGGGGGCGCGATCGTGGCCATTCATTTGAGATTTGACGATGGAGATCGTGTGCGTGCTTGTGAAACACTTGAAAACACGTAGGAATGATAGAAGGTGAAGAGACGAGGACGTACGTGTGCTTCAGCGACGTAGGCCTTTAGCGACGTGCGTAAACATCACTAAAGGCCCTACATTTTTGTTTAAGGCCTTAAATGACCCTTCTGTCCTCAATTTTTACACCTATAAAAAGGGCACCCCTACTACTCATTTCATCATCCCTTCTCTTCTCTTCTCACCCTCTCCAAATCAATAAAAAGAGTTGGTCCCATGCTTGGGATGCTCCACTAGAGTTTTAAAGATAATTTTTCCATCTTCTCATCCCCATTTGTGGACCGCCCGTGGTTGTCCTCTCGCCGTCATTCGGGAAGCGGATCCCACTATGACGTTGCCCTATTCCGTCCTCCATCCTCCAGCTCCATTCTCCTTTGTCCAGCATCTCATCCCCATCATCCGAGCACTTCGTCAACACGGCTTGTCCTCTAAGATCCCTCTCTTTTTATCTCTTTCTAGTATAGATTTCCTGCTTTCTAGTTGTAGCAATTAATGAACATGCTCCTATGGTTATAAAATTTGTTCATTCTCTCCCTATCTGTATTATTCTCTCTCTCTCTTTTCTATTATTTATTCTTCAAACAGAATAGCTAGCGTAGATTAATTTCAACCAGCTACTTTGCTTCGTGACAATAATTATAAAGATGATTTTTAATTAAACATTCGCCTCCCTGTGTTTGGCCTGGGACTGACTAGAGTTTCGGCTAAATTATCTGATTGACAGATTTTTACGCAACTACAATGACGTGTTTCAAACCAAATCTTTTTGCGTACGAAATCTCGTTCATCATTTTGGCATCATTGCCAGGGAGGCAACACTTTTTGATTTCCCACGTTTCTCGCCTTACTGATCTTTTACCTCACTTTTCTCTTTTCTTACTATTATTGTAGGTACTATTTTGTGGCATGCCAGAGATGTAAGATTGGAGTAAAGTGCTATTGAAGGGTCTGTAAGTTTATCCCACACCTCCCACCCCTAGATTTCATTCCATCACATAAAAAACTCAAATCTAATTCAACCTAGGAGTTCACATAAAACCTAGGCTAGGAATTGGTTGTTTGTTTACCACTTCTACCCACTTTACCCCCACATAAATATATATATATAATCTGATTGTGGGATTTAGTTAGATTTACACACCTTATACACCCACACATACCTAAGTGTACCACTCTTGTCTGATTCAATCACTTAACTTGGGAGCCGACCTAAGGACCCATTACATCTCAAGGCACTATACGAATAAGTGATTAGACATCAGAATAGGCTAAAATTGATTGGGTGCCTTAATTAGTGGTGCATCAACTACTTGTTTGATTTGTTTGGGCTGCACCACATAATATAAAACTGATTCATCAAGTAGCTTGCCGCGTAGGATTCAACTTTTAGGAATTAACCAGGCACTCCACATTCTTTTAAGTTTTAAAGGAAGACATCTTCACCTGTGCTTTAAAAACCTGGTGTGCCAACTGAACCTTAATTGAATAAACCTAAAGTTGAACACTAAAAGCTACTAAAAAAGGTTGAACCCTAAAAGACGCATCATCAATTAACCTTGTTTGAAAACCCTAGTTGTGCACGCATACACATTAATCAATCTTTAAGGGCACAAACCAGATAAAGGGCCCATCACATTCCCAAGCACATTCAAACCTAGGCCTAATTATAATCAAGTAGACGTTGGCCTTAAGGATTAAACTCGCTCTTCGGGGCCTAGATCAAGATTATTTTGGATTAATCCACTTCTATCGGTCCATCTGATGCCCAGCTAGGGGAGCAGTGTCAAACGATCGCAGTTGGGGGTATCAAAGGAACTTGAGGCGAAAGCCAAGGGAAGAGCCTTCTCCCCAATCCTTCCCTCTAAGTGGTTGGATTGTTCGGAAAGAAGTAGATTGAATCATTTCTTTCATCCCAAGATGGGTTCTGAGAGTCTGTAGGCCTTTAGGCTACTTCACCTAAGGACAGGTTTGATTGTTTGTATTGTAGGGCACCTTTCTTCTCCTCCTGTTTCATCATGGATCCTTCCACATCCTACTCGCATTTCCACTCCTACCCTCCTACCACCATTTATTCCTAAGATGATTACTATCCCGACTCGACTTATATCCATTCATCCATTAGTCAAGATAACTTTGATTGGGGATACAATTTCAGACCTCCATGTTTAGGGTCTAACCCTGGACACCATGATCTTGATTTTTATCCTTCTTTGAGCTACGCTGATAATAGATCTCCACCCTTTGATGATCAATTCAATCCGATCCACAATCAAGAAGGATATCATGATTACAACTCTTACCCTCCCCTAGATTACATTGCATATAGGTCACCACCCCTCTTTGAACAACTTGAAATAACCTATTATCAGGAAGGGCACCAAAAACCTCAATTTCTCGACTTCCTTGGACTGAACCCAAACCCACACAACTTTGAACTAAACCATTTGGTTCAGGTAAACTAGGTCCAAGATAAAGTGTTGGCTAACTTAAGGAACACCATTCAATCTTTAGTAGCTCAGCCAACACCCTGCACTGAAGAATTGGAGCCTCTAATTCAAATGATTGATGATCTTAACAAGTATTTGTTGGATTGGCTCCAAGATGTTAAGGATAAAGACCCGGACGAGTTTTTACTTGGGAAATTGTCAAAATTGACGATGAAATTTGTGGTTGCTTTAGTTTAATCTTGGGATGATTCCCAGGATGAAACCCCTTCAGGTGAGCCAATGACATAACCAACTCAGGCACCTCTAGGGGGGACACATTTTACGAGACTAGGGATGACCAGGTTGTTCTAGAGCAACCAATGGAGGACGAATTGATTTCATCACCCAAGATCCCTGAACTAGGGTACGAGGAAAAGTATGTCTCCATGGACCAGGCAATGATAGATGATTTTGAGACATATATAAATGCGGATCCAGAATTCTTTGATTCTGAAGATGAAGAATCTTTATGTGAAGTCTCACCTGAGTTTGCGAAAAATGATTTTAGTGAGATGATTCGGCCTGAGGAATTCGATAAATCAATTGATGCCTTATAATTGAGGACATTGATCCTATTGGGGTTGGCATGGTGGATTCAGATCCTGATTTCATGATGAATTCAATTCATAGCCCCATTCCTCAATCACACCCCATTAAGCATAATGATTATCTTCTTGAGATTACCAAACCTAAGTCAATTCTGATTGAGTCACAAATCTTAGACTTGGATACTTTAGATGGGGTGCATAACATGCAGGAGGTCCCAAAATCCAAAATTATGATTATGGAGGATGGGAGCTGGGAAATGAAGATCTGGGAAGCCAATTCTGGGGGAAGTAGAAAATTGAGTCTAAGGGTTCCTATAGACATGAAACCACCAACCTTGTACCAGGACCCTTATGACATTTTCAACTCTGCAGATGTTCATCCTAAGCACAAATTAACTGATTATCTTTTTGATACAAATTTTCCTATTATTCGACTTTTTGGACTTGGGTTGCATCCTCACAATTCACAGGCTCGACCTCTCTTGCATAATGATCTCAGGTTCTGAGTAATTTTTATCTAGAACCTTAGATACACCCAACCTTGGGGCATGGGTCTGCATCACAATCTTGTCCGCATCTGTGGACATCTTCTCCTTGCGAGTCATAAAATTGATCTTCTTATTTTGACCTTGACTTGCACTTGTGAATTCTTGATTTCTTCTTTGTTTGTATAGTGTGCCTAGCTAAAGGCAATAAACTTAACACGTATTCAGTTTGTTTTCATCTCAGAGCTGACCTATTAATCATGAAATTCAAGTACTTTCTTCTCTATTATGCTCTTTTTCATGTCTTTTTAATATACTGAGGACATTACATTAGATAGGCATGGGGGTGGATATATTCATCTCTGAATCATTGGGTTAGCATTGTAGATTCTTTTTCTTATTTTCTCTTTATTTTAAAAAAAAATTGAATTAGGAAAAGAGAACTTGAGCATTAGAGCTTTCAATTTTAAGGAATGATACGATAGGACCTAAACACTTAGACCCTTCAGGTCATTGGACTTAATCAGTTAGGGTGTCCACTAAAATGTGGACTTTATTCTCGAGTTCTCGCCATTTGAAAATTCATTTCTAATTGGTCAAATAAGTTGGGGTGATAAGTACACAACTTATCAACTTGCCCTCTGATTTGAGGGGACTTTAAGTCTAAGCATCTACACACTCTTTGCACTGACTCACTTTTTGGTGATTTTAACGGAAATTGGGTAGCTAATGAACCTTCTAGGGTGGTATGGCTAACAAGTTGGCATGGGTAACAACCCATTGGCTGGTTGTCCGGAGCCCAGCCACACGACCATTCACTTTTTGCTACTGTTAGGTAAATCTTAGATCAGGGAAGCCACCTACTGAGGGAAAAAAAAAGAAAAAATAGAAAAATATCTAAAAAGAAAAAAAAGCGAAATACAAAAGAAGAAAAAATAAATAAGCCATACTTCACCGCACGAGTATGGCTGGCAAATTATCGTGGCTAACTACCCATTGGCCTATAGTCCAGAACCCAGCTGACAAAATGCATGTTTAATTCCAAACACTTAGGAAGAAGTAGAGAAGTAGAATAAGCCGAGGAGGTATATACTGGGTTCACCCTTGTGTTGATCTCGTAAAAATAAAAGTAGGGAGAAAGTTATCGGTCAGATAGATACACCTTTAGGTAGAATTTCTTCATTAGGATCACCTAGGGTTTGCAGAAACTTGAAGTCCATTCTGATTGTCGATAAGTGAGTCTTTCACAATCATAAAAGGATGCTTAGGACTTAGAGTTCCTTTCGACTTTTGGGTGGATTGGGTAGCTGTAGAAAGCCACTCAAAAATCCAAAAAAATTAGAAAAGAAAAAGAAAAAGATGTATTTACTTTCAGATAAGGTGAGGGCTTGGGCAATCTGCATTTTCATAGACACCCGGGAGCTGTTGAGTCTTTGTAGTTTAGGTCTTTAGTAAAAATTTCTTAGTGTTGAGAAATAATTATTGCCCAAGTAATTGATCCTAATTTTATAAGTAGCATGCAGTTTTGCTAGGGACTAGCAAAAGATAGGCAAGGGTGTGTGATCTAGACACATCTATGTCACATAAATTATCCATTTATGTGTGTTCATAGGCGTATAATTGCATCATGCATTATAAATATTGCGTAACATGCATCATTCTGCCATACCTCAAATGCAGTCCGAGGAAGAGCAGAAGTCAAGGGGCAAGGTGGTGAAAATCCATACATCAGATGAAGAATCCAACCGCACGGATGGGTTTGGATTGACGATCGCAACCCAACAATGTGAAAATTGGTCCAATCTGACATCTGTGGCACCATCTACAAGCCAAAGAAATTCCACGGTCACAATGGCGCCACGTGGAGCCATCCCAACCACCCATCGCTATGCCTCACTTTGCTCCAATCTGTTGAAGGCCGTCCCACGCAGCATGTCCACTATTGGATGAAGATCCAACGGTGAAGAACGTGCCACACCTCCTCAAGCTTCGACCGTTGGATGAAGATCCAACGGTCGTGAGAACAGGGTCATCAAAATATCTTTTTGACACTTGAGCACCCTTGGCACAATGGTGGGAGAGGACACTCTCAAGGAGGCACTGCTAGTTCAAGCCCTACCTCGCCTCAAATCAGCCGTGCAATGGGTGCGCGCGAAATTCAGCTGTCTGATTGGAGATCAGCAGCTCAGGTGTTGCTTCGCGGTGCATAGGATGCCATCCATTTAGCATGCACCTGATCACTCTGCATTAGATGCGTGATCAGACGTGCACCTCTCTTAGCGTGAGGCGAGATGATTGTTAAACATTTGGAGGACTGATCTTGATTTAAAGCCCATGGGGGTGCGATCGTGGCCATTCATTTGAGGTTTAATGGTGGAGATCATGTGCGCACCTGTGAAATGCTTGAAGACACACGAGAATGGCTGAACGTGAAGAGACAAGGATGCATGCATGCTTCAACGATGTGGGCCTTTAGCAACATGCGTAAACGTCACTAAAGGCCCTATATTTATGTTTAAGGCCTTAAAAGACCTTTTTGCTCTCAATTTTTACACCTATAAAAAGGGCACCCCTACCACTCATTTCACCATCCCTTCTCTTCTCTTCTCACACTCTCCAAAGCTCTAAAGAGTTGGTCCCATACTTGGAACGCTCCACTAGAGTTTTAAAGATAATTTTTCCATCTTCTCATCCCCATCTGTGGAGCACCACTGGTTGTCCTCTCCCCGCCATTCGGGAAGCAGATCCTGCTGCTATGCCGCCTTGTTCTATCCATCCTCCATCTCCGTTCTCCCTCTTCGAGCATCTCATCCCCATTGTCCGAGTACTCCGTCAATACGGCTCGTCCTCCAAGCAGCCGTCGAGGAGGATTTTCTTATCCCTCTCTTTTTATCGCTTTATAGTGTAGATTTCCAGTTTTCTAGTTGTAGCAAGTAATGAACATGCTCCTATGGTTATAAAATTTGTTCATTCTCTCCCTATCTGTATTATTCTCTCTCTTTTCTATTATTTATTCTTTAAGTAGAATAGCTAGCGTAGATTAATTTCAACCAGCTACTCTACTTTGTGACAATAATTCTAAACATAATTTTTAATCAAACATTTACCACCATGTGTTCGACCCGGGACTCACCAGAGTTTCAGTTAAATTATCTGATTGATAGATTTTTACGCAACTACAATGTGTTTCAAACCAAATCTTTTTGCGTATGAAATCTCATTCATCATGGACTGACCCATACATCGTCCTCAAAACTCACCTGCATGGCAATATTGATATTTTGGATCCTAAAACGATTACATCATTAATAATTAATGGCCAACGATTGAAGCCCTACCTCACCAATTCTCTAAATCTACATTCTTATTCCCACGATTTATATGACATCCTGACACTCCTTGATGTGCATTACGCCCAGCTGGAAAGGCGCTCAAGGCAGCCCTTGGTGGGAGGTAACCCACTATTTTTCTGCTTTCCTTTCCCCTTTCTTTTCCTAGGTTTTGACCATCCCGATTTCGTACTTTCTTCACTTAAGTGATATCTTTTTTCCTTCCTTATACATACGGACATTACATACCTTCAGCATGGGGAGGGATGTTTTAAATTTTGACAATCATTTCAAGATTTTCAAAGCCTGAAAAAAAAAATTCTTTTTTTGCATCCATTTCTCATTAAAATAAGAAAAATAATAAAACACTTTTTGGGGAATTTTTGAAAACTTGGGACCAAGGTTATGACTTTATTTCAAAAAGGTACACATGGGATTTAATCTTTAACAAAACATAAGGATGAATCCAAGGATCTTTCAATTAGATCTTTCAGGTCTAAAAATCATAGATTCGATCAGTGTATCCCCTAAAGAATTTCTCCTTAACCCCTGAAGAAACCAATTGGCCCAGTTGTTATCTAGTAGTTAAAATAGTACTTGACTTGTTCTCTGATCCAAAAATTTGAATTTCTTTTGAAACTCAAGTGTTAAACTTATTCACACACACAAAGCCAACAAAACCCAAGCCCAAAAACATCTAATAAATAATTTCCCCTACCTTGGTCTTAGTGAAAGTCTAAAGCAATTGATTAGTGTGAGTTCCTGCCGTTGAGAAGGAGAAAAATGTCTCCTTTGAGGACGTAATAAAACATGTCACTGTGTCGGTACTGCTCTATATCTATATCCATATCTTTATATGGAGCATTAAAGCATATTTTGCAGCTCAGGTGTCTCGGACGATACTATCTCGAAGTGTCGGAGCGAGAGCCTAAGCCTGATTAGAGCATCCTTTTACATTGCTTTATGTTCTAAGGTTGTGAGATCTTAGGGGGTGTCTTGGATGATGCTATCTCAAAGCATCAATGCTAGAGCCCCTTCGAGGATTTAGTGATGGGAATGATCATCCTGACACAATTTGCATTAGGACTGATCTAAGAATAAGCATGGTGGAGCAAACTCTTTCAAAAAAAAAAATGTTGGCCATTCACAAAGCACTGACAGTTGAATTTTCATCGTCACACAAATTATGGATCGATTTCTTAAGTCAAGGAGGTTTTTAATGTGAAAGCAATTGATAGGATAATTGGAGTCAGATGAGGTAAATTTGTCAAATTCTAGGAAAGATACACTGATCCTAATTTATGTTAACCCTTGGATCCAAGGATAAATCCTGATGTTTATCTTAAATAAATCTTGTACCTTCCTTACTTTTCAATCAACCAAAGTCTCGTAATAATGTTTTCCTCAAAAGTAAAAAAAAATAGTTTTCCTCAAAACTGTTTTGCGAATTCAATTTTGCTAAGAGACTAGCAAAAAGATAAGTATGGGGGTGTGATAAACACCTGTTTATCATCAATATTATGCCTAAAAACACATCTAGCTCTTAGGTTTTTCACATTACAAACTGGTATGGGGTTGTATTTAGGCATTTCTTACTTTAGGCATGCATTGCATCATTTTCCCTTATTTTTGGCTTTCATACACTTCATGTCATTGTCAGGGATGATCACACAGTAAGAATCACTTAAACCCTGGCAATGTGAAAGGCAGATTAATCAAGAAGATGAAGATTGAGCTCATTCCAACTGGATCTCATCTCAACCCTACTCATTCCAACTCTACTTATCTCATGGTAGCTCTAGTCAACTTAGCTTGGCTATTAGTCCTCAATTATCTAAGCTAAGTCAGCTGAGGAGTCCACAATCAGCTCAGGGTAGCTCAACACCAGCTCATGAAGACTTACCCTAGCTCAACTTTGTTGTGCTTGTCTATTGGATTATGCTAACTAGCTTAGCTAACTAGGAAGTCGTCAAGAAGATCAAAACCAGCTCCCCTCAGCTCTAGAATAATTGATATTAGCTCAACTCAGCTCAACCACTAAACTTAGTAGCTAGCAAAGAACTAGCTAGCTAAGTAGCTAAGCTCCTAAAAGACATTTTGCAACAACATACTAGCTCCATGTAGACTCAGAGCAGCTCTTCTAGTAAAACCCTAACCCTTCCCCTACTCATCTACTAGCGTAGTGATGGTAAGACCATCATTAGCCATAACTAGCTTAAATTAGTGGAAATCAAGTGGATAAATGCTCCTACATAATCATTTGAGGGTCATAATTCCATGTTATTTTGATTTGAGAGGAAAATAGTAAACCAGGGTTAATTCTGTAATTTTAACAGCACATCTTAAACACAGATTAATCATGGGGTCACTTAAGGGTTAAATGAAGTTTAAATGAGCCTAAAAGTCAAAAAAGTGGGTCATCATTGTCAAAAATGGGGTTTCACGCATTTCGAGAATCGTAATACACAAAACCTTAATTTCAAACCCACTTAAATTAAAGAGGTTTTGGTCAAAATAAAATTCATATAAATCTCATAAAATTCTTATAAAAATATTCTAAGAGGTTTGGTACTCTTGGTTTGACTATCTAAACCTATTTTGACCTAGAAAAGAGTCGTAGACGAAATTTTACCCTAATTTGGATTTCTATGCAAATTATCCATTCAAACGTGGTCAAAATTGAAATCCAACTTCACCATTAGATTTCTTGGGTCAAAATTAGGTTGGTACTAAAATTTGGACCCAATCAGAGTTCATCTTGACCTAGTTTACAATTTAACCCTTTTAAACTTTATTTCTCACATTCACCCCCTCAGGTTTCTAATTAATTGCAAATAGGCCCCCAAATTTCATCGTATTCACACTTTCATCCCTACCTCCATGGCAGGTGTGAACTCAAGGTAGCTTACCTTCAATTATAGATTCCTCCCTAATTACTCAACTAAATCCCTCCAAATTTGGAGGAATTGCTCTTAAGGACCTTCCTAATCGATTGAGCTGCCTCTTGAAGCCTGATTTGGGCCCTGAAGATGATGTGAACACAAGAATTCTGGGGCTCTTCTCTCCTAAAATCTTGAGCTTTTCAAGCTTCTTCCCAAGCTTGGAGCTCTTCCTGAAGCCTTGAAAAAAACCCCCTTCGCAAGGTTATACTCCTTAGCAAGTTTTGAGGCCAAAAGCTCCTCTTCTCCTTCTACCTTCAGCCCACTCTGACTTGCTTCGATGACACCTCTACTTAGGCTTCTTTTCCTTCTACCACATACTATAGGCAGAGGGAAACTTCCTCCCTCCATTGTCCGCTCCTTGCCATATCTGCTAGGAGCTCCCACTCCCTTCGACATTGCCATCCTCCTTCACCACCTTCTTCGACGTTGACCTATCATAATTAGCTGCCTCCATCCACTCTCCCCCTCTATAAGTCCCCCCTTTCTCTTCCTCACACCTCCTTGATCCTCTACAACCCCTTAAACTCTAAGTTCATGCACAATATCGCCCGTACCACCTCCACCTTCCCTAGTGCCGGCGTACCTCCGATGAACTCGCACGACTGCTACACTTCACCAACCAGCCTGCCACCGAGTCCATTAGCATCATCGAAACCTCACGATCAAAAGCCCGAACAAAATTAGGGCTATTGGCCACCAAAACCTCCCACTGAGCACCACAACCTCCATATACCTTCTTCGACTTCGCCACGCACATACACACCTCACAGTATGCCACGACCACCATCACGTTTTCCACACTCAGGCGAACCTCCTGAGCTTTTCTGACAAGGTCAAGAGGCCATATTCTTCTTTTCAGGTATACGCTAGAGCACCGTTGCAGCCACCACCTTCTCCGGCTCCGTCTGTAGTTCTCCAATCGAGTTCATCCGTGCTGCTGCCTCCAGTCACTGCAGAACACTCCCTGGATCCCCTCCAGGTCCTCAACTGAAGCAGCAAGTGTCCCCTTAAACCTCAATTGAAGTACCCATCACCTACAGTTGTTGTGCGAAGGAAGGGTACCTCACTTAGTCCCACATCATGTGTGGGAGAACTCATGATCGCACATAAAAGGAAAATCTTTCATTGGTTGTTTGCCTCATAACACGGGGGGTGAGGTCCCCCTACTCACGTGCCTCCTTGCGCTCACTCCTCACCCGCTACACCACGTAAGTGGGTCTGGTCCCTGGTCCGAATACCTGTATACCTGGTATTGTTCACCCAGGTCTGAACTGAGAGATAGGGAAGAGAATTAGAGAGAGAGGGAGGAGGGTTTTGCTTTGCTTGGGATTCGTACCCTCCCTCTCTCTCAACACTTAGTTGAATCTGAAGAGGCCTCGTGCCTCTATTGGTGTGATGCTGCTATGCCTCTTCTCTAAGGCTTAAGGCAAGGCCCTGTGCCTTGTGAGGTTCTGCTGGTTAAGGTGTCTGAGGCCTTCTATTGTCATCTGATCTGGCACTTGATTGGTTCTGATCTACTGTGGAGATATTTATTCTGATACTTAATTGCAGATACTGTTCAATTATTTAAGTGGTTGTAGAGCTTTAAACTTAAGGGTTAATTTGGTGATTCAAATCACCATTTTAACCCCATCTTTTTGCAATAACTCTCTAATCTTTATTAAAATATTATTTTGAGCATTTCATTGGTTTCAATTGCATATTATTTTTGATATTCTGATTAGTAGATTGAAATTGCTATTTTTCTCCCTACGAACGATCTCGGACTCATTTCTTATTTTTGAGCTTTATAAATTATTAATGTTGTTGCATCTTTATTGAGTGTACTGCAATGCACATCTTAACACTTGACGAAAATGCAGACAACACTTAGCTAGCTTAGCTAGTGGTGAGCAAAAAATTATCAAGAAAAATTAGGGTTTTGGAAAATCCATCATTGTAGTTGCAAAATATTACTACCAAATAAAATTACCAAAGCTCGAGGTGAGCCCCGGGTCAAACATGAGGAGAATGTTTGGTTTCATAAATCCATGTTTGCTTTTATTTGTTTTTGGTGTTTTTATCTTTTGCAAAATTTTTTGGTATTTTTATAAGGCAAGAGATCAGATCGAAATACTTTCCATCTAATCTGCTTGCAAAATAAAAGAGAGAGAAACAAATACTATAAGGGTAATCCAAAATGTTTATTACAACTAATTGCGAGAAATAAAACTACATTACAAAAGTGATAAAAAGATAGAATGAGATGAGGAAATCCCCCTCAACGGCTACTTGGAGGACGACTCACTTTGACAGCCCCTGGATGAAGGTGGTAAAAGGCTGGATGAAGAACGAAGTTGGAGGATGGAGGATAGGGTAGGACAGCGTCGCAGCGAGGATTTGCTTCTTGATCGTGGTGAGAGGATGACCACAGGATGCTCCACAAATGGTGGTGAGATGGTGGAAAAGTTATTTAATTTCTACTCTAGAGGAGCATCCCAAGCTTGGGACAAGCTATCTAGAGCCTTGGATGTGGTGAGGAAGATAAAGGAAGAGCTGAAGTGGAAGGAGAGGTGTGTAGGGCCTTTTATAAGTGAGGGAAAGGGCCATAGCAAATCATTTGGCTGACCAAGCCTTCAAGACTGCGCGTGATGGGAACACCATCATTAGCCCTAACTAGCTCATTTTAACCTAGAAAAGAGAACAAAAGCTCCACATAACCAACTGGATGTCCTAATTCCATGAATAACCATTCTGAGAGAAAAGCAAGAAATAAGGGGTAAAATTGCAATTTTACCATTGCAGTACAACAACAGGATTTCTCATGGGCTAAACACAGGTCAAATGGTCTTAACAAGATAAAAAGTGGGTTGGTTCAAATAGAAAAGGGTTCATGTGAATTCTAGGAATTAAATGACTTCTTGTAATCTTAAAATAGGCCAAGTTGATTTGACAAGGTTCTAGTCAGGATAAAATTCACCTAAAAATCATGGAAAAATATCCTTTAGAGTTTAGAACCTTCAATTTGGCCCGTAGAACCTATTTTGACCTAAATTGGGATCTCAATCAAATATTTACCCTCAATTAGGTTTTTGCATAAATTACCCAATCAAACATGGTCAAACCTAAAATCCAACTTCACCATTGGATTCCTTAGGTCCAAATTAGGTTTGAACCAAAATTTGGACCTAAGGGGAATTCACCTTGACCAACTTTGCAAACAGGTCCAGCCCAATTACATTTCTAACCCTATCTTTTGAAAAATTCTACAAAAACCCCCTATCTTTGTCTTCATTATTTACAATTAAGTCCCTTCGCCATTATAGCGGAGGGAATCCTACTCCAGCGAAGTTTCGAGGGAAAGATCTCTCTGATTTCTCAGAGAATCCCCTTCAAAATTGAAAGGGAGATTCTCTGAGAAATCTCCTCCAGTTTGAACACAATCAGAGGCTCTATTTAGTACCCAATCTCTCATGTGAATGCATGAGAGATTCGGGTCTCCTGCAACCTTCCTTCTTTGGCGAGCTTGCCGTGCTTGGAAGCTTGGCTTCCAAGCACAAAACCTTCGTCCAGGGCCTATAAAAGCATGCCCAAATCCCTCTACATCCTCCACGCTTGAAATTGGCCTGAGAATCCCTCGATTTCACCTCTTCCCCCTCCGGCCAGTGGCTTAGCAAGCTCCGACGAAATCCCTCTCTTTCCCTCGTCACCCAACCACAATACCAGTGGCAGGGTTCTCTTCCTTCTCTTCGTCCGCGTCGCGCCGCACTAGCCAATGCCTCTACCAACCCCTTCATCGTCGCCGTCCTTCCCCCACTGAGTGTTTCATCTTCGACGACGGCAATACAAGCCGACCGCCATCTCGACCTCCCCCTTCATCTATCTATGCACTGCTAAGCCCTCTCTCCTTTCTAATTCTTTTCCCCTTCTTATTTCTTAAAAACACGCATCGATGCACGCTATCACCCTCACCTTCCTCATCTCCGGCCAGACCTCCGGTGAGGTGTCCCCGCCACTCCACACCTCCATCTACCTCACCAACCACCCCATAAGCTCCGCTACACTCCACTGACCATAAACCCTCACTCCACTCATTGTGCCACGCACCGAAAACGCCACCCGAACACACCCACTATCACGCGCACAGGGTGCCATAGGCACACACACTTCGGACACCACACGCCATGCTGACCCCCACACTACGTTCGCCGTGTCTTAGCGAAGCTGTCTGAGCTTTCTGACAAGGCCGTGAGGCCATTTTCGTGTTGACAGGTGTTGGAGGTCCGACGCCATTGACACACGAAAGCTGCTAGCTTGCAATCCTCCTCTAGGTCTTCCCGCTCCAGGTGCACAGATCCATGTTGCGAGGAATCCTCTCACGCACAGCTCTAGTCTGGCAATTGCCATTGAAGACTGAGGTAGCTGCTGCAATCAAGGGAAGCCTCCTACTGCATGCCACCTCGAAAGCTGTTGAGCGGGCGCAGCCGAATAAAGTGAAAAAGTGAAGTAGCCTCTTCGCCTCCTGACCATGCGGTAAGGTCCCACTCACCTCTCACTACCTCATCCGTGACCCGATCCCCATGGACCTGGCTTGACTCGTATACCGGATCTGCATTCCTTGCCCACCACCGCACGCCGGTGGGCCTGGTCCCGGGTGCGTGTGCCCGACCCGATTACCCGAGAAGCAGCTCTAAGAGAGCGAGCCTAAGAGAGAAAGAGGAAGAGAGATCGCGGGGGTGGGTAGGGGTAGGTTTTGCTCTCTCACAGGAAAGGAGAAGAAGAAGAAGCCAAGGAAGAAGAGGGTGGAAGCCAGATAAGCTAAGGGAGGAGAAGCCAAGGGCTGAAGAGGAAGAAGCTTAAGGCTGAAGGGTTGAAGAAAGAGAAAGTGAAGGAGAAGGAACTGAAGGCAGAAGAAAGAGGCACTACCAGAGAAAGAAGAAGAAGAAGAAGAAAGAGAAGAAGCCAAAGCTAAAGGCAGAAGGCATAGGCCAAGAACAGAAGAAAAGAAGGAAAGAAAGAAGGAAGAAAGCAGTCAAAGAAGAATAGAGACAGATCAGAGAAGAGAGAAAAAGAAGAAATAAAGCACTGTAGCATCTATAAGTTTAAGACGTCTGATTTGTCCATTTTTTTTGCTTATCTTCATACATTAACTTCTTTATTCTCCTGTGCTTACAGTTTTTATAACTCTAATTTTTCATTGCATATTATATTCAATTTTAAAGTTGTGCTCTTGATTTTTAAACCCTAATTTGCTCCCTGTGTTCGACCTTGGACTTAAAACTTCGAGTAATAAAATCTATTTGTTTTCAAGCATTTTCAACTATACTACAACGCATTGATTTAAAACGTTGATCTCGCCCATTAAACATTTTGGCGCTGTTGCCGGGGAGCAACGGGCGATTTAGAAATCTTGATCACAATTTATGATTTGGTATTAACTTGATACATCTCTTTTGTTGTGATTGTTTCAGGGGAGAAGAATCAAAGGCAAACGGCTGCACAACAAGCACACCTGGGGCAGGTAATCTCTGATTAGCCCTTTCTCTTAATCCCCTCATTCTAAAAAGGAAAAATAAGATAAAAATCAATTATGGCTACCTGCTTTCCATCTTTACCTGAGTCACCAAAGTTGCCTGATTTTGATTTCAACAATAAAATTTGACTTGTGCATCCATTTAAGGTAACTAGGGCTACCACCTTCTTAATTGAGCCCTAGATACCATATTTTTGGCAACTAAATTGGACCAAAATTAGAGCCAAATTAAGGATTCCAATTTAGGATTTTAGAGACATCTTTCTAAGCAAGAATCAACTATTCCAAAAAGAGGTGTGCCTAAGTCTTGCTTGAAAATACTTATTCAAGAGAAACCCTAAAATTCAAGCTCTTAATTTCACTTGAATCCTAAAAGAAAGGACCTAAAGCTCCTCAAAGGACAAATAAGTGAAGTTGACCTCTTGGGTCAACCAACCTTAAAATTAGGTCACTTTTGCACTCAATACATCTAAAGTTCAAGTGGAATCCTAAGCACCTTTGCTCTTAAATAAAAGTTGTATACTTAAGAGGTCAAAGTTTCTATTCTGGTCTACCTGGAATCTCAGTGACAAGAGAGGTCAGGTGGGGGAAACCCTGTAACTCATGGGGACGCTCTATCATGTAGGGGTCTTTGTGGGACTCTCCCTCTCTGGTTGCCCAGATATTTCTCAGGTGGACGACTTTCTGACTAAGGCGTATTATTGGCGGTATGACTAGGTTTTGTTGTTTGTTATAGAAATGGCGTTGTAGTACAGATAGTCATTGCCACTATTACAATTTTACTCGGAAATAAGAGGTTTCCCGAGGTCGAACTCAGGGAGAAAACTATAATTCTAGAAGTACAATGTTTTTATTACAAAAATAAGAGAGAGAGAGAGAGGTAGATTAGTCTCTTGGCTTTTTCTTCTTCTCTTCTTTCTCTCTTGTCTTTGTCTTCTTCTTCTTTCTCTTCTCTTCTCTTTGCTTGATCGTCCTTAGTTCTTCTTCTTCTTTACCTTCTTTCTTTTTCTTTCCTTCTTCTCTCTTTGATCTTCTTCAGCTCTTTATCTTCTATTCTTCTTCTTGTCTTTCTTTTTGCTTTCAGCTGCGGTGCCTATTCTTCTTTCCTTCTTTTCTTTTCCTTCAGAGCGTCGTCTGATTTCTCAATTAGACGACTTAAGTAGCACCTGCTACAGTGCTTCCTCGGTGCTCCTTCTTCTACTTCTTTCTTCTTCTCCTTCCTCTTCTTCTTGCAGTCCTTCTTTTGCTTTGCTTCGAGCAGCCCTCGCTGCTTCTTCCTTCTTTTTCTTCTTGCAGTCCTTCCTCTTCTGCGGTCTTCTTTCTCCTCTTCTTCTTCTTCTTCTGCTTGCACACTCACATAGCCTGGTCAAAGCAAAAACCTAACCCTACCCTCCCCCGTGTCTCTCTCTCTCAGATTTCGCTCGTAGGATCGCTCTCCCAGAGCCGGGTATTCAGGTACGGGTTCGCGCCTGTGTCCTGGCCAACCGGCGTGTGGTGGTGGGCGAGGAGTGCAGGTCAGGTATACGGGTCGGGCCAGGTCCGCGGGGGGTGGTCGCGGACGAGGCCGGGTGAAGCGGGTGAGAGGGACCTCACCCCATGTTCGGAGGCGAAGAGACTATGTCACTTTTTTCATTTATTTGGCTGCAAGGCTTCCAGAACTACCGAGGTGGGACTAAATGTCCCACCCAAATTGGCGCCTGCAGCTAAGGAAGCTGCAGGCAATTGCGTCCGTGTGAGAGGCTTTCCCCCCAGCTGCAGGCCTGGGAAGCTTCGTGGGGGCAAGCCGCGCGTCCTGGAGTGCAAGCCTGGGAGAGGGCGAACCTGCAGCTGTAGGTGAAAGAGCTTCACCTGCTCAGTAATGGCGGCGAAGAGGGCGTGACTTGAAATTAAGCATACGGCCTCTTGGCCTAGTCAGAAGGTGCAGGGAGCTTCGTCGGAGTGCGGCGAAGCTCATGCGGGTGGTGGCGAGGCGTGAGGCGGCGTATGGTGGTAGCCCTAGGTCGGACTATGGTCGGAGGAATGGGTTTGTTCGGGGGGTCGTTAGGTGGCGTGTGGCAGAGAATAGAAAGGGGGAAGCTGTTGAGTGGAGTGAGAGGAAGCTTCTGAGAGGGTCGGCGAGGCGTGTGGGGCTGTGGAGTGATGGGGGCATCTCGCCGGAGGGTAGCCGGAGACGAAGGGGGTGACGATGGACAGGAGTGGTCGAGGGCTTAATTGAACGTAAAATAGTGAGGAAAAGAAAGAGGGGGAGGTGGGGAGAAATTCTGACCTAGTTGTAGGGACGAAGGGGGCTGGAGCAGGGCGGCAGTCGTATCGACTGTCTCCAGAGAAGAAGACACCCAGAGGGAGAGGATGGCAGCGAGGAGAGAGCGGGAGGGCACGCGCTGGGTACGGCGCGACGCGGGAAGAGCGGGCTAGGGTGGCTCTGCTGCTGGTATTACAGCAGAGCGACGAGGAGGGGGAGGAAGAACCGCCGGAGCTGGAGGGCTTCAGCCGGAGTGGGAAGAGAGGAAAGATGGGGGTGTTTCTCCGTCAAGACCGAGCTGCCTTCTTCTGCAGGAGAAGGAGGCTTTTATAGAGGCGAAAGCGGAGAGGTAGGCAGAGGGAGGCGACGTGCCTCCCTCGCCTGAGGACTGCTGGAGTAGGGACCCATACCTTCTGTGTGTTTGCACGGAAGGTATGGGCAGCCGTAGAGATCATGGAGGTGTCCCTGCGACAGCAGACGTCGCAGGGAACACCCGGTTGAAAGGGCAGGGGGCCTCCCTCACCCTGCACGATGCCATGCTCCGCGCAAAGTTGCCGGAGCATGGCGCTGCTTAGGGTTTTGCAGGGAGGACCTAAATGCAAAGAACGATGAAGACTTAGGGGCCAAAATGCAGGGGTTTCAAAAGTTGAGGGTCGAAAAGTAATAGATGAGGACCAAAATGCAAAGTCGGTCAAGAAGGTCTCTTCTTAGGCTCAAGTTTTTATGCATGACTAAATAGGAACTAAGGATTCTAATGGTGAATTTTATTTCTAGATCAGACCTTGTTTGACTGGTCAATTTATGTAAAAATCTAAATTAAATCATTAATTGGGCATGGTTCTCAATGTTGGTCAAAATGGGTTTCCAAGGCCAAATTGAAGGTTCTAAACCCTAGAGATTATTTTTCTATGAATTTTAGAGGGTTTATTCGATTTTTACTTTGCCTCAAACCTCGTGAATTGAAGTGGATTTGTTTTAGGGTTACAGGATGTCATTTAATTCCTTGGAGTTGCTGTAGCCCTAGTTGGATCAACTCATCCCACTTTCCTTCTTATTAGGTTAGTTTGACCTATGTTTGGATCCTAAGTTACCCTGTTTGCAGATTGTGTTGGTGAAATTGCACTTTTACCCCTTAGTTCCTGTTTTCTTCACAAACTCAGAATTCTCTGAGTCAAGCCTTTCTATAAGTTATGTAGGATCTTTTTCTTGCAAATGTAGGTTAAATGGTGCTAGTTTAGGGTTTATGACGAGGTTCTCATCATACCCCCATGCCTAGCTTTTGCTAGTCCCTTAGCAAAAACTTAAGGTTTTTAACCTTTGTTCTAGACCATGATGTTTTTAATAACTTCAGATAAGTGCTTTTTCATTTGAACTTAGATTAGGTTAGAATGTTGACTATAGGCCTAAAAGGTACTCTAGTACCAATCAAGATCCAGATATGTCTAGCCTCATTCTTTGGCAAAGGTTTTTAAGGCCCACAAGAACTAACCTAAGGTCTATTGGACATTGTGGTTAAAGCACCCGTGCTTGAAATGATTGTAGCCCTGGTTCAGTTCGCAGTGCGTTTTGTAAGAGAGAGAGATAGAAGGTTTTTCTGTTTGGAGAGTTTTCTCTCTCTTTTTCTTTTTAGTTCTAGCCTAGGATTGGCTTTTCAACACGATCTGTATCGGATTCCTTACTCCCATCATCAATCCTCAAGGGTTCCTGGCAATCGATGCTTCGAGATAGCACCGCCCATGGCAACCCCCGGAACCCTGGCTATTGAGATTTTGAGATAATCCCATCCATGGTGTTCCGTGGCCGAATCCAGACCCTGGCAATTGACACTTCGTGATAATGCCATCCATGGAATCTGAACCAGCAGAGTGCTTACATGCCCCCAGTAGGATATGTAAATATCCTAAGAGACTAGCACCGAGGAGATGATATTTTGTTACGCATCTTCGAGGGGATTTCCCGCCTCTCCGCGCTGGGAACTCGTCCAAATCAACTTGTGTTGATCGGCCGCTCCTACTCTAGATGTACTTTTCAGAATTTTTTGATGCTTCTGCGTGATTTTTGATTTTTATGCTTACTGAACCAGGCTGTGTGTGAGGTTGGGGTGCTTAGGTTACTGAGTCCCATAAACCAGAAGTTAGTTAATGAGGTCAAATACTCTCTAAGCCTTGGACCTAATACTTAAGCTTTTCATTTTCCTTAACCTCTTGAGGAATGTCTAGATCTTAATGGGTACTAAGAGTCTATCCCAGAATGCCTAAAGTTTGCGTTCTTACTAATCTCACCATGCACTTTTCATTTCTTTTCTTGAATAAGGTCTAGAGCTTAGGTCAATCCCTTAGTTTCTTACTAATGACTATCACTCTTTTCTTTCATTTTTGTGATCCTTTTTCATTTTGTTTCCTTTCCTTCTCCCACAAAATTTCCTTTCTCCTCTTATTCTTTTATTTCTTTTTTTAATTTTTTTTTATGGTGATTTTGTCATATGTGAATTTTTTGTTTAAAACCTTTTCTTACAAGTTTTGCAGTTTTATACCCCTCCCATGCCTAAGGTTTGCAATGTCCTCATTGTGACTTAGGGGGTTTTTATTTACTTAGTTCATTCCTTAAGACAGAAGTTTGGATGAGTGAATGGGTTGGGATGAATTTTGCAGAGATTTCTAATCCCAGATGCAAGCATCTGAGGTGGGGTCGGCTGTCTATAAGGGTGAACCTTAAGTGCACAAAAGTGTGAAAAAGGTTTTAGATTTTTAGGAAAATGACGGGCTGCCTCCCGTTAAACGCTGAGTTTTACGCCATCGGCTGGGCGCAATAAGCTCAAGGGGAATGGAGGATATAAGATGATTCAGCCAAATCAGTAGAAGTCACATCAATGAACGGCTTGAGTCTCTGACCGTTCACGATGAAAGGTTTGGAATCGTGGCTGAGCGAACTGATTTCGATGGCTCCATTTCCAAAAACCTGTCAGACTAAATATGGTCTGACCCACTTAGATCGCAGCTTTCTTGGAAAAGGTTTGAGTCGGGCATCAAAGAGTAGGACCTTCTGACCAGGATGAAAGATCTTTCTTGAGATATGCTTATCATGGAAGGCTTTAACCCGCTCCTTGTAGATTTGCGAGTTCTCATACGCGTCTAGGCGTAATTCATCGATCTCGCTGATTTGAAGTTTTCTGTGGGTTCCAGCCTTCGCAAGATCTAGATTACAATTCCGTACTGCCCAATAGGCTTTATGCTCCAATTCTACGGGAAGGTGACACGCCTTTCCGTACACCAGTCTAAAGGGAGACATGCCTAATTGGGTTTTGTGGGCGGTCCTATAGGCCCACAATGCTTCCGGAAGTCAGGATGACTAGTCCTTCCTGTCAGGCCAAACAGTGACCTGCAGGATTTTCTTGATCTCCCGATTTGACAGCTCAGCGAGACCATTAGTTTGGGGGTGGTAAGGAGTAGAGATTCAGTGAGGCACCCCGTATTTGGTCATCAGTGACCTAAACTGAGCGTTTGTGAAATGGGTCCCCCCATCAGAGATTATAGCACAGGGAATCCCGAACCTTGAGAAAATGTTTTGATGAATGAATTTGAGAATGATTTTGTGATCATAGGTTCGGGTTAGTATGGCTTCGATCCATTTGGACACGTAGTCCACAGCAAGCAGAATGTATTCAAAACCATCCGAAGCAGGAAAGGGGCCCATAAAATCAATCCCTCAAACATCAAAGATTTCACATACGAGAATCGGCTACAAAGGCATCATGTCGCGACGGCTCATGTTGCCCAAAGTTTGGCAACGACTGCATGCTTTGCAGTGACTGTATGCGTCTTTGAACAGCGTGGGCCAGTAAAAGCCACACTGGAGGACTTTTGATGCGGTTTTATGCCCAGAGAAATGGCCACCGCATGCCTGGTGGTCATGTCAGAAAGAGAGGATATTGCTGATTTCCTCCTCTGGGACACATCTCCGGATGACTCGATCAGCACCTATGCGGAAAAGGTATGGGTCTTCCCAGATGTAATACTTGGTATCAGAACGTAATTTGTCTTTCTTGGCCTTTGGCCAATCAAATGGGATCTGATGAGATGCCAAGTAGTTTACTATATCAGCAAACCATGGAAGTCTAGTACCGATAGTCAGTAGGTGCTCATCAGGAAAATGTTCTGTGATGGGTCCGGAAGGGTTGATAATCTCAGAAGGAAGACGGGACAGATGGTCGGCTACCACATTCTGCCTTCCCTCCTTGTCGTGAATCTCAAGGTCAAATTCTTGCAACAGCAAGATCCAACGAATTAGTCGGGGCTTCGCTTCCTTCTTGGCAAGGAGATGCCTTACAGCCGTGTGATCCGAGTAGATGATGACATGGGAACCCAGGAGATACGATCGGAACTTTTCGAGGGCAAATACTACGGCTAGCAGCTCTTTCTCCGTAACTGTATATTTACGCCGAGCCTCGTCAAGTGTCTTGCTAGCATAGTAGATGACCACTGGTTTCCCGTCAGCTTTCTACCCCAGGATCGCTCCTACAGTGAAATCAGACGCATCGCACATGATCTCAAAGGGTTGAGACCAGTCAGGGGATTGTAGGATAGGTGACTCGGTCACGAAGGTTTTCAAAGGCTAGTGTGCATTCCTTGGAGATTTCAAAGGGTACATCCTTAGAGAGAAGAGAAGTCAAGGGACGCGTGATTTTCAAGAAATCCGGAATGAAACGACGGTAAAAACCGATGTGCCCTAGAAAAGAACGGATGTCCCTGATCGAGCTAGGCATAGGAAGGCGAGAGATCAGATCAACCTTAGCTCAATCCACTTGGATACCTTTTTCTGAAATTAAGTGTCCCAGGACAATTCCCTCAGGCACCATGAAATGGCTCTTTTCCCAGGAAAGAACCAAATTCACCTCGATGCACTGCCTGAGTATTTGGACCAAGTGTTGGAGGCAATCGTCAAAAGATTCTCCAAAAACTGAAAAGTCATCCATGAAGACTTCCAGATAATCACCTACCATATCTGAGAATATGGCAAGCATGCACCGCTGAAAAGTAGCGGGTGCATTGCAAAGATCGAAAGGCATCCTTCGGAAAGCGTATGTTCCGAAGGGGCAGGTGAACGTGGTCTTTTCTTGGTCCTTAGGATGGATTGCCACCTGGTTGTAACCGGAGTACCCATCAAGAAAGCAGAGGAACCTATTTCCCACTAGTTTCTCAAGAATTTGATCAATGAAAGGTAGTGGGAAATGATCCTTCTTCGTGGAGGAATTGAGTCGGCGGTAATCTATACAGACTCTCCACGCGTTGGCTAATCGGGTAGGAATGATTTCTCCGATCTCAGTCGTTATAATGGTGAGTTTTGCCTTCTTAGGCACAACCTGAATCGGGCTCACCCAACGACTATCGGAGATCGGGTAGATGATTCCGACATCTAACCACTTGATGATCTCCTTCTTCACGACCTCCTGTAGATTAGGGTTCAAACGTCTCTGCATTTCACGAGAAGGTTGTGCACCCTCTTCTCAATAGATATGATGAGTACAATAAGAGGGACTTATTCAAGTCAAATCATTGAGAGTCCACCCGATGGCTCTGCGATGTTGCTGGAGGACAGTAATCAGATGGGATTCCTATTCAGGATTGAGGTTGGAATTGATAATCACAGGGAGGGTTTGATTAGAATCCAAAAAGATGTATTTCAAGTGAGCAGGAAGGGGCTTCAACTCGAGGATAGGGTTATCAGCAGTGGCGGGTGGTTTAGTATAGACGTGAGGTTCAAGGGTAGGAGTTACTGGGTTGTTTATATCTGGATTCGACTCCTCTGTTTGCGGGTCAAGATCTTTCTGTGGTTGATGAGGTATAATCAGGTCATTCTGGAAGTGTGTTTCATCAACCAAAGCCATAATGTCACAAATCTGTTCGATGACACCGCAATTGATTCCTTGTTGGGCCTTAAATATATCAATTTCCAGGGTTTGATTCCCAAATTTGAGCTCTATTTGGCCCTCCTCACAGCTAATGTTGGCTCTAGCAGTAGCCAAGAAAGGTCTCCCTAAAATGATTGGTGTATCCCTAGGGTTTTCAGGTACGTCCATGTCTAAGACTATGAAGTCTACAGGAAAGTAAAAATCCTGTATCCTCACAATAACATCCTCAAGAATCCCTTTTGGTGAGTTTATAGATCGATCTGCTAATTGTAATGTCACCTCGGTTGGTTTTAGCTCAGATTCTTCTAGATGGTCAAGTAAGGATGTGGGTATCAGATTTATGGATGCACCCAAGTCTAGCAAGGCTCTATCAAATTGGGTATCACCTATCTTGCAGGAAATCAGGGGAGTACCAGGATCTTTAGCCTTGGGTGGGAGTCTGCTTAGGATTACAGAGCTGGCTTGCTCTGACAGAACAATTGGACTCCCACTCTTGGTTCGCGGCTTACGCTGGGGTGTACACACATTCTTTAAGAATCGTGCGTAAGCCAGTACATGGCGGATTGCATCCATCAAGGGGATGTTTATGTGGACCTACTCAAAGAGCTTGACTAAGTCCTCCTCAGGTGCCACGGGCTTGGTGGTCTTCTTTCCCTTGGTCAAGGCCTTGGGAAACGGGATCTTGGTTGGTTCTTCTGAGATAGGTCCAGGTCTTGGGTCTGGGATAGGGGTAGGAACGTCCTGGATTACCGTCCTAGGCTTGGGATCACTACCAGGCTTGGAGTGGTTTGGATGAGGTGGATCTTGGGTTTCCTTACCACTACGAGTTGTTATGGAACTAAGTCCTGCCTGGTTTTGGTTGGGATTGGGTAATATGGGTTGCTGCTGGTAGCCTGCAAAAGAAGTGGAAGCCTCTATCCCGTCGGGTGAAGGAACAGAGGGGGCCTGATAAATCATATGGGCTTGGCCCGGGTTTGGGTTCATAACGCGTCGCTGGGTTGGTACATTATTCAGGTTAGGAATAGGTTGGGAAGGAAGAGTGCCTGGCTGGCGAGAGTTTGCCAACTGGGCCAATTGGTTTCGAACCTCTGTAAGTTCATCCTTGTGTTGCTTTTGAATAGCCGCATTCATTCTTTGAATGTTAGCCAAAGTCTGAAGGATAAGGGACATTTGATCTTGATTTGGCCCTGATGGATAAGTAGGGTTGGGCCGAGGCTAAGGCGGCTGGTAAGGACGAGGGGGTTGTGGGCGGGGCTGAAAGGGTGGTCTTTGGGTTTGGGAATTTCTCGCCCACTGAAAGTTGGGATGGTTTCGCCATCCAGGGTTATAAGTGTTGGACAACGGGTCATTCTGGATGGCGTTGAGGTCCTCGCAGGTCTGAGGAATCTCCAGAGAGTCAGAGAAAGTGGGGATGGAATTCCCCGGGCTGGTGTAGAAAGGATCGGATGGACCTCCAGTCAGAGAATCAGATGGCGGATATGGATCCATCCTAGGAGAAGATCGATGGAGAATGTTTTGCACAGTTTCTCTTGTGGAAGGAGGCTGTGCAAAGGGGTTATGCCAAGAGGTGGCTCGCTGCAGGTGCTGAGTCAGCTCATCCACCTTCTTTTCAATGATCGAGACCTTGTCCAATCAACTAGCCATTAATTCCAGGTCGACTGATGCGGACAGGCCCTGCGTCTCATGTGCTCCCCTAAGATTCGTCGATGCGCGGGTATTCGTCCTGTTGAATAATCCCATGGAGTCATTGTTGATGGAGTTCTCCCACACGGTGTCCTCATGTTGACCCAAGATATTTCCTCTGTAGGTTGCATTGACGAAAAGATGGATGTCCTCACGGAGTCCCTGGTAAAAGGATTGGACCTGTTCCCAATTAGGAGCTCCATGATGGGGGCACTTTCTCATGAGATCTTGAAAACGATCCCATGCCTCATGGAGAGGTTCCCCTGTTTGTTGAGTGAAGTGAGTAATCCAATGGCGCAAGGCGTTGGTCCGACCAACGGGAAAGAACTTTTTCAAAAACTCGGACTGAAGTTCTTCCCAAGTGTTAATCCGTCGGGTCTAAGTTTGATACCAATGAGCGGGCTTGTCCATAAGAGAAAAGGAGAACATCTTCATGAGAAGAATATCCCGATTTTGTGCATCTGACCCAAAAGTTTGGGCCAGATGTTTTAGCTGTTTGATATGCTGGAAGGGATCTTCGGAATTAAGCCCATGGAATTTAGGTATAGCATGAATCATGTTAGGCTTCAATTCGGAATCAGGTCCTCCAGTCAGGATTCTAACTCGAGGCTCGATGGCCACCGCAGCAGGATTATAATGGTCCTGCATCATAGGACGCTGCTGTGGGTGCACAAAGTTTTGGAAGAGGTCATTGAGTCGCTGGAGCTGGTGCTCCAGATTGTTTTCTTCCTCAACAAGCTGAGCCATGATGGGGGAAGAAGAAGAGCTTGGTTCAGAATCAGATGAGAGAATGATGGGGTAGGGTTGCTGTGCAAACACGGGCGTCGAGGCTTGGCCTTGACGAGAGTGAATTCCTAAAGGAGATCTTAAGGGTGGTCTTAAGGATCTCCTACCGTTCATGCACTGTTGGAATAGATGAGTTTAGAAGGTGCTGGACCCAATCAAGACACCCAAAAATGTGTTGGGTGACTATAGAGGTGCGGGGTAGATGGACCCCTTGATCAGAAAGATCGTCCACCTGAGAATTACCTGGGCAGCCAGAGAGGGTGAGTCCCGCGAAGGCCCCTACACGGTAGAGTATCCCCACGGGTTACAGGGTTTCCCCCACCCGACCTCTCTTGTCACTGCAGTTCCAGGTAGACCAGAATGGGGATCTTGACCTCTTAAGTTACCTCTTTTACTTTAAGATCAAGGTGCTTAAGGTTTCACTTGAACTCTTAGGTGTTTTTGTGAACAAGGTGGCCTAATTTGAAGGTTTGGTTGACCCTAGGAGTCAACTTTACCTAGTGATTCCTTTCAGAATTTAGGCCTTGTTTCTTTTTAGGGTTCAAGTGTTTAGAGAGCCAATTGTTTAGGGTTTTTCTTATTAGGTATTTTCAATCAATGGCTTGGGCACACTTCTTTTGGATTTCCTCAATTCTTGATTAAGGGGTGTGTCTCTGAAATCCAAATGTTTGACCTTATGTTGGCTCTACTTGGTCCAGTTAATTCTTTACTGGGTAATTAGGGCTCAGGCAAGAAAGTGTTAGCCCTTAATTACCTTTAATATTGTGTGCAGGAATAATAGTTTTTGAGAATATGCAGCTATTACTATGTATAAAAGACAGGTTATACCTATTTTTTTCTTTTTCCTCTTTAAAATTTTAGGGTTTAATAGGAAGTTACCTGTCCTTGGAGTGGCTGTGGTGCGGCTACGTCTTTTTCTTTCTGTACCTTCACAAGAGAGCGAGAGATTATTAGAAACTTACAAATATAACTTCTAGAATAGCCGTTGTTCCCCGGCAACGGTGCCAAAAATATTGACGGTATGACTAGGTTTTGTTGTTTGTTATAGAAATGGCGTTGTAGTACAGATAGTCATTGCCACTATTACAATTTTACTTGGAAATAAGAGGTTTCCCGAGGTCGAACTTAGGGAGCAAACTATAATTCTACATGTACAATGTTTTTATTGCAAAAATAAGAGAGAGAGAGAGAGGTAGATTGGTCTCTTGGCTTTTTCTTCTTCTCTTCTTTCTCTCTTGTCTTTGTCTTCTTCTTCTTTCTCTTCTCTTCTCTTTGCTTGATCGTCCTTAGTTCTTCTTCTTCTTTACCTTCTTTCTTTTTCTTTCCTTCTTCTCTCTTTGATCTTCTTCAGCTCTTTATCTTCTGTTCTTCTTCTTTTCTTTCTTTTTGCTTTCAGCTGCGGCGCCTGTTCTTCTTTCCTTCTTCTTTTCTTTTCCTTCAGAGCGTCGTCTGATTTCTCAATCAGACAACTTAAGTAGCACCTGCTACAGTGCTTCCTCGGTGCTCCTTCTTCTGCTTCTTTCTTCTTCTTCTCCTTCCTCTTCTTCTTACAGTCCTTCTTCTTCTGCTTTGCTTCGAGCAGCCCTGGCTGCTTCTTCCTTCTTTTTCTTCTTGCAGTCCTTCCTCTTCTGCGGTCTTCTTTCTCCTCTTCTTCTTCCTCTGCCTGCACACTCACATAGCCTGGTCAGAGCAAAAACCTAACCCTACCCTCCCCCACGTCTCTCTCTCTCAGATTTCGCTTGTAGGATCGCTCTCCCAGAGCCGGGTATTCGGGTACGGGTTCGCGCCCGGGTCCAGGCCCACCGACGTGCGGTGGTGGGCGAGGAGTGCAGGTCGGGTATACGAGTCAGGCTAGGTCTGCGGGGGGTGGTCGCGGACGAGGCCGGGTGAAGCGGGTGAGAGGGACCTCACCCCGTGTTCGGAGGCGAAGAGACTATGTCACTGTTTTCATTTATTTGGCTGCAGGGCTTGCAGAACTACCGAGGTGGGACTAAATGTCCCACCCAAATTGGCGCCTGCAGCTAAGGAAGCTTCAGGCAATTGCGACCGTGTGAGAGGCTTTCCCCCCAACTGCAGGCCTGGGAAGCTTCGCGGGGGCAAGCCGCGCGTCCTGGAGTGCAAGCCTGGGAGAGGGTGAACCTGCAGCTGCAGGTGAAAGAGCTTCACCTGCTCAGCAATGGCGGCGAAGAGGGCGTGACCTGAAATTAAGCATACGGCCTCTTGGCCTAGTCAGAAGGTGCAGGGAGCTTCGCCGGAGCACGGCCAAGCTCGTGCGGGTGGTGGCGAGGAGTGAGGCGGCGTATGGTGGCAGCCCTAGGTCGGACTGTGGTCGGAGGAATGGGTTTGTTCGGGAGGTCGTTAGGTGGCGTGTGGTAGGGAATGGAAAGGGGAAAGCTGTTGAGTGGAGTGAGGGGAAGCTTCTGAGAGGGTCGGCGAGGCGTGTGGGGCTGTGGAGAGATGGGGGAGTCTCGCTGGAGGGTAGCCGGAGACGAAGGGGGTGACGGTGGACAGGAGTGTTCGAGGGCTTAATTGAACGTAAAATAGTGAGGAAAAGAAAGAGGGGGAGGTGGGGAGAAGTTCTGACCTAGTTGTAGGGACGAAGGGGGCCGGAGCAGGGCGGCAGTCGTATCGACTGTCGTCGGAGAAGAAGATGCCAAGAGGGAGAGGGCAGCAGCGAGGAGAGAGCGGGAGGGCGCGCGCTGGGTACAGCGCGACACGGGAAGAGCGGGCGAGGGTGGCTCTGCTGCTGGTATTACAGTAGAGCGACGAGGAGGGGGAGGAAGAACCGCCGGAGCTGGAGGGCTTCTACCGGAGTGGGAAGAGAGGAAAGATGGGGGTGTTTCTCTGTCAGGACCGAGCTACCTTCTTCTGTAGGCGGAGGCGGCTTTTATAGAGGCGAAAGTGGAGAGGTGGGCGGAGGGAGGCGACGTGCCTCCCTCGCCGGAGGACGGCCGGAGTAGGGACCCATACCTTCCGCGCGTTCGCACGGAAGGTATGGGCAGCCGCAGAGATCATGGAGGTGTCCCTGCAACAGCAGACGTCGCAGGGAACACCTGGTTGAAAGGGCAGAGGGCCTCCCTCACCCTATGTGGCGCCATGCTCCGCGCAAAGTCGCCGGAGCATGGCGCTGCTCAGGGTTTTGCAGTGAGGACCTAAATGCAAGGAATGATGAAGACTTAGGGGCCAAAATGCGAGGGTTTCAAAAGTTGAGGGTCAAAAAGTAATAGATGAGGACCAAAATGCAAAGTCAGTCAAGAAGGTCTCTTCTTAGGCTCAAGTTTTTATGCATGACTAAATAGGACCTAAGGATTCTAATGGTGAATTTTATTTCTAGATCAGACCTTGTTTGACTGGTCAATTTATGTAAAAACCCAAATTAAATCATTAATTGGGCATGGTTCTCAATGTAGGTCAAAATGGATTTCCAAGGCCAAATTGAAGGTTCTAAACCCTAGAGATTATTTTTCTATGAATTTTAGAGGGTTTAGTCGATTTTTACTTTGCCTCGAACCTCATGAATTGAAGTGGGTTTATTTTAGGGTTACAGGATGTCATTTAATTCCTTAGAGTTGCTGTAGCCCTAGTTGGATAACTCATCCCACTTTCCTTCTTATTAGGTTAGTTTGACCTATGTTTGGACCCTAAGTTACCCTGTTTACAGATTGTGTTGGTGAAATTACATTTTTACCCCTTAGTTCCTATTTTCTTTACAAACTCAGAATTCTCTGAGTCAAGCCTTTGTATAAGTTATGTAGGAGCTTTTTCTTGCAAATCTAGGTTAGATGGTGCTAATTTAGGGTTTATGACGAGGTTCTCATCACGTATCATCCGCCCTGAACCTCTATTGTCATCCAAATTTTTGGGTGTCTTGATTAGGTCCAGCACATTCTAATCTCGTCCAAACCATCGGTGCATGTTTGGTAGGAGGTCCTTAAGACCTCCTTTAGCAATTGCTCCCACCGAGGCCAAGCCTCGACGTCCATGTTTGTGCAGCAACCCACCACATAGACATCTCCTCTGATTCATCAGAACCTAATTCTCCTTCTTCCATCATCATGGCACAACCAGTAGAAGAAGAGAATAATCTTGAAAACCAACTCCAGCGCCTGAATGATCTATTTCAAAACTTTGTAAACCTGCTGTAGCATCTTATGATGCGAGATCACTATAATCTCGTTGCGGTGGTGATCTAACCTCGAGCCCAAATCTCGGCTGGAGGTCCTGATTCTAAACTCAAGCCTAACATGATTCATGCTATTCCAAAATTTCATGGGCTTAATTTAGAGGATCCCTTCCAGCACAACAAACAACTCAAACATTTGGCCCAGACCTTCAGGTTAGATGTCCAAAACTGGGATATTCTTCTTATGAAGATGTTTTCCTTCTCTCTCATGGACAAGGCAGCTCACTGGTATCAAACTCAAACATGTCCAATCAACACATGGGTTGAACAACAATCCAAATTCCTGAAAAAGTTCTTCCTAGTTGGTCGGACGAATGCCTTAAGACACTAGATCACACACTTCACCCAGCAATTTGGAGAACCTCTTCATGAAGCATGGGACTGTTTCCTGGATCTCATGCGAAAGTGCCCCCATCACAGAGTTCCTAAATGAGAACAAGTCCAGTCTTTTTACCAGAGACTATGAAGATATCCGCTTATTCGTCAATGCAACCTGCGGAAGAAATATCATGGGTCAAAACGAAGACACTGTGTGAGAGATTCTCGAGAATATGTGTGAGAAATCCATTAATAATGACTCCATGGGCTTATTCGACCGGACAAATGCCCGTGCATCGACGAATCCAAGGGGAGCACATGAGACGTAGGGCCTGTCCGCATCCGTCGACTTGGAACTGATGGCCAGTCGATTGGACAAGGGCTCTAACATCGAGAAGAAGGTGGATGAGCTGACTTGACATCTGCAGCGAGCCACCTCTGTGCACAACCCGTTTGCACAGCCACCTCTTTGGAGGGAAGCTATGCATAACATCTATCACCGATCTTCTCAGGGGATGGACCCGTATCCACCCCCGTCTGACTCTAGGATCGGAGGAAACTTTGATCCGACCTATTCTAGTTGCGGGAACTCTGAACCCTCGTACTCTGACTTTCCTGAGGTTCCTCAGACCTGTGAGGACCTCAATGCCATCCAGAATGACCCATTCTCTAACACCTATAATCCTGGATAGAGGAATCATCCCAACTTCCTGTGGGCGGGAAATAATCAGAACCAAAAACCACCATATCAGCCACGTCCACAAGCTCCTCGTCCATATCAGCCGCCTCAGCCTCGGCCCAACCCCACCTATCAATCTAGGCTAACCCAAACCGATCAAATGACTCTTATCCTTTAGACTCTGGCTAACATTTAGAAGATGAATGCGACTATGCAAAAACAGCACAAGGATGAGATCACAGAGGTTCGCAATCAATTCACCCAGATGGCAAATTCCCACCAACCTGGCACACTCCCTTCGCAACCTCTACCGAATCCAAATAGCATGCTGAACCAGAGGCGCGTTATGAACCCAAATCTGAGCCAAGCCCACATGATTTATCAGGCCCCTTCTGTTCCATCACCCAATGGGATGGAAGCTTCGACATCATATGCAGGATTTCAACAACAGCCACCTATTTTACCAACCCCGAAACTAAAACCAGGTAGGACTGAATTCTGTAGCAACTCGTAGTGGCAAAGCAACATAAGAGCCACCTTATCCAAGCCACTTTTAGCCTGGTAGTAATCCAAACCCTAGGATAGTTATCTAGGATACCCCTATCCCAGCTCAAGAACCTAGACCTATTCTAAAGGAACCAACTAAGGTTCCATTTCCCGAGGCCTTACTAAGGGAAAGAGGACAATCAAACCCGTGGCTCCTAAGGAGGATCTAGTCAAGCTCTTTGAACAGGTCCATATAAACATCCCCTTAATGGATACAATTTGCCACGTACCGGCTTACGCACAATTTCTAAAAGACATATGTACACCCAAGCGTAAGCCGCGAACCAAAAGTGGGAGTCCAATCATACTGTCAGAGCAAGCTAGCTCTGTAATTTTGAGCAAACTCCCACCTAAGGTAAAAGACCCAGGTACTCCCCTGATTTCATGTACCATTGGTGATACCCAATTCGATAGAGCCTTATTAGATTTAGGAGCCTCCATAAACCTAATACCTACATCCCTCCTTGACCACCTTGAAGAATCTGAGCTTAAACCGATAGAGGTGACATTGCAGTTGGCTGACCGATCTATTAAGTCACCGTCGTTAGGGTACGGGATTTCTATTTCCCGGTGGATTTCGTAGTCTTGGACATGGATGCTCCAGAAAATCCAAGGAATACACCAATTATACTAGGGAGACCCTTTCTGGCCACTGCTAGGGCCAATATAAATTGTGAGGAGAGCCAAATTGAACTAAAATTCGAAAATCAAACACTGAAGATTGACATCTTTAAGGCCCAACAAAGGATTAATTGTAGAGTTATAGAACAGATATGTGATATCAAGGCTGTGGTTGATGAACTGTATGTTGAGGACAACCTGATTACTTCCGATCAACCACAGTAGGATCAAAACCTGCAATCAGAGGAGCCTGAATCTGACTTAGATACACCCATAACTCCTTCCCTTACTCTTGACACACATCCTGAACCACCAGCTACTGCTGATAACCTTGTTCTGGAACTTAAGCCTCTACCTGACCATCTAAAGTACGTCTTTTTGGGTTCCAATCAGACGTTTCCTGTGATTATCAAATCCAGACTCACACCTAACCAGGAATCTCGTCTGATTACTATTCTCCAGCAACATCGTAGAGCCATTGGATGGACTCTCGATTTGACTGGTATCAGCCCCTCTTACTGCACACACTGTATCTACACCGAGGAGGGCACACAACCTTCCCGTGAAATGCAGAGATGTTTGAATCCTAATCTACAGGAGGTCATGAAAAAGGAGATCATCAAGTGGTTAGATGCAGGGAACATCTACCCGATCTCCGACAGTCGGTGGGTGAGTCCAATCCAGGTTGTGCCTAAAAAGGTAGGACTCATCGTGATCACGACTGAAATCAGAGAAATCATTCCAACCCATGTGGCAAACTCGTGGAGAGTCTGCATTGATTACAGAAGACTCAATTCCTCCACGAAGAAGGATCATTTCCCATTACCATTTATTGATCAGATCTTCAAGAAACTAGTGGGAAATAGGTTCTTCTGCTTTCTAGATGATTACTTCGATTATAACCAGGTGGCAATCCATCCTGAGGACCAAGAAAAGACCACTTTCACCTACCCCTTCGGGACGTACGCATTTCGAAGGATGCCGTTCGGTCTCTGCAATGCACCCGCTACTTTTTAGCGATGCATGCTTGCCATATTCTCAGATATGGTAGGTGATTATCTGGAAGTCTTCATGGATGACTTTTCAGTATTCGGAGAATCATTTGACGATTGTCTCCTGCACTTGGTCCAAATCCTTAGACGGTGTATTGACGTGAATCTGGTTCTTTCCTGGGAAAAGAGCCATTTCATGGTGCCTGAAGGAATTGTCCTAGGACATCTCATTTCAGAAAAAGGCATCCAAGTAGATCGAGCCAAGGTGAACTTGATTTCCAAACTCCCTATGCCTAGCTCGATCAAGGACATTTGATCTTTTCTGGGGCACGTCGATTTTTACGATCGATTGATTCTTGATTTCTCAAAAATCGTGCAACCCCTGACCACTCTTCTTTCCAAGGATGTACCTTTCGAAATCTCCAAGGAGTGCACTCAAGCATTTAAAATCCTCTGTGATCGAGTTACCCAAGCCCCGATCCTACAGTCCCCTGATTGGGCTCAACCCTTTAAGATCATGTGCAATGCATCTGATTTCGCTGTAGGAGCGGTACTCGGGCAGAAAATTGACGGGAAGCCCGTGGTCATCTACTACGCTAGCAAGACACTTGACGAGGCTTAGCATAACTACATAGATACTAAGAAAGAGCTGCTAGCCGTAGTATTTGCCCTGGAAAAATTCAAATCTTGTCTCCTGGGTTCCCGTGTTATCATTTACTCAGATCACGCATCTATGAGGCATCTCCTTGCAAAGAAGGATGCGAAACCTCGATTAATCTGCTGGATCTTGTGTTGCAAGAGTTTGACCTCGAGATTCATGACAAATCGGGAAAACAGAACGTGGTAGCTGATCACTTGTCCCGCCTTCCTTCTGAGATCATTGACCCTTCTGGACCCATCATGGAACATTTTCCTGTTGAGCACCTCATGACTATCAATACAGGGCTTCCATGGTTTGCTGATATAGTAAACTACCTGGCATCACATCAAATCCCGTCCAATTGGTCGAAGGCTAAGAAGGACAAATTGCTTTCTGATGCCAAGTATTACTTATGGGAAGACCCGTATCTTTTCCACATCGATGCTGATCAGATCATTCGACAATGTGTCGTGGAAGTGGAAATTCAAAACATATTGTCTTTCTGCCATGACCAGGCATGCGTTGGACATTTTTAGGTCATAAAATCGCAGCGAAAGTCCTTCAGTGCGGCTTCTATTGGCCCACGATTTTCAAAGATGCATACAATCACTGTAGGGCATGCACTCGTTGCCAGACCCTAGGCAACATGAGCCATCGGGATATGATGCCCTTACAGTTGATTCTTGTATGCGAAATCTTCGACATATGGGGGATTGATTTTATGGGACCCTTCTCTGTTTCGGACGGCTTCGAGTACATTCTACTCACTGTGGACTACGTGTCTAAATGGGTCGAAGCCATTCTGACCCGAACTAATGACCATAAAGTGGTTATCAAATTCATTCATCAGAACATCTTTTCATGGTTCGGGATTCCACATGCTATAATTTCTGACAGAGGGACCCATTTCATTAACGCTTAGTTCAGGTCACTGATGACCAAATATGGGGTGTCGCACTGAATCTCTACTCCATACCACCCCCAAACTAATGGTCTAGCTGAGCTATCAAATCGGGAAATCAAGAAAATCATCCAGGTTACTTTTCGACCTGACAGGAAGGACTGGTCATCCCGACTTCCGGAAGCTTTGTGGGCTTATAGGATCACCCACAAAACCCAATTACGTATGTCTCCTTTCAGATTGGCATACGGGAAGGCATGTCACCTCCCCGTAGAATTGGAGCACAAAGCCTATTGGGTAGTACAGAACTACAACCTAGATCTTTCTAAGGTAGGAACCCACAGAAAGCTTCAAATTAGTGAGATCGATGAATTACGCCATGACGCGTATGAGAACTCGCGAATTTACAAAGAGCAGGTTAAGGCCTTTCACGACAAGCACATATCTAGAAAGATCTTCCATCCTGGTCAAAAAGTCTTACTCTTTGATGCCAAGCTTAAACTGTTCCCAGGGAAAGTACGATCAAAATGGATCGGAACCTACCTCATCCGACAAATCTTTGGAAATGGAGCCATTGAGATCAGTTCACTCAGCCACGACTCAAAACCTTTCATCGTGAATGGTCAGAGATTCAAACCGTTCATTGACTTGACTGATACAAATTTGGTTGAGATATCCTTTACCCTCCGTTCTCCCTGAGCTCATTGTGCCCAGCCGATGGCGTAAAACTCAATGCTTAACGGGAGGCAACCCGTCATTCTTGAAAAAACCCGAAACCTTTCTTGACATTCCTACATTGAATTCATATTGCACTTTAGGGTTCATTCATTAGAACAACCGACCCTACCTTAGGTACCCGTACCCGAGTTTAGAAATCGTTCGTAACAGTCACCTTGACCCGTTCGCCCACCCAAAACCTGTTCTAATGCATGATCTAAGCTGAACTCGAACCCACCTAATTTACAATGGGGACATTGCAAATCATAGGCATGGAGGGGTATGAAAGTGCAAAACACAATGAAAACTCATCTCACAAGAAAAGGTTTCAACAAAAAAGTCACATATCACAAAAAACACCAAAAAAATGAAAAAATCTTGAAAAAGAATAAAAAAATGCTGAGGGGAGAGAAAATTTTGAGACCATACAAATCATGAGGAGAAAAAGGGGAAAAATGAAAAATGTCAAAAAAGGAGCACAAAATGAAGAGAAAAAAGAGATAGTCATTAGTAAGAAATTAAGGGATTAACTAAGTTCTAGACCACATCAAGGAAAAGAAAATGAAAGAAAAGAGTGCTAATGAGACACAAAAGAGATTAGTAGGAATGTTGATCTTAGGCCTCTTGGGCTAGACTCTTAGGCTTAAAAATTCAACTATCCGCTAAGATCTGGATAGTCCTCAAGAGGTTGGAGAAAATGCGAAGCTTAAGTATTAGGTCTAAGGCTTAGGAAGTATTTTGCCTCGTTAACTGACCTTTGGTTTTCGGGACTTGCTAACCTAAGCACCCCAATCCACACACAGTCTAGTTTAGTGCGCAAAATTATCAAAATCACACAAAAGCGTTTAAGTGTTATGAAAAAGTCGCCTAGATTAGGAGCGGTCGATCAACACTAGTTGATTTGGACGAGTTCCCAGTGTAGAGAGGTAAGAAATTTCCCTCGAAGATGCATAATAACATATCGTCTCCTTGATGTTTGTCTCCTAGGATATTTACATATCCTACTGGGGGCACGTAAGCACCCTATTCTGGTTCAGATGCTATAGGTGGCGTTATCACGAAATGTCGATTGCCAGGGTCTGGATTTAGCTACAGAACACCACGGGCGGGATTATCTCAAAAGCCAAGGCTCTGGGGGTTACCATGGGCGGTGCTATCACGAAGCATCGATTGCCAGGGACCCTTCAAGGATTGATGATGGGGACGAGGAATCCGATACAGATCGTATTGAGAAGCCAATCCAAAGCTAGAAATAAAAAAGAAAGAGAGAAAACTCTCCAAACAAAGAAAATCCTCTGTCATTCTCTTACAGAAAACGCACTGCAAACTAAATCAAGGCTAAAATACGCTTCAAGCATAGTTGCTTTAACTGTGGAGTCCAATGAACCTTAGGATAGTTCCTGTGGGCCTTAAAAACCTTCGCGGATGACTGATGCTAGAGCTGGTCAGGTTTGGATCTTGGTTGGTACTTGAGTACCTCTAGGCCTACTATCGGCATTATAACCTAATCAAAAAGAAAAAAAGCACTCATCATAATTTGTGGACATCAAGGAACTCATGGTCTAGAACAAAAGTTAAAACCTTAAAATTTTGCTAAGGGACTAGCAAAAGCTAGGCATGGGGGTATGATGGGAACACGATCATGAGCCCTAACTAGCTCATTTTGACCCAGAAAAGAGAGCAAAAGCTCCTACATAACCAACTGGAGGTCCTAATTCCATGAATAACCATTCTGAGAGAAAAGCAAGAAATAAGGGGTAAAACTGTAATTTTACCATTGCAGTACAACAATGGGATTTATCATGGGCTAAACACAGGTCAAATGGTCTTAACAAGATAAAAAGTGGGTTGGTTCAAACAGAAAAGGGTTCATGTGAATTTTAGGAATTAAATGACTTCTTGTAACCCTAAAACAGACCCACTTGATTTGACAAGGTTCTGGTCAGGATAAAATTCACCTAAATCCTCTAAAAATCATGAAAAAATATCCTCTATGGTTTAGAGCCTTCAATTTGGTCCTTAGAACCTATCTTGACCTAAATTGGGGTCTCAGTCAAATATTTGACCTAAATTGGGGTTTTAGTCCAATATTTGCCCTAAGTTGGGTTTTTACGTAAATTGCCCAGTCAAACGTGATCAAACCTAAAATCCAACTTCACCATTAGATTTCTTAGATCTAAATTAGGTTTGTACCAAAATTTGGACTTAAGGGGAATTCACCTTGACCTACTTTGCAAATAGGTCTAACCTACTTACATTTCTACCCCTATCATTTGAAAACTTTGGCAGAAAGCCCCCTATCTTTGTCTTCATTTTTTGCAATTAGGTCCCTCCAGTATTATAGCAAAGGAAATCCTACTCCAGCTTGGTTTCGAGGGAAAGATCTCTCTGATTTCTCAGAGAATTCCCTTCAAAATTGAAAGGGAGATTCTCTGAGAAATCTCCTCCAGTTTGAACACAATCAGAGGTTCTATTTGGTACCCAATCTCTCATGCGAATGCATGAGAGATTCGGGTCTCCTGCAACCTTCCTTCTCCAGTGAGCTTGTCGTGCTTGGAAGCTTGGCTTCCAAGCACAAAACCTTCCTCCAGGGCCTATAAAAGCATGCCCAAACCCTCCGCATCCTCCACGCTTGAAATTGGCCTGAGAATCCCTCGATTTCACCTCTTCCCCCTCCGACCAGTGGCTCAGCAAGCTCCGGCGACATCCCTCTCTTTCCCTCATCACCTAGCCACAATACCAGTGGCAGGGTTCTCTCCCTTCTCTTCATTCGCTTTGCACTGTACCAGCCGACGCCTCTACAACCCCTTCATCGTCGCCATCCTCCCCCTACTGAGTGTTTCGTCTTCGACAATGGCAATACAAGCCGGCTGCCATCTCTGCCTCCCCCTTCATCTATCTACGCACAACTAAGTCCTCTCTCCTTTCTAATTCTTTTCCCCTTCTTATTTCTTAAAAACACGCATCGACGCACACTAACACCCTCACCTTCATCTCTGGCTAAACCTCCGGCAAGGCGTCCCTACCACTACACACCTCCATCCGCCTTGTCAACCACCCCATAAGCTTCGCTACACTCCACTGACCATAAACCCTCACTCCACTCATTGCTCCACCTACCCAAAACACCCCCTGAACACACCCACTATCATGCGCACAGGGTGTCCTAGGCACGCACACTCCGCCCACCCCACGCCACGCCAACCCCCGCACTACGTTCGCCGTGTCTTGGTGAAGCTGTCTAAGCTTTCTAATGAGGCCGCAAGGCCATTTTCGTGTTGACAAGTGTTGGAGGTCTGACGCCATTGACGTGCGCAAGCTGCTAGCTTGCAAGCCTCCTCCAGGTCTTCCTGCTCTAGGTGCATGGCCCCAGGTTACACAAAATCCTCTCATGCACAAGTCCTGTCCCACCATCCGTCCTCCAACACCGTTCTCCTTCATCCAACCTCTCACCACCTTCATCTGGGCACCGTCAAAGTGAGTTGTCCTCCATGCAACTGTCGAGGGGGACTCTTCTCACCTCCCTCTATCTTTACCACTTTCTATTGTGGTTGTTTATATGTAGCAAACTCTGATTAGCGATATATTGTTGTTTCTCTCTCTCTCTCTTATTCTGCTAGAGTAGCTTAGAATAGATAACAAATATTTTTCTTGATATTCTATCTTATGAAATACCCAAAAAAAATATAAAAGATAAAACAACAAAAACAAATAAATGCAAAATGCGGATTTCACAAACCAAACGTTCACCTCCTTGTGTTTGACTTGGGACTCACTTTGAGTTTCGGTATAAAGTTTATCTGGTAGTGATTTTTTGCGACTACGATGATGGGTTCTCCAAAACCCTAACTTTTCCTCACGAAAACACGCTCACCATTTTGGCACCATTGCTGGGGATTACCATTTTGGCGCCATTGCCAGGGAGGCAACGTTCTTTGGTTTTTACCCCATTTTCAGCCTTAACTTTTTAGCTCACTTTGCTTCTTTCTTTCTATGATTACAGGTACCCATTCAAGGCAAGCCAAAGCAGATAGATCAAAGTAAAGTGAGGTTAGAAGGTTTTGTAAGTGTATCCCCTTGCCCACCCACTAGATTCCCATTCCATCACCTAATAACTCAAACTTGAATCAACCTAGGTGCTTTTATAAATCCTATGATGGATCTGATTGTTTGATTGCCACTTCACCTCACCTCACCCTCCCTCATAAATTAAAAAATAAAAAAATTCTCTTATCTTCTTGTGGGATTAAATTGAAAGTTACACACTTAACACCACCAAATTCTCATCTTAAGGCACACAATCACTTTGATTCTACTACTTAACTCGGGATCTGACCTGTGGACTCTGTACTCTTCAATTAATACACATAAGTAGAAATTTGATTAGGTTAGGACATTTTGTTTGCTTTAATCAAGTGGTGTAACAGGCCAATTGCTTGAACTATTTGGGTTGTACCACTAAATTTAAAACTTATTCATCAGTAGGTTGCCTCATAATGTTTATTTTAGAGCTAAACCAGGCACTCCACATTCTTTCTGAGTTTTAAAGGAATATATCATCACTGATGCTTGCAAAACTTGGAGTGTTCTACTAAACTTGATTGAACTAACCTAAAGATTAAACCCTAAAAGCTATTAAGCAAGGACAAATCCTAAAAGACACATCATCAAATAACCTTGTTTGCAAACCCTAGTTGTGCGCACACACACACATTTCAATTGATCATTAAGGGCACAACCCATCTAAAGGGCCCATCACATTCCAAGAGCACAATCATCCCAAGCCTTAATTAAAATTGAGTAGACGTTGGCCTTAGGATTCATTGAGTCCATTTCTGGGTTTCTCTTGAAAGCATTTTGAATTAGTGATGTCTGCTCGCTTCAAAAGGTGCTAAGTTGGGGGGCCCAATTGTCAAACGACTTTAGAAAGCAGGGGTTTGGCATAATTAGTAGCCCTCGGGATACGCTCCCCCTGCTTTGCCGACCCAACTTTACCACCTTCGGGAGTAAAGATAACATCAAATTCGTTGTGTGGTCAAAGTTCATTTCTGAAGCATAGGTCCTTAAGCTACCTAATTTAAGGACAAGATTGATTGATTGCACTGCAAGGCACCTTTCCTTTTCTCTATTTTCCCTCCTACTTCATCATGCATTCTTCCACACCATACTCGTATTTCCAGCCCTACCCTCCTACCACCACTTATCCCCAAGATGATTACTATCCTGACTCGATTGATGATTACCCATCTCCTAGTCAAGATAACTTTAATTGGGGATATGATTCCGGACCTCAATGTTCAAGACCTAACCTTGAACATCATGACTATGATTATTATCCTTCTCATGCCTACAATGATTATAGATCTCCACCCTTTAATGATCAACCTAACCCGATCTACAATCAAGAAGGATATGATGATTACAACTCTTACCCTCCCTAGGATTATACTAAATATAGGTCACCACCATTCTTTGAACAACCCGAAATGACCTACTATCAAGGAGGACCCTTAGAACCTCAATTTCTTGATTTCCCTAGTTTTAACCCAAACCCACCAACCCTGAACCAAACCATTTGGTTCAGGTGAACTAAGTCCAGGATAGGGTGTTGGCTAACTTGAGGAAGACTATATAACCTTTAGTGGCGCAACCAACACCATGCACTGGAGCATTGGAGCCTATGATCAAAATGATTGATGAGCTTAATAGTTCTTTATTGGATTGACTCCAAGATGTTAAGGATAGGGGCCCAAGTGAGTTTTTACTTGGGAAATTATCAAGATTGAGGATGAAATTCATAGTTGCCTTAGTCCAATCTTAGGATGATTCCCAGGATGAACCCTCTTTAGGAGAGCCAATGTCTGAACCTACTAAGGCGCCTGTCGGGGGGGGGGGACACATTTTTCGAGACCAGGGATGACCAGGTTGGGTTAGAGTAACCAATCGAGGATGATGTGATTTTTTCACCCGAGATCCCTGAGCCAGGGAGCGAGGAAAAACATGTCTCTATGGACCAAAAAATGACATACAATTTTGAGATTTATATAAATGAGGATCATGAATTCTTTGATTCTGAGGGTGAAGAATCTCTTAGTGAAGTCTCACTTTAGCTTAAGGAGAATGATTTTAGTGAGACTAATGGGCTTAAGGAGCATGATGAACCATTTGATAGCTCGATTATTGAAGATTGTGATCCTATTGGGGCTAACTTGGAGGATCTGAATCCTGATTTACTAGAAAATTCAATCAGTAGCCCCATTCCTCTACCACACCCCGAAGAATATATTGATGATCTTGAAATTATCAAACCCAAGTGAACTTTGATTCAGCCACGATTTTTGGATTTGGGTAAATCACATGGGGTGAATAATATGCTAGAGGTCCTAGAAATTGAACACTTGAATTTAGAAGGTAGAAATTCGAAAATGAAAATTTGGAAGGCTAATTCTGAGGGAAGTGATGTAAACACATTTATGTCACATAAACTATCTATTTATGTGTGTTCTTAGGTGTATAATTACATCATGCATTATAAATATTGCATAACATGCATCATCATGCATTTAGGTTAGATTGTATAACGTTTAGGTTAATTCTCTCTTTTTATGGTTAGGGAAGAGGGCAATATTTTATCGGAGCCTCGAATTGAAGATCCAACTGTACAGATCTGATCAGGGCAACGATCGGAGTTCAACGACTCCAAGATCGCCTCGATCGAATTTCCATAGCATTAGATACAATCCGAGAAAGATTAGAGGTCAAGGGGCAAGGTAATATAAAATTTGGACTTTAGATGATAAGCCCAATCACACGGATGGGTTTGGATTGATGATTGTAGCCCAACGGCTTGAAAATCGATCCAATCTGACATCCGTGGCGCTAGCTACAAGTCAAAGAAGATGGACGACCAAGATGGTGACACGTGGTGCCATCTCAACTGCCTAAACCATCCCAAAGTCGCCCACTGGCTCTCTCTTTCCAAGCATGCGATCAATCTCAACCGTTGGATCAAGATCCAATGATTGAGAGAGCTTATGCCTTAATTCTTAAGCGCGACACAAGGGCAGCCGCAGCACATTGGTCATGCGCCTTCACACGAAGGCAGTAACGTACATTCGAAGCCCCCTAAGTGCTTCAAATCAACTACAGTGCAGGCGTGGTCAAATTCGACCATGCGATGAAGATCGTGTGGGCGTGAGAGTAAAGACATGGTAGTGTCGGGTGCGAGAATCATGCATGCACAATCAGACATGCGATCGCACGCGTATGCATTAGGCACGTTGAAGAAGAAGCGGGCGAGCGTTTTAAGCCGTCCGATGCTAAGAATGCTTATTGTGGATGTGCATTGAAGCAGCTGAAGGTGAAGAGGCAGGCGTGCACACGTACCTTCACCCATGTTTGAGCTACAGCGACGCTCATAAATGTCACTAAAGACACTTAAATTAATGTTTAATCATTAAAATGACCTATTTGCTCTTCTATTCTTCAACTATAAAAAGGCCCTATGACCCCCACAATCTTTTCATTGCTTCCTCTCTTCTCTCACCCCCTCCAAAGCTCTAAGATCTTATTTCAAACCTAAGATGCTCCATTAGAGTTTAAAATAGAATTTTTCCACCTTCTCATTCCCGTTAGTGAAGTGCCCACGGTTGTCTTCTCACTACAGTCTAGGAAGCAGATCCCGCTACAACATCGCCCTACCCTGTCCTCCATTTTTCATCTTCGTTCTCCCTCGTTCGTAGTCTCACCACCCTCATCCAGGCACTCTGTCAACGTGGCTCGTCCTCCAAGCAGTCGTCGAGGAGGATAACCACTCTCCACCTTCTCTTTTATCGCTTTCTAGTATAGATTTCTCACTTTCTAGTGTAGTGACTAGTTGTAATGAACATCAAATTGTGGTTATGAAATTCCTATTTATTCTCTCTGTATTTTCTCTTTATTTGTATATTTCTTTTTCTCTCTCTTCTATTGTTTATTCTTTAAGTAGAGAGCTAGCGTAGATTTAAATCGACCAGCTAATCTGCTTCGTGACAATAAATCAAATGTGATTTTTGATCAAATGTGCACCTCCCCATGTTTGACCCGGGACTCACCAGAGTTTCGGTTAAATTATTTGTTTGACGGATTTTTACGCAACTACGATGATAGGGTTTTCGAAACTTAAATTTTCAGCATATAAATTGCATTGAACATTTTGGCATTGTTGCCGGGGAGGCGACGCTCTTTGATTTCTCACATTTTCCCACCTTACTTATCTTTTACCTCACTTCTCTCCTTTCTTATTGTGATTGCAGATACTCTCTCGAGGCATGCAAAAGCAGTAGATTGAACTAAAGTACTGTTGAAGGTTCTATAAGTAACCCCACCTCCCCACCCCCTAGTTTTCATTTCATCACCTAATAACACAAACCCTAATTAATGTAGGAGCTTGCATAAACCCTAAGGTTAGTTCTGATTGTTTGTTTGTCACCTCCACCTGCACCACCCTCCGCTTATAAAAACAAAAATCTAAAATATTCCATAGAGGTACACAACCTCTTCTGATTCTTCATACTAAATCGGTAACCCGATCTTTGGAACCGGTACACTCATCAACACATAATTGAGTAGAAATCAGACTAAGTAATCACCTGTGTGCCTAATTAAGTGGTGCATCAAGCCAATTGTTTGAGTTATTTGCATTGCACCACTTCAACTAAAAGCAACTCATCAAGTAGCTACCACATAGGTTCAACGTTTAGGGATTAACCAGGCACTCCATAGTCTTTTAGGTTTTAAAAGGAAGACATCTTCACTTGTGCTTTCAAAACCTGGTGTGCCGACTGAACTTGATTGAATATACCTAAAGTTGAACCCTAAAAGCTACTAAACAAGGTTGAACCCTAAAAGACAAATCATCAATTAACCTTATTTGAAAACCCTGGTTGTGCAGGCACACACATCGAAATTGATCTTTAAGGGCACAACCAAGATAAAGTGCCCATCACATTTCAAAGCACATTCAAACCTAACCCTACTTAAAACAGAGTAGGCGTTGGCCTTAAGGATTGAACTCGCTCTTCAGGGACCAGATCAAGATTATTTTTGATTAATTAGATTCTACCATTTAATCTGATATCTAGCTAGGGGAGCAGACTCAAATGACCACAGTTGGGGGGTATCAAAGGAACCTAGGGTGAAAGCCAAGGGAAGAACCTTCTCCCCAGCCCCTCCCTCTAACTAGTTGGATTGATCGAAAAGAAGTAGATCAAATTGTTCTTTCCATCTCAAAATGGGTTCTGGGCGTCAGTAGATCTTTAGGCTACCCTACCTAAGGACAGGGTTGATTGTTTGTATTGTAGGGCACCTTTCTTCCTCCCACTTTGCCATGGATGCTTCCACATCCTATTTGCATTTCCACTCTTACCCTCCTAACACATCTTATTCCCAAAATGATTATTATCCCAACCAGACTTATTCTCACCCATCTACCAGTTGGGTGAATCCTGATTGGGGATACAGTTCCGGACTTCGTGTTCAGGGTCTAACCTTGAACACCATGATTGTGATTTCTATCCTTCTTCGAGCTATAATGATTGTAGATCTCCACCTGTTAATGATCAATTAAACCCAATCTACAATCAAGAAGGATATCCTGATTGCACCTCTTACCCTTCCCCAAATTACACTGCATATGGGTCATCACCTCTTTATGAACAACCTGAAATGACATATTATCAGGGAGAGTATCACGAACCTCAATTTATTGACTCCCCTACACTGAACCGAAACTTGCCTAACCCTGAACCAAATCATTTGGTTTAGGCTAACCAGGTCCAAGATAAGGTGTTGGCTAACTTAAAGAATACCATACAATCTTTAGAAGCTCAGCCAACACCTTGTACTGAAAGATTGGACCCTCTGATTAAAATGATTGACGATCTTAGCAAGTATTTGTTGGATTGGCTCTAAGATGTTAAAGATAAAGACTCGAGTGAGTTTTTACTTGGGAAGTTGTCGAATTGAGGATGAGATTTGTGATTGCTTTAGTTCAATCTTGGGATGATTCCTAAGATGAACCCCCTTTAAGAGAGCCAATGTCAGATCCCACTCAGGCACTTGTAGGGAGAGAAACATGTTCTATGAGACCAGGGTGATGATAACGTCATCATCAGCCATATCTAGTTTTAATTAGTCATTATCAAGGAATAAATGCTTCTACATAACCACCAGAGAGACGTAATTCACTACAAATCCATTCTAAGGAAATTACAGTAAACCAAGGTTAAAATTATAATTTTACCATCATATCATGAATGCAGAATAATCATGGGTTTCTCCAGGGGTTAATTAAAGGTCAAATGATCTTAAAAGTCTAACAAATGGGTTAGTACAGATAGAAATGGGTTTTCACGCATTTTGGGAATTAAATGATTTCTAAAACCCTAAAAATAAATCTCCTTAAATAACTAAGGTTCTAGATAGGATAAGATTCACTTAAACCCTCTAAAAATCATATAAAAATATTCGCTAGGGTTTGGTACCTTCAATTTTACCATCAGAACCCGTCTTGACCTAAAATAAATCCACAGGCAGACTTTTGCCCTAATTTGGGTAATTGTGCAAATTCTCCAATCAAACATGGTCAAAACCTAATTTAACTTCACCATTGGATTCCTTGGGTCAAAATTATGTTTGTACCAAAAGTTAGATCCAATCTGAGATCATCTTGTCCTAGTTTGCAATTTGGTCCTGTCTGACACTTTTATCTCACACACATGGCCCTAACTTTTGAATCCTTTACAAATAGGTTCCTATCTTTATCATCATTTTCACAAACAAGTCACTGCTGCCATGAAATCCTAATCTTAGAACTCCGACGAGCTTGATTTGGCATGTTCTCCTTGATTCCTTGACGAATCCCTCTTAGATTTAAAAGGGAAGTTTGTCAAGGAAGTCCCTTCCTTTTAAGCCAGATCCAAAGCCCTACAACCTTCCCAATCTCTCATGTGAATGCATGAGAGATTCGGGTATCTTTCAAGCTCCCATGTCCGATGAACATTCCAAGCTTGGAAGCTTGGCTTCTAAGCTCAAATCGACCTGTAGACCCCTATAAAAGGACTCTTAGACCTCGCCGAGTTCCCTACACTCGAATTCGACCGAATTCCCCTTTGATTTCATCTCTCCTCATCCGGCCGAAGCTCCTCGACGTCTGGCGAGCTCTTCCGACTCGTTCCTTCATCCAATAGCAATATCGATGGCAGATGCTCCTTCCCTGCCTTCCTCCACGTCGCGCCATACTAACGGGCGCCTCTATCTCCATCCTTGCCGTCCTACCCTCACCAGAGCACTTCATCTTCTCCAGAGCTGCCGTACCCCCAGTAAAGAGAATCCTCCCCTTTCGTTTGATTAGATTAGGTTAGATTAGTTTCTCTCCACCTTTAGGTTAGATTCCTTTATTCCTATCCTAGTTTCAACCCTCGACGCCACCGTTCACCATCATCTTCCCCATCTCTGACTGCTCCTCTGACGAGGCGTCCCCGCCGCTACACCCTTCCATCCCCCTCGCCGAAACTCCCATAAGCTTTGCCTCACCTTCCTGCACAAAAGCCCTCTCCTTATCTCTCCATTCACACACCCAATACTCCCCCCGAACAACCCATCACCACACGTCCCTTTCCACCTCCGACCGGCCACAACAGGCCGTCATCCTCCACAAGACCGTCACCAACACCATCACCTCCACTGTTCCACGATGAAGCTACAGAGGCATTTAACTAGGGCCTTCGAGCTTGTATTCATGTTTCAGGTCTTCGCTGGTTCGCCACTGTTGCCGCCATCATCCCCGACCACGATCGAGCTCCTCCAACATCGAGACGACCTCGTGCCACTCTCAATCAATGCAACTAGGTCCCAGGATCTACTCCAGGTCTTGGATTAAAGACCTCAAGCTGCAGCTGCTACCAATTGAAGCAGATTTCCACCTCCAGTTGCTGCCTGCTGTGCGTGAAGGAAGGTATGGGACTTTAGTCCCACATCGTTTGTTGAAGACCAGATGCGGTGACATAAACTGATTTTGTGTCAGCAGCTTATTGCCTTGACACACAGGGAGGTGAGGTCCCCTACGCCCCTTAACCTACCTCACCCGTGACACTGCTCACGTGGGCCTGGTTTGACCCATATACTCGCCTAAGCTAAGCACACCTCGATTGTGATCCATGCACACAGCCCTTATCCCAGGTGCGCTTAGATCTAAATCCGATTGCCTGACACTATTTGAGTCCCTGGGAGGGCAGCACCCAGAGAGAGAAAAAGAAAGAGAGAGCGCAGGGGTTGGGGGGGTTTTGCTCTCTTGGGAGTCGACTGACACTTAGTCGCTGCAGGGATTGCCTCCCTTTGTGCGTGAAGAAGGAAAGCCAAGAGGAGAAGGAAGAATGCCTTGATAGAAGAGAAAGAAAGGAGAAGAGAAGGAGAGCGGTGGAAGAGGCACACACAGAAGAAGAAGAGAAGGAAGAAGAGCAGAAACAAAAGAAGAGAAAGAAGAGAAGAGGAAGAAGTACAATGTCCTCTTAGCACTGTAGCAAGACACTTAAGTCGTCTGATTGATTGCCCTGTCGTCTGATGAAGTGCACTGTGCACTAATGTTTGAATGGTTGATACTGTTAATTTATTTAGATGATTAAGTAACTATTATATGTATATCTAAGCTAATAATTGGTGATTCAAATCACCATTATTTTGTCTTAGATGACTTTTTGTCTCAATAGATTCTTGTTATACTCATGTGCTACATTGAATATTAGTTTTGAGTAATTGTTATCATTAATTATGCTCATTTACATTATTGATTGAGATTAATGTGTGAATTCCTATTTTCTCCCAGCAAACGACCTCGGATTTTCATTCGAGTATAAATTTTATCTGTTGTTCGAGCTATTTTTGAGGATTTATTAATACAATGAATGCATCTTTCAAAACCCTCGAATCATCTTGTCAAACATTTTGGCACTGTTGCCGGGGAGCAACGTGCAATCATCGCTATTCTCGTGCTATATTTTGATTATATTTGAGCACTGACATGCCCTGTTTGCTTTACTATGATTTTGCGAGGTACTTCACGAGGAGATCTTCCACGCAAATCAAACACTTCAGAGCAAGTAACTTCTCTATTCTTCCCAAATCAACCTCCTAATCTTGGGAAGACAAAAAAGGAAACAGTCAATTGGGAATCACCTGCCTTATTTTTCATAGTAATTATCATTTAAAAGGCAAGTTTCCTAATTTGCAAAATTTTTTTTCAAAATCTCGTTGAAGTTGAAAAGATTCTGTTTAGAGATCCCATCCTTGATTTCCTATACCTATTAGGGAATACGCTTAAATTCTAAATCACTTTGGGCTAATACATTTCTTGCTTGAAGCCCAAGGTGAACATGTCAAGATCAATTGGACTTGGAAATAGAGCCAATTAGGGTTTTTGCATTAGGGTTTTGAAGTGCTAGTACACATTTTTTCCTGAATTAAAGGAAAGTTACCCTCCTGCATTTGTGTGCTACCCAAGTCCTTGATTGAAAAGATCTAATCAGAAAAATCATAAAATCAGGCTCTAAATTCACTTGAATCCTAAAATCTTGGACCTAATAACTTCAGAGTCAATTCAAGGTGATTTTTGGGTCCTGACCTAGATTTCATTCTGCCATCTTTAGGGCAGGTCAGGTGAAGCTGGTCTACATTGTAGACCAACCAACTTCCAAATTAGGCCACAAGTGGAATTAACTTCTAATCAAGTGAAACTCAAGGCACAAATGAGGACATAAAATTGGTAGACTTAAGGTCTTAAGTTAGTACATTCCGGTCTACCTAGGCCCTCAGTGACAAGGAAGGTCAGGTGGGGGAAACCCTGTAACCTGTGGGGATGCTCTACCATGTAGGGGTCTTTACGGGGCTCTCCCTTCCTGGCTGCCCAGGTAATTCTCAGATATGCGAATTTTTGATTCAGAGGCATCATCCACCATGAAGCTGCCTTAGTCATCCAAAAATCTTTAGGTGCCTTGATTGGGTCAAATCTCACATCCAGTCCCTCATCCCTTCTATCAGAGCACATACACAGGAAGGATATTATGTTTTTAACCTAAGAAGCCTCACTAGATCTTCTTGGGAATCTCTTTCAAATCTGATCAATTTCAATCTAACCTGAGTTTTGATTCTACATCTTGATTCCACCATTTTGATTCAAAAAAAATGCAGCCTGACATGTTAGGAAAACTATTTAGGAAACCTAAGTCCCAAATGAGCATGAAAGAAAAGATACTTGAGAATGCTATAGAAACCATGAAGAATATTATACAAGGGACATTCAAGAAAGATTTGCAAAAACAACAAAACTCATCACGAACTGTGTAGGGATAATATGGACACAAATGAAACACGGTTCAACCCGAGATCATCTATTAGCATAACACAGTGAATTGGTGAAATTACACAACAATGAGTGTCTGCAATGTTGGTTAAGCCCTTCACTTCCAGAAAAGTTCCATGAATTTTTAGAAGAACGAGGAGAATTGCTGAACAAGTTATATAAAGCAATTGATAAAAAATACCCATTAGAAACTAACAAAACAGCTTAGAGTAAGACTAGTGATCAACACAGTTTCCCAAGTCCCGGGTTCAATGATGATAATTGTGGATCCCCAGCCTAAATATATTTAGATTCAAATTTCATAGCAATTGACATTCCTGATCTTGATGAGGGTTGGGAGGATCCGATCGAAGGAGATCATGATTTTGAGCCAGCCCTAGAGATACAAAACCTTGGTTCGCCAAGCTTAGATTTCCCAGACTCCTGTGATAATGAGATTAAGTCAGAACCTCTCGAGGGTGTAAATTCTGCTCCTTATTCTGATAAGATGACTCTCGAGAGCAATTCTGACATCCCTGTAGAGCCCAACCTAGATTCTAGTGATCTAACCTACACCCTTAACCTAGAATTTGGATTTGAGCCTTCTTGGGATGATTACAAGGCCTCGTGTGATGAAAATCAGATTTTGAATTTGGACTACGATTCTGGGCCTATATTTAATGAGTGCACCTCTCCAACCTCCTCAGAGATACAGATTGATTTTTCGAAGGTCACGCCTATCTATGATACAGAAACCGAGGAGTTGGAAGAGTTAGGATTTGATTGGGTCTTCCCTACAAGCCAAGAACCTGAGCCCAAACCTAATAGGGACACCTTGTTAAACACGAAATCTAAAACTAGGTTAAATCCAAGTCAGGTTTTTTATTCTACATCTTTTGATTTATTCTGTGGTGGAACCTCTGATCCCGAATCAAATTCAGAATATGATTCTCTCAAGTTCTCCGACGATTTCGAATCTTACTCTGATTTCGGAGAACTGTTGTTTCACTACAGGAAATCAGACTTTTAGAGGTAGATATTTATCGGCGGTTATATATAACTGATGGGAATTCAAATATTTGGCAACGATTATATTAGAACAGCTAGGATACCTAAACTATATCTATTGCCGTCGGTTCTAAACCTCCGGCGTAGATGAATTGTCATTCCTATGCTGATCTAATCCACCGACTTACCCTAAACCCTCATCCCATCCAATTGACATCTGTTCCTCCCAAAACCCTCAACACCGCAACTGATACCCTCATCCTCACCAACCTCACCATCAATGCTTCCTCACCATCCTCACTATCTCAACTCCTCGACACTTCCTCCTCATTCTCACCATCGTGCAACCTTTGGCATTCTCCGTCGTCCTCATTATCTGCGACCACCATTGAATGTCCGCAACCATTGTCTATCATCCACCATCATTCATCGTCATCTTCGCTTGCTTCATCATCATCGTCGATCAATTGTCCACCATCGCTTCACAATGGTAACCCTCTTCCTCCTCTCTGCCAAACCAAACCTCCGATGACCTTGTCTTCTTGCATCACTCGTGTGTTCCCTTTCTCACAAAATCTGTTCAAAATCATCTTGATTGGGGATGAGTTTCTTTTCTCACGACCTTCCCTTTCTCACCTTGTCTCATCTTCCATCGTCCACAGTTATGTGAACCGACAAGATGTGGTGAACAAGCACGGCGAGGGCTAGTGGTGAAGAAGGAATATCCCCTGTTGATGTTTAGAAAAGGGTTAGCTTAAGCCCTAACCCTTCACATGAATATCCCCTATTGAGATTGCTCGATATTTTTGATACTGTGATGCTTCACACACAATCCTTGCCCAATTATGGATAGCAGGACAAATTTGGTGTCTAGCATTATAAACTCTTGTCATAGGAAGAACCTTTCTTGGGAGTCATGAATAGTAGTTAACAAGGGGAACTTACCACTTTTTGACAGTATTTATTGGCTATCATGCCCTTAGTTGCTAATAAATTTCTTGCAAGACTGGGTGATGGAGCTGTTTTTCATGTTTAGCATGATGATTGGACATCTTTTTTCCCTAAAAGAAATATCTAAATTGTTTGCTTAGCAACAAACTGAGATGAGACCCTTGTGCTCTCTCCCTAGTACATGTTCAGGGTGGGTGGAGCCTTTGTTTTTTGTGATTAGAGTGTGGAGGATTTTTTTTTTATAAAAGTGTATGACAATTTCCTTAAGGTTTCATAGGTAACCTTATGATAATTTCCATAAGGTTAGCTTCCTTCCCATCGATGCTTGTGAAATAGGCACCATATGCAACAACATAAAGCCATTTACAGAGCGATGAGATCCCAATTAGGATGGCATACAAAAAAAATCATCTGAGTATGACAAGTTCTTACCCTACGATCCCAGTTCATGAAGGTCACTCTCCTGGTGCTTAGGCTATTAACAATTCTAGGAGTGTACTTGAGTTGTTTCCGAGTGGGTAGCAACACTGGAGACAATGGTGGATTGGAGTCATCCACACTGTGTTTTAGAGAACCATTTGTGTTTACCTATGGAATGGAATGTTAATATGCTAAAAATGTTGTTCACCAAATTAAAGCTTGGATCTTTTACTGCCATTCTTATAGAAGTAACTACCTACCGGAGTAGATGGCGACATCACCACTGGGGACATAGCCTGTTCTTTGACTTTTTGCTGCTTCTCAATTTCTTTTCTCCTGGCTTCACTCAGTTGCAATAAAATGATGAGTTCGTTTAACTGTCCTTTTAGATCCTTTATCTCGAATTCTCGAGTTCATAGTCTTTTAGATTGGTGTTGTAATGAAATTGCAACAGCACCATCTAGCAAACAAGAGCAGATTGAGATAGGGTTTCATTACATGTTAGATATTGTAGGTGCATGCTATGATAGTCCAGGAAAAAACTTGGATTGGTGCCAACAACAACCTTTTTTTTTAGTCTGACATTTCTTATTTTCTGTATTTAAGAAATTCAGATAGAGTCCTAGATGATTAGCCAGTAAAACTTTTAAAAAAAATGGAAGAAACCATTAAGCATAAGGCTTATATGGAACTAAATTGTGATATCACTAAGGACACATGGGAATGACAACAGAGAAACCATATAGGCACTTGTACATCATATGGGGAGAAAGATTTGTTTAGAGTCACTATGTTTAGAATTGGGTTCTTATATTTAAACTATGATGTTTTTCATTTCATTTTGTTTTTCAATAAGTTTTTCTTTTAACAAGCATTTTTCAATAACTTGAAAAAAAAGAAATAGAGAAAAATGAAGGATAAAGAAAAAGAGGCTTTTCTATAGCCTTGCCTAGCATCAACAACAACATTAAAGATATGTTGAAGTAAACTTTTTGCATCTGCCATTGATCACAATAGATTCCATCATCCACAGCTGGTAAAGGCACGTTCCTACTCCTCTGCTTCTGACAGTTGAGATGCCATTGCCACAAGAGTATTTGATGAAATGCTCACCATGTTTTCTAATGAAGATATTCTTGACAATCTTGCATTTTGTGGCATTGATAAAATCCCGAATGTATGTAAAAATTACAAGAAAGAAGCCAAAAAAGGAAAATGCTGAAAGTTCTGATATTTCCAGTTCAATTGTGACAAGTATTATATTTCTATCATAAAAAACGCTTATAAGAATTTGCTAGATTCTAACTTCATTGAGCTTCTTCAATAATCCTTCTAAATAGAAAACTTTCCCAGTATATATAATATTTAAGTTCAGATAATAAGCTAGTAACTTGGAAAACCCATTCTCCCCCCTTGGGGGACTCTGGCCCTTAGACATCATCTCCTTACTTTGCTCTAAAATGGTTAACTCTTTTGCCAATACTAATTTCCCAGGCTATGTCCCCAGTGGTGACGCCCCCATCTACTCCAGTAGGTATTTACTTCTATATGAATGCCAGTAAAAGATCCAAGCTTTAATTTGGTAAACAACATTTTCAACAGGTTAACATTCCATTCTGTAGGTAAACACAAATGGTTCTCTGAAACACAGTGCGGACGACTCCAATCGACCATTGTCTCCAATCTAATGTCTTTGAAACACATTCGATTTTTAATTCTAATGTTTTTTGATTGATACATTTTCAGGTTCTAATATTCTATTTCTATTTGAGGCTTCATCCTCAAGACTTTGGACTTATCTAACATTTTACATTAGTCTCTACTCGCATTTTGAAGGTAACACCTGATCTTCTTATTATAGGTTTTAGGTTAATCATGAACCTTAAGGAAAAAATACTTGCCCGTTCAATCTTGTGATCATGTTATAGGGACAATGAGTCAATGTATATATACTACACATATATGCATAATGCGTTGGCTTTATACCATGACACAAGTCTTGATCGTCCTCAAATAACACCTAAGTTATTTGACATATATGTGTTACATGTGACAAATAACACCTAAGTTATGATCAAAGTAGTCATGCACTCCTTTGTGTAAGTTACTTCAAATTGTGGTTGTCATTTTCATATTTAGGTTGATATGGACAAGTCTTGGATATCTTTGAGAAGCATCAACTACATTCGTTATAAGAGTGGAGTGAAACAGTTTTTGGATTGGGCATTTCATGATGATAGGAAACTACTTGGGAAAGGAAGATTGTATAATAAGATCTTATGCCCATGCAAGAATTGTATGAATGGATTGTCATTATATTATTTGAGCATCTCATATGTGATGGATGGTGGCTTCATTACATGGTATGGACCGCTCATGGGGAGGTGCCTGCAGAGAGTTCGGAATGACGCACCACTCTTGAATATTCTAATTATGTAGGTAGTGACAATGTTATGACAATGTTGGAAGAGATGGCAGATGGTTAGGAAAATCTAATGGATGATGAAAGCATGTTCCGTGATTATAGTAAGTTTTGGGATGCATTAAAAGTAGCGGAAGAACCTATTGCTCTATGGATTAATTCAATGTCAAGATTGTCGTTCCTTCTTAAGATGTTTCAAATTAAGGTGATGAATAAAGCAACTTCTAAGTTAATGTCAGATGTTCTCAAATTTATTGGAGAATTGTTAAATACTCCAAAAGATTTTCCACAGTCATGGTATGACTCTAAGAAACAGTTTCGTGCCTTAGGGCTGAAAAGTGAGAAGATAGATGCATGCCCTAACGATTGTGTCCTATATAGACATGATAACAACAGCTTGGAGAGTTATCCAGAATGTGGCAAGTCGAGATATAAAGGTGAGAAAAGAAAAGGGAAAAGACAACCTCAGAAGGTGTTGCATTACTTTCCACTGATTCCAAGGCTACAACTCTTATTCATGTCTAGTAAGATTGCAAAGTGGATGACATGGCAACATGAAAATAAGTCATGCGATGGAATGATGTGTCCTCTTGCAAATGTTGATGAGTGGATTGCATTTAATAATAGGTATCCAGATTTTGCATAAGAGGCACAGAATATACGTTTAGGCCTTGCAAGTGATGGATTTAATCCATTTAAAAACATGTATCCTCCATACTCTATATGGCCCGTTGTGATAGTTACGTATAACATGCCTCCTTGGATGTGTATGAAATCAGCTTTTATGATGTTGAGCTTACTCATACCCGGTCCAAAGGCCACTGGAAATGCTATTGATGTTTATTTGCAGCCACTTGTAGATGAGTTGAAAATCTTATGGAACGTTGGTGTCGAAACTTATGATGCACACAAAAAATAATTATTTTAGATGCAAGTTGCATTGTTGTGGATGATAAATGACTTTCCTACGTATGCTAACTTGTTTGGTTGGAGCACAAAAAGGAAATATGCTTGTCCTATTTGTATGGAAGATACACAACATCTATGACTACGGGACAGTAACAAATTTTCTTACTTGGGGCATCGTAGGTTTCTTCCAATTGAACACAGATGGAGGAGTAGTGATTTTAAGGATCGATTTGATGGTAAATCATGTCATTACTCAACAAGAAATCTGAAAAACTTATTGACGACAGATACAATTAGGTTGCCAGGGGACAAGATAATGGATAAGTTGCATGAACTCGGTAATGTTCGTTTGGGACGTACATTTAGGCGTGACGTCGATTGCTTGCGTGGGTTTAAAAAGAAGAGCATTTTCTTCATGGAGTTACCTTATTGGCAGGATCTGAAAATTCATCACAATCTTGATGTCATGCATATAGAGAAGAACGTGATGGATAATATTTTGGATATGTTGAATCTAACAGATAATCCAACAGATACTTTGAAAACATGAAATGATTTAATGCAAATGGGCATTTGCCCTAAGTTACATGTTAAGCAGAATGATGGTGGTAGAGTTGACTTTCCTGATGCATTATATACACTAAATCAAGAGCAAAGACAGAAAATATTTGCATTCTTAAAGGAAATTAGGGCTCCAGATGGATATTCTTCAAACCTTTCCAGGTGTGTAAATGAAGCACAGAAGAAGATTAGCGGTCTCAAAAGTCACGATTGTCATGTCTACATGCAAGTATTATTTTCGCTAGCAGTTCGAGGAGTGTTACCTCAACCAGTACTCGACACAATAACGGAGATGAGTAACTTCTTTAAAGCTGTGTGTTCAAGGAACTTAGATTGGAAAATGTTAGATTACTGGGATAGACAAATTGTAATCACGTTGTGCAAAATGGAACAAATTTTTCCACCTGCATTTTTTGATATCATAGTACATCTCACGCTTCATTTAGCCAGTGAAGCAAGGATAGCTGGACCTGTACAATTCTGATGGATGTATCTAGTTGAACATTACTTAAAGAAACTTAAGGATTATGTGCTGAATAAGGCGAAACCTGAAGGGTCAATTGTCGAAGGATATCTGATTGAGGAATGCATTAATTTCTATTCGATGTGCATGGATGGGCTAGATAATCATTTTAATCGTATTGAAAGGAACGATCAAGGTCTGTACAATGAGTACATTGATGAATGCCTTTCTATCTTTGAGATTCAAGGAAGGCAATCTTAAAGATGACGTTTGAATTAATGCCTGAAAAAGAACTTTGCCTTGCACAGTTATACATACTAAAGCAAATCCCTGAAGTTGGTCCTTTTTATGATGAGTTTAGGTAGAGTACTAATTCAACTCGTCATGGCACAAAATTCATAGAATGGTTTACGTTACATGTGCAACAATTAAAGAAAACCAATGACCCTCGATGGATAGAAGATTTCGACACATTAGTGTAGAGCCCATTGAGACATGTTCATTATCATTCAGGATATATAATTAATGGGTTTAGATTTAGAAAGAAAGTTATTGATGATGCGAAATCGACACAACTTTCTGGTGTTATACTTAAATGCAATTTACAATCTGGTTGCGATGGTTATTATGGACAAATTACTAACATTGTTGAGATCAGCTTCACTCATGACCGTCGAGTTGTCCTTTTGAAATGTGATTGGTTTGATGTGTTCAAAGAAAATACAGGTTTTCAATTAGATCCACGTCATGGGTTTATTAGTTTGAATAAGAATAGAAAGATTTTATAGACAAGCGAGTCATTTGCACTTGCCATTCAAGTGGATGAAGTCTTTTATGTTGATGACAATGCAAGAAGTGGATGGATCATACCTATTAAAGTAATGCCAAGAGATTACTACAATGTTCAAAATGATGATGAGCCTGTAATGAATTCAGATGCGTATCAAGAGGTTTTCAATGAAGGTGTAGTGGGTCCCAATGTAGTAGATATGGATATTTAAAGACACACTTTTACATTTAAAGGTAATTACTTCTACTTAGAATTTTTGTACATTGTAAATATATATAAATGTTATTATTTTTTCATTTATAGTTTCTTCTTTATATAAATGCTATTAACGTTTTGTTATAACATTGTAGATGCCAAGGACGCGATTTAAGAGAAGGTTACCAGAGCTAGAGCCTATAGAGGATGTTGCTAACCTTGGGACTACTCACTCGACTCTTCTAGGACATAAGGGTCAGGAGATAGAGAATTAGGATCCTCAGATATCCGAAATTCCTAGGCAAGCTGAGACATCTAATGGTATACTACTATTAAACCATTTATTATTTTTCATATCAACTTTGGATATGAATTGATAACATGCATAATTAAGTGTAATAACATGCAAAATTTTTGTATAACATGCATTTAAAAATGTTGCCTCAATGTTTTTCCTTTGCTAAAGCTTCTTAGAACAAAGTTCCTAATCTCATTTTTCATGTTTGTGAATAATACTTTATCTCAAATTAGCTGTTGGGAAGCATGTCTCCATATTCGAAATCTTCAAATATGTCCAAAACTGCCCTGCTTACTTGGTTCCAAGTATATTAGAAAAAAAGACTAACTTACAGTCGATAATATATTCTAAAAGTATTAGAGCATATTAGACTAACTTGGAGCCAAATCATATTAAAATAACTTACAGTGGATAATCTCATGTGTGATGCTAATTTCAAGGGTATGTGATAAATATTTCTTCAATTGTTGGTGCTGAAATATGACATTATGACATTGGCGTTGGGACAATATGACATTAGAGTTAACTCCATAGTACCAGGTATATTCAAATCCGAATATACCTGACCAAATATATCATTCCTTGACCAAAAGAAATTCCTTTAAATCAAATTATTACTGCTCACTATGCCCTACACTACTCCCATCCCAATGTGATAGATTCTGATTGATCCATCTTTGAAATATCTAGCCCTTCTTCCTGCTGATGTATATAATCACATTATCCGTGGGTTCAAGTGTCTCTGCAAATGCCCCTCTTTGAAGATTGGAGAGAAATGAGAAATTTATAGGGGGAGAGTCCTCCTTGCATCTAAATGAAGTTACCCCATTTCTCCATCTGGGAGACATGGTGGATCAATTCTCTACCAATGACTTGATTAATGAGGTATGGAACTAAGGTCCAAGAGCTATTTTTCTCTTCCTTGTTCCTTCTTAAAGATCTTAGAAGAATTTTATCCTTACAAATGGACCCAGATTTATGAAAGCTGATGTTCTTAGCTGCATTTATCTTATGAGATGCATGATTAATCTGCCTATAGGTCACTTTTTTTTTTTGGTCAATATACCAAATCTGCTGATGAAATTTCTTGTTGGGTAGACCAAATCTGTCTATAGACCAAATGTTCCTTGACCAGATCTGTTGATGAAATTTTCTTGTTCCTTGACCAAATCTGTCTGTAGACCTATGAAATTTCTTGTATGCAAGGCTTCTGCTTGTAGCAGCTCTCTGTTGATGCTACATAACTAATGTGGAATGCAAACAAAATGTCAAGCCTGCCCTATAAATACAACTCCACTCTGCATTGGGGATATTCCATGTTGCAACCAATAGTTTTGTACCCACTAACCCACCAGTGAACAACCAATCAAAAAATTGAGTGGCTCCTAGTTCCTCAAAACTGTAAACTTTCATTCCAAAATCAATCTTTCTTTTAACCTAGGAAAATGGCCATGTTTGCAACCAACGTTGCTACAAGAAATTTGTGTCCCATCCTCCTCTTTGTATTAACCATCTCGCATAATAGATTAACAATTTCACCATTTGTCAACCTTTCAAATACAAAAAAATCATTTGCCAATGTAACAACACAGAACATAAAACATACAGTATGGCCACCCAGCATACTTCCATTTGAATCTCTATCCCAGATAACTTGAATCACGTACCTAAAATATGTTGGAAGCCTTGATGAATTCGATGATAGCTTGGACAGCTACTTCTTTGGCTTCACTCATTGCAAGAACACCGTCCACATAAAATGTAGCTAAATACTTGGAAAGAAAGTGGAAATAATCCTTGCTGAAGATGAAAATCAAAGACAAAAAAACACTATTTATGTTTGAAAATGGAGAGACAAAATTATCAAAAAAATGTGAATATACCTTTTGTTTTCTTTCAAAATGTTGGCAATAGTAAGGTACAGATTCCTTTGATCCGGCTTTTCTATTTTCCATTCCTTGAAAAAACTTTCTATCTTCTTAAGAGTAGGTATGATACTTTCGGTAATTTTAGCACTAGTTGCCAAATCCAAAGCCTTCATATAAATGTAAAACTTGCCATAATGATTATCTAGCAGTTGTACAAATTAAACAAGCTGGAGAAGGAGAAGGAGAAGGATCAGAATACAAAAACCACCAGCTTAAAAAAGTATGACTATTCATTCTCATTACATTTTCAGCCTCAAAGAAGCCTTGTCGCTTGGTTGTTGGATAAGCTTCACGGATACAAGCTTTGCCATCTCAGAATTCTGCTCCAATCCAAAACTCATCCAACTTTTTCACTTAGATATTGCACTAACTCTTTCTCTCAAAAACAAAAGAAATTGCATAACTCAACAGGTGTTGCAATTCCAATATCAAAGGCATCCAAAACACTCATGTCAAACCCTTAAAACTTTAAAGTTTGTAGAAACATCCCAATGAAAACACATCTGAATATAAATTCCTAATACATTCATCATTTGAAAAACATGCAATACGTTCATCATTTGCCAAAATGCAACATGAGGCTTTCAAGCCTGATTTTTCTTTATGGGCATTCTATACAGCACCCCACCTGCTTTACTACATGATGAAAATTCATCCCTACAAGCACGAGAAAGAATAAACAAGACAAAATTGTTTTACTAATACTAAGCTTAAGTCTGTTTTGTCCTTCAAAATTTTTTACCAGGGAATGGGATAATTCCCATAGTAGGATATACTAAAAAGGGCTTGTCATTAAAATAACACGTCATATTTTAATATGTTACAGCATGACATGTTAGAGGGTGCACTCAATGCAAGGACTTTCAGAATGCAAATTTGGGAGAAAGGATTAAAGTTGATATTTGTAGTGGCGGTCAGGCAATAAAGAAACCTAGTTTCATTAGTATGCTTGGGCACCTTGTTCATGCACACATTCCATTTGCATCATTTGATTGGAGGAAGGTGGAGCAATGTTATAAGGATAATCTTTTAAGAGAGTTGGCGGTAAATCCTATTAATTTGTCATTTAAATTTATGTTTAGTTCGTATATTACTAACATGATGTTTATTATGTAGGGGATTTTTGATTGGGGGAATTGCCCAATTGTGAAAGCAGCCATACTCAAAAGAGCAGGGAAGATGCATAATAATTGGAGGGCAGAAATGAAAGAAAAGGTAAAGATACATTTACATCTTCAAGTATATAACTTTGAAAGTAATTGCTAAGTAGTTTTACATTTGAAAAATAGCATTATGATACACATGAAACATGGGAGGAGGTAGTGGCTGATGTACCTGAAGGCATCGATAAAGATTAATGGAGGACAGCATTTGAACATTGGATGACACCGTAAGTGATGGTAAATTTTATAACCATCATTTATACATATATTCTATCCTTACAAATAATTAAATTTTATTGTGGTATTGTTCAGGATCAATCGGAAAAGAATAAGACAAATAGGGCCAAAGCTCCTGGTCCTACACATGTTCTGGGAAGAAAGAGTATAGATCAAATGAAACATGATTATGTGAGTTTATTAACTAAACACATTTTCATATGATTAAGGATTATAATAACAAAGTTATCTTCATTTTTTTTTCAGTATAAAAGTCGCAATGGTGATACACTTGATCGGGTCAGGACATATGAATATTCAAGAACTAAAGTTGCTTCAGATGGCTCTCAATCTTGGTGTCATTCGACATATCAACAAAATCATGTAAGTATTAACATTCATTTACATATCCTAATCGATTTTTCATTTAATAGCAGATGTACCTGGAAAAGGTCTAACAATCTTTAGAAGCTTCCTAAAAAAGGTCTTAGAACCAAATTCAAACACAGTAGCTCATATTAGTTGAATTTGCTTAAGTTATTTATTTTAAGTACCAAATTTTTTATCTTCATGGACTTACCCATAAGGAATTGATTTAAGTTTTCATAAGGATCAAGTGATTAGCATCATGATGATGCTTAACAAACTTCAAGTAATTATTGATATCCTTGGGATCAACTCCACATCCAAACCTCACACATTCTAAAAGTTAGCTAACATTAAATGTTAACACCCTACTAAGCATAACCTAGAAGAATCCTCAACAAGTCCCTATGTCCACTCCTGCCTCTTGCCTTTTGCCAAAGGATTCTGCGCAATAATTCTTTGTTTGATAGGTTGAGAATGTGATAACTTCTATTAATCCTAGGCAGGATGAGAATGTGATAACTCCTTCTAAGAAGTAATTTTGATTCAATATTTTCACCTTAGGAAACTTAATATACAAACCCAAAGGTTGGTGCATCATATCAATGACTATGTATAGGGTCTCCCAATTGAGTGGTCTAAGCTCTAGATTTGAGGCAACAAGGAAATTCACATAACACTCAAGTTAAGGACTGACATATGAGGCTGAGATGGCCACAAATCGATTGTGCACTTGGATCATGCTTCTCCTACTTCCCAAGTGTAAGACAATTCAAAGGATCATAGAAAATACAAAAATTATTGCATTGCTAATTATTTATAGCCTAAAAATCCAATTATTACATAAATGTCTTGGAGAAAAATGGAAACAAGGAAGGGGGCTTAATGCAAATAAGTTGCGAGTACAAATGATTTCTATGGTTTATCAAATTTCCCAATGTTAGGAAGTAGTGGGGTTTGAAATAAAATGCTATAATAGTAGAGATAGGTGTGAAATAGAAAAAAACTGGATCAAACTAAGTGGTTGATAGAAGCTCCTAACTTGCTCTGAGTAAACGAAATAGTAATATAACGATCTCAAATGCATCAGCTTTCAAGATTGTGGCAATTTGAGCCATAATTGGAGCAAGAGTAAGTAAATCCTAATCCAATACTGCATACAATGTATTCTAAGCACAAATGGCCAATCTGGTGGTTTCAATGAAATTTCAGTAACAAGATATGCTCTCGTAGTTTATTTACCATAGCCATAGTACCAGAAATTCCACATCGAAGTCAAACACAACTTCCTGAGAAAGAAGACACACCCAGCAGGTTACTTGCAACGAAGTTGTGCAACAAAGTCGAATCAGCAGGTCACAGCAAGTGTGGGGTGGGATGGTTGTTGTGGGCTGCTTCGGAGATAGCAGATCATAGGAAGATGGCATAGAGACAGTTCAGCAAGGCACAACAATGGTCATCCTAATTGGAAGTGTAGTGGTTGTTGTCTACCACGGGATGGAGAACTGGAGTAGCATGGTATCACTTGGGTTGGCAGTGAAGGCACTGCTACCATGTAGAGGTTGGTGTGGAATTCAAGGTTGAAAATGGGTCGGCTAGGGCTAGGTGGACTAGATGGAAGTGAACGGAGGTGGCAGGCCATGATGGAATGAGCTAGTGACACCGTTGATGGAGAGGGTGTCGATGTAGCGATTGGCAAGAGGCAGAAGGTTAGAATCATTAAAGCATTATGCGCTGTAGGGTATGATTAGTGTTGATTCAAGTAGGAGATTAGATGTATATCCGTCGGAGAATGGACGGGAAACCAAACTAGTGTTTCTTCATCTTCAAGCAATCTACAGCCATATCATCAAATTTTTTTGAGTATTAATTTACCTATGAATAATTAAATTTATAGCCCATATTTATCTATTTTTTATGCATAATCACTAGCTAGAGGACCATTGTTGTATAATGCATGCGTAACATATATACTCATGCATATTCATAGTACATGCATCAAGAAATTCATTATCTATCTAGATCACTTCCAACACTAATGTATGCTGACTTTCCATAGAACTACCCTACATCAATTCTTGTGTCTAGAAAATGAAAAATGGACAATATTTCTTACAATACATCCAAGAAAAATGGACAATTCATGTTCCCTTCCTTGCAATATAGTTACGCAAGATCATCAGCCAAGATTCATATCAGAACACATCCAAATTGTTAGGATAATATTTCTTGTCTAAATATTGTTTCCAAAATTTTGTTGCCTCTAAATTTATATAGGTAGTAGTGTTTACTTTATTTCTTGCCTCTAAATTTTGTTGTTTGTGTTACAAAAATGAAGCTCACATGCAGGAGTTATAATGTTTTGTTTCTGATAATTTAGTTTTACTCCAAAGTTATATTAAATAATATATTGACTAGCATTTTTTAAATTAGGAGCGAATGACACAACTCATGACTCCGGTAGAGAGTGGTAGTGAATGCTCATCAACACCGATGACTGCAGAGGATGCATTTAGAACAATACATCTAAAAGAGCATCCAGGTCGTGTCCTATGTGGTGGAGCAGGTGCCACTATTAGTAGCTAGTATGGTAGAAAAGATGGAGTGTCACAAAAGCAACTTAACAATCTCACGACTCAGGTGGAAAATCTTGCTACTCGGGTGGAGGAACTTCGTGAAGATAGAAAGGAGCATAAAGAATTAATAGAAAAACAAAATCAGAAGATTGACCGGCTATTCGATCTTATTAGTACATTTGTTGAGCGTAGATCCATAGATTGATTTATCTATGTTGAAAACTATGTTGGAAACTATGTTGAGAAATTGATGTTCTAAAACTTTTATGCATGCTATACTTTCATAAAATTGATAAAAATAAATAAAAGTGAAATGCGAATTTTTCAAAACCAAACATTCGCCTCCCCGTGTTCTACTCGGGACTCACTTTTCGAGTTTCGGTTCTAAATTTTATCTGATCGACGCATTTTGCGAGCTACAACGACAGATCCTCCAAACCCAGATTTCTATCACGTGAAGCATGCCCTAATCATTTTAGTGCCGTTGTCAGGGAGGCAACACTCTTTGTTTTATTTTTTCGTGTTTCTCAGCCTTACCTAACTTCTATCTCAGTTTTTCTCTGATCTTACTATGGTTGCAGGTACTCATCTGAGGCAGGCCAGGGCGGTTAGATAGGAGAAAAGTGTGGATGAAGGTTTTGTAAGTTTATCCCCACCACCCCCACCCTAGTTTTCATTCCATAACCTAATAACTCAAACCCAAATCAACTTAGGTGCTTGCATAAACCCTAGGGTAGATTTTGGTTGTTTGATTGTCACTCCACTCACCTCACCCACCCATATATATAAAAAATAAAAAAAAATTCTTCTCTTGTGGGATTTAACTGAAAGCTACACACTTAACACCCATAACTTCTTATCCTAAGGCGTACAATCACTTTGATTCTACCACTTAACTGAGATCTAACCTGTGGACTCGGTACACTTCAACTCAATACACATAAGTGAGTAGAAATATGAATAGGTTAAACATTCTTGTGTGCCTTAACTAAGTGGTGCAACAGGCCAATCGATTGAGCTGTTTGGGCCCCACCACTCAATTTAAAACTGATCCATCAAGTAGCTTGCCTCTTAAGGTTGATTTTTAGGACTGAACCAGGCACTTCACATTTTATTTTTAATTTTTAAAGGAATATATCTACACCCGTGTTTTCAAAACCTAGAGTATTCTACTGAACCCTGATTGAACAAACCTAAAGATTAAACCCTAAAAGCTACTAAACAAGGTTGAACCTTAAAAGACACATCATCAAATAACCTTGTTTGTAAACCCTGGTTGTGCACGCACACACATTTGAATCAATTAGTAAGGGCACAACCGAACTAAAGGGCCCATCACATTCCAAGAGCATAACAACCCAAGCCTAATTAAAATTAAGTAGACGTTGACCTTAAGGATTGATTCGCTCTTCGGGGCTTAGACTGAGATTTTTTTGGATTAATCTGATTCTGCCAGTCCATCTGGTGTCTTGCTAGGGGAGCAGCGTCAAACGACAGTGGCTGGGGGGTACACTAGGAATCGAAGGTGCAAGCCAAAGGAAGAACCTTCTCCTCAGTCCCTCCTTCTAACTGGTTGGATTGACTGGATAAAAGTAGACCAAATTGTTTATAATCTCAAGACCGGTCCTGGGAGTCTGTAAGTCTTTAGGCTAACCCACCTAAGGACAAGGTTGATTGCTTGTATTGCAGGGCTCATTTCTTTCTACTAATTTCCCTCCTATTCTACCATGTATCCTTCCACATCCTACACTCATTTTCCATCCTACCCTCCTACCAACACTTATCCCTAGGATGATTACTACCCCAACTTAACTTGTAATTACCCATCCACTAGCTGGGATAACTTTGATTGGGGATATGAATCCGGACCTCAGTGTCTAAGGCCTAACCCTGGACAACAAGACTATGATTACTATCTTTCCTAGAGCTACAATGATTATAGATCTTTATCCTTTGATCACCAAACCAACCTGATCTACAATCAGGAAGGATATAATGATTATAACACCTACCCTCCCCAGTATTCCACTGAATATAGGTCGCCACCATCCTTTAAAGAACCCGACACGACCAACTATCAGGGAGGGACCCAAGAACCTCGATATCTTGACTCCCCTAGATCTAACTCAAACCCACCTAAACCTGAACCGAACCATTCGATTTAGGTGAACCAGATCCAGGATAGGGTGTTGGCTAATTTGAGGAACACTATACGATCTTTAGAAGCTCAGCCAACACCATGCACTGAAGCATTGGAGCCTATGATCAAAATGATCTATGAACTTAATAGTTCTCTATTAGATTTGGTCCAAAATGTTAGGGATAGGGACCTGGGTGAGTTTCTTCTTGGGAAATTAATGAGGTTGAGGATGAAATTTGTGGTTACCCTAGTCAAATCTTGGGATGATTCTCAAGATGAACCCCCTTCAGGAGAGGTAATGTCAGAACCTGCTCAGGCGTTTGTCAGGGGGGATACATTCTCTAAGACCGGGGATGACCAGGTTGGGCTAGAGCAACCCATTGAGGATGAATCGATTGATTTACCCAAGATCCTCGAGATAGGGAGCGAGGAAAAATATGTCTCTTTGAACCAGGAAATGACAATTGATTTTGAGACATATATAAATGAGGATCATGAATTCTTTGATTCGGTGGGTGAAGAATCTCTTAGTGAAGTCTCACTTGAGCATAAGGAAGATGATTTTAGTGAGACAAACGGGCTTGAGGAATCTGATGAACCATTTGATAGCCCATTCATTGAAGATTTGGATTCGATTAGGGCTAACTTGGAGGACTTGAATCCTCATTTACTAGAAAATTCACTCAATAGCCCCATTCCTCAACCACACCCCGAAAGGATTGATTTGATTTGGAAATCATTATAATTCTGAGTTAGCCACAATTTATGGACTTGGGTAAATCATTTGGGGTGAATGATATGCTAGACGTCCCGAAGCCTGAGCACTTGATGTTGGAGGATAGAAATGTTGAAATGAAAATTTGGGAGGTTAATTCTGATGGAAAAACAAGTTTGGATATAAGGGTTCCTGTTGACCTGAAACCACCTATCTTCTATCAAGACCCTTACGATATCTTTCACGTGTGACCCAAGCTTGGAATAATTGACTATCTTCCTGAATTATAAGTGGACACTCGATTTTAATGAATCAGATCAACTTGTTGTCCGACACTTTGGTCGTGGGTTGCACACCACAAAACCACAGGGTTGATCCCGCAAACACAATAATCTTAGGTTCTGGGTGATTTTCATCCAAAACCTTAGAACAACTTGACCCTGGGGCATGGGTCTGCACTATAATTTGGTCCACGTCTATGGACATTTTCTACTAGTAGGTATGAGGATCAATATTTTTATTTTGACTTTAACCTGCACTTGTGAATGCTCAAATTCTTCTTTGTTTGTATATTATGCCTAGCTGAAGGCATTAAACTTAGCGCGTGTGTATACTCTCTTCTCTCTGCGAAGCTGACCGAGTTGTCATGAAATTCAGGTGATATTCTGTTTACTCTACCCTTTTCATGTCTTTATTTTTACAATGAGGACGTTGCATCATTTAGGCATGGGGGGTGGAAACTTTATCTTGAAATCTTTTTGTTAACTCCATAGAATTTCTTTTAGTTTCTTTTAAAAAAAATTGAAAATTCAAAAAGATAAAAAAAAGAAGAATTAGGAGAAGAGAACTTAGGCATTTGGAAGTTATTAACTTTAGGAAATGATACGATAGGACCTAGACAATTAGACTCTTCAGGTCTTCGAGCTTAATTAGCTTGGGTGTCCACTCGAATGTGGACTTAGTCTCGAGTCCTCGCCAAGTAATTCTATTTTAACTGGTCAATAAATTGGGGTGATAAGTATACGACTTACTAACCCGCCCTCTAATTTTAGGGGACTTTAAGCCTAAGCATCTACATGCTTTTTGGCACCGACTCACTTTTCAGCGGTTTCCATGGAAATTGGGTAGCTAATGAACTGTCTAGGGTGGTATGGCTAGCAAGTTATTGGTGGTAACAGCTCATCGGCCTGTTGTCCAGAGCCCAGCCATAAGACCATTTTCTTTGTACTGCCTTTAGGTAAATCTTAGATCAGGGAAGCTACCTACTTAAAAAAAAGAGAGAGAGAAGAAAAGAAAAAAAATAGAACAAGGGAGAAAATAAAAAAAAACTAATAAAACCACACTTCACCGCACAAGTATGGTTGGCAAGTTGCTGTGGGTAATAGCCCATTGGCCGGTTGTCTAGAGCCCAGCTCACAAAAATGCACAATAATTCCAAAACACTTAGAGAAGAAGCGGGGAAACAGAATAAACCGGGGAGATACACACTGGGTTAGCCCTTGTGTTGACCCCATAAATAAAAGAAGTAGGGAGAAAGCTACCATTCGAAAAGATAAACCTCTAGGCAAGGTCACCTAGGGTCGTAGAAACCCGAAGTCCATTTTAACGGCCGCCTAGTGAGTCTTTCACTCTTTTCACTAGATGCTTAGCACATAGAGTCCTTTTCGAGCCTTGGGTGGGTTAAGTAGCCGTAAAAAGTTATCCCGACACTCTCAAACTCCAAAAGTCCAAAAACATAAGAAAAGAAGAAAAACAAAAAAATGTATCTCCCCTTTTCAAATAAGGTGAGGACTTGGGCGGTCTGCATTCTGGCAGACACCCGGGTACTGTTGAGTTTTTGTTCTTTAGGACCTTAGTTGAAATTTTCTATTGTTAATAAATGACTTAGGCTTAAACGATGTAATCCTAATTTTGATTTTATACATAGCATGTAGTTTAATTTTGCTAGGGACTAGCAAAAGATAGGCATGGGGGTATCAAAATGATTAGGGCATACTTTGCGTGATAGAAATCTAGGTTCGGAGGACTCGTTGTCGTAGCTCGCAAAATGTGTCGATCAGAAAAAATTTATAACTAAAACTTGAAAAGTAAGTTCCGGGTCGAACACGGGGAGGCGAACGTTTGGTTTTAATAAATTTGCATTTTGCTTTTATTTCTTTTTTATCATTTTTATCTTTAATTTTCTTGGTATTTTTATTATCAAGCAAGCGATTAGGTCGATGAAATTTTATCTAGCTAATCTACTTGCAAAAATATATGAGAGAGAGAAATAATCATGGATTTTTAATTAAATGCTTTTTTACAACTAAGAAAGCGAGAAAGATTACACTACGAAAGCGAAAAAGATAGAAAGAGGTGAGAGAATCCCCCTCGATGGTTGCTTGGAGGACGACTCGCTTTGACATCACCTGGAGGAAGGTGGTGAGGAGCTGGACGAACGAGGATGGAGCCGGAGGATGGAGGGCATGGCAGGATGCTGTCGCGGTGGGAATCTTCTTCCCAAAAGGCTGTGAGAGGACGGCCACGGGATGCTCCATGAATGGGGATGAGGGGAGGGAACAAATATTTGATTTCTACTCTAGAGGAGCATCCTGGGCTTGGGACAAGCTCTCTCTAGAGCCTTGGAGGTGGTGAGAGAAAGAAAGGAAGAGATGGTTTGGAATGGTGGTGGGTAGGTCCTTTTATAGTGGAGAAAGAACAAATTCGCATCTGGGTCATTACTAATGTCCGTAAACGTCACTAAAGATCCCTGCAGCTGTTGCTAAAGATCCGCCCTTCAATTCCTCTTGCTCGTGCATGAAGACCATTAGTGACAGTTGCAAGCGTCACTAAAGACCTACCCTAAATGTCACTAGAAAAATTGCTCAAATCTAATTGAGGGGGCTGCGAGGATTCGAACTTACACCCCTTCTTTGGGTGCAACACTTGAGACAAATAAACTATGGAGGTCTTTATGTCAAGAAGACCTCATAACCATTTAAGAGACGTGGTACGCCTATAGACGTTGGATGAAGATCCAATGGCCCAGATCTAATGGTGTGGATGGGAGAGGCTTAGGCGGTTGTTGCTGGCCGGTGTTGTGCGGCGTAGATGGCGCCACGTGGCACCATCTAGGTCATCCATCTTCTTTCTATTACAGAGGGTGCCACAGTGCTCGTATTGAGTTGATTTCCATGCTGCCAAGCTGCAATCATCGCTCCAGATCCATCTGTATGGTCAGATTTTTCATCCGAAGCCCATAAGGATGTTGCATTGGCCCCCTAGCTGTTGATCTTCCTTGGACTTCAAATGATGCTACGGGATTCCAATCTAGACGATTTTGGAGGCGTTAGACTCCGATCGTCGTCCTGATCAAATTTGTACTATCAGATTATCCATCCCCCTAAAATAAATCTTCTTCCCTCTTGGCCATAAAAAGGATGTAATTAACCTAAAATATACACAACTACTCTAAATGCAGGATGATGCATGCTATGCAATATTTATAACATGAAATGTAAATCTAAGCCTAGGAACATGCATGAATAGGCATTTTAACATAAATAGATGTGTCCACATCAGTGGATAACAGCCCATTGGCTGGTTGTCCAAAGCCCAGCTCATAAAAAAGCATAAATACTTCCCAAAACACTTTGGGAAGAAGTGGAGAAGTAGAATAAATCGAGGAGATATACACTGGGTTCACCCTTATATTGACCTCATAAAAAATAAAAAAAGTAGGGAGAAAGCTACCAATCGGAAAGATAAACCATTAAGTAAAAACTCTTAAGGTCACCTAAGCTCGTAGAAACCTAATGTATGTTTCAATGGTCGCCTGGTGAGTCTATCACTTTTTCACGTTAAGATGCTTAGAACTTGTAGTTCTTTTCGAGTCTTGGGTGGGTTGGGTAGTCGTAGAAAGCTGCTCCAAAACTCTAAACTCGAAGATTCAAAAAATTAGAAATGAAGAAAAAAACATAAAAAAATGTATCTTCCTTTTCAAAATAGGGTGAGGACTTGGGCGGTCTACATTTTGGCAACCACATGGACACTGTTGGGTCTTCGTAGTTTAGGACTTTAGTCAAAATTTCCTTTTGTTAATAAATAACTAATGCCATAAGAGATTGAGGCCTAATTCTATTTTTATACATAGCATTTAGTTTGATTTTGCTAGGAATTAGCAAAAGATAGGCATGGGTTTATGATGTTGACACATCCATGTAGGATAAAATGCAGATTTATGCATGTTCCTAGGCTTAGATATGCATTCCATACTATAAATATTGCATAGCAGGTATCATTCTGCATTTAGAATAGTTTGTATAAAGTTTGGGTTAATTCATGTCCTTTTATGGCCAGGAGAGGAGATTTATTTCGGTGGATCAGATTAACGATCCAACCGTACATATCTAATTAGGACAATGATCGGAGTCTAATGCCTCCAAAATTGCCTTGATTAGACTTCCGTAGCACCTTATGAAATTCGAGGAAGATCAACGGCCAAGGGACTAAGTGACACAATTCGATGCTTCAAATGACAAATCCAACTACACGGATGGATCTGGATCGATGATCGCTACCCAATAATGTGAAAATCAACCTGATCTGACATCCGTGCCGTCATCTACAAAGCAAAGAAGATGGACGACCAGAATGATACCACGTGGTGCCATCCCAGCCGCCCAAATCCACCCTCAACAGTCGCCCCTCTTCAAAGGTGCCTTCCCTCGCGAGATCTAGGCCATTGGATGTCTATCCAATAGCTCTGGTGGAGCCACATTGCCTCTCTCCCCACAACATACACTCTTCAAGAGCTCACAGCTGTTGGATCTTCATCTAATGGCTGCAAGAGATCGAGCTTCGGTTGGTCTTCATGATAATCCACGACGATGGCGCATTGGTGATGTGTGGCACTCTCAAAGAGAGGGCGTGCGTTCAAAACTTGCTACACCCCCTCTTAGCACAATAAGTGCGAGCAATCAATTGAAGCCACGCGATCTTCATCAAGTAGTGCAAACTCGCCACACAACGCATCGAATGAGCTCGAATGCGACCGCATGGGAACACGCGATTTGACAGACGGGCGACCCTTCATCTCATGTGCAATCTAAGCACGTGATCTCCACGCATCCTCGGCTGCACAATCTCGATCTGACGACTCTCCTCCAACCATGCCTCAGCAGCTGTGCAGCAAACGCATGCGTGAGCACCAACGGTGGTGTGCACGAGCTTCAGCAATGTTTAGGGTGAATCTTTAGCAACGTCTTTGGATATCACTAAATATCCCATTCATGAATTGTCTTCTCACCTCCACTATAAATGGACCCCTACCCCTCCCATTCTTCTTCATCTCTTCCTTTCTCTCCCTCACCACCTCCAAGGCTCTAGAGAGAGCTTGTCCCAATCTCGAGATGGTCCTCTAGAGTAGAAAATCAAATTATTTTCCTACCTCTCATGCCCCTTCGTGGAGCATCCCGTTGCCGTCCTCTTACCACTTCGAGAAGTAGATCCTCGCCGCTCTGTCGTCCCACCCTCCATCCTCTGATGTCGTTCTCCTTCATCCAACCTCTCACCACCTTCATCCGAGTGACGTCAGAGAGAGTCATCCTCCATGCGACCGACGAAGGGGACTCTTCTCACCTCTCTCTATCTTTATCGCTTTCTAGTGTAGTTGTTTATCTGTAGCAAACTCTAATTAGCAATATATTGATGTTTCTCTCTCTCTCTTTTATTCTGCTAGAGTAGCTTAGAATAGATAACAAATATTTTGCTTGATATTCTATCTTATGAAATACCAAAAAAAAAAAAAGATAAAAACAACAAAAATAAACAAAAAACAAAATGCGGATTTCACAAACTAAACATTCGCCTCCCTTTATTCGATTCGGGACTCACTTCTTGTTTCGGTATAAATTTTATCTGGTAGCGATTTTTGCGACTACGACGATGGGTTCTCTAAAACCCTAACTTTTCCTAGCCAAAACATGCTCACCAATAGTAAATGACAGAGGGCTTTCTGTTGATCTTCTGACCCAAAATAGCCCCGACCACATAATTAGAAGCGTCTGTCATGATCTCAAATGGGGCTGTCCAGACCGGTGGTTGTAGCACCGGAGCACAAGTGACTGCCATTTTTACTAAATCAAATGCCTTGTGGCATGATTCATCAAAATTGAATGACGTGTCCTTGGCTAGAAGTTTGCTTAAAGGTCGAGTAACCTTAGAAAAGTCCTTAATGAACCTCCTATAAAATCCTACATTACCAAGGAATGATTGGATTTGTTTAACAGATGTGGGAGGTGGAAGTTTGGAGATAGCATCTACCTTAGCTCGATCAACCTCAATTCCTCTCTTAGAGGCTGCATGACCTAAGACGATGCCTTCTTGTGTCATGAAGTAACTCTTCTCCTAGCTAAGGACCAACCGTGTTTTGATGCATCTCTTAAGGATCAATTCCAGGTTAGCCAGGAAAGACTCAAATGAATCTCCAAAAATGGAGAAATCATCCATGAATACTTCCATGCAATCTCCCACCATGTCTAAAAAGATGGCTAGCATGCACCTTTGAAAAGTCGCAGGTGCATTACAAAGCCCAAACGGTATTCTACGGAATGCAAAGGTTTCGAAGGACATGTGAAAGTTGTCTTTTCCTGGTCGTCGGGATGGATAGGGCTTGGTTATATCTCGAATATCCATCCAAGAAACAGAAATACTTTTGCCTGACTAATCTTTCAAGAATTTGGTCGATGAAGGGTTGAGGGAAATGATCCTTTTTCGTGGCTATGTTCAGTTTCCTATAATCAATACAGACTCTCCAAGAGGAAGCTAAAAGAGTCGTGATAGATTCTCCTTTCTCGTTAGTCACAACGGTAATCTCGACTTTCTTGGGAACATTTTGCATGGGACTAACCTAGGGACTATCTGAGATCGAGTAAATGATTCCTACATCAAGCCACTTGATGATTTCTTTCTTGACCACTTCTCGCATATTGAGGTTCAGTCTCCTCTGCATCTGGCGAGAAGGGCAGGATCCATCTTTCGTAAAAATCCAATGATTACAATAAGATGGCTTGATTCCCCTAAGGTCATGGATGATCCAACCAATTGCCTCCTTATGTGCTTTTAGGACCTTAATCAGTTTCGATTCTTGCTCCTTTGTCAATTTTGCACTAATAATCATAGGGAGCATTTTCTTGGATCCTAAGAACTCATATTTCAGATTGTCAAGCAATGGTTTCACTTCAAGCTAGGACCGGTTCAAGATGGAGGGTAAGGAGGATGATGATGAAGATTCATCAGGATGATCCAATGGAAGAGGTTGGGCGTGAACAAAATCAGCAACCTCTTCAGGGTGTGGCAGGTTTGCTACGAAGGGTTGTGGGTTAGGTTCATTGGTGTGGGAGGAATTCTCAAGAATGATAACAGCCATACAAGTCTCAAGATTTAAATCATCATCCTTGAGTTCCTCAACATATCCACAATCCTCAAATTTGTTTATCGCCTTGAAAATATCGAGTTTCAATTTTTTGTCCCCAAAGGCTATCTCCATACTACCGCTTTCACAGTTGATGTTGGCCTTAGCGGTAGCCAAGAATGGATGCCCTAGAATGATGGGCATGTTCCTTAAGTCTTTAGGTACATCCATGTCAAGGACAAGGAAATCTACGGGAAAGTAAAAGTCCTTAACCTTGATGATAACATCCTCAATAACGTCTTTCGGGTTCGTGACCGAACGGTCCGTAAACTGCAGCATTACTGAGGTCAGCCTGAGTTCACCTAATTCGAACTTTTCATAAAGAGAAGTCGGAATTAGGTTTTTGGATGCACCTAGATCCAAGAGTGCCCGGTCAAAAGTGTAATCCCCGATAACACATGAAATCAAAGGGGCACCTGGATCTCTCTTTTTCTTAGGGAGGTAATAAAGGATGACAAAACTAGCCTACTCAGAGAGTATCACCTTCCTTGGGGTTGATTCTCTCGGCTTACACTTTTGAGAGCATAAATCCTTCAAGAATTTAGCATAAGCCAGAATATGCATAATAGCATCAAGGAGCAAGATATTGATTTTGACATTCTTGAATATATTCAAGAGCTCCTCATTGCTATCAACAGGCTTCTTCTTCTTCTTGGATTTTAGCAAGGCTTCAGGAAATGGGACATGAGAAAAATCATTAGATTCGGGGTCTTGAGCTTTGGTTTCTTCTTCAATTTTCTCCTTTCCTTTCTCAAGCTCTCCAAGGTTTGATTGACTAGAAGATGGAAGTTTAGGATCCTGGGTTTTCCTTCCACTCCTCAAGGTAACGGAGTTTGTAGTAGCATACAGGTTTGGATCTTGGGGAGGGTTAGGAAAGATCGAAGGGGCTTGATTAGCCAAATATCCAGGATTGGATGAAGAAGTAGAAGAAGAACCCTGCTTAACCACCTGAGCATGTGCATATGGGTTCCTCTGATTCTCGTACCCTTGGGCTCGATTGCCCTGATTTTGTACATTACGAGGGTTGGGTATGAGTTGAGATGGTAGAGACCCGGGATGATGAATATTAAAAATGAGCCTAGATTGCAAGTTATCCAGTGAGGTTTTCATTTGCTGCATGAGCTGGAGCATGAATCCTTGCATTTTTATCATTTAACGGTTCAAATTAGCTTGCCCTGTGGGTTGACGAGCATTCCATGTTGCCTGATTGAGCTGATTGGGGGGCAGCTGAGTGTATACGTGATCCTAACCCATTGGTCTTTGCGGTACATAGTTGTTAGGTCAGATTTGGGTCTGTTACCCCGGGCTTTTCCAGGAGAAGTTAGGGTGGTTCCTCCAACTTGGATTATAAGAGTTAGAATATGGGGTTAACCTAACATTCTCTTGTACAGCATACACATCCTCATAGGGTGAGGATGGCAGGAAAGAAGGAGAGGGATCAGAGAAACTGGGATCAAAGGCCCCAGTTTGGAACCTGTAGGGTTCCGAGTAATGCTGGCTCACAGGTTGAGCCGCTTCCAATTGATTTACGAACTTCCGTCTAGTAAGAGCTCATGAAGAATGGAATCCCAAATTTTGGGATTGAGTGGATCTAGAAGAATTTGCAGAGTTTCCAGCCATCCACTCTTCCATTTTTTTTGTAACCAGGTCCACCTTATCAAGTTTGTTACAAATTAGTTCCATATCAAATGAATGAGTCGTGGACCTCATTAACATTCGATCTAGGTTATTGGGACCGATGGAAAGTGTCCATGGAGGCATGGTTGATAGAATTTTCACTCATTTCCTAAAACAAATCACGCGCACTATCTGCAACCTTGTTGAGGAAATTGCCACCGCAGGAAGCATCTACATGATTACGAAATTTCTCAGTCAACCCATGATAAAAGATCTACACGAGTTGCCATTTCGGCACCTCATGATGTCGACACTTCCGCAGCAGATCCTAGAATCGCTCCCAGGCACCATGAAGCAGTTCCCCCGACCGTTGGATGAAAGTAGTAATTGCCTGACGCAAGGCATTGGTACGTGCGACTGGAAAGAATTTCTTTAGGAAGGCCTATTTAAGATCATTCCATGTAGCTATCGACCTTCCAATAGTTTGGTACCAACGTACGGCCTTATCCCTAAGAGAGTGGGGGAAAAGCCTCATGATCATTTTCTCATCATCCACGTTTCATGCTTTGGTGGTCTGGACTAAAGTGGTTAAGTCCTCCAAATGGTGAAACGGGTCTTCAGAGCCAAGCCCATGAAAATGTTTGATTAGGATTAACACCTAGGGCTTGATTTCCATGTCACCGGCTGGAATCTGGACATCGGGATGTTCTCCATAATTATAAGGATCATAAAAATCCTTCAAGGGCAGAGCGCCCTGACCTTGCATTCACTGGAACCATGCTTGCATTTGCTACAATTGTTCCAGCTGCCTTTATAGCATCTCTTGCGGATCCTGAGGCAGAGGAGGTGGTTGATCAGCCATAGGATCTATTGGATTAAAATTCAACCTACACCTCCTTGAATGGTCTAAAGGTCCTTCCAAGTGGGGATTCAATGAGCTCCTTCCAAGCAGAAACTAGAAAGGGGTCGGAAGGATTGGAGAATAGAACACTGTAGCACAACAATACATGCCTGTCCTTAAGTTGGGTAGTCTAAGGACCTATTCTCCAAGATAAATTCAAACCACAACATGAATTTTGTGTTGTCCTTAATCTAGAAGCTAGTTAAGTTGGGCTGGTGAAGTAGGTGGAGAGTGTCCCAAAGGCAACTAATTATGCCAAACCCCTGCCTACTTAAGTCGTTTGACAATCAAGCCACCCAACTTAGCACCTTCTGGAAAAGCAGACGTCACAAATTCGCACCACAGTTTGAAAAATACCCTGAAATGGACTGATGAGTTCTAGGGCCAACGTCTACTCAATTTTAGATTAGGCTTGGTATCGTAGTGCTTTTGGAATGTGATGGGCTCTTAAAATGGGTTGTGCCCTTAATGATTGATTGAATGTGTGAGTGAGTGCACAACCAGGGTTTTCAAGCAAGATTATTTGGATGAGTGGATTTTAGATTTCAAATCTTGCTTAAGTAGCTTTTAGGGTTTGAATTAAGGTTGATTCAATCAAGTTCAGGAGGCACACCAAGATTTGCAAACACAGGTGAAGATGGTTTCCTTTGACATCAAAATAAGATGGAGTGCCTAGTACTGACCTTAAATGTTAGCCCTAGTGAGCAAGCTACTTGATGAATTGCTTTTAGATGAAGTGGTGTGGCCCAAACAACTCAAGCAATTAGCCTGATGCACCACTAAATTAGGCACACAAGTGGTTACCTAATCTGATTTCTACTCAATTATGTGTTGATGAGTGTACCGATTCCAAAGATCGAGTTACCGATTGAGTATGCAAAATTAGAAGAGGTTGTGCACCTCTGTGGGATTTTTTTAGATTTTTTTTTATGTGGAGGGTGAGATGGGTGGAGGTGGCAACCAAACAACCAAACTAAGCCTAGGGTTTATGGGAACACCTAAGTTAATTAGGGTTTGAATTAGGGTGATGAAATGAAATCTATGGAGGGGGAAAGAATGGGGCAACACTTACAGTGGTCTTCAACAACACTTTACTCCTTTCTACCTCTTGAAGATTCCTTGTTGGAGAAGAAATAAAAGAGAGCTAGAGAGCAAATAAGTGCGAGAAATGCGAAGAAATAATCGAGATTCATTGCCTCCTCGACAACGGTGCCAAAATGTTGAACGAGATTTTGTACGCTAAAAGATTTGGTTTGAAACACATCATTGTAGTTGTGTAAAAATCCGCCAATTAGATATTTTACTGAAACTCAAAGTGAGTCCCAGGTTGAACACGGGGAGGTTACGCCAATTCTAAATCAACAATTATATTTTTTTGTAATTTTTTTTATAAAGGAAACATTCACAATGACTATAAACAACTAATCTACTTGTAATATAAATAAGAGAGAGAGAGAGAATAACTTTTTATAACTAAGATAATGTCATTACAACTAATTTCTACAACTAGAAAGCTGAAAATCTACTCTAGCGATGAAAAGATAAGGGGGTGAGATGTTATCCGCCTCGACGGTTGCTTGGAGGACGAGTCGGATGGACGACACCTAGAAGGAGAGCAAAGACAGAGGATGGAAGGAAAATCTAGAAGAACCAGGGATAAGGCAGGGCTCTAACATCGCAAGATCCGCCTCTAGAACGGGGGCGAGAGGACAGCTGGCGAGAGCTTCGTGAAGGGGTGAGAAGTGGAAAATTTTGATTTTTAACTCTAACGAAGCTTCCTGTAGCTTGGGAGCACTAGAGCGAGCTTAGAACTTGAGTTCTTAGCTCTTAGAGAGGGAGAGAGATGAAAGAAGGTATGATTTCACAAAGGGGGTGTAGGGTCCTTTATATAGTTGAGGTACAAGGGCAAAAAGGTCCTTTAAAACCTTTAAAATTAATGCAAGGCCTTTAGTAACGGATGCATGTGTTGCTGTAGGCAAGCATTGTTGAAGGCACACATGAAACTTGGACAGCGAGATGAAGATCCAATGCATCACAAGGGGTCATGCCCGCGCCTCTAGGTCTTTTGCTGTTAATGCGTGCATACCAAGCATTGCAGCAACTTGGACATGCCTCAGCCCTTCAATCAAGATCGAAGGGCCAAGAAGAGATCACGCCTGCACTCTTAGATCATGATCAGCCGTTCGACCGTGTGATCAGATGGCTTAAAAGTCGCTTCCTCACGTTGCAAAAAGGGCACGCATCCGATTACATGTCCAATGGGATGTGATCTCACATGTTTTAATTGCATGGCACTCATCACGCCACGTATCCACTCACAACCATCCAATGTCAATCGGACGAGTCAATTGCGCCGTGCCTCACTCGCACCTTCAATTTGAGGTGCTCAGGGGCTCAAACCCACGCCTTTGTCTCCTCGTTGAGGTCTTGACCGCAGCGCTAAGGCTGCCTCTTCATCACGTTTGCATTTTAATGCTCAATCGTTCTCGGCTGTTGGATGAAGATCCAACGGCTAAGGATGTGTGAGCTTTGTCTTCAATAGAGAGGAGAGGCACACTAATAAGCATGCATGATTTCATGATAAAATGCTTATTTATGATAGTTCCTAAGCCTAGCATTGCATTCCATAGTATAAATATTGCATAACATTCGTTGTATTGCATTTATGATAATTTGTGTATGTTCTATATTAATTCTGACATTTTATGTCTAAGAGGCAATGCAACATCTTTACGGGCTTCAGATGAAAAATACGACCATATGGATGGATCCGAAGCGACGATCGCAGTCCATCAGTGCAAAAATCACTCCGATCAGAGTTCTGCAGCACCCTCTACAAGAAGAAGAAGGTGGACGGCCACGATAGTGCCACGTGGTGCCATCGTAGCCCTCCAGCCCAACTGTAGCCCCTCCTCCCAAGCTACACCAGTGAAGTCTCAACCATTGGATTCAAATCCAACGGTTGTCAAAGTGCTGCATTGTTCGCCTCAAGCCAAGTAGAGAGAAGGGTTCATGCAATCATGACTGTTGGATCAAGATCCAACAGTCGTGGGTGCTAAGCCTTAATTCCAAAGCTAGGCACAAAATCGACCTCAACGCAATGGTTGGTGCCTCAGCTCACAATGCACGGCCGCGAAATCGAAGCCCCACATGTAGTTTTTATCTGCTGAACGCGTGTGGGTGAGCAATTGAGTCGTCAATGGATGATTGGGTGGCGAAGGAAGCAGCTATGTCCGATGCGTAAAACCCGTACACGTGAGATCCGATGCACGGTGGATGCGTGATTGTACGTGCACTGGGGGCACGATGTTTAAGTCATCTGACGCAATCTCCATCGTCTGATCGGGTGGGGGTGCGATCTAGAGTGTTCTCTCCCATGCGCTCAGAGCCCTTCATCCGCCATCCAAGGGCAGTGATTTACTCCACTCGGATTAACACGTGCCAGCAGATGCTTGATGGACCCTGACAATGGCAGCTGGCGATGCGAGATGGACAGCCAGCGAGGCTTGAGCATAATCAACACACGAGATGGAGGGCCAGCATAGTGTATGCCTGAGCGGGCATGAGTTGGCTACAGTGACACTTGAGCTGAACCTATAATGATGTCCTGGAGGTCACTATTTGTCTTATGCCTATTTTAGCCTCCTCTCATCCACTATAGCTAAAAAGTTTCCTAGGATTGGACCATGGTGAGAGGAGAGAGAGGGAAGGGGAGAGGAGAGATCGACCATGGTGAGGGATGGTCAACTTAGCGGTCAAGGGCAGGACAGAGGAGAGAGTGGAGAGGGGAAACCCTAAGGGGTAGTGATCAGATGGATGGTGACCAAAAAGAGAGGGAGATGGGAAGAAGGGTTAACAGAGATGTTGTCTGTTATCGCTGCCAAAGGAGAGGCCATTTAGCAGCGATCTGCCGATCCCCTCTTGTTTGTTTGCCTTGTGGTGGTCACAGGCATAAGAGAGACGCCTGCACGAGGTGGAGAAGGGGACCCGATAAGCTGACGCATAACGTTAGGCTGCCACCGCAGCCAGACAACCATAAGGGTTTTACCATTGATGTTGATGTTCCAGTGTCTGAGGATACAAAGATCGCCGAACTTATGCTCAGAGGTGCTTTGGTAGGGGAGGTGATGGTCGGAAATCCGTCGACAGGCCACATCAAAGGTTTGGTAAAATCCCTTTCTCTGTTGAAGATTGGAAGATTTTAACCCTATCTCCTACGAGATTTATTTTGTTTGTTTTGGGTATGATGGACGTGGAGCGACTTCGATTTAAATCATCTATTTTTGAAAACCTAACTGTGATCTGGAGACTCGTCTCGCCTTTTGATGGGGCCTTACCAGATAGGTCTCCTCAAAGGGTTGTTGCTCGAGCAGGGAATCTAGAAATCAGTGGTCTGCCTTTCAATCTTAGGTCACAAAGTGTGGTAGCTACTGCTCTGCCTAGATATGCGACTGTTGCTGAGGAGGAGGAGGTTGGTTTAAGGGAAGGGGATGGCAGAACATTACATGTTAAAGTGGAGATTCTCAAAGGGGGATCACTGCCAGAGAAGATCATACTCAGATGTGGTGGGAGTTCATGGCTTCTACAGTTGCAACTTAAGGCAATGGTGAAGGAAATCTATGAGCAGAAAGAACAGAGAACCTATGCAGAGATTGCTCAAGAGGAACATCACCTGGATCATATAGAGCGAGGTGTAGCTGAGGGAGCTCCTAAACCAAAAAAAAGGAAAGATCATCATCATAAGGAGATGGCTGAGGAGGAGATGGTTGAGATGGGGAATGGCCAAACTGCACAAGAGGGTGAACAGTCTGTGGGGGTGTTGCATGAAATTTCAGTGAATTCGGTGGTACAAAATTCTTCCTTCAATATTGAAGGGGAACTGAAATATGGGGCTAGAGCCTTATTAAAATCAGTCTTGGGGAGATTCCCATATAAACTACGGAAAAGAAAAATGAATTTGTCTACCAAGAAGGTGGATAAAAATTATGTTGCTTTGTTACTTGGTGCTGAACGTAGGCTTCAAGCAAATGCGGGGGGCACTCAAAAGGGTAGATGAGAGTTCTTTCCTGGAATGTGAGTGGGTTGCGCGATAAAGTTCAAAGAGCCACACTTACGAGATATCTCAGAGAATGGGACATTGAATGTGCTCTCATTCAAGAAATGCATATAGAAAGTGAGAACAGCCCCATGTGGACTGATTTGAAGAAGAATGGGTATGCTGGTTGTGTGGCAGTAGAAGCAAATGGCAGATCTGGAGGGATGGCCTTTTGGTGGAAGGAGGCATGCTTGGAGGTGCTTGAGGTCATTAAATCTAGGCACGCTATCTCTTGCAGATGTAAGATGATCCAAGGGGAGATGGAATGTCTTCTCACTGGTGTATATGGCCCGTGTGTGATGAGCAATCAGTATGAACTATGGGAGGACCTAACAAACCTTGCGAGACATTCCCAGGGATTGCCATGGCTAGTCGGGGGAGACTTTAATTGTACCTTGATAGAGTTTGATAGACCAAGCGGGTTAATGGACAATGCCTCCCTTGGCTTCCAGATAACAATTCAAGTACTGGGATTATCTGAATTCCCTACTGCTGGGGTGGAATTCACTTGGAGAACTGGAAGCGGCTCGTGCTCCAAATTGGATAGATTCTTCGGGAATGCAGAGCTAATGGAAAATTTTCATTTGTCTTCGGTGGCAGGGCCGGTGCATCCCTTCTCAGACCATATGCCATTGGTCTGGGATAGTGGGGACAGTATACATGTGGGTTCCTACTTCAAGTTTAGAAGATCTTGGCTCAGAGAGCAGGGTTTCCATGAGATGGTGGAATGTTGGTGCATTCTAACTAGGCTGAAGGCACTGCAACTACCAAATTGGCTGTGAAACATGCGTCATTGCATCCAATGCTAAAGGAGTATGGGACAACAGTTGCAGTATTGAGGAACCAAAAACGCACTGAAGCGCTGGCGGCAGTTCAGTATCTGGATGGGAAAGAGGAGGCTACCAGTCTAACTGAACAAGAGTGGCGAGACAGGAAGCAATGGTAGGACATTGTGGCTGAGGAAGACTTAAAAAGAGAAATGGATTGGCAGGAGTGCTCACAACAACTTTGGCTCAAAGAGGGGGACGCTAACACCAAATGCTTTCACTTGGCAGCCAGTGCACGTAGAAGATATAACCTCATCTCCTCCATTATGGTGGATGGTCAAGAAACTTCAGCTATTCATGAAATCAGAACAGCAGCTACTAGATATTTTAGAGACATTTCTTGGGCTGCAGCAAGGGGAACGAGGATGGCAGGATCTGTCTTCCCTCGCATCTCTACGCAACAGGCTGACAACTTGGTGACATCCATATCTGAAAATGAGGTTTTGGAAGCAATTAATGATCTGAATACTGAAGGTTCACCAAGTTCAGATGGTATGCAGGTCTTCTTTTACAAAGAATTTTGGACTATGCTGAATGGGGAGGTGATGGAGGTAATTGGGGAATTTCAAAGGGGCAATTATGGCTTCGATAAAATTAACAGCTCCTACCTCTTTTTACTTCCAAAAAAACCAGGTGCGAATTGTTTCCAGGAGTTTAGACCAATTGCTCTATCTAACTCCATATATTCATTGGTGAGTAAGGTTTTGGCGAATAGATTAAGGAAGGTTCTTTAGGACATCATTCTTCCAATACAATCCTCCCTCCTCCCCAATAGGTCATTACAAGAATCTTTCATTATGGCATAGGAGATGGTGATGTGCTGGCATAGAAGAAAGTGCAAAGCTTTCCTCTGGAAGGTTGACTTCAAGATGGCCTATGATTCAGTGTCATGGCAGTACCTATGGGAAATATTTAAGAGAAGGGGGTTCCCAGCGAAGTGGCTACAATGGATGAAAAGATGTATCACCACTGCTTCCTTCTCACCCTTGCTTAATGGAAGATCGAGTGGGACGTGGATCCAACCTCAATGTGGTGTTAGGCAGGGGTGTCCTCTGGCTCCACTTGTGTTCAACCTTGCGGTTGACACTCTAGCGAGATATGCATGCAGACTATCAGAGTATGGGCTCATTAGAGGATATTCCATCTCCAACAAGAGTGCCTTGGCTCCAGTGTTACAATATGATGATGATACAATATTCTTTGTGGAAGGGAATGAACAAGCAGCTCAGGCACTATTCCACATGGTACAGATATTTGGGGAAATATCAGGTTTGAAATTGAATGGTGATAAATCTTCTTTGGTGTGTTTTGGGCTAATAGGAGAAGAGCAAACAACCATCTCCTCAACATTAGGTACCCCCTTGGTTACCCTACCAATCAGATATTTGGGCTTACCTCTAAAATGCACTAAACTAAAGAAAAGTGACCGGCACACCTTATTTGATAAAATCTCTGTCAAACTACAAGGGTGGAGCAGCAAATATCTATCCAAAGGGGGTAGACTTATTCTCTTGAACTCAGTAATAACCTCAATCCCAGTCTCTTTCTTCTCAATGTTTAAAGCACCCAAGTCCATCTGGAAGTGTATTGATGTGATGAGAAAACGGTTCTTCTGGAAGGGAGAAAATCATGAAGGTAAATTTTGCCAACCAGTGAAGTGGGATAGTCTAAGCAAATCGAAAGACCAAGGTGGTATGGGAATTAAATCCCTTAAAGAGTTCAATGATGCTTTATTGCTCAAGTGGGCCATCAAATTGTTTAATGGGGAACATAAGAATTAGGTGGATCTTATTAAAGAAAATTATGGAAGCTCGCATAGCTCTCTAGACCGGCTCCAACCAGTTTAGCCATCTCCCTTCTGGAATTCTGTGATACAAGCTATGAAGAACAACTGGCAGATGTTTAAGTCTATCTTAGGTGATGGACAGTCATTTAAATTTTGGTCGGAGGAATGGTCACCTTTAGGTCAACTAAAGAATGCCTATCCAAGAGTTTATGCGACTGACATGAACAAAGGGGCTCCTGTCTACAGTTTCTGGTCTGATGGGAGTGATGAGTGGCGAACCGAGGGGGGTGAATCTAGTAGAGAAGGCATAAGAACATGGGAGGAAAGAACATGTCTGCAGCAAGATCTGAGGGCTTTTAGACTTTCTTCTGGTAGTGTAGACAGATATTGCTAGGATGGAACCTTCACTCCTGCAAAAGCATACGACAAACTCATGAGCATTCCCACTCATTGGAAATGGATGTGATAGGAAAAAAACTATGGTTGCTAAAGATCCCAATTAAAATATAGATTTTTCTATGGCTATGCAGGAGGGATAGATTGATGACAGGTGATCTCAGACACAGAAGAATGGGTGCGGTATTGCAGTCTTGCCTGCTATGTGGTCTGCTGACTAATAGTTCCATCCATATTTTTTCTTCCTGCATAATCACTGATGCGATATGGAGAAAATTTTGCAGGGAACCTCTCCCCACTTGGGATGATCTGTGGAAAAAATTTTTGTTGCATGATAACCTACCTATTCACATGGCAGCAATCATGTGGTGTGTATGGAGAGCAAGGAATGATTTTTTGTTTCAGGAGAGACCAATATGTGTGGAGCAAATTGTAAATGCTTGTTGGTCTCTCATACATATGTGGGGTTCTACACTGTAATCATGTTTTATGTTGATTAATAAAATGCTCTCTCGGATTGCTATCGGTGCACGATAGCTTCCTTTCTATTTCAAAAAAAAAAGACCTACACACCTCCTCTTCGAGCCACATCACTTCCTATGCTACTCACACCCCCCTTTAGAGTTCTAAAGAGCCCCCAAAGCTCCCAAGAGCTCCCTTTCAAGCCCTAGGCCACTTATTAGTGCAGAAACCCTTTCCCTTCACCAAGTATTCATCCTATTCCTCATCACCTTCATCGGATACCTAGAGGTTGTCCCCTCACCTCTGTTCAGGAAGTCGATCACCTCTACCTCCTCATCCCCATTCCTTGCCTTGGTGAAGCATTCCTCTACCCGGCATCCTCCTGCATCTCATTGTTGCGGACTTGAATAAGTTTATTTAATATGGTGATATTATCATCGAAATTAGTATAGTGAGTTAACTTAAATCGGGTCTACACCAGTTTCACAAAAATTTTGACCTGGCCAACTTGATTTTATCTTGGTCACTTTTAGGCTCAGGGTCGATCTCAGGGAGGTGGGAATTAGGAGATTAAGAAGTTTATACACCTTTCTTAGAATGATCTCTTGCTTGCGTTTATTATTTTTTTTTTCTACTTTTAAGATTCTTTGTGATAATGTTGTCCTTGAGGCGCACCCTCAAAAATGAAGTCCTTGTTCTTGAGCCAAATGGTCCTTGGCTTGCAGCCAATTTTAGGTTTCAAGATTGATCTTTTCACTTGTTGTAGTAGAAAATTACGCGATCAGAGTTGGATTTAAAAACCCATCGTTGTAGTTTGATTTGCGAAGCAATCCGTCAACAGATAAAATTTTGCCGAAATTCGTAAAGAAATTCCGGGTCGAACACAGGGAGGCAGACGTTTAATTAAAAATATGCGTTTGTTTTGTTTGTCAGTAAATAGATTAGCTGATCGAAAATTAGCTATCTATTTAACAAATAATAAATAGAAGAAAGAGAGAGAATATTACAAATAAATACAAAAGAGAGGTAGAATAAACATGGATTTCATCATCAAATGTTGTTCACTACGCTAATCATTACAACTAGAAAGCAGTAAATTTATGTTAGAAAGTAGTAAATCTACTATAGAAAGTGGTAAAGAGAATGGAGAGAAGTATCCTCCTCGAGAATTGCTTAGAGGATGAGCCGGATGGGGCGACGCCTGGAAGACGAAGAACAGAGCAGGAAGAAGGAGGATGAAGCAGGATGAACCGGGGGCGAGGTGGGACGTCATCGTCGTCACGGGATCTACTTCCCGAATGGAGTGGGAGGACAACCGCGGGATGCTCCATGATAGGGGGAGAAGGTGGAAAAAATCTAAATTTTACTCTAGAGGAGCATCCCAGGTTTGGGACAAGTTCTTAGAGCTTTGGAGGGGGTGAAAGAAGAGAAGGGATGAGAATTTCGTAGAGTAGGGGTCTGCTTTTATAGTTGCAAGGATTGGGGGCAATTTAGTCATTATATATTCAAAAACATTAATATTAGGTCTTTAGTGACAGATTTATTCATCACTAAAGACCTGACGTGGGCAACGTGCAGGCGTGCCATGGGGGCCTCTTCTCCTGCGCACACAACGTCTTTACACATTCAATGGCTCTTAGCTGTCCGATCAAGAGATCGGACGACTTAAACTTCATCGCACTTGCACCTTCTTCTATGCATAAGATCGCGTGTCCAAAGGTGCGTCGAATCATGCATCTAGTCGATCACTTCATCTAAATCGTAGATACTTGATCGGATGGCCCAAATTATGCTCTCACACGCGAAGGAAATGTGCGCTATGCCAGAGTCGAATGGGCAACCTCTTTCCCTGTAGCACCTCAACCGCTGTGCTATGAGGCTCTCTCAGTTGCATTTTTGTTTTAGCGCTAAGCCAATCTTGGCCGTAGGATCTTCATCCAACAGCCGAGATCTTTCGTTGCTTAAGCCTTCAATGAGGAGAGGCGTCGGAGGAGAGAGAGTGAGATGACATGGTAAGTTCTCAGCCGTTGGATGGGCATCCAACAACAAAGATTCGTTGAGTAGGAGAAGAAGAAGAGCTGCAGTCGATGTTGGGCAGCTGTGATGGTGCCACGTGGCGCCATCATGGTCATCCATTTTCATTGAATTGTATATGGTGTCACGGATGTTAGATTGGACCAATTTTTAGGCCATTAGGCTGCGATCATCGATCCAAACCCATCCGTGTGGTCGGATCTATCATCTAAGGGGCGGATTGACACCATCTTGGCCATTGATTTCTGAGCTTCCTTGGACTATATCTGGTGCTACGAATGTCTGATTAGGGCAATCTTGGAGTTGTTGAACTCCAGTCATCGCCCTGATGAAATCAGTACGATTGGATCCTCGATCTGAGGCCCTAATTAAAAGTCGCCCTGTCCCTGGCCATAAAAGGAGACAATTACTATACAATTTGTACAATTTGACCTAAATGCATGATTATGCGTGTTATGCAATACTTACAATGCATGATGCCAGTATGATACTAAGAACATGCATTAATAGACATTTTTTGCTATTCAGATGTATGCACATCACACCCCTATGCCTATCATTTACTAGTCCCTAGCAAAAATTGCATGCTATTTATAAAAGAATTAGAATTGGATTACTCAGGAAAAAAGTCATTTTCAACATTAAGAAATTTTTACTTAGGACCTGAACTTCAAAGACAACAATGGCCGGGTATCTGCCAAAATGCAGACCACCTCAAGCCCTCGCCTTATTCAAAGAAGGATCTCTTTTTCTCTTTTTCTTCTTTTCTAATTTTTTTTTTTTGGATTTTTGAGTTTAGGGTTTCAAATCGGCTTTCTATGGCCACTCAACCCACCCAAGACTCGATGAGAACCCTAAGTTCTAAGCATCTTTTTATGTATGTGATAGACTCGTTGATCGGCAATCAGAATGGATTTTGGGTTTCTACGCCCCTAGGTGAACTTGAAAGGAAATTCTACCTAAAGCTGTATCTATTCGACCGGTAGCTTTCTCCCTACATTTATTTTTATAGGGTCAACACAAGAGCGAATGCAGTGTATATCTTCCCAGCTTATTCTACTTCTCTGCTTCTTCCTAAGTGTTTTAGGAATTAAATGTGCATTTCTTGAGCTGGGATCTGGACAACCTAGCAATGGGTTGTTACCCACGATAACTTTCCAACCATACCACATTAGAAGGTTCATTAGCTACCCAATTTCCGTTAAAACTACCGAACAACAAGTCAGTGCGAATAGTGTGTAGATGCTTAGACTTAAAGTTCCCTCAAATCAAAGGGTAGGTTGATAAGTCGTGTACTTATCACCCCAACTTATTTAATCAAATTGAAATAGAATTCAGGATGGCGAGGACTTGATAAACAATCCACATTTTAGTGGATGTTCAGGTTGATTATGCCCAAAGACCTGAAGGGTCTTAGTGTTCAGATCCTACTGTATTATTTCCTAAGATTAAAAAGTCCTAATGCCCAAGTATTCTCTCCCAATTCAAATTTTTTTTAATAAATAAATAAAAAGAATCTACGGAGCTGACAAAATAATTTAGTGATGAATATCCACCCCCCTATGCCTACCTAATGCAATATCCTCATTGTATTAAAAAGATATGAAACAGAGTGGAGTAAAGTAAAAAGCACCTGAATGGCATGAATAATAGGTCTACTCTGAGATGAAAAGAACTGTATATGTGCTAAATTTAGTGCCTTTAGCTAGGCACACTATACACAGAAGAAGAAATAAAGAATTCACAAGTGCAGGTCAGAATCAGAATAAAAAGATTCACCTCAAGACTTGCCAGCAGATGTCCACAGATGTGGACCAGATTGTGGTGAAGACCCATACCCCATGGTTGAGTATATCTAAGGTTCTGGATAAAAATTATCCAAAGCCTGAAATCAGTATGCAAGCGGGGTCAGGCTTGTGATTTGTAAGGATGCAACCCAAGACCAAAAAGTCGGATTACAGAGAAATCAAGCTTAGAAAGATAATCAATGAATGTGTCCTTGGGTTGGACATCCTCTGAGAAGATGTCATAAGGGTCCTGGTAGAAAGTTGGTGGTTTTAGACAAATTGGAACCCTTAGACTCTGTCTTTCGCTCCCTCCAGAATTGACTTCCCAAATCAACATTTCCCACTTTCTATCCTCCGCAATCAGGATTTCAAATTTTAGGACCTCCTGCATATTAATTACCCCGTCTGAAATTTCCAAGTCTAAAATATGAGACTGAATCAGAATTGACTTGGGTCTAGTGATCTCAAAAATAGAAGCGTCAGTAAGCTCAAAGGGGTGTAATTGAAGAATGGGGCATTGAATTAAATCCTTCATGAAATCAGGATCTGAATCCACCATGCGAGCCCCATCAGGATCAAGTTCCTCAATTTCAGGGCCATCAAATGATTTAACAAATTCCTTAGGCCCAGTTGTCTCACTAAAATTGTGTTCTGTAAACTCATGTGAGACTTCGCATAATGATTCCTCACCTTCAGAATCAAAGAAATCTAAATCCGCATTAATGTATGTCTCAAAATCATCAATCACTTTTTGATCCATGGAGACATACGTTTCTTCGTACCCTAGCTCAGGGATCTCCGATGAAGAAATCAAATCATCTTTATTTGATTGCTCTAGAACAACCTGGTCAATCCTGAACTAGTAACACGTGTCCCCCCCAACAGGTGCCTGAGCGGGTTTTGACATTGGCTCTCCTGAAGGGGGTTCATCCTGGGAATCATCCCAAGATTGAACTAAAGCAACTACAAATCTCATCCTTAATTTTGATAATTTCCCAAGTAAAAACTCACTTAGGCCCTTATCCTTAACATCCTGAAGCCAATCCAACAGATACTTGTTAAGATCATCAATCATTTTAATCGAGGGCTCCAATTCTTCAGTGCAAGGTGTTGGCTGAACTTCTAATGATTGTATAGTATTCCTCAAGTTAGCCAACACCTTCTCTTAGACCTTGTTAACCTGAACTAAATGGCTTGGTTCAAGGTTGGGCAGGATTGGGTTCATTGCAGGGGGGTCAACAAATTGAGGTTCTTGATACCTTCCCCAATAATAGGTCATTTCAGGTTGTTCATAAGGTGGTGATGACCTAAAGGTGGTGTATTTTGGGGAGGGGTAAGGATCAATGTATCCTTCTTGATTGTAGATCATATTAGGATGTCGAAATGATGGTGGTGATCTATAATCGATGTAGCTTGGAGAAGGATAATAATCAAGATCATGGTATCCAGGGTTAAACCCTGAACATGGAGGTTCGAAAATGTATCCCCAATCAATATTATCCCAACTAGAAGATGGATGAGAATAAGTTTGGTTGGAATAATAATCATTTTGGGAATAAGTAGTGGTAGGAGGGTAGGAGTGGAAGTATGAATAAGATGTGGAAGAATCCATGACAAAATAAGAGGAAGAAAGGTGCCCTGCAATACAAACAAATGAACCTGTCCTTAAGTGGGCTAGCCTAAAGACCTACAGACTCCCAGAACCCATCTTGAGATAAAGAAATGATTTGATCTACTTCTTTCCGTTCAATCCAACCAGTTAGAGGGAGGGATTGGGGAGAAGGTTCTTCCTTTGGCTTGTGCCTCAGGTCCTAGTGTAGCCCCCAGCCGCGATCATTTGATTCTGCTTCCCTAGTTAGACATCAGATTGAATGGTAGAAACAGACTAATCGAAAATAATCTCAATTTAGGCTCCGAAGAGCCAGTCAAATCCTTATGGCCAACGTCTACTCTATTTTAATTATGGTTAGGTTTGAATGTGCTTTGGAATGTGATGGACCCTTTATCTGGGTTGTGCCCTTAATAATTGATTGATATGTGTGCGCATGCACAACCAATGGTTTTCAAGTAAGATTATTTTTGGATGTGGTGAATTTTAGGATTCAAATCTTGCTTAGTAGCTTTTAGGATTCAACTTTGGGTATATTCAATCAAGTTCAGTTGGCACACCGGGTTTTGAAAGCACAGGTGTAGATGTTTTCCCTTAAAGCTTAAAAGAATGTGGAGTGCCTAGTAAATCTCTAAAAGTTGAACCTATGTGGCAGCTACTTGATGAGTTGATTTTAATTGAAGTGGTGCGGCCCAAACAACTCAAATAATTGGCCAGATGCACCACTTAATTAGGCACACAAATGATTGCCTAATCTGATTTATACTCAATTATGTGTTGGTGTGTGTACCGGTTCCAAAGATCAGTTTACCAGTTGAGTTTGAAAATCAGAAGAGGTTGTGTACCTCTATGAGATTTTTTTAATTTTTCTTTTATATGTGGAGGGTGAGGTGGGTGGAGGTGACAACCAAACAATCAAAACTAACCTTAGGGTTTAAGAGAACTCCTAGGTTAATTAGGATTTGTGTTATTAAGTGATGGAATGAAATCTAGTGGGCGGGGAGGTGGGGTAAACTTACAAATCCTTCAACCGCACTTTACTCCAATCTACCACTTTTGCCTGCCTCGTGAGAGTACCTGCAATCACAATAAGAAAGGAGAGAAGTAAGGTAAAAGATAAGTAAGGCGGGAAAACGTGAAAAATCAAAGGGCATCACCTCCCTGGCAATGGCGCCAAAATGTTGTAGCAGAAAACTACGTGATCGAAGTTGGATTTAAAAACCCATCGTTGTAGTTCAATTTGCGAAGCAATCCATCAACAGATAAAATTTTTCCGAAATTCATAAAGAAATTTCTGGTCGAACACAAGGAGGTGGATGTTTGATTAAAAATATGCGTTTGTTTTGTTTGTCACTAAATAGATTAGCTGGTCGAAAACTAGCTATCTATTTAATAAATAATAAATAGAAGTAAGAGAGAGAGAATATTACAAATAAAGACAAAAGAGAGGTAGAATAAACATTGATTTCATCATCAAATGTTGTTCATTACGCTAATCAATACAACTAAAAAGTAGGAAATCTATGCTAGAAAGTAGTAAATCTACTTTAGAAAGTGGTAAAGAGAATGGAGAGAGAAGTATCCTCCTCAACGATTGCTTAGAGGATGAGCTGGACGGGGCAATGCCTGGAAGACGGAGGACGGAGCAAAAAGGAGGATGAAGCGGGAGGAACTGGGGGCGAGGCAGGACGTCATTATTGTCGCGGGATTCGCTTCCCAAATGGAGTGAAAGGACAATTGCGGGATGCTCCACAAAGGGGGGAGAAGGTGGAAAAATTCTATATTTTACTCTAGAGGAGCATCCTAGGTTTGGGACAAGCTTTTAGAAATTTGGAGGGGGTGAGAGAAGAGAAGGGATGAGAATTTCATAAGGTAGGGGTCTCCTTTTATAGTTGCAAGGATTGGGGGTAATTTAGTCATTACATATTCAAAAACATTAATATCAGGTCTTTAGTGACGGATTTATTCGTCACTAAAGACCTGACATGGGCAACGTGTGCACACGCCACGCACGCCTCTTCTCCTTTTGGGCACACAATGTCTTCGTACGTTAAATGGCTCTCAGCTATCCAATCACGGCTTAAACTTCATCTCTCTCACGCCTTCTGTGCGTGAGATCGAGCGTCCGAAGGTGCGTTGAATCACGTGTCTGGCCAATTGCTTCATCTGAACCATCGATGCTTGATCGGATGGCCCAAATTGCGTGCTCACGTATGAAGGAAATGTGCGCTACGCCAGAGTCGAATGGGCGACCTCTTTCCCTGTAGTGCCTCAACCGCTGTGCTATGAGGCTCTCTCAGTCACGTTTTTATTTTAGTGCTCAGTCAATCTTGGCCGTTGGATCTTCATCCAAAGGTCGAGATCTTTCATTGCTTAAGCCTTCAATTGAGAGGAGAGGCGTCGAAGGAGAGAGAGTGAGACGACGTGGCAAGTTCTCAACCGTTGGATGGGCATCCAACAGCGGAGATTCGTCGAGCAGGCGAAGAAGAAGAACTGCGGTCGGTGCTGAGTGGCTGTGATGGTGCCACGTGGTGCCATCATGGCCGTCCATTTTCATTGAATTGTAGATGGTGCCACGGATGTCGGATTGGACCAATTTTTGCGCTGTTAGGCTACGATCGTCGATCCGAACCCATCTATGTGGTCGAATCTGTCATCTAAGGTGTGGATTGACACCATATTGGCCCTTGATTTTTGAGCTTCCTCAGACTATATCTGGTGCTACGGGTGTCCGATCAGGGCGATCTTGGAGTCATTGAACTCCAGTCGTCTCCCTGATCAGATCCGTACGGTTGGATCCTTGGTCCGAGGCCCTGATTAAAAGTCACCCTGTCCATGGCCATAAAAGGAGACAATTACTATACAATTTGTACAATTTGACCTAAATGCATAATTATGAGTGTTATGCAATATTTACAATGCATGATGCTAGTATGATACTAAGAACATGCATTAATATACATTTTTGGCTATTCCGATGTATACACATCATCACTCACAAGATCATGTACCTACAAGACAAGAATTATCTTTTCTCTTTTATAGTTTTTTTTGGTCTTTTTAATAGCAAGAATAAAAGACAAATGAAAACAAAATAAAATGCAAGGAAAGAAATGAAAAGAGATACTTAGCTTAGTATATGTATATATATATAGTAGATATGTAAGTGGATGTAGAATAAATATAGATATATAGATACTATATAAATAGGGGTGGAGATGGAAATGGGGATGGGATGTAGCATAGTATCAAGTTGGTCCACGTCTAGCAAGATGCAACCAACAAGACTAAGTGCTGCATGGAGTGTGGAGTAGATGCATGTGAGTGTGGGTGGAAAGCTTGCTTTGCACGAATATTGGAAAATATTCGCAACTGGTGTGCATATTCCTGCAATATGATGCATGGCGAAGGGTAGGTGCATGGGTGTGTGGGTAGGAGATGTGAGGTGTATGTGTGTATGAGAGAATGTGGTTATGTGTGTATCTATGAGTATATATATATAAGTATATATATAACTATATTGGTATATGTATGTAAATATATATATGTATATGTATATATGTATGTGTTTAGATATATATATATATCTATATATAAGGAGGGTGGGTGTGAGTATGTGAGTATATATATATGTATACGTGTGCGTGTGTAAGAGTGAGTGTCTGAGTGTGTGAGAGGGTGAGAGAGATAAGGCGTCTGGTGAAGTGGTGCGTCGTCTGGCGCTGAGGGGTGTGTGAGGCTCGTGCGTAGGGTGAAGAGTAGGCACTGGGTGAAGTCGCGGGCGATAGGGATGACCGGGTGGAGGCAGTAGCACTAAGGATAGAGAGCGCGGTGGCACCGGCTAAGTGAGAAGCTTGCCAGTGGCTACAGTGTCGTGCAGAGACAAGTGAATAGTGGCTACAGTGTGCGTGCTGGAACATGACCAATTGAGGCGGTGCAGCGTGCAGGAGGCACGGAGAAGATGGAAAGTGCGTGCACGTGTGCAGAAGGGGAGCTGAGGCTTGCAGAGATGCACAGGAAAGGTGGTTGGAGCGCACGGCAGCTCCGGTCGAGCTTTAGAGCTTGAAGCCCTATAGTAATGGCGAAGGCGACGAAATAGAAAGCAAATAAAGCAACGCAAAAAAAAGTCAAAATAGGGAATCCATCATGCCCACTTGCTTGTGAAAGAGCTGGGCGGTGGTGGAGCTCACCGTGGGGTCTGCGACCACAATGAGCTTCTCCTGCACATAGTGTGCCTCTTCTCAACTGGTGAGAAGAGCTATGTATGAGAGAGGAAGAGGGGGAGAGCACAGGCCAGTTTGAGAGAGTGATAAGTAGTACTGTGTTTGATGGTGTGGAAGGGACGGCTGGAGGTGGAAGTGAGGGTGATCGCCAACTCCCGTAACCGGGGAAGGGTGCATGCTCTTTTATAGAGAGAGAATGCGCCTCTCCTCATGCAAATGGTACGAGGGAGCATGTGCCTCTCCCTGCAAATGCAGTCGGTTGGTGGAAGAATGCAATAAAATAAGGGTGGTGAATTTGCAATGCAAGCACATAATGAAGATGTTAATTATTATGTGTGTTTGAGATGGGGTGGATTGTTATGAAATTGAAGTAGTTTGAATGGTCATTTGATCTCACTATCTTCCCCTCTTTAAAAATGCATGCAAATGAATATTTACAAATGCAAGTATGGCTACCTAAAATGCATGGGTATTGGTAAGAAATAACATAAGATGACATACTTATAGGCGTAGCTTGCTATGCAATCATACCCCCATGCCTATCTTTTGCTAATCCCTAGCAAAACATTTATTTGTAATGTGTTTAGAAATGATCTCAAGCTGAAGATTTTTTTGAAGCCATTAATGTGTTTATTTGTTGGACATTGTGAGAACCAGTTGTAGAGAAGACTACCAGTACTCAAGTCTTACATGATATAGACCATCTCTCGACTACCCTAGACTCTTGATATTTAAACCTTAAGTGCGACTTCCAGGACTCAGAGGGTTTCCCCGTACTTGAGAGCTAAGAGGTTATAGTTTGTGCATAGTGATGAATCAAGACCGACCAAATGAACATTAAGGCTCAAGCCTAGGGTTTCACAAATTTTTAAGTCCAGGTTGGTCCTAGCTTCAACTCATGTCTTCGGATTAACCCTCAAAAATTGATGGAAAAACTCAACCCCACTTTTATTATTTTTTGTGGCCCAAAGAATACAGGGTATTTGTAATGCACCCTGAAAAACTTTTGGGGAGAAGAATTTACAGATTTTTGGAAGATATACTGACTTATTCGCAAGATTTTTTTTCTTTTTTTGTTGAAACAAGTGTCAGTATATCACCTACAACTTTATTTGGAAGAGTACACTTATTTGCTGGGTGAGTACTTTTTGGTGGAAAGAGTTTCTCCAAAACACAAGACTAATGACCGGGGTAAAAAGTCTACCTACGCGCACATGTAAGGACTCCACCTTCCCTAATGAACACTAGGGTTGAATCTTCTGTTCACCTAGTCTTTCTCAATATGTGTAGTGTGAACCAAGATTACTTAGGCTCTCAAGTAGAAGCAAACTAACGAATCCTGTACTGGTGACTCAGGTACAAGAATATGTCCTAAGCTAGGAGAGATTTTGATCTATCTTATCAATGCTCGAGTGAATTAAGCTAAAGCCTTGGCAAATCAAGCTTCTGTGGCCTAAAAGTCTTCAAAGCAGAGGTTGAATATACATAAACACTTAGTGTATTTTTATTTCAGCTTTCATATCATAGCTAAACAATTTACATTTTTTATGGCGTTTTGGGTTTTGTTTTTTTTTGTTTTTTAAAAAAACAAGTAGGTTATGTACATATTTATAGATGGATATGTATAATGGATGCAGAAGCTACATGATACCTATATAATACCTAGATCCTATGGATGCCTATCTACACCCCCATGGCAAATGATGCTATGTCCTCATATGCATGTAGGGTTAAGCAAGGTCCAAGGATCTTGGTACGAGAGTTGAGGTGCGAGGCATACATAGGGTGGTAGGGTGGGAGGATGGTGGGTGGTGAAGAAGTGCGAAGTGAAGTGTTGTTGGGCTGCCTCCCAACGACCACTGAATTTAACGTCCTCAGCTGGACTCAGAGTGAGGCACGAAGTCAGCTACCCTCCAGCAGGGCAACAGTTTCACCAACGGGGCCAAATTCATGAGTAAGATAGGGTTTTAACCATTGCCATTGACCGTAAATTTATGCCCAGATTTGGGATCTTCAATATCGACGGCCTTGTTTGGAAATGGTCTCAAGACCAAGTAGGGACTAGTCCATTTGGACTTCAGTTTCCCTAGAAAGAATTTGAGTCAGGCATTGTAAAGCCAAACTTGCTATGATGGCTCAAATTCCTTTCGTCGAATGCAGCTGTCATGAAAGGCCTTAGTGCATTGTTTGAAAGTTAAGGTAGAATCATAGGCCTCACGACAAAGCTCTTCTAGCTCCTGGAGTTGGAGTTTCCTTTCTTGACCATACAGGTCTAGGTCAAGGTTACATTGGCGAACAACCCAATAAGCGCGATGCTCTAGCTCCACAGGCAAATGACAAGGCTTCCCATAAGCAATTCTATAAGGAGACATACCAAGGGGAGCCTTGAAGGCAGTCCAATATGCCCAAAGTGCGTCAATCAGCTTGTCGGACCAATCCTTACGGTCATGCCAAACCATTTTCTGGAGAATTTGCTTGATTTGCCAGTTCGACACCTAAGCCCGGCCATTCATCTGAGAATGATACGGTGATGCGGTATGGTGGTGGACTATATATTTCCTCAGAAGTGCCCAAAAAGATGCATGGGTAAAATGACTTCCTTTGTCAGAGATAATGGCTTGACGGATCCCAAAGCACACAAAAATGTGGTCTTTGACAAATGAGTAGATATGACATGGTTAGCATGGCACGTAGGAATAGCCTCGATCCATTTCGAAACATAATCAACAGCAACGAGGATGTACTCGAAGCCATTGGAAGGAGGAAAGGGACCCATGAAATCGATTCCCCAAATATCAAAGATTTCAATAGCTAGGATGGGTTGCAAGGGCATCATGTCACAACGTGACATTGACCCTAGCGACTAGCACCTAGTGCACCATTTAGCATAATTGTGTGCATCTTGGTGAAGGGAGGGCCAAAAGAAACCGCACTGCAACACCTTGGCTGTAGTTTTTCTCACAGAGAAATGGCCTCCGGAGGCCTGATCATGACAGAAGGATAGCACACTGGGGAACTCACTGTCAGGAATACAACGATGGATGATCTAATCAGTACCTACTCGAAAAAGTAGTGGATTATCCCAGAAATAATACTTTGCTTCTGCGATGAGATGCTCGCGCTGGATTTTAGGCCAGCCACGTGGAAGGGAGCCAAAAATAAGGTAATTGGCAATGTCGGTATACCAAGGTCCACTTGCCACATTAATTGTCAATAGGTGCTCATCAGGAAAAACCTCATTAATTGGCAAGGTAAGTCCAATGTGGTAAGGGTCTAGTCTCGAGAGATGATTAGCAACAACATTCTAAGCTCCAACCTTATCACGTATCTCAAGGTCAAATTCTTGGAGCAGAAGGATCCAACGAATCAGTCTAGGCTTGGCATCCTTCTTATGCATGAGATGACGAATGGCCGCATTGTTAGTGAATACAGTAACATGCAAGCCCAGAAGGTAAGAACAAAATTTCTCCAGCCTGAAGATGACTACCAGTAGTTCTTTTTCAGTAGTCGTATAATTACGTTGGGCCTCGTCCAGCGTCTTACTAGCGTAGTACACCACGAAGGGGTATCTATCACGTCTTTGTCCCAGGATGGCTCCGACTACAAGGTCAGAAGCGTCACACATGAGTTCAAAGTAAAGGGACCAATCAGGTGGCTGGAGAACAGGGGCCTTGGTGACAGCCTCATGCAGCTGCGTGAATGCTCGTATACAGTCGGGGCCCATATCAAAGGGTACGGCAGTTGAAAGGAGATGAGTTAAAGGTCTAGAAATCTTGGAGAAGTCTTTGATGAATCTCCTATAGAAACCAACGTGTCCTAAAAAAGAGCGGATTTGTCGAACAGAGCTATCCATAGGTAATTCTACAATCACCTCTAGCTCAGCTCTGTCCACCTTAATACCTCGTTCGGAGATGATGTGACCGAGAACAATTCCCTCGAGTACCATAAAAGGACTTTTCTCCCAAGAAAGTACGAGGTTCACATCAATACATCTTCTGAGGATACGAGTCAGGTTGGCTAGACAATTATCAAATGAGGGTCCAAAGACCAAAAAGTCATCCATGAAGACCTCAAGAAAATCACCCACCATATCATGAAATATCGCCAGCATACATCTCTGGAAAGTTGTTGGCGCGTTACAGAATCCAAATGGCATCCTTCTAATTGTGAAGGTGCCAAAGGGGCAGGTGAAGGTGGTTTTCTCTTGGTCCTGGGGGTCAATAGCCACCAGGTTATATCTAGAGAATCCATCTAGGAAATAAAAAAATTTATTGCCTGCTAACAGCTCTAAGATTTGGTCAATAAAAGGTAGCGAAAAATGATCTTTCATTGTTGAGCATTCAATTTCCTATAATCTACACACACTCTCCAAGATGTAGGAGTGTGTGTAGGGATGGATTCGCCCCTGTCATTGACATGGACGGTGAGTCCCACCCTTTTGGGCACGACATTAATCGGGCTCTGATGAGAACCTCATCATGAGCCATAACTAGCTCATTTTGACCTAATGCAGAGAATAAAAGCTCCTACATAACCTTAGAAAGGCTTGGCTCAGAGAGATTCTGAGTTTGCAAAGAAAACATAAACTGAGGGGTAAAAATGTAATTTCACCAATCCGATCTGAAAATAGGGTAACTCAGGGTTCAAACATAGGTCAAAACAACCTAATAAGAAGAAAAGTGAGATGAGATGACTCAACAAGGGCTACAGTAACTCCAAGGAATTAAATGACAGCCTGTAACCCTAAAAACAAACCCACTTCAATTCACGTGGTTCAAGGCAAGGTAAAAATCAACTAAACCCTCTAAAATTCATATAAAAATAATCTCTAGGGTTTAGGAGTTTCAATTTGGCCTTAGGAACCCATTTTGACCTACATTGAGAACCATGCCCAATTAACAACTTAATTTGGGTTTTTGCGTAAATTGATCAGTCAAACAAGGTTCAATCTAGAAATAAAATTCACCATCAGAATCCTTAGGTCCTAATTAGTCATGTATAAAAACTTGGGCCTAAGAAGAAACCTTCTTGACCAACTTTACACTTTGGTCCTCATATATCTACGTTTTGGTCCTCAACTTTTGAACCCTCACATTTTGGCCCCTAACTCTCCTTCGTTCTTTGCGTTTAGGTCCCTCCTGCAAAACCTGAGCAGCGCCATGCTCCGGCGACCTTGCACGGAGCATGGCGCCCGCAGGGTGAGGGAGGGGCCCTGGCAAGTCAATGGGGGGTACCCTGCGTTGTCAGCCACCGCAGGGACACCCCCCTGAGTGCTGTGACCGCCCATACCGCCCGTGCGAACGTACGGACGGTATGGGTCTCCTTCCTCCGGCATCCTCCGGCGAGGGAGACACGTCGTCTCCCTCCGCCCTCCTCTCTGATTCTGCCGCTATAAATACCCCCGTCGCTCCGCCGTTGTTCGCAGCTGGGATCTGACGGAGACACCCCCTCAATTCCTCCCTTCCCACTCCGACAGAAGCCCCCTTGCTCCAGCGGCCTCTCCTCCTCCTCCTCGTCGCCCTGCCGCACTACCAGCAACAGGGTTACCTTCCCTCGATCTTTCCACGTCACGCCGCACCCAGCTGGTGCCTCTCCGATCCCTTCCTTGCCGCCGCCCCTTCCTCTGGGCAGTTTCTTCTCCGGCGACAGTCGATACGACTGTCGCTTGCGCCAACCCCTCTTCGTCCAGCTTAATAAGTAAAACTTCTCTTCTTCCTCCCCTCTTTCTTTTCCATACTGAAAACCCTTACTGTCGGCCCCGATTTCCCACCGATCACCCTCACCTTCTCCACCTCCGGCCAAACTCCGGCGAACCGCTCCCATCGCTCCAGCACCCTACACGGCTCGCCGACCTGTGCATAACCTTCGCCTCCTCACCCTGATCCTCTTCCACCCCTCCACTTCCCACCAAACGCCCTCTGCAGATCCACCGAACACACCCACTTCTCCGCCCGTAGTTTGACCTAGGGCGACCCTTTTGCTCCACCACGCCCACTGCAGACCCTCCGACCACCTTCGCCGTGCCACGACGAAGGTTCTCCGCATATCTGATTAGGCCGAGAGGCCGTGCTTCTGTGAACAGGTGTCGCGCCCGCCATCGCCATTGCTGAGCAGCGAAGCTCCTTCGACCTGCTGCTCCAGGCAACACCACGCCCAAGTCAGACTCCTAGGCTTCGCGGGGTAGCTTCGCGAAGTGTCAGGCTGCAGTTCGGGCGAAGCCCTCGCCCGAAGCCCTCACGCGAAGTTCTCACTGCCGCTGCTTCCTCCGCGCAGGCGCTCACATTGGGGTGGGACATTTAGTCCCACCTCGGAAGACTTCGAAGAGGAGCGCCGATATAAGTTGAAAAAGTGCTGTAGGCATATCGCCTCAGCACACGGGGTGAGGTCCCTCTCACGCCGCTTCACCCAGCCTGTCCGCGAGCTCATCACGCGGATCCGGCCGACCCGACCCGACTTGACTACCACTCCTCGCCCACCACCGCACACCGGTGGGCCTGGACCCGGGCACGACTCGTACCCGATTACCCGGTTGCTCTGGGAGAGCTGTCCTAAGAGCGAATTCTGAGAGAGAAAGAGACGCGCGGGGGAGGGGGGTAGCGTAGGTTTTTGCCCTCTGATGCTGAACTCTTAAGCGTGCAGGCACAGGTGAAGAAGAAGAAGGACTGCGGAAGAAGAACTGAATCAACACTGTAGCATCCGCGGGTTAAGTCGTCTGATTGAGAAATCAGACGACGTCCTGAAGACAGGTGAAGGCAAAGAAGAAGAAGGAAGGCGAGGCAGAGGAAAGAGAGGAACACAGAGAAGCCAAGTGAAGACTCTGCAGAGATCAAAAGACAAAGAAGAAGAAGAAAAGAAGAGAGAAGGAGCAGCCAAGTGAAGAAACAGAAAGCAGAAGAAGAAGAGAAGCAAGAAGAAAAGAAGAAGAGCACGGGAGGAAGATCTGAAGCAAGAAAAGAAGAAACAAAGAAAATAAAAAAGAAGAAAAAGACAGGATCGTCCAACCAAGAAATAGAGGAAGAACACGAAGAACAAAAGCCAAAGAGGAGAGAAGACAAAGAGGAAGAAAGAAGAGAAGAAGAAGAGCCAAACTTTCATCTCTCTCTCTCTCTCTCTTTATTTTTGTAATAGAACATGTATATCTCTAGAATACGACTTGCTCCCTGAGTTCGACCTCGGGAGAACTGTATTTTCCGAGTAACAAATATTAGCAAATGATGGCAATAACAGAACACGAAGAACAAAAGCCAAAGAGGAGAGAAGACAAAGAGGAAGAAAGAAGAGAAGAAGAAGAGCCAAACTTTCATCTCTCTCTCTCTCTCTCTCTCTCTCTCTTTATTTTTGTAATAGAACATGTATATCTCTAGAATACGACTTGCTCCCTGAGTTCGACCTCGGGAGAACTGTATTTTCCGAGTAACAAATATTAGCAAATGATGGCAATAACTATCTGTACTACAACGACTTAAGAAAAGCTAGTTGCTGCCACCGTTCGCCAGTTGGCGCCGTTGCCGGGGAGCAACGGCTATTCTAGAGGTAAACATTTCTGTTTCTTTTTAGTTCTAATAATCTCCTCTTTTTTGTGCAGCTACAGGAAATCAAGAAGACAAGCAACCGCACGACAACCACTCCGAGGACAGGTAATTTTTTTTTCCTCTCGCTATTAACCCCTAAACTCTAAAAGAGGAAGAAAAGAAAAGAACAAGCAATATAGGGCTAACCTGTCTTCTATACTTAGTAAACCATAAGAAGTTGCATGTTTTCAACCCATTATTCCTACACACTATTAAGGGTATTTAGGGGCTAACACATTCTTGCTTGAGCCCTAATTACCCACCAAAGAACTAACTGGACCAAGTAGAGCCAACATAAGATTCAACATTAGGGTTTTAGAGACACACTACTTAAATCAAGAATTGAGAAACCTTAAAAGAAGTGCACCCAAGCCATTATCTGAAAATACCTATCCAAAGAAACCCTAAAATAAGATTGGCTCTTTAAACACTTGAACCCTAAAAGACAAGACCTAATAAGCAAAACTAGCAGGTAAAGTTGACCATTCGGGTCAACTAACCTTCAAATTAGGTCACTCTTTGCACTTAAAAGACTAAAGTTCAAGTGGAACCTTAAGCACCTTGATCTTGAATTAAAAGTGGTAGACTTAAGAGGTCAAGATCCCCATTCTGGTCTACCTGGAACCGCAGTGACAAGAGAGGTCGGGTGGGGGAAACCCTGTAACCCGTGGGGACGCTCTACCGTGTAGGGGTCTTTGCGAGACTCTCCCTCTCTGGCTGCCCAGGTAATTCTCAGGTGGTCGATCTTTCTGATCAAGGGGTCCATCTGCCCCGCACCTCTATAGTCACCCAACACATTTTTGGGTGTCTTGATTGGGTCCAGCACCTTCTAAACTCATCTCTTCCAACAGTACATGTACGGAAGGAGGTCCTTAAGACCACCCTTAAGACCTCCTTTAGAAATTCACTCTCGTCAAGGCCAAGCCTCAACGCTCGTGTTTGTGCAGCAACCCCCTCACATCATTCTCTCTTCCGATTCAGAACCAAGTTCTTCTTCTTCCCCCATCATGGCTCAGCCAGTTGAGGAAGAAACAATTTGGAGCATCAGCTCCAGCGACTCAATGACCTCTTCCAAAACTTCGTGCACCCACCACAGCGTCCTATGATGCGGGACCACTACAATCCTGCTGTGGTGGCCGTTGAGCCTCGAGTCAGAATCCCGACTGGAGGACCTGATTCTGAATTGAAGCCCAATATGATTCATGCTATACCTAAATTCCATGGGCTTAATTCTGAAGATCTCTTCCAGCACATCAAACAACTAAAGCATCTGGCCCAAACTTTTGGGTCAGACGCACAAAATCGGGATATTCTTCTCATGAAGATGTTCTCCTTTTCTCTTATGGACAAGGCCGCCCATTGGTATCAAACTCAGACCCGGCCGATCAACAATTGGGAAGAACTTCAGTCCGAGTTCCTAAAAAAGTTCTTCCCTGTTGGACGGACCAACGCCTTGCGCCATCAGATTACACATTTCACCTAACAAACAGGGGAACCTCTCCATGAGGCATGGGATCGTTTTCAGGATCTCATGAGAAAGTGCCCCCATCACGGAGTTCCTAAATGGGAACAGGTCCAATCTTTTTACCAGGGACTTCGTGACGACATCCGTCTTTTCGTCAATGCAACCTGTGGAGGAAATATCATGGGTCAACATGAAGACACCGTGTGGGAGATTCTCGAAAACATGTGCGAGAACTCCATCAACAATGACTCCATGGGATTATTCGACAGGACGAATACCCGCGCAGCGACGAATCTCAGGGGAGCACACGAGACGCAGGGCCTGTCCGCATCAGTCGACTTGGAGTTAATGGCCAGTTGATTGGACAAGGTCTCGATTATCGAAAAGAAGGTGGATGAGCTGACTCAGCATCTGCAGCAAGCCACCTCTACGCATAACCCTTTCGCACAACCTCCTTCCACAAGGGAAACTGTGCAAAACATTCTCCATCGATCTTCTCCCAGGAGGGACCCATCATCCGAATCTTTGCTAGGAGGTCCTTCCAATTCCTTCTACACCTGCCAGGGAAATGCCATTCCCTCTTTCTCTGACTCTCTGGAGGTTCCTCAGACCTGCGAGGACCTCAACGCCATCCAGAACGACCCTTTCTCCAACACCTATAATCCTGGATGGCGAAACCATCCTAACTTTCAGTGGACGGGAAATTCCCAAACCCACAAACCATCCTTCCAACCCCGCCCACAACCTCTTCGTCCTTACCAGCCGCCTCAGCCTCGGCCCAACCCTACTTACCCATCTGGGCCAAATCAAGATCAAATGTCCCTTATCCTTCAGACCCTGGCTGACATTCAAAGAACGAATGCGGCTATCCAAAAACAACACAAGGACGAACTTACAGAGGTCCGAAACCAATTGACCCAGTTGGCAAACTCTCGCCAACCAGGTACTCTTCCTTCCCAACCTCTGCCTAATCCTAATAACGTGCCAACCCAGCGACGCGTTATGAACCCAAACCCGGGCCATGCCCATATGATTTATCAGGCCCCCTCTGTTCCTTCACCCGACGGGATAGAGGCCTCCACTTCTTTTGCAGGTTACCAGCAGCAAGCTATCTTACCCAATCCCAGCCAAAACCAGGCAGGATTTAATTCCGTAATAACCCGTAGTGGTAAGGAAACCCAAGACCCACCTCATCTGAACCACTCCAAGCCTGGTAGTGATCCCAAGCCTAGGACAGTAATCCAGGATGTCCCCACCCCTATCCCAGATCCACAACCTGGACCTATCCTAGAAGAACCACCCAAGATCCCGTTTCCCGAGGCCTTGACTAAGGGAAAGAAGACCACCAAGCTCGTGGCACCTGAGGAGGAGCTGGTCAAGCTCTTTGAGCAGGTCCACATAAACATCCCCTTGATGGATGCAATCCGCCACGTACCAGCTTACGCACGATTTCTAAAGAATGTGTGTACACCCCAGCGTAAGCCGCGAACCAAGGGTGGGAGCCCAATTGTTCTATCAGAGCAAGCCAGCTCTGTAATCCTCAGTAGGCTCCCACCCAAGGCAAAAGATCCTGGTACCCCCCTGATTTCCTGCAAGATAGGTGATACCCAATTTGATAGAGCTTTGCTAGACTTAGGTGCATCCATAAACCTGATACCCACATCCTTACTTGACCATCTAGAAGAATCTGAGCTAAAACCAACCGAGGTGACATTACAATTAGCAGATCGATCTATAAAGTCACCAAAAGGGATTCTCGAGGATGTTATTGTAAGAGTGTGGGATTTCTATTTCCCAGTGGACTTTATAGTCTTAGATATGGATGCGCCTAAAAACCCTAGGGATACACCAATCATTCTAGGGAGACCTTTCTTGGCTACTGCTAGAGCCAACATCAGCTATGAGGAGGGCCAAATAGAACTCAAGTTTGGAGATCAAACCCTAAAAATCAATATATTTAAGGCCCAACAAAGAATCAATTGCGGTGTCATCGAACAGATTTGTGACGTCAGGACTTTGGTTGATGAATCACACTTCCAGAATGACTCGATTATGCCTCATCAACCACAAAAGGATCTTGACCCGCAAACAGAGGAGTCGAATCCAGACATAAACAACCCAATAACTCCTACCCTTGAACCTCACATCTACACTGTACCACCAGCTGCTGCTGATAATCCTATCCTCGAGTTAAAGCCTCTTCCTGCTCACTTGAAATACATCTTTTTGGGTTCCAATCATACCCTCCCTGTGATTATCAATTCCAACCTCAATCCCGAACAGGAATCCCGTCTGATTGCTGTCCTCCAGCAACATCGCAGAGCCATCGGGTGGACTCTCGATGATTTGACTGGAATAAGCCCCTCTTATTGTACTCATCATATCTATTCAGAAGAGGACGCATGACCTTCTCATGAAATGCAGAGACGTTTAAACCCTAATCTGCAGGAGGTCGTGAAAAAAGAGATCATCAAGTGGTTAGATGCCGGGATCATCTACCCGATCTCCGATAGTCGTTGGGTGAGCCCAATTCAGGTTGTGCCTAAGAAGGCAGGACTCACCACCATAACGACTGAAATCGGAGAAATCATTCCTACCCGAGTAGCCAATGCGTGGAGAGTCTGTATAGATTACCGCCGACTCAATTCCTCCACGAAGAAGGATCATTTCCCACTACCCTTCATTGATCAAATTCTCGAGAAACTAGCGGGAAATAGGTTCTTCTGCTTTCTTGACGGGTACTCCGGTTATAACCAGGTGGCAATCCATCCTGAGGACCAAGAAAAGACCACATTCACCTGCCCCTTCGGAACGTATGCTTTCCAAAGGATGCCTTTCGGTCTTTGCAATGCACCCGCTACTTTTCAGCGGTGCATGCTTGCCATATTCTCCGATATGGTAGGTGATTTTCTGGAAGTCTTCATGGACGAATTTTCAGTCTTTAGAGAATCTTTTGATGATTGCCTCCAACACTTGGTCCAGATACTCAGGCGATGCATTGAGGTGAACTTGGTTCTTTCCTGGGAAAAGAGCCATTTCATGGTGCCTGAGGGAATTGTCCTGGGACACTCAATTTCGGAAAAAGGCATCCAGGTGGATCGAGCCAAGGTTGATCTGATTTCTCGCCTTCCCGTACCTAGCTCGATCAGGGACATCTGCTCCTTTTTAGGGCACGTCGATTTTTACCGTCGTTTCATTCCAGATTTCTCGAAAATCGTGCGCCCCTTGACTTCTCTTCTCTCTAAGGATGTACCTTTTGAAATCTCCAAGGAATGCACGCTAGCCTTTGAAAACCTGCGTGACCGAGTCACCCAGGCACCTATCCTACAATCCCCTGATTGGTCTCAACCCTTTGAGATCATGTGCGATGCGTTTGACTTCGCTGTAGGAGCTGTCCTGGGACAGAAAGCTGACGGGAAACCCGTGGTAATCTACTATGCTAGCAAGACACTTGACGAGGCTCAGCGTAACTATACGGTTACGGAAAAAGAGCTGCTAGCCGTAGTATTTGCCCTTGAAAAATTCCAATCGTATCTTCTGGGTTCCCACGTCATCATTTACTCGGATCACACGGCTGTAAGGCATCTCCTTGCCAAGAAGGACGCGAAGCCCCGACTAATCCGTTGGATCTTGCTGTTGCAAGAATTCGATCTTGAGATTCGCGACAAGGCGGGAAGGCAGAATGTGGTAGCCGACCATCTGTCCCGTCTTCCTTCTGAGATCATCAACCCTTCTGGACCCATCACGGAACATTTTCCTGATAAGCACCTGCTTTCTGTTAGTACTAAACTTCCATGGTTTGCTGATATAGTAAACTACTTGGCATCTCATCAGACATCGTCTGATTGGCCGAAGGCCAAGAAAGACAAATTGCGTTCTGATTCCAAGTATTACATTTGGGAAGACCCGTACCTTTTCCGCATAGGTGCTGATCAAATTATTCGGAGATGCGTTCCGGAAGAGGAAATCAGCAATATCCTATCTTTCTGCCATGACCAGGCATGCGGTGGCCATTTCTTAGGGCATAAAACCGCATCCAAAATCCTCCAGTGTGGCTTCTACTGGCCTACACTTTTCAAAGACGCATACAGTCACTGCAAGGCATGCAGTCGTTGCCAGACTTTGGGCAACATGAACCATCGCGACATGATGCCTTTGCAGCCGATTCTCGTATACGAAATCTTCGATGTTTGGGGGATTGATTTTATGGGCCCCTTTCCTGTTTCGGATGGTTTCGAGTATATTCTGCTTGCGGTGGACTACGTGTCCAAATGGATCGAAGCCATACCGACCCGAACCTGCAATCACAAGATTGTTCTTAAGTTCATACATCAAAACATTTTCTCAAGGTTCGAGATTCCCCATGCTATAATCTCTGATGGGGGGACCCATTTTACAAATGCTCAGTTTAGGTCACTGATGGCCAAATTTGGGGTGTCTCACCGAATCTCTACTCCTTACCACCCCCAAACAAATGGTCTAGCTGAGCTATCAAATCGGGAGATCAAGAAAATCCTGCAAGTCACTGTTCGGCCTGACAGGAAGGACTGGTCGTCCCGACTTCCGGAAGCATTGTGGGCCTATAGGACCGCCCACAAGACCCAATTGGGCATGTCTCCCTTTAGACTGGTGTACGGAAAGGCATGTCATCTTCCCGTAGAACTGGAGCATAAAGCCTATTGGGCAGTACGGAATTGTAATCTAGATCTTTCCAAGGCTGGAACCCACAAAAAACTCCAAATCAGCGAGATCGATGAATTACGCCTAGACGCGTACGAGAACTCGCAAATCTACAAGGAGCGGGTTAAAGCCTTCCACTACAAGCACATCTCGAGAAAGATCTTTCATCCTGGTCAAAAGGTCGTACTCTTTGATGCCCGACTCAAACTTTTCCTGGGGAAACTAAGGTCCAAGTGGGTCAGACCGTATTTAGTCCGACAGGTTTTTGGAAATGGAGCAATTGAAATCAGTCCACTCAGCCATTATTCCGAACCTTTCATCGTGAACGGTTAGAGACTCAAACCATTCATTGATGTGACTTCTACTGATTCGGCTGAATCATCCCTCACCCTCCATTCCCCTTGAACTTACTGCGCCTGACCGATGGCGTAAAACTCAGCGCTTAACGGAGGCAGCCCGTCATTTCTTGAAAATCTAAAACCTTTTTTCTGACACCATTGTGCACTTAAGGTTCACCCTTTAAGACAGCCAACTCTACCTCAGATGCTTGCATCTGAGATTAGAAATCGTCCGCAGAATTCATCCCGACCCATTCACTCACAAAAATATATGTCTTAAGGAATAAATTAACTAAATAAAAACCCCTAAATCACAATGAGGACATTGCAATTCTTAGGCATGGGGGGTATAAGTGCAAAACTTGTAGAAAAAAAAAAGGTTTTAAACAAAAAATTCACATATGCCAAAAACACCATAAAAATTAAAAATTTTTCAAAATAAAAAGAATAAGAGGAGAAAGGAAATTTTGAGGAGAAGGAAAAGAAACAAAATGAAAAGGAGCACAAAAAGATGAAAGAAAAGAGTAATAGTCATTAGTAAGAAGCTAAGGAATTAACCTTAGTCTAGACCATTTTTTTTCAAGAAAAGAAATGAAAAGTGCTTGGTAAGATTAGTAAGAACGTAAACCGTAGGCATTCTTGATAGACTCTTAGTACCCATTAAGATCTAGACAATCCTCAAGAGGTTGAGGAAAATGAAAAGCTTAAGTACTAGGTCCAAGGCTTAGGGAGTATTTGACCTCGCTAACTAACTTCTGGTTTACGGGACTCAGTAACCTAAGCACCCTAACCTCACACACAGCCTGGTTCAGCAAGCGTAAAAATCAAAATCACGCAGAAGCGTCGAAAAAATTCTGAAAAGTACACCTAGAATAGGAGCGGCCGATTAACACAAGTTGATTTGGACGAGTTCCCAGCGCAGAGAGGCAGGAAATCCCCTCAAAGATGCGTAACAAAATATCATCTCCTCGGTGCTTGTCTCTTAGGATATTCACATATCCTACTGGGGGCATGTAAGCACCCTGCTGGTTCAGATTCCATGGATGGCATTATCACGAAGTGTCAACTGCCAGGGTCTGAACGCGGCCACAGAACACCATGGATGGGATTATCTCGAAATCTCAATAGCCAGGGTTCTGGGGGTTGCCATGGGCGGTGCTATCTCGAAGCATCGATCGCCAGGAACCCTTGAGGATTGATGATGGGGGCAAGGAATCTGATACAAACCGTGTTGAAAAGCCAATCCTAAGCTAGAATTAAAAAGAAAAAGAGAGAGAAAACTCTCCAAAACAGAAAAATTTTCTACCTCTCTCTCTTACAAAACGCACTGCGAACTGAACCAGGGCTAAAATCATTTCAAGCACGGGTGCTTTAACTACAAAGTCCAATAAACCTTAGGTTATTTCTTGTGGTTCTTAAAAACCTTTGCTAAGGACTGAGGCTGAGGCTAGACATATTTGGATCTTGATTGGTACTAGAGTACCTTTTAAGCCTATGGTCAGCATTCTAACCTAATCTAAGTTTAAATGAAAAAGCACTTATCTGAAGCTATTAAAGAACTTCATGGTCTAGAACAAGGGTTGAAACCTTAAGTTTTTGCTAAGGGACTAGCAAAAGCTAGGCATGGGGGTATGATGAGAACCTCATCATGAGCCATAACTAGCTCATTTTGACCTAATGCAGAGAATAAAAGCTCCTACATAACCTTAGAAAGGCTTGGCTCAGAGAGATTCTGAGTTTGCAAAGAAAACATAAACTGAGGGGTAAAAATGCAATTTCACCAATCCGATCTGAAAATAGGGTAACTCAGGGTTCAAACATAGGTCAAAACAACCTAATAAGAAGAAAAGTGAGATGAGATGACTCAATAAGGGCTACAGTAACTCCAAGGAATTAAATGACAGCCTGTAACCCTAAAAATAAACCCACTTCAATTCACGTGGTTCAAGGCAAGGTAAAAATCAACTAAACCCTCTAAAATTCATATAAAAATAATCTCTAGGGTTTAGGAGTTTCAATTTGGCCTTAGGAACCCATTTTGACCTACATTGAGAACCATGCCCAATTAACAACTTAATTTGGGTTTTTGCGTAAATTGATCAGTCAAACAAGGTTCAATCTAGAAATAAAATTCACCATCAGAATCCTTACGTCCTAATTAGTCATGTATAAAAACTTGGGCCTAAGAAGAAACCTTCTTGACCAACTTTACACTTTAGTCCTCATATATATACTTTTTGGCCCTCAACTTTTGAACCCTCACATTTTGGCCCCTAACTCTCCTTTGTTCTTTGCGTTTAGGTCCCTCCTGCAAAACCTGAGCAGTGCCATTCTCCGGCGACCTTGCGCGGAGCATGGCGCCGCGCAGGGTGAGGGAGGGGCCCTGCCAAGTCAATGGGGGGTACCCTGCGTCGTCAGCCACCGCAGGGACACCCCCCTGAGTGCTGCGACCGCCCATACCGCCCGTGCGAACGCACGGACGGTATGGGTCTCCTTCCTCCGGCGTCCTCCGACGAGGGAGACACGTCGTCTCCCTCCACCCTCCTCTCTGATTCTGCCCCTACAAATACCCCCGTCGCTCCGCCGTTCTTCGCAGCTGGGATCTGACGGAGACACCCCCTCAATTCCTCCCTTCCCACTCCGACAGACTCCCCCTTGCTCCGGCGGCCTCTCCTCCTCCTCCTCGTCGCCCTGCCGCACTACCAGCAGCAGGGTTACCTTCCCTCGATCTTTCCGCGTCACGCCGCACCCAGCTGGCGCCTCTCCGGTCCCTTCCTCTGGGCAGTTTCTTCTCCGACGACAGTCGATACGACTGTCGCCTGCGCCAACCCCTCTTCGCCCAGCTTAATAGGTAAAACTTCTCTTCTTCCTCCCCTCTTTATTTTCCATACTGAAAACCCTTACTGTCGGCCCCGATTTCCCACCGATCACCCTCACCTTCTCCACCTCCGGCCAAACTCCGGCGAACCGCTCCCATCGCTCCAGCACCCCACACGGCTCGCCGACCTGTGCATAACCTTCGCCTCCTCACCCTGATCCTCTTCCACCCCTCCACTTCCCACCAAACACCCTCTGCAGATCCACCGAACACACCCACTTCTCCGCCCGTAGTTTGACCTAGGGCGACCCTTTTGCTCCACCACGCCCACTGCAGACCCTCCGACCACCTTCGCCGTGCCACGGCGAAGGTTTTCCGCATATCTGATTAGGCCGAGAGGCCGTGCTTCTGTGAACAGGTGTCGCGCCCGCCATCGCCATTGCTGAGCAGCGAAGCTCCTTCGACCTACTGCTCCAGGCAACACCACGCCCAGGTCAGACTCCCAGGCTTCGCGGGGTAGCTTCGCGAGGTGTCAGGCTGCAATTCGGGCGAAGCCCTCGCCCGAAGCCCTCACGCGAAGTTCTCACTGCCACTGCTTCCTCCGCGCAGGCACTCACATTGGGGTGGGACATTTAGTCCCACCTCGGAAGACTTCGAAGAGGAGCGCCGATATAAGTTGAAAAAGTGCTGTAGGCTTATCGCCTCAGCACACGGGGTGAGGTCCCTATCACGCCGCTTCACCCGGCCCGTCCGCGAGCTCATCACGCGGATCCGGCCGACCTGACCCGACTTGACTACCACTCCTCGCCCACCACCGCACGCCGGTGGGCCTGGACCCGGGCGCGACTCGTACCCGATTACCCAATTGCTCTGGGAGAGCTGTCCTAAGAGCGAATTCTGAGAGAGAAAGAGACGCGCGGGGGAGGGGGGTAGCGTAGGTTTTTGCCCTCTGATGCTGAACTCTTAAGCGTGCAGGCACAGGTGAAGAAGAAGGACTGCGGAAGAAGAACTGAATCAACACTGTAGCATCCGCGGGTTAAGTCGTCTGATTGAGAAATCAGACGACGTCCTGAAGACAGGTGAAGGCAAAGAAGAAGAAGGAAGGTGAGGCAGAGGAAAGAGAGGAACACAGAGAAGCCAAGTGAAGACTCTGCAGAGATCAAAAGACAAAGAAGAAGAAAAGAAGAGAGAAGGAGCAGCCAAGTGAAGAAACAGAAAGCAGAAGAAGAAGAGAAGCAAGAAGAAAAGAAGAAGAGCACGGGAGGAAGATCTGAAGCAAGAAAAGAAGAAACAAAGAAAATAAAAAAGAAGAAAAAGATAGGATCGTCCAACCAAGAAATAGAGGAAGAACACGAAGAACAAAAGCCAAAGAGGAGGGAAGACAAAGAGGAAGAAAGAAGAGAAGAAGAAGAGCCAAACTTTCATCTCTCTCTCTCTCTCTCTTTAGTTTTGTAATAGAACATGTATATCTCTAGAATACGACTTGCTCCCTGAGTTCGACCTCGGGAGAACTGTATTTTCCGAGTAACAAATGTTAGCAAATGATGGCAATAACTATCTGTACTACAACGACTTAAGAAAAGCTAGTTGCTGCCACCGTTCGCCAGGCTCACCTAGGGGCTGTCGCTGATCGGGTAGATTATACCTGCATACAATCGATTAATAATTTCCTTTTTAACAACTTCCCATATGTTAGGGTTGAGACGTCACTGCATCTCGCGGGAAGGTCGAGTCTCCTCCTTCTTGTATATACGATGAGTGCAGTAGGATGGGCTAATGCCAGTTAAATCATATAAGGACCAGCCAATGGCCGCCTTGTGTTCCATGAGGACCTTCATTAGCTTTCACTTTTGCTCCCTGGTCAATTTTGAACTAATAATTACAGGGAGCATTTCATTTGGTTTCAGAAAAGCATATTTAAGTGTGTTTGGCAGCGCTTTCAGCTCGGGAGTGGATGGTGAAAGATCTGGCATTTCTTGGGACAAGAGTGTCCCAAAAGGATCAAAAGAAAGAAGGGTAGGAGAAAGAAGTTGGTCCTCAAATTGGCCAAGAAGAGGGCATCTTGGATTGATGGATCCAAGAAAGGAGACCCCCAGTGATCAGCATTTGGGCTCAAGGTCCCAGTGTGGAGAAGCTTTTCCACTTGATTTGGCGGGAAAGAAAGGGCAATCCGGTCTTCAAGAGGGAGGACTGGCGGTGAGTAGCCCAGATCAGATTCATACCACGAGGTGTGGGAAGCAGAGAAAACCACGTTCGAAGTCTGGTCAGGAGAAGATACGGGTAAGGGGCGAGGTGGAGAAACATCACAATATAAGTCTGTCTGGTGATGGTTTGTGTCTAGGGGCAATCCACAGTAGTCAGAATAGGCCCCTATTAGTCTGATACACACGTTGATGGCCATGTCCTCATCAGACGTGTCATCCTCGATGTAATCGCAATCAAAGTTCTTGGAAGCCTTGAAAATGTTTAGCTTGAGCTTCTCAGAGCCTACGGCGATCTCAATGCAACCCAACTCCAATCGATATGGCTGCAAGCTATGGCTAAGAATGGTCGACCAAGGATGATCAAACAATCAAAAAGTGAGCTAGGAACTTCCATATCCAAAATAAGAAATTCAACAGGAAAACAGAGACTGTTGACCCTAACCACCACGTCTTCTACCACACCCTTCGGGATTTTGACAGAACGATCTGCCAATTGTAATGTGACAGGGGTGGGTTTCGGATTTCTTGAGGCAAATTTCTCGAGCATGATGGTTGGTATAAGATTGATGGAAGATCCTAGATCAAGAAGGGCACGGTTAAAATTGCAGCCTTGGATGCTACATGAAATAAGCGATGTGCCCGAGTCTTTCTACTTCGGTGGTAGATTTGATAGTATAACACAACTCGCATGAGTCAAGAGGACCACTGGATTCTTTGTTTTCTTTAACTGTCACCTAGGTGTAGTGTAGTCTTTGAAGAATCGAGCGATAGTTGGTATATGATCGATAGCCTCCAACAAGGGTACTTTGATCTCAACATCCTTGAATAAATTACGCAGGTTATCAAAGGCCTGCATGTTCTTTTTCTTTCCTTATGTCTCCCTTAGTAGAGCCTCAGGGAATGGACTGATTATGGCACGAGTCGAGGCATATCGTCCTCACGTGGTTGCGGAGCGTAACATAAATCAGAGGGCGATGAAGAAGATGGGCCAGGATCAGGTCAAGGTGGATCGACGATTTGTTTACCACTCCTCGTAGTAATCGCATTGGACATTGTAGGTCCAGTGGGATCATAAGGGGGAGGATGGTTCACAATAAGGACATGTGGGTGATGTGCTGCTATAGGATTAGCCTAAAATCCCGATGGGGCACTCAGAGCTTGCAAAACTTGATTAGTGATGTGCGCGGAACGTGCTGGTTTAATTATATCATTGTAGCATGCGTTCGCGACGTCAATTTTAATTTAAGACTTGGATTTGGTGAGTCCAAGTGTCAAACAAGAGGAGGTGTGAAATTGGATCAGTTTGTTGCTTTAGATGTCACAAGAATGTTTATCTTGTTTACTTGCGAGAAAATGAGAGAGAGAGAGAGAGAGAGTAAGGTTAGAGCTTGCGTTTAAAACATGGCAATCACTTTAAGGAGGTGTAAGCTATGATATAAGAAGAAACATCAACATATAATATGCAATTAGAGTTTGTTTACAAAGACAAAAAATAGATGAAAGCTTAAAATAATGCAACATAAAACTAGAGTAAGAGAGAGTGCGAGGAGGAGGCGAGGCGGCCACGGTGGTGGAGGGGGGCTCCGTCAATGGCTCGACAACTCCGGGACAGATATGGTGTTTGGTGGAGCTAGGAGAGGGCTGGTATTGTTTAGAGAGTGTATGAGAATTGAATGCCTTTGAATGGGGTGGTTGAGGGGGTTTATATAGTAGAAGAGGGATTCCAAAAGAGGTAAGGGTCTTTAGCGACGTTCGAGATGTCACTAAATCCCTTCCAAAAGTGTCGCTAAAGCCTCACACCTCAGATGGCTGAGGTGCTTCGAGGTGCACCTCTCCTCGTGCAAATGGTATGAGGGAGCATGCACCTCTCCCTGCAAATGCAGCCGGTTGGTGGAAAAATGAAATAAAATAAGGGTGGAGAATTTGCAATGCAAGCACATAATGAAGATGTTAATTATTATGTGTGTTTGAGATGGGATGGATTGTTATGAAATTGAAGTGGATTGAATGGTCATTTGCTCTCACTATCTTCCCCTCTTTAAAAATGCATGCAAATGAATTTTTACAAATGCAAGTATGGCTACCTAAAATGCATGGGTAATGCTAAGAAATAACATAAGATGACATACTTATAGGCGTAGCTTGCTGTGCAATCACTCATCCCCTTCATTCAGCTTCTCACCTCCTCTGCCCAAGCTACTGCCAAGCACCGTCATCTCGCTAAACAACTGATTTGGGAGATTTCCTCTTACCTCTATCTCTGTTATTTTTGTCATATTTCCATATATTGTAATAAACGACATTGCATTATATCATATTTGTTTCTCTCCACTTCGTGTGCTATCTTGTTTATTTCTTTACCACAAAAACACAAAAAAGTAACAAAACCTAAAAGCACCAAAAACAAACAAAGCGAAGCGTGGATTTCAACAAAAGCAAACGTCGCCTCCCTGTGTTCGACCCGAGACTTCCTTTGAGTTTCGGTAAAAAATCTTATTTGATAATGTGTTTTTGTGACTACAACAATGGGTTTCTCCTAACCCCAACTTTCCCTCGCGAAAACCCGTTCATCACACGTCTTGATGGGATTGATTGTGTGGGCAAAGAGGGGTGTTGTGTCCTGTGCTGGGTGGCTATGATGGTGCCACATGGCACCATCATGACCGTGCATCTTCTTTGCTTTGTAGGTGGTGCCACGGTTCTCTGATTGAAATGACTTTCTCGCTATTGGGCTACGATCGTCGATTTAAGCCCATTCATGCGGTTGGATTTGCCATCTAAGCTATGTATTGACACCACCTTAGCCCTTGACATCTAATCTTTCTCGGACTGCATCCGATGCTACGAAAATTTGATCGGGGTGATCTCGGAGGCGTTGAACTCCGATCGTCGCCCTAATTAGATCTGTACAGTTGGATCTTTAATCCGAGGCCTAGATATGAATCACCATGTCCCCTGGCCACAAAAAGGGCAAATTACTATACAATTTGTACAAATTAACCTAAATGCATGACGATGCATGTTATGCAATATTTATAATGATGATGCTTTTATGACACTAGGAACATGCATAGATATACATTTTAGGCTAATTAGATTATGCACATCAAGGGCCCATCACATTCCCGAGCACATTCAAGCCTAAGCCTAATTAAAACTGAGTAGACGTTGGCCTTAAGGATTGATTCGCTCTTCAAGGCCCAGATTGAGATTGTTTTTGATCAATCTACTTATACTTGTCTATCTGATGTCTAGCTAGGGGAGCAGTGTCAATCGACCATGGTTGGGGGGTATCAAAGGAACCTGAGGCGAAAGCTAAGGGAAGTACCTTCTCCCCAATCCCTCCCTCTAATTGGTTGGATTTACTAGATAAAAGTAGACTAAATCATTTATAATCTTAAGATGGGTTCTGAGAGCTGTAGATCCCTAGGCTAACCCACCTAAGGATAGGTTTGATTGTTTTTATTGCAGGGCTCCTTTTCTTTCTCTTTTCTCTCCTGCTTTGCCATGGATCCTACCACATCCTACTTGCATTTCCACTCCTACCCTCCTACCACCACTTATTTCCAAGATGATTACTATCCCTACCTAACTTATGACCATCCATCCACTAGTTGGGATAACTTTGATTGGGACTACAATTCTAGACCTCAATGTTTAAGGCCTAACCCTTGGCATCATGATTATGATTATTATCCTTCCTAGAGCTATACTAATTATAGATCACCACCGTCTTATGAAAAAACCAACCTGATGTACAATCAAGAAGGATATGATGATTATAACACCTACCCTCCCCAGGATTATACTGAATATAGGTGACCACCCTTACATGAACAACCCGAAATGACCTATTGTTGAAGCGCGAAACTCGATCGTGTTTTAACAGTTATTGCGTCGTAGTATAGGTGATCAAGCGTCGTCAACAAATAAAAGTTTTTATTACTCGAAAACCGGAGTATCCGAGGTTGAACACAGGGAGCAATTGGAATTTACTACTAATCTCAAATGTAATTGAACACTCTAATTTACTCAAAAGTTTAATTCAAATGCATTTAAAAAGTAATCCAGGCAAGAGTAAAATTGGACGTCTGATCACAAGATCAGACGTCTTAAAAGTGTTTTCCCTTCTTTGATTATTCTTCTTCTTCTGATCTTGCTTTCTTTATCTTCTGTCTTGGCCTTTCTTTTTCTCTGTAGTCTCTCTCTTCTTCCTTCTCTTCTCTCTTCTGCGAAGGCTTCTTCTTCTTCCTTGGTCTTCTGTTTCTTCTCTGCAGCCTTTCTTCTTCTTCTCTGCCTTGCTCAGCCTCTTCTTCAGAGTTTCTTCTTCTTCTGCTCCTTCTCTTCTCCTTCCTACGGTTAAGTCTCTTCTCTTCAACTCTCAGCCTGCCTGCACAAGGAGCAAAACCTACCTTGTCCCTCTACCCACACGTCTCTCTCTCTCTGCAAATCACTCACAGGACGCTCTCCCAAAGCCACGGGTACTCGGGTCGGGTAGCGCACCCGGGACCAGGTGCACCGGCATGAGGGTGATGCGCGAGGTGTGCTCAGATAAGGTCGGGTCGGATCCCACTAGATCCGCGAGGTGAAACCGCGGACGAGGCAAGCGTGGGTAAGGTGAGGGACCTCACCCCTGTGCGTTCGGAGGCAACGAGAAGATAACACAAATTCACTTTATACTACACCTGCGCCTCGTAGATTTCCGATGTGGGACTATTAGTCCCGCCCTGCTCTCGCACGCGCCCGCAGAATGCTCTTTGCGCTCCACTCAGTTGCAGCCTCAACTCTCTTCACTGGATAACTGGCTGCTTGCACGCAACTCACTCCACTCCACAGCAGCTGAAATCCTGAAGCCACGGAACCTGAGCGTGCTTGGAAGCTGCTTCAACCGTTGTCAATGGCGGCTACAGCTCCGATCCTGTCATGCATGAATACGGCCTATTGGCCTAATCAAACCACCTGCAGACCTTCGCCGTGGCACGGCGAAGGTGGTGCGACGTGCAGCAGGTCGCGGGGCAGCCTAGGCGTGCATGCCTAGGTCGTCCTGTGACCGGAGGTATGGGTGTGTTCGGGGGGCTGTTGTGGAGGCGTAGAGGGATGGTGGATGGGCGAAGGTTGCTCGGTGAGGTGAGGTGGAGCCTCTGAGTTGGTCGGCGAGTCGTGCGGAAGTGTGGAGCGATGGGGGCGATTCACCGGAGGTTGGCCAGAGGCGAGGAAGATGGCGGTGGTCAGCGACGGTCGAGGGTCGATTGATGAAATAAGGTGAGGGGAATGAAAGAGGGGATAGAGGAGAATAGTTTTAACCTAATTGTAGGGACGAAGGGGACGGAGAGGCGGACAGCTGTACCTGCTGTCGTCGGAGAAGAAGATGCCCAGTGGAGGGAGGACGGCGGCGACGACGGGTCTGAGGCAGCGTGCGCGGGTATTGCGCGACGCGGAGGAGAATCAGGAAGATGTCTATGCCACTGGTTTTGTGGCAGAGCGAAGAGGAAAGGAAAGGAAGCTCGTCGGAGCTCGCTAGGTTACTTGGCCGGGAAGGAAGAGACGAATCTGAGGTGAAACCCCGGCCAGGTCGAGCTGAAAATGAGCGGCCGGGTTTGGGGGTTCTTTTATAGGCATTGGGCCATGTGTTCAGAGCTTGGAGGGCACGTATCCATCTCCGACGGCTCACCGGAGAAGGAAAGTGGGTAGATACCCACATCTCTCGTGCGTTCGCACGAGAGATTGGGATCAAATCAGAGATCATGGCAGGCCTCAGATGGGAGGGAATTCCTCAGAGAATCTCCCTTCCATTTCTGGGAGGGGATCTCTGAGGAATCAGAGAGTATTCCTTCTCTAATCCTCACCAGAGAAGGATTCTACCCCAATAATGGTGGAAGGACCTGATTGTAAAGGTGGCGAGGAAGTTAGGGGCTCTCTGTGATGATTTTCAAAAGATAGGGACCAAATTGTGATTTGGGTGTACTGAATTGCAAAGTAGGTCAAGATGACCTCCCCTTAGGTCCAAATTTTGGTAAAAACCTAATTTTGACCTAAGGAATCCAATGGTGAAGTTGGATTTTAGGTTTGACCACATTTGACTGGATATTTTGGTAAAAACCCAAATTAGGTCAATTAATGAGCTAGGACCCTATTCTAGGTCAAACTAGGTTCCAAAGGCCAATTTGAATCTTCTAAACCCTAGAGGATATTTTTACATGATTTTTAGAGGGTTTACTTGATTTTTATCCTGATTGGAACCTTGTTGATTTAAGCGGGTCTGTTTTAGGGTTACCAAATGTCATTTAATTCATAGATTGCACATAAACCCATTTCTGATTGACTCAACCTACTTTTTATCTTATTTAGACCTTTTGACCTATGTTTTGCCTCTGAGAAATCCTGTTTATGTACTGCAATGGTAAAATTGCAGTTTTAACCTTTATTTCATGTTTTCTTCTCAGAACACTTATTTCTCCAATTAGGCCTTCTTCTAGGTTATGTAGGAGCTTTTATCTTCTTTATTGTGTCAAAATGAGCTAGTTATGACTCATGATGAGGCTCTCATCACCTATTATCAAGGAGGGCCCCAATAACCTCAATTCCTTGACTCCCCTAGATTAAACCCAAACCCACCCAACCTTGAACCGAACCATTCGATTCAAGTGAACTAGGTCCAAGATAGGGTGTTGGCCAATTTAAGGAACACCATACGATCTTTGGAAACTCAACCAACACCCTACACTGAAGCATTGGAGCCTTTGATTTAGATGATTGATGAGTTTAATAGTTCTTTATTAGACTGGCTTCAAGATCTTGAGGATAAGGGACTGAGTGAGTTTTTACTTGGGAAGTTGTCGAGATTGAGGATAAAATTTGTAGTTTCTTTAGTCCAATCTTGGGATGATTCTCAGGATAAGTCCTCTTCAGGAGAGCCAATGTTAAAACTCTCTCAGGCACCTATCGGGGGGGACACATTTTATGAGATCGGGGATGACCAGGTTGATTTAGAGAAACTGATTGAGGATGATATGATTTTTGCACCTGAAATCCCTGAGCAAGGGAGCGAGGAAAAATATGTCTCCATGGACAAGGGAATGATAAATGATTTTGAGTCATATATAAATGAGGATCAAAAATTTTTTAATTCTGAAGGTAAGGAATCTCTTAGTGAAGTCTTACTTAAAGATAGGGAAAATGATTTTAGTGAAACAAACAGGCTTGAGGAGCATGATGAATCATTTGATAACCCGATAATTGAAGATTGTGATCCTGTTGAGGCTAACTTGGAGGATCTGAACCCAGATTTACTAGAAGATTGAATCAGTAGCCCCATTCCTCAACCACACCCCAAAAAATATAATGATGATCTTGAAATCACCAAACCCAAGTCAATTTTGATTCAGCCACTTTTTTTGGACTTGGGTAAACCACATGGGGTGAATAATATGCTAGAGGTCTCGGAAACTAAACACTTGATCTTGGATTTGGAAATTAAGATATGGGAAGCTAATTTTGGGGGAAGTAGAAGTCTGAATCTAAGGGTTCTTATTGGTCTAAAATCACCTACTCTTTACCAGGACCCTTATGATATTTTTCCTAAGGATGTGCAACCCAAGTATAGAATAATTGATTATCTTTTTGAGCTGAACCCTAAGTGGACAACCAAACCTATTGAACTAGATCTACCTATTGTCTGCCATTTTAGACTTGGGTTGCACACCACTAAACCACAGGCTTGGTCTCGCAAGCACAATGATCTCCAATTCTGGGTAATTTTCATCAGAACCTTAGAACTACTCAACCTTGGGGCATGGGTCTGCACCATAATCTAGTCCATATCATTGGACATCTTTTGCTGGTGGGTTTGAGAATCAACCTTCTTATTTTCATCTTGACTTGAACCTGTGAATTCTTAACCTCTTCTTTGTTTGTATATTATGCCTAGCTAAAGGCACTAAACTTAGCACGTGTGTATACTCCACTTTCTTTGCAGAGCCAACTGGATTTTCACGAAATTCAAGTGATATTCTATTTATTTCACCCTTTTTATGTCTTTATTTTACAATGAGGGCATTGCATCAATTAGGCATGGGGGGGTGGATACTTAAACCTGAAAATATTTTGTTAGCTTCATAGAATTTCTTTTATTTAAAAAATAAAATGGAATTAGAAGAGAACTTGGCATTACAAGTTTGTTAACTTTAGGAAACGATACTTTATTACCTGAACACTTAGACTCGTCAGGTCTTCAGGCTTAATTAACCTAGGCGTCCACTAAAATGTGGACCTATTTCTCGAGTCCTCACCACATTAATATTATTTTAATTTGGTTAATAAATTGGGGTGATAAGTACATGGCTTATCAACCCACCCTCTGATTTGAGGAGACTTTAAGTCTAAAGCATCTACATACTATTTGCACTGGCTCACTTCTCAGTGGATTTTACGGAAATTAGGTAACTAATGAACTTTCTAGGGTAGTGTTGTGCCTACGAAATCGGTGTTTAAGATTGATACGTTGTAGTACAGACCAAAATCACTCGTCAACAGATACAATTTATTACTCGAATTTTAAGTTTGAGGTCAAACACTGGGAGCAAGTATTGCATTCACGCACTAATCTCAATCAAAATATAAATAAGCATAGAAAATTGAGCAAAATATAGATTTTCAATGAATACTAACCTGTCACATTGAATATTCAATGAAGAATAACTACTCAAATGATATTTAATACTAAACAAGAGTATATTAGGAATTTAATGAGGCAAAAAGATATCTAAGACAAAATAATGGTGATTTGAATCACCAATTCTTAGTTTAGATACATATATAATAATTACTTAATGATCTAAATAATTGCACAGTGCCTCAAACAATGACACAGTGTTTTCAACCAAGTCAGACGTCGGGTCAGATGACCAGACGACTTAAGTTCAGCCCTGCTACAGTGACTCAAAGAGGCTTCTTCTTCTATTCTTCCTCCTGCTTCTTCTTCTCCTCTTCAAGCCTTCTTCTTCAACCTCTTCTTTCTTCTTCTGCTTTGTCTCTTCTCAGCTCCTCTCTTTCCTCTCTTCTTCTTTCAAGCTCTCACGACTAAGTGTCGAGCCTCCTTCCTTCAGATCAAAACCCCCCTCCCCCGCTCTCTCTTTCTTTCTCTCTTCCTCCACTTCTCTTTCACTGAAACCAGGTAATCGAGTATTCAGGTCAAGCGCATACCTGGGTCTTGGGCTGCGGGCATGGTCGTAGTCAGGGAGTGAAGGCAGTAGGTCTAGTCATGTCATGAGTATGGGTAAGGAGGACCTCACCCTTGTGTTCTGAGGCAGTAAGCCCAAAACACAAATACAATATATGTGCATTGACGCGCTCTTGTCCTCACGATGTGGGACTATCCCACAAGCCTCTTCTCGCAAGCGTCTGCAGCTAAAGATGTGTCCTTAATTGGTGTAGCCGCAGGTGATATGGTCTCATATTGACCAACTAGAAGTGGTCCTTGGGTGATCCCGCATTGCCTGGAGGTGTCTCCTGGGGCATGCATGACCCGGAGCTAGAAGAACGTGGTGGCGGTAATGGCGGCGACGGTGGTGGACAGCGGACCCTGCAAGTCACAAACATGGCCTTTTAGCCACATTAAAATAGCTCGTGAGCATCGTCGGTGGACGAGGAGTGCGGTGGTGGTGATCTTGTGGTGTGAGAGGGCGTGAGATGGCTTAACGGAGTCGGCAATGGCGTGCATGTGGTGGGTTGGTCGACGGAGGGTGTGGATGACCAATAGGGTGGAACAGGTTATGGCATTGATAAACACTAGTTTATCATCATTCTTATGCATTAAAACAAACCTAGCTCTTAGAGTTTTACTCCGCAAATGGGTTTTTGGGCTGCATTTAGGCATAAATTAGGTTAGGCATGCATTGCAGTTTTTATTGTGTTTCTAATATGTTTTTGTGAGGGTTAGGGATGAACAGATATACAGATCCCTAAAACCCTAGCACTCAAGAGGGCAAATGGTGAAGAAGGAGCTCAAACTATCTGGAACTCAACTTAATCCAGCTCACCATAGCTGGAACATAGCTCACTTGAATTAAAGTTAGCTCATCCCATCTCCATTCAACTAATCTCAGCTAAATGGCAGCTTAAGAGAGTTCATCTTAGCTCACCCTAGCTCAAGTCAGCTCAGATCCAGCTCAACTTAGTTGAGTCTAGCTCATTTTAGCTCCCACTAGTCCACAATGAGCTCTAGCTAGCTTAGCTGAGTTGACTGGAGTTCACCCCAGCTCAGATCTAGCTACATCCAACTCCACTAAACTCCAGCCAGCTGAAGAAGAACTCATCCCAGCTCAGGAAGCTCAAGTCCAGCTCCCGGGGACCTAGCTTAGCCCAAGCTAATTGAACTAAGCTACCTTAGCTGTCTCAACCAACTTAATCCTCCCTGGGAGCACCAGACCCAACTCACCTCAGCTCCATTCAATAGAAGCTAGCTCACTTTAGCTTGGCTTAGTAGTTAGCAAAGAACTAGCAAGCTAAGCCAGCTGGAGTAGCCCCATGTTGACCTCTTCAGCAGCTGTCAGCTCCACTTCAGCTCCGAACTCTTCAGAACCAGCTCCTCCCTCCAAACCCTAGCTCCAACACCTCCTCGTATACTCCACCATTAGCTAAGCTAGCTTAGCTTAGCTTAGCTTAGCTATGCTCCACCTTCCTTGGCTTGTACCACCCAAAAACCCACCTAACAACTCCACCCAACTAGCTCCACCTAAGCTCCACATAAGCTAACCTACTTGGCGCCAACCTAGCCTACCCACCACCTCCAAAAGACACATAAAAGTGGCGCCAAAACCACCTTAACTACCCCCTTGTTGGCGCCACTTTTCCCTCCAAAAATCCCCTTCATCTCCACCACACATCTCCCCTTAATCCCATCTCCACCCTCCACATAACCCCACCTTCTAGAAACCTCAAAGTTGGCGCCAACCCATGGCACCTCTCCATGGTTGGTGCCACTTTTAGGTGCCTCTTGACCAACCCTAACTACCCCCCTTACACCCCTTAGGTGGCGCCAACAACCCTTAACCCTAGGATCATCTAACCACCTCCATCCTTCCATCTTAGCCCTCCATTTCAAGAGGCACCTTAACCCCTCATCCTACCCTATAAAAAGACCACTACCCACCACCATTCAAACCATCCTTGGATAGCAAATACACTCTCATATTCTACCTAGAAGCCCACGCCCAAGAGAGAAGAAGAAGAAGAAGATTAAGGGGATATTCTGTCCCCTTGGTGCCTTCCCCTCTTCCCTTCTCTCTTGAGTCATGGCAGCTAAAGGAGAAGCCAGGCAAGGAAGATCTTTGGAGGAGATCTTGAAGGTGGTTCACGCCACCTTGGAGGAGCTTTTGAGGGTGGTGCACGCCCACCCCTTGGAGGAGAGCATTGAAGGTGGTAGCATCCACCTTGGAGGAGCTCTCAAGGAAGGAGAAGAAGGAGGCTCTCTTTTCAAGCCAAGGAGCAGCTAGGCTTAGAGCAAGAAGACTCCCTTCTTCACCAAATTTTGCAAGAGGATTTGTGTTTCTTTTATTACTTTTAGAATTTTTCATTTCTAGTAGAAGCATTCCTCTACTTGTATTAGAAAAGAACACAAATTCTAGTTAATCAAATTGCCTTCTTTTCAATTTCCTATTGCAATTGTTACTATTGTTCTAGCACTTATTCTACTTCCACTCCCTAATTACTCTAGGCCTCCACTTTCCTAGAGTGAGCTTAGGTAGTGGACATTTTAATCTATTAAGTTTCAGCTTAACATTTTAGGTGTTAACACTTTTTCGTCACAATTCACACTTCGCGGGTATTATTTCAAAACACAAAAATATATATATTTAAAATACCAAAAAGAAAGTTGAGATTTATTTCTAGCAAGAGAATTAAATTGCAATTTTTTCCTCCTTGGATGACCCTAAATACTCCCCTATCTAGGATATAAATTTAAAAGCATATGCGAATTCATGTGTTACAACGACATTAAAAACCCGCTTTTACAAATCACGCGATATTTCATATCAGGCATTTGGTATTGAGGTGATGGAGGTGGTTTTGGAAGGGTCAGCGAGGCTTTTGGAGGTGTGGAGCGTGTGGGCGACCTCGCCGGAGGTTCGGTTGGAGCGGAGGACGAAGGTGGGTTGCCACGGTAATTGAGGGAAGTTTTTGGGATTTTTGGATAGGGAAATAACCTAGGAAACTAAGGAGACCTAGCTAAACTATTCTAATTGGATGAAAGGGAGGAATCCATGCCAATTTTGGCATGCTGGCAATGGAGAAGATGAAATCTCCATTGAGGTGGATGGTGAGGAAGAAGGGTTTTGAGAGGCGCTCGTCGGTATTGTAAGACGCAGACAAATGAGACGAAGATGAATACATCGGCTATTGTCCATAATGGTGGATGAGGAAGGAGGTCGAAGAGGCTAGTTGGAGCTTGTGGAGGATCTCAGCCGGAGAGGAGGGAAGAAGGTGAGATACCGGCCAAGAAAAAGCTAGGGAGTTTGGTTTGGCATTATGGGACCTTATATAGGCCATAGGAGGTCTTCCCAAGCTTGGAAAGAAGCTTCCAAGCTTGGGTGGTTCACACAAAAAGGAAACTTGAACCTTTGAAAGGTTCGAATGACCTTTTGGGAAAGAGTAGAGTCCAAGATGCAGTTCAAATGGAAGGTAATTTCATCAGGAATCCTCCTATCTATTTTGGGAGAGATTGATTAAGAATCTAGTCAGAAATCCTTGCTCGAATCTCGATGGTGAAGCTCAAAGTTTCCTTTAATGGCGTCAGGGACCTATTTTCAAAGATGACGACAGATTTAGGGACCGTTTTGCAAAGAATTTGAAAGTTAGGGGCCTATGTGTGAGTGAAAAGAGTTAGATAGGACCAAAATGCAAACATGGTTAAGGTGATCTTTGATTGGACCCAAGGAATCTGATAGTAAAGTTGGAGTTACATTTTGACCAAGTTTTTCTGGGTAAATTACGTAGTTACCCAAATTAGGGCAACTATTTGTTTGAGACTCTATTTTAGGTCAAAATGATTTCAGATGTCCAAATCAAAGATGCCAAACCCTATAGAATATTTTTATATGAATTTTAGAGGGTTTAGATGAATTTTATCCTGACCAGAACCTCAGTTAATGAAGCGAGTCTGTTTTTAAGGTTTCAGATGTCCATTAATTCTTGAAATGTGTGAAAACCCATTTCTGTTAGCATGAAGCCACTTTATTAGACATTTATGAACATTTGACCTTTAATTAACCCCTGAGAAACTCTGTGGTTATTCTGCATTCATGACAGAATGGTAAAATTATAGTTTGAACCCTGGTTTCTTGCTATTATCTTAGAAAGGATGTGCAATGAATTACTATCTTATGGCGGTTATGTAGGAGCATTTAATGATGGAATATGACTAAATAAAGCTAGATATGGCTGATGATGATGTTATCATCAGGTAGTATGACTGGGAAGTTATCGTGGATAACAGCCCATTGACCGATTATCCAGAGCCTGGACACACGGCCATTCCCTTTCTACTGCCTTTAAGTAAATCATAGATCAGGGAAGCCACCTACTCAAAAAAAGAAAAAAAAGATTAGAAAAAGGAGAAAAAAGAAAATAAGTCACACTTCACCGCATGAGTACGACTGGTAAGTTGTGTGTGTTTGCCGCCCCATTGGTCGTTGTCCAGAGCCTAGCTCAAAAAAATGCACAAATAATTGCCAAACAATTAGGGAAGAAGTGGGGAAGTAGAATAAATTGAGGAGATATACATTAGGTTTGCCCTTGTGATGACCCCATAAAGAAAAATTTAAATGTAGGGAGAAAGCTATCGATCGAAAAGATAAACCTTTAGGTAGAAACTTTTAAGTCACCTAGGGTTGTAGAAACCTAAAGATCATTTGAACTGTAGCTTAGTGAGTCTATCACTTTTCACGAGATGCTTAGAACTTGAAGTTCCTTTCAAGTCTCGGGTGGGTTGGGTAGTAATAAAAAGCTACCCCAAAACTCTAAACTCAAAAGGGTGCACCGGATGTGCTCGATGCATGCACGCGAGATCTGACGTGTGATCACATACGCAATATGAGGTATGCTTGAGACGCAATCCAAAGGACGCTATCGAGTGCGATCCCAGCTGTTCATCTTCAATCTGATGGCAGGTGTACGATGGCAGCTGTGAGTGTACGAAGTGCTAGCAGGTGTGTGGGCTGGCATCAGCAACATTTGTGGCAAGGCTACGTCACGTCTTTAATGTCGCTATTGACCCATGAACAACCAAGCCTCCTTTCCTCCACTATAAAAGGACCACCACCCCTCTCATTCTTCTTCATCTCTTCCTCTTCTTCCCTCACCTCCTCCAAAAGCTCTAAGGAACTGGTCCCAAGCCTGGGAAGCTCCTTTGAGTAGAAAAGTAAAATATTTTTCTCTTCTCACCCCCATTCATGGAGCATCCCGTGGCTATCCTCTCACCTCGATCTGAAAGTAGATCCTCGCTGCAATGCCATCCGGGCTCGTCCTCCATCCTTTGGTTCCATTCTTCATCGTCCATCCTCTCACCACCTTCGTCCAGGTGCTGTCAAAGCGAGTCATCCTCAAAGCAGCCATTGAGGGGGATTCTTCTCACCTCTCTCTATCTTTCATTCATTTTCTAGTGTAATTTTAATTTCTTACTTGTAGCAAACTCTATTTAGATATATATTGATATTCACTCTCTCTCTCTCTCTCTTTGCAAGTAGATTGGCTAGATATTATGGACCTGATCTCTTGCCTTATAAAAATACCAAAATAATTGCAAAAGATAAAAACACCAAAAACAAATGAAAGCAAATGCGGATTTACAAAACCAAATGTTCACCCCCCCGTGTTCGACTTGAGGCTCACCTCGAGCAGATTTTTACTCACTACAACAATGGGTTTCTAACTCAAATCTTTTCACGTACAAAATCTAGCTCACCAGCTAGTGTACTCCCTAATCCAATTTCTTAACTTAAGGTTACTTAACCAACTTCATGTAGTGTAGGCACCTTTGGGTTTCCTACTTAAGTGTAGTTGTGGACCGTGCCTCATTATTCACCTTATGGACCTGCTAAGTGTCATATTATTCAACTATCTTTGGTCTGCCTATTGCTCACATTCACGTTTATTTGACGAGAGACTACCTACCTTGAGCATGGCTCACAACCCTCTACATTCCATAGATTATGTAAGGGTTTGACATTTTATGTCCATTTTATGTCCATTTTACACTTAATCAAATCCTTCTTAAGTCACTAATATTTGGATTATGGGATACTTGAAACCTAATCCCTTGATTTTTGGCTTAAAAGGCTTAATTTTGTATTAATGGCAAAAACAAATTTAAGTTAAAGGATGTTTGTAAAAGAGGTGAAGTGTTTAGGACAATCCTTAATCATGCTTTTGAGGTGGGAGGGCTTCTTCTATACAAAGGGAAACAAGAGAGAGAGAAAGAGAGAGTTAACATCATTGACTAACTTCAGCTCCCCTCCCTCTCTCACCAACTCCACTGCCCTCTCCTCCTCATCTTCTCCATCACTGATCCTCCTCCTTCCTCTCCTCATCGGTTGGAGATTTGGAAAAAAGAAGGTGGTGCTTTTGGGAACCTTAACCTCAAGGTAGACTGATGAGGTGTTGCTCATAATAGCTAAAATACTCAAGTTAAGCTAGGAACTAAGTTAAAACACTACTAATTAACTCATGAAAAGGGTTAACTGTGGGATTTATTGAAAAATACCTAAAAAATCAAATTTATGTTAGAAGTGCAAAATTAGGTCAAATCAAAGGGATTCTATGTAACTGGCTAGGTTAAATGTCAATTGAACATCAAAATAAGATTAAATTCACAAATCAACTGTTGGAATAATTTCTAAAATGTTAAAAATACATGCCATAAAAACTTTATTGCAGTTTGACATCATTAGGACCTTGGATTTAGTGTCTTACATTTAGGTCCTCCCTTTAGTATTTAACCTTCACATTCTTTACACACAAAAAGTCATAGGCACCTAAGTAAGAATTTGCAAGGGCCTATGTGAATACATTTCTGTCACTTATGGGTTCTTATGTAAAATTCATACTGCTTCACATGAAGGGCCTCTACTGCAAAAGCACCAACAGACTTGTAGCTCTTTTCTAAAGAACGCGATGAACTCATGCTTCCAGGGCTATCCATCCTTTCCTCACTAATCTAATGGTGGATCTTCACTCCACTGCCTAGCTCTGGTGAACTCGGTTTCGCACCCTCAAGTAAATTACATCCTACAACCTTGATTCATCCTTAATCATTCTCATGCCTCCTTGGCCACATCATAGCCCTTAATCCCTAATGGTTTACACCTTTGATTGTTAGTGACCTCAAGCTCCATTACCTAGATAAGGACATATCCTATGGCCCTGTGAACCCTATCAACTCCCTCCCCCATAAGTTGATCATCATCTACTGCTCTAGCTACCAATTCCATTCCTCCTGAGTTGGTCACTTCGTCTACTCCTCCAGTTCCCTTGCCTTTCATCTATGGCTGGTGACAGCAGCCACAACCATCTACCCAAATTCTTCCAAGTCAAGCTAGATTAGGTAACTCCTGGGGACGTCCTAGAGCTCCTTCTATGGTATTTCACTCACTGGAGGTTTCTCCCATTTCATCATCTTCAACCACCAGCTGCTGACCCTTGAAGCCACCTTCATCAATTTAAAATGCTTTCATAGATATGATTTTAATGCTTTCGTAGACTAGATTTATCTCTTTCCTATCTTAATGTAGGTAGTTTAGATTAGATTTACCATTTGAATTACTTTAGGTTAGATTAGATTATCTTTAGCTATTAGTGTCCCTTGATCAAACCTCTCGAATTAATTCAGATCAGAGAGGCAAATTCACTTTCCATTTCGATTCATAGATCTTTCACTACACTCCATGGTCACTTCTCATTGATTTCCTCGTGTTTTATTCATACTTCACCTCCATTCATCAAAGTCAATTTAGATCTAAAACTCTCTAGCTTCTAGATCTAAATTGCTCTCAAATCTACTTAAGGGTTCTATCATTCACACCATAAGATCACAAGGACTCTCCTTGTGAGCTGAATTGTATTCAATTTGATTGATTGAAGTGGATTTGATTATTGTGACTAATTGAAGAATTTCTGGAGTAATTATGCTTTAAATGAATTTAATCGATTGAATTCAGTGAATATTGTTCTAATTGGATGTATTGAGATGGATCTGAGCTATTGTGATTGAATTTTCATTGTCTGATTCATCTGTACCTAATTTGAATGGCTGATACTATTTTGTGTCTCTCCTAGGTAACAAGGGTTGAGGAAATTGGATGCACCCAGTTGAGACTCTTGCAGTGACCCAACTAGTTTCTAAGGATTGCTTAGGACCCCTGAACACTAATCAATAGTTTGTAGGGATTCTTGATGATTAAATCATCTTGGTGGATCCACATCAATAGCCCACTTGGGCAACAGGTTGATCTTATTATACATGATTTTAATCCGTTGCTTGAGGTTTGAATGATTTAGACAACTGAATGAAGGCCTAGGATCAGTTTATAAAGAGTTTGAACACCTAATTAGTTCCTTCCTTCTTCGCTGTCCATAGAGAAAGGAGGAGAATAAATTAGGGTTTTCTAGATGATTCTGCACATTGATTTTTGTTTTGTAGAATTCTAGATGCTTTAAAGAATTAGTGCGATGATTAATATGTGATTTTGTCTGATCTGACTATGATCTGGAATTTTTGAGTTCTAAATATCAGAACTTAGGTTGATTTAAAGATATGGGAATTTTTCTTGATTCTATGTGCTTGGAGAAAGTTTTCAGATGATTTTAGAAGTTCATTGAAGTGGTTTCAAGATCGTTCTAAGCTTTAATGTGAATATAAAATCTTGTTGATCAGTACAGCTACTACTATTCAGCCTGGATGATTTTTGTATTGGACTTAATCATAGATTCTAATTGAGTTGTGAATGATTTAAGGGTTGGAATAATTTTCTGGGATGAAAGTAAGAATGGTTTACTGAATGGGTTTATCTGAGTGGAGTTTTGATAACAAAAATGGATTTAAGAGTGTTTCTAGATGTTTTCGTTAGTAGCAGGTGTTGATAGGTATGAATGAAGCTTTGAATTACAAATCCGCAGTGATTCCTGATGGCATTGAAAGTTTAAATGAATTTCTGAAGAATTATGATGTAAACAAGCATTCATGTATAGTTGATGAGCTTTAATTTGATCCATAAGCCTTGTAAAAGTCTTCTAAGATCCTTTGTCAATAACTTTGATTTCGATAAACTATCTAAAGTATAATATGATCTTTAAGCCATTGCTTTTTTCATGATTTGAGTGTGAATTTGATTCTAATTGATGTCTAGAGGTTTATGATGTTGATATCTTTGTTTCTAGCATTTTTATAGAATTTTTATGGTTTGCTTTAAATTTCTTAACATTTATGGGCCATTTCCAAGCAATTCTGTTGAAAATATAGTGAAAAATACAAAAATACTGTAAATAAATAAATAAAATGTGTAGTGGGTGAGAATAACATAGCATGTATGGAAGGTGTTTCTATAGTTAGTTTTAGATTTTAGTGTCTTTTGTATATAGAACATGCCTGTAGATGTTTAAGACTTAGTTTGGAAATAAAAAGTTCAAAGACAAAAGCCCAAAAAGAGTGTTCTATTTCTTTTCCTCCCCTTTCATTATCTTTCTTACTCATTTAAAACATAAAAAGAAATACAAAATCTAAAAATCCCAAAAATTCATAAAAGCACCCTATATATGTAGTGTAAATAGTGTACTATTGTATATAATACTAGGTTATTTATATATGTATGTAGATAAATTATAATGTATATGTTGTATAGATATTATTTATATGTACATAAGTTATAATGTATATTTATACTAAGTTATATTGCATAGTATTGTATATGTGTATATTATATAAAATAAATTAATATACATGTAAATAACTTACGTATATATATTTATGTACTATATGTGTATAGAAACAAGTATAAGTAACCAACTTAAGATCCTAATTTAAGTACTTATTATGTAAAGTAAGATATTTATAAACTATTTATTTAATGCATGAGTATATATATATGTATAGTTCTCTAAGTTAACAATTTATATTAGTAATTTATCGTAACGTAAATTAGTAATTTGATTAGTAAGTAAGCTAATTTGTAATGTATCTTTATAATTTAATTTATTTTAAATATATTTATAATCCTATGTATATTGTATAATATTAACCTTATAATCTATAATTAAGTTATATGTATAACTTATGTGTATTACATATGTATGTATATATTAATGTGTATATAAAGAAATAGACCTAATTAATTAACATAAGATCCTTAATTAACTATTTAAGTATGTAAAGTGATCTAATCAGAGCCTAATTATAGCATGTACGTAAGTACATACATTATATATAACTTAGTTAAGTTTATACTGTACATATGTATACCTATTGTAAATATGTATTTATACTTGTAATTTACCTAATATAACTTATGTAATTATTAGTCTTATATATTAATTTAATGTTTATAACTTAAATATATAATTATCAGCTCTAATTAACCCTAAATTAACACCCTAATTATCCTAATAAATAACACATGCAGCAGTTGCGCAGTTGAAAGCATCTCTTTGTTTAATGCCACATCGGTGGCTGTAAAGCCACTAATGCCGTACTTAAAGTTTTCTCCTCTGTAGGCTATTAGCCTAAACGAGGGTGGGCTCCCTGGTGAGGCAAGCATCATGCATGCTTCGTCTGATCTCTGTACTTGTGTGTGCACATGACTTTGGTGTGACCTGTAGAGTGTTGAGTCTAGATCCTAGAGCCTATAGGTTAGGGTGCTATTGAGAGCGCAACCCACTAGGGGCAGCCCATTTAGGCATGGCCTCCAAGCACCAGTGGTGGTATTTGTGACACATGTCCTCCCCCATAGATGGGCCAGCTATGTAACTATTGATCCGGCCCAATGAACTGTCGATTCAGTGAGAGATGGCCCATTAATTTTTACTAAGTGTCTAAGGGATCGAAAGGCTTAAAAATTGGCTAATGTATTGAGTTTGTGCGTCAGTGTTTAAGTGTGTATAGATTTTAAGTGTTGAGAAATGTCTATAGAGATTTAGTATTAATGTAAGAACTTAAATGTATATATTTATAATGCTAATTAAAATCTTCTTTTTGCCTTAACTTGTATATATATATTTTTAAAGGCTTATGTATATATATAGCTATTCCTTTTGTTCTTTTTACATAGATTTGTACATAGTTAGCATAGTATACATAAGTAGATACAAATAATGTATATAGATGGGATTAAACTAACCCAAATTCATAAGTTTGATGCCTTTGATTTGTAAATAATCTTTAGGCATTTCTTGACTAAATAAATCACTAACATAGTTCACGTGCTCTAATTTATACATAATTAACTTGACTAACTTCTTTTATATAGAATTTAATTCATTCATTTGTAAATATCATTGATATTTTTGAAATAAAAGATTGATTTTGGATCGTAGAGAGTGATGTATGTCAATAACTACCTCCCAATGAACAACTTGGAATAAAATCACTAAAAATTGTATATAAATAAAATGACATCCATCTGGATTTCACACTATAGTACGAACATGATTATGACATTAATAAACCATAATTAACTTGCTCTCCAGATCGCACATCATAGAACTATCACCAAACCCATCTACATTTTTCTTCTAATCCATCTCTCTTCTTTCAATTTAAAGGAGGGATTGAAGGAGAAGAGAGGAAGAGAAGGGAAATAACTCTTGGTTGCTGGGATTCAGGAAGATTTTTGCTGCATTCTTGAATCCAAGAGGGAGAAAAAGAGGGGAAGGAAGCTGTGAGGACAAAAGTCAAGGTAGGGAAAAAGGAAACTTGATCTCCAACTTAAGGTAGGGAGCTCTACCCTCCTTGGAATTGCACTTCTTTTAGTTCCTATGAATGGATTAGTCAAAGGAGGATGGGTCCCTATTTTATATATTCCTGCTTGTTTAGAATTGATTGCATGTAGAGATCCTTATTTGTATATTGCTCATGGGAGCTTATTAAGGGGTATTTTAGTGATTTTTCTTGTTGGGTGATGCCATAAGGGTTTCTATGGGATTTTATATGCTTTAGATGTTCCTTGCATGGGTAGGAACTTGTATATTTGGTTTTGGGATGTTGGGAAGTGATATATGTGGTTATACGGGTCAAATTCCATGAATTATGACCAAGTTGCAATCTATGGCAACGATCTAACGTTGGGTATGTGATACATTATGTTATGGATATGTTAGGTACATGGCAATCAGTATTCCTAACATTAGGAAGCCATTCCCTAACATTAGATGGACTATCTAGGCCCTACACTTGGTTAATTCATGGATTTTCAGCCTAATAAACCTGATAAAGTGGTTCACCCTAATCTAAAACTTAACCGCAGATTAAGTGGACACCTCAACAAAGTTTAAACTAGTTAAATTGCATAAAAACCCTAAAAAGGTATAAAATGGCCTTAATTGATCTTGAAGCACTCTAAATGAACTGAATGTAATTCAAATTAGCTAATTAATGGCCTAAATTTGAAATGAGGTGTAAATGACTTTGTTAAGGGTCCAAGGAAGGATTATTGGATTCTAGGGTCTCAAGTGAGATCCAAAGAGATCCAACTAGTCCAATGGATTAAGTAATTCTAGTGAGTGTCAAGTAATTAATCAAAATGTGAAGAATAGATGTGATAGGTGGATCCGTACGATTTGACACCTCGATCTCGTGAACTAAGGGTTCACCATTGCAAGTAGGAGACCTGAGGAATTGAGGTACCTGGTGACTATTAGTGGTCAACCTTAGAACCTAGACAATTTCTAATTGTGGTGATGAGCCGTGGGCTATCACTAAAATGTGGTACTTGTAGCATAAGCTTCGTTGGCACCTGATGCACGTAATTTGCAATAGAACAAATAGGTCATTGCCACACAAAATATGCGATCATTTTAAATTTTATAGTATCAAACTCATAATGAATTGATTGAAATTAGGAGTCTGAGTCATCTTGCAGGAAGGTGTATGGATCATGTTACTTCTTGACCTATGTGAAGAGTGCGAGAATTTTTTTTATTTTTGAAGGTTTTTTTCTATTTTTTGGATTTTTCTTTTCAAAATTGGCTAGAAGGACAATTCTGACCCTTAATGAAATAACGACTATCCTAGACCTAATGACTTCATAAAATTAAAACCAATTTATCTAAGAGGCCTGATTAGGTAATGTAAGTGATTTCAAGCAAATCATAGTAGTATAAAAATTCTGAAAAATTAGACGATACCAAAATTTTAGTGTCTATTTTGCAATAGACCCCTCTTCAATGCAAGAATTTTATAAAATCATATATAGTGAATTAATCCCCAAAATTTTTTAGTAAGAATCCATATACGATATTTAAGCTACAGACAATATTTGGTGCTTTTTCAACGTAGGGAATTTGTAGGGTGATTTTTGGAAAATAGGATCGTAATTCTAGACAGGAGATCGGTGTTGTAAATTTACAAGAAAGTAATGCAAGTAACATTTTTTTGGTGTTTTTATATTTTTATGATTTTTTGGGGTTTTTAAATATGAAAGCAATAAAAATAAACCACACTAATGTTATTGTTGTATAGGATTTGAACGCTGAAAATTTGAGTTTTGAAACCTTGTCGTCATAGTCGCATAGAATTCCGTCAAATAGATCATTTTTACTGAAACTCAAAATGAGTCCCAAGTCGAACACAGGGAGGCAAATGTTTGATCAAAAATCACGTTTGATTTATTGTCACGAAGCAGATTAGCTGGTTGATTTAATTCTACGCTAGCTTTCTACTTAAAGAATAAACAATAGAAGAGAGAGAAAAAGAATGATACAAATAAAGAGAAAATAGAGAAAGAATAAATAGGAATTTCATAACCATAATTTGATGTTCATTACAACTAATCACTACACTAGAAAGTGGGAAATCTATACTAGAAAGCCATAAAAGAGAAGGCAGAGAGAGGTTATCCTCATCAATGGCTACTTGGAGGAGGAGCCACGTTGACGGGATGCCTGGACGAGGGTGGTGAGACGACAAACAAGGGAGAACGAAGACGAAAGACGGAGAACAGGGTAGGGTGACATCGTAGCAGGATCTGCTTCCTAAGCGGTGGTGAGAAGTCAACCGTGAGCACTCCACGAACGGGGATGAGAAGGTGGAAAAATTCTATTTTAAACTCTAATGGAGTATCCTGAGTTTGGGACAAGCTCTTAGAGCTTTAAAGGGGGTGAGAGAAGTGAGGAAGAGATGAAAAGAATGTGGGGGTCGTAGGGCCTTTTTATAGTTGAAGAATAGAGGGGCAAATAGGTCATTTTAATGATTAAACATTAATTTTAGTGTCTTTAGTGACATTTATGAGAGTCACTATAGCTCAAACGTGGGTGAAGGTACGCGCGCACGCTCGCATCCTCTCCTTCAGGTGCTTCAACTCTCAATCACGTTCGTGATCGGACGGCTTAAAATGCATCCGCACTTGCGCCTTCAGATCTCACCCCACGTAGGATCATGCGTGCAGCGGTGCATCTGATTATGCGTGCGTGATCCACCACATCCATCGTGCCATGTCGCCACCTTGCCCGCCGTCTGATTGAGATACAACGACGCAATTTCACTGCTCTAGTGCATGCGCTTAGATTTGAGGCTCACAAGGGCTCGACCTCGCGATCTCTGTCTCACCCACGGGCACGAGACCACTGCGCCAAGCTACCCTTTGAGGTGTGTTTACATCTAAGGCACACACCCAAATCTGATGGTCGGTTGAGGAGAGAGCACAATAGCAAGCCTTGGGTGGTTTGGGCAACTAAGATGGCACCATGTGGCGCCATCTTGGTCGTCCATCTCTGACTTGTAGATGGTGCATGGATGTCTAATTAGATCGATTTTCATGTCGTTGGGCTACGATCGTTGATCTGAACCCATCCATGCAGTCGAATTTGTCATCTAAAGTACGGATTTACACCGCATGGCCCCTTGATCTCGGATCTTTCTCGGACTGCATCTGATGCTATGGAAGTCCAATTGGGGCAATCTTGGAGTCATTGAACTCCAATCGTCGCCCTAATCAAATCCTTACAGTTGGATCTTCAATCCAAAGCCCCAATAAATGTTGCCTTGTTCCCTGAGCACAAAAAGAGAAAATTAAACTAAAATTTATACAATCTAACCTAAATGCACGATGATGCATGTTATCCAATATTTATAATGATGAATGCTTCTATGACACTAGAAACATACATAAATAGGCATTTTAGGTCAATTAGATGTGTGCACATCACACCCCCATGCCTATCTTTTGCTAGTCCCTAGCAAAACTATATGCTATTTATAAAAAGAATTAGGATCAGATTTCTTGGGCAAAAGTTAATTTTCAACATTACAAAATTCTACTAAGAACCTAAACTACAAAGACACAACAATGCCCGGGTGTCTGCCAAAATGCAGACGTCGAGGCCCTCGCCTTATCCAAAAGCAAAAGGATCTTTTTCTTTCTCTTCTTTTCTAATTTTTCTGAATTTTTGAGTTTAAGGTTTCGAGAAAGCTTTCTATGGCTACCCAACCCACCCAAGACTCTAAGAGAACTCTAGGTACTAAGCATCTTTTTGTGTGAAATGTGATGGACTCACTGATCGGTGATTAGAATGGACATCGGGTTTCTACACCCCTAAGTGACCTTGAAAAGAATTCTGCTTAAAGGTGTTTCTATACGACCAGTAGCTTTCTCCCGACTTTTATTTTTATGGGACCAACACAAGGGAAAACCCAGTGTATATCTCCCCGACTTATTCTACTTCTCCACTTCTTCCTAAGTGTTTGGAATTAAACATGCATTTTCAAGCTAGGATCTGGATAATCGGCCAATGAGTTGTTACCACCGACAACTTGCCAGCCATACTCATGCGGTGAAGTGTGGTTTATTTCTTTTTCTTCTTTTCTTCTTTTCTATTTCTTTGTTCTTTTCTTTTTGGATATTTTTCTATTTTGTTTCTTTTTTTCTAAGTAGGTGGCTTCCTTGATCTAAGATTTACCTAAAGGTAGCAAGAAGAGAATGGTCGTGTCGCTAGGCTCTGGACAACCGGCCGATAAGCTATTACCATTGATGATGAGACCACATGTGTAGGCTAATTAATTATATAAATGCCTAAATATTACAATAATGTCTACATATATAAAGCATACTTTGATACGCAAATAGATTAGTGCTTGCATATTTTACTTGCATAAGATAGTATATATATTGGTTGTTGAGGGAGGATGGCATCTAGGGTTTGGGAGGGGGGTGATGGTTGGAAGGTGTGGAGGTCCAGGAGATGGCATTAGAGAGAGAGGAGGGAAGAGGCAAGGACAACAAATCGAGCAGCTTACGGGGTAGGTGATCTCTGGAGATGGAGGAGAGGAGGAAATGCTAATATAGTGTGTTTTAGATGCAGAAGAAAGGGGCATATGGTGGTGGTGTGTGGCAATCTAATTGTCTGTTTGGCGTGCGGGGGAAGGAGACACAGGAAGGATTCATGTTGAAGGGTGGGGTTTACAATTCAGAATGGAATGAAGCAACAAAGAAGACACAGAGCAACGGGGATGACTCCCCCACCACCGCCGGCAGGCATGGGACAGGCCTATGATGTTGAAATCCCTCATTCTGAAGACATCAAGGAGGCGGAGATTGTGATAAGGGGCGCCCTTGTTGGAGAAATACTAACCGGAACTTACTCACCAGAGAACACCCATGCTATGGTTAGATCTCTATCTTTGTCCTCTAAGGGTTGGAAGGTAGCATATTTAGGGGGGCATCAATTTGTATTATTTGACCTGGGCATGCTAGATGTGGAAGGACTTCATTTTCGCACAAGTGTTTTTGAAGGGATGACTATTCTATGGCGACTAGTATCGCCGTTTGACGGTGCATTACAGGATCATCCCCCTCAGAGAGCGAAGAGCAGACAGAGTATCATGGAAATATGGGGTATTCCACTTCATCTTAGGACCAGAGGAGTGGTGGCCGGGGTGCTGGTGGGGTTTGCTTCCCTGACAGAGAATGCTAGGGTTGGCCTCAGCGAGGGTGATGGTAGATCGATTAAGGTGGAGGTATCGATCCTGGGAGGGGGCCCAATTCCGAATAAATTAATCCTTAGAAGTGGAGGTAGCTACTGGCTTCTCAGACTGAAGCTTGCTGTAGTGCAAGACAACAGGCATCAACAGAGGTCTTCTAAAGTACATGAGGAAACGAACACTATGCCAAATGCTGACAGTGAAGATAATACCATGCAACCTGGCCAACCAGAGACTAAGAAGAGGAAGGAGATACATATGTCTGAAGTGTTGGAGGAAAACTTCAGCGAGATGGATCACACACCTGCAAACGAAGCCATGGTTCAAGAAGCTGGAGTGGGAAGGGAGTTGGTGATTAGCAATTTTGGTCGGTAGGGGAAGGAGCCTGAAAATCAGTCAGCAACACAGAAATCTGATCAATTCTCCTTCATGAAATCAGGGAGTGGAATATGTAGTGGGAGTTTCATCGAAAGGTAAACCGGTGCATTCTCCCTATAAATTAAGGAAAAGAACTACTGGTGTTGGACAGGAATTCATGGAAGGAAAGCTGGCTGCCATTTTGAAAGTTGAGAAGAGGGCTATGGGAAAGCCGAGGAATTCTTGTTCTAGGGGATGAAATTCATCACGTGGAATGTGTGTGGGTTGCGCGAGGGGGTCTAGAGAGAATCCTTGGCTAGGTATTTCCTTGAGTGGGAAGTCAACGATGCACTGTTGCAGGAAACACATATAGAAGGAGGAGGAGAGTCTCTTTGGCAATCTCTTTTGCAAGGTGGTCAGGCTGACATTAGGGAAGTGGATGCGCAGGGCAGGGTGGGAGGTTTCGCATTATGGTGGAAAACTTCTAAACTGATGTTAAAAGAGGTCTGAAAGGGACAGTTTCAAGTGTCATGCAAATTCCAATCGATGGGGGATAGTCAAGATCTGATTATATCCTATGTATATGGCCCCTGCGTGGATAATCTGAGGATTGATCTTTGGAATGAACTACGACAGATGGCAGATAGAACTGAAGGGGTGTCTTGCCTTCTGGGTGGAGATTTTAATTGTGTACTCTCTGAGAATGACAGAGGGACTAGAAGAATGGACAGAGCATCACTCGACTTCTAGATGCTGATTTCAGAGTTGGGTTTGAACGAATACCCATCTGCAGGAGTGAAATTCACATGGAGGAGCGGTAACGGGTTGGCTTCAAAACTAGACAGGTTCTTCGGCAGTGTAGAGTTGATGGAGAGATTTCAACTCTCATCAGTGATTGGAATGCCCCAGCCTTTCTCAGACCATACCCCACTGCTGTGGGATAGTGGGGAGGGGTCTCATACCAATACATACTTTAAGTTCAAGAAGTCTTGGCTTAAAGAGGAGGGGTTTAGAGAAATGATCATCAATTGGTGGAATCAGAAGCTAATTCATGGGTCGGCAACCTGCAAGTTGGCTGGGAAACTAAGGCAACTGAAGTTATGCTGAAGGAGTATAGGCAGATTGCTGATATAATGAGAAGTCAAAGAAGAACTGAGGCTCTTGTAAATCTACTCATACTGGATCAAAAATAAGATGTTGGAAGGTTGAAGAAGGCTAAATTGGAGCAGAGAAAGCAGTGTGAAGAGGTGATTCGTGTCGAGGATGTGGTGAGAGAGATGAACTGGAGGGAAAAGTCCAGACAGCTATGGTTGAAAGAGGGTGATGTGAACACAAAGTATTTTCATATGGCTGCAAGTGCTAGAAGGAGGGTGAACCTCATTTCCTCACTGAAGAAAGATGAAACCACGATAACTTTTGAAGATGATATTCGGAGGGAAGTCATACGGTATTTCAGGGAGGATACCAAAGCTGCAGATAGGGGCTGCTGGAGATTGGTAGCATTTGGTTTTTCTCGGGTGGGGGAGTAGGCAGCAATCAGATTGACAACTGACATAATAGAGCAGGAGGTGATAGAGGCTATGAATGACTTGAATGCGGAAGGGTCGCCAGGACCAAATGGATTTCAAGTGCTTTTTTACAAGGAGTTTTGGCAGGCGGTCAAAGGTGATGTCATGGAAGTCATTAAAGAATTCCAAGGTGGGAATTCTGGGGTGGAAAGATTAAACAAGTCATATCTATTCCTGCATCCAAAAAGACATGGGGCTGAGAAACTGTCAGAGTTTAGACCAATTGCCCTTTCGAATTCGATCTACCTAATCATTAGCAAAGTGTTGGCCAACTGATTGAAGGGAGTTTTATCAAATCTGGTTAGTCCTATACAGTCGACTTTTCTCCCCAATAGATCACTACAGGAGTCTTTCATTGTAGCACAGGAGATGGTGGCAGGGTGGAGCAGAAGGAGTAAATCATATTTGTGGAAGGTGGATTTCAGTAGAGCCTATGACTCTATTGCATGGTCCTATCTATGGGAGATCTTTAGAAGAAGAGGCTTCCCTACACTCTGGGTTCAATGGATGAAGAGATGTATTGTGACTTCTTCTTTTTCACCTCTAGTTAATGGAAGGCCATGTGGGGTGTGGATACAACCACAATGTGGTGTGAGACAAGGGTGCCCACTGGCCCCTTTAATTTTTAATTTAGCGGTGGATACATTGGCTCAATTTTCGTGTAGGTTGGCCAGTGCAGGCTTGGTGAAGGGTTACTCCTTGTCAAATTCCAGGGTGTTGGTGCCTATCCTATATTAGGCTAATGACACGGCCTTTTTTGTGGAGGGGGGGAGAGAAGAAGCAAAGATTTTATATACTATGGTCAACATTTTTGGGGAGATCTCGAGCCTTAGATTAAATGGTGCGAAGTCTTCATTGGTCTGTTTTGGCATGGCTATACAGGACAGGGAAGCAATTAGTTCCATCTTACACACGGCTGAGACCACCTTGCCTATAAGATATTTGGTTCTACCCCTAAGAAGTGGGAAGTTGAAAAAAAGTGATTGGGCCACTTTATTCGAGAAAATTTCAGCCAAGTTAGAAATTGGAGTAGCAAATTTCTATCTAAGGGGGAAAGGTTGATTCTTCTCAATTCGATCATCACCTCTATCCCTATCTTCTTTTTTTCTATGTTTAGATCACCGAAGGCAATGTGGAAAAGGCTAGACACAATGAGGAAGCGATTCTTTTGGAAAGGCACGAAGGCTGATGGAAGATTCTTGCACCTGGTTAAGTGGTAAAAACTGTGTAAACCTTGATCACAGGGTGGCCTAGGGGTGCATTCTCTCAAAGAATTCAACGACTCACTCCTACAAAAATGGGCAGTGAAACTATCCTTTGATGATGGGAAAGCATGGTAGCAACTGATCAAGGATGCTCATGGATCCTTGATTGTGCAGCTTTGGTCCACTCTGCCCCAACGCCCTCTCCATTCTGGCATTCAGTCTGGAAAGCAATACATGACAATTGGACTGAAGTCGATCCAGTTGTGGGAGACGGCAGGAAATTCAAGTTCTGGACAGACTCTTGGTTAGATCGGGGAAGGTTGTGTGAGGCCTTCCAGAGGGCATACTCAGCGACAGCAAACAGTAGGATCACCATCAGTGATTGCTGGGATGGTAATTGAGGTAGATGGAACATTGCAGGTGCTACATCGCACTATGGAGGGCACACGCAGGCTGAATAGGAGCGCCTACTGTCTGAAATTGAGGCTTTCCAGCCGGTGGGAGGGACAGACTGCTTTAGGTGGAAACATGGCCTTTTCACCCTAGCCAAGGCATACAAAAATCTGATAGCTAGCTCTAACATTGATCAGTCGAGGGAAGACAAGGAGTGTGCCAAATTTTGGTCCTTGAAGATTCTGCTAAAGATCAAAATCTTCTTCTGGTTGTGTAGGCGCGATGGCCCGGTGACCAAAGATCTGAGAACAGGAAGGTTGGGCAGTCCCTCTCAAAATTGCCCTTTGTGTAACCTCCCTTCAGATAGTAGGATACATTTATTTTCGTCTTGTCTCTTGATGGATCAAGTTTGGAGGAAAGTGTCAGGGGAAGCTCTCCCCACATGGGAAGAATTATGGAGAAGAATTCTGACGAAAGGGGAGTGGCAAGTGAAGATGGTTGGAGTAATGTGGTGTGTGTGGCATGCTCGAAATGAGCATATGTTTAAAGGGAGCTTTATTAATTTTGGGAACGGGTGTTGGGAGTGTTGGAATTTTGTAAAGGAGTGGAGTGATTCATTGTAATTTTTTAAAAAAAGAAATTTCGAATAAAATGTTCTCGATCAGCTATCATCATCGATAGCATTCCTCACTTTTTCAAAAAAAAGATAGTATATATATTCTAGGGGCATGCACGCATTATATGCATAATTTTTTTTTTCTTGTAAATAACGCCTTTTTTTTTTACCACGTGCAAGACCCACCGATCGCAACAAAGAAACTGCCTCCTCCTTGTCGGCCTGATCGCCTACCCAAATCAGCCGAGTCTCGCGCAGCAACGTCAATCACCTCGGGATCTTCGACCATCTGTTGGAGAGTCGGCGACGATTTCTTTAAAGAGGAGTCCCATGCGGAGAAAAAATCTCATCATCTTCGATCTTCTCCTCCATCCTTTACCACCGTGAAGAAAGCAAACACTGTGGCCGGAGAGCACACTGCAGATTGAAGCCAACTTCATCGATGCTGCCTACCCCCGGGTGGTGCTCGGTGATAGAGAGCACCACCACCACCACAACCTTTCCTATTGTCGCCCCTCGCCCCCCCCATTCCATTTCTTCTTCTTCCTCCTCTTCTCCAACTTTAACAAAGCAACCCAACACCACCACCATCCTTTCATGCATCGCCCCCACCTCCAGCAGACCCATCCTCTCCACCACAACCCCCCTGTGCCCAAAACCCATAGCCAAATCCACCCCGACCACACCACCATTAGCCTTCACCCCTACCTATGCCCCTACTTCTTCGTCTTCTTCTTGTTCACCACCTACAACCCAAAAAAGAGAACCCAAATCTCCTTCGCTCCCACTGCCTACAAGAGCCCACTCCAGCTTTCCATCTTCAACGTCGACCTCACCTTGAGCACCTCCACGCTCCGTGGTTCCTTCCTTGACGACAACGACACCTGCACGACGACCACCACCCTTACCCACCGTCGTCGGCTCCCCCTTGTCATTGGCGAGAGCTTCAGCCATCGTTTGTCGAGCCACCACTGCCATCAGATTCCTCTTCGCATCCTCGACCACCTCCGAACATGGCAGGGCCAACTGTGTGATCCTCCCTCACGCACGAGCAGCTGCCAACAATCCTCTATTTTGGTTGACATTAAAAATTACATTCAATGTCATTGCCATGAGAAGATTTGTAATTTATTGAATATTTTATTATGGCATATTTATGAGCATATCCCTCTTGTTCTGCCTAAATACTATTCCAACATATCATGCCATTGATTGGTTAGTTAAAAGGGAATTTTAACTTTATTTTTTAGGGAAACAAATAGTGAACCTTGGATTTTCATGATAAAGAGTTTTAATAGGCCATTACCTCCCTATGGACAAACCCACTTGTCTCGAGTGGTTATATTTAATTATTTTGAAAGTGATTTTTCACCACTTTGATATTACTTTGACGCGTCATTTTATGTGCAAAACGACAATGCAAGCGAAAACCGTCATTTCAACCGACAACTTGCCAGCCATACCACCCTAGAAGGTTCATTAGCTACCCAATTTCCATTAAAATTATTGAAAAGTGAGTCAGCGCAAAAAGTGAGTAGACGCTTAGACTTAAAGTCCCCTCAAATCAGAGGGTGGGTTGATAAGTCGTGTACTTGTCACCCCAACTTATTTAACCAATTAAAAATTGAATTCAGAATGGCAAGGACTTAAGAAAAAAATCCACACTTTAGTGGACACTTAGGCTGATTAAGCCCTAAGACCTGAAGGGTCTCAGTGTTCAAGTCCTATCGTATTATTTCTTAAGGTTGAAAAACTCTAATGCCCAAGCTCTCTTTTCCTAATTCAAATTTTTTATTTTCAAAAATAATGACAAAATAAAAAGAATTTATCGAACTAACAAAATGATTCAGATAATGATATCCACCCCCCATGCCTATCTAATGCAATGTCCTCATTGTATTAAAAAGACATGAAACAGAGTGGAGTAGAGTAGAAAGCACTTGAATTTCATGATTACTCGATCAGCTCCAAAGAAAATGGATTGTATATGTGTTGAATTTAGTGCCTTCAGCTAGGCACACTATACAAAGAGGAAATAAAGAATTCATAGATGCAAGTTAGGATCAAGATAAGAAAATCTATTTTTGGACCCTTTAGGAGAAGATGTCCATCGATGTGGACGAGGTTGTGGTGAAGACCCATGCCCCATGGACGAGTGTATCTAAGGTTTTAGATAAAAATTACCTAGAACCTAAGATCAGTATGCAAGTAGGGTCAGGCCTGTGATTTGTGAGGATGCAACCCAAGTCCAAAAAGTTGAATAATAGGACAATCAAGATCAAAAAGATAATAAGTGACTTTGTGCTTGGGTTGGAGATCCTCAGAGTTGAAAATGTCATAAGGGTCCTGGTAAAAGGTTGGTGATTTCAGGTATATAGGAACCCTTAGATTCAGACTTCTGCTTCCCTCGAAATTGGCTCCCATATCTTCATTTCCAAATTCCTATCCTCTACAATTAGAATTTCAGATTCCAGGACCCCTTGCATGTTAATCACCCCATCTAAAATTTCCAAGTCCAAGATTTATTGCTGAATCAGAATTGACTTGGGTCTAGTGATCTCAAAAATCAAGTCGTCATTATGCTCAACAGGGTGTGATTGAGTAATGGGGCTATGAATTAAATCCTTCACAAAATAAGGACTAAATCCATCATGCTATCCCCAACAGGATCAAATTCCTCAATTATAGGGCCATCAAAAGATTGATCAAATTCCTCAGGACCAGTTGTCTCACTGAACTCATCTTCCTCAAATACAAGTGAGACTTCACATAAAGATTCTTCACCTTCAGAATCAAAGAATTTTGCATCCGCATTAATATATGTCTCAAATTCATTTATCATTTCCTAGTCCATGGAGACATATTTTTCCTCATACCCTAGCTTAAGGATCTTGGGTGAAGTAATCAACTCATCCTCAATTAGTTGCTCTAAACCAACCTGGTCAACCTCGGTCTCATAAAACATGTTCCCTGCAACAGGTGCTTGAGTGGGTTCTGACATTGGCTCTTCTGAAGGGGGTTCATCCTGGGAATCATCCCAAGATTGAACTAAAGCAACCACAACTTTCATTTTCAATTTCGATAACTACCCAAGTAAAAACTCACCTGGGTCCTTATCCTTAACATCTTGGAGCCAATCCAACAAATATTTGTTAAGATCGTCAATCATTTGAAACAGAGGCTTCAATTCTTCACTGCAGGGTGTTGGTTAATTGCGCAGCAATCATAGGTCTTAATTGACCTAAATTAGGCTAGGACTTAGCATAAGTTAGGGTAATTCATGCATGCATAAGCATTATCTGCATCTTTACTGCTTTCCTTTAGCTATGCATAAAATAATGTTATACTGTGCTGATTAAGTGCATTATGTCAATTGTAGGCAATAAGCTGATCAGAAGCTAGATCTGGAGCTGGATCTGGAGCTGGATCTGAAGCTGGATTAGGAATAATGGGTGTTGCAGAAGAGCTGGAGGAGAAGACTTAGATTAGATATAGTGAATAATTATGTAAGGGAGTTAAGGTATGCTATTCTATTAAGTAGGAATAAAGTAGTAAAATACAAAGAGCATAGGTCCATCCTAGCCCTAGGTAGCCTAGAGACTTCCCCAAGCATTAGCCACCCTTATATTAGGTCATCACACCCTAGGAAACCTCAAAACCCTAATTCCAACCCTTATCTGGACGTCCAAATGAATTATAAGACGTCCAGAACCCTTAGCCAACTCCTGCACCTTAAACCCACTTCTGTAGTGTTATTGGACGTCCAGACACTTAGTTAGACGTCCAATTTCTGCAGAATACCCAAGACAGAACCTTGAATTCTTCCTGACTCTGATTAGATGTCCAGACAACAAGTCTGGACTTCTGGTTTTTGAGTATAAGATGTCTGATTCCATTTTTGGACGTCTGGAACTACTCTCCAATTCCTGTTTTGAGATTCAAGCCTTGATCTTGGATCTCTAGCTCCCAAAACCCAATTCCAACCCCATAGGAACCAAAATTGAGGTACCCTAACCCTAGCACATCACCTCTTGACCTCCCTAAGGACCTAATTAGGTCCTTACTAAACCCAATTGACTTAGATCATAGTCAATTACCATTACTTAAGTCAATTAGACTCATAGGGTCCAATTGAGCTCAGATCTCAACCCACACAAGTCCAATTGGACTTAGTGAGAGTCCAATTGACCTAAGCCCAACCTAATTGAGTTATTTCACTCTCAATTAGGTTCACACTCATTCAATTAAACTTGGGTTAAGTTTAATTGCAATTCCCCCTTAGCAATTAGGGTTTGCAACCCTAATTTGAGGCCTACACCTACCCAAACCCCTTAGGACCTAACCTAGACCACTTAGCCACCTAGGGCACGACTACACACTCACACACACACACCCATTCACACACACACACCCACCTAGAGTTATCTAGAACTCTTTTAAAGTGGCTCAACTCTTGGTTGCCAAATTTAGCAACCAAGAGTCATTCAATTTTTAGATCTTTTTATAGATCTAAGAACTACACCCTCTCTCACTTGGCTGGCAACTCATGGGACTCTCTCTAGAGAGTTCCACACTTCTCTAGAGAGACTCCCTTAGGTCTATAAAAAGACCTAAGGGGTGGCCATTTGCACCCATCCCATTCTTGGCACTCATCCACTTAGGTTAGCTACATCTCCACCTCCACTCTACCTCCACGAGGAGCACCACCATGGAAGCCACCATCTCCATGCCAGGATGCTAGATCATCTCTCCAACCTCTCTCCAAGGGTCAGCCTAAGCACCATTGGCCGCCCCTCCTCTCAGCCACTCAAAGGCCATCGAAGCCCACCTCCGAATGCCCTTCTTTTCTACTAGATTAGTAACTTAGCTCTCGTAGTTTTACTGCTTTCATTTGCTGCTTAGTAGTGTAGCTCTTATTCTCCCCCAATGATGCATGCAAAATCCCCCCATAGATTCCTGTATGCAATCATTTTCTGTTAGCTAGTTTTATGTTTTCAAGCTTTCCTCTACATTCCATGTTGCAAACATCCTTTGAATGAATGAATAAAAGATATATTTTCATATATATGTCTTTATGTTGGAAATCACCATGAGCTTATTGGTTGCAATCTGATTTGTGTGATTCAAGTTTCCTATTTTTCATTTATATATATATTTTGCAACAAGCATGTCGGTTTCGTGAAATATAGAAGATCTAACTATAGATGCATTTTCCATAAACAGCCACCACGTAACTAGAATTATGCACACCAAAACTCACACTTTCACCTTTGTTATCTATTTAACACTCACGCATGTAATCAGAATTCATAATAGAAGTGGCGAAACTCTAATCCGGAGATTGGAAACTGACGTGAGATTTTAAATAAAGTAAAGCGATAAAGGATCGATTTCAGATTTGAACAAACACCTACCAGAGACGAACGACCAGGACTCAAAGTCTCGTTATCTTTTTATAAATATTTTTGTTTGATCGTATTGCACACTATACTATGATGTTTTTCCCTATAAAAAATGTGCTCTACGAATCCGAAAACATTGGCTGAGCTTCTAAAGATTGAATGATATTCCTTAAGTTAGCCAACACCTTATCTTGGACCTGGTTCACCTGAACCAAATGGTTTGGTTCAAGGTTGGGTGGGTTTGGGTTCAATCCAGGGGAGTCAACAAATTGAGGTTCTTGATACCCTCCCTAATAATAGGTCATTTTGTATTATTCAAAAAGGGGTGGTGACCCATATGCAGTGTAATCTGGGGGAGGGTAAGAGTTGTAATTAGGATATCCTTCTTGAATGTAGACCTAGTTAAATTGATGATTAACGGGTGGACATCTATAATCATGATAGCTCGAAGAAGGATAGAAATCACAATCATGGTATTCAGGGTTAGACCCTGAATACGGAGATCCATAATTGTATCCCTAATCAGGATTATCCCAACTAGTATATGGGGAGAATAAGTCTGGTTGGGATAATAATCATTTTGGGAATAAGATATGTTAGGAGGGTAAGAGTGGAAATACGGGTAGGATGTGGAGGCATCCTTGGCAAAGCTGGAGGAAGAAAGGTGCCCTGCAGTACAAACAATCAAACATGTCCTTAAGTAGGGTAGCCTAAAGATCTACAAACTCCTAGAATCCATCTTTAGATGAAAAGAATGATTTGTTCTAGTTCTTTCTGGTCAATCCAACTAGTTAAAGGGAGGGATTGGGGAGAAGGCTCTTCCCTTGGCTTTCACCTCAGGTTCCTTTGATACCCCCCAGCCATGATCATTTGACTTTGCTCCCCTAGCTAGACATCAGATTGAATAGTAGAAGCAGATTAATCGAAAACAATCTCAATCTGAGCCTCGAAGATAGCTCAATCCTTAAGGACAACATCTGCTCTATTTTGATTAGGGTTAGTTTTGAATGTGCTTTGGAATGTGATGGGCCCTTTATCTGGGTTGTACCCTTAATGATTGATTGATATGTGTGTTCATGCACAACCAAGGTTTTCAAATAGGATTAATTGATGATTTGTCTTTTAGGGTTCAACCTTGTTTAGTAGCTTTTAGGGTTCAACTTTAGGTATATTCAATCAAGGTTCAGTTGGCACACCAGGTTTTAAAAGCACAAGTGAAGATGTCTTCCTTTTAAAACTAAAAAGAATATGGAGTGCCTGGTTAATCCCTAAAAGTTGAACCTATGTGGCAGCTACTTGATGAGTTGCTTTTAGTTGAAGTGGTGCGGTCCAAGCAACTCAAACAATTGGCCTGATGCACCACTTAATTAGGCACACAAGTGATTACCTAATCTAATTTCTACTCAATTTGTGTTGATGAGTGTACCAGTTCCAAAGATTGGGTTACCGATTGAGTATGAAGAATCAGAAGAGGTTGTGTACCTCTATGGAATTTTTTAGATTTCCATTTCTATAAGCGGAGGGTGGGCAGGTGGAGGTGACAAGCAAACAATCAGAACTAACCTTATGGTTTATGTAAGCTCCTAGATTAATTAGAGTTTGTGTTATTAGGTGATGCAATGAAAACTAAGGGGTGCAAAGGTGGGGTTACTTACAGACCTTTCAACAACACTTTACTCCAATCTACTGCTTTTGCCTACCTCGAGAGAGTACCTGCAATCACAATAAAAAAGGAGAGAAGTGAGGTAAAAGATAAGTAAGGTGGGAAAACGTGAGAAATCAAAGACTATCGCCTCCCCGACAATGGCACCAAAAAGTTATACGGGATTTGTATGCTGAAAATTTGAGTTTTGAAACCCTGTCGTCATAGTTGCGTAGAATTCCGTCAAACAGATAATTTCTACCGAAACCTAGAATGAGTCCTAGGTCAAACATGGGAAGGCGAACGTTTGATCAAAGATCACGTTTGATTTATTGTCATGAAGCAAATAGCTGGTCGATTTAAATCTATGCTAGCTCTCTACTTAAAGAATAAACAATAGAAGAGAGAGAGAAAGAATGATACAAATAAAGAGAAAATAAAGAGAGAATAAATAGGAATTTCATAACCACACTTTGATGTTCATTACAACTAATCACTACACTAGAAAGTGGGAAATCTACACTAGAAAGCGATAAAAGAGAAGGTGGAGAGAGGTTATCCTCCGCGATGGCTACTTGGAGGATGAGCTGCATTGACGGAGCGTCTAGATGAGGGAGAACGAAGATGGAAGACAGAGGATGGGGTAGGGCGACATCGTAGCGGGATCTACTTCTTGAACTGCGGTGAGAAGACAACTGCGGGCGCACCACGAACTAGGATGAGGTGGAAAAATTCTATTTTAAAGTCTAATGGAGCATCCTGAGTTTGGGATAAGCTCTTAGAGCTTTGGAGGGAGTGAGTGAAGAGAAGAAGAGATGAAAAGAATGCGAGGGTCGTAGGGCCTTTTTATAGTTGAAGAATAGAGGGGCAAATAAGTCATTTTAATGATTAAACATTAATTTTAGTGTCCTTAGCGACATTTATGAGCATCACTGTAGCTCAAATGTGGGTGAAGGTACACGTGCACGCCTGCCTTCTCATCTTCAGCTGCTTCAATTCTCTATCATGTTCTCACATCCTTAGCTGGCTTAAAACGCATCCGCACTCTCGCCTTCAGATCGTGCCCGTGCATCTGATCATGCGTGCAACAGTGCATCTGATTTCACGTGCATGAACTGCGTGCATCCATCACGCCACATTGATGGGAACACCATCATGAGCCCTAACTAGCTCATTTTGACCTAGAAAAGAGAACAAAAGCTCCTACATAACCTAGAGAAGGGCCTAATTCAAGGAATAACTATTCTGAGAAGAAAATAAGAAACAAAGGGTAATACTGCAATTTTATCATTGCAGTACATCAATGGGATTTCTCAGGGGCTATACATAGGTCAAATGGTCTTAACAAGATAAAAAGCGAGTTAGTTCAATCAGAAATGGGTTCATGTGCAATCTAAGAATTAAATGACTTCTTGTAACCCTAAAACAGACTCACTTAATTCAACAAGGTTCTGTGTAGGATAAAAATCATCTAAACCCTCTAAAATTCATGGAAAAATATCCTCTAGGGTTTAGAACCTTCAAATTGGCCTTTGGAACCTATTTTGACCTAAGTAGGGGTCCTAGCTAATTATTTGCCTTAGATTGGGTTTTTGTGTAAAATGTCCAGTCAAACATGGTCAAACCTAAAATCCAACTTTACCATTGGATTCATTAGGTCCAAATTAGGTTTGTACCAAAATTTTGACCTAAGGGGAGGTCACCTTGACCTACTTTGCAAAATAATCCACTGAATTACATTTTGACCCCTAGCTTTTGAAAACCATTGCGAAGACCCCCCTATCTTCCTCACCACTCTTTGCAATTAGGTCCCTCCACCATTACAACAGAGGAGTCCTACTCCGGCGAGGATTCCAGAGGGGATTTCTCTCTGATTCCTCAGAAACTCCCTCTCAAATTTGAAAGGGAGATTCTCTGAGGAATTTCTGATCTGATGAACTCAATCTCCAGCCTTGATTCGCACCCAATCTCTCGTGCGAATGCTCGAGAGACATGGGTATATCTCGCACATTCCTACTCCAGCGAGGATTCTTGCACTTGGAAGCTTGCCTTCCAAGCACAAGGACCTCTGCCAGTACCTATAAAAGGACCCCCTGTCCCTGCCGCTCAGATTTAGCTTGGTTTGGCTGGAGATCAACCTCCAATTTCTTCTCTTCTCCTCTAGCCAAATGTCCAGTGAGCTTCGGTGACATCTCCTTCCTCTTCTCGTCATTCTACCATAATACTAGCGGCAGAGTCTTCTCCGCCTCCATCGTCCGCGTCGCGCCATACCCGCGCACGCACCGGCAGCCCTTTCGTCGTCGCTGTTCCCTCTTCACTGGAACCTTCGTCTCCGACGGCTGCAAGTACGCGCCAGTCGCTTTCTGTATCCCTTCATCCCTTAAGTAGGTCAAATCTCTTCCCCTCTCTCCTCTCTTCATTTCCCCCTTCTTTATTTCTACTTTCGACCCCTCAACACCGCAGACCACCACCATCTTCCTCATCTCCTACAGACCACCGGCGATGTGTCTCCGTCACCTCCACTGATCACTTTCCCCATCTTCATCGACCGCCATACCTTCCACAAGCACCCCCCGACCACACCCATCACCACGGCCACAGACCGACCTAGGCACGCACGCCTAGGCCACCCCACGCCACTCCACCCACCTAGATACCTTCGCCGTGCCACGGTGAAACTGCCTGTGTATTCTAATGAGGCCGCAAGGCTGTATTTCTTGAAATGCAGGTCTGACCTCTGCCACCATTAGAGTAGACGTGAAGGAGGTTGCAAGCTCGCTCCTTGCTGTTGCGCTCTAGGCGAACAGGTCCAGGTGATGCGGAATCACCTTGCGCATACATTCAGCCAGTGAGTGGCTTTGAGAGGCATCACAGCCGTGGCAATTGAAGGTGACCCCTTGAGGATGTGCGTGCAAAAGCAGGTGGGACTTTTAGTCCCACCTCGGAAGCTTAGAGTGCAGTGAGTGCTTTAAATTATTTTTGTGTTTCCACTTGGTTGCCTCAGAACATGGGGTGAGGTCCCCTCGCCCGCTCACCCGCCTCGTCCACGACCCACGCTACGCGGACCTGGCTTGCCTGACCTGTTTACCTAGCACTCCTTACTCACCACCCACGCTGGTGCACCTGGACCCGGGTGCGCTTGACCCGACCCATAAACCCGATTGGCTCTAGGAGAGCAAACTAAAGAGAGAAAAGAGAGAGCGTACGCAGGGAGGGTAGGGGTAGGTTTTGCACTGGTGTGTGCAAGGAAAGGAAGAATGAAGAAGAAGCTGAAGCTGCAGAGAAGGAGAAGAAAAGGAAGAAGGAAGAGGAAGAGGAAGCTGAAAAGCTGAAGAAGGTAAGGGAGGAGGAGCTGTAGAGGAGCTAAGGATCAGAGGATGCTATGTAAGGAAGGAAGAAGAAGCCAAGGACCAGAGAAAGAAGGAAAGAAGAGCCAAAGCCAAGGAAGAAGAAGGAAGGAGAAATCAAGGCAAAAGAAGAAGACAAAGAAGGAGAAAGGCACTGTTGCAAGAGACATCAGAGAAAGAAGAAAGGACTAAGGCTAAAGGCAGAAAGAGAAGGAGATCAGAAAGCTAAGGCAAGCACGCAGAGGAAAGGAAGAAAAAGAAGAAAGAGGAAAGCTAAGGAAAGAAGAGAAGCCAAGAAGGAGAAAGAACAGAAGAAGAAGAAGGAAGCCATCGACCAAAGCCAAAAGAAAGACGAAGAAGGAAAGAAAGGCAGAGAAAGAGGAAGCTGAAGAATAAGTCAAAGAGAAGAAGAATCAAACTTTTTATGCAATTCTTCTCAATTTCTCTTTTATTGCTACATTTTAGTATTCATAAACTCCTACATTATATTTTGAATTAGATTTTGAGTAGATTTAAGTGTTCAAATTACATTTATTGAGATTAGTGCATAAATTCCATTTGCTCCCTGTGTTCGACCTCAGACTCAACATTCGAGTAATAAAATTCTTATTTGTTTTCAACGCTTTTTCGACTATACTACAACGCCACCTTTTTAAAACCCAATCATGTGTGTGTAACATTTTGGCACCATTGCCGGGGAGCAATGCACAATTTATCACAAGGCTCTACATTATTTTTAATTATATTTGAACACTAACTTACCCTATTTTATTTTGCTGTGATCTTGCAAGGTATTTCACGAGGAAATCTCCCGCGCAAATCAACCACTCCAGGGTAGGCAATCTCTCTTCTTCCCTAATCCCATCTCCTAATCCTAAGAAGACAAAAAGGAAGCAATTAAATTAGGAACTAATTGCCTTCTTTCTATAGTAATTACCATCTTTAAGGCAAAAGTTTCCTGATTTTGCGAAAATTTTTTCAAAACTTATTGAAGTTGAAGCGATTTTTAGAGATCCTACCCCGCAAATTCCTGTGCCTATTAGGGATCACACTTAATTTTCGAATCTCCGCGGACTACACACTTCTTGTTTCAAGTCCAAAGAGAACTTTTGTGAAAATCAAAGAGGATTGGAAATAGAACCAAAGAAGGGTTTCAATAGTAGAGTTTTGGAGTGTTAGTTCACACATTCTTGCATAAAAGGAACAAACCAACCCGCATCAGTGTGCTAGCCAAGCCCTTGATTGAAAAGATCTAAGCAAGACAAACCCTAAAATTGAGCTTTAAAATCACTTGAATCGTAAAAACTTAGACCTAATAACTTGGGAGTCAAATTAAGGTGATTTCTAGATCTTGACCAAGAATCATCCTTCCATCTTTAGGGCAGGTCAGGTGAAGTTAACCCCTTGGGTCAACCAACCTCCAAATTAGGTCACAACACCAAAACATCTAAAGTTCAAGTGAAAACCCTAAGCACCTTTGATCTTAAAAGTGGTAGACTTAAGAGGTCAAGGTCCCCATTCTGGTCTACCTGGAATCTCAGTGACAAGAGAGGTCGGGTGGGGGAAACCCTGTAACCCGTGGGGATGCTCTACCGTGTAGGGGACTTTGTGGGACTCTCCCTCTCTAGCTGCCCAGGTAATCCTCAGGTGGACGACTTTCTGATCCAGGGGTATCATCCGCCCTGAACCTCCATAGTCATCCAAACATCTTTGGGTGCCTTGATTGGGTCAAAAACACATCCAGCCCCTTATTCCTTCTCTTAAGAGCACACACATAAATTTTTGGTGGGACTCTCTATTCAGATCTAATCACTTCGCAATTTGATTCTACAGCTTGATCCAAATTTTGATTCTAAATCTTGATTCCATCACCTGATCCAAATATGCAGCCAAATTACTTAGGACTACCTTTCAGAAAACCTAAATCACAGAGATCCATGAGAGATAGGATGATTGAGGATGCCCTTGAATTCTATGAAATTGAATACAAAACCTCAACACCAATAGAAGACATTCAGGTTAATGTATCAACAACCACAACCTTCATCATAAACTGTGCCCAAGTTTTATTGACAAATGCCACAAACAAATCAACCCGAGACATTCTCGTAATAGGATACATTGAGATAGAAAAATTACATAACTTTGAATACCTTCAATGCATAACAAATCCTGTACTTTGGGAACAACACCAAGATGATCTTGAAAAATGGGAAGAGATGATGAGATTATTGAAACAAATTAAGAATTAGAAATACCCGTACATACCCCAAACAGATGATGAACCATCTTGGAACAATATCGAGGATCAAACCGATTTTCCAAATCTCGGGTTTGAGGCACAGAGTTGTTATGGATTCTCAACCCAGATGGAATATAACATGCCTGATAATGAAGTAGCTTGGGAAGTTCCAATTGCAGGAAAACACAATGTTGAGCTAGCCCTACACCTTGAATCACCAAGAATAGAATTCCAAAACTCCTGCAACAATGAGATTAGAACTGAACCTCTCGAGGGTGTAAATCTCGCCCCTTATTATGATAAGGTGACCCTCGAAGGTGATTCGGACCTAGATCCTAGTGATTGAACCCACATCCTAAGCATAGAATCTGGATTTGAAACATATTGGGAAGAATACGAGGCCCCATATGAAGAAGATCAAATTTTCAATGGAGAATAAGCTTCTGGGCCTTTATTTGATGAATATCCCTCTCCAACATCATCAAAGAATCAGATCGATTTTTCGGAAGTCATGCCAATTTATGATACAGAAATCGAGGAGTTGGACGAGTGGGGTGTTGATTGGGTCTTTTCCATAAGCCTAGAACTTGAGCCTAGACCAAATAAGGACACCTTTTTGAGCTCAGAATTTACATATAGGCTAGACCCCAGTCAGGCTGCTGAATCCACATCATGTGATTTATTCTGTGGTGGAACCTATGATCTCGAATCTCATTCAGAACTTGATTTTTGCAATATCTCCGATGATTTCGAATCTGACCATGATTTCGAAGAAACTCTACTTCATGAATACAACAAGCCAATCTACGACCTCAGCTCACATGATTCATTCTCTGACTCCAACTCTGAGGTCTCGGTTCCCAAGATCACTGATTTAAGTTCAGGTTCTAGTGACATGGAATCATTTCTTTTCGATCCTCAGGAATCAAAACCAAAAAATGTTGAGAGTGACTGTAACCCAGAGTTCGAATCTTTTCTCAACTCAAATTTCCATCATCCTATAGACACTCTTCAGGAATTCACTTTTGACTTTGAGAGCTACTATGAGGACTCTCTACATGAAACCACCTGTAACTTCTTTCTAGAAGAGCCCTCATACACAATTCTCATGGAAGCCACCTCTTCCACACATACAGAACCCATCAAAACCCGTTTCAACCTCGACTCGCAACCAGACTCAATTTCTATTCTAATTCCCCCCTCACTGAGCTAATTGCAGATAATTCAGCTCCACACATATACCAGGTATCAAACATTGATCAGACTAAAAACCATGCTCCATCATTCTCCGATCACCCCTGTAGGGTTCCCACATCATTCAATGATTACTTTTCGAATCCCTACTCTGACCAGGCTAATTCAACTCAGCCAAAACCTGAATTTACACCTCCACATCCCTCAGAGCTCCATAGCATATGGTGGGTTCCACATCTTTTGATTTAAATTTACCAACCCACTAGATTGATTGGGTTTGGGCTACATCATCAGCTTGTTGATCTCAACAAGCAACTAGTTGGACCAACTAGGCTCTTAATCAAGGTGCTTATTCTACAAAACTCTACTGATTTGACCACTCCCTCTCCATCCCATTTCCCGCTGGGCTGAAGGCGTTGAATTCAGCACTTAACGGGAGGCAACCCGTCATTCCAAAAACCCGAGATCCGTCTGATTATCCGTCTGTACTCCACATCTATTGCACCCTAAGTTCAGCCTTAGGACAGTCGATCCCACCTCTGGTACACGTACCAGAGCTTGAAATCATCCGCATCAGTCATTCCCGACCCATTCATCCACCTGATATATCCTGTTCTGAGTCCCTGAACCTAACATTGTTTCACACCCTCTATTTACAATGAGGACATTACAAAAGTTAGGCATGACGGGTGGTAAACTGCAAACATACATAAACCAAGAAAAGTCAGAAGGATTCTCACAAAAAATTCACATATGTCAAAAATACCAAAAAAATAGGAAAGAACAAAAAAATGGAGGAGGGAAGAGAATTTTGAAGTCACATAAACATGAGGAGGAAAAGAGCAAAACGAAAAAAAAAGGAGCACAAAATAAAGAAAAAAAGAGATAGTCATTAGTAAGAGATTAAGGGATTAACCAAAGTTCTAGATCACATCAAGCAAAAGAGAAAAATAGAAAAAAGTGCTAATGAGACACAAAAAGAGATTAGTAGGAACGCTGATCTTAGGCCTTTCGGGCTAGACTCTTAGGCTTAAAAATTCAAGTATCCGCTAAGATCTGGATAATCCTCAAGAGGTTAGGGAAAATGCGAAGCTTAATATTAGGTCTAAGGCTTAGGGAGTATTCGGCCTCGTTAACTGACCTTTAGTTTGCAGGACTCAGTAACCTAAGCACCCCAATCCACACACAATCTGGATCAGTGCGCATAACTATCAAAATCATGCAAAAGCATTTCAATATTCTGAAAAAAGTTGCCTAGATTAGGAGCGGCCAATCAACGCAAGTTGATTTGGACGAGTTCCCAGCATGGAGAGGTAGGAAATTCCCATTGAAGATGCGTAACAACATATCGTCTCCTAGGATATTTACATATCCTACCGAGGGCACATAAGCACCCTGCTGATTCAGATGCCATGGGTGGCATTATCACGAAATGTCGATTGCCAGGGTCAGGATTTGGCTACGAAACGCCATGGGTAGGATTATCTCGAAATCTTGAAAGCCAGGGTTCTAGGGGTTGCCATGGACGATGCTATCACGAAGCATCGATTGCTAGGGACCTTTGAGGATTAATTATAGGGATGAGGAATCTGATACAGACCGTGTTGATAAGCCAATCCGAAGCTAGAAATAAAAAGAAAAGAGAGAGAAAACTCTCCAAAAAAATAAATCTTCTATCTCTCTCTTATAAAAACGCACTGCAAACTGAACCAAGGCTAAAATATGTCTCAAGCACGGGTGCTTTAACTGCGGAGTCAACGAACCTTAGGATAGTTCGTATGGGCCTTAAAAACCTTCGCGGAGGACCGATGCTAGAGCTGGTCAGGTCTGGATCTTGGTTGGTACTTTAGTACCTCTAGGCCTACTATCGGCATTCTAACCTAATCAAAAAAAGTACTTATCATAAATTGTGAAAGAAACTCATGGTCTAGAACAGAAGTTAAAACCTTAAAATTTTGCTAAGGGACTAGCAAAAGCTAGGCATGGGGGTATGATGGGAACACCATCATGAGCCAAACTAGCTCATTTTGACCTAGAAAAGAGAACAAAAGCTCCTACATAACTTAGAGAAGGGCTTAATTCAAGGGATAACTGTTATGAGAAGAAAATAAGAAACAAAGGGTAAAACTGTAATTTAACCATTGCAGTACATCAATGGGATTTCTCAAGGGATAAACATAGGTCAAATGATTTTAACAAGATAAAAAGCGAGTTGGTTCAATCAGAAATGGGTTCATATGCAATCTGAGAATTAAATGACTTCTTGTAACCCTAAAACAGACTCACTTAATTCAACATGGTGCTGGGCAGGATAAAAATCAAATAAACCCTCTAAAATTCATGGAAAAATATCCTCTAGGGTTTAGAACCTTCAAATTGGCCTTTGGAACCTATTTTGACCTAAGTAGGGGTCCTAGCTAATTATTTGCCCTAGATTGGGTTTTTGTGTAAAATGTCCATTCGAACATGGTCAAAGCTAAAATCCAACTTCACCATTGGATTCCTTAGGTCCAAATTAGGTTTGTACCAAAATTTTGACCTAAGGGGAGGTCACCTTTACCTACTTTACAAAATAGTCCACCGAATTACATTTAGACCCCTAGCTTTTGAAAACCATTACAAAGACCCCCCTATCTTCCTTGCCACTCTTTGCAATTAGGTCCCTCCACCATTACAACGGAGGAGTCCTACTCCAACGAGGATTCCAGAGGGGATTTCTCTCTGATTCCTCAGAAACTCCCTCTCAAATTTGAAAGGGAGATTCTCTAAGGAATTCCTGATTTGATGAACGCAATCTCCAGACTTGATTCGCACCCAATCTCTTGTGTGAACACTCGAGAGACATGGGTATCTCTCACACATTTCTACTCTGGCGAGGATTCTTGCTCTTGGAAGCTTTCCTTCCAAGCACAAGGACCTCTGCAAGTACCTATAAAAGGACCCCCTATCCCTACCGCTCAGATTTAGCTTGGTTTGGCTGGAGAACAACCTCCAATTTCTTCTCTTCTCCTCCGGCCAAACGTCCAACGAGCTTCGGCGACATCTCCTTCCCATTCTCGTCGCTCTACCACAATACCAGTGGCAGAGTCTTCTCTGCCTCCGTCGTCCGCGTCACGCCATACTCGCACAGGCATCTACAGCCCCTTCGTCGTCGTTGTTCCCTCTTCACTAAAACCTTCGTCTCCTACGGCGACAGGTACGTGCCAACCACTTTCCTTATCCCTTCCTCCCTTAAGTAGGTCAAATCTCTTCCCCTCGCTCCTCTCTTCATTTCCCTCTTCTTTATTTCTACTTTCGACCCCTCGACACCGCAGACCACCACCATCTTCCTCATCTCTGGCAGACCACCGGCGAGGTGTCTCCATCACCTCCACACACCCATCCACCTCGCCAGACCCCGCAAAACCTCTGCCACCATCCACTGATCACTTTCCCCATCTCCATCGATCGCCATACCTTCCACAAGCTCCCCCCAACCACACCCATCACCACGGCCACAGACCGACCAAAGCACACACGCCTAGGCCGCCCCGCGCCATAACACCCACCTAGATACCTTCGCCGTGCCACGGCGAAGCTGCCTGTGTATTCTAATGAGGCCACAAGACCGTATTGCTTGAAACGCAGGTCCAACCTCCGCCACCATTAGAGCAGACGTGAAGGAGGTCGCAAGCTCGCTCCAGGCTGCTGCACTCCAAGCGAATAGGTCCAGGTGATGCGGAATCACCTCGCGCATACATTCAGCCAGTGAGTGGCTTTGAGAGGCATCACAGCCGCGGCAATTGAGGGCGACCCCTTTTGGGCGTGCGTGGAAAAGCAGGTGGGACTTTTAGTCCCACCTCGGAAAGCTTAGAGTGCAGTGAGTGTTTTAAATTATTTTTGTGCTTCCACTTGGTTGCCTCAGAACATGGGGTGAGGTCCCCTCGCCCGCTCACGCGCCTCGTCCGCGACCCACGCTACGCAGACCTGGCTTGCCTGACCCGTTTACCTAGCACTCCTTACGCACCACCCACACTGGTGCACCTGGACCCGGGTGCGCTTGACCTGACCTGTATACCCGATTGGCTCTGGGAGAGCAAACTGAAGAGAGAAAAGAAAAAGAGCGTACGTGGGGAGGGTAGGGGTAGGTTTTGCACTTGTGTGTGCAGGGAAAGGAAGAAGGAAGAGGAAGCTGAAGCTGCAGAGAAGGAGAAGAAAAGGAAGAAGGAAGAGGAAGAGGAAGCTGAAAAGCTGAAGAAGCTAAGGGAGGAGGAGCTGCAGAAGAGCTAAGGATTAGAGGATGCTATGTAAGGAAGGAAGAAGAAGCCAAGGACCAGAGCAAGAAGAAGGAAAGAAGAGCCAAAGCCAAGAAAGAAGAAGGAAGGAGAAATCAAGGCAGAAGAAGACAAACAAGGAGAAAGGAACTATTGCAAGAGACGTCAAAGAAAGAAGAAAGGACTAACGCTAAAGGCAGAAAGACAAGGAGATCAGAAAGCTAAGGCAAGCACGCAAAGGAAAGGAAGAAAAAGGAGAAAGAGGAAAGCTAAGGAAAGAAGAGAAGCCAAGAAGGGGAAAGAACAGAAGAAGAAGAAGGAAGCCATCAACCAAAGCCAAAAGAAAGAAGAAGGAAGCCATCGACCAAAGCCAAAAGAAAGAAGAAGGAAAGAAAGGTAGAGAAAGAGGAAGCTGAAGAATAAGTCAAAGAGAAGAAGAATCAAACTTTTATCCAATTCTTCTCAATTTCTCTTTTATTGCTACATTTTAGAATTCATAAACTCCTGCATTATATTTTGAATTAGATTTTGAGTAGATTTAAGTGTTCAAATTACATTTATTGAGATTAGTGCATAAATTCCATTTGCTCCCTGTGTTCGACCTGAAACTCAACATTCAAGTAATAAAATTCTTATTTGTTTTCAACGCTTTTTTGACTATATTGCAACGCCACCATTTTAAAACCCGATCAAGCATTGTAACACACGTCGCCACCTTGCCCGCCATCTGATCTAGATCCAACGGTGCAATTTCGCTATTACAGTGCTTGCACTCAGATTTGAGGCTCGTGGGGGCTCGACCCCACGACCTCTGTCTCGCCCATGGGCGTGAGACCACTGTGCCAACCCACCCTTTGAGGTGTGTTTACATCTAAGGCATGCACGCTTATGGCCATTGGATCACAATCCAACAACCCAGATCTGATGTCCGATTGAGGAAAGAGAGAGCAACGGCGAGCCTTGGGCGATTTGGGTTGCTGAGATGGAGCCAAATGGTGCCATCTTGGCTGTCCATTTTCTCTAACTTGTAGATGGTGCCACAAAATTCAAATTGGATCGATTTTTGCACTATTGGCTACGATCGTCGATCCGAACCCATCCGTGCGGTCGGATTTGTCATCTGAAGTACGGATTTACACCACCTAGCCCCTTCATCTCACATCTTTCTCAGACTGCATCTGAGGCTACGGAAGTTCGATCGTGCGATCTTGGAGTTGCTAAACTCCGATCGTTGCCCTGATCAGATCCGTACAGTTGGATATTCAATCTAAGGCCCCAATATATGTTACCTTGTTCCCTGACCAAAAAAAGAGAAAATTAACCTAAAATTTATACAATCTAACCTAAATGCACGATGATGCATGTTATGCAATATTTATAATGATGAATGCTTCTATGACACTAGAAACTGACATAAATAGGCATTTTAGATCAATTAGATATGTGCACATCAGTTATATTCATATTTATTGACAAAATTTATGCCTAACTATTGTTAGTTTAAGATTAAACTTGGTTACAACACATTAGATTAGGTTATGTTAGTCATTTCGCATCATTTTATAAATAATGCATTATAGGGTTTAATTGTTGTATTTTGTTGCTTACCTTTATATGGTGTATTAATGTATACTTATTTATTCTTGCAGGACTAACTCTAAGCCTAGATGGATCCTACATCAAAATTGAGCTCAATTAGACATCTCCAATTAGCTCATTGAACCAAATTCCTAACCTAAACCAACCTAGCCATCCACCATGGTCCTAACCTTAGTACTATAAATGCGATAGTGAGAGGCTTAGACCACTCTACCTCTAGTCACCGGAGGGCCACTGATGTAAACACATTTACACTACTTAAAATGTCTATTTATGCAAGTTCTTAAGCATAGGATTGCATTTCATGATATAAATATTGCATTACATGCATCATCTTGCATTTAGAGTAGTTTGAATAAAATGGAGGTTAATTGTCTCCTTTTATGTGCTTGGACAGGGCAAATATTTTATCGGGGCCTCGGATCAAAGATCCAACCGTATGGATATGATCAGGGCGACGATTGGAGTTCAACGACTCCAAGATCGCCCTAATCAGGCATCCGTAGCATCAGATAGAGATAGGGGAACCCTAGAAGATCAAGGGTCAGGATGGTGTAAATCCGCACTTCAGATGGAAAATCCGACCACACGGATGAATTCGGATCGACGATCGCAGCCGAACGACACAAAAATCGAGTCAATCCGACATCCGTGGCACCATCTACAACTTCCAGAAGATGGACGGCCAAGATGGCGCCACGTGGCGCCATCCCAGCCGCCCAATCGGCCGCAGGAGTCCTGTGAAGACCGCGCACCGTCTCCTCTCCGCCGTTGGATCTCGATCCAACGGCTGCGGTCGCTCGCGTTTAAAAACGCCCGCGCGACCATTTCGCCCGCGTAGCGCAGCGGCGACGCAGCTGCGGGCGAAGCGGAGGTCGCGGGTTCGAGCCGCGGTGAGGGGGGTCGAAGGCGCGGGCGAGCGGGCGCGCACGAGCGTCAGATGAAGATCCAACGGCCGTGCGCGCCCGATAGCGCCGACGCGCAATTGGACGCTCTGGTGAGCGCGCGATCGCACGCGGGCGGGCGCGCTACGCAGCGGGCGCGGACGCGATCTAAGCCGTCCGATCTCGCGATCGGACGGCTGAGACGACGCGGACGTGCGTATGCGTTACGCGCGCAGGCCAGCCGAGCGGGCGCGCGTGGGCGCGGCGGCGACGGCGACGGCGGGGCTTTAGCGACGGTTTTATCCGTCACTAAAGACCCCTTATTTATTATTTTGAAGATGTAATGTCCATTTTGCCCCCACTCCTTGCAACTATAAAAGGAGACCCCCTCCATACGAAATTTTCATCCCTTCCTTCTCCTCTCTACCTCTCCAAAGCTCAAGAGAAGCTTGTCCCACACCCGGGATGCTTCTCGCGAGATAAAGTCCAAATTTTCGTCCCCCTTCGGAAGTGGATCCCGCGACGACGACGGCGTGCTGCTTCGTTCCCGTTCTTCTGCTTCGTCCTCCTTCGTCCCGCTTCGTTCTCCTTCGTCCAGGCGTCGTCCCGTCCGGCTCGTCCTCCAAGCGACCGTCGAGGAGGATTTCTCTCTCCCTATTCTTTTTACTGCTTTCTAGTATAGATTTACTGCTTTCTAGAGTAGTCTATTCGTCCTCCGAGCGATCGTCGAGGAGGACATTTCTCCCTCCATTCTTTTAATGCTTTCTAGAGTAATTGTTTTATGTTTTCTAGTTGTAATGAAAGAACTCTTTTATGATAAATTCCTTGTCTATTCTACATCTCATTTTGATTTCCATGTATAGTATTCCTTCTCTCTCTCTTACTCCCTCTCTCTCTTTTATTTGTTGTAGATACTTAGATAGTTTAAATTGAATTTCTTTGTGACAAAATAAAAAGAAACGCGAAGTTTTTAAATCAAACGTTCGCCTCCCTGTGTTCGACCCGGAATTCTTATTTCGGTATAAATTTTATTTGTTGAACACGAATCCTTCGCTTTCGAACTACAACGACGGGTTTTCCAAAACCAAACACGTTAGCGTAGATTCTCGTTCAACAGCCACAGTGACACATTGGAACTCCCATAGGGGTTGCAAGTGTAGGACCTTAATACTATGCACATAAATAGACTAGAAATGGATATTAGCAATGTGAAACAAAATAATATTGATACAAAAATCAAACCACAAACAATGAACACAAGATATATAGTGGTTCCCCACTCACTTGGGTACTCCACTACCTAAGCCTAGCAGCTTAGGATTTTTAACCAGATTCCCTCAACCCCAAGGGAATCAATTTACTAACTGAGGTAATTAACGAGTTACCTCAACCTAAGTATAACAAATCAGGTTATTACAACCCAAACAATGAGCTACTAGCTCAATAAAATAAACACTGGTGTAAAAAATATTACAACAATTCAGCTAAGCCTCCTAACAACAATTCAAAGAGTTTATCGATTTGATAGCCTAGGAAAAATGTGAATCATTTCGTAATTGCGAGAAATCAACTTTAAGCACACTACATTGAACTTGCAAGAATGTAGAGAGAGCGTGGATCACAAGCTTCGTTTTCCTCTCTTGAAGAAATATGGTGGAGATATGAAGATTTACCTCTAGGATTTTCTCTTGTATTTCTTGTTTGTAAACTAAGGGTCTAAGGGCTTATTTATAGAGTTAGGATTATAAGAATTCGACTGGTAGACATTTGGATTTAACATTTATATTATCAAATTCAATTTTTTAGCCATTCATATTTGACCCAACAGATAGCTGGTACCGATACTAAAGTATAGGCATTCGCACTAGTGACTTACTATTTTGTGTTTTAAATTAAGTTGTCACTGACAATACCTATGAGGTACTAGTACTAAACATGAATATGGGTACTCATTGCTTCCAGATTAAGGTTTTAAATACTTAACACAAATCTGTAACCCATTGGTACCAGTACTAATCATGAGTACCGATATTCATTACCTCCAGTACTAATACTGATAATGAGTACCAGAACTCGCGAGGTACAAGTTTATTTCTTTGAAGAAACCTAAACTTGTAACTTACATGTATCAATACTAAACTTTAATACTAGTACTTGTGGGTTAACAAGGACCTTTTTAAACATGAATTCAATTTGATTATTAGTCTACTTTTGCAAATATTTTAATCATTAAAAAACTATTTTTTAAACAACACATACTTTGAAATAAATTGAATGATTGTAATATTTTATCCTAATTTATCTCTATATGATTTTTAAGATCTAATTCTTGTTTATTTGTTGAGAGGTATACATTCTACGAATAAAACAAAAACCTATTCTAATTAATGACTCAAAACCTTGGATTTGTCTTGAAGATGGTCTTCCATCATAATCATGCATCATCATTGCGGCTCCTTGTCATCTTTTTCTATTTGCCTTGATTTCTTACAATCTCCATCAAAATCTGAAATATCACTTAATTGCAAACATTAATCTGAAATAATTTTGTTAACACCAAAATAGGATGTGGAACATGGTTCCAACAATCTCCCCCTTTTTGGTGTTGACAATACTATAATGAAAATAGATATATTTAAGATAAAAACTATCTTAAAAAAATTGAAATAGAAGAAATTAATCTAATGAATTCGCCCCTTCAATATGTGCTCCCCCTAAGAATATGACTATTTGACTCTTTATTTTTCTCCCCCTTTTGTCAAGCATCAAAAAGAATTAAAAAATTAAGGGGTGTTGATATTACGTACCATTTGGAATAAGTTACCTATAGCCAAACGATCCTTGTTTGTACCAAGATCCACTAGTCCATCTCTCTTGATCTTCATTCATTTTGTAGAGAGGTTGGAGTGTTCCATTGTGTGTCTTGAACACCCACTTATCATACTTATCTGTGGATCTATCGCTACAAAATAATGTAAAACATCCTTTCTAGGTACACATGTTTTTAAGGATCCTTTTGGGAATACCTTTCAAATTATGGGATTTATAAACCCATTTTGAAGTGCTAGGTCTATAATTCCTATAACACTCTATTGTTTTAAGTCGTAAAATGCAGATTTGATTAAGAAAACGTCATAGTATTGTGTGAATTACGATTCAAACAAAACTATTTGTAACTAGATTGTGAGTCCCAGTCAATCTCGGGGAGGTAGATAATGACGAAATTGATTTTTAACTTATTTATTTTCTTTTTCTTGCTTAAAATTAAACACCAATTTCAAGCCGCCAAATGTAAGTTTCACCAATCCCGTTGTTCACTCTCACTATGTTGTGTGCGTCAAGTAAATGATAAATGTGAAGGTGTAGGTACTTGTGCGAATAATTCTTACTTCATGATGGTTGTTAACAAAAAATACATCAATTGCAAGATCAATGATATTCTGAGGAACCGACATTTTTATTGCAGTAAAGATATGTAGCAGGCAACTTGTTGATTTTATTTCCTCAAATATAGTGTCATTAAAATCATTTCTAGAGAAATGCTTGTACATGGAACTTGAAAAGACTAATTCTAAACTAACAAAAAAGATATTCATGCATGAATCTAGGGAAGATTATGCATGCATTCTTGGAGAGAGTAATACTGCTACTACTTAGCAAGTTAATAATGCTAGAAATGAAACTATGAAAAACATTAATCTAAGCTACGAGAAATTAGGGCATCGGAAGTGGTCTCCAATGGTCATGTGGGCTTGAGGTGGTAGGAGGGAGTAGAGGAACGACCAAGGTGGTGTGGTCGACCTCTTGATGAAGGTGGTGGAGGTGTTGCACTAGCTCTTGGACGTGGAGAATGGAAGTGGTGATGGAGCTTGTGAGGGATGATTGTGGAGTCCAAGATGGGGGTGCATGGCTACCCCCATGGGACCTTAAATAGATTAAGGGAGTGCCCATCTAGAGAATTATAGAATTCTCTAGAAATGGGCTTAGGTGGTGGCTAGAGTGGCAGAGAGTAGGTCTTCTTAGATCAACTTTCTAAGAGGGTAGGTTGTGGACTCCTTAAATATTATTTTTAGTCTTCAAGGTGGCACCACTTGGAGACCACTCTAGAATACTCTAGAGTGGACAGCTAAGTGGTGGTGTATGTGTGTGTGAGTGTGTGGTGGTCAAGTGGACCACTTGGTCCACTTCAAATTAGGTCTAGGTTGGTCTAAATGGTGGTCTAAAAATAGGTTCATCCAACCTATGGCTAAAGTGATTGATCCAATTAAACTTAACCAAGTTTAATTGAGTCAATGTGTGTGTAATTGAGAGGGAGAGTCCTCAATTAGATTGAGCTTGAGTCAATTGGACTCTCACTAAGTGCAATTAGACTTGTGTTGGTTGAGATTTGAGCTCAGTTGCACTCTATAAGTCCAATTGACTAGGTGCGGTGTAATTGACTTAGATCCAAGTCAATTGGGCTTAGTGAGAACCTAATTAGGTTCTTAGGAGAGTCTTAGGGTACTGTACTAGGCTTAGGATACCTTAATTTAGGTTTCCTAAGGTGTAGCATTGGGTCTAGGGGCCTTAGGATTCAAGATCTAGGCTTGATTCCAAAAACAGCAATCGGAGAAGGGTTCTAAACGTCTGATCTTAGGATCAGACAACTTATACTTCAAAATCAGAAGACTAAGTCTCTAGTCTATTCATCTAATACTGAATCAATATGGAGTTTAGGTTCTGTCTTAGGTTTCTACAGAAATTAAACGTCTAACACCTTGTCTGGACGTCCAATTTTGCAGCAGATTAGGTTCTAAGTCGTGCGAGTGGTTTCTAAGGAGCATGGATGTCTAGCATCCTACCTGGACATCCAATATCCTACCTGGACATCCAAAGGTGTGCTGGAATGTAGCTTTTGAGGTGTTTTAGGCTAAGGTGACCTAATGGGAAGGTATCTGTAACGAGCTCGTGCCCCAGACGTCTTTTAAGACGTCTGGGAGGTGGCCCAGACGTCTGTAAAGACGTCTGGGATCACATCCAGACGTCTGACCAGACGTCCGGGATAGTTTACAGACGTCTGACGAACAGTTATACTCGCACGGGATATTCGTCTGCGCGCCTGTGCGCGCAGACCTGCGATCCGCATCTTCTCTGCGGCTGCAGGCGACTGCGGCCGTCTCTCTCCTCCTCTCCGCGCGGCGTTAAAAGGGGGAGGGGGCGCGCCTCCCCTCCCGTCTCCACCATCTTCCTCCTCTCCTGCTGCGGGCGGAGCGAGCGGACGCAAGGGCGCAGCGGCAGCGGCGCAGCAGAAGGCGCGGAGGAGCTGCGGCGTGCGAGGGCGGGGCTCTGCCGTGAGGGCGAGCTCGCCGGGAGCGGCTTGGCCGGCCGGCGGAGGGCGCAGGGGGCGCAGAGCGTCGCGAAGAGGGACCTGCTGCGGGCGGAGCAGCGGACGCGCGAGGTGCGACGCGGGCGGCGTCGCGAGCGGAGGCCGAGCGAGGTTCTGATTCTGGAAAAATCTCCAGAATCAGACGTCTGGACTGATATCCAGACGGCAAGGTCGACGTCTGTGTGATCATACAGACGTCTGAAAGGTGAGTTCCGCTTTCTCCTTCTTCTTTTGTCGACTGACCGTACTGAAGGAGGAGGGTTGGCTGTGCGCAGGTGTTCGGATTCGTCATCCTTTGCGAATCCGACGTCTGGAAGTTGTACCAGACGGCGGGAGTGACCTCCAGACGTCCGGAGAGACCATCGGACGTCTGGGATCTAGGAGAGACGTCGCCACAGACTTCTGGACGTCCGGGGAACCAAGCCGAACAGGTAATTCTCTGATCCACCGTTTAAGACGTCTGGAAGGAGTTCCAGACGTCTGATTTTGCACAGTATTGTCTTTCTCGACCCGTTTAGGGCCCGTTTGGGCTCCGTTTTCCGCGATTCGAGTTGCGTTCGATTCAGAATTTATTCCTCTACCCGCCTACAGTAGCTATACACTGTTTTGAGACACTCCTTGTGTTTGATCCTTGTGATAGGACCTCGTTCGGTTGCCGTCTTGAGAGTCGCGGAGGCACGCGGGATTCCCGACCACGCCCCCATTACTTCCGTTGTACCTGGTAGAGTGGTTTTAAGCATTAATAAAATCTGTTAAAGTATGGAACCATAACTAGAACCTAGGGCATTGCATGAACCCTAGGAATGAGAAATGTATGGAATGATAGCTCCTAGGTGTTGCATGAATCCTAGGGCCGGAAAACTAGATTGTATGATAGATCCTAGGATATGGCATGAATCCTAGGATGGAAAAACTAGTGGAATGTATATTACTGCAGTCTTGGAAAAATGGAAAGGAATATATAAGCTGCCTGTGAAATTAATTAACAGCTGCCTGTTATGAACAAGGAAACATGTTGAGATCATGGAATGTGAGAACGTGAATCTGGAAAGTGAAACATATGATGTTCTGAGATAAAGAGCTGGAACCCTACGGGGAATTAGGAGTGGAACTCCTGGAAAGAAAAGGAATGGAACTGAGATGTAGTTGTACTGTCTCTTGGGTACGCAGTACCAAGGGAAGTACCTGTACCTGTTTTAGTGCAGAGTGGGGCCAGCCGCCCCAGGGACCCGGGGTTAGGCTTGGCCGCTCTGTACCGACTTGTTGGCCCTCGTGTACGTAGTACCGAGGAGAGCTAGTAGTGTTAGGAGAGTACTAGCTACCCCACGGGCCCCGGGGTTCTGCTAGCCTCCTTCACCGACTTGTTAGGCCCACTAGGGCAAACCAGGGTAGTCAGGCGAGGGTGCGCGGACTGTGGAGGGGCAAGGCCCCGGTTTGGTTACTGTGGAGGGGTTGGACCCCTGTTACTGAGAGGGCTCTGCCCTGGTTCCGTGCTGTGCTTTGGGCGCACCCGTTAACGGAAACGACTGACCGCGTGCCAGTACGGGCTAGCTACCTGTGCGTTTATCGCGCGTGCCGTAGTCACCGTTACGTCTGTCAGTGACCTTGGGGTGGTTGACTGAGGGTAGGATCACCACGGGGGACTCTCCCGGCCAGGAGAGCACCACGTGCTACTTCTACTGTTGGAAAAGACTGCAATCAAGATCGTCCCACGAGGACATTCGAGATCAAGTAAAGGATCTGAGAAGTAAATGAAATAGTGAGAAAAATTGAAAGATGTAAATAAAGGAAGTAATAGAACATAACAGCTACTGTACACTCTACTGTTGCCTTTAGTTAGTTTGCCACTCTACTCAGCGTTTTGCTGACGTGTTACACTCGTTACCTTTTTCAGGACCAGGTGTTGAGCAGCCAGGGTCGGCGGCTGCAGAGGACGCTGGGCCGAGTAGGGTCCAGTAGAGTTGCCACAGCTTTGTACCTTCTTTTGTTTCTGTTCTAGTGAGTAGTTTTGTTTCCGCTGTACCTTCTTTACCTGCAGTTTTTGTTATATGATAAATGTTGTTTTACTGTTGTGGTGGTACCTACTGTAGTAGTTTCTTTCCTTACTGCTGTACTTTTTACTGTTAGTTATATTCATGCTGAATGTGGTTTATTTTACTGTCTTTTGGTTACTTCCTCGTTGGACGACTGGGTCTTGGGATTAGTCGAGTCGGTCCGGTTCTCGTGTCTCGTAGGGACTCGGGAACCGGGTCGTTACAAGATGGTATCAGAGCAAGGTCGTCCCGAGAAGTGAATCAACTGACTGGAAAATAACCAATTCACATGTTTATAGCTAGAGTAGCCACCACAACATATCTCTTGACATGAGCTCTTAGAAGTTTCGTTAGGTACCGTCTGTTTAGAAGCTTTTCATTTTGTTTCGCGTCTCCATTGTAGGAGATGCCGCGTCGTGGAGCTAGGAGGGTGGGCCGCAGGCGCGGCCGAGGTCAGGGCCCGGGGGACAGATATGTCGGGCTTGGAATACATACTACCCCTCCTCTTCTCCTGAGTATACCGTCTCGGGACCTCGTCCAACTGATTCGAGAGGTGGTTCGAGAAGAATTTCAGCTTCCACCCACGTCGCTACCCCCTCCCCCTTCCGAGCATACGACAGGGGAGTTAGTGGTGGAACGAGATTTCCGCCGCCACACCAGGCGTGTTAGGAGAACTCCACGGAGACACGTGGCGTCCGCAGGAGAGCCGTCACGTTGTGTAGGGCCATCAGTGGCCTTTAGGGGCCCTCGACAGGGGCCAGTCGCTAGCACCGGACCCCCGCCTAGCCGACAGCAGGGACTCACTGAGGGCGGGAGTCGGGTTCCCCTCTGCTACCAGTGTGGCCAGCCGGGCCACGTCAGGAGGGACTGCCCATCTAGGGCAGGAGGTCAGCAGATACTTCCCGCGCAGAGCACTGGAGGGCGCGCAGGAGGCCGCGGTTTCCAGGCGCGAGGAGGAGGACCGCAGTCGCGAGGAGGGTACCGGCCAGCACCTACCCGTCCGACGCAGAGTGTGGCTGCTTCGTCCGCACCTAGAGCTGAGGGGCGTATCAACGCCCTAACACACAGGGACGCCAGAGCTTCGGGATCCGTGGTAGCAGGTATGGTTTCAGTTTCTGGCAGACTCGTTTACACGCTTTTCGATTCCTGCGCTACGCACTCGTTTGTCGCAGACAGTTTCGCGATTAGTTTGGACCAGGATTATACATTGTTAGAGAACCCGTTCGTAATCAGAGGTCCGAGTGGTCAGCTGTTTGTAGCTGAGGAGGTGTACACGGGTTGCGGGGTCAGCATCGGGGGACACAGCCTGCCAGCTGACCTGATTATGATACAGATGGAGGACTTTGGAGTGATTCTGGGGATGGATTGGTTGTCCGCTTACCACGCATTGGTAGACTGCTTTGAGAGGAAGATTGTCTTCTCCATTCCGGAGTTGCCTTCCTTCGAGTTTCACGGGCAGCCAGTGGACGGAGGTTTCAGGTGCATTTCGGCACTTCGGGCGGCGAGACTTTTGAGCCAGGGGTGTGAGGGCTTCTTAGCTTGTGTGGTGGCAGAGCACAGCCCCGTCGCAGACTTCCAGAGCATCCCGGTGGTCAGAGAGTACCCCGACGTGTTTCCAGACGAGTTACCAGGACTACCGCCCGAGCGTGAGATCGAGTTTGAGATCTCACTAGTACCAGGGACCAACCCCATCTCCACCGCGCCATACAGGATGGCACCGCTTGAGCTGCGAGAGCTCAAGTCTCAGTTGCAGGACCTTTTGGAGAAAGGTTTCGTGAGGCCCAGTGCGTCTCCTTGGGGAGCCCCGGTACTGTTTGTGAAGAAGAAGGATGGGACCCTACGCCTTTGTGTGGACTACAGACAGCTGAATAGGGTCACCATCAAGAACCGATATCCGCTGCCGAGGATTGACGATTTGTTTGACCAGTTGCGGGGTGCCACGGTGTTTTCCAAGATCGACTTGAGGTCTGGATACCACCAGTTGAGGATCAGGGAGACCGACGTCTCCAAGACAGCTTTCCGCACCCGGTACGGACACTACGAGTTTTTGGTCATGCCGTTTGGGCTGACCAATGCCCCCGCTGCTTTCATGGACCTGATGAACCGGGTGTTCAGACCGTACTTGGACCAGTTTGTGGTGGTTTTCATAGATGATGTACTCATCTATTCTAGAGATCGGACGCAGCACGGACAGCACTTGCGGATGGTTCTGGACACTCTGAGACGACGCAGGCTGTACGCCAAATACAGCAAGTGCGAGTTCTGGTTGAGGGAGGTGACCTTTTTGGGTCATGTGATCTCTGGAGACGGCCTGGCGGTGGATCCCGCCAAGGTCGAGGCAGTGCTCAGGTGGGAGAGACCGCGTTCAGTCACTGAGATTCGCAGTTTCCTGGGACTGGCAGGTTACTACAGACGGTTCATCAGAGGGTTTTCGCAGATTGCACGTCCTATGACACAGTTGACTCGGAAGGATGTGCCTTTCACTTGGACAGACGCCTGTGAGGCGTGTTTTCTGGAGCTGAAGGAGAGGTTGACCTCGGCTCCCGTGCTCACCATTCCTGACAGTAGTGGCGGGTTCGTCGTGTACACGGACGCTTCCTTGCAGGGGTTAGGAGGTGTGCTCATGCAGAGGGGTCACGTGGTCGCTTACGCTTCGCGGCAACTGAAGCCCCATGAGCATACCTACCCTACCCATGACCTAGAGTTGGCAGCTGTTGTCTTCGCGCTGAAGACATGGAGGCACTACTTGTACGGTGAGACCTTCGAGATTTTTACAGATCACAAGAGCCTCAGATATCTTTTTGACCAGAAGGAGCTCAACATGAGACAGAGACGTTGGTTGGAGCTCCTGAAGGACTACGACTGCAGCATCTCCTACCACCCGGGAAAGGCCAATGTGGTGGCTGACGCCTTGAGCCGTAAGGCGCCCGCACGCTTGGCCAGTCTACAGTTACAGAGTTGGAGCCTTTTGGAGGAGGTGGGCAGTTGGCGACCTCTAGAGTTACGAGGATACTGTGGGGCAGTGACGGTGACACGGCAGACCAGACCAGAGTTGATAGACCGCATCATCACGGGACAGATGGCCGATCCGTACTTGCAGTCTTTGCGCGACAGAGTACTGTCAGGGGACCCAGGGGACTTCTCTTTCACAGACCAGGTGTTACGCTTGAGGGGACGGCTGTGCGTCCCCAGAGACGAGGAGCTGTTGAGAGAGCTCCTGACTGAGGCACACGGTTCCAGATTCACCATACATCCCGGAAACACGAAAATGTACCATGACTTGAGACGCGAGTTCTGGTGGAGAGGGATGAAGCGAGATGTGGGTGAGTTCGTGCAGCAGTGCTTAGTGTGCCAGCAGGTGAAAGCCGAGCATCAGAGGCCTGCAGGGCCGCTTCAGCCGCTTCCAGTGCCAGAGTGGAAGTGGGAGAGCATCACCATGGACTTGGTGGTGGGTTTACCTGTTACCCAGCGAGGACACGACGCGGTCTGGGTAATAGTGGATAGGTTGACGAAGACGGCACGATTCTTGCCGATCCGAGTCACTTTGGGACCAGCACAGTTGGCAGAGAGGTATATCCGTGATGTGGTGCGACTACACGGAGTTCCGCGGGAGATCGTATCCGACCGGGATACCCGCTTTACGTCCCAGTTTTGGGCTGAGTTTCAGCAGGCTTTGGGGACGAGGTTGAGGTTTAGCACGGCTTACCACCCCCAGACGGACGGACAGTCGGAACGCACGATACAGACACTTGAGGATCTTTTGCGTGCCTGTGTACTAGACTGGAGGGGCTCTTGGGAGGAACACCTGCCCCTGGCAGAGTTTGCATACAACAACAGTTATCACTCGAGCATCGGCATGGCTCCCTACGAGGCTCTGTACGGACGGAAATGCACGGCACCCTTGAGTTGGGTTGAGGTGGGGACCAAGTGGGAGGTTGGCCCCAGGTTGATCCGGCAGAGTCAGGAGGTAGTTGAACAGATCCACAGACGACTCCGCACTGTCAGGAGCAGACAGAAGAGCTACGCAGATCGCAGACGCAGAGAGGTGCAGTTCGAGGTTGGGGACCACGTCTTTCTTCGTGTTTCGCCCATGAAGGGCTTACAGCGGTTTGGGGGAGAGGGAAGCTCGCGCCGAGGTTCGTGGGGCCCTTCGAGGTCCTGGAGCGGGTTGGACCCGTTGCTTACAGACTTGCCCTTCCCCCGTAGCTTTCTGGTGTGCACGACGTGTTCCACGTGTCCAACCTCAGGAAGTACGTAGCCGATCCCAGCCACGTACTGAGTCACGAGAGCGTCGAGGTGAGCGACGACCTGACCTACCTCGAGCGGCCAGTGCAGATCCTAGACCGAGCCGTCCGCAGGTTGAGACGAAAGCAAGTACCCCTGGTAAAGGTTTTGTGGAGGAGCCAGCGGTACGAGGAGGCTACCTGGGAGCCTGAGGCGGCAATGCGGGAGCGGTACCCAGAGCTTTTCGCGGGTACGTCTTTTCGGACCGGCTTCGGTCCTCTTTGAGTTTGTTATGGTTATTTGGACATCCTTTTTCCGCACCCTAGTTGGCGCAAGTTTCGGGGACGAAACCTCCTTTGAGTTTGTTATATTGTAACGAGCTCGTGCCCCAGACGTCTTTTAAGACGTCTGGGAGGTGGCCCAGACGTCTGTAAAGACGTCTGGGATCACATCCAGACGTCTGACCAGACGTCCGGGATAGTTTACAGACGTCTGACGAACAGTTATACTCGCACGGGATATTCGTCTGCGCGCCTGTGCGCGCAGACCTGCGATCCGCATCTTCTCTGCGGCTGCAGGCGACTGCGGCCGTCTCTCTCCTCCTCTCCGCGCGGCGTTAAAAGGGGGAGGGGGCGCGCCTCCCCTCCCGTCTCCACCATCTTCCTCCTCTCCTGCTGCGGGCGGAGCGAGCGGACGCAAGGGCGCAGCGGCAGCGGCGCAGCAGAAGGCGCGGAGGAGCTGCGGCGTGCGAGGGCGGGGCTCTGCCGTGAGGGCGAGCTCGCCGGGAGCGGCTTGGCCGGCCGGCGGAGGGCGCAGGGGGCGCAGAGCGTCGCGAAGAGGGACCTGCTGCGGGCGGAGCAGCGGACGCGCGAGGTGCGACGCGGGCGGCGTCGCGAGCGGAGGCCGAGCGAGGTTCTGATTCTGGAAAAATCTCCAGAATCAGACGTCTGGACTGATATCCAGACGGCAAGGTCGACGTCTGTGTGATCATACAGACGTCTGAAAGGTGAGTTCCGCTTTCTCCTTCTTCTTTTGTCGACTGACCGTACTGAAGGAGGAGGGTTGGCTGTGCGCAGGTGTTCGGATTCGTCATCCTTTGCGAATCCGACGTCTGGAAGTTGTACCAGACGGCGGGAGTGACCTCCAGACGTCCGGAGAGACCATCGGACGTCTGGGATCTAGGAGAGACGTCGCCACAGACTTCTGGACGTCCGGGGAACCAAGCCGAACAGGTAATTCTCTGATCCACCGTTTAAGACGTCTGGAAGGAGTTCCAGACGTCTGATTTTGCACAGTATTGTCTTTCTCGACCCGTTTAGGGCCCGTTTGGGCTCCGTTTTCCGCGATTCGAGTTGCGTTCGATTCAGAATTTATTCCTCTACCCGCCTACAGTAGCTATACACTGTTTTGAGACACTCCTTGTGTTTGATCCTTGTGATAGGACCTCGTTCGGTTGCCGTCTTGAGAGTCGCGGAGGCACGCGGGATTCCCGACCACGCCCCCATTACTTCCGTTGTACCTGGTAGAGTGGTTTTAAGCATTAATAAAATCTGTTAAAGTATGGAACCATAACTAGAACCTAGGGCATTGCATGAACCCTAGGAATGAGAAATGTATGGAATGATAGCTCCTAGGTGTTGCATGAATCCTAGGGCCGGAAAACTAGATTGTATGATAGATCCTAGGATATGGCATGAATCCTAGGATGGAAAAACTAGTGGAATGTATATTACTGCAGTCTTGGAAAAATGGAAAGGAATATATAAGCTGCCTGTGAAATTAATTAACAGCTGCCTGTTATGAACAAGGAAACATGTTGAGATCATGGAATGTGAGAACGTGAATCTGGAAAGTGAAACATATGATGTTCTGAGATAAAGAGCTGGAACCCTACGGGGAATTAGGAGTGGAACTCCTGGAAAGAAAAGGAATGGAACTGAGATGTAGTTGTACTGTCTCTTGGGTACGCAGTACCAAGGGAAGTACCTGTACCTGTTTTAGTGCAGAGTGGGGCCAGCCGCCCCAGGGACCCGGGGTTAGGCTTGGCCGCTCTGTACCGACTTGTTGGCCCTCGTGTACGTAGTACCGAGGAGAGCTAGTAGTGTTAGGAGAGTACTAGCTACCCCACGGGCCCCGGGGTTCTGCTAGCCTCCTTCACCGACTTGTTAGGCCCACTAGGGCAAACCAGGGTAGTCAGGCGAGGGTGCGCGGACTGTGGAGGGGCAAGGCCCCGGTTTGGTTACTGTGGAGGGGTTGGACCCCTGTTACTGAGAGGGCTCTGCCCTGGTTCCGTGCTGTGCTTTGGGCGCACCCGTTAACGGAAACGACTGACCGCGTGCCAGTACGGGCTAGCTACCTGTGCGTTTATCGCGCGTGCCGTAGTCACCGTTACGTCTGTCAGTGACCTTGGGGTGGTTGACTGAGGGTAGGATCACCACGGGGGACTCTCCCGGCCAGGAGAGCACCACGTGCTACTTCTACTGTTGGAAAAGACTGCAATCAAGATCGTCCCACGAGGACATTCGAGATCAAGTAAAGGATCTGAGAAGTAAATGAAATAGTGAGAAAAATTGAAAGATGTAAATAAAGGAAGTAATAGAACATAACAGCTACTGTACACTCTACTGTTGCCTTTAGTTAGTTTGCCACTCTACTCAGCGTTTTGCTGACGTGTTACACTCGTTACCTTTTTCAGGACCAGGTGTTGAGCAGCCAGGGTCGGCGGCTGCAGAGGACGCTGGGCCGAGTAGGGTCCAGTAGAGTTGCCACAGCTTTGTACCTTCTTTTGTTTCTGTTCTAGTGAGTAGTTTTGTTTCCGCTGTACCTTCTTTACCTGCAGTTTTTGTTATATGATAAATGTTGTTTTACTGTTGTGGTGGTACCTACTGTAGTAGTTTCTTTCCTTACTGCTGTACTTTTTACTGTTAGTTATATTCATGCTGAATGTGGTTTATTTTACTGTCTTTTGGTTACTTCCTCGTTGGACGACTGGGTCTTGGGATTAGTCGAGTCGGTCCGGTTCTCGTGTCTCGTAGGGACTCGGGAACCGGGTCGTTACAGTATCTAAGGCTATCCTAAGGCTAGAGATAGGTGTAGGGATGTCCTATGTTCTTCATAACTGAATTCAAGCATTAAAATCCTACAAATAATGTAGTATACCTCTACCCTACATTATGTCTTCAGCTTGAGTAGCTTTATTCCAAGGCTTCTGCTTCAACTGTGCTACAACTTTAGCCTCTTCTCTACTTCATATCCAACTTCAGGCCATCTCCTGAGCTTTTATTACCTAGAAACCAAATAATATACTGATAAGTACATTACTATAACATTATTTCATGAATATCTAAGTAAAGCAGTAAAGATGCAAGGTATGCTACTAATGCATGAATTATACGACAATTATGCCAAGTTCTAACTCAATTTAGGTCATTTAAGTCCTATGATTGCTACAAATCATTTGCCTTTTGATAATACGTATGTTTAGGTGCACCCCATTTTTTCATTAATTCATCACAAAACTCAGTATTTAGTCTAGTATGGTCTTTAAATTATTTAGTGTGTCCTCAAAATGCTCATAAATGTCTTCTAGCACAACTATTTTTGCGTGCAGCTAAGTGTGTATTTTTAGCCATGTCTAATTCTACTTCTAAACATGAATTTTCTATTTCTAGGTTTGATAATTATTATGCAAAACCTTATTTTCTTTTCTAATCATTTTAGCCTTAAGATATAATTCCTCATATGCTTGCAATAACTCATTAAAAGAAATTTCAGAATCCACCTCATTATCCATGCTGTCATCATTTGCCATTAAGCATAAATGGGCGATTTCATTTTCCTTGGATTCTTCATATGAAGATTTCGTGTTGGAATTGTTGTCATCCCATGTAGCCTTGTAAGCCTTTCTCGATGCCTTCTTCCTCCTCCGATCTAGTTCATTTGTCTCCTTTTATTCCTTGGTTAACGGACAATCCTTTCGCATGTGTCCTTTTTTCTTACACTCATAACAAACAACATTAGTTGAAATATTATTGACTTTCTTACCTTGCTTTCGAAGAAATTTTTGAAATTTTTTCGTGAGAATCTCTATCTCTTCATCATCTTCGGATTCTGAGGTGTTTGAATCTAAGTCCTCCTTGATAGCTTTGAAGGAAAGATTCTTCTTCTTGCTTGATGTCTTCTCCTCCTCATTCTTCTTCATGTTCTTTATTTGGACTTCGTAAGCCATAAGGCTGCCAACTTGATCATCAAGAGGGAGAGTGGAGGGGTCCTTCTCCACTTGGAGAGTTGTGGTCTTTGGTGCCTAGTCACTTGTAAGAGATCTCAAGATCTTCCTTACAAGTTGCTCCTCTGTCAGGTTGACTCCAAGATTTTTCATTGGATTGACAATTTCTCCAAACCTCGTATACATTTCTTTTATTGTTTCTCCTTTCGTCATCCTGACAAACTCATAGTATTCAATTAGAATCGAAATACGAGTTTCCTTTACCTTATTCGTTCCTTCGTATGTGAGCTCAAGAGTATTCCAAATTTCATATGCGGACTCGCATGTCAAAATTCGGTTGAACTCTTCCTTTGATAATGCATAATACAACGCAATCATGGCCTTTGAATTTTTGACAATCCCTTTCTTTTGTTCACTTGTTAGTACTACTCATTTCTCCTTTGGATCAGCATATTTTGTTTGAATTAAACCCCAGAACTTCTCATCCATCACCTTGAGAAAGACTTGCATCCATTTCTTCCACTACCCATAGTCCGTCCCATCAAAATAGGCAGGACAAGTTGATGATTGTCCTTCAGTGCGCCTTGAGGTTGATGCTATTGTGACTTAGATTTGTGATGTCTTCTCATAACCTACTCTGATACCACCTATAGGACCATAATACTATGTGCACTAACACACCAGAAACAGATATTAGCAATATGAAACAAAATAATATTGATAAAAAAATCAAACCACAAACAATGAACACAAGATATATAGTGGTTCCCTACTCACTTGGGTACTTATGTAGACACATCTATGTCACATAAATTATGTATTATGCATGTTCTTAGGCATATAATTGCATTCAGCATTATAAATATTACATAGCATGCATAATTCTACATTTAGATTAGATTGTATAAATTATAGGTTAATTTACCCTTGTTGTGGCCAAGGGACAAGGCGACATTTATCAGGGCCTCGGAATGAAGATCAACCGTATGGATTTGATCAGGCAACGATCGAAGTCCAACGCCTCCGAGATCGCCCAATCAGACTTTCGTAGCACCATATGCAATCCGAGGAAGATTAGAGGTCAAGGAGAAAGGTGGTGTAAATCCATACCTCAGATGACAAATCCAACCTCATGGATGGGTTCAAATCGATGATCGTAGCCTAACAGCATGAAAATCAATCCAATCTGACATCTGTGACACCACCTACGAGCACTTGAAGATGAACAGCCAGGATGGCACCATCCCAGTCACCCAAACTGCCCCAAGAGCACAGCAACCATTCTACTCATCCGATCAATTAATCTCAACTGTCTGATTTGTGATCCAACAGCTAAGATTCAATCTTAGCCGCACATCATATTCACTGAAGGCAAGGGTTGGAGCGCTCTTGACCATTGGATAGAGATCCAACGGTCGTAAGCACGCTAGCCTTAAAACAAAAATGAGACAAAATTGGAGGATCACCACAGTGGTGAAGCGCCTTAAGCGCAATGCACAGCGCAGGTTCGAATCCGCACAAGCAAATGAAATCTGCGAGAAAAGAGAGTGATGAAATTGAACTGTTCAATCGGATATGAGCAGCAGCAGATGAAGCTACATGGCGCCATGGATGTCGAGCATGCTATACGCTGCCGATAACAAGCCATCAAACGTGCTTCACGCATGTTGTGAAGATCGGCTGCAGATGATTCTCAACCGTGGATCCGCGATCTGAGGGCTCTCGTGATGCCACGTGTCGCGACGCTTGGTAGCACGCCTCAACTGCTGAAGGAGAAGAGGCACCTGACGTGACCTCTTGAGGAGCGCTCGATCTCCATCAGAGGGCCCTCCTTGCACATGAGCAATAGCAATGTGTGGCTTTAGTGACACTTATATGCGTCAATAAAGGCTGCATTTTTATTTTTAAGGCTGGAAAGACCCTTTTGCCTGCAATTTTTGCACCTAAAAAGGGGCACCCCTACCACATATTTCATCATCCCTTTCTCTCTTCTCTCACCTCCTCCAAAGCTCTACGAGCTAGTCCTATACCTAGGATGCTCCATTAGAGCTAGAGTAAAATAATTTTCCCATCTTCTCACCTCCTTTGTGGAACATCCCATGGTTGTCTTCTTGCCACCATTCGTGAAGCGAATCCTGCCGTGACGCTGCCCTATTCCTTCCCCTGTCCTCCACCTCCGCTCTCCCTCATCCAGCATCTCACTAGCCTCATTCGGGCACTTCGTCAACGTGGCTCATCCTCTAAGCAACTGTCGAAGAGGATTTTCTCATCCCTCTCTTTTTATCGCTTTCTAGTATAGATTTCCAACTCTCTAGTTGTAACAAGTAGATGTAATCGACATGATGCTATGGTTATGAACTACTTGTTCATTCTCTCACTATGTTCTCTTTCTTTATATTATTCTTTCTCTTTCTTCTATTGTTTATTCTTTAAGTAGAATAGCTAGTGTAGATCTAATTCAACCAGCTAATCTACTTCATGCAATAATTCTAAACACGATTTTTAATCAAACGCTCGCTTCCCCATGTTCGACCCAGGACTCACCCGAGTTTCAGTAAAAATTATCTGATTGACGAATTTTTATGCAACTATAACGACGGGGTTTTAACTCAATCTTTACCATACAAAATCTCTTTTATCATTTTGGCGACGGGGTTTTAACTCAATCTTTACCATACAAAATCTCTTTTATCATTTTGGGCCATTGCCGAGGAGGCAACGCTCTTTGATTTCCCGCATTTTCCGCCTTACTTATCTTTTACCTCACTTGTCTCCATTCTTATTGTGATTGTAGGTGCTCTCTCGAGGAGGGCAAAAGCGATAGATTGGAGCAAAGCGCAGTTGAAGGATTTGTAAGTATATCCCCACCACCTACCCCTTAGATTTCATTCCACTACCTAATAATGCAAACCCTAATTAACCTAGGAGCTTGTATAAACCCTAAGGTTAGTCTTGGTTGTTTGTTTGTCACTCCCACCCACCTCACCCCTGCATATATATATTAAAAAAAAAATATGATTGTGGGATTTATTTAAACTTACACATCACATACACCCACAAAGGTACACAACCTCTTCTGATTTCAATCACTTAACTGGGAATTTAACCTAAGGACCCAGTACACCTGCATGACTTATACAAATAAGTGATTATAAATCTAATTAGGCTAACCATTTTGTGTGCCTTAATTAGTGGTGCATTCGACCAATTGTTTGATCTATTTGGGTCACACCACTCAAGTTAAAACTGATTCATCAAGTAGCTTGCCACATAGGATTCAACTTTTAGGAATTAACCAGACATTCCACATTCTTTAAGCTCTAAAGGAAAACATCTTCATCTGTGCTTTCAAAACCTAGTGTGCCAACTGAACCTTGATTGAATAAACCTAAAGTTGAACCCTAAAAGCTACTAAGCAAGGTTGAACCATAAAAGACAATTCATCAATTAACCTTGTTTGAAAATCATTGGTTGTGCATACATACACATTGAAACTGATCTTTAAGGGCCCATCACATTCCCGAGCACATTCAAACCTAAGGCTACTAAAATCAAGTAGATGTTGGCACTAAGGATTTGACTTGCTCTTCGGAGCCTAGATCGAGATTATTTTTTATTAATCTGCTTCTACCGATCCATCTGATGTCTGGCTAGGGGAACAATGTCAAACGACCACAGTTGGGGGGTATCAAAGCAACCTGAGGCGAAAGCCAAGGGAAGAACCTTCTCCCCAATCCCTCCCTATAACTGGTTGGATTGACCGAAAAGAAGTAGACCAAATCATTTCTTTCATCTAAAGACAGGTTCTGAGAATCTGTAGGCCTTTAGGCTACCCCACCTAAGGATAGGTTTGATTGTCTATAGTGCAAGGCACCTTTCTTTTTTCTCGTTTCATCATGGATCCTTCCACATCCTATTCGCATTTCCACTCCTATCCTCCTGACACATCTTATCCCTGATATAACGATTATTATCCCGACCCATGCTATATTCAACCATCTACTAGTTGGGATAACTCAGATTGGAGATATAATTTCGGACCTCAATGTTTAGGGTTCAACCCTGGACATCATGATTTTGATTTTTATCCTTCTCCAAGCTACATTGATTATAGATCTCCACCTTTTGATGATCAACCTAGTACAATCTACAATTAAGAAGGATATGCTAATTATAATCCCTACCCGCCCCAGGACTACACTGCATATAGGTCACCATCCCTCTATGGAAAACTCGAAATGACCTATTTTCAAGAAAGGTACCAAGAACCTCAATTCCTTGACTCCCCTAGATTGAACCCAAACACACCCAACCCTAAATCAAACCATTTGGTTTAGGTGAACAAGGTCCAAGATAGGGTGTTGGCTAACTTAAGGAACACTATTCAATCTTTAGAAGCTCAGCCAACACCCTGCACTAAAGAATTGGAGCCTCTGATTCAAATGATTGATGATCTTAACAAGTATTTATTGGATTAACTCCAAGATGTTAATTATAAGGACCCGAGTTAGTTTTTAGTTGGGAAATTGTCAAAATTGAGGATGAGATTTATGATTGCTCTAGTCCAATCTTAGGATGATTCCCAAGATGAACCCCCTTCAGGAGAACCAATGTCAGAACCCACTCAGGCACCTATACAGGGGGTCACATTTTACGAGACTGGGGATGACCTGGTTGATCTAGAGCAACCAGTTGAGGATAAATTAATTTCTTCACCCAAGATCCCTGAACCAGGGCACGAGGAAAAGTATGTCTCCATGGTCAGGAAATGATCAATGTTTTTGAGACATATATAAAGGAGGATCCAGAATTCTTTGATTCTGAAGGTGAGGAATCTTCATGTGAAGTCTCACCTAAGTTTGAGGAAAATGATTTTAGTGAGATGATTGGGCTTGAGGAATTCTATGAATTATTTGATGGCCTGATAGTTGAGGATATTGATCCTGTTGGGGCTAACATGGTGAATTCAGATCTTGATTTCATGAAGGATTCAATTCATAGCCTCATTCCTCAATCATACCCTGCTGAGTATAATGATGATTATCTTTTTGAGATTACCAAACCCAAGTCAATTCTGATTAAGCCACAAATTTTGGATTTGGATATCTTGGATGGGGTTGATAATACTTTCTAGGTCCCAAAAACTGCGATTGTGGAGGATAGGAGCTAGGAAATAAGGATTTGGGAAGCCAATTCCGGGGGAATTAGAAGTCTGAGTCTAAGGGTTCCTATTTGCTGGTAACTGATGAGTGGCTACTCATCATAGCTAAAAGGCCGAAATTAAGCTAGATACTAAGCAAAACAATATCAAATTAACACATAAAAAGGGTTAAGTGTGGGAATTAAAGAAAAGACCTAAAACTTTTAATGTGTGTTAAAATCTCCTAATTAGGTCACAAAAATAAGATATTCTGAAAATTAAAGAATAAATGATGATCCATGCATAAATTGAACACATAAACAAGTTTGAAAAGCCAAATCAGAAGTAAAATCAATGTCGTAAATGTTCAATTAAGCACATGTAAAAATTTGAAAGCAATTGGACATCATTTAGGCTTAGAAATAAATAGATTACAATTAGGTCCTTCATGCATTACATTTCTACCCTTCAAAACTCCTTCTTGGACCTATTTGCAAGCCGCAGGGACCCTTTTGTAAGACTGCAGGGCCCTTCCAGCTGCTATTCTTCTCACTTTTGGACCTGCACGCTATTCTTCTACCCCTTCTTCTAAGGGTCCGTCTGCAAATTTCCCCTTTATTTCAAAGAGAAGCCTGTGTTCTTCACGCGCACTGTAGCGCGCGAAGAACACAGCCATTCTCGACCGTCCATCGCACTTTTGATCTCGATCTGCGGCTGGATTCAAATGGAACCTTCGCGCGATTCGGTGCGTGCGTTCACCTCTCTTCCCAGATCTCATCTGACGGTCAGATTTCTCTCTTGACTCGCCGCGCGCTCTACCCATCTCATCCTCACCGCCGGCCTGATTCTGATTAACCTCACCCTTGCGGTGATCTCAGTCACTGAGCTGCTATTTAAGCACCTCAGTGGTGTCGCGCGCGAAGGATCGCTCCCTCCTACATCTCTTAGCGATCAATTCTTCCACTCCAGTCTCTCCTCCTCACCTAGACCCTGATTTCACAGCCACCGGCTGTGGAATCATCGCCTGCTCTCGACCCTCCTCGTCGCTAAGGACCTCGTAGCACCTGAGGACGACCCTGGAGTCTCACTAGCAGACTCTTCCCTCCGCTGGAGTCACCCTCCTCCTTTCTTCCTCCTTAGCCGCCGGCTAAGGACCCATAGGTCCCATTCTTCCTTTTAGTTTAGTTTTTAATTCTGCACAAGTAGTGTTAGATTTAGTTTGCAGTAGTTTAGAATAGATTTAGTTGTAATTGTTAGTGTTTAATGTTAGCTGTAGTTAGATTAGTCTTAGGAGTAGAATTAGCATTAGATCCCCTCCCTCACCTCCTCTGATCAGTCCAGATCAGAGGGGAAGAATCATCTGTTCACTATTCAATTTATCTCCCTCTTCATGTTTTGTTTTTCCCATCATCCAGATTCTGATTCTTGTTTTTTTTTTCCTTTTAACGACGAATTTTTCACCAATCACCCACACATCCGGACCCAATTCCAGATCTGATGGTGTACTGCCTCAGATCTGAAATTGGCGTCACAAGCACCATTTGGGGCTTCTCACTCACCCCATTTGTGTTCATGAAAGCCCCTTTTATTTTAGATTGATTGCCTCAGTTTGTCAGATTCACTTTAACATGGGTTTTGAAGAGATTTTGCTTTCTGAAATGTCTTGACAGATCTGACAAATTGAAGGGATTTTGGTTTTCCTTGAGGGCAAGGATTCTGAGAAGTTCTCTGGTGACAGAGAACAAATCAGAAGAGCCTTTCATGAATTTGCTTCTGCCTTGATCTGAATGCATTCGCTAGTTTTTATAAATTCCTTTAATGCATTCTTTTTCTGATTTGTCATTTCAGAACTGCCATACACCACCTGTTTGATAATTATTTTCGTATGGTGATTCTCTAACCTGAGGAGTTTTCCATACTCCTTAAGGTTGCAAGAAACTGGGATTGTATGTTTTTGGTTTTAATTGATTGAGTTAAGTCTTCCTTCATGCTGTCTATGGCATTAGGAAGACTAACTCAATGCCATTTGTGTTTTGATCTGAAATGATGCTTTTGATAAGGGCTTTTCCTTGTGGGTATTTGAACTGAATTCTTATGTGATTTTCGTGAGATTTATACCCTTATCAGATTTGGATTTCAACTCTTTAATTTTTAGTTTGTTCTGAATTTTCTCTTATTCCCAGTTATACAGTAAAATGCTGCAAACTGCAGCAACATTCCCCTCTTCTCTAAATTCTCCTCTTCTCTGTGAATACTTTCCCCCTCTTCAAATGGACTAACTGCAGCAGCAGTTAGCCCATTTGACAGTGGCTTAAGCCACTGACACTGCTAAAACACCCTGAGCAGCACATTCTCTTCCCTCTCCATCTTCTCTGACAGTAGCTTAGCTGCTGTTTAAAATGAAATAAAAACTTAATTAACCCTCATTCCCTAAATTCCTACTAAAACCTAATTATACATACTTAATTTCACACTGTAAATATACATATCCATACTATTATAACTATAATATACAGCCTGATTATGTACGTAGACATACATAGATATACTGTAAATACTGTATAAACTTGTACATAAATCTATATACATATGTAATCTATGTAAATATATGTATAAATACTGAACTATTATGTATGTATTTACTGATATATGTATATGTATATATACAGATTCATATGTACATATTCAGTAGCTATATTGTAGAATAAATTAGCTAAATTAATAATTTAGAGCTATAATTAAGTAAATAAATCTATAGACTTAGTTTAACATATATAGTAAGTAATTTAAGTTAGTTAAAGTACAATTATACCTAGTATAGCTTACTGTAACTTAGTTTTATTTAAAACACTCAGAACAGCTAGTTTAGCTTAAATAAAATAGAAATAAATTCGTAAATATACAAGAAAAATATGTATAAAATACTTAAGTATGTAAATTAAATCTGTATAAGGTCAATTAGACCATTTACTAACTATTTTATAAGTAATTAACTATTTAATCACCTAAATCAACCTGTACAATCAGCCTAGTTTAGCGAATTTATTTGTATAGTAAAAATATTTAAAATTCAAAATTAATTAATCAATTATGTAGTATTATGTAAATACTTTATTAACCATATTTTATTTTATTTTATTTAATAATTTATGGCCCCCAAATCGAGGGCCAAAAGCACGATCAGACGCAGCTGCGCCTGATTTCCAGCGCACGATGTGGCGCTGGAATAGCACCACATCGTGTGCTGCAAGTCAAGCGCAGCCACATAAATGTGATTTGTGATTCTTACAGGCCAGTCGTCACGGGCGCCGAATAGCACCACATCGTGTGCTGCAAGTCAAGCGCAGCCACATAAATGTGATTTGTGATTCTTACAGGCCAGTCGTCACGGGCGCCGGGCGCCCGAAACACTGCCTTTACCCGATTACCCAATGAGCTCCGGTCTGAGTACTCTGTCTGATTTGCGATTAGTATGTGACGCGTGTGTGTGGCCGGGGGCCCGAGCGTGTGCGAGCATATGGCGTTGGGCTGAGGCCTGGCGCTGAGATTAAAGACATAATTAAGCCACCTAATCTGAGATTAGGGCGCGCTTAGTAGAGGTCTGGTCCCACCCTTAGGGTGCTGTGTATCCCTCGAAAAGCGTGCCCGCAAACTAAACACGTTTTAAACTAATGATATTAGCCTAATCCCCTCCCCACCGCAGCCTCTGAAATATGCTAAGACAGAAGAGTTAACAAAGAGAAGAACAAAGAGTTAACACGAAAAAAAAAAAGAGAAAAGAGTACAAGAACAACAGAGAAAAGAACAAGAGTAATAAAAAGAGAAAGAAGAAGATGAATACTTAAAACAGAAATATGAACACAAGAAGAACAGGAGTTAAGAATACAAAGAACAGAGACTTAATGAAGAAAGAAAGAGAAACAAAGAATAAGTAGTATACATACGTATAAGTAAATCTATATAATTACTAACAGAATAAAGCGACACTATAAACGTCGCTAAAGATCTCAGTTTTGCCTCTTTAGGTTGTATATAGTGTTTTCTGAGATTTAGCGACGCTTATATCTGTCACTGAAACTGCTGTATATGTTACTGTACATAACAGACTAATAAGTTAAATTTCTACACCATTGCATTCTAATGTATTATATACTATTATGATAGTACTAATAGGATAACTTGTAAATACATAGTTTAGAGTATAATAATAGATTGTTTGATGCTTGTTCATAGTTAGTATTTTTGCAAGCATTTCTTAGTAATTAGGTAAATAAAACACACATTCATTCATTCTTTAATAAAATGTAAAGTTTCTTTTTTTTGAATAAGAAGACAATTTTGAGATAATCAAAGAGTGACCGAATTAAATTCAATAAATTGCCTCCCAGTGAACGACCTGGAACAAAACCAGTAAAAATTAGATAAATAAGCAAATGATAATAATGGTTGTAATGACTGGAACTCACCCATACTCACCACTATACGACATCCTTAATGTTATATTATACACCCTATACTACAACGACATAATCAACAATTATTACCAACAAACATAACAACCGCACAACCATCAGTAACCACCAACTTTTTACCAAGACCCTTATGACATTTTCAACTCTAAGGATGTACCCAAGCACAAATTAACTTATTATCTTTTTGATATAGATTTTCCTATTGTCTGACTTTTTGGACTTGGGTTGCATCCTCATAAATCACAGGCCCAACCCTGCTTGCATGCTAATCTCCAATTCTAGGTAATTTTCATCGAGAACCTTAGAAACACTCGACCCTGGGGTATGGGTCTACATCACAATCTCGTTCGCATCTGTGGACATCTTCTCCTTGTGAGTCGTAAAATCAATTTTCTTATTTTGATCTTGACTCACACCTATGAATTCTTGATTTCTTCTTTATTTGTATAGTGTGCCTAGCAGCAGGTACTAAACTTAGCACGTATACAGTCTGTTTTCATCTCGGAGCTAACTGGTAATCATGAAATTCAGGTGCTTTCTTCTCTACTACACTTTGTTTCATGCCTTTTTAATACAATGAGGACATTGCATTAGATAGGCATGGGGGGGTGGATATCCTTATTTGAATTATTTTGTTAGCACTATAGATTCTTTTTATTTTCTCTTTATTTTTGAAAAAAAAATTGAATTAGGAAAATAGAATTTGGGCTTTAGAAATTTGTCAACTTTAGAAAATGATACAATAGGATCTGAATATTTAGATTCTTTAGGGCTTCGAGCTTAATCAGCCCGAGTGTCCACTGAAATGTGGATTTGATTCTCTAGTCCTTGCCATGTGAAAATTCATTTCTAATTGGTTAAATAAGTTAGGGTGATAAGTACATGACTTATCAACCTGCCCTCTGATTTGAGAGGACTTATAGTCTAAGTATCTACACACTATTTGCATTGACTCACTTTTCGACGGTTTTAATGGAACTTAGGTAGCTACTAAACCTTCTAGGGGGTATGGCTAGCAGGTTATCGTGGGTAACAGCCCATTGGCCGGTTGTCGAAAGCCCAACCACACAACCATTCTCTTTCTGCTACCGTTAGGTAAATCTTAGATCAAGGAAGCCACATACTCAGGGAAAAAAATAGAACAATATCCAAAAATAAAAATAAAAATAAAAAATAAAATGAGAAATAGAAAAAAAGAAAAGAAATAAATAAGCCACACTTCACCGCACGAGTATGACTGGCAAGTTGTCGTGGGTAATAGTCCATTGGCCGATTGTCCAGAACCCAGCTTACGAAATGCATATTTAATTCTAAACACTTAGGAAGAAGCGACGAAGTAGAATAATCCAAGGAGATATACACTAGGTTCATCCTTATGTTGACCCCATAAAAATAAAAAGTAGAGAGAAAGCTACCAGTCTGATATATACACCTTTAGGCAGAAATTCTTCTTTTCATGGTCATCTAGGGGCATAGGAACTTGAAGTCCGTTTTGATTGTCAATCAGTGAATCTATCACAATAACAAAAAGATGTTTAGAACTTAGAGTTCTTTTCGAGTCTTGGGTGAGTTGGGTAGCTATAGAAAGCTGCCCCGAAACTCTTAACTCAAAAATCAAAAAAATTAGAAAAGAAGAAAAAGGAAGAAAAAAAAAGTATTTCCTTTTGAATACGATGAGGGCTTGAGTGGTCTGCATTTTGGCAGACACCCAGGAACTGTTGAGTCTCTGTAGTTCAGGTCTTTAGTAGAAATTTCTTAGTGTTAAAAAATAATTATTGCCCAAGTAATTGATCCTAATTTTATAAATAGCATGTAGTTTTGCTTGGAACTGGCAAAAGATAGGCATGGGAGTGTAATGTAGACACATCTATGTCACATAAACTGTCTATTTATGCATGTTCTTAGGCATATAATTGCATTCAGTATTATAAATATTGCATAGCATGCATCATTCTGCATTTAGATTAGCTTGTATAAATTATAGGTTAATTTACCCTTTTTGTGGTCAGGGGACATGGTGACATTTATCAGGGTCTCGTATTGAAGATCCAACCGTATAGATTTGATCAGGGAAATGATCAGAGTCCAACGCCTCTGAGATTGCTCCGATTGGACTTCTGTAGCATCATAGGCAATCCGAGGAAGATCAGAGGTCAAGGGGTAAGGTGATGCAAATCCATACCTTAGATGACAAATCCAACCGCACGGATGGGTTTGAATCGACTATCGCAGCCCAACGGTGTGAAAATCGATCTAATCCGACATTCGTTGCACCACCTACGAGCACTTGAAGATGGATGGTCAGGATGGTTCCATGCAGCACCATCCCAGCTGCCCAGACTACCACAACCTTTCTCCTTCATCCGATCAGTTAATCTTAGCCATCGGATCCGTGATCCAACGGTTGAGATTCAATCTTGGTCGTGCATCATATTCACTGAAGGTAAGTGTTGGAGTGCTCTCGACTGTTGGATCAAGATCCAATGGTCATGAGCGCGCTAGCCTTAAAACAAAAATGAGACACAATTGGAGACTCAGCATAGTGGTGAGGTGCCTTAAGCGCAACGCACAGTGCGAGTTCAAATCTGTGTGAGCGGATTAAATCTGCGAGAGGAAAGCGTGGCAAAACTGAACTGTTATATCAGCTATGAGCGGCAGCAGATGAGGCTACGTGGCATCATTGATGTTGAGCGTGATATATGCGGCTGATAACATGCCTTCAGACACACTTCACGTGTGTTGTGAAGAGCGGCTGCGGGCAATTCTCTATCGTGAATGCACAATCTGAGGACCCTCCCGACGCCACGTGTCGCGACGCTTGGTAGCGCACCTCAACGACTGAAGGAGAAGAGGCACCTGACATGGCCTCTTGAGGAGCACTTGATCTCCATCAAAGGGCCCTCCATACATGTGAGCAACAGCAACATGATTCTTTAGTGACACTTATATGCGTTACTAAAGGCTACATATTTATTTTTAAATCTTGAAAGACTCTTTTGCCCATAATTTCTGCACCTATAAAAGGGCCACCCCTACCACATATTCCATCATCCCTTTCTCTCTTTTCTCACCTCCTCCAAAGCTTTACAGGCTGGTCCCATACCCAGGATGCTCCATTAGAGCTAGAGTAAAATAATTTTCCATCTTCTAACTCCCTTCGTGGAGTATCTCATGATTGTCTTCTTGCCACCATTCAGGAAGCGAATCCTACTGCGACGCCACCCTGTTTCATCCTCCATCCTCCAACTCCGTTCTCCCTCATCCAGCATCTCACCACCCTCATCCGGGCGCTCCATCAACGTGACTCGTCCTCCAAGCAGCCGTTGAGGAGGATTTTCTCATCCCTCTCTTTTTATCGCTTTCTAGTATAGATTTTCAGCTTTCTAGTTGCGGCAAGTAGATGTAATGGACATGATGCTATGGTTATGAAATACTTGTTCATTCTCTCACTATTTTCTATTTCTTTGTATTTTTCTTTATGTTTCTTCTATTGTTTATTCTTTAAGTAGAATAGCTAGTTTATATCTAATTCAACCAGCTAGTCTACTTCATGATAATAATTCCAAATGCGATTTTTAATCAAACATTCGCCTCCTCATGTTCAACCTAGGACTCACTAGAGTTTCAATAAAAAATTATCTGATTGACGAATTTGTATGCAACTATAATGACGGATTTTTAACTCAATCTTTAGAATACAAAATCTCATTCATCAGTACTCCACTACCTATCCTTAGCAACTTAGGACTAACGTGCTCTTGTGCGTATGTGTTAAGAGGTGTCGTTATAGTCGCACTTGATACGTTGGTTTTAAAAGAAGTAAACGGAGGTGAGTTCGAGTGTCGGTCTCAGGGAGGCATGGAAATCGGATTTTGTTTACCACTTGTTGTCACGAAAAAGGCGGAGTTTTGCTTGCGAAAGAGACGATTTTGAAAAGCGAGAGATAGAGAGAGAGTTTAGGGTTAGAAAGCTCTTGGTTTTGATCATGCACTTTGAACAGAAATTAAAATGGCGATTGAACGGAAAATAATTTCATTAAACATGCATTCATAGTTCATAGCTTACAACATTAAATACATGCTTTAACAAGAGTAAATGAAAGCTTAAAAGAGAGAGAGAGAGATAGAGAGAGAGTGGAGAGAGAGTGCAGAGCGACGAGGCAGCCACGGCGGTGGAGGAGGCTCCGTCGGCGGCTCGTCGTCTCCGGCGATTACAAGAGTGCCTAAAGCTAGCTAAGAGAGGAGTAGAGTAGTTGCAAGTGGGAGAGTATGCATTGAATGGTGGTAGAAGGGGGTTTAAATAGAGTTAAGGGCTTCCTAAAAGAAGAATGGGCTTTAGCGACATCCAGAGTGTCGCTAAAATCGCTTCTATAAACGTCGGTGAAGCCCTCTTGCCATCGGCTGCCCGCCCCGGTCTTCTTCTCCGCACGATCCGTGGCCGCTGATCGAGAGCCGTCCGATCGAAGATCGGACGGCTGAGAGCCTTCGGCGCCCGCGCTGAGATCGCGCCTTGGGCGCGCGTGCGCGCGCGTGTTTCCGCCCGACGTGCACGCGCGCGTGGGCACTAGGGAGCTGTCGTCGTGCCGCGTGGCGCTATCCTGGCCGCCCGCTGCTGATCAGGCAGCCCAATTTTGCCGCGCCCTTCGCTCGCCTTCGATTTCTGCTCCGCGCGGCTCGAACGCGCGTCGCGGAGATGCGGGCGTGCGGGCTAACCGTTGCGCCACGCCCGCGCTTTGTCGCGGTGACCGCGGGCGAGCGCGCGGATCTCGGTCGTTCGATCGGAGATCAATGGCCAAGATTTGTCCTTGGCCGGCTGAGGGTGCGCGAGCGGTGGGGGCGAGCTGACGTGGCGCTCTCTGGGTCGTTGATCTCCAGATCAACGGTCAGAATTTCTTGGGCCCATTGTGGGAGCTCCGAATGTCGGATTTGGCCGATCTTGAGTCCGTTGGACTCCGTTCATCATTCTGAATCCATCCGTGCGGTCCGATTGCTCATCTGAGGCCTGCTTTGACAAATGCTTTACACAAATGGCCATTAATACAGTTTATAAGCAATCTTGGTACTTGATGCATGCAATGCTCCTATTCTACTTTATGTTGCGCCTTTTATTCTAAAGATGGGCCATATTCAACCTAATTACTATCCCCTTGTGTGGTGTTATCATACCCCCATGCTTACTCCTTGCTAGTCCCTAGCAAGGTTTATTCTAGCCTTTATTTCCTTGGAGAATTCAAGAAGTAATTGCTTAGGCACTTCGTTACTTGTCAATAAGAGGAAATATATGAAGATCTTAATCTACAAAGACTAAGCAGCGCCCGAGTGTCTGCCGAAATACAAATCGCCTAAATCCTTGCTTTAATGTACATATGTATACGTATGTATATTTTCTTAGAATTTTTTTTTGGAATTCAGTGTGGGTTGGTAACTTTTTACGGCTACCCAACCCACCCAAAACTCGGTCAAAACCCTAAATGCTAAGCATCTTGGTGTGAATGTTGTGATAGACTCACTTAACGGTAATTGAGACAGACTTTGAGTTTCTACGCCTCTAGGTGACCGAAAAAGAAAATATTTTTGCCTGAAGGTGTATTTGTTCGATTGGTAGCTTTCTCCCTACATTCGTTTTACTTCGGGTTAACACAAGGATTTTCCAGTGTATATCTCCCTGGCTTATACTACTTCCCCGCTTCTTCCTTAGGTGTTTTGGTCTTTTTTGTGCAATTATTAAGCTGGGCTCTGGACAACCGACCAATGGGTTGTTACCTACGATCACTTGCCAGCCATACTTGTGCGGTGAAGTGTGGTTTATTTTCTTTTCTTTTTTTTTTTTGTAGGTGGCTTCCCTGATCTCAAATGTACCTAGAGGCAGCGAAAAGGAAATGGCCTGTGGCTGGGTTTTGGACAATCTGCCAATGGGCTGTTACCCACAACAACTTGCCAGCCATACCACCCTAGAGAGTTCATTAGCTACCCAATTTCTGTCAAAATCTCTGAGAAGTGAGTCTGTGCAAAAATGTGTGCAGATGCTTAGACTCAAAGTTTTCCTGAGTTAGAGGGTGAGTTGATAAGTCGTATACTTATTACCTTATTTAGTAGGTGGATTAGAATAGCTTAAAGTTGCAAGGATTCGCCGCTAAATCCATATTTTAACGGACACCAAGGCTGATTAAGCCTGAAGGCCTAAAAAGTCTAAGTGTTTAAGTTCTTTTTGTATTATTTCCCACTATTGACAAGTTTCTAATGCCTAAGTTTCCTTCCTAAATTCATCATTTTTTTTAAATTAATTAATTAATTCAGACTGATTAATTAAGCTCAGGATTATGCAATTTACCACCCCCTCCATGCTTAAGTTGGACAATGTCCTCATTGGCAAATACATGGATGCAAAAGGGTTCAAGAAAATAGTACCTGAGTGACGTAAACTACCAGATCAGTCTGAATCCTCTGGGTTGCCTCCCAGGAAGCGCTGAGTTTAACGGCTCCAGCTGGGCGGTGCTTGGTGCCAGCCCTCAACGAGGGTGACACTTTCCTTGGGGGGTACCTGGGCCAAGAAATGCTTCAATCTTTGACCATTAACTGTAAAAGTGTGCCCAGTGTTAAGATCAGCGATTTCAACCACCCCATTAGAATAGGGCTTGGCCACCCGAAATGGTCCCGTCCATTTGGACCTAAGTTTCCCTGGGAAGAGTTTCAGGCGTGCATCAAACAGCCAGACTTGTTGGTTCGGCTCAAAGGTTTTTCTATGAATGAGTCGGTCGTGGATGACTTTCATTTTCTCCTTATATAGCCGACTATTGTCAAAGGCGTCCCAACGAATTTCTTCGAGCTCAGATAATTGAAGCGTCCTGTGCGCACCGGCTAACTGGGGATCCATGTTACATTGCTTGACAGCCCAGTAAGCCCGGTGTTCCAATTCGACAGGGAGATGGCAAGCTTTGCCAAAGACCAAGCGATAAGGCGACATGCCTATCGGGGTCTTAAAAGCGGTCCTGTATGCCCACAGGGCATCATCAAGTCATGTGGACCAGTCTTTCCTGTCAGGTCTCACAGTCTTCTGTAAAATATTCTTGATTTGTCTGTTTGAGACCTCAGTCTTCCCATTTGTTTGTGGATGATACGGGGTGGCAATGCGGTGGTTTACCCCGTATTTTCTAAGTAGGGCACGGAATTGGGAATGGATAAAATGGCTTCCACCATCACTGATCATGGCCTTGGGTATTCTAAACCGGGAAAAGATGTTCTTCTTCACAAAGTCCATGACCGTCTTGTGATCGCATCGTCGAGTGGCGACGGCTTCAATCCATTTGGAAACATAGTCTACCGAGACCAGGATGTACTCGAAGCCGTTGGATGGTGGAAAGGGGCCCATAAAATCGATACCACAAACGTCGAAGATTTTGACAATCAAAATGGGCTGAAGGGGCATCATATCTTTCTTGGTCATCGTCCCCAGTGTTTGGCATCGTGCGCAAGTCTTGGCAAAGATGTGTGCATCCTTAAATAGGGACGGCCAATAAAATCCAGACTGTAAAACTTTTGCAGCTGTTTTCTTGCTAGAGAAATGGCCGCCACACACTTGGTCATGACAAAAGGAAAGCACACTCTGAACTTCGTCTTTGGGGATGCACCTCCTGATGATCTGATCAGCACAAAGGTGAAACAGCATGGGATCATCCCAGAAATAGTGCTTGGCCTCAGCCAAGAACCTGTCCCGTTGCTATCTGGACCAGTTGTGCGGGGTTTGTCCTATAACCAGGTAGTTGACATAGTCAGCATACCATGGCATTTTCTTGTCTTGCACGGCTAGGATGTGTTCATCAGGGAAGGTATCAGATAGAGGTAGGGAGGGTCCAATGTGGTCTGGATGAAGTCTTGACAGGTGGTCAGCCACCACATTTTTCGATCCGACCTTGTCTCGGATTTCCAGGTCAAATTCCTGCAAAAGCAGGATCCATCTGATGAGCCTAGGTTTTGCATCCTTTTTGGCCAACAAGTGCCGGATGGCTGAATGGTCGGTGTAGATAGTCACGTGGGATCCCAGCAAGTATGATCGGAATTTTTCCAGTCCAAAGACTACAGCGAGCAACTCTTTTTCTGTGACCGTATAATTACGTTGGGCCTCGTCCAACGTTTTGCTCGCGTAGTAGATCACCACGGGCTTCTTGTCTTGCCTTTGTCCCAGGACAGCGCCTATGGCAAAATCTGATGCGTCACACATAATCTCAAAATCCTGGGACCAGTCTGGGGGTTAAAGTACAGGTGCGGTGGAGACTAAGTCCCGGAGGGTATGATAAGCCTGGATGCAATCAGGAGACATGTGGAAAGTGGCGTCGTTGGCTAGAAGGTCAGTCAAGGGTTTGGAAAGTTTGGAAAAGTCTTTGATGAACCTTCGGTAGAAGCCAACGTGTCCTAGGAAAGAGCAAATCTGCCGGACCGAACTAGGTGGAGGAAGTTTGGAAATTAAATCAACCTTAGCTCGATCTACCTCGATGCCCCTATGCGAAACAATGTGTCCGAGGACAATTCCTTCTTGAACCATAAAATGGCTCTTTTCCCAGCTTAACACCAAGTTAACCTCGATACATCGTTTCAGGATTTTCTCCAAGTTGCTCAAACAATGGTCGAATGAATTCCCGAATACAGAGAAATCATCCATAAAGACCTCCAAGTATTCACCCACCATTTCTGAAAAAATGGCTAGCATGCAATGCTGGAAGGTCGCAGGTGCGTTGCATAACCTGAACGGCATTCGACGGAATGCAAACGTGCCCTACGGGCAAGTGAATGTAGTCTTTTCCTGATCTTCCAGAGCAATTGCGACTTGGTTATATCCTGAATATCCATCCAGGAAGCAAAAATACTTCTGCCCTGCCAATCTTTCAAGGATTTGGTCAATGAATGGCAAGGGGAAGTGGTCCTTCTTAGTGGCTTCATTAAGCTTCCTATAATCAATACACACCCGCCATGCAGTTGTGGTGCGGGTGGGGATGGATTCACCATGATCATTAGTGACAACGGTGAGCCCAGCCTTCTTTGGAACCACTTGAGTGGGGCTCACCCAGGGGCTATCAGAGATAGGGTAGATGATGTCAGCATCGAGCCACTTGATAATTTCTTTTTTAACGACCTCCCGCATGTTAGGGTTTAACCGTCTCTGCATCTGGCGGGAAGGTCGGGCCCCGTCTTCCAGGTAAATCTTGTGGGTGCAATAGGTGGGGCTAATTCCTCTTAGATCCGAAATGGTCCAACCAATGGCGGCCTGATGTTCTGAAAGAGTTGCAGTCAACCTTAGTTCCTGATCCTTGGTTAGATGGGAATTAATAATCACTGGGAAGGTCTGGTCAGGTCCCAAGAGGACGTACTTGAGATTCTCGGGCAATGGTTTAAGTTCAGGTGCGGGTGGGACCACAGTCGATGGGAATGGAAAGGGCGGTAGTTGATCAACATCGATCTCTTCAAATGGTGTCATGTGATGATACTCAGCCTTACAGAGGTCCACGGGTAATGATGGTGACGGGTCAGAACTACGGGTTTGGTGGTCTGAGACAGAACTGAGGGTAAGGCATTCCTCGATTAAAGTTTCCACGGGATCATGTTCCTCAATGTAATCGCAATCAAAAGACTTTGTCGCCCGGAAGATATCCAATTGCATTTTCCTGTCTCCGAAGGCGATTTCCATACATCCCGTGTCGCAGTCGATGTTTGCTTTAGCCGTAGCTAAGAAAGGTCTGCCTAAGATTATGGGTGCGTTTTGTAATTTTTCAGGGATCTCCATGTCGAGCACCAAAAAGTCGACTGGGAAATAGAAGTCCTTGACCCGTCCAATTACGTCCTCGACAACCCCCTTCGGGGTTTTCACTGATCTATCTGCCAGCTGGATGGTGACAGGGGTTGGTGCCAGCTCCCAAAAACCAAATTGGTGGTACAGGGTTGTTGGAATTAGATTGATAGAAGCACCTAGGTCCAGGAGCACTCTATCAAATGTCATGTCCCCGATATTGCAGGAAATCAGCGGCGCTCCTGGGTCAGTTAGTTTGAGTGGAAGGTTGCTTGATATCATGGAACTCACTTGCTCAGAGAGTACAACCTTCCTAGGTGCTTGAGGTCTCGGCTTACACTTGGGTGTACAGGCATCCTTTAACAACTTGGCGTAAGCGGGGATGTGTTTGACAGCTTCTAGGAGCGGAATATTAATCTGTACTTGCTTAAAAATCTCCAACAGCTCCTCAGTTTCCACAGCATTCTTCTTTTTCTTAATTGTTTCCAAGGCCTCAGGGTAGGGTGTCTGAATGTGGACCGGTTCCATGTCTGGGTCCTTGGTTGGTGCCTCTTCTGAGTCGGGTATTTCAACAGGTAAAGTCTCGGGGAGAGTCAGCCATTTGGGATCCTGGGTTTTGGTGCCGCTTCTCAAGGTCACAACATTTGCAGAGGCATTGGGGCCATGGGGTGATCCTTGAGGAGACGAGGATGAAGAAGCGCCAAACCCAGGAGGTGTTTGTGGGGCTGGCTGGACCATGTGGCCTGCCCGGGGTTGCCTTGGAACCCTTGTGAATTGGGGCCTCTATTAATTATGTTTCGCCGGTTCGGTTGTGGTTGGGAAGGTAGAGATCCTTGCTGTTTACAGTCCAAGAGTTGGCTTAACTGTCCCTTTACCAAGGCCATTTCTTCCTGATGTTTCTGGTTCATGTCAGCCATCATCTTTATTAAGGTATCCATTTGGTTTTGTGGGGGAGGGGCCGCCCTATTCTGGTTATATTGGGGTCTAACTGGTGGTCCTTGCTGATAGGGGGGCAAGTGTGGCTGCTGGTTTGGCCTGGGCCGGTTTTGGAATTGCGGTGGTTTCTGGTTTGTCCAACCAAAGTTGGGGTGATTACGCCAGCCGGTGTTGTAAGTGTTGGAGAAAGGGTCAGGTTTCACATAACCTTGGACGGCTTGCACATCTTCTAAGATAGCCGATGTTGATGAAGAGGGAAGGGAGTAATCAAGGGTCGAGGGAGCAAAGGTCCCTCCCTGGAACGTGGTCGGGGGTTGTTCGAGGTTCAGTTGGGTGAAGGGCTGGACCAGGTCAACATTATGTGCTCCCTTTGCTAGGGAGAAAGTCTGCAAGGGGTTCCTGGTCTGATTCAGTAGCTCATCAATCTTTTTGTCCACCAATTCCACTCGATCCAACTTTTTGGCAATGATGTCCATGTCAACCATTCCAGAATTTGCTTGCACCTCATAAATCCCGCCACGGGGTTGACTGGACCTGTTAAACTGGTTCATGGAGGCATTGTTGAGCAAATTCTCGCTCATAGACTCAAAGAGCTCAAACGCGCTCTCCTCATCTTTGTTTAGGAAGTTTCCCCCACATGAGGCATCAACGAAGTTCCGTAGGTTGCTGTCCAGACCGTGGTAAAAGACCTGGGCCAATTGCCACCTTGGGACTTCGTGGTGTGGGCATTTCCTCAAAAGTTCATTAAATCTTTCCCACGCCTCATGAAATTATTCCCCACCCTGGAGTGTGAAGGTAGTGATAGCTCTTCTGAGGGCATTGGTCTTTCCTATGGGGAAGAATTTCTTTAAAAATGCATGCCTCAGTTCTTCCCAGGTGATGATGGGTCTACCTAGGGTTCTAAGCCAATGAGAAGCCTTGTCTCTTAATGAGAAAGGGAACATCTTGATTAGAAAAATGTCAAGGCTAATGTTCCTAGGTTTCACCGTTCGTGCTATGCGGTCGAGATCCTCTAGGTGTTGAAAGGGGTCCTCATTTGAGCTTCCATGAAAGTGGCTCTGGATCAAACTTAAGACGTTTGGTTTCAACTCAAAATCATCTCCCCCCTCGAGGATCCTAAGGTGTGGCTCGACTCTAATAGCAGAGGGACTATAGAAATCACGGAGAGGTCTTGGCTGGTCCTGAAATGGCGGTAAATCAAGTGGTGGTTGTCCTGGTATGTCGTGGAAAGGTGGTGGTTGTTCTTGCGGGTTCTGTAACCGTTGTTTGGCTTGCATGATGGTGTGGATTTGTTGTTGCTGAAGCCAATGGTTAGCATTGATTTGAGCTTGGATGATGGCCATAGCGTCTGGTGGGGGTTGATCTTCAGCCTCATCTACCCTAGGTTCAGCCATGTTTTCAACAGGATTATGTCGCCTAGATTCCTGCCCCAAAACACACAATTCGGGATGCAGTGAGCGCCTCCCGTGCATACACTAGAGACGAACAGGAGGGGATGCGGAGGGCGACAGATGCGAGAAATATCTTTCAATCAAACACGCAAGCCTAATCCTTATGGTGTATTCCTTAGGAGACCTAGAAATCTCACAAAGGGTGATTAAGTCCGTAAGCACTGGACTCCCCTTCCCAAGGCTAATCTGGCCAGGTTGATTACGAGGGGATTGCAGGGAAGGTTCTTCCTTTGGCTTGCGCCTCTGGTTCCATAGACCCCACAACCGCGGTCGTTTGACACTGCCCCGCAGCCTAGTCACCAGATTCTACCAAGGGAATGAAAGCCAAGTGCCTAGCAAACAAAACCTCATCTTTTGAGACTTAACTCAGTCCTGCCTAGGGTACGTCTACTCAGTTTTAGAGGGTTAGGATAGTGCTTGTGCTTAGGGTGGTGCCTCTTAATTTTCCACTTTCAAAGTGTGTGCTTCTAGCAAAACATGGTTTTCAAGCAAGGATTTGTTAAGATGTGGTGTCTTTTAGTGTTTCATCCTTACTTTAGTACTTTTTAGGGTTGACGTGTCTTAATGTTTTCAAACAAGTTTCAGTGGGCACGTCAAGTTCTGCACATAACTTGGTGAAAGTAGATTTCCTTTTCTTTTGTAAAGGCTCTAAAACCCTAGTGTACTCATCCTGATGATCATGCAGCTTCTATTAGATGAGTCAGTTTTAGGGTTGAGTGGTGCGGCCCAGGTCAATTCATGGTGGCTTCGCAAACACCACTCAGGAAAAAGAAAAGAACGCTCCAAGAATTTGTTCAGAATGTTAGAGTATACTTTTTTTTGTGGGGTGATGTGCTATAGATGTGGGTCAAGCAATCATACACCACGCCAATTTTTTTTTTTCAGTTTTTACAATTTTTTTAGCTTTTTCACGCAAGCAAACAATGAGAGACAGGTTACTCACTATCGGTCCTCGAGGCGCCTACTCCCTTTCTACCGTCGGATGCGTCGCTTCGCCGTCCATGCACCGAATTCCTGCAACCATCAAGTAAAAAGGAAAATAGAGCATTAGACGATGTGAGAATGAATGTGGAATGGAGGTGATAAAACAAATCCGCTGCCTCCCCGGCAACGGTGCCAAAAACTGACGTGCTCTTGTGCGTATGTGTTAAGAGGTGTCGTTATAGTCGCACTTGATACGTCAGTTTTAAAAGAAGTAAACGGAGGTGAGTTCGAGTGTCGGTCTCAGGGGGCATGGAAATCGGATTTTGTTTACCACTTGTTGTCACGAAAAAGGCGGAGTTTTGCTTGCGAAAGAGACGATTTTGAAAAGCAAGAGATAGAGAGAGAGTTTAGGGTTAGAAAGCTCTTGGTTTTGATCATGCAATTTGAACAGAAATTAAAATGGCGATTGAACGAAAAATAATTTCATTAAACATGCATTCATAGTTCATAGCTTACAACATTAAATACATGCTTTAACGAGTAAATGAAAGCTTAAAAGAGAGAGAGAGACGGAGAGAGAGTGGAGAGAGAGTGGAGAGCGACGAGGCAGCCACGGCGGTGGAGGAGGCTCCGTCGGCGACTCGTCGTCTCCGGCGATTACAAGAGTGCCTAAAGCTAGCTAAGAGAGGAGTGGAGTAGTTGCAAGTGGGAGAGTATGCATTGAATGGTGGTAGAAAAGGGTTTAAATAGAGTTAAGGGCTTCCTAAAATAAGAATGGGCTTTAACGACATCCAGAGCGTCGCTAAAACCACTTCTATAAACGTCGGTGAAGCCCTCTTGCTGCCGGTCAGCTGCCCGCCCGGTCTTCTTCTCCGCGCGATCTGTGGCCGCTAATCGAGAGCCGTCCGATCAAAGATCGGACGGCTGAGAGCCTTCAGAGCCCGCGCTGAGATCGCGCCTCGGGCGCGTGTGCGTTTCCACCAGGTGTGCGCCCGCGCGTGGGCGCTAGGGAGCTGTCGTCGCACCGCGTGGCTCTATCCTAGCCGCCCGCTGTTGATCGGGCGTCCCAATTTTGCCGCGCCCTTCGCTCGCCTTCGATTTCTGCTCCGCGTGGCTCGAACGCGTGTCGCGGCGATGCGGGAGTGCGCGCTAACCGTTGCGCCACGCCCGTGCTTTGTCGCGGCGACCGCGGGCTAGCACGCGGATCTCGGTCGTTCGATCGGAGATCAACAGCCGAGATTTGTCCTTGGCTGGCTGAGGGTGCGTGAGCGGTGGGGGCTGGCTGACGTGGCGCTCTCTGGGCAGTTGATCTCCAGATCAACGGTCAGAATTTCTTGGGCCCATTGTGGGAGCTCCGGATGTCGGATTTGGCCGATCTTGAGTCCGTTGGACTCCGTTCGTCGTTCTGAATCCATCTGTATGGTCCGATTGCTCATCTGAGGCCTTCTTTGACAAATGCGTTACACAAATGGCCATTAATATAGTTTATAAGCAATCTTGGTACTTGATGCATGCAATGCTCCTATTCTACTTTATGTTGCGCCTTTTATTCTAAAGATGGGCCATATTCAACCTAATTACTACCCCCTTGTGTGGTGTTATCAAGGACTTTTAATCGGATTCCCTCAACCTCGATGGAACCAATTTGCTAACCGAGGTAATTAACGAGTTACCTCAACCTAAGTACAACAAATCAGGTTATTACAACCCAAACAACGAGCTACTAGCTTAATACAAAATAAGCACTGGTGTAAAAAATATTACAATAGTTGACCTAAGCCTCCCAACAACAATTAAAAGAGTTTACTGATTTACAGCCTAGGAAAGACGTGAATCAATTCATAATTGCAAGAAATCAACTTTAAGCACATGCCGTTGAGCTTGCAAGAATGTAGAGAGAGTGTGGATCACAAGCTTCCTTTTTCTCTCCTGAAGAAATATGGTGGAGATATGAATATTTAGCTCTTGGATTTTCTCTTGTATTTCTTGTAAGTAAACTAAGGGTCCAAGGGCTTATTTATAGAGTTAGGATCATAGAAATTCAACTACTAGACATTTGGATTTAAATTACGACATTTATATTATCAAATTCAATTTTTTAGCAGTTCAGATTGACCCAAAGGGTAGCTGGTATCAGTACCAAAGTATGGGTGCTGGTACTAGTGACCTACTATTTTGTGTTTTAAATTAAGTTGTTACTGGAAGTACCTATGAGGTACCGGTACTCGCTGCTTCCAAATTTAGGCTTTAAACACTTAACACAAATATGTAACCCATTGGTACTGGTACTAATCATGAGTATTGACACTCATTGCCTCTAGTATCGGTACTGATCATGAGTACTGGTACTCATGGGGTACAAGTTTGTTTCTTTGAAAAAACCCAAACTTGTAACTCACATATACCGGTACTATACTTTAGTACCAGTACTTGTGGATTAACAAGTACCATTGTAAACATGACTTCAATTTGATTAGTAGTCTACTGTTAACATGCTAAAGTCTGGTTTTAAAACTTGCGTGGTAGTGTAGTATAGGTGACTAAAGAGAAGTTCACACTTAAATTTATATCTCAAATTATGTGCAATTAGTGATTGTTCCCTGGGAGCAATCAAGGGTGCAAATATCGCTATTTAATCATTTACTGATGATTTTGGTGAATCTGTATTACGGATGAAATCTAAACGAATTCAACAAGCTCACAATTGCACTCTAAGTTGCAAAATAAGGTGATGATATCAAGTGCTTAAAAAGATGATTAAATGGTTATTTAATGCTCAATAAAAATTAATAATCAAGTATTCATCTAATTAAGCATAAATGAGCATTAACAACAATATTGGACAAGATATTACACTAAAAACCACTTGGAAACAAATTTTGAAGCAAATTCAACAATATTAAAAAATCTGCCTTTGAGTTATTGCAATTAGGCCCCTGCAGCCTCTCAAAAGGGCTCCTGTGACTTTATTTTCCTTGCAGATAGGTCCCTACCAACAGTCATCTTCTCTTCTTCATCGCCGATGGGATCGTCAGAGATGAGATCTATCCATTGGATAGTGCCGGCTAAGGGGTGATGTGGTCAATGGTGGGCTGCTGACTTGACAATGGTGGAGGATCAATGATTGGAGAGGCAATGGAGGCTTGGGAGGTGACCAGAGTTGAAGAAGATGGTGTGCTCCACCGATACTCTAGCAAAGGGCTACAAGCAAAGAACAAGGTCTTTTGACCTCATGTTAGTTCCAAAAGATTCGGGGTGAAGCCCTGAATCAAAGCCCTATGGTGATTGTGAGAGTGGGCGTGTGTGTGCTCATGGTGAGGAGCTTCAAAGAGCTCCCGACAATGATGGTTCAATGATGGTGGTGGAAGTGACGAAAGTCCAAATTGAAGGGATCCTAAGCTACTCCTAAGTCTAGTAAGCAAAAGCCCTAATCTAATTACATGAGAGGGTGAGGGAGGTTACCTACCGATAAGGGCTGGCCGATGACGAGTTCGAAGGAGGAATCCGAGTGGAGGGGACGGGAGTTTGCATAGCTTCGCGTGAAGCTTCATAAGATGACGAGAAAGAAAAACCCCTTATCAATTTCAGCAATAATGCAGTGGACGAAGGGGGCGATAGAGCTTCGATGGTGTGCTAATGGTATGCGAGGAGGACGAGGAGGAGATTCCATGCCAATTGAGCATGAAATTGAACCATGGAGGATGGCTGATCTTTATAGAACCAGGGTTGTGCGAAATGAGGCGAGCATACGCAAGGAGTGCTTCGTTGGACACGAAGGAGCCTCATGCCTTTGACCATGAAAATTGAGCTCAATAACGGGTCCTTGGCGATGGGGTCTTCGCTAACAGATGTGGGAATGGTTGTAGATCAAGTCTTCATGATTTTGAGGAGTTTCGTCGAGAGAGTTGACGGGAATTTCTCCTCAAAACTCGATTGAAAGCTCAATTCGCAGCCATGGCTACTGGTGAGAGGAGGAAGATGAGCTAACATCAGCATGAACTCACCTGAGGACCTAAAAGAAATGATTTTGGACCAAATTTAGAGAAAAATGAAAATTAAGGTCTAGAATGCAAAGTAGGTGAAGATGAAGTCTAAATGAGCCCAAATTTTTATGGTAACTTAACTGAGACCCAAGTAATTTAATGGCGACTTCAATTTTAAGTTTTGATGAAGTTTGATCAGTCAAGTTACATTTTGACTCAAAATGTATCAAATACCCGCTTAAGTCTTTATTTAAGGTCAAAATAGGTTTCTTTTGTCAAATTGATTACTTTAAACCTTATGAAATATTTTTAAATGATTTTTAGAAGGTTTAGGTTACATTTATTTCTATCAGAACCCTTTTAATTAAAGTGGAGATGAAATTAAGATTTTTAATGAAGAATTAACATTTAATTTGGATGAAAATCCTAAATTACTCCATGTCAATCCACTTCTTAGAATTTTAAGCTTATTTGACCTTTAGTTAATCATAGTTTCATCCTTTAGTTATTCAGCACTTAAAATTTACTTGTTAAAATAACAGAATTAACCCAATTTAGCTCAATTCCTCTTGATTTAGCCATGATTGAATTATACTCTTTAATGTGTTAATTAGGTGAATTTAGCTTTAGAATTTAGTAAAATTGAGTTAAGATAGAGAGGACGGTGGCAATGGCATCATACCCCCATGCTTAACATTTTCTAGTCTCTTAGCAAATTCTAGAATTTAGAATTAACATTCAGCGTAAATGTATTTTTGACATTTAGCTCAAGAAGATTCCTCTGTCCTCTTTTATTTAATATATAGATATATCTATATGTATGCTCCTTTTATTTCAAAATGATTTGTTGTCAAGGAAACAAGTTAGCTTGATTCAAAAGTCTCAAACAATTCTTTACCAATGTTAAGAAATTGCAAACAAATCCTTAACAACAAAGACTCAACAGTTCTCAACTACCAACTAAAATCTAGACCTCCCAAGTCAAATAAAAATCCCTATTAGCCAATAGACTTGAGTTGCAAGAGCAACTTTCTTTGACTCTGTCAACCCAACCAAGATTTGAAGTGAATGTATGAAGCAAGCATCTTGTGTGTGAAATAGTTTGACTCGCCAAAAAGGACAACTAAATTGACTCCTAGTATTCAATAAAACTTAGAATGTTTCTATGCTCTCTTTGGGACAATCCTATCTTCGGTTAAGTCATACTAGGATTTGGTAGCTTTCTCCTCACCACTTTTCTATCCGGAGGTTAACACTCTAGCTGTATATCTCCTTAGCGGGTTTCCTAATATCTCCATATTTTTCAAAAACTATAGGTTAAACACCCATTTGTAGCAAGGCATTTTTATTGTTTGGTGGAAAAATGGTAGCATCCATATGTAGCAAGATGCTTTATATATTTGGTGAAAAAATTTTCACCCATTTGTAACGAGTTGCATTTTATTTGGCAGGATAAATAGGATAAGGCTAATATTTTTTTCCTTCTCATTTTCCATTTTCTCAAAATTTTTTATTTTCTCCAACTCTTTTTTCTAAGTGAGTGGCTCTGTTTCATCCGTTCTAAATGCATCTCCTACAAACAAGAATAGTCTTAAGAACTAGAAACCCAGCAAAAGTCCTTTGGATCTTTTACCCTAAGATTAAATTTTATTGACTACTATTAATTTAATAAAGCCATCTAAGTAACAAGTCAGTGCATAGTGTAGTATTTTAAGATACTTAAGACTCCAAGACAACTCAAATCAAAGGATGGAAAGATAAGCCAATCACTTATTGCCCTTTTTGACTTAGAACTTTCAGATTTTCCAAACTGCTTTCAAAGTCTCAGGAAAATAAATTCAAATTTAGGTAAATACTTGAGAAATTAAGTTTAGAAAGACCTAAAGGGTTTAGTTGGAAAGACATTGTTTTGCATTTCCTAAAGTCGGTAAATCTTCAAGATCGAGAATTTTTTACTCTTCCTAACTTAAATTCCTTCACAAACAACATAGAAAACACTTTTTTTTCTTTTTCTTTTTTTTTGTAGAGAACCCTTGAAATAAATTGAATTTTTAATCGATTGAAATTTAATATCTCCCCATGCCTAAGTTTTGCAATGCCCTCATTGTAAAAGGATGGGTTCGAATTCAACTTAGCTCATATTTTAGAATAGATTTATAACGGGTGAGTGGACAGGTCAGAAATGGTTGTTGCAGATGATTTCAAGTTCCAATACTAAGATTGGAGGTGGGGTTGGCTGTTCTAAAATGTGAACCTTAAAGTGCTCTAAGAGTGGTGTTTAAAGAGGATATGAAAGGTCTCGGGTTTTTACAGAAAAAGACAGGTTGCCTCCTGTTATTGATGCGAAAAATCGCAAGATTTGTAATTAGGGTTTTTAAAGTCGTTGTAACACGTGAAATTGCATACGATTTTAAATTTCTATTCCTAGATAGGGGAGTATCTAGGGTCGTCCAAGGAGGCAAGTTTGTAAATCAAAATCCCTTGCTTTAAAGGTGGAACTCAACTTTCTTTTTGATCTTTTCAATATGTACTTTTTATAGATTTTTGAAATAAAGGCAACATGCAAGTTTTTGTTGATAGTTGGAAAACAACTAATACCTAATTCAATAAAGCTAACCCTAAGGTGACAGGTAGAGCCTCTCCCAAAGCTCACTCTAGGCACGTGGAGGTCTAGAATAATTAGGGAAAGGGAGTGAAACAAATGCTAGGCAAAAATTGTAAAAAGTTATGCAACAAAAATTGAAAGAAGGCAATTTGAATTAAAGCAAAATTGTTTACACAAAACCTATAGAGGAATGCTTCTACTCTACTTGAAAATACAAGAAAAACAAAGCACAAATCCTCTAGATAGATGGTGAAGAAGAGGGCTTCTTGCTCCAAGCCAAGTAGCTCCTTGACTTGAAAAGACAACTCCTTGGTGTGAGATGCTCCTCCAAATGATGTCCTCCAAGGTGGTAGCTACCACCTTTAATTTTCCTCCTCCAAGGGTGGAGTCCACCCTAGGTCCTTCTCCTTTTCCTGGCCTTCCTCCTTGAAGTAGAATGCTCCTCCTCCTTGGCGTGGCACAAGTTGAAGAAAGTGGGGAGAAGAAGGAAACAAAGGTGCTGGTGATGTGCCCCCTTAATCTTCTTCTCTACTCCTTCTTCTTGGCCGGAGGCGTAGGTGAATGTAGGTGGAATTAAACACTAATTGAGGCTAAAGAAAATGTGGGAATTTAGGTGGGTATATATAGTGTATGAAGGGGGGCATAGGTGGCTCTTGGAATGGATGGCTAGGATAGGATATGGGGGGTAGTTGGGGATCCTAAGGCTAAGGATAAATGGTGCCACCTAAGGGGTGCTAAGGGGGGTAGTTATGGCTTTGGTGCCCTTTAGAATTGGCACCAAAATGGGCCTTCTAGAAGGCTATTAGGTGCCACCACCTTAAGGTTCTAGAAGGGGGGTATGTGGATGGCTAGGATGGGTTATGTGGGTAGGTGTAGGGTGGATAAAGGGGCTGAAAGTTGGCACCAAAAGGGAGGTGGTTAGGGTTAGTTTTGGCGCCAACTTTTGGTGTCTTTTGGTGGTTAGTTGAGGGGTGAAAGGTGGTGAAGTGGTGGCACCAAAATGAGTAGGATGGAGCTAGCTTAAGTAGGCTTAGGTAGACTTGGAGTGGAAAGTTATGTAGGTGGAGTTAGGGTTAGGTTTTTGGTTCCATGGAGGTGGATGCTAGCTAGGCTAAGATAAGCTAAGCTAGCTTAGCTAGCTATGCAGTAGAGGAGGTGGCAATGAGAGCTAGGGTTTATGGAGAGGAGCTGAGCAGAAGACATCTGGAGCTGAATTGGAGCTTGCAGCTGCTGAAGAGGTTAGCATGGAGCTACTCCAGCTGTCTTAGCTTGCTAGTTCTTTGCTAACTACTAAGCCAAGCTAAAGTGAGCTGGCTTTTGCTGAATTGAGCTGAGGTGAGCTGGGTTTGGTGCTTCCGGGGAGGACTGAGCTGGTTGAGGCAGCTAAGGTAGCTTAGCTCAACTAAGTTGAGCTAAGCCGAGTCCCCGGGAGCTGGACTTGAGCTTCCTAAGCTGGAATGAATTCATCTTCAGCTGGCTGGAGTTGAGCGGAGCTGGATGTAGTAGGACTTGAGCTGGGGTGAACTATAGTCAACTCAGCTGAGCTAGCTAGAGCTCCCTGTGGACTAATGGGAGCTGAGATAAGCTAGACTCAGTTAAGTTGAGCTGGATCAGAGCTGACCTGAGTTAGGGCGAGCTAAGATGAGCTCTCTTGAGCTTCCATTCAGTTGAGATGAGCTGAATGGAGCTAGGATGAGCTAACCCTAGTTCAGGTGAGTTGAATCCCAGCTATGGTGAGCTGGATCAAGTTGCGTTCCAGCTGGTGAGAGCTTCTCCTTCACTAATTGCCTTCCTGAGCGCTAGGGTTCTAGGGATCTGGCAATCTGTTTATCCCTAACACTCACAAAAACACATTAAAAACACAATAAAAAATGCAATGCATGCCTAACCTAATTTATGCCTAAATGCAGCCCAAAAACCCATTTGCAGAGCATAATCCTAAGAGCTACGTTTGTTTTAATGCATAAGAATAATGATAAACTGGCGTTTATCAGTTATGTGCTAAGTTTACTGTCTTCAGCTAGGTACAATACAACTCAAGTAGAATGGAGTTCAAAAGATTTGCCAATCATACTCAAATCATTAAGTTCAAGAAAAGGTTTGAGGTGTTGACCATTTACATCAAATGGTGCAGAGTTATGATCAAGAGGGGAAGTTTCCACAACTCCATTACTGAAGATCCTCCTAACAAGAAAAGTTCCTATCCATTTTGATCTAAGTTTGCCCGGAAAGAGTTTGATATGGGCATCGAAGAGTGGAAGATGGCCATCGAAGCTTTACGTGAAGCTTCGTGAGACATCAGGGAAGAGAAGCCCTCTTCCAATTTCAGCATAAGAGCGGTGGACGAAGAGGTTCAAGAAGCTTTGAGGTGACTCGTTAATGTCACAAAGAAGGAGTTCATGCCAATTGAGCATGAAATTGAACCTTGGAGGATGGCCAATCTTTATAGAACCAGGGCCGTACGAAATGAGGCAAGCATTTGCGAGGAGAGCTTGGTTGGACACGAAGTAGTCATGCCGATGGTAACACCATCATCCATCATAACTAACCCAATTTAGTCAAATTTCAATGATAAGTGTTCCTTAATAACCATCAGAAGGTCATAATTTTGTTGAGTTGAACGCAAGAAGAAGATGAGAAATTTCTTTAATTCTATTATTTAAATGAGAATTAAATAAGAGGTTAATTAGTGCCTAATCAAAGGTCAAATGAACTTAAATTCCCAAGAAGTGGTCTTGAATTGATTGAATCAGGGTTTTCTACGATTTTAAAATTATTTTAATAATAAAAACCTTAATTACAGCCTTACTTCAATTGAACGAGTTCTATTGGAAATAAATATAATATAAACCTCCTTTAGACCAAAATTTCATCTTCATATTCATCTACAGTCATGAAAACTTGATTGGTTGTCTTTTCTTCTCTCCTTAATGATGATTGGCTACTCAAGTCAAGCAACTTGTAATGTTCATAAAACTCATTCATGATAGACATGAGGTTGTCTACCAACTTCAAGACATGCACTTTTGCATACACTTCAGAAAAATAAAATTTCACATACTTTAATTTGTAACGAGGATCTAAAAGAACAAACAATAATAACATGTTGACTTTTTCTGAGCTTCCCCAATATCTATCAAAATTTTCCTTCATCCTTTTCGCCATTGCTTATAAGATATGGTCATTGCTTTTAGACCAATCAATCAAAATGTTCTTATTGAAGCTACGTGTTACTACGCTATCGTATTTGGTTTTGAAAACCTATCGTCATAGTTTGAAAGTGAAGAACTCGTGTTCAACAAATAAAATTTATACTGGAATAGAAATCCTGGGTCGAACTCAGGGAGGCTATGTCATCTATATTCGCAATTATTTCTATTTTTAGGGTTTTTGTTGAAAGACGAAGTAATTACAATGAGGTAATATAAATAATCAGAATAAGAGAGAGAGAGAGAAAACATGCACTTAATATTTCAAAATGTTTATACAATTAAACCAGTGACAAATTACACTAGAAAGCAAGAAATCTATTACACTAGAAAGCAGGAAAATTCTCCTCTAGAAAGCAGGAAAATTCTCCTCTAGAAAGCTGAAAAGAGAAGTGGGAGAAAGAAGTTATCCTCCCTGACGATTGCTTGGAGGACGAGTAGGACAAGACGATGCCTAGAAGATGAAGGACGGAGCAGGAAGAAGGAGGTCAAGGCAGGAGGAACAGGAGTGGGGCAGCACATCGTCGTCGTCGTGGGATCCGCTTCCGAAATAAGGGTGAAATTTTGACTTTATCTCTCGAGGAGATCCCAGGTGTGGGACAAGCTTCTCTTGAGCTTTGGAGAGGGAGAGAAGAGAAGGAAGGGATGAGAATTTCGTATGGAGGGGGTATCCTTTTATAGTTGCAAGGAGTAAGGGCAATTTGGACATTACAATTTCAAAATATTAAATGAGAGGCCTTTAGTGACGGAATTAAGCGTCACTAAAGCCCAGGTCGTGGGCGACGTAGGCCGTGCCTACCGTCTAATCCTCTCCCGCACCGCCCACGTTCATCAATCTTCGGCCATCTGATCGTAAGATCATACGGCTTAAGATTTGCTAACCGCAGCGCCTCAACATGCGCCTAGCGCATCCAATCGCGCGTCCACGCATCACTGCCTCTAAGCGTGCCACGTCTTCGCCCTCGCTGCCACTCATCCAAGATCCGACGACCCAATTTGAGCCATCCCATGTGTCTGCACTCAATTGAGGCTCACGGGGGTTCGAACCCGCGCCTCTTGTTCGCGATAACACCTTCGACCACTACACTACAGCGATGAAGTAGTCACGCAGACACTTTAAGGCGTGGTTGTCCATGGCTGTTGGATGGCGATCCAATGGCCAAGATCCATCGCGTGGTGAGGAGAGAGAGAGGATGTGGTGGTCTCCAAGATTGGCTGGGCCGATTTGGGCGGTCGAGATGGCACCACGTGGTGCCATCTTGGCAGTCCATCTTCTAGATGATGTAGATGGTGCCACGGGTATCAAATTGAGTTGATTTTCACGCCGTTAGGCTGCGATCGTCAATCTGAATCCATCCGTGCGGTTGGATTTGTCATTTAAAGTGTGGATTCACATCATCTTGGCCCTTGATCTTCTAGGGTTCCTCAGTCTCTGTCTGATGCTACGGATATCCGATTAGGGTGATCTTGGAGTCGTTAAACTCCAATCATCGTCCTGATCAAATCCGTATGGTTGGATCTTCGATCCAAGGCCCCGATAGAAATTTGCCCTGTCCCTAAACATAAAAGGAGGCAATTAACCTACATTTTATTCAGACTAATCTAAATGCAAGATGATGCATGCTATGCAATATCTATAGTATGTAATGCAATTCTATGCTTAAAAACATGCATAAATAGACATTTTATGTAATATAAACATGCTTGCATCAGTTCTCTATCTTATATACTTCAAGAAAATAAATATTAGTTGTAACATAAAGATTTCCTGACAAACATTTGGTGGCATCAAAAAAATGCTTCAGAAATCTCGTTAACACATGAGCATGCTTCAAATCTTCTTCGATAGGTGGACCTCAATCGAGTTCAAAACCAAATTGAGGATCTTCTTCCATTATTTCAAATGCTTTCTCAAATTTTAGAGCTATTTCCAACATCAAATAAGTAGAACTCCATCTGGTTGGAACATCAAGACATAATGTTGTCTTAAAAGAAATTCTCTCTTGTCCAACATAATTCTTGAATTGCAATCCTCAAGCAAATGAACACCTTACATACTTGATAGCATCACGAATTCAAGAAAATGATGCTTGCATCTCTCCAACACCATCTTTTACTATTAGATTCAAGATGTAAGAACAATACCTTATGTGAATGTATTTTCCATTTAGAATATTGTCATTCCTCTTGCCAAATTTGGGTTTCAAATAATTGACGGCCACATCATTTGCACTAGCATTATCCAAAGTGATTTCTCCCACCCTCTCAATTCCCCATTCAATAAAAGATCCTTCAATCTTTTTTCCAATTTCTTTTCCCTTATGGCTTGACATGGTGCAAAAATTGATGATTTTATTTGTAACTTCCATTCATTAACAATGAAATGTGCAGTCAAACATAAATATGAAATATTTTGAATGGAAGTCCATAGATCACTTGTGAAGCAAATCCAACCTTCCATTTCTTTAAAAGTGTTCTTCAATTTCATCTTCTCATGTGCATAAATCTTCATAATATCTCTAGCCATAGTGTTTCTAGAAATTATCTTAAACTTAGGCTGAGCCACCAACATAAAATATTTTAAGCCCTCATTATCTCCAAAATTAAATGGCAATTCTTCAACAATGATTATCATTCATCACGAAATGCGTAAAAAGATTTTTATATCATTGCAGTTGTGAATCATGCTGAAACAAAAAAAATTATAAATTTTTCGGTAAGTACCGAGTCGTTTGCAAGAAGGCAAAAGAAGATTCTTAAAATCTTGCGTACTAACTAATCTAATCTAACGAAAGCACATAAAGAGAGACAAGATATCCATTGAATTAAACTCTTTATTGCTACTTGCAGAAAGTTTTACACATAAACTATAAATCAAAGCAAATAAACTAAAGAAAGAGAAGAGAGAGAGAGAGATGAAGAACGGAGCCACTTGAGGGATGTTTGTAGGAAACTCGACAGAACCTCAGGTCCAAGGCACCAGGAAGAAGACCGGAGAGAGAGGTTGTAGAGAGAGAAGGGGGCGTGCCCTATGGTGGTCTATTCTTTTCTATCTCTAAGTATCTAAGTTATGTTCCAAAGGGTAAAGACTAGGTCCTTTTATAAAAAAGTTGGTGGCTTCCTATTGATTGATCTAGAGTGCTTAGGATCACTAATTTGGATGGTTTAGATTTAATCAAAAGTGATGCCTAGGATTGGTTGAATAGGGACCTTAAGATATAAGTTGTAGGGCTAGGATTGGATGAGGGTTTTCTAAAAGTAGGCAACTTAGGTGGGTGGCTACCAAGGGATAAAATTTTGCCAAGAGATAAGATCTTATCTCTTGGACAACCACTAAGGGATAAAATCTTCTTAAGTTGCCACCAACTTAAGAGGATTAGGCTAGGATTTTCATGGGTCTTATGCAGATAGGGTTAGGGATAGACATAGTGATGGGAACACCATCACGAGCCATAACTAGGTCATTTTGATCTAATTAAGTCAGTAAATGCCCCTACATAACTACCAGAGAGCCATAATTCACTGTAAATCCATTCTGAGGGAGAGACAAGAAACCAGGGTTAAAACTGTAATTCTATCATCATAACTTGAATACAGTACAACCATGGGTTTTCTCAGGGTTTAATTAAGAGTCAAATGGTCTTAAAAGGATAACAAGTGGGTTAGAACAGACAAAAAAGGGTTTTCACGTGTTTTGAGAATTAAATGATTTTTGAAATCCTAAAAATAGACCCACTTAATTAAGTGAGGTTTTGGTCAGGATAAAATTCACCTAAACCCTTTAAAAATCATAGAATAATATTCTCTAGGATTTTGTACCTTCAAATTGACCATCAAAACCCGTTTTGGCCCAAAATAAACTCTTAGACAGACATTTACCTTAATTTGGATTTTTACATAAATTACACAATCAAATGAGGTAAAAACCAAAATCCAACTTCACCATTGATTCCTTAGGTCCAAATTAGATTTGTATCAAAATTTGGGTCCAATCTGATATTATTTTGACCTAGTTTGCAATTTGGTCCAAGTCTGACTTTAGTTATCTCCAATAGCCCCTCAGCTTTTGAAATTCTTACAAAAAGCCCCCCAACTTCTTCATCTTCTTCACAAAAAGGTACCCACGGCAGAGAAATCCTATTCCTAAAGCTCCGATGACAATCAATCAAGGATTTCTCCTTGATTGACTGATAAAACTTCTGCAAATTTGAACCGAAGATCCCTCTTGAAATTCTCTTTCAATCAGACCGATTCTTAGCCTTCAAGTCTTTCCCAATCTCTCAAGCGAACACATGAGAGATTTGGGTATCAAAAAGTTTCCAACTTTGGCAACCTTCTAAGTTTGGGAAGCTTGCTTCCTAAGCTCTAAGCACCCTTTAACGGCCTATATAAGACTCCTTAGGGTAGACCGATCAGGGTAAGCTCGATTTAGACTGGATCTCCCCTACATTCCTCTCTCGTAACCTGGTCGAAAGGCTCCTCGAGCTCTGGCGATCCCCTCCAACCTCCTCGTCGTCCGTCCGCAATACCAGCGGTGGATTCATTTTCCTTGCGTTCCTCCACGCCACGCCATACCAGCAGCCATCTCTCCCTGCATCTTCCTCACTGTTTCTTTCTCACCGAAGTCACCTTCATCTCTGACGTTAGCCATACCACAACCAACGTCGCTTCTGCCTCTCTTCACTCGCCAATCACCTAGATAAGTTCCATAGTTCCTCTACTCCCTTTACACACCAACCACAGTTCATTTCGACCACCGCATTACACTAACCACCCTCTCCGTCCTCTGCTCCAGCCACTCCTCCGGCGAAGTGTTTCCACCGCTACGCACCTCCATCCACCTTGCCAACAAGCCCAAAACCTCTACCTCACCTTCCCGCACAAAACCCCTCTCCTATTTCACCCTCTCGCTCACCCACACTCGCCCCCGAACAACCCACCTTTCCGTTGTCATTCCCGATCTCACCTGACCACTACACTTACTCCTATGCTACAAAACCACCACCAGCGTGTTCCTCATCCACCAAAGATCCGCTAAAGCATTTTAACTAGGGCTTTTAGCCCATTTTCGTGCTTTTAGGTACACAGGTCTCCGCTGCCATTACCGAAGCTTCGAGCGAAGCTTGGAGCTTGCTTCAGCACCTTTAGCTCCAGGCATTGTCCCCAGTTCGCGCGGAATCACTCCAGGAGTCTGAGTGAACTAGCAATTGGAGCCTTCATCTGCCATCTTGTGTGAATTGGATGAAGACACCGTAGCAGCTGCGCACGCAGAGGGAGGCGATGGGATAATACCACATCGGGCACTAACAAAGGCATAGGATGCATATATTGAATTTGTGTCTGGGGCTTATCGCCTCGGACATGAGGGGTTAGGTCCCTCACACCCATCACGTGCCTCGTCCGCAACCTATCCTCCACGAACCTGGTACACCCGACCCGCATAAGCCTTTACTCGTCACTCACCACCCACTACTGGTGATTCTGGACCTGGGTGCACGCTTGATCTGAATACCTGAATACCCTGTACTGTAGAAGGCTCTGGGAGAGCATGACCTAGAGAGAGAGCATGCGGGGGCAAGGGGGGCTTTGCTCTGAGAAGGTTTGGGCAGACACTTACCCAAATTTGAGGAACCGTCCCCCTCTGCGTGAAGAAGAAGAGTTAAAGAAGGAGAGCTACACAGAGAAGAAAGGAAAAAAGGCAAAAGAAGAAGGAAGGCATAGAAAGAAAGAATGAAGAAGAGAAAGAGAGCAGCAGAGAAAAGAGACCCTTGAGTCTCTAGGAAGCACTATAGCAACCGACTGTTTAAGCCATCTAATGCAAGCCTAGATCATCTGATTGCATATACTTGAGGCTTTATTGGTACTATTGATTTAGTTGCTATTTGTGAGGAGTAATTGGTGATTCAAATCACCATTTTACTCCATTCTTTTTGCACATTGATACCTGACATTATTATTGTTGCAATCTCTTATATTTTTTATTCAAATTGTGATCTTGAGTTTGAAATTGCCATATTGCTCCCCGTGTTCGACCTCGGAATTTCATTCGAATTTATTTGTTTGAGCACTATTTCAGCTATATTACAACGAAGCTATTTTAAAACACCGATTTATCACCCGAACATTTTGGTGTTGTCGTTGGGGAGCAACGTGCAATTCAGATCTCTTCATTGCAATATCAGGTTAGATTCTAACTTGCTACATCTCTTTTGATTGTGATCTGTTTCAGGGGGATTCACTATAGGAAGATCAGCCGCGCATCAACCACTCCAGGGGCAGTTAAACTCCATCTACCTTCTTCTAAGCCCCTGAATATGAAAAAGCTAAAAAAGAAAAAATCAATTAGGGCTACTTGCATTTTATTCTTAGACAAATCATCAAGTGCCTGATTTGATACATTCTATTTAGACAACATCCAAATCCTGATCTGTGCACCCATTTGAAGCTAAAGTATCTAGGGCTATCACATTCTTGTTTAAGCCCTGGGTACCACATTTTTGACAAATTAAATTGGACCAAGTCAGAGCTAATTAAGGATTCCAGTTTAGGGTTTTAGAGACACACTTGCTTAATCAAGAATTGATCTTTCCAAACAATGTGTGCCTAAACCTTGATTGAATTGATCTATTCAAACAAAACCCTAAAATCAAGCTCTTAAATTCATTTGAACACTAAAAAAAGGGGACCTAAATTTCTCAAAATGGCAATACAGGTGAAGTTAACCCACCTTATTGGGTTAACCAATCTTCAAATTAGGTCACTTTTCACAAAAACATCTTAATAGTTCAAGTGAAATCATAAGCACCCTTGCTCTTAATTAAAACTGGTAGACTTAAGTGGTCAAGTCCCCATTATGGTCTACCTGGAACATCAGTGACAAGAGAGGTTGGGTGGGGAAACCCTGTAACTCGTGGGGATGCTCTACCGTGTAGGGGCCTTTGCGGGACTCTCCCTCTTTGGCTGCCCAGGTAATTCTCAGGTGGACGGCTTTCTGACTAAGGGGTATCATCCGCTCCGGACCTCTATAGTCATCCAAAATTTTTGGGTGTCTTGATTGGGTCCATCACATTCTTTCTCTCATCTAATCCATCGGTGCATGTTTGGGAGGAGGTCCTTAAGACCATCCTTGATGCCTCCATTAGATATCCACTCTCGTCGATGTCGAGCCTCAACTTCCATGTTTGTGCAACAACCTGATCACGTTGACAAATCCTCTAATTCAGAACCCACTTCCCCTTCATCAGCTATGGATCGCCAAGAAGAACAACCTAATCTTGAGAAACAATTCCATGACTTCCAAAATTGAATCAATGCCGTCATCAACCCATCGCCGCATCCTCAAATGCGAGATCACTATAATCCTACAGTGGTGGAGATCGAACCCTGAATCAACATTCCTGTGGGAGGACCCGAGATAGATCTCAAGCCTAGCATGCTTCAGATGACTCCAAAATTTCATGACTTGAACTCCGATGATCCTTTCCAGCACATCAAAAACTTTAAACATCTGGCCTACACCTTTGGGGCAGATGTACAGAATCGGGATGGATTACTCTTAAAGCTCTTCTCATTCTCCTTGGTTGACAAAGCCGCTCACTGGTTTCAGACTCAACCACACACTTTCAACACATGGGGAGAACTTCAAACTACCTTCCTACAAAAATTCTACCCCATCGGTCATCCCAACACAATGCGGCACCAAATCACACATTTCTCCCAAGGAGTGGGAGAATCTCTACACGAAGCATGGGATCGCTTTCTAGATCTCATGCGTAAGTGCCCCCATCACGGAGTTCCGAAGTGGGAACAAGTCCAATCCTTTTACCACGGACTCCGTGAGGATATCAAGCTCTTTGTCAATGCAACCTGTGGTGGTAGCATCATGGGTCAGCATGAAGACATGATCTGGGAAATTCTCGAAAACATGTGCGAGAACTCCCTAAACAATGAGTCATTAGGTGCGTACGACCGGACGTCCACCCATGCATTAACAAATAATCAGGGGGTACACAAATCCCAAGGCCTTTTCTCACCCGTTGATCTGGAGTTGGTAGCTAGTCAATTGGACAAGTTCTCCATTATCGAGAAGAAGGTGGACGACATCACTCGTCATCTATACAAATCCACCTCTGCACCTCAAGGCACATATGCGCACCTGCCCACGAGAAGGGAGGCTGCACACAACATCTACCACTCCCCGGGGATGGATGTATATCCACCTCCATCTGATTATGGCTTTGGAGGCAACTCCGAGTCAAGCCACCTTAGTTGGGAGGACTCTTAACCCCCGTACCCTGATTATCTCGGAGCTCCACAGACCTGCGAGGATCTTCACACCATCTAGAATAATCCTTTCTCCAACACTTACAACTCTAGATGGCGTAATCATCCTAACTTTTCGTGGTCAGGTAATAACCCGAATCTAAGATCTCAATTCCAACCCTGACCATAGGCTCCGCGACCTTATCAGCCCACCCAACAAAGGCCCACTCAAAACTTCCAATATGGACCACCTAAAGAAGATCATACATCTCTAATTCTCCAGACCTTGGTTGACATGCAAAACCAACACAAAGAAGAGATCTTTGAGCTACAAAATCAATTGGCCCAGCTAGCAAGTGCTCGCTAGCCTGGTGCACTTCCTTCTCAGCCTCTTCCTAATCCAAATAACGTACTGAACCAGAGGCACGTTATGAACCCAAATCAGGGCCAAGCTCACCTTGTTTATCAGGCCCCTTCTACCCCATCACCTGATGGGATGGATGCTTCAACTTCTGACTTGGGATTTCAGCAGCAAACACCTATTTTGCCCAATCCAAACCAAAACCAGGTGGGATTGAATTCTGTTACTACTCGTACTAGCAAAGCAACACAGGACCCACCTTATCCAAGCCACTCCCAGCCTGGTAATACAAACCCTAACCCTAGGATAGTCATCCAGGACACACCCATCCTAGATCAAGAGCTTGAGCCAATTCTAGAGGAACCATCTAAGGTTTCATTTCCCGAGGCCTTGACTAAGGGAAAAAGGACAGCCAAACCCGTGGCACCTGAAGAGGACCTGGTTAATCTCTTTAAGTAGGTCCATATAAACATTCCCTTAATGGATGTGATATGCCACGTATCGGCTTATGCACGATTTCTGAAAGATGTGTGTACACCTAAGCGTAAGCCACGAACCAAAGGGGGAATCCAATCATACTGTCAGAGCAAGCCAGCTTCGTCATTTTAAGCAAACTCCTGCATAAGGCAAAAGACCCAAGCACCCCTCTAATCTCCTATGCAATCGGTGATATACAATTTGACAGAGCTTTATTGGACTTAGGAGCCTCCATAAATTTGATACCTACATCCCTACTAGACTACTTCAAGGAATCTGAGCTTAAACCAACTAAAATGACTTTACAGCTAGCTGACCGATCAATTAAGTCTCCAAAAGGAATTCTCGAGATGTCATAGTTAGGGTACATGATTTCTATTTTCCAGTGGATTTTAATGCCATAGATATGGATGCTCCCGAGAATGTAAAGAATACACCGATCATACTAAGGAGACCCTTTCTGGCCACTGCTAGGGCCAATATCAATTGTGAGAAGGGCCAAATTGAATTAAAATTTGGGGGCAAGACACTAAAGATCGACATCTTTAAGGCCCAACAAGGAATTAATTGCGGAGTTATAGAAAAGATTTGCGATATCGAGACTGTGGTTGATGACTTGTGTATCAAGGAAAAATCGACTATTTCTGATCAACCACAAGCGAATCAAAACCCGCAACTAGAGGAGTCTGAACCCAACCTAGACACACTTATAGCTCCTTCCTTGGCCCCTAACATCCACTCTAAACCACCTGCTGCTGCTGACAACTCGGTTATGGAATTAAAGCCTCTTCTCGATCATCTCAAATACGTCTTTTTGGGTTCCAATCAGACGTTTCCTGTTATTATCAACTCCTAACTCACACCTGATCAAGAAACACGCTTGATTTCTATTATCCAACAGCATTGGAGAGCCATTGGATGGACTCTCGATGATCTGACTGGTATCAGCCCTTCATACTGCACACATCACATATACACTAATGAGGGCTCACGACCATCCCGTGAAATGCAGAGATGCCTAAACCCAAATCTACAGGATGTCATGAAAAAGGAGATCATCAAGTGGTTACATGCAGGGATCATCTACCCGATCTCCAAAAGTAGGTGGGTGAGTCCAATCCAAGTTGTGCCTAAGAAGGCAAGGCTCACCGTCATCACGACTGAAATCGGAGAAACCATACCAACCCATATAGCAAACTCGTGGAGAGTCTGAATTGATTACAGAAGACTCAATTCCTCCATGAAGAAGGATCATTTCCCACTACAGTTCATTGATCAGATTCCTGAGAAACTAGTCGGAAATTGATTCTTCTGCTTTTTGGACAAGTACTTCGGGTACAATCAGGTCGCAATCCATCCCGAGGACTAAGAGAAGACCACCTTCACCTACCCCTTCGGAACATACGCATTCCGAAGGATGCCGTTCGATCTCTGCAATGCACCCGTTACTTTTCAATGGTGCATGATTGCCATATTCTCAGATATGGTAGGTGAATACCTTGAAGTCTTCATGGATGACTTCTCGGTATTTGGTGAATCATTTGATGATTACCTTCTGCACTTGGTCCAAATCCTCAGGCGGTGCATCAATGTGAACTTGGTTCTTTCCTGGGAAAAGAGTCACTTCATGGTACCTGAGGGAATTGTCCTAGGACATCTCATTTCTAAAAAAGGCATCCAGGTTGATCGAGACAAGGTGAATCTAATTTCCAAACTCCCTATGCCTAGCTCGATCAAAGACATCCGATCCTTTATGGGACACGTCGATTTTTACCGTTGATTCATTCCTGATTTTTTGAGAATCGCACACCCCCTCACTAATCTTCTATCTAAGGATGTCCCTTTTGAAATCTCCAAGGAGTGCACTCAGGCGTTTGAAATCCTATGTGATCGAGTTACCTAAGAACCTATCCTACAGTCTCCTGATTGGTCTCAACCCTTTGAGATCATATGTGATGCATTTGATTATGCTGTAGGAGCGGTACTTGGCCAAAAAATATACGAGAAACCCGTGGTCATCTACTACACTAGCAAGACACTCAACGAGGCTCAGCGTAACTATACAGTTACTGAGAAAGAGCTGCTAGTCATAGTATTTGCCCTAGAAAAATTCAGATCATATCTTTTGGGTTCCCATGTTATCATATACTTAGATCACACTGCAATGAGGCACCTCCTTGCGAAGAAGAACGAGAAACCTCGACTAATCCATTGGATCTTGCTGTTGTAAGAATTTGATCTCGAGATTCATGATAAAGAGGGAAAGCAAAACGTGGTAGCTGACCACTTATCCTGCCTTCCTTCTGACAGTATTGACCCTTCCAGACCCATCACAAAACAGTTTCCCGATGAGCACCTCGTGACTATTAGTACGGAACTTCCTTGGTTTGCTGATCTAGTAACTACTTGGCATCACATCAGATCCCGTCCGATTGGCCGAAGGCCAAGAAAGACAAATTGCTTTCCGATGCCAAGTACATGTGGGAAGACCCGTACCTCTTCCACATTGGTGCTGACCAGATCATCAGATGGTGGGTCCCGGAAGCGGAAATTCAGGACATTTTGTCCTTCTGCCATGACCAGGCCTACGGTGGACACTTTTCCAAACATAAAACCGCAGCAAAAGTCCTCTAGTGCAGCTTTTATTGGCCCATGATTTTCAAAGACGCATACGATCACCGTAAGGCATGCACTCGTTGCTAGACCTTCAGCAACATGAGCCACCGCAATATGATGCCGTTACAACCGATTCTCATATGTGAAATCTTTGACATCTAGGGGATTGATTTCATGGGACCCTTCCCTATTTCAGATGGCTTCGAATACATTCTTCTCGCTGTTGACTATGTGTACAAATGGATAGAAGCCATTCCGGCCCGAACCAGCGATATAAGGTGGTAATCAAATTCATTCATTAGAACATCTTTTCTCGGTTTAGGATTCCACGTGCCATTATCTTTGATGGAGGGAGCCATTTCACAAATGCTCAGTTCAGATCACTGATGACCAAATACAGGGTGTCGCACCAAATCTCTACTCCTTATCACCCCCAAACCAACAGTCTAGCTGAGCTATCGAATCAGGAGATCAAGAAAATCCTTCAGGTCATTGTCCGACCTGATAGGAAGGATTGGTCGTCCCGATTTCCAAAAGCCTTGTGGGCCTATAGAACCACCCACAAAACCCAATTAGGCATGTCTCCTTTCAGATTGGTGTACGGAAAGGCATGTCACCTCCCCGTCGAATTGGAGCACAAAGCCTATTGGGCTATACAGAACTGTAATCTAGATCTTTCTAAGGCAGAAACCCACAGAAAGCTTCAAATGAGCGAGATCGATGAATTACGCAATGATGTGTATGAGAACTTGCAAATTTACAAAGAGCGAGTTAAGACCTTTCACGACAAGCACATATCTAGAAATATCTTTCAACCTGGTCAGAAAGTCCTACTCTTTGATGCCAAACTCAAATTGTTCCAAGGAAAACTCAGATCAAAATGGATTGGACCATATCTTATTAGACGAATCTTTAGAAATGGAGCCGTAGAAATCAACCAACCCAACCTTGATCCAGAACCCTTTGTCATGAACGGTCAGCTACTTAAGCTGTTCATTGAACTCACTGATATGAACATGGTGTTGGTGCCAGAGCACCACGATCATTTGTTTTGATGATAACAAAACACGTGTTATTTAACATTTGCACTTAGAGTCTTAAATTTCATGGCAATTGCAAATGGAGACGTGATTAGACGGAATTCGAGCTTGCATCCAGGACAGATTGGAGGAGCTTGATGGAGAACAGAGGGGATTCACGAGGAGTGATAGATTGAAGATGGAAGGACAAGAAGAATAGGATAGAATTCCATTTTATTCCTTTCATGTACTTTTGTCGTTATTTTCTTGCTCTTTATTTCCTTAGAACATTATGTTAAAGAGCCTCAAAGTACACTAACAGTAATCCTAAGAACACCCGCACAACCCTAGGATACTTAGGTTTTCTGTAGAAAACTTAGAAAACCAATATAGGGTTCAAACAGAATTTCCAGACGTCTAATTCCCAAATCAGACGTCTGATAATGTGTTTTAGGACGTCTGACTGTTTATTTAGACGTCTGATAACATTTAGGCCGGACATAGTTAGTTCTGTCTGATGAAATCAGACGTCTAGACCTTAGACCAGATGTCTTAGGAGACGTCTGATGACTTTGCCAGACGTCCAATTGGTGGACCGTTGGCTGTCTTAGCATACACTCAAGGATATGACCGTTAGAGCCTTATCAGACGTCCTTAAGCCTTTCCAGACGTCTGATAATTGACCATTTTTCCTCGACTGACCCGAAAATCTCTTCTCAGAGATTTTCTAGCCGTTGCAAATCCATTCCCATGAAAAAGTAGGTTTCCAAATGTCCAGACATAGTGCCAGACGTCCTGTATGTCGTCTGATGGACTTGCACTAGAACCTTGTTTAGATCTGATTCAAGTCAGGAAGAGACCCGCCCAAAATCAAACATCTGACCTTATTTTCAGACGTCTTACAGTGGTCTTCTAGACGTCTGATTCCAGAATTAGACGTCTGATTACCCAGTCAATGCAATCATTGTCCCTGATTTCGGCCTGATTCTCTTGGGCTTTGCATCCAACGGCTATGGAAGCTTTCCTAAGCCTTCCAAAGCCTTCCTAACGCCTCTATAAATAGAGGGGAGCCTTTGCACACCAACATACACCCAAGCAACATACTTTCCACTCTTTTGTGTCCAAAAAGAAGCCCTTGTTCTCCAAGCTCAAGTTCTTCATCTAGAGAGCATCAAGCTTTTGCGCACCTGCTCTCCCACCGTAGTTCACGAGAGCGACGTTGCACCGTCGCGTGGCTCACGCACCCGCGTCATCGATCCGACGCACTCCTTGCAAAGGGGAGTTTCCTAATTCCTATAGAAGCTAGGTTTAAAATTACTTTGTTGGCTCTATAGGATTATTTGTTATTTTATCTTTGTTATTTTGGTTGGGTATTCACTTTGCGAATTCCTGTCTCCTTCGAGGGACAAAATCCTTCTCGTGAAGAGAAGGGGTTGAGGAATGCTACCCTCGCACTTGTAGCGTGGTTGTAATTGAGGTTGAATCACCCTCGTTTAAAGTGATTCATTTAGTGGATTTGATCAACTTGGTTGATCGGAAAATCCTAACTCGAGAGGGTTAGGTGGTGGTTTTCACTCGGTTTGGGTTTCCACCTAAAAATAATTGTGTACCTTGTGCGATTGAATTTTGTGAGATTGTTTATTATTCTATTCCACATTTTATTACGTCACCCCCTCCTGGTAGGGAAGAATCTACAATTGGTATTAGAGCAGGTTCTTCCTGTTTCGGTGTAACAACCAGGCAAGAAGATCATGGAGGGGAGCAGTTCCGCATGTAGGATTTCCGAGGGACAATCTACGACTCATTCGCCATTCTTCGACGAGAGCAACTACCCTTATTGGAAGCTGCGGATGAAGGCATGGCTTCAAGCCACCGACTTCACAATTTGGGCTAGGTGCGAGACACCCTTCGACATCCCAGAAAAATCTGCCGCAGGATACTCGCAGCAGCAGATCCGAGAACTCTCGCTCAACGCGAAAACAATGAACGCGTTGTACTACGCACTCAGCCAAGAGGAGTTCAACAGAATCTCGCAATGCGCCACCGCATACGAGATCTGGCACACACTTGAGGTAGCTCACGAAGGGACCTCTAAGGTAAAAACTTCTAAAATTAATTTACTTTCACAAGAATTTGAATCTTTTTCCATGAAATCTAACGAATCCTTAAGTGAGATGAACACTAGGTTCACTCTCATTGTAAATAACTTGAAAGCATTAGGGAAGACTTTCATCAAGGGGGAGCTTCAAAGGAAGCTTCTTCGTTCCCTCGGACGGGAGTGGGAACAGAAAGTCACCGCCATCGAGGAGGCAAACGAAGTGGAGGAGCTCAACATGGAAGATCTCCTTGGCAATCTAATGGCCTATGAGACAAAGTTGAAGCAGAAGAAAGGATACACCGGAGCCTAAATCGAAGAAGACTCTCGCCTTCAAAGCCACGTCGGATAGCGAGGTAAGTTCCGACGACGAAGACTTTAGAATTTTACTTTAAAAATTTTCCAAGTTTTGTAGGGAATCAAAGAAAGAGAAAAAGGAGAAGAAGGAAAGCCCGAGACATTGCTATCGCTGCAACGAAAAAGGGCACCTACGACCAGAGTGCCCTCTTCTCAAAAAGGAGAAGAAGGAAAAGGAGAAGAAGTCTAAGAAAAAGGTGTTCCAAGCCACTTGGGACGATTGGAGCTCAGAGGAGGAAGAAGAAGAAAAAGAAGAAGAAACCACTTACTTTTGTTTCATGGCCAAAGGAAGCGACAGCGAAAGCGAAAGCGACTCAGACAACGAGGTAAATTCTGATTTACAAGATGCTTTTAATGAGTTGTATGAGCTTAGTAAATCACTAAAAATAGAAAACAAAAGCATGAAAAAGAATCTTAGTTTTCTTAAATCTAAAAATGATAGGTTAGAAATAAAACTTAAGGATCTAGAAGCTAGTCCTAAAAATGATAACCTATTACTAGAAAATCATAACCTCATCAATGAAAATAATAAATTGATTGAGGAAAATGTTAGTCTAAAAATAGAAATTTCTGATTTAAAGACTAAGATGAATATTATAGAAAAAGAAATTGCATGTCTTAGGGAAAACTCCAACAAATTAATCAACAAAGTAGATAATTTTTATAACCCTAAGGTTGAGAAAGGATCTCCGTCAAGGAGACCCGCTAACAGATCCGGATCCAAGCCCACTTGGATACCAAAAAAAGAATTGGAATCTTGTTTTGTAGGTTTCAGAGATAACTACAACACAAAGGACTGGACCTACAAACTCAAGGCTGGTCAACTCGAGTTGGGAGAACCAAGGAGTAGGCCAAGGAGGAGAACAAGAAGACCGACGAGATGACGAATAAACGACGGACCCGCCGCACGTCGACCGCCAAACTGGAGACCGGTGCCAATGCCTGGGCCTCCAAGCTACGGATGGGAGCCCCATCCGATGTGGCATCCACCACCACCATTCGGGCCATTTTATTGGCCATGGTATGTGAGGTAAAAACCATTTACCCTATCTTTTTATCATAAGCATTTAGATAGGGGGAGCAAAAAATTATAAGCTAATTGTCAATTTTTAAGGGGGAGATATAAGGTAGCTAAAGTTCCTTTAGAAAGGGGGAGAAAAATAATAGATATCTTGTTGTTATAAAAAAGGGGGAGGACATTACCTTTGTTAAAAGAAATTTATAGAAGAGCATATTTTAAGGGGGAGTTATAGAAAATTTAAAATCAATCAAACCTTTTTGATAATGTCAAAATAGGGGAGGATTTTTTGCATTATTATTTATGGTTTTGTCATCATCAAAAAGGGGGAGATTGTTGGTGCTAGAGCACCATGATCATTTGTTTTGATGATAACAAAACACGTGTTATTTAACATTTGCACTTAGAGTCTTAAATTTCAGGGCAATTGCAAATGGAGACGTGATTAGACGGAATTCGAGCTTGCATCCAGGACAGATTGGAGGAGCTTGATGGAGAACAGAGGGGATTCACGAGGAGTGATAGATTGAAGATGGAAGGACAAGAAGAATAGGATAGAATTCCATTTTATTCCTTTCATGTACTTTTGTCGTTATTTTCTTGCTCTTTATTTCCTTAGAACATTATGTTAAAGAGCCTCAAAGTACACTAACAGTAATCCTAAGAACACCCGCACAACCCTAGGATACTTAGGTTTTCTGTAGAAAACTTAGAAAACCAATATAGGGTTCAAACAGAATTTCCAGACGTCTAATTCCCAAATCAGACATCTGATAATGTGTTTTAGGACGTCTGACTATTGATTTAGACGTCTGATAACATTTAGGCCGGACATAGTTAGTTTTGTCTGATGAAATCAAACGTCCAGACCTTAGACCAGACATCTTATGAGACGTCTGATGACTTTTCCAGACGTCCAATTGGTGGACCGTTGGCTGTCTTAGCATACACTCAAGGATATGACCGTTAGAGCCTTATCAGACGTCCTTAAGCCTTTCCAGACGTCTGATAATTGGCCGTTTTGCCTCGACTGACCCGAAAATCTCTTCTCAGAGATTTTCTAGCCGTTGCAAATCCATTCCCATGAAAAAGTAGGTTTCCAGACGTCCAGACATAGTGCCAAACGTCCGGTATGTCGTCTGATGGACTTACACTAGAACCCTGTTTAGATCTGATTCAAGTCAGGAAGAGACCCACCCAAAATTAGACGTCTGACCTTATTTTCAGACGTCTTACAGTGGTCTTCTAGACGTCTGATTCCAGAATTAGACGTCTGATTACCCTGTCAATGCAATCATTGTCCCTGATTTCGGCCAGATTCTCTTGGGCTTTGCACCTAACGGCTATGGAAGCTTTCCTAAGCCTTCCAAAGCCTTCCTAACGCCTCTATAAATAGAGGGGAGCCTTTGCACACCAACATACACCCAAGCAACATACTTTCCACTCTTTTGTGTCCAAAAAGAAGCCCTTGCTCTCCAAGCTCAAGTTCTTCATCTAGAGAGCATCAAGCTTCTGCGCGCCCGCTCTCCCACCGTAGTTCACGAGAGCGACGTTGCGCCGTCGCATGGCTCACGCACCCGCGTCATCGATCCGACGCACTCCTTGCAAAGGGGAGTTTCCTAATTCCTATAGAAGCTAGGTTTAAAATTACTTTGTTGGCTCTATAGGATTATTTGTTATTTTATCTTTGTTATTTTGGTTAGGTATTCGCTTTGCGAATTCCCGTCTCCTTCGAGGGACAAAATCCTTCTCGTGAAGAGAAGGGGTTGAGGAATGCTACCCTCGCACTTGTAGCGTGGTTGTGATTGAGGTTGAATCACCTTCGTTTAAAGTGATTCGTTTAGTGGATTTGATCAACTTGGTTGATCGGAAAATCCTAACTCTAGAGGGTTAGGTGGTGGTTTTCACCCGGTTTGGGTTTCCACCTAAAAATAATTGTGTACCTTGTGCGATTGAATTTTGTGAGATTGTTTATTATTCTATTCCACATTTTATTACATCACCCCCTCCTGGTAGGGAAGAATCTACACCTGGTTGAGGTATCTTTTGATCTCCATTCTCCTTAAGCCTATTGCACCCGACTGATGGCGTTAAACTCAGCGTTTAACGGGAGGCAACCCAGCATGTTTTTGAAAAACCTGAAACCGTTCTTGACACATCTTATGCTGAAATCATGTTGCACTTTAGGGTTCATCCATTAGAATGGCCAACTCCACCTCTAGTACCCATACCTGATCTTGAAATCATCCGCAACAGTCATCCCAACCCATCCACCCATCCAAAACCTATTCTAATGAATGATCTAAGCTGAACTCGAACCCACCTAATTTACAATGAGGACATTGCAAATTATAGGCATGGGGGGCATTAAAGTGCAAAACGCTATGAAAATCACTTCACAAGAAAGGGATTCATCAAAAAAATCACATATTCCAAAAACCAAAAAAATAAAAAAAATTGAAAAAGAACAAAAATAGGAAAGGGGAGGAAATTTTGAGTGAATTGATTGCATATCATTTTTTAGGAGAAAAAGGAAGAAATAAAAATGTCAAAAAAGGATCACAATTTAAAAAGAAAAAGAGATAGTCATTAGTAAAAGATTAAGGAATTGACTCAATTCTAGACCAAATCAAAAGGAAAGAAAATGAAAGATAAAAAGTGCTAAGAGACAAAAGAGATTAGTATGAATGCTGGTCTTAGGCCTCTTGGGCTGTAATTCTAGGCTTAAAAATTCAAGTATCCGCTAAGATCTAGATAGTCCCCAAGAGGTTGGGGAAAATGCGAAGCTTAAGTATTAGGTCTAAGGCTTATGGATTATTCAGCCTCATTAACTGACCTCTGGTTTGCGGGACTCAGTAACCTAAGCACCCCAATCCACACACAGTTTGGTTTAGTGCGCTTAAGTATCAAAATCACGCAAATGAGTTAAATCTATTCTGAAAAATTTACCAAGATTAGGAGCGGCTGATCAACACAAATTAATTTGGATGAGTTCCCAGTGCGGAGAGGCAGGAAATTCCCCTCGAAGATGCGTAATAATATATCGTCTCCTCGGTTCTTGCCTCCTAGGATATCTAAATATCCTACCAGGGGCATGTAAGCACCGTGTGCTGGTTCAGATGCCATGGACGGCATTATCACAAAATGTCGATTGCCAGGGTCTGAATTTAGCTATAGAATGCCATAGGTGGGATTATCTAGAAATCTCGAAAGCCAATGTTCTGCGGGTTGCCATGGGTGGTGCTATCTCGAAGCATTGATTGCGAAGGACCCTACGAGGATTGATGGTGGAAACTAAGAATCCAATATAGACCGTGTTGTAAAGCTAATACGAGGCTAGAAATAAAAAGAAAAGAGAGAGAAAACTCTCTGAAAATAAAGGAAAATTCTTCTGTCTCTCTTTTACAAAAACACACTGTAAACTGAACTTGGGCTAAAACATGTTACAAGCACGAGTGCTTTAACCACGGAGTTCAACAAACCTTAGGTTAGTTCCTATGGGCCCTAGAAACTTCACGACAGACTGAGGCTAGAGCTGGTCAGGTCCAGATCTTGGTTGATACTTGAGTACCTCTAGGCCTATTATCAGCATTCCGACCTAATTTACAAAAGAAAGCACACATTAGAGTCTGAGCATAAAGAAACATGTGGTCTAGAATTCGAGTAAATCCCTTGAAATTTTGCTAAGGGACTAGCAAAAGCTAGGAATGGGGGTATGATGAGAACACCATCATGAGCCATAACTAGCTCATTTTGATCTAATTAAGTCAGTAAATGCTCCTACATAACTGCCAGAGAGCCTTAATTCACTGCAAATCCATTCTGAGGGAGAGACAAGAAACCAAGGTTAAATTGTAATTCTATCATCATAACTTGAATATAGTACAACCACAGGATTTTTCAGCAGTTAATTAAGGGTCAAATGATCTTAAAAGGATAACAAGTGGGTTAGAACAAACAGAAAAGGGTTTTCACGTATTTTGAGAATTAAATGACTTTTGAAACCCTAAAAGCAGACCCACTTAATTAACTGAGGCTCTGGTCAGGATAAAATTCACCTAAACCCTTTAAAAATTATATAAAAATATTCTCTAGGGTTTGGTACCTTCAAATTGACCATCAAAACCTGTTTTGGCCTAAAATAGTCTCAGACAGACATTTACCCTAATTTGGGTTTTTACATTAATTACCCAGTCAAACGAGATCAAAACCAAAATCCATCTTCACCATTGGATTCCTTAGGTCCAAAATAGATTTGTATCAAAATTTGGGTTCAATCTGATATTGTTTCGACCTAGTTTTCACTTTGGTCCAAGTCTGACTTTCCTTATCTAGAATAACCCCTCAACTTTTGAACTTCTAACAAAAAGCCCCCCAACTTCTTCATCTTCTTAACAAAAAAGGCCCCATCACAAAGAAATCTTATTCCTAAAGCTCCGACAAAAATTAACCAGGGTTTTCTCCTTGATTGATTGATGAAACTTCCCCAAATTAGAACCGGAGATCCCTCTTGAAATTCTCTTTCAATCAGACCGATTCTTGACCTTCAATTCTTTCCCAATCTGTCATGAGAACGTATGAGAGATTTCGGTATCAAACATTTTCCAACTCCGGAAACCTTATAAGCTTGGGAAGCTTGCTTCCCAAGCTCTAATCACCCTTTAACAGCCTATATAAGACTCCCCAGGGCAGACAGTTCGAGGTAAGCTTGATTTCGACCGAATCTCCCCTAAATTCCTCTCTCCTAACCTGGTCGAAAGGCTCCTCGAGCTCCGACGATCCCCTCCGACCTCCCTCGTCATCTGTTCGCAATACCAGCAGCAGATTCATTTTCCTTGCCTTCCTCCACGCCACACTGTACTAGCGGGCGTCTCTCCCTCTGTCTTCCTCGTCGTTTCCTTCTCACTGGAGTCACCTTCGTCTCTAGCGTCGGCCATACCACAACCGACATCGCTTTTTCCTCTCTTCACTCGCCAATCACCTAGATAAGTTCCATAGTTCCTCTACTCCCTTTACACACCAACCGTACTTCATTTCGACCGCTACATCACACTAACCACCCTCTTCATCCTCCGCTCTGGCCACTCCTCCGATGAAGTGTTTCCACCGCTACGCACCTCCATCCACCTCGCCGACAAGCCCGAAACCTCCGCCTCACCTTCCAACACAAAACCCCTCTCCTATTTCACCCTCTCGCTCACCCACACTCACCACCGAACAACCCACCTTTCCGTCGTCATTCCCGATCTCGCCTAGGAACTACACCTACTCCCATGCTACAAAACCACCACCGTCGTGTTCCTCATCCACCAACAATCCTCTAGAGCATTTTAACTGGGGCTTTTAGCCCGTTTTCGTGCCTTCAGGCACACAGGTCTCTGCCGCCATTACCGAAGCTTCAAGCGAAGCTTGGAGCTTGCTTCAGCACCTTTAGCTCCAGGCATTGTCCCCAGTTCACGCAAAATCACTCCAAGAGTCTAAGTGAACCAACAATTGGAGCCTTCGTCCACCATCTTGCATGAATTGAACGAAGACACCGCAGTAGCTACGCAAGCAGAGGAAGGCGGTGGGATAGTCCCACATCGAGCGCTGACAGATGCATAGAGGCACATAAATTGAATTTGTGTCTGGGGCTTATCGCCTCAGACACGATGGGTGAGGTCCCTCACACCCATCACGTTCCTCGTCCGTGACCTCTCCTCTACGGACATGGTACACCTGACTCGCCTAAGCCTTCACACCTCGCTCACCACCCACTGCCGGTGAGTCTGGACCCAGGTGCACGCTTGATCCGAATACCCGGTACTATAGAAGGCTCTGGGAGAGCGTGACCAAGAGAGAGAAAGAGAGAGAGCGCGTGGGGGCAAGGGGGGTTTTGCTCTAAGATGGTTTAGGTTGACACTTAGACAAATTTGAGGAACCTTCCCCCTCTGCATGAAGAAGAAGAGTTAAAGAAGAAGGAGAGCTACACAAAGAAGAAAGGCAGAAGAAGAAGGAAGGCCAAGGCAAGAAGAAGAGGAGAAGGCCTGATTCAGAAGAAAGAAAGGAGAAGGAAGAAGGCCTCAGAAGAAAGAAGAAAGGAAAGAAAGAAAGAAGGAAAAAGAGAAAGAGAGCAGTAGAGAAAAGAGGCCCTTGAGTGTCTAGGAAGCACTATAGCAACCGGTTGTTTAAGCTGTCTGATATAAGCCTAGATCATCTGATTGCATATACTTGAGGCTTTATTGATGCTGTTTATTTAGTTGCTATTTGTGAAGAGTAATTGGTGATTCAAATCATCATTTTATTCCATTCTTTTTGCATATTGATACTTGACATTATTATTGTTGCAATCTCTTATATTTTTTATTCAAATTATGATCTTGAGTTTGAAATTGACATATTGCTCCCTATGTTCGACCTCAAACTTTCATTCAAGTTTATTTGTTTGAGCACTATTTCGGCTATATTACAACGAAGCAATTTTAAAACACCGATTTATCACCTGAACACATAGGTTATGAGAATAGGTCCCTAATTGGGCTAGGTTGACCCCAAGTCTAGTGGGTTGGGTCCGAATAGGTTCCATGAACCCAATTGACTTATACTAAGTCAATTAAGTGAGCTTATGGACCTAAATAGTTTCTTGGATTAAGGATTGGATCTAGGGTAGGTTGGATAAGTTCTTGGATAGTAGGACAACTCTATGGATAAAGGGTCAAGATCATGGATAGTGTTATCCATGATTTTGGCTTTTGAGCTCACTTATTCAGTTTGAACTAACCTAAGGGTAGGAGTTGGGATAAGAGTATCCTAGGGTCCTAAGGGTAGGGTTAGGTTATCCTAGTCCCTTTCTCTCTTCTCCTTTACTTAGATTTTCATTTCTTCCTTGACCAAATCTTGGTCTTCAACCAGCTCCTAATTCTACTGCAGCTTCTTTTCCTATTCAGCTCAATGCTCCCACTTATTCCAAGTCCTTAACCTACATTATTCACAAAAGACTAAAATTAGATAATTAGGTATAAACTAAATATAATGCACATAATATGCATGCATGCCCTAAATGCAACATTTACAATCTAAATGCATGATTTTATTAAGGTGTTAATCCTAGAATAAGCTAATTAAGGTAATAGATTAGACTATTATCACATCCCCATGGCTATCTTTTGCTAGTCCCTTAGCAAAATCAATATGAAAAATGAATGCAAGGTGTATGATTCATGCTATTTACAACTTAGCCCCCAAAGGACTGCTTATTACTTTTTATCAAGGGTTTAACAGAAGATTTCTTCTTATCTTCTTCCAAAAATTTAAAAATCCAGACAAATGTGAAAATGATCTGATATTAGCCTAAGCAAAGGATCCAAGTGAAAAGTCAACACACACTTAAAGTTCATACTTGACCCTCGGTAAAAATTCTATCAGGATAGGCAAACTTCTTCCCTTGGGGATACAAATAATCTGAAATTTCTACCCTAGCTTTCTGGCTTACGTAAAAGATATCTGAATTAAATGGTTTTATATTTGGTGGCTCACACTCATCTGGTGCTACATGTAGCCTAATACTACAAACTTTAGATCTCTAGACTATTAAACAAATCAACCTGGAGAGTGGCTCAAAACTATGTTCTCTTTGGTTCCTTTGTACTCACTCTCTTTCTTCTTTTATCTTTTTTTTCTTTTTCTTTTTAAGCTCATAATCTCATGAAATTTTATAAATGTACTAAATATTTGGTGGCCTCACATGTCATTAGCACTTCAATTAAAGTTCTGATAATCCTACAACTAAGTCATAATTCCTCAGCCAGTATTCGAGAGGTCAGAACTACTGAAAAGGTAGGTATGGGTCATATTTGGTTGATCGTAATGGGTGGTTTCTGACCATGACATTAATACCCTCCTTTGGTTGAGGATTCCATAAAGGGCAATCGTAACCATCCACCTTAGTCATAGTTTTATTAGAACTCGATGTCTGCATATTTGACTTATTTAGTGGCTCTCAATAATTCTCACAAAAAATTCACACGTAGGAACCGAGGGCGAAAAACTATATCTAACTCTAAATATCATTATTCAATTATCCAGAAACTAAGAGTCCTTACACTAGACTTGGAGCACTAGTAGAAACTCTACTCTCACCTCACAATTATTTGGTGGATCTAATGAAAGATAGTTTGCCTGACTCCCTAACTAACTGTCCAAGGGTTTAGGAAAAGAAGCAATGCTTCTCCTCGACAAACTAAAAATGTCTATTGGTTTTCATAAAGGATCCATTGGAAAGTCTACGTGTAAGTGAAATAATTGTACTGGATTCTAAACTAAGAAACAATTCTAGAAGAAAATCCTCAATAATACCTTCTTGATAAAAATACTTTATATATGAATGCAACACTTGCCGACATAAACCTTCCATTTTTACCAACATAAACAAAGGACATACCACAATACTTACAAATTACATTAACTCCTCTATTCTTATGTTTAGTAAAATCCTCCAACATATTAGATCTTTCTTGACTTCTATTCTCTCATTTGAACCTCTAATTCAGACATGCTAGGGTTAGTTGAGTCATTACGATTTTGCATAGGTGGTTCATTGCTTCCCTTAACTTCATCATCCATCTAAAAAAATAAATTTTAACAAAATCAAATAGTGCAATTTAGTTAAATATAGAAAATTGTTGTTAACATCTTGATGATAAATTCAGTTATTAACATCTTCCATCTTAAATTGCAAGGTATGTATGTCAAGTACTAATTACTAAAGTTTAAACACATGCAATGTTGCAATGGTATGTAGCAATTAACCCACAAGGAAGAAACTATTACAAACAACAGGAATACAAGAACACTTAAAAAATTATATGTTACAATCTGATTAGTGAAGCACCTATGTGACCAATTCCTAAATTATACCCTCAAAATGGAAACAATATTATAATAGTCATAGTTAAGGCGATAAAACTATTTTTTTCGAAAAGATAAAGACAATAACACTTAGAAGCTAGATAAATACTGAAAAAAATAAATAACATTGCAGTATAGGCTAAAGGTATACAAGTATCTAGATAATTTAGATACTAACAATCCGTTGTTGCTGCAATGCCTTATTAATGCAATAGGATGGCTACGTTGTTATTACATCAGTCATGCTTCTATTCTCAACATCCAAACCAGATGTTAATGAATGCTAGGTTTAGCAATAGTTGCTCTTTATTATAGATGTTAGCATTTACATGTATAAGTATAGACATGTCTAGATGATATTGATGAGGTGTGGCTCATCATAGCTAAAATGACCAAGTTAAGCTAGAAACTAAGTTAAAAACTTCCAATTAACACAAGAAAATGGTTAAGTGTCACTACTAGAAAAATGGGTTATGTCGTTTCCGTCAGTTAATAAAATCGATGGCAATATTATATTTGCCGTCACTTATTACTATAACAGCGAAGGCCTGTACTCGACCGACCATCAGTTGAACAAAAGTAATTGGGCAGGCGGTTGTCATTAATATTCGTCGTCGCTATAGTAAGCGACGGCAAATATATTTTTGCCGTCAATTTATTTCATGAACGACAACAAAACTATTAATACCGTCAATTTCTGTAATAAGCGACGGCAAAGGATTGTCATAATCCATTTCCACAGTGATTTGTCTTTCCAGACGTCCGACATAATGTTAGATGTCCGACCTGTCATCTGGACAACTTACTTAAAACCCTATTTTGATCTTGTGAAAATAGGGAAAAAATCATCTTAGTATTAGACATCAAACACTCTTTCCAGACGTCTTATAATGGAATATGTGCCATCGGTTATATGAAAAACCAACGGCAAATAGGTTAAATTTACCGGCCAAAATTTGGGCACATTGGCAGAGTTGGTGAAGTAAGCCTTTGCCGTCGGTTATCTTAATAAGTGACGCTGAAAAGAAGGTTTAAATTTTTACTTAAATTTTGCGCGGGATTTGTCACCTATGCCGTCGGTTAGTGTAAGAACTGACGATGAAAGATAGGTTATACTTAGCAGCCAAAATTTTAGGCACGTACGAGGGTGAACTGAAATGATCCTTTGCCGTCGATTTATAATATAACTGATGGCATATATCGGTTCATCTATCGCCCGCAGCCGACCTCCCCATCACTATTCATCGTCTTCCCTAAAACCTAACGTGCGCCGCCCCCTCCTCCTCCTCCTCATTAGGTAACCTCCCCGACACCCTCCTCTTGCTCCTCCTCCGACCCGCTGCTCGTCGTCCTCCTCACCATCCTCGGCAACCTCCTTCCCATCTGTGACACCCTCCTCCTTCTCCTTCTTCGACATGGTAATCCTCCTCCCCAACACCCTCCTCCTCTTCCTCCCCCTCCTACCAACCTCCTCTTCCTCCCTAACCCCTCATGCTGGCCTCCTCCTCCACCCTGACCACCTCCTAGCAGTCTCCTCCTCCACCCTTCCCCCCTCCTACCACCCCCTCCTGCCATCCTCCTCTTCCTCCCCGACCCCCTCCTTCTCCTTCTCTTCCTCCCTAACCCCTCCTGCCGGCCTCCTCCTCCACCCCAACCCCCTTTTGCTGGCCTCCTCCTCCACCCTGCCTCCCTCCTACTGCCCCTCCTCCTCCTTGACCCCCTCCTCCTCCTCCCCATCCTACCGTCCTCTACCTCCTCCCTAACCCCTCCTGTCTCCCTCCTCCTCCTTCCCGACCTCCTCTTACTGCTCCCCTCATCCTCCCCTACTCCTCCTCCCTGACCCCCTCCTCATCCTCCTCCTCCAGCCTGAGCCCCTCCTACTAGCCTCCACCTCCACCCTACCACCCTCCTCCCGTCCCCTTTTGCCGCCCCTCCTCCTCCTCCCTGACCCCCTCCTCCTCCCCCTCCTCCTCCTATTTTCCACCCTCCTCATCTTGCAGGGAATGCCCCTACCCTCCCTCCTCCTCTTCCTACCATCCCCCTCCCCCTCCTCATCCTCCTCCTCCTCCTCTTGCTACTGCGCCTTCCCCCATCCTCCCCTCCTTCTTACTTCCACCCTCCTCTTCATCCCCTTCTAATCTTACATTCCTTATATCAAATTAATATGTTAGGTTATTAATAACATAATGATTTATTATTTAATTTATTGTGCATTATTGAATTTACAGAGTGTTGGTGACTGTCACACTTGGTCACACTCAAAGGTTGTAGTATATCGGAGGTATAATTTAATTTCTTTAAATTAATTTTTATGATATTTTAGGATTATATTAGATGTGGGGTGTGCCCACATAATGTCATTTGTGTGAATGTAATGTGGGGTATGCCCACATAATGTCGTTTGTTTGAATGTATGGTGGGGTGTGCCCACTTTTGTGCACTTTATGTTTTTGTGTGATGCACTCTTATTGTGGGGTGTGCCCACTTTTATCATGTTTGTTATTTTGATATGAAAGTTTATGAAAAAACATAAAATTTAAGGGGAATCTCTATCAAAATTTTTAAAATTCCTTAATGTTAAATGTATTGGTTGGTTGGGGATTTAGGGTTAGGTTGGGCTTTGGTTAGGTTATGTTAGGATTTGGTTAGGTTATGTGCACTGCATCCGGTTTCCACTACACTGTGCATCCCTCGCACCACCATCTTTGTTGTCACAAAGGGGATCTCTTTCACCATTGTCATCCCATGAGTTGTTGAGGTGGATGGTGGGGTGGAAGGCATCGAGGTGGATGTCGTCGTCGTGTGGGGAGGGGAAGGGAAGGGGGAAAGGGAGGGAGAGGAATTGGAAACACCTTAACCCTTGAACCATTTTTGAAACTTCAAAGTCCATTTAAACTCCATTTGAGCTTTTGAACCATTTTTGAACCTTAATCAACACCTTAACCCTTTAAACGAATACTTGAAATCCATAAATCACCTCAGACCTGGGTGATGAAAGTGTTCATCCCAGATCTGATTCAAAGCAGAAAATTTCCATTCTAACCTGTCGCAAATAACCTATGATATATCTAGAATTCAATCCAACTTATATTTGGAATCTTTAGATCCTAGAAACCCTAATCGATCCCCCTCCTTACACTACAGACAATGTGAAGGAGGAAAATCACATCAGGTATTAAAATCAACTCAAAACCAATCATAGACCTTCATTCAAATCTCTCAAGCATTGCTTAAACTCTAATAGACAAATTAAAACAACTTTCAATTGCTCAAGCTGCGTCATCCACTTTGTAGTTCTATTTGATTTATTGTACATTTCTTTCTAGCATTTAATAAAAATAATTTTATTTCTTATCAGATGATTGCTTATGTTTATGTCAATTTCTTTATAATTATTAGTATTATTTTAGATGCACACACTTGCTAAAGAAGATATATGCATGCGAGGACAAACATTAAGTATTCTAACCCCTAGGGTAAATGTCCTCTGAGTCAAAATATGTCCAAACTACTCGCCTGTCGAGACTTATAATCATGTTATATGGACAATGCAGGAAATGTATGTATACCTCACTTACATGCATGATGTGTTGTCTTTGTAGCATGCCATAAGACTCAATCGACTTTAGTTCAATGAATTACCGAACTAAAGAATGTCCTTAAAGATTTGACCACAACTTGTTTTGCTCATTACATGTATCCTTCTACGGTGAAATTTTGGTTGCTTCTTCCTGCTCTTTTCTGGTATACAACTAATCTTATCTAGTTTCCTGCAGTGCCCTTAATTGGGTGTTAAAGGAAATCTACCTAAGGTTAGTATAAGGGGGTATACTGGAGAAATGCGGGGAGATGCTATCGAAATTTCACCGCAGTAAGGTTACATGTAACGAGCAAACCAAAGTTGTGATCAAATCTTTGATGATGGGATAAAAAGTGAAAATCTTAATCAAGATACACATCATTCAAACCTTTCCCTTCCTAATAAGTGATTTGTTTATGTTAAATTTTAGGTTAAAATGGATAAATCTTGGATTGGATTGCGGGGCTCATATTACACCAGATATAAGGATTGGGTAATTTCATTCCTATATTGGGCCCTTGATGACGATAGGAAGATACTCAGGCGAGGAGGTCAATTTGAGAATATCTTCTGCCCATGCAAAAGATGTTTGAATGGTTCATTGCATGATCGTAATACCGTGGTCGAGCACTGCATTTGTAATTGGTGGTGGCAGCATTACACTACTTGGGTAGCTCATGGAGAGGAGTTGATTGATAAAGTCATAAATAATGATAACACTGTTGACAAAGAGATCGACGAGGAAATAAGTCATAGTGGAGGTGAAGAAATATAAGACATGTTGAACGAAATGAGAGCAAGAGAGGATATAAATGCAGATGAGGAAGATCCATTCAGTTGTGATCTATTCTATGATGCTGTTAAGGCGACTGAGGATCCTATTGCTTCCGGTGTTACGAAAATGTCTATGTTGTCATTTTTGTTGAAGATGTTTCAACTGAAGGTTATGAATAGAGCTAGTGTTAAATTCATGTCAAAAATACTTCAATTTATTGCTGAGCTATTGAATAACCCTAATGGTTTTCCAGCTTCATGGTATAAGGCAAGGAAACAGATTCGTAAGCTTGGTTTGGACTATCAGAAGATCGATGCATGTCCGAATGACTGCATTCTTTTTAGAAATGAATTCACAAACTTAAGTAACTATCCTGAATGTGGACTTCAGAGATATAAGGAAGGTTAAAATGAAAGCAAGAGGAAACAACCTCAGAAGGTTCTTCGTTACTTTCCACTGACACCTAGGCTTCAACGTCTTTTTATATCAACTAAAACTGCAAGGTAGATGACATGACATCAGGATTGTAAATCTCAAAATAGGAGAATATGTCATCTTACTAATTTAGATGAGTGGAAGAGATTTGACGAAAGAAACAATTCATTTGCTTCAGAAGCAATGAATGTGCGGTTAGGTCTTACAAGTGATGGATTCAATCCATTTAAGAGTATGTACCCGTCGTACTCTATATGGCTAGTGGTAATGGTCACTTATAACTTACCTTCCTGGTTGTGTATGAGATCGTCATTCATGATGCTGACCCTATTAATCCTTGGTCCAAAACAACCAGGAAATGAAATAGATGTTTATCTCCAGCCATTAATCGATGAACTGAAATAGTTGTGGTTCACTGGTGTGAAGACGTATGATGCAAAAAAGAAAAAATTTTACAATATGCATGCAGCATTGTTGTGGACCATAAACGACTTCCCGGCATATGCAAATTTGTCAGGTTAGAGCGCTAAAGGAAAGCTTACTTACCCAATCTGTATGGAAGACACTCATCACCTACGACTACCAAAAAGTAGGAAATTCTGTTACTTAGGACATCGTAGATTTTTACCTATTGAACATAGATGGAGAACGTCACAGTTCAGGAGTAAATTTAATGGCAGGAAGTATCTATATTCAAAGAAAAATCCAAAAAATAAACTTAGTACAGATTCTATCAGGTTGCTGGGTCAAGTTACAGTGGAGAGATTACAAGAAATGGATGAGATACGGTTGGGTCGACCATTCAAACAAGACAAGACGGCCTCGAGGAATTCTGGATTTTGAAAGAAAAGCATTTTCTTTTTAGAGTTGCCATATTGGAAAGATCTTAGAATACGTCATAATTTAGATGTTATGCACATCGAAAAGAATGTGATGGATAACATCTTAGACGTATTAAATTTGACCAATGATCCAAAGGACACCGTGAAAATAAGAAAAGACGTGAAGACTTTGGAGATACATCCAGAGTTGCATATTCATGAGGACGATGGCTACTTCCCACCTACTATTTACAACTTGAATCAAGACCAGAAGAGTAGATTGCTCTCCTTCTTAAAGGAAATTTGGGTGCCAGATGAATTTTCCTCGCAGCTTTCTCATTGTGTGAATGAAGTACTGAAAAAGATATCTGGCTTGAAAAGTCATGACTCACACGTTTATATGCAAGTACTGTTTCCACTGGCGATATGGGGAATACTACCAGGGCCAGTTGTCGATTCATTCACAGAGATGAGCAAGTTTTTCAAAGCTGTTTATTCGAAGATGATATAGAATGATACACTGGAATACTAGGATAAACAAATAGTCATTACCCTCTGTAAGATGGAACAGATTCTTCCCCCAGCCTTCTTCGATGTAATGGTTCATCTCACACTGCACCTTGCAAATGAAGCGAGAATAAGTAGACCTATACAATTCAGATGGATGTATCCTATGGAGAGGTTTTTGAAAAAGCTTAAAGATTATGTTTTGAACAAAGCAAAGTCGAAAGGATTAATTGTAGAAGGCTATCTCATGGAGGAGTGTATTAATTTTACGTCAATGTACATAAATGAAATAGACAACCACTTTAATAAATTTCAAAGGAATTATGAGGGGAAATACAATGACAATGATGAAGAATGTTTGTCAATTTTTTATATTAGAGGAAGGTCAATTCTTCATACAGAGTACAAGGCTAGTTCAGAAAATGACAGATGTTGAGCGCATCTATATATTTTAAAATAAATTCCTGAAATTGATCCATTTTATGAGAAATTCGAACAATTACCTCTTTCTAGCATAGACGAATTTGGCTTTTTAGATTGGTTTAAAGACTGAGTTCATCAATTGAAAGAGGATAAAGACCCACGTTGGGTACCAGATTTTGATATAATTGTCGATTCACCATTACATTATGCACATTATCACTCTGGGTATATAATAAATGGGTTCAGATTCAGAATAAAAGAAATTGATGATAGGAAGGTTACATAATAAGTCGGAGTTGTTGATTCAGATCTTTCCACCGGTCCAGATGGATACTATGGTAAAATTAAAGAAATTATGGAGATCAACTTCAGATATGATTGTAGAGTTGACCTATTTAAATGTCATTGGTTTGATGTTTTTAAAGAGGGCACCAGTTTCAAAATTGATAAGAAACACAATTTCTTGAGTTTAAATCCTAATCATCAAATTCTTCAGTTTGATGAACCATTTACATTGGCATGTCAAGAGACACAAGTTTTTTATGTTCTCGATAATTGCCAAAGGGGATGGGTTATACCCATAAGAATAGTACCACGCAACCATTTTGACGCACAGTCTAAAGCATACCAAGAATTAATAGAAGAAGGTCATTTATTTGCAATAGATGTTGACGTTTAAGGTTAGTAACAATTTCTTTGCTTTGACTCATTTCTATTTAAAAGAATTTTTTTACGTTTAGCAAAATTTTTTCATTAATGATTTATATATTAATGATTTTTAACTATATTAATTATTACATTTTTTAGTTGTTACAGATGAAGTTGTTTAAGGAAAAACCCAGAAGAAAGGGTCCTCCTAAGACACAGCCCTCTATGCCACCCCCCCATAGCAGGCTCAGCCACCCCCTCACGGCAAGTTCAGCCACCCCCCAGTCACGTTTCGTACGACCCAGGGAGATGGCACGTTTACTGAAAGCAAGGGGGAAGGGAAAGGGGAGAGAGATTGCTCAAACCCTCCCAAATCTAGTAGAGGATGATTCAGATTATGGAGGATCAAATGACATTGAGGGGGAGGAGGAGGGGAAGGAGGAGGGCAAGGAGATGCAGGATGAGATGGTGGGGAGTACGTCCAAAGTTCTTGTCGACCACTCACCGGCGGACGTAGGTTTGGGTAAGAAATCATATCCCTTTAAGAAGTAAATTACATTCTTTCAAAAATATATAATGAATATGATTAATATTTACGCAGGTAGATTAAGAAGAGGGCAGGGGAAGACAAAAAATCTAGACCTCCAACATATCCCCGAAGGCGTGAGATTAACAATTAGACTTTGATCCACGGGGAGGTAGAGAATTACCCGGGCTTTATCAGTCGAGTAGGCACAATTGTTAAGTCCATTGTGCCCATTTCCTACTTCGACTTGAGGAAGGTGCCTGCAAAACTGAAGACACAGCCCATCCGTTAGTTGGAGGTAATTTTATTTACAAAAGTTATTTCTTTTATAATTTTATCTTAAATTTATTTTAAAGTAACATTGACATATATATTTTTAAAATTAATGTAGCAAAGTTACGATTGAGGTGACGACCCTAATGCCTCTCGATATATTCTTAAACTCACCGCCAAAATCCATAGGGATTAGAGGATGGAGACCAAGAGGAACATAAGAATTTTTAAACATTTTCATTTTTATTATATACATAATTTCTTATATTATTTATAACAATTTATATTTGGTATTTAGTGTTTCTCAAACAAAAGTTTACCCGAAGAGGCAATGTGTGAAGCTTCTCTTGATGTCATGCCTAACGATTGGAAGAAGGCATGCGAGCATTGGATGAATCCAAAGACGGAGGTTAGTAAACGATTAGAAATTATTCTATTAATTTCATATATCTTAAATTCATAAAAAATATTATTATGTATGTCTATAGGAGCAAGCAAAAAGAAATAAAGCCAATAGGGCTAAAGCTCCACCACAGACCCATTGTTTGGGTTGAAGGAGCGTCGAGACAGTTAGGAGCTGTTATGTAAGTATTGAAATTACTTTCCAATTAAATATTACTTAATTTTTAATTTATTTGAACTTAATTGTATCATTTTTATTTTTTCAGTCTGCTGCACATGATGGGATGGAAATCACGAGGATGGAAATCTACGAGGTCACCCACAATAAGCGAGCAGCTGAGGGTGCTCGTAAATGGATTCATGAGTCATACCAGGAGAAACACGTAAGATTCATAAACTAAAAAAATTTATAACTTTGTATATATATATTACAATAATATTTTTTAATACATTTAGGATCAAATGATACAATTAGTACATCTCGTCGCTGACGAGACCTCCAACAGCGTCCAGTAGCCTTTGGATCTAGAGGAGGCATTTAGGAGAGTGATGCCATCGAACCACTGATGGGAACACCATCATGAGCCCTAACTAACTCATTTTGACCTAGAAAAGAGAATAAAAGCTCTTACATAACCAAGTGAAGGGCCTAACTCAGAGAATAACTGGGTTGAAAGAAAAGCAAGAAACAAAGAGTAAACTTGCAATTTTACCATTGTAGTACAACAATAGGATTTCTCAGGGGTTAAACATGGGTCAATTGGTCTTAACAAGATGAAAAGTGGGATGGTTCAATCAGAAAAGGGTTATTGTGAGATCTGAGAATTAAATGACATCCTGTAACCATAAAACAAACCCACTTAATTTAACAAGGTTCGAGTCTGAACAAAAATCAAATAAACCCTTTAAAATTCATGGAAAAATATCTTCTAGGGTTTAGAACCTTCAATTTAGCCTGTAGAACCTATTTTGACCTAAATAGGGGTCCTAGTCAAACATTTGCCCTAAATTAGGTTTTTGTGCAAAATGCCCAGTCAAACGTGGTCAAACCTAAAATCCAACTTCACCATTGGATTCCTTGGGTCCAAATTAGGTTTATACCAAAATTTGGACCTAAGGGAAATTCACCTTGACCTACTTTGCAAAATAGTCCAACCCAATTACTTTTATGCCCCCAACTTTCGAAAACCTTGCAGAGACCCCCCTATCTTCCTAGTCACTCTTTGCAATTAGGTCCCTCTACCATTACAACGGAGGAGTCCTACTCCGGCGAGGATTCAAGAGGGAAGTTCTCCCTGATTCCTTAGAGAATCTCTCTCAAATTTAAAAGGGAGATTTTCTGAGGAATTCTCGACCATGTGAACTCAATCATGCTCTCTGATTCGCACCCAATCTCTCATGCGAATGAATGAAAGATATGGGTATCTCTCGAATTTCCTACTCCGACGAGGAAACCTGTGCTTGGAAGCTTGTCTTCCAATCACAAGGCCCTCTGCCTGTGCCTATAAAAGAAGCCCCTGGCCCGACCGATCATTTTAAGCTTGATTTGGCCGAAGAATCCCCCAAAATTCCTCCTTTCCCCTCTCCGACCAAATAGCCTGCAAGCTCTGGCGATATATCTTCCCTTTTCTCGTCACTCTGCCACCATACCAGTGGCAAAGTCTTCTCCGCCTTGTTCTTCCACGTCGCACCATACTTGCGCCCACGTCTTCAGCCCTCTCATCGTCGCCGCCACTTCATCTCAGGGCCTTCATCTCCGGCGATGGCAAATACGTGTCGTTCACCCTATGCGTCCCCCTTCGTCCAGCTACTCTCAGATAACACCTCTCTCCCTACTCTTCATTTTCCCCTCCTTATTTCACAAAACCACCCTCGACAACCACAGACCACCCTCATCTTCCTCATCTCCGACAGACCACTGGCGAAGGTGCAACCATCACTCCACGCACCCACACACCTCGCCAACTACCGCAGAAGCTTCACCATCGTCCACTGATCCTCATCCACCTCTTCATGGACCGCCACAAGCGCCCTACACTTCCCCCGAACAACCGCACTTTCACGACCACAATCAGACCTAGGCACGCACGCCTGGCCATCCCGTGCCACGCCACCCACCGCACCACCTTCGCCGTGACACAACGAAGCTTTCTAAGTGCTTTGACAAGGTCGTGAGGCCGTATTCGTGACTGACAGGTTTGACCCCCAGCCACCATTGGAGCAGGAGCAAATCTTGCTCGCAAGCTTGCTCCAAGTCGCCCCACTCCAGGAGACTGAGCCCCAGGTGCACGAAAACACTTCATGATCCTCTTGCACCCAGTAATCGAAGCCACAGCACACCGTAGCTACAGCAATCAGAGGAGACTCCCTACAGACGCACGCGAAGAAGCGTGTGGGACTTTAGTCCCACCTTGGTTGTTTTGGAGTGAGGTAAGTAGTTTAAATTATTTTTGTGTTTCCTCTTCCTTGCCTCCGAACACGGGGTGAGGTCCCCTCGCCCACTCACCTGCCTCATCCGCGCTCACTCCTCTGCGGACTTGGCTGACCTGACCCGATAACCCTGTACTCCTCACGCATCACCCACGTCGGTGCGCCTGGGCCCGGGTGCACTTGACCCGACCTGTATACCCGATTGGCTCTGGGAGAGTGAGCCCAAGAGAGAAAAGAGAGAGAGCGTACGTGGGGGAGGGTAGGGGTAGGTTTTGCACTTCTGTGCAGGGAAAGGAAGAAGGAAGGAAAGCTTAAGGAGAAGGAACCGTAGGGGAAAAGCTAAGGGCAGGAGGAGCTGCAGAGGAAGGAAGGAGAAATCAGAGAGAGAAAGGAGATCAGAAGCTAAAGGAGAAGAAGCTAAAGGAAGGAAAGAAGAAGGAAGCTGTAGAGAAGAAGAAGAGGGCTCAGCTGAAGACAGAGAAAAAGAAATAAGCCCAAGGCTGAGGAAGGAAGGCAGAAGACAAAGAAAGAAAGAAACAAAGCCATAGACAAGGGAAGAAAAAGAAGAAAAGCTAAGGGAAGGAAGAGAAAGGCTCGGCTGAAGTAAGGAAGAAAGAAGACATCAGAACAAAGAAGAGAAGAAAGAAGAAGAAAGAAGCCAAGGCAGAGGAAGGAAGGAGAAATCAGAGAAGGAAGGAAAGGAAGAGTAAGAACAGGACATCAGAAGAAGAAGAAAGGATAAGAGAAAGCTCAAAGCATTTGAATTTCCTTTTTACATCTCTATTCATCTCTTTGAAGCATTTATATACATTGAAATTAATTCTATTGCTTCATAATATTGTTGAACATCCATTTATCAAATTGAGATTGTGTTCTTAATTTTTAAATGTCAATTTGCTCCGCATGTTCGACCTCGGATTCTTAGTTTTTCGAGTAATAAATTTTTATTTATTTTTTGAAGTGATTTCAACTATACTGCAATGCGATATTTACAAACCTGATTTCGCTTTTGAACAAACAACCACGGTGGTTTCATTCGTAGTGCAGGGAGGGCATACTCATTATCGACCTGGTATGAGAGGAAAGGTGTCATCTCATCTAGTGTAAATATTTAATGTACTACATTTTATATTGATGAAATATAAATTTTTGTTCATTTGCATTACTTGTTTTTCTATAAAAGCATGACTTTTAAGTACGTTTAGTAGTTAGTTTCCATTCGTCGGTAATAAAAAAAAAAAATACCCATACCTTTGCCATTGCTTATTCAAATAAACGACGGCAAAAATATTTTTACCATCACCTATATACCATCGCTCACTTAAATATGCGATGGCATATAAGCGACATTAATAAAAAAAATTTCGTCGCTTATTTAAATAAGCGATGGCAAAAAACGTACCAAGGTAAATAAAAAATTAGCTTTATGCCATCGGTGCTAATTATGAGACAGTAATAATATTTTTACCATCGGGTAGATAAGCGACGGTAAACTAGCTTAAACAACGGGATAAAGGCAAAAAGGGCACGTAAATGCATGAAGAAGTGACTTACATATACCGTCACTTATGAAATGACGTCGATTACTTTAATTCGTTTGATGGTCATACATTATTTTCACGTTGGATTATTCTTGTAACCGACATCAAATCTAAATAGCAACGGTATTAATGGCGTCGCTTATTGTCGTCGGTTACAATGGATTTGCCGTCGGTTTTAAACCGACGACAAAATTTGTTTAGGTTGTAGTGTGTGGAAATAATGTAAAATGACCTAAGACACCAAAATTGGGCTAAAAATACAATCATTGCAACAAGGAAGAGTTTTGGTCACGGTTCAAAACCATGACCAAAGGGTTAAAAACCATCTCCAATTCGCATCACCAAAAGTTGTGTGCCAGAAGTATTTTTGTCACTATTCCACCCAAAATCGTGACCAAAAGTCCCACTTTCAGTCATGGATTAAAAACCATGACAAAAGGCTATTGGCCAGGGTTCCACTTAGAACTGTGACCAAAGCACCCACGGTGTAATAGCCTGGATTTTAATTTTCTTAATGGGATAATTAATGTCGTAGTTGATTGATTCATGGTAGATCAAGGGCTTTTAGAATCTAACGTTGGTAATGATAACTTTGGAAATAAGTAACCCCTTTAAGTTACTAACAAAAGGTTAAATAATAAAAAGTTGAGGGGTTATTTGGAGAAAATAATGTTTGAAGGCCTCACTTGGGACTCAAGTTGAGAATGGAAGGGCTCCTTTGTAAATTTCCTACCTCTTATAAAAGCTAAGCCAAATAAAAAAAAAATCCATTTCCTTCCTCCTGATGCCAAACCCTCCCCTTCCCATCGGTGGAGAGCAGCACACCATCTCCCCCTTTGTTGGAACGTAAATTTGCATTTTTAGAATAATCAGTCGTATTATAGTACAAAATTACATCGACAAATAAAATATAATTAGAACTTGGTAAATCTCGGTTGAACTCAGGGAGGTAGAAATACGAATCGACTTAATTTTTATTTTTTCAATCTGCGCGTTGTGATTTTTGCTAACCTAATTACCTAGTCTCTAACCAAACTATGTAATCCAATTTCCAACTAGCGAATATTAATCTCACCCATTCTCTTATTTTCGTGGATAATCAGCGCACTTGTTAATAAGATATAAAATGTAAATATGTGCATCTTAATTTCCACGATTTCTGTTATGTTAATACTGTTAACTGAGTTCAAAAAAATGTATTAGTTGTTAATGCAGATCAGTGCGGCCATACGAATGTTTTTCTTTTCTTTTTCTTCAAATTTTTTTTGTGATTTTTGTTTTGGAAAGGAAAGGTCTACTACTAGAAATAACCCATAAGATATCAAAGCAAATCAACTTTTATAGAGATCATAGAATGATTTCACAATTAGTTGAATGCTTGAAAATTGAATAAGTACTAGAACTAAATGTACTAAAAACTAATTAGAAACTAATGAGAAGAATTATTTATAGAATGAGGATACCAAGGAGGAGTCCTTGGTGGCCTTTGGAATGCATGGAGGCATAGCAACGATGTAGCAAGGGTGGCCTTGGTAGACGTCTTGGCATGGAGGAGATCGGAGATGAGCAGATGGTGGAAGGATGCAGGCGAGGATGAATGGCTGATGGGAGAGGAGGGAAATCTCTGGTGGAAAAAGCTTGGAAATTCGATGGGGAGATCTTTTTTTCTTGCGGGGGGGCTCTACGTAGAGTGGCCAAAATGATGGGATGGATTGATGGGATAAAGGAATGGCTGATCTGGTTGTTGGAAGTCTTGGGCTCAGAATTGAGTTTTCTTTTTTCCTTTTAGTTTCGGTGGAGGCGGGGAGAAGATAAAATCGGGTGGGCGTGGATTTTTTTTTTTTTTTTTTGCGTGGAAGGGATAGGAAGGTAGTTCAGTGGACGAGATATGTTTGCATGGGATTTTCGGTAGGTCGTAGGTGGTGGAAGACGTAGGAATAGAATTGGGAGGGCATGGGAATTTTGTTTTGGTTTGGAGGGTGCTAGGTAGGAGATAATGGCATGAGAAAGTCGGTGGGATCGTGTACGTGAGTCGGATGTGATGTGTGGGATTTTTCGTTTCGATAGAATAGTGATGTGTGTGCATGCATGTGTATGTGTTGATGTGCATGGGTATGGGTAATTTGAGTGGATACGTGAGGGTATGTGTTTACATTAATGTGCATGGGTGTGGGTATGCATGCATGTGCATGTGTGGGTGTGCTTAAGTTACGTAGGTGGGTATGTATGTGTACATGGTTTAAGTGATCTCTAAATAGGTTTCCTAAGATGTGTGTTTGGTTTCCTAAGTCAAAAGAATTGAACCTGTGCGTCTGACTTCAAAAACAGTAACTTGAGAGTGCCTCCAAACATCCAGAAGAGTGGTCAAACGTCTTATACTTCAAAATTGGACGTTTGAAGTGTGGGTTGGACGTCCAATTCTATGACAGTGTTAGAGTTGGGTTCTGCCAGGTGTTTCTGCAGAAATCGGACATCCAGACACAGTCTGGACGTCCAGAAATGTGCTGGAAAGTGAGTTTTGGGTTTTCTATGGTATGTGTGGATTCCAAAGTGCTTGGGTATCCTAAATAGGTTTTAGGCACTAGTTTCCTAAGGTTTCTAAGGTTTAGGGTAGGGATAGGGATAGTGTGGATAGAAACATGGATAGTGCTATCCATATTTTAGGTTTTAAGGCCAAGATATCCTAATGGAAGTGGTTTTGGGTTTAGAAAGGCTGTCCTAGGGTTTCTAAGGGTAAGGATAAGGCTATCCTCTTCTCTCCTCTGTTTAGATCTAGCTTTCTTCTTTCTTCTTCTTTTACCTAGCTTCATTCCACTTTATTTCGCACCCTAGCTTTATTTGGATCTTTTTATTACCTGTGAATAGTAGCAAAAGCATTAAATAGCAAGATAATCCCACCTTATTTTATGTCCATCAATACAAAATGATGCAATTCATGATATGCATGATATGAATGCAATATTTATAAATTAAGCTAGCTTCTAACATTATTTACATTGATTAACATCTATGATTGCTGTGCAATCATACCCCCATGCCTAAACTTTGCTAGTCCTAAGAAAATGTAAGAATGAAAAGTGTATGTTATTTACAATTTGGTCTCCAAAGGACTGCTTATTCTTTTATCAAGGGTTTAACGAAAGACTTCTTATTTTCTTCCAAAAATCTAGAAATCCAGATGACATGAAAGTGTAGTGATAGCAGCCTAAGCAAGGGATCCAAGTGAAAACCCAACCTACACTTAAAGTTCGTACCTGGCCCTTGGTAAAAATTCTATCAGGATAGGCAAACTCCGTCCCTCGATGATACAAATAATCTGAAATTTCTACCTCAACTTTCTAGCTAAGGTAGAAGATGTTTGAGTCAAATGATTTTATATTTGGTGGCTCACACTCATCTGGTGCTACATGTAGCCTAGTACTACAGAATCTAGATCTCTAGAGTATCAAATAAGTCAACCCAGAGAGAGGCTAAAAGCTATGCTCTCTTAGCATTCCTTTGTGTTCACTCTTTCTCTCTCTCTCTGTTTTTCTTCCTTTTTGAGCTCACAATCTCATCAGATTTTGTAAATGCACTTAATATTTGGTGGCCTCACATGCATTAACACTTAAATTAAAGTTCTGATAACCATATAACTAAGTCAAAACTCAGCCAGTATTCAGGTAGTTAAAAATACTGAAAAGTAGGTATGGGTCATATTTGGTGGATAGTAATGGCAGTGGGTATTGTTGCCTCAATAAAATTGACTCAGAACGAATCATCACATAAACACAACTATAAACTCAAAACACTTTTTTTTTCAGAATTTTTCTCTTTTTCTTTTTTTTCTTTCTCATTTCCTTTTTCTATTTTTTTCTATATATATCCTTTCTTTTTTCTTTTTTCTTTTCTTTTTCTTTTTTCTCATAACTACCAACACAACACAACACAAGACACGCAAACTTTTATTTATAAGGCATTATCGGGGAACGATGATCTTCAAGAGAATATTATATAGCTTATTTGGTGCAAGTGCCTATTCTCAGCACCGGAAAAGGAATGAATAGGATAGTGTATTTTCTGACCTTTGATACTAATACCCTCTTTCAGTCGAGGATTTCGTAAAGGACGACCGTGACCATCCACCTTAGTCAAAGTTTTATTAGACTCAATTTTCATCTATCTACCTTATTTGGTGGCTCTCAAGAATATACACATATTGTTTTCACATAGGAATTGAGAGCAAAAACTATGTCTAACTCTGAAGTATCATTATCCAATTATCAAAAACTTAAAAGTCATCACACTAGACTTAGAGCACCAGTAGACACTCTACTCTCACCTCATAAATGTTTGGTGTAACTAATAAAAGATAGTTTTCCTGACTCCCTAACTAACTGTCCAAGCGTTCAGGAAAAGAAGCAATGCTTCTCCTCAACAAACTAAAATGTCTATTAGTTTTCATAAAGGATCCATTACAAAGTCTACGTGCAAGTGAAATAATTATACTGGATTCTAAACTAAGAAAAAATTCAAGAAGAAAATCTTCAATAAAACCTCCTTGATAAAAATCTTTTTGAATAAATGCATGAATGCAATATGTATAAATGCTATGTATAAACACTTTTTTTTTCTAGGTGTTGACAAAAAAATTTTCAATGTAAGTGTACTATCGCCCCATGCCTAAATTCGTGCATGTCCTCATACATGAAAATAAACACAAAACATATAATAATTTAAAGTGCATAAAGGGAGAAAAGGTAGAAATCACCTGGAAAAGCTCTTGAATATTAATATTTAGCATATCCCGACACTTATACAAATGAGAAGACAAATATGCTACATATATAAAAAGAAAATAAGAGCTATATGCATATGTATAAATATATAAATGCTTAATTTAACACCTCCAACTCGGTGAAAACTTTGTCACACATCCTTAAGAAGATGTATCGTTTCATCAGCAGGAGGGGGTTCCTGGACTAAAAATGACTTGAGGTGCTGGTCATTTACGGCAAAAATAAGCCCAATTTTCAAGCCCCGAATCTGGACAGCCTCATTTGGAAATGGGTGAATTACTATGAAGGGTCCAGCCTACAAAGAATTTGAGTTTTCAATCAAACCACTAGACTTGTTGGTTGAGAGAAAATGATTTTCTTTGGATGTGGCAATCATGAAAGGCCTTGGTTTTACCTTGTAAATTTTTTCACTCACATAGGCCTCCCACCGTATTTCCTAACTCACTGAGCAGGAGCTTCCTTTCACAACCTCCAGCATCGAGGTTGAAATTACATTTTCGCACCGCCCAAAAGGTGTGGTGTTCCAACTCAACTGGAAGATGACAAGCCTTTCCATACACCATTCTATAAGGTGGCATTCCGAGCAGGGCCTTGTATGCAGTCCGATATGCCTAAAGTGTATCGATTAACCGATCGGACCAATCTTTCTAGTTGGGTCTAACCATCTTCTGAAGAATGAGCTTAATTTACTGGTTAGACACCTCAGCTTGCCTATTAATCTGTGGGTGATATGGGGTAGCAATGCGATAATGAACCACATATTTCTTCAATAAAGCTCTGAAATGGGCATGTATAAAGTGACTTCCCTCGTCGCTAATCAATGCGCAAGGGAGACCAAATCTCTCAAAAATACATTCCCAGAGGAAAGAAATAACAGTCTTATGATCAGCATGCCTCATAGGATTAGCTTCCACTCACTTTGAGATGTAATCTACCACTAGCAGAATATACTTAAAGCCATGCAAGTTTGGGAATGGGCCCATAAAATCGATACCCTAGACATCAAACACTTCCACGAGCAAAATTGGTTGGAGAGGCATCATGTCTCGCCTAGTCGTGGAACCTGTCGACTGGCATCGCTTGCAGTTTATGGCATAAAGGTGTGCATTGTTAAAAACTGAAGGCTAGAAGAAACTAGACTGCAAAATTTTTGCAGTGATTTTTCTACCAGAAAAATGCCCACCACAGGCCTCACTGTGGCAAAAGGATATCATGCTTAGGATCTCAGAATCTGGGACGCATCTCTTGATCACTTGATCAAAACCAATCTGGAACAGCAAGGGATCATCCCAGAAATAATATGCCTGGCCTCTGAAAGAAATCTCATCCTTTGGTCGTTAGATAATCTCGAAGGTATCTTACCTACGACAAGATAATTTGCGATATCTGCATAACAAGGAAAATCGATAGAGTCAATGGCCAATAGAGATTCATCCGGAAATTTATCAGAAATAGCAGGGGAAAAAAGGATATGGGCTGGGTCAATTGCATATGTCATGTTGCATTGTGTTGTGTTGGTAGATTTATATGCGAAAAAAAGAGAAAAAAAAGGAAAAAAAGATGAAAAAGTATATTAAAAAAAGAGTTTTGAGTTGCATTTATTTCATTTTATGACAAGAACATTGAGGCAACAATACCCGCTACCCTTACGATCCACCAAATACAGCCTTAATCTACTTTTCCTGTATTTCTGACCACCCGAATACTAGCTGAGGATTTCTAACTTAGTTATAGGGCTATCAGAACTTAATTAAAGTGTAATGCCATGGGAGACCACCAAACATATTTACAAATCTGGTGAGATGTGAGCTCAAAAAGAAAAAGAAAAGAAAAAGAAAAAAAAAAGAAGAAAAGAGAAGAGAAGAAAAGAGAGAGAGAATGAGTACAAAGAACTTAGGAGAGCACAGTTTTTCCGCTGCTCTCTAAGTTAATTTATTTAATAGTATGGAAATCTAGATTCTAAAGTACTAGTCTCTATGTAGTACCAGAGGAGTGTGAGCCACCAAATACAAACCCACTTGACTCAGACATTTTCTACCTAAGCTAAAAGTCAAGGCTAAATTGGAGATTATTTTATATCCCCGAGGGAAGAAGTTTGCCTAGTCCAATAGAGTTTTACTAAAAGTCAAGTATGAGCTTTAGATGTGGATCGACTTTTCGCTTGGATCCGTTGCATAGGCTACAACACTACATTTTCACGATTATCTGGATTTCTAAATTTTTGATGAAAACAAAGAAATAGATCTCTAGTCAAACCCTTGATAGAAGGCATTTAGTCTTGCATTGCTAGGGACTAGCAAGATTTAGGCATGGGGGTATGATTAATCTACCTGAATTAAGTTAGATCCTAGCATAACTTAGGAATAATGCTTGCATAAGCATCATATCTTGCATCATAGTTGATTTGTTAACTTTGTGAATAATAACACTATATTATGTCCTAATTGAGAGGTAATAATTATTACAGGAAATTCAGGGTCATGGATGATAAATCCGACCATACAGATCTATTCAGGACGACGACGGGAGTCCAACACTTCCGAGATCGTCTTGATCAGACTTCCGTAGCATCTTATGAAGTCCGTAGAAGAGCAAAGGCAAAGAGGCAAGGTGGCAAAAATCCAAACCTCAGATACAAAATCCAACCGCACGGATGGATCCAGATCAACGATCGCAGTCCAATGGTGCAAAAATCAACCTAATTAGAGCCCTACAGCACCATCTACAAAGCAAAGAAGATGGACAGCCATAATGGCACCACGTGGTGCCATCATAACCACCTAAGGCCACTGCCCCATCCACTGAAGGAATTCCACGTTCCTTGTGGGCCATTGGATCGTCATCCAATGGCCACATAAGTGTCACGTCGCCACTTCACCCGTGCCTCATCAAGGAAGAATCACTCATAGTCGTTGGATCTTCATCCAACGACTAGGGCAGCACACGCGAGAAATCAAATGCACGACCATCCACGCACGTAGCGCGGTGGTTAGCCCACTTGAAACAGAAGAGGCGGTGAGCGTTCAAGACACGCGGAAGGAAAAATTGAAGAGGCGGTGCGCACGGGCGAAATTCGAGCGTCAGATCTTCAACTGACGGTGCGGACACAGACACATGGCGTGCGGAGGATCGTCTGATCAGGCGATGCAGCATACGCTCAAATGCACACGCATGTCCATGTGTCATTTCACGCGCGATCAAAGGCAATCACGAGCACACATTTAAGCCGTTCGATCATGAGATCGGATAGCCAAAATTAAACAGTGCATGCGCAGGATCTTAGCAAAGGCGGTAGAGAGGTGCGGGCGCACGACCGTGAGATCGAGTTCCAATGGCCCAGAGTGCTCCATGTGGCGCAACCAGAGGCGTTCCACATGTACAAGGCGTTATGGAGGCTATTTTGAGGCGAAATCAAAGCCGTTGATCTCCCGATCAATGGATCTAATCAATCCAAAGTTGTTGCACGAGTTGAAGGCCCAAATACCAGATTTGCCCCTCATCTTTTCTATAAAAAGAACCCTAGAGCTCCCATTTGAAGGCATCTCCTCCTCCATCTCTCCCTCCAGACATCTCCAGACACCTCCAAGCTCCATCTTCCTCTAAAGCATCCATCAAGGCCACCTTGGTGCACCGCTGCTACTCTCCTCAACCTCTCCAAAGGTCACCATGGACCACCCTTGGTGCCCTTATTCTAGTAGAGTTAGATAGCTATTTTTATTCCTAGTAGTTCTAGTAAATTCTTTTAGTTCTAGTTTTAGTCTGAACAATCTGATTTGAACAGATTGTCTTCATATATATATCTGATTATTTTAGCTCTAGTTAGTTCTAAATCGATATCTACAACAAGTCATTTTCTGCCTCCCTGAGTTTGGTCGGGACTCACCATCTCATTATATTTATTTGTTTCTAGGTATTTTCGCACTATACTACAACGTATTTGCCTTCTATACATAGCATATTTCATTTTGGCATATTAGTCTACTTTGTGACTATCATTGTAGTGTTGGCATTCATTGAATGATGAATCAAAAGCAATTCCAAGTGATCTCTATCCACTTACTCCCTGTCTTAATTCATTTTCTCTTATTCATGTATAAGGACATGCAAGAACTTAAGCATGGGGGGGTAGTACATATAAACTAAAAAATTTTCTACCAGCACCTTAGGAAAAAGATCTTTTTATCAAGAGGTTTTATTAGGGATTTATTCTTTAGTTGATTCATAAACTTAGAATCCAATACAATTTCACACTTACACGTAGAATTTGCAATTGATCCACTGTGAAGACCAATGGACATCTTTAGTTTGTCAAGAATAAGCATTGCTTCTTTTCCTGAACCTTTGGATAGTAATTAGGAACTCAGGCAAACCATCTTTTAGGAGATCCACCAAACAATTGTGAGGTGAGAGTAGAGAGTCTACTGGTGCTCTAAGTCTAATGTAAGGAATCTTAATTTCTGGATAATTAGATAATGATACTTGGAGTTACGTTTAGTTTTCACTCTCAGTTCCTGCATACAAATTCTTTATGTGAATCTTTGTGAGAACCACCAAATAAGGCAAATACACAGAGAATGGGTTCTAGTAAAACTAGGACTAAGGTGGATGGTCACGACTATCCTTTATGGAATCCTCAGCTGAAGGAGGGTGTTAATGTCAAGGTCAAAAATACATTATCCTATCCATTCCTTTTCTGGTGATGAGAATAGACACTTCCACCAAATAAGCCACCCGATATCCTCTTGAACATAACCAATCCTAAATAATGTCTCGTGAATAAAAGTGCATATGTCATGTTGCATTGTGTTTGATGGTAGATTTATATGCGAAAACAAAGAGAAAAAAAAAAGAAAAAAGAAGAAAACGTATATAAAAAAAAAGTGTTGAGTTGCATTTATTTCATTTTATGACAAGCACATTGAGGCAACAATACCCTCTACCCTTACAATCCACCAAATAATCCATTGACCTACTTTTCCTGTATTTCTGACCACCCGAATACTAGCTGAGGATTTCTGACTTAGTTATAGGGTTATTAGAACTTAATTGAAGTGTAATGCCTTGGGAGACCACCAAACATATTTACAAATCTGCTAAGATGTGAGCTCAAAAAGAAAAGGAAAAGAAAAAGAAAAGAAAAGAAAAGAAAAAAGCAAGAAGAAAAGAGAAGAGAGAGAGAATGAGTACAAAAAACTTAAGAGAGCACAGTTTTTCCACCTCTCTCTAAGTTGATTTATTTGTGGTCGTGCGTGTTTCACGTGTTAGAAACAGGGGTTACAAGTAACCTATCATCGTAGTTGCAAAACACGTCGATCAAATAAAATTTATACCAAAAATCCAAGGGAGTCCCAGGTCGAACACAGGAAGGCGACATTTACTTTATTGAAAATCGTGCTTTATTTCATTTCCTTTTGGTATTTTAAGGTTTTGATATTTTTTTTTGCATTTTTGTAATAAAAGAAATCAAGAAAACGTATCACAAGATAGAGATCTAGAACAAATCTGATATATATTACTTCTAATGTCAATTACAAGAAACTATGAAAGCATATAAAAAGTGGGAGGTGAGAGGAAATCTCCCGAATAGGCTGTTCGGCGAGACGACGGTGCCTGGCGGAAGCTCGGATGAAGGAGGTGAGGAGCGAGACGACGGAGGTGAGATGTTGGAGGACATCGGGTTGAGGAAAGCTTCGACGTAGCTCCGGAATGTAGGTGAGAAGACGGAGTTGATCTGCTACCGGAATGGAGGTGAGAGGACGGCTCCAAGGTGACCTATGAAGGGAGATGGGAAGTTGGAGGAGTATTTGGTGGGACAGAGTTTCGCTACACTAATAGGCACCTTGGGAGCTTGAGAACAAGCTCTAATGGAGCGTTGGTAGGCTTGCTAGAGCTTGGGAGTAGGTGGGAGTAGAGTAGGTAGAGATGGCTTGGAAGGGAGGGGGTGAAGGCCCTTTTATAGTGGTGGAGAAGAGGCTAAAAATGGATAAAGGACCTCTAGCGACCTCCAGACCGTCGCTGGAAACGTTGCTGTAGACAGCTCACCTCCACCCACGCCCATAGCTGGCTCTGCTGGCTTGCAATGAAACAGTGACGGCTGTAAGCGTCACTGTAGGTCAGTCCAGCTGTCGCTAAAAGCTGGCGCCAACCGCCCCTTGTGCCCACGCCACCTGCCCTGCTCTTCACGCACACTGATCGCGCACGCCCAGCTGTGTGCGCGTGTGCTGTGCGCTGGAGTGCGCGCTTGCAATGCGCTGGCCCATGCGTGCGTGCGCGTGCTACCGCTGCCACTGCCGCTGCGCTGCGCTCCAAGTGCCCGCCCAATTGCAAATTGGAGGGGCTGTGGGGAATCGAACCCATGCCCCTCCTTTGCAAACCGCTGCGTCAACCAGTGCGCCATGTCGCCCTTTGTGTCGCGAGGAAGAAACGGTGCAGATGATGAGGGAGAGTGGGCGGTGGCTGCTGGCCGGGTTTGGGCAGCCTGGATGGCGCCACGTGGTGCCATCTAGGCCGTCCGTCTTCTTCTTCTTGCAGAAGGTGCCATGGTGCTCAGATCGGGATGATTTTTGCGATGCCGGACTGCAATCGTCGCTCCAGATCCATCCGTACGATCAGATTTTCCATCCGAAGCCCGTATGGATGTCGCATTGCCCCCTGGCCATTGATCTTCCTCGGGCTTAATGTGATGCTACGGGACTTCGATCTGGACGATTTCAAAGGCGTTAATCTCCGATCGTCGTCCCGATCAGATCTGTATGGTCTGATCGTCCATCCGAGGCCCTGAGATAAATCCTCTCTTCTCCTGACCATAAAAAGGACCTAATTAACCAAAAATATAAACAACTACTCTAAATGCAAAATGATGCATGCTATGCGATATTTATATCATGATATGCAGTGCTAAGCCTAGGAACTATCACAAATAAGCATTTTACGATGAATTTATACATGTTTATCATACCCCCATGCTTATCTTTTGCTAGTCTCTAGCAAAATTAAACTACATGCTATGTATAAAATCAAAATTAGGATTAGATCGCTTAGGCCTAAGTCGTTTACTAACAATAGAAAATTTCAACTAAGGTTCTAAACACGAAGACTCAACAGTACCCGAGTGTCTGCCAGAATGCAAACCGCCCAAGTTCTCGCCTTATTTAAGAAGGGAAGAAATATTTTTTTTTTATTTTTCTTCTTTTCTAATTTTTTTGTACTTTTGGAGTTTGAGAGTTACGGGATAACTTTTTACGGCTACCTGACCCGTCCAAGGCTCGAAAAGGATTCTAAGTACTAAGCATCTTTGTGAAAAAGTGATAGACTCACAAAATGGCTGTTAAGACGGACTTCGGGTTTCTACGACCCTAGGTGACCTTGCCTAAAGGTTTATCTTTACGATCGGTAGCTTTCTCGCTACTTCTTTTATTTATGGGGTCAGCACAAGGGTGAATCCAGTGTATATCTCCCTGATTTATTCTACTTCCCCGCTTCTTCCCTAAGTGTTTTGGGAATTATTGTGCATTTATTTTTTTTGTGAGCTGGGTTCTGGACAACCGGCCGATGAGTTGTTACCACCGACAACTTGCCAGCTATACTCGTGCGGTGAAGTGTGGTATTTGTATTTTTTTCTCCTTTTCTTTTTCTCCTCTTTTTTTTTTCTTTTCTTTTTGAGTGTTTCTCTTTTTCTTTTTTTTCTTTTAATAAGTAGGTGCCTTCCCTGATCTAAGATTTACCTAAAGGCAGTACAACGAAAATGGTCTTGTGGCTGGGCTCTGGACAACCGACCGATGAGCTGTTACCATCGGCAACTTGCCAGCCATACCACCCAAGTCGGTCCATTAGCTATCCAATTTTCGTAAAATCCGCCGGAAAGTGAGTCAGTACAAAATAGTGTGTGTAGATGCTTAGGCTTAAAGTCCCCCCAAATCAGAGGGCGGGTTGATAAGTCGCATACTTATCATCCTAAATTATTTATCAAATTAAAATAAATTTTAATTGGCGAGGACTCGAGAATAAATCCACATTCGAGTGGGCACCCAAGCTAATTAAGCCCGAAGACCTGAAGAGTCTAAGTGTTCAGGTCCTATCGTATCATTTCCTAAAGTTAATAACTTCCAAATGCCTAAGTTATCTTTTCCTAATTTCTTTCTTTTTTTTTCTTTTTTTTTAATTTTTATTTTTTTGTATTTTATAAGAAACTAAAAGAAATTCTACGGAGTTAACATAATGATTTCAGGAATTGATTATCCACCCCCCCATGCCTAAATGATGCAATGTCCTCATTATAAAAATAAAGACATGAAAAGGGCAAAGTAAATAGAACATCACCTGAGTGTCGTGAAAATCTGGTCAGCTCCGTAGAGAGAAGGGTGTATACACACGTGCTAAGTTTAATGCCTTCAGCTAAGCATAGCATACATACAAATAAGAGATTGAGAATTCACAAGTGCGGTTCAGAATCAAAATCAAAATATTGATCCTGAAACCCGCCAGCAGAAGATGTCCACAGACGTGGACGAGATTATGGTGCAGACCCATGCCCCAGGGTCGAGTGGTTCTCAGGTTCTCGATGAAAATCACCCAGAACCGAAGGTTGTTAAGCTTGCGGGGCTGGGCCTGCGGTTTTGGGGTGTGCAACCCAAGACCAAAGTGTCAGACAACGGGTAAAGATGGTTTAATAGGTGCGGTTGTCCACTTAACATCTAGCTCAGAAAAATAATCAGTTATTTCGAGCTTGGGTTTCATGTGAAAGATATCGTAAGGGTCCTGGTAGAAAGTAGGTGGTTTTAAGTCAATAGGTACCCTTAGATCCAAAATCAAACTTCCCTCAGAATTAGCCTCCCAAATCTTTATTTCAACAATTCTATCCTCCAACATCAAGGGCTTAGGCTTCGGGACCTCTAGCATATTATTCACCCCATATGATTCTCCCAAGTCCAGAAATCGTGGCTGAATCAAGATTGACTTGGGCACAAAGATCTCAGAAGTCATCTCTTCAGGGTGAAGATGAGGACTGAGGTCACTGATTGAATCATCAAGATTCGGATCCTCCAAGTTAACCCTAACTAAATCCAAATCTTCAATAATTGGGCTATCAACTGGTTTGTCAGATTCCTCAAGCCCATTTGTCTCACTAAAATCCTCTTCCTTAAGTTCAAGTGAGACTTCGCCAAAAGATTCTTCACCCCCAGAGTCAAAGAATTGATGATCCTCATTTATATATGTCTCAAAATCATATGTCATTTCATGGTCCGTGAAGACATATTTTTCCTCGCTCCCTGGCTCGGGGATCTCTGGTGAATCAATTGGTTCATCCTCGAATGGTTGCTCTAGCCCATCCTAGTCATCCCCAGTCTCAGAAAATGTATCCCCCCCGACAGGTGCCTGAGTGGGTTCAAACATTGGCTCTCCTGAAGGGGGTTCATCTTGAGAATCATCCCAAGATTTAACTAGTGTAACCACAAATTTCATCCTCAACCTCAACAGTTTCCTAAGAAGGAACTCACCCAAGTCCCTATCCCTAACACTTTGGAGCAAATCCAATAGAGAACTATTAAGTTCATTAATCATTTTGATCATAGGCTCCAGTGCTTCAGTGCATGGTGTTGGCTGAGCTTCAAAAGATTGTATAGTGTTCCTCAAATTAGCCAACACCCTATCCTGGATCTGGTTCACCTAAACCGACTGGTTCGGTTCAAGTTTGGGTGGGTTCAGATTAAATCTAGGGGAGTCAAGATGTCGAGGTTCTCAAGTTCCTCCCTGGTAGTAGGTCGTCATGGATTGTTCAAAGAAGGGTGATGACCTATTTTCAATGGAATACTGGGGAGGGTAGGTGTTATAATCATTATATCCTTCCTGATTGTAGATCTGGTTGGTTTGGTCATCAAAGGATGGAGATCCATAATCATTATAGCTCTGGGAAGGATAATAATCATAGTCTTGTTGTCCAGGGTTAGGCCCTGGGCACTGAGGTCCGGATTCATATCCCCAATCAAAGTCATCCCGACTAGTGGATGGATAATTATAAGTCAAGTCGGGATAGTAATCATCTTGGGGATAAGTGGTGGTAGGAGGATAGGGTGTGAAATGTGTGTAGGATGTGGAAGTGTACATGGTGAAGTAAGGAGGGAAATCAGAAGAGAAAGGAACCCTGCAATACTAAAATACAAGCCTGTCCTTATTTTCGGTAGCCTAAAGGTCTACAGACTCTCAGAATCCATCCTAAGATTATAGACGATTTACTTTACTTATGTCCAGGCAATCCAACCAGTTAGAAGGAGGGACTGGGAAGAAGGTTCTTCCTTTGGCTTGCACCCCCGGTTCCTAGTGTACCCCCCAGCCGCGGTCGTTTGACTCTACTCCCCTAGCTAGACATCAGATTGACTAATATAAGTAGGTTAATCATGAACAATCTCAATCTGGATCCCGACGAGCAAACCAGTCCTTAGGGCCAACGTCTAATCAATTTTAGTTAGGCTTGGGACAATGGTGCTTTAGGAAAGTGATGGGCCCTTTAGATGGTTTGTGCCCTTAATGATCAGTTAAAATGTGTGTGTGTGCACAACCAGGGTTTGCAAATAAGGTTATTTAATGATGTGTCTTTTAGAGTTCAACCTTGTTTAGTAGCTTTTAGGGTTTAATCTTAGGTATATTCAATCAAGTTTAGGAAAACACTCCAAGTTTTGCAAGCACTGGTGATAATATATTCCTTTAGAAATCAAAGAAAAAAATGTGGAGTGCCTGGTTCAGCCCTAAGAATCAACCCTAAGTGGCAAGCTACTTGATGAATCGCTTTTATCTTAAGTGGTGCGGCCCAAACAGTTCAATCAATTAGCCTATTGCACCACTTAGTTAAGGCACACAAAAATTTGGTTAACCTAACATGATTTCTACTCTTTTATGTGTTGAATTCGTGTACCGGGTCCACAGGTCGGAAGCCCGGTTGAGTAGATGAAAAATCAAGTCTGATTATGTGCCTCAAATGTGGGTGTATAGAGTGTGTAAATTTATTTGTCCCACAGAAATATCTTTTTGTTTTTTTTTTTTTTTATAAGATGTGGGTGAGATGGGTGAAGGTGGCAAACAAGACAAACAGAGTTTATCCTAGGGTTTATGCAAACACCTAAGTAGATTAAGTCTTGGTTATGATTGTGGCAAAATGAACTAGTGGGGGGGAAGTGGGGGACACTTACAGAGTACTTTACCCGCACTTTACTCCGGTCTACCGCACTTGGATCTCCATGATAAGGTACCTGCAAGACAGTAGATCAAAGACAAGGAGGGTTAATGCTATGTAAATGCAAAGAAACGCAATAAACAATAAAGTAAATTCCGTTGCCTCCCCGGCAACAGAGTCAAAATGGTCGTGCGTGCTTCGCGTGTTAGAAACAGGGGTTACAAGTAACCTATCGTCGTAGTTGCAAAACACGTCGACCAAATAAAATTTATACCGAAACTCCAAGGGAGTCCCAGGTCGAACACAGGAAGGCGACGTTTACTTTATTGAAAATCGCACTTCATTTCATTTCCTTTTGGTATTTTAAGGTTTTGATTTTTTTTTGTATTTTTGTAATAAAAGAAATCAAGCAAACGTATCACAAGATAGAGATCTAGAACAAATCTGATATATATTACTTCTAATGTCAATTACAAGAAACTATGAAAGCATATAAAAAGTGGGAGGTGAGAGGAAATCTCCCGAATAGGCTGTTCGGCGAGACGACGGTGCCTGGAGGAAGCTCGGATGAAGGAGGTGAGGAGCGGGACGACGGAGGTGAGATGTTGGAGGACATCGGGTTGAGGAAAGCTTCGGCGTAGCTCCGGAATGGAGGTGAGAAGACGGAGTTGATCTGCTACCGGAATGGAGGTGAGAGGACGGCTCCAAGGTGACCTATGAAGGGAGATGGGAAGTTGGAGGAGTATTTGGTGGGGCAGAGTTTCGCTACACTAATAGGCACCTTGGGAGCTTGAGAACAAGCTCTAATGGAGCGTTGGTAGGCTTGCTAGAGCTTGGGAGTAGGTGGGAGTAGAGTAGGTAGAGATGGCTTGGAAGGGAGGGGGTGAAGGCCCTTTTATAGTGGTGGAGAAGAGGCTAAAAATGGATAAAGGACCTCTAGCGACCTCCAGACCGTCACTGGAAACGTTGCTGTAGACAGCTCACCTCCACCCACGCCCATAGCTGGCTCTGCTGGCTTGCAATGAAACAGTGACGGCTGTAAGCATCGCTGTAGGTCAGTCCAGCTGTCGCTAAAAGCTGGCGCCAACCGCCCCTTGCGCCCGCGCCGCCTGCCCAGCTCTTCACGCCCGCTGATCGCGCGCACCCAGCTGTGTACGCGTGTGCTATGCGCTGGCGTGCGCGATTGCAATGCGCTGGCCCGCGCGTGCGTGCACGCGCTACCGCTGCCGCTGCGCTGCGCTCCAAGTGCCCGCCCAATTGCAAATTGGAGGGGCTGCGGGGAATGGAACCCGCGCCCCTCCTTTGCAAACCGCTGCGTCAACCAGTGCGCCACGTCGCCCTTTGTGTCGCAAGGAAGAAATCGGTGCAGACGCTTCCCAGACGTTGGATCTTGATCCAACGGCTAGGATCAACGGTGCAGATGATGAGGGAGAGTGGGCGGTGGCTGCTGGCCGGGTTTGGGCGGCATGGATGGCGCCACATGGCGCCATCTGGGCCGTCCGTCTTCTTCTTCTTGCAGAGGGTGCCACGGTGCTCAGATCGGGATGATTTTTGCGATGCCGGACTACAATCGTCGCTTTGGATCCATCCGTACGGTCGGATTTTCCATCCGAAGCCCATATGGATGTCTCATTGCCCCCTGGCCATTGATCTTCCTCGGGCTTAATGTGATGCTACGGGACTCTGATCTGGACGATTTCAGAGGCGTTAATCTCCGATCGTCGTCCCGATCAGATCTGTATGGTCTGATCGTCCATCCGAGGCCCTGAGATAAATCCTCTCTTCTCCTGACCATAAAAAGGACCTAATTAACCAAAAATATAAACAACTACTCTAAATGTAAAATGATGCATGCTATGTGATATTTATATCATGATATGCAGTGCTAAGCCTAGGAACTATCACAAATAAGCATTTTACGATGAATTTATACATGTTTATCAATTTGATAGTCTGGAAATCTAGATTTTGAAGTACTAGTCCCTATGCAGCACCAGAGGAGTGTAAGCCACCAAATGCAAACTCACTTACTCAAACATCTTCTACCAAAGCCAAAAGTTAGGGCTAAATTGGAGATTATTTTATATCCCCGAGGGAAGAAGTTTTCCTATTCCAATAGAGCTTTACTAATGGTCAAGTGCGAGCTTTAGATGTGGATCAACTTTTCTCTTGAATCCGTTGCATAGGCTACAACACTACACTTTCACGAATTTCTGGATTTCTAAATTTTTGAATGAAAACAAAAGAAATAGATCTCTAGTCCAACTCTTGATAGAATGCATTTAGTCTTACATTTGCTAGGGACTAGCAAGATTTAGGCATGGGGGTATGATTACATAGCAATCATAGGTCCTAATTTACCAAAATTAAGTTAGATCTTATCTTAACCTAGGAATAACGCATGCATAAGCATCTTATTTTGCATCATAATCGATTTGTAAATAATAATGCTATATTATGCTCTAATTGAAAGGTAATAATAATTGCAGATAATTTGGGGCCGCAGATGATAAATCAAACCATACAGATCTGCTCAGAATGACGACGAGAGTCCTACTTCTGAGATCGTCTTGATCAGACTCCCATAGCATCCTATGAAGTCCACGGAAGAGCAAAGTCCAAGAGGCAAGGAGGCAAAAATTCGAAACTCAGATCCCAATCTGACCACACGGATGGATTCAAATCAACGATCACAGTCCAATGACAGAAAAATTAACTCGATCGGAGCCCTACAGCACCATCTACAAAGCAAAGAAGATGGATGGCCACGATGGCCCCACGTGGTGCCATCATAGCCACCCAAGGCAGTGCCCCCAACTACTGAAGGAAAAATGTGGGCCATTGGATCATCATCCAAACAGCCATGAGGTCGCGTCATCCCTCTCCGTACACCATCAGAAGGAGTTCATCTCAGCCGTTGGATTTCCATCCAATGGCTGAGGGAAGCTACACTACAAAGAAGAACCGCGACCATTCGCGGATGTAGCGTAGCGCTTAGCACACTCGCGTGGAAGCAAGTGACGCCAGTTCAAAATGCGTGGAGTGAAAATCAAAGAAGCGATGCGCGAAGGAAGAAATTGGGTCGTGTGATGACGATCAGGCGACGTAGAGGCAAACGCTTGGCATGCAGAGGTGCATTGGGTCGACACGCGTGTGATGACACGTGGTTGGATGCCCTACTGTACATAGAACCTAAAGGCGATAGCACGTGCATCTTCAGTCCTCGATCTCCATGATTGAATGCTTGAATTTGAACGCGCGCACGCACATGAAGAGGCGGTGTAGAGCGTGCTTTTAAGCCATCCAATCGAAAGATCAGACAGCTGAGGAGAAGCGATCTTGGGCGTGCGCGATGAAGGTGCGAGGCAGTGGAGTGAGGGGCTAAAAGCATGCCACGTGTTGACATCCGACACATTGCGCGTGTATCAAGTGCATTGGAGGTTCTTTTGAAGTGTGATCAGATCCGTTGATGTCCCAATCGACAGATCTGATCAATCCAAGGCTGTTGCACGATTTGGAGGGCCAAATACCTGCTTACTCATTTTGGCTATAAAAAGGACCCCAGAACCCCCATCTGAAGGCATCTTCTCCTCCATCTCTCCCTCCAGACCTCCAAGCTTCTCCAAACTCACTCTTCCTCTAAGGCATACATCAAGACCACCTTGGTGCACCACTGCTGCTCTCCCCAACCTCTCCAAAGGCCACCAAGGACCACCCTTAGTGCCCTTATTCTAGTAGCTTAGATAGTTATTTTCAATTCTAGTTTTAGTAGTACATGTTCTAGTTCTAATTCTATTTGCAACTCATGATCAAACAATTGCCTGATTTGCTCTATATCTATTGTGGTTAGTATTTAGTTATGGTTAGTTCTAAATCAGTATTACAATCAAGTCATTTTCAGCCTCCCCGAGTTCGACCGGGACTCACAACTCATTATATTTATTTGTTTCGACGTATTTTCGTGCTATACTTTTTTTTTGAAACAGTGAGGATTGCTATCATGAACCGATAGCAATCCGGAGTGTAGTATATTCCTTATCAAAAAAGTATTACAAAAGAGATGCCCAACTATGTATGAGAGACCAGCACTCCTTTACAATGTTCTCATATCTCACCGGTCTCTCCTCAAAAAGCTTATCATTACATGCCCTCCACACACACCACAAAACGGCTGCCATAGCCCCCAAGGGCCGACCAGGATTGATGAACCTCTGCCACAAAGAATCCCAGGAGGGGAGGGGTTCTAAGCAAACCATCCTCCAAATCTTGTCGATGACCAAGCAAGAGGAGAAAATGTGTGTTGCACTATCAGATTGTAAACCACAAAGACGGTAGGCATTCAGAACAGTCCCCATCCTTCTGTGCCTCAAATCACCAGTGATCAAACCTTCTTGTCTGCAAAGCCATAGGAATATCTGAACCTTCAAAGGAACTCTAAGAGCCAAATCTTTCTGTCAACAGGATCCCATTCCACTTCACTATTGGATTTAATAACTTTCTCATACGCCTGCTGCACTGAGAAGATACCCTGCCAACCATATGTATCTGTCACATTTCTCATAAGATGCATCTACTGTAGATTAGCCATCAGGTTCTGCCTCTCCTCCCATAATCGAGTGCCTGATCTGCACTATTGCAGCCCTTCCAGCTGCCAGCAGCCCTCTGCATCAGACCACAAACCAACCGTCACATTTTCGTGCTATACTACGACTTAATCACCTTTAAACGTGATTTTACAACTGACCAATCACATGGGGTGAATAATATGCTAGAGGTCCCAAAAACCAAACACTTTATCTTGGACGATAGGAATTTGGAAATTAAGATCTAGGAAGTAAACTCCGAGAAAGATAGGAGTTTGGATCTAAGGGTTCTTATTGACCTGAAGCCACCAACCTTTTACTAGGACCCCTATGAAGGATTTTTACATTGATAGCAAAAAGAAACATTTATTACAAGTGTTTACAAAAGATAAAGGCATAAAAGAAATTACAATACAAATAGATGCCCTTATTACAATGGAAAGCTTAAACACTAGATAATTACAACCTTCAGCCTTCTCATTACATTTTTCTCTCATTAGACATCTCTTTAGAAAATTAGACGACTTAAGAATTAAAATTAGACTTCCTATAACACAATCAGACATCTCCTTCTCTCTTTCATTTCTTTATTTAATCTCAATTCTCTCTCTTTAATCCAACCCTCACTAAGTTCTCACACTTAACCATTTTTCTTTAACTCTTCTCTTCTTTTAATTCTTCCTCTCTGTTAAATCCTCTCTCTCTCTTCCTTAATTCACTATGCATTACTCTATTCCACAATCATTTTTAAGACCTTAACCCACAGCTTTTAACACTTAACCAAAAAAATTTGGTTAATGGGTAGACCAGGCCCTTTTCATAGGATCAACAGTCCAACCAGACCGGATCTACCACTACTAGGAACCCAGGCCTAGCCTTGTAAGTGTGGATTTTAATGTATTAGTTTGCACAGTATTAGGCCATATCTGGCCCACCAAAGCTCACGCCTACTCTTGAACCCATGCGCACACAGGCGTGCACGTGCGCAACACATGCTCAGAAACCAAACCATATGCTCAAGTTGCACCCTACACTGATGACCAGCGGGCCTTCACACACAATTGGTTTTATTCAATAGCAGGTGTCTTTCGATCCACGATGTGAGACGTTTCTCCACACTTCTCCTTCACAATAGCATTCGCCAACCGGCAACTTCGAACGAAGATTCCTAGCGACTTAGAGTGCCAAATCGAGTGATTAAAAGCTCGATCGAAAGCCCTAGATCTTAGCTTTCCAATTTTAGCACCAATTTGGTGCATGGATCACATTTGATCCAAAGTTTCATGGATTGAACAAGGATGTGTTCTTACACCTAGAAATAGGCTTCAGGATAGAAATTCAGGTTAAATGACCTACGAATCATGTAATGCCCTTAGTTGAGGATTCAGAAAGCCTCAAAATATGATTCCACAGCTATAGGGAAAGAGGTTAAAGTCAAAGAAAGCTTTAGGATCTCCAAAACCTTCAGATAATCATGGCTCAATGTACAGAACACTGATTCAAAAGTGAATCAGTCCAACAGACAAATTCGATCCTCATCTAACAACCCATATCGATTTAAAAGATCTAATGGAACAAATCTAGGCAGAATTGAGTTTAAATCTAGACAAAAGCATACTGACCAGTGTTGGGTTCTAGTTTGAACACAAACTGTGCAGAAGTTAGAATCTTCATAAAAGCTTCAGAAACTCTGGTCAAACTTATCCTAAATTATTCTAAATCATCGCAAAGGCTCAAATAATTAATAAATTTAGGGTTTCAGATCCTCATTCCTCAAGAACAACTCTGTGTTGACTTCTAAAAGTCCAAAATTGACTTTCTAAATCAAAGCTTTTCCAATCAAATTGAAAGTGTAATTAGATCGTATTCAACTTAAGGAATGGATTCAACACCTCAAAACCAAGTTTTGAGCACTCTACTATGCTATCAGGCTTCGTCTCCTGAGATCAAAAGGTGATGTGTTCGTCAAAACACTCCAATACTTCTCAATCCTAAATGAAAGCTTAAGTCGGTTCTCTGGAATCTACTCGTGCTTCAGAACCTAATTCCAGAGTCTAAACCCTAATGGATGTGTTGTTGATTGGCGAAAGTCATCGTTTCAAGAATGTATAGCATTGTAGTATAGTCAACGAAAATCGCTGCAACATTTAAATTTATAAACTCGAAAATAAGAAATGAGTCCGAGGTCGATCGCAGGGAGCAAATGTGAAATTCACAACACTAATCGCAATTTAAATCAATGAGCACAATAAGATATTTCAATGAATAATCAACTCAAAGAAATGTATTTAATAATAACAATAGTATCTCAAGAAATCAGTGAGTAAAAAGAGATCAGAACCCTAAAAAGAATGGTGATTTAAATCACCACTTAAATCCCCACATTAAGCACATATTCAATGTAAGCAATTAACTCAAATTTTCCAACAATGCCTCAACTGCTTATCCGTGTAAATAAGTCCACAGTGATCAGACGTCAATCAAGTCAACCAAACGCATTAAAGTTATCGAGCCTCAGGAGCGCAAGGCACAAGGCCTTAGCACAGAGCACCAGCACCCTAAAGCCAACGTGAACTCAGAATTGCCTAAGTACTAGGCGGGAATGGTCACGCATCTTGAGGCACAAGGCACAAATCCCAAAGCAAAACCCTCCCCACTCCTCATCAGATCTCTTCCCTTTCTAATCAGGTAACTAGGTAGAAAAATGTCGGGTAATCAGGTCAGAGCATAATGCCCAGACCCACGGGCATGGTTCACGGGTGAGGAGTGTAGAGGCTAAGGTGAGAGGGAACTCACCCTTCGGTGTAGAGGAGATAAGGCCTTGGGATGAATTCCTTTTATATGTTGCGTTTGTGTTTGAAACTCATGATGTGGCACTTTATCTGGAGCTTCCTTGCATATACAGTCGTAGTATTCCTCGCGCAATTGTAGCTGGAGCTGTTGTTGCTTTGATCACTTGAAAGCCTGGGGCTCTTTGTGGCGATCATCTGCAAAGCCTGGGTGTGGATGCAAGGGCGATTAGTAGCCAGAGATAGGTGGATGACAGCTAAGAAATTGACGGTGGTGGGAGAACTTCGGTGAACACCTGCAATCAAGAATACAGGCTAAACACCCTGATTAAAATGCTCATAAGTTCTGCCTTAATGCGAGGAAGAGAAAGGTGGTGTTGATGTGGTGGTTGGAGGTCTTTGGTGGCCAGAGGGTGAAGGGATGATTGGCGAAGGTGTGGGTTCTCCAGTCAAGCTCTCCATAGACCAAAGCTCTCAATAAGTAGAGGTCTTTTGGTAGCGCAAGTGTAGCGGAGGTTTTGGTGAAGGTGGTGTGCGATTTCGTGCGGTGTAGTGGCAGCACAGCTTCGCCAGAGGCATCGCCGGTGGTGGAGAAGACGGAAGGGAAGGAGGTGATTTGGTGGTCGATTTAGGAAGATAAGAGGTTAGGGGTACGCTAAAGAGAGAGAGAGGGAGCTTAACTACAGACGAAGGGGATGAGGAATTGGCATCAGCTATGGTTGGATGACGTTGGAGGGGGTGAATCCTTCAATGGAGGAACGGCAAGGAAGAAGGGGTTGAGGCAACCCTGGCTTTGGCCCACCAGGCGCAGATGAAGCTAGGGAAGATGTTCCCTCTACCTATTATACATGGCAGAGGGCGACAACGAGGAATTGAGGAGCTCACCGGAGCTGAGGTCAGAGGCAGCCGAGGAAGAAGAGGAAGAAGACTTTTGGCCTGGAATCGAGCTGGGAAGCACTCTTGGATCTTCAGGAGCTTTTGTAGAGCTCAAAACCAAGCTCTAATTGAGGAAAGAAGCTCAACTGGGTTGAGATTTGGGAACAAGTGACCCCACAATTTTCATGGGTTCGCTGGGGCTCTCTACAGCGAATCAAGGTTTAAGATTGCATTCACATAATTCTTCAAGGTCTGAACTCCAATCCCGCCAAATTTGGTGGGATTTGGAGGTGATTTGATTAGGTTTCAACTTGGTCAAAGTTGGTGCTGCACAGTTGACCTAACAATAGTGGTAAGGACCTATTTATGAAGGAGATGAGAAAGTTAGGGACCTATTTGCAAGGAATTTTGAAAGTTAGGGTTCTAGATGTAAAGAACAAAGGCTTTAGGGACTGAAGTGCAAACTTGGTCAAGATAAACTCTGATTAAGCCCAAATTTTGTTCTTAACCTAATTTGGACCCAAGGAATCTAATGGTGAAGTTGGATTTGAGTTTTGACCACGTTTGACTGGTAATATGTGCAAAAGCCCAAATCAAGGCAAAATCCCGTCTAAAACTGTCCTAGGTCAAAATGGGTTCAGATTATCAAACCAAATGTACCAAACCTCTTGGAATATTTTTTATAAATTTTAGGAGGTTTAGATAAATTTTATCTTGATCAGAACCTCTTCAATTCAAGCAAGGCAGATAATTAGGGTTTTATGTACCAATTCGATTCTCGAAATGCGTAAAACCCCGTTTCTGTCAATGTTGACCTATTTTTCTACTTTTAAGCTCATTTGACTTCTAATTAACCCTTAGGTAACCCATGGTTACTCTACATTCATGATGTGATGTTAAAGCTGCAGAATAAACCCTAATTTATTGTTCTCTCCTTGAACAAATCTGAGTGGAATTACTGTCCCCAAGCAATCATTCAGGAGCATTTATCTCTTGAGTCTGACTAATTCAAGCTAGTTATGACTAATGATGGTGTTACCATCATGTGTCTCTCCAACTCCGCTAGAGTTGGAGAAGATGAAGACCTATAGGAAGCAATCATCAGTAAAACATCAATCTAATAGGCATACAATGTTCCTTAAATCACAAATAGCTGATCTGGAGCTTCTCAGGAACTTTCGAAGATTGAGGTTCAAGGTTTGATCCACCAAAGCTCTGGTGAAGATCGTGAATTGTAATCAAAGATCAAATTTCCATGACTTGGACAAAGAAAGATTTCAAATGGTTCCTAAGGTTACAAGGAACCTTAAGAACAAGTTAAGTAAGTCAATTATCAATCAGATTCAAGGCTTTATCAGGAAATCCATAAAATGAACCTCTTGAGTTCGCATGAACTCAAGAATTTATTTCCCAATCAATTGAGTGAGGGGAAACACTTAGAAAGCTGTCGCAATGGTCATTGTGTGTGTGATTAGATGAATAAACTCCTCTTGAGCCACCATTGACAATGAGCTCAAGAGGTTGAGGGTGAGTCGGGCATTTTAGGTACAGGTGATAATAGACCTAATTAAAGAGTCGATCAGGGCCCTAGTGTGATGTTAAGGTGGTAGAGGGCCCTAATTGGGTGTGGTATGGGGTGAGACCTTCACCATGGATAGCGGAGGTACTCAGGTGCTTGTGAGGTGATTCAGGCGTATAAATGATCAAATTAAGTGTATAATGACATAGAAATGATCATGAAGATGTATAGAAGATGATAGGTGGATTTAAAAGACAAAAGAAATCTCTGGACGAGCTCAAGGAGCTCGCCGGAGTTAGGGACGATGACATGAAACACAACATTACAACTACACTAAACTAGCTATCTAACTACATTAATCTAATCTGCACTACTCTAAGATCCTAATTCTACTATTATCTGGAAGGATGAGGTTAGAAGACTCTGTTGAAGGTGCGTAATGGAGGACGAAATAAGAGGAGTAGAATAGAACTACAACAAAGGAAGAATACGATGTGAAAAGGAGGTGGATGACGGCGCAGCTCCGTCCGTAGATGCAATGGAGTACGGTGGAGAAGGGTGGAAGATCAAGGTCCTCGGAGAAGACCAGAGAGGGAAAGTGGAAGTCGTCAAAGTTTGGGAAGAATAACCTTAGAACAACCATGGTGGGGGAAGAGGGTAGGGGGTCGCTAACATAGATTGGCGATGGTCAGGGGTATTTATAGGCTGAGGAAAGGGTTAAGGGGGTGTACCTAGACGGGAAATGGCCTAGGTTCATCGTAACCACCGACGTCATCTCCAACATCGATGAGCTTAGTCACTGATGGGACGTCGGTTTTCATTGTTAATTCGTTGTAGTAAAGCCGGTTGTTACCAACGTTTTCATATAAAATTTTTTTACTCGGAAAAATAAAAGAGTTCCCGAGGTCGAACTCAGGGAGCAAGTTGTATTCTAGAGATATACAAGTTCTATTACAAAAATAAAGAGAGAGAGAGAGAGAGATGAAAAATTGGCTTCTGCTTCTTTTCTTCTTTCTTCCTCTTTGTCTTTGGTTCTTCCTGTTCTTCTTCTTCTTCTTCTTTTTCTTCTGCTTTCTTCAGATTTTCCTCTTTCTTTTTGGTTCTTCCTATTCTTCTTCTTCTTCTTCTGCTTTCTTCAGATTTTCCCCTCGTGCTCTTCTTCTGCTGTTCTTCCTTGTTTCCTTTCTTTTTTTTTCTTCAGATCGTCTTCTTCTTTTCTTGCTTCTCGCTTCTTTTCATTTCTTCTTCTGCAATCGTGGTGCTTCTGCCTTCGGCTACTAAGTCTCCCTTCCTTCTTCTTCAGCCTGCCTTCTGTGTTGCTCTGGCTGCTGGCTGTCCGTCGTCTGGCCCGGAGCTTCGACGACTTAACTGAGCAGTTGCTACAGTGCAGCTGCTTCTTCTTCCGCAGTCCTTCACCTGTGCCTGCACGCTCAAGAGTTCATCAGAAGGCAAAAACCTACTCTACCCCCTTCCCCCGCGTATCTCTCTCTCTCTGAAATCACTCTTCGGAAGCTCTCCCAGAGCGCTATCGGGTAATCGGGTTCGGGTCAGGCCCGGGTCCAGGCCCACCGGCGTGCGTGGTGGGCGAGGAGTGCAGGTCAGTCTAATCGGGTCGGGCCAGGTCCGCGGAGCGTGGTCACGGACGAGGCCGAGTCGGGTCGGGTCGGGTGAGAGGGACCTCACCCCGTGGTAACTGAGGCAAACAGCATACAGCAGTTTTTCAATTTATGTGTCCGCGCGCCTTTGAGAGCTTCCGAGGTGGGACTAAATGTCCCACCCCAATTCTCTTACGCCTGCAGCAGGGATGGTGCTCCCAATTGCGTCGGCTGTTGAGGCGTACAGCTCCAATCGAGGGCCAGGGTGTGTGCGTGAGTCTCTTCCGCGCTGGCCGTAGCTATTCAATCTGGGACATCTCGGCTTGGAGCGACCTCGAGCAGGCTTCGAGCTTCCTCGCCAATGGCGGCCAAGGCCTGGAACCTGAAACCAATGGCACGGCCTCTCGGCCGAATCAGACAGGCGGAGGACCTTCGCCGTGGCACGGCGAAGGTGGTCAGGGGGTCTGCAGGGGGTGTGATGGAGCTGTTAGGTCGTCCTAGGTCAGACTGTGAGCGAGGGAGTGGGTGTGTTCGGTGGGTCTGCAGAGGGTGTTTGGTGGGAAGTGGAGGGGCGGAAGAGGATCAGGGTGAGGAGGCGGAAGTTCTGCGGTGGTCGGCGAGCCGTGTGGGTCGCTGAGGTGATGGGAGCGGCTCGCCGGAGGGTGGTCGGAGGCGGAGAGGATGAGGGTGAACAGGGTCGGTAGAGGGCTTAATTGACTAAATCGAAAGCGGGGAAAGAAAGAGGAGGAGAAGGGGAGTAAGTCTAACTTAACTGCAGGGACGAAGGGGGAGGAACAGGGCGACAGTCGTATCGACTGTCGCCGGAGAAGATGATGCTCAGGGAGAGGGGCGGCGGCGAGCAGAAGGCTGGAGAGGCGCCAGCTGGGTGCGGCGTGGCGTGGGAAGAGCAGGGGAGGAGGTCTCTGCTGCTGGTAGTGCGGCAGAGCGAAGAGGTGGAGGGAGAGGAAGTCGCCGGAGCTGGTGAGCGTCTGCCGGAGAAAGAAGAGACGAAAGCTGGGGGTTTTCTCCGTCAGATCCAGGCTGCCTTGGTCGGAGGAGCGGCGGGGGGTATTTATAGGGTTGTAGCAGGGAGGAAGGCGGAGGGAGACGACGTGTCTCCCTCGCCGGAGCATGGTCGGAATTCGAACCCATACCGTCCGTGCGTTCGCACGGCCGGTATGGGGGGCTACAGTGACCATGGGGGTGCTCCTGCGACGGCTCACGACGCAGGGCACCCCCGGTACACTTGCCAGGTCCTCCACCTCACCCTGCGCGGCGCCATGCTCCGCGCAAGGTCGCCGGAGCATGGTGCTGGCAGGGTTTTGCAGGAGGGACCTGTTTGCAAAGAACGAAGGAGAGTTAGGGGCCTAAATGCGAGGGTTCAAAAGTTGAGGGCCAAAGAGTAAATATATGAGGACCAAAGTGTAAATTCGGTCAAGGAGGTTTCTTCTTAGGCTCAAGTTTTTATACATGACTAATTAGGACCTAAGGAATCTGATGGTGAATTTTATTTTCATATTAAACCTTGTTTGACCGGTCAATTTGCGCAAAAACCCAAATTAAGTTATTAATTGGGCATGGTTCTCAATGTAGGTCAAAATGGGTTCTAAAGGCCAAATTGAAGGTTCTAAACCCTAGAGATTATTTTTCTATGAATTTTAGAGGGTTTATTCTATTTTTACTTTGCCTCGAACCTTGTGAATTGAAGTGGGTTGTTTTAGGGTTACAGATTATCATTTGGTTCCTTGGAAGTGCTGTAGCCCTTGCTAGATCATCTCATCCCACTTTTATTCTTATTAAGCTGTTTTGACCTGTGTTTGGGCCCTGAATTACCCTGTATGCAGATTATACTGGTAAAATTGCACTTTTACCCCTTATGACTTGTTTTCTTCTCAAACTCAGAATTCTCTGAGTTAAGCTTTTCCTTGAGATATGTAGGAGCTTTTATCCTTTGTATTGGGTCAAAATGAGCTAGTTATGGCTCATGATGAGGTTCTCATCATACCCCCATGCCTAGCTTTTGCTAGTCCCTTAGCAAAAAAAACTTAAGGTTTCAACCCTTGTTCTAGACCATGAAGTTTTCAATAGTTTTAGATAAGTGCCTTCATAGATTAGGTTAGAATGCTGATCATAGGCCTAAAAGGTACTCCAGTACCAGTCAAGATCCAAATCTGTCTAGCCTTAGCCTCAGTCTTTTAGCAAAGGTTTTTAAGGCCCACAAGAACTAACCTAAGGTTTATTGGACTTCGTGGTTAAAGCACCCGTGCTTGAAATGATTTTAGCCCTGGCTCAGTTCGCAGTGCGTTTTGTAAGAGAGAGATAGAAAGTTTTTCTGTTTGGAGAGTTTTCTCTCTCTTTTTCTTTTTAGTTCTAGCCTAGGATTGGCTTTTCAACATGGTCTGTATCAGATTCCTTGCTCCCATCATCAATCCTCAAGGGTTCCTGGCGATCGATGCTTCGAGATAGCACCGCCCATGGCAACCCCCGGAACCCTGGCTATTGAGATTTCGAGATAATCCCATCCATGGTATTCCGTGGCCGAATCCAGACCCTGGCAATTGACACTTCGAGATAATGCCATCCATGGAATCTGAACCAGCAGAGTGCTTACATGCCCCCCGTAGGATATGTAAATATCCTAAGAGACAAGCACCGAGGAGATGATATTTTGTTACGCATCTTCGAGGGGATTTCCCGCCTCTCCGCGCTGGGAACTCGTCCAAATCAACTTGTGTTGATCGGCCGCTCCTATTCTAGATGTTCTTTTCAGATTTTTGTGACGCTTCTGCGTGATTCTGATTTTTACGCTTACTGAACCAGGCTGTGTGTGAGATTAGGGTGCTTAGGTTACTGAGTCCCGTAAACCAAAAATTAGTTAACGAGGCCGAATACTCCCTAAGCCTTAGACCTAATACTTCAGCTTTTCATTTTCCTCAACCTCTTGAGGAGTGTCCAGATCTTAATGGGTACTAAGAGTCTATTCAAGAATGCCTAAGGTTTGCATTCTTACTAATCTCATTGTGCACTTTTCAGTTATTTTCTCGAATGAGGTCTAGAACTTAGGTTAATTCCTTAGTTCCTTACTAATGACTATCACTTTTTCTCATAATTTTGTGCTCCTTTTTCATTTTGTTTCTTTTCTCCTTCACAAAATTTTCCTTCTCCTCTTTTCCTCTTATTCTTTTTCGAAAAAAAAATTTTTAATTTTTATGGTATTTTTGGCATATGTGAATTTTTTTGTTTGAAACATTTTCTTACAAGTTTTTGCACTTTCCTACCCCCCCATGCCTAAGATTTGCAATGTCCTCATTGTAACCTAGGGGGTCTTAGTTCATTCCTTAAGACAGAAATTTGGGTGAGTGGATGGGTCGGGTTGAATTTTTGCGTACGATTTCAAATCTCAGATGCGAACATCTGAGGTGGAGTCGACTGTCCTAAAGTGCGAACTTCAAGTGCAAAAAGCTGTCAGAACAAGTTTCAGGTTTTCAAAGAGAATGACGGGCTGCCTCCCGTTGAGTGCTAAATTTGATGCCTTTCAGCCAAGCGGGAAATGCGATGGAGAGGGGATGGTCAAATCAGCAGAGTTTTGTAAGACAAGCACCTTGATTAAGAGCCTGGTTGGTCCAACCAGGTGCTTGTTCAGATCAACAGGCTGATGATGCAGCCCAAACCCAATCAATCTAGTGGGTTGATAGATGTGGATAAAAAAGTGTGGAACCCACCATAAACTATGAGGCTCAGATGGATGTGGAAGTGTAAACGCAGGGTTTGGCTGTGCCGAATCAGCCTGGTCAGAGTAGGGACCCGTAGGATAATCAGTGGTTGATGCAGGAACCCTACAGGGGTGATCAGAGAATGATAGAGCATGGCATGTAGTCTGATCAATGTTCGAAACCCGATGTGGAAATGCAATCGGCTTGGTGAGAGGTGAATCTGAATAGAAATTGAGTCCGGTTGCAGGTTGAGGTTGGGAAGAGGTTTTGATCCGTTCTGTGTGTGCGGCTGAGGTGGCCATTGTGTACGAGGGCTCTTCTAGAGATGGATGATAGGTGGTTTCCTGTAGAGAGTCCGCTGGGTAACTATCAAATGCCGGAAGAGTGTCTGTAGGATGAAAGAAATCGGATTCGAGAAAAAATTTGGATTCTGGGTTACAATCACTCTTGGCATTTTCTGTTTTTGGTTCCTGAGGATCGAAAAGGAATGATTCTGTGTTATCAGTGATCTCAGGAATCAGGACCTCAGAGTCAGAGTCATGTGAACTGAGGTCGTGGATAGGCCTGGTGTGTTCAGGAAGGGGAATCTCTCCGCAATTATAGTCAGATCTGAAATTGTCGGAGAGTTGGCGAAAATGATCATGAATTCCACCACAGCACAAATCATCAGATGTGGAATCAGCAGCCTGACTGGGTTCTAGCCTATATGTCACTTCTGGGCTCAAAAAGATGTTCTGTTCAAGCTCTAAGCTGGTAGGATAGATCCCATTAAAACCTTGCTCATCCAACTCCTCAGTTTCTGTATCATAAATTGGCATGTTTTCTGAAAAATCAATCAGATTTCCTGAGGGTGTTGGAAAAGGACATTCATCAAATAAAGGCCCGGAATCATATTCTGTAAAAATTTGATCTTTCTCATAAGGGGCCTCATAATCTTCCCAATAAGTTTCAGATCTAGGTTCTAGGCTTAGGATGTGGGTAGAATTATTAGAACCTAAGTCTGAATAACCTTCGAGGGTTACCTTATCAAAACAAGGGGCGGAATTTATACCCTCCAGAGGTTCAATTCTAATCTTGTTATTGCAGGAGTCTTGGAGTTCTAAGCTTGGTGATTTACGGCCTAGGGTTGGCTCAGCATTGTGTTCTCCTGCAACTTCCCAACCTATTTTAATGCTATCTTCTATTTGGGTTGGAATTTTACAACCACTTTGTGCCTCAATCCCGAGATCTGGGAAACTGAATTGTTCCTTAATACTGTTCCAAGATGGTTCATCCTCTGTTTCTGGTTTATACGGGTATTTCTGGTTGATAATTTGTTCTACTGATTTCATCATTTCTACCCGTTTTATAAGGGCATCTTGGTGTTGTTCCCAAAGTACAGGATTTGTTAAGCATTGAAGGTATTCAGATTGGTGTAATTTTTCCATCTCAATGTATCCTGTCATGAGCATGTCTCGGGTTGATCCTTTTGAAATTCCAGTCAATAGAATTTGGGCACAGTTTATGATGAAGGATGTGGTTGTTGGGACATCAACCTGAATGTCTCCTATTGGTGTTGAGGTTTTTTCTTCTTTTTCATAGAATTTTATGGCATCCTCGATCATTTTATCTTTCATAGATCTCCGATATTCAGGTTTCTTGAATGGTAGTCTTGCTAGGTAATTAGGCTGCATAATTGGATCAGGTGGTGGAATAGAATCAAAGTTTGAATCAAGATGGAAGAAGGGGATTTTGTTCAGAATCAGAGGAAAGAGGGGCTATGTGAATGATTTCTGCAAAAACAAAGGAGCCGAGGCTTAGCCTCGGGGAGAGTGAATTTCTATAGGAGGTTTCAAGGACCTCCTGAAAAATACTGAAGGGCTGGATGAGATAAGCAGGTGCTGGACCCAATCAAGACACCCAAAAATTGTTGGGTGACTATAGAGGTTCGGGGCAGATGGACCCCTTGATCAGAAAGATCGTCCACCTGAGAATTACCTGGGCAGCCAGAGAGGGAGAGTCCCGCGAAGACCCCTACACGGTAGAGCGTCCCCACGGGTTACAGGGTTTCCCCCACCCGACCTCTCTTGTCACTGCGGTTCCAGGTAGACCAGAATGGGGATCTTGACCTCTTAAGTCTACCAATTTTAAGATCAGGGTGCTTAAGGTTTTCACTTGAACTTTAGTCTTTTAAGTGCAAAGAGTGACCTAATTTAAGGTTGGTTGACCCAAGGGGTCAACTTTACCTCTTGTTTTCTTTGAGAGCTTTTAGGTCCTGTCTTTTAGGGTTCAAGTGTTTAGAGAGCCAATTGTTTTAGATTTTCTTTGAATAGGTATTTTCAGACAAGGGCTTGGGCACACTTCATTTGGTTTTCTCAATTCTTGCTTAAGGAGTGTGTCTCTAAATCCCTAGTGTTGGATCCTAGGTTGGCTCTACTTGGTCCAGTTAATTCTTTGTTGGGTAATTAGGGCTCAAGCAAGAATGTGTTAGCCCTTAAATACCCTTAATAGTGTGCAGAAATAATGAGTTGAAAACATGCAACTTTTATGGTTACTAAATATGGAAGACAGGTTAGCCCTATATTGCTTGTTCTTTTCTTTTCTTCCTCTTTAGAGCTTAGGGGTTAATAGTGAGAGGAAAAATTTACCTGTCTTTGGTGTGGTTGCTTGTCTTCTTGAGTTCCTGTAGCTGCACAAAAGAGAGGAGATTATCAGAAATAAAAAGTACAGGAATGTTTACCTCTAGAATAGCCGTTGCTCCCCGGCAGCGGCGCCAAAATGATGGGGGAACGGTTTTCATTGTTAATTCGTTGTAGTAAAGCCGGTTGTTACCAACGTTTTCATATAAAATTTTTTTACTCGGAAAAATAAAAGAGTTCCCGAGGTCGAACTCAGGGAGCAAGTTGTATTCTAGAGATATACAAGTTCTATTACAAAAATAAAGAGAGAGAGAGAGAGAGATGAAAAATTGGCTTCTGCTTCTTTTCTTCTTTCTTCCTCTTTGTCTTTGGTTCTTCCTGTTCTTCTTCTTCTTCTTCTTTTTCTTCTGCTTTCTTCAGATTTTCCTCTTTCTTTTTGGTTCTTCCTATTCTTCTTCTTCTTCTTCTGCTTTCTTCAGATTTTCCCCTCGTGCTCTTCTTCTGCTGTTCTTCCTTGTTTCCTTTCTTTTTTTTTCTTCAGATCGTCTTCTTCTTTTCTTGCTTCTCGCTTCTTTTCATTTCTTCTTCTGCAATCGTGGTGCTTCTGCCTTCGGCTACTAAGTCTCCCTTCCTTCTTCTTCAGCCTGCCTTCTGTGTTGCTCTGGCTGCTGGCTGTCCGTCGTCTGGCCCGGAGCTTCGACGACTTAACTGAGCAGTTGCTACAGTGCAGCTGCTTCTTCTTCCGCAGTCCTTCACCTGTGCCTGCACGCTCAAGAGTTCATCAGAAGGCAAAAACCTACTCTACCCCCTTCCCCCGCGTATCTCTCTCTCTCTGAAATCACTCTTCGGAAGCTCTCCCAGAGCGCTATCGGGTAATCGGGTTCGGGTCAGGCCCGGGTCCAGGCCCACCGGCGTGCGTGGTGGGCGAGGAGTGCAGGTCAGTCTAATCGGGTCGGGCCAGGTCCGCGGAGCGTGGTCACGGACGAGGCCGAGTCGGGTCGGGTCGGGTGAGAGGGACCTCACCCCGTGGTAACTGAGGCAAACAGCATACAGCAGTTTTTCAATTTATGTGTCCGCGCGCCTTTGAGAGCTTCCGAGGTGGGACTAAATGTCCCACCCCAATTCTCTTACGCCTGCAGCAGGGATGGTGCTCCCAATTGCGTCGGCTGTTGAGGCGTACAGCTCCAATCGAGGGCCAGGGTGTGTGCGTGAGTCTCTTCCGCGCTGGCCGTAGCTATTCAATCTGGGACATCTCGGCTTGGAGCGACCTCGAGCAGGCTTCGAGCTTCCTCGCCAATGGCGGCCAAGGCCTGGAACCTGAAACCAATGGCACGGCCTCTCGGCCGAATCAGACAGGCGGAGGACCTTCGCCGTGGCACGGCGAAGGTGGTCAGGGGGTCTGCAGGGGGTGTGATGGAGCTGTTAGGTCGTCCTAGGTCAGACTGTGAGCGAGGGAGTGGGTGTGTTCGGTGGGTCTGCAGAGGGTGTTTGGTGGGAAGTGGAGGGGCGGAAGAGGATCAGGGTGAGGAGGCGGAAGTTCTGCGGTGGTCGGCGAGCCGTGTGGGTCGCTGAGGTGATGGGAGCGGCTCGCCGGAGGGTGGTCGGAGGCGGAGAGGATGAGGGTGAACAGGGTCGGTAGAGGGCTTAATTGACTAAATCGAAAGCGGGGAAAGAAAGAGGAGGAGAAGGGGAGTAAGTCTAACTTAACTGCAGGGACGAAGGGGGAGGAACAGGGCGACAGTCGTATCGACTGTCGCCGGAGAAGATGATGCTCAGGGAGAGGGGCGGCGGCGAGCAGAAGGCTGGAGAGGCGCCAGCTGGGTGCGGCGTGGCGTGGGAAGAGCAGGGGAGGAGGTCTCTGCTGCTGGTAGTGCGGCAGAGCGAAGAGGTGGAGGGAGAGGAAGTCGCCGGAGCTGGTGAGCGTCTGCCGGAGAAAGAAGAGACGAAAGCTGGGGGTTTTCTCCGTCAGATCCAGGCTGCCTTGGTCGGAGGAGCGGCGGGGGGTATTTATAGGGTTGTAGCAGGGAGGAAGGCGGAGGGAGACGACGTGTCTCCCTCGCCGGAGCATGGTCGGAATTCGAACCCATACCGTCCGTGCGTTCGCACGGCCGGTATGGGGGGCTACAGTGACCATGGGGGTGCTCCTGCGACGGCTCACGACGCAGGGCACCCCCGGTACACTTGCCAGGTCCTCCACCTCACCCTGCGCGGCGCCATGCTCCGCGCAAGGTCGCCGGAGCATGGTGCTGGCAGGGTTTTGCAGGAGGGACCTGTTTGCAAAGAACGAAGGAGAGTTAGGGGCCTAAATGCGAGGGTTCAAAAGTTGAGGGCCAAAGAGTAAATATATGAGGACCAAAGTGTAAATTCGGTCAAGGAGGTTTCTTCTTAGGCTCAAGTTTTTATACATGACTAATTAGGACCTAAGGAATCTGATGGTGAATTTTATTTTCATATTAAACCTTGTTTGACCGGTCAATTTGCGCAAAAACCCAAATTAAGTTATTAATTGGGCATGGTTCTCAATGTAGGTCAAAATGGGTTCTAAAGGCCAAATTGAAGGTTCTAAACCCTAGAGATTATTTTTCTATGAATTTTAGAGGGTTTATTCTATTTTTACTTTGCCTCGAACCTTGTGAATTGAAGTGGGTTGTTTTAGGGTTACAGATTATCATTTGGTTCCTTGGAAGTGCTGTAGCCCTTGCTAGATCATCTCATCCCACTTTTATTCTTATTAAGCTGTTTTGACCTGTGTTTGGGCCCTGAATTACCCTGTATGCAGATTATACTGGTAAAATTGCACTTTTACCCCTTATGACTTGTTTTCTTCTCAAACTCAGAATTCTCTGAGTTAAGCTTTTCCTTGAGATATGTAGGAGCTTTTATCCTTTGTATTGGGTCAAAATGAGCTAGTTATGGCTCATGATGAGGTTCTCATCAGTCACCTAGGTCAATTAGGATTTAAGGACAATCCAGTCCATCGGATGTGATGAGGAAGGTGAGCGAAAGCTGGGCAGTAGTTGCAATAGTTTTCTGACACCAGATGGGCGATGATCGAAGGGTATGAAGACCGGCTATCCTCAGCCATCCACGGCTGATGAAGAGATGAAGAAGACGATGACTATTCATAGGGGCATGTTTGTAATAAAAAAGATCTTAATGAAAATAACAAGGACTCACTTGAAATGAAAGTTAGGGACTAAAACGTAAATAGTGACTTTTTAGGCTTATTTTAATTTATTATTTTTTCAACTTTTTCTATATAATCATAAATTAGGTAAATATTATATTTATGCCTTGAAATTATGTTTTAGCCCTTTTTAGCTATATTTATTTAAATGATTAGTATAATTAAGTTATTTACATACTTAGGTCATTAAATTAATTAAGTTAGGTTAAATATTAAATATCTAGATAAATGATTATTAATTGGGTCAAAATTATTAATTAAATTATTATTAAGATTAATTGATCTTTAATTTGTATTTTTAACTTATCTTGCAGGTCCTTGGTATTTTAACCCTTATAGTATAACTAATCATGTATTTAATGTATTCTTAGTTAATTAGCTAGGGAAACTAGCTAATTAGTGATAATTAGGAGCCATGATGAGTCTCTCATCATACCCCTAAGCCAAGGTTTTGCTAGTCCCTAGCAAAATTAACCAAGAAATATGATGATTTAAGCACCAAGGTGATTAAATAATTATAAATAACTCTATAGTAGAGGAATGCTTAGGTCAAAACATTTTTAATATTCATATTTTAATATTTTTGCATTTTAAATAAGTATCCATAAATAAGCAGAGCATTAGTGGGAATCCTCTTACTATAGACTCAACACCCTAAATACCTTTCAAAAATATGTATTTGTAAAAATAGAATCTTGATGGGAATTTCTTTCGAATCAGAACATTGAAAACCCATTTAATATCTGTATCTACTCTAGACTCTAAAAATCAAAGAAGTTAAGATGAATAAGGTAACAAGACTCAGAGACTGGAAGTTAAATTCTAACTCAAAAATTCAACAGACATAGGTTAACCCTTAAGCTTGTGAAATCCAATTTTTACCAACCTAAGCTTTTACAAATCAACTAAACACCCTTTATTAATCAAATTCATAGAAGAGTAAAATCCTTAAACCAACCAGTCCACAGCATCAAGGATGAACTTCTAGACCTAAGGTCTTGTCAATCTATCTCCTTTAAGCCTCAACCTCTAGTCTCCAAAATCCGACTTCTCAGGCTTCACTACCCACTGCAAGGTTCAGTAGTTATGAGTTTAAAGCACCTGTACTCATGAAATAGACTCATCCTAAAGGGATCCGAAGTTGCAAAAATCCATATCTTAAGACATCAATTTCCAATCCAGGTTATTCCAATTCAAGCCTTTGGCTTGGCCTTACTCGGATTTGGTTGCTTTCTCATCACATGTTTTTATCTCAAGGTCAACACTCTAAGTGCATATCTCCCTGGTGGACCACTGGGTCTCTTATTCCTATATTTTATCTCCATATTTTTCTAATCCATTTTCTATAAGTTAAAACACCCATTTGTAGCGAGGTGTTTTATTGATGAAGAGGTGGCATCCATATGTGGCGAGATGCTTTATTTGGTGGATAAAAACTACATAAGCATCCATTTGTAGTGAGATGCTTAACTACAAGGTGTATATAATTTATATTTTTTTTCAATAATTTATTTTTTTCCCTCCTCACTTTTCTTACTAAACTAAATACTCCAAGTCTTTTTTCTAGGTGAGTGGCACATCCTTCACCCTTTCAAGAGCCACCCCGTGGAAATCCTTAGACTAAAGAAGATGTAAAATCGATCTCTTAACCTTTATGTTTTCGTGGCCTCAAATGCCAACAAGACAATTCTAATGTGTGTGAATTTTGGATGCTTAGGTTACTTAGCTCTCAAACCAGAGCATGGACAGCAAAGCCTTTCACTCTCAAGTCGCTTAAACCATTAGTATCAACTCACAGGATCTGTCAATACGTAACTCGCCAAGTCTAGCCAAACGTCCTCGATTGATTAAGCTAACTATAGTCCGTTAGAAATTATGGCTAAGGATTCTACTAACTCTTTACTTAATCAACTCTATGTATTTAGTCTCTTTACTCAACTTGGTAGTAAAAACAGATATTCAAAAATCAAAAGGATCTAACCGAGTCTTTTGATCAAGAAAATTACAATTTAGTTCCAAAATTTAGGTCTTGTATAAAACTTAATAACATCTTAGTTACTTTGTTTCAGAATAAAGAGTGGGAAAAATAGATCATATATGGTTTCAGACTCTAACTCAAGAAAAATCCCGTTAAAAATTTGCAAACAAATATGTGTTTTGAAAGGGTATTCAAGAAAAGGTCCAAAGTAGGGATTCAATGCTCTTATTAGTATACACTATTTACAACATATATATTGTTTTATTTCTAACCTTAGAAAAATTAATCTCTTAAATTAATAATTTAAATATTTTTTTAATATATATATATTTAATATTTTCTTCAATTCTTCTTTGAAATGAATTTAATGTAATCCCCCTATATATTTTTATTTTAATTTTTTAATTTTTATGTTTTATCATTTAAAAAAAAATTATGTCTTTTTCAAAAAATTTTCAAACCTTATACATTTTTTTATTTTTCTTATCTTTTATCTACCAATACACTTAAAAGTATTATGATTTCACTTCACACTCCCCTAACTAAAATTTTACAATGTCCTCATTGTAAGAAGGGTGAAAAAGATTCTACACTTCACTTAGTATAGGATGACAGAAGGAGTAGTATAGAGGGGATCAAAGATCTCTATGCGGACGATTTCAAGTCTGACCTAAGTCAGAGTGTTCAGTTGGACTAAGTGAAGAATAAGAAAATAAGAAAGTGATAGATAGAGTACAGACTCAAGTGTAGAGGTAGATGAAAGTATGGAAAGCAGGAAAAAACTATGTACAAGAGTGCTAAGTTTTACACCTTTAGCTAGGCGGCATCCCTAGAGAATTAGTGGAGCATATAACAATTTCCAACAAGATCCAAAACGTGTGTTTCAAGATAGGGTTTGAGACATTGACCATTAACTTTGAAGGGTTGATTGTTGTTGGGTTCAGTGATTTCGACAGCTCCTTTGTCGAAGACTCTAATGACTTCAAATGGGCCTATTTATTTAAATCTAAGTTTACCAGGGAAGAGTTTCAAAAGAGCATCAAAGAGAAACACCTTCTGACCAGGTGCGAAAGATTTGCGGGAAATGTGTTCATCATTGAAGGCTTTTAATTTTTCCTTATACGACTTAGAACTCTCATAGGAATCATTTCGGACTTCCTCGAGTTCACTAAGTTGCAACCTACGATGATCACCAGCCTTCGCAAGGTTAAGATTACAAGCTTTAATTGGCCAATAGGCCTTGTGTTCAATTTCTACAGGAAGATGGCAGGGTTTCCCATAAACAAGTCTGTATGGTGACATGCCTATGGGTGTCTTGTGGGCGGTCCTATAAGACCACAAAGCCTCTTCTAATTGGGAAGACCAATCCTTCCTATTGGGTTGGATTGTCATTTGAAGGATCTTTTTGATCTCCGGTTAGAGACCTCGGTTTACCCATTAGTTTAGGGATGATAAGATGTAGCAATACGATGTGTGGCCCCATATTTTCTAAGTAAATTCCTAAATTGGGTGTTATTAAAATGGGATCTGCCGTTAGAAATGATAACACGTGGTACCCCAAAATGAGAGATGAAATGACTCTCAAGGAATGACAACTCTATGATCATTTGTGCATGTGGGTATGACTTTGATCCAACGAGAGACATAATCAACAGCAAGTAAAATGCACTCGAAGCCAAAAGAAGACAGAAATGGACCCATAAAATCTATGCCCCAGATGCCAAAGATTTCACAGACAACAATCGAATTTAGAGGCATCATGTCTCTACGTGTCATGCTACCAAGAGTTTGGCAACGACTACATGCCTTACAATATGCATGTGAATTCGCAAAAAGAGTGGGCCAATAAAACCCACATTGTAAAACTATTGTAGTGGTCTTATGACCAGAAAAATGACTGCCACAAGCCTAGTCATGACAAAATGAGAGGATAGAGTCAATCTCAAAAGATGATACACAACGCTTGACGATCTAATCATTGCAAAGTCGAAAAAGATACAAATCTTCCCAGAAATAGTATTTGGCTTCTGATTTGAGTTAAGATTTGCAATTTCAATCCCAGTCAAATGGGAATTGATGTGTAACTAAATAATTAACAATGTCGGCATACCAAGGAAGATCAGTAGAGATAGCTAAAAGATGTTCATCAGGAAAGTGTTTGGTGATTGGAAGAGATGTCTCAATACTCTTAGAAGGAAGGCGGGAAAGGTGGTCAGCAACAACATTCTGTCATCCCGCCTTGTCACAAGTTTCTAGGTTAAATTCTTGCAAAAGCAAGATCCATCTTATCAACCTAGGTTTGTTGTCCTTCTTCGATAGGTATTTGATCACAAAGTGATCAGAGTACACAATGATTCGAGACCCGAGGATGTAAGATCTGAATTTTTCCAATCCAAATACTATCGCTAACAACTCTCTCTCAGTAACGGTATAATTCCTTTGTGTATCATTAAGTGTTTTTCTAATGTAGTAGATCATACGGGATTCTTCTCAATCTTCTGTCCTAATATAGCTGCTATTGCGTAATCAGATGCATCGCACATGATTTCAAATGATAAATTCCAATTAAGAGGTTGCAAAATAGGAGCCTGCGTAACTCTGTCTCTCAAAGTCTCAAATGCAAATATACACTACTCACTCATCTCAAAAATCATGTCTTTCATGAGGTGGTTCGTGAGTGGTTGGGCAATCTTCAAAAAATCAAGTATAAATCTTCTATAAAATCCAATGTGCCTGAGAAATGATCAGATGCCCTTGATCAAGTCAGGATTTGGTAGATTTGAGATCTGATTGATCTTAGCTCAATCAACTTGGATACCTCACTTAGATACAAGATGACCAAGTATAATGCCCTCTGGAACCATGAAATGGCTCTTCTCCCAGCTGAGGACAAGATTCACTTCGATATAGCATTGTAAGATCTTCGACAAATTATCAAGACAAACATCAAAAGTCTCCCCAAAGACTGAAAAATCATCCATGAATACCTCCATATATTCACCTACCATCTCAAAAAAGATGGCTAGCATGCACCTCTGAAAAGTCGCGGGTGTGTTGCAAAGCCCAAAAGGCATCCTTCGAAAAGCAAAGGTTCCAAAGGGGTAAGTGAATGTCATTTTCTCTTGATCTTCGGGGTGGATCATAACCTGATTGTATCCAGAGTAACCATCGAGAAAGCAAAACTTATTACCAACAAGTTTCTCAAGGATCTGATCAATGAATGGAAAAGGAAAGTGGTCCTTCTTTGTAACTATGTTGAGTCTATGATAGTCAATGCAAACCCGCCACAAGTTCACAATTCGTGTGGGAATGGTTTCTCCTAATTTAGTTTTGATTATGGTGAGTCCTGCCTTTTTAGGCACCACTTGAATTGGACTCACCCAAGAGCTATCAGATATGGGATATATAGTGTCAGCATCTAGCCACTTAATTATCTCTTTCTTTACGACCTTAAGATTCGATTTAGTCACCGCTGTGCTTCGCAGGAAGGTCATGCCCCATCTTCAATATAGATGAGATGAGTACAATAATTGGGGAAAATCCCAGTGAGATCGTGTAAAGTCCACCCGATTGCCTTCTTATGATCTCATAAAACCGCGATCAATTTTGATTCTTGAGATTTAGAAAGATGTGAATTAAGATTATAGGAAAGGTTTGATCGGATTCGAGATATACATATTTAAGTGTATTAGGCAATGGTTTAAGTTCAACCTTTGGAGTAAGATCAACAACAGAGTCTAGGATGGGATTTTCTACTACAAAGAGGGATAAAGATGAGTCACATGATTCAACCTTTGGATCAAGGAGGGATTCTGAAAGCAGGATTTCGTCCTAAGGGTAGATGATATCAAAAGAAGGGTCTTCTAGTTCTAAGGAACAAGGCTTATCCTCAAGAACGTAAATAAATTTCATCTCCTCAATCCACTTGCAATCTAATCCTCAAGAAGCTCTAAATATATCAAGTTTAAGTGTCTCCTCCCCAAACTTTAATTCCATATTTCATGTTTCACAATCTATATTGGCCTTTGCAGTGCCAAAAAGTGTCTCCCTAAGATAATTGGAGTATCTTTAATGCATTCGGGTACTTACATATCAAGTACAATAAAATCCACTGGAAAGTAGAAGTCCCGAACTCTAACTATGATATCCTCCAAATTTTCCTTTAGTGACTTAATAGTTCTATCCACTAATTGTAAAGTCACATTGGTAGGCTTAAGGTTCTCTATCTCAAAGTGTTCTACGAAGGAGGATGGAATGAGGTTAATAGAGGCTCCTAAATCAAGGAGGGCTCTATCAAAGCACCGGATCCCAATTATACAGGAAATAAGTGGAGATCCTGGATCTTTCTTTTTTAAAGGAAGCGTACTCAAAATAATTAAGCTCACATGCTCAGAAAGTACCACAGTGCTTCCTTTCTTCGGCTTACGTTTAGGAGTACATAATTCCTTGAGAAATCTTGCGTAAGTTGGAATGTGCTTGATAGCATCTAGAAGTGGAATATTAATGTGAGCCTGTTCAAAAACCTTAATCAAATTCAAATCAATTGTACCAAGTTTCTTTTGTTTCCTAGATTTCTTTAATGCTTCTAGGAATGGGACTTGGATATCCTGCTCTACTAAGGGGTTACCCTAATCAAAGGAATCAGCGGGAATAGCGGGATCAAGTGAATCACCTCTCACAGGTGTAGAAACAGGAGTTGTTCTAGATGTACTGGGGTCTTGGGATTATAAACATGGATCTACGGGGTCCCTAGTGGAAGTCCCATGGCGGGTTGTAACAGAGTTAATACCCACATGTGAATAAGAAGTAGGAGAAGATGTAAAAGCTTGATTCTGGAAAGATGGACTTGGTAATAAAGATTGCTTCAAAAATGATTTCTACTGATTCTAATACTCGATTCGGGAGGTGCAGAGGGTGGGTTTTGATTTTGATTCAAGGGAATTTGATTCACAAAATGAGCTTGTCCCTGAGTCGAATGTTGACCTCCTAGGTTATATCTAGGGTTTTGAATATTCCTAAGGTTTGGAATTGGCTGGGATGGAAGGGCCCCTAGCTGACGAGATTTAGCGAACTACGTGATTTGGCCCCTAAGATCAACTAATTCTGTTATACATTATCGTTGGACTTCAGCGAGAGCCTCAGCATTCTGTCGCTAGCTCTCAGTCACAGCTCGCAAAATCTGATCGAGCTACGAGTCTCTATTCGGCCCTGAGAGTTCTACGTACTCCCGTGAATGGGGCTAAAACAGCAACGTAGGAGGGTTTTGTCAGGTCTGATTCGGATATTGTGGTCTTTAGGAATGATCAGACCAAAAGAAGTTGGGGTGGTTTCTCCATCCAGGGTTGCAGGTGTTAGAATATGGGTTTGATCTTGTGTTGCATCCCTAAATGGCGTGTAAGTCATAAGGATAAGGCATGTTTTCCGCAAAAGAAGTGGGGAAAGAGGTGGGAATGATGGGACAAAGGTCCCTCTTTGGGTTGGTGAATGAGTAGGGAGAAAACCCAAGGAAGAAGGATCTCTCGAATCCAGATTATTCATAAATTCCCACCCCGCGAGAATTTGCAAAATAGGGAAACACGTGGGATTCTGCGTAGTGAGTAGAGGTGTAAGATTCTTCATTGTGCTGCGGACCTCATCAAGATGCTTCGCTGTTATATCGACTTTGTCTAGTTTCTCAGCTATAATCTCTAAATCCCTTGAACTGGACAGGTTTGTGATCTCGTGAATGCCCTTTTGATGCGAGTTTTGATGTGAATTTTGGTGCGTGTTTCCTCATGTGAATTGCGACATTGATGCATTGTTGATCGAGTTTTTTGCCATCCCTTCAAACAATTCTGAGGTGGATTCTTTGTCGCAATTTAGAAAGTTCCCTCCCCACAAGAGGCATCGACCAAATTGCGAATGCTCTCTTGGAATCCATAATAAAAGATATGCATGAGTTGCCAACGAGGGATGTCGTGATGTGGGCATTTCCTTTGTAATTCATGAAAGCACTCCCATGCTTCATGAATTGGTTCTCCTTGATTCTGGGTAAAGGTAGTGATAGCTCACCTAGGGGCATTGGTGCGACCTATAGGAAAAAATGTCTTTAGAAATGCGGATTCGAGTTTGGTCCAAGTAGAGATAGGTCATGCGATCGTGCAAAACTAATAAGCGGCTTTATCATTAAGGCTAAACGAGAACATCTTCATCAATAGGATCTCCTGGTTTTGATTTCGAGGTCCAAGAGTTTGAGATAGATTTTTAACACCCTCAATATGTTGAAATGAATCCTCGGATACGTAACCATGGAAGTCTGGGATCAGGCCTATGATGTTCAACTTTAATTCTAGGTCATTTTCCCTAACGAGAATCCTAACATTAGGCTCTACTTAGACATTAGATTGATTATAGTATTCATGGAGTAGAGGCCTAAGTAAAGGATGAGGAGGAGGAAGATCAAGATCAGGACCTACCTCAAGTCAAGGAGGAGGACAAGCCTGAAGGTTCTGAAGAACAGCCATCAACAAATTGATTTGATGATTCTTCTTGAGTATATGTAGAATCTGGCTAAGAAGCGCCTCATGGATATCAAAAGGCGACATCTCCCCTTGTCCAGAAGAAGGGATCTCGAGATTCAGATTCTGCAATTGATCCATAGAATCAAATGCAAAAAATGTAGAGAAAGGAGATGGGAAAATTGGTTGCTTAAGTGCAACCAACCTGGGTAGACCTATCAAAGGAGAGACAAGAGGCGGTTTTAGAGATAGCCACTCGTTCATAAACAGAAAAAAAATGTGCAAAGGCACACTCACACCACTGTGAAACAGCAGCAAGCAAAACCCAAAAACAGCGCGAAAAGTGATTTTCTTCTTTTCAAAGGAAAGGAAGACCTAAAATACGTGTAAAATATGCAAAGATGCAAACAAGTAGTATGTCAATACAAATACGCGTCCTACGCATGTCTACGGATGTGCGTATCCTACATGCTTGAAGGTCAAAGGTCAAGGATTAAGACCACTCATTACTGGCTCCCCGGGGCTTTAGTAGTGAGACAGACTTGTTGATCTTCGACCAAAGCCCTAAGAGGTGCAAAGAGGAGAGGTAGAAAACATAGACTTGTGTAACTCTAGTGATCATGCTGTGTGCGCGATAGCATGCAACAGACGTGATCGATAAAAACCTGCATGCAATTATGCAAACTGATATATGTCACGAGTTTTAAAAATCCTCTTTTTAGTTAATCTTTTGCAAATGATGGAAAGAAGTAAATGTGACCGCTTTTTATATCTTTTCAAACAAAAATATGGTCTTGCTTTTAATCCAAAGATAGGGATCCACAAAGGTTTTTTTTCCACATGTTTTTCCCACTGATGCAAGCTCAAAAATCATGAGTCAGAACAATAACTCTAGCAAGTATATGTACTCCTAGGAGTGTATGCCTAGTGGTATGCTACTGCTAATCAGAAAGATATGTATTTTTATTTTATTTTTATATTTCTAACCTAAACACAACAAACAAACCTAACTAAAAACTAGGGAAAAGAAATCTCACAATGGGTATGTACAGCGAATAGACGAAAAAATACGAAACAGAAAACCTGCCTTTCTCCTGAGAATACCTGTGAAGATATCCCTAAAAGAAGATAAAAACAAAGCAAAACAAACTAATTAGAAATAAACCATGTACAAGGCAGATAATTAAAATGATAATGATGAATATAATTACAAGTAACTTCCCCGGCAGCGACGCCAATGATCTCATAGGTAGTCTAATGGCCTATAAAGTTCAAGTTGAGCACATGAAGGAGCACAAAGGTGAAGAAAAGAAAGAGAAGGATCTTGCTCTTAAAGTAAACACCGACTCTGAGGAATCAGAAATGGAAGATGAAGAGGATATAGCTCTTCTCTCTAGAAAATTCAAGAGGTTCCTAAAGAACAAAAAGAGCTAAAAGAAGAAGAGCCTCAAGAAAATCAAGTCATATGCTACAACTGCAAGAAGAAAGGGCACATGAGAAAGGAATGCCCTCAACTCAAGAAAGAGAATAACAAAAAGAAGGCTCAAAGATTTCCCAAACATGAAGCAAAGAAGCAGGCTGTGCAAGTGACATGGGATGATAGCGATACAAGCTCAGAAGAAGAGAGTGAAGACACTTCAAGTGAAGAAGCACTCTGCGGTCTCATGGCAATCGAAGATAAGGTATCGTCTTTTACTTTTGATGTATTACTAGAAGCATTTTATGAGTTGCATGATTTAGCTAAAGTACTTAAAGTAGCCAATAAGAAATTAACTAAAGACCTAGATGAAGAAATTAACTTAAGGAATAGTGCTGAATCTCTAAATCAACAATTACCTCAAGAGATCACTACTCTTAAAGCTCATATTAACTCACTTCAGATAGAATTAGGAAAATTAAAACAAAAGTCTATTTCTCTTGTAAGTTCACCAAAGGAAGAGCAAATCTAGAAAGCTATTAGGCACACCAACCCAAACTACGACAAAATTTGGGTTAGGATATATTCCTAATAATGATCATGTAACATCCACTTCAAAATATAACACACAAATTTCCTCTAATCCTAAGGCCAAGCATAGGTCTACGCCTAAATTGGCACCTACTAACAAATCTAGACCTAAACGAAAATGAGTATCAAAAGGAGATTTGCAATCTTGTTTTGTATGAAACCTTCAAGGATTAATAAAGTACTTAGACTAGATCTATCAATAAAAAGATGGATACCTTGTAGCTGTAAGAAGAAACACTGGACCTCGCAAACATAAACTAATGACAGGTCTAAGGAAAAGGAAGATGGGTTATGGACAATGGTTGTTCAAAGCACATGATAGGAGAAGAAGACCTATTCCTCAACCTCAACCACAAGGAAGGTGGTTCAATCACCTTTGGCACCAACCACAAGGGCCATATTACTGAAATTGGCCAAATTGGTAACTCCAAAACTTCTTTCGATAATGTTCATCTTGTTAGTGGCCTAAAACATAACTTAGTGTAAGTCGGATATGTGATAAAGGCTATAAAGTCACTTTTACATCAGAAGGTTTTAAAATTAGGGATAAAAATTCAAAGGAAATCCTTTTGATCGGAGATAGATCAAAAGACATCTACACTATTGACTCTGACAAATGCAATGATTTTAATTGCATGGTTGCATCAAATGATGAGTCAATATTGTGGCATTGTTGACTTGGTCATGTTCACATGCAAAATATAAACAAGCTTGTGAAACAAGACCTAGTAGGAGGTTTGCCTATTTTTTCCTTTAGAACGAAAAATCTTTGTTCATCTTGTGAACTAGGAAAACTACATAAAACTTCTTTCAAACCTAAAAAGATGGTCAATACTTCCAAGCCACTTGAGTTGATCCACTTATATCTCTTCAGACCAACCAAGTCTGAAAGTCTAAACAGGTGCAAAAATTGCCTTGTCATGATTGATGACTTCTCCAAATTTAATTAGGTATTATTTTTAAGATCTAAAGATTCTACCTTCGAAGAATTTAGAAAATTAGCCAAGAGAATTCAAATCAAATCTAGCCTATCCATCACTAGTATTAGGAGTGATCATGGAGGAGAGTTTGAAAATAAAAAATTCCAAGATGTTTGCTCTACTTATAGAATAAAACAAGAATTTGCTTTTCCTAGAGTAATTCTTCAAAATGGTGTTGTAGAAAGAAAGAATAGAACCCTACAAGAGTATGCCCGCACTATGCTATGTGAGTCAATGCTACCTCGGTACTTTTGGGTTGAGGCTATAAACATTACTTATTATATCCAAAATAGGGCCTCTATTAGACCTATCCTTGAGAAAACACCCTTTGAATTTTACTTTGATAGGACTCCTAAGATCTCTTATTTTAAAGTATTTGGTTGCAAGTATTTCATACTGAATACAAAGGAGAATCTGGATAAGTTTGATGCAAAAAGAGAGGAAGGAATCTTTTTAGGATACTGTTCGCGGCGTAGATCGCATAGAAAATTAACACGTTGTAGTATAGCACAAAATACGTCTCGAGCAAATAAATTAAAAGAAGTTGGCGAGTCCCGATCGATCACAGGGAGGCAGAAAGCACATTTGATTTCATACGTTTGTTCTCAATATGATTACTAAAGAATAGAAACAATCAATCACAATATTCACATTACAAAGAGATTGAATTTGATATATGTAATAGAATGAAAACATGAAAGTAAACAACTACTAATGTAACATAACGAGGGCACCACGAGTAGTTTGTGGTGGCCTTTTCAAGAGGTTGGGAAGAGCAGCAACAATCTATCGGGGTAGCCCAACTGATGCTTCAGACGGAGGTCCAAAGATGGATGCAGAGAAGACGGGAAGAAGAAGAGGAGAGTGGTTGAAGAAGGAGGAAGAAGAAGAATTATAAGAATTGCCTTCAAAGGGGGCCCTTTGGCCTCTTTTTATAGCTTTAGTGAAGGGCAATTAAGGTATTTACCCCATAAATTCATGCAAATGCTTCAGATTAACCAGATCCGTTGATCGGGAGATCAACTGCCCTGATTAAGCCTTTCAAATCCTTCTTTTATCCTCAGTTGAATCTGGTGCTGCCACCTGGCAGCCTGTGGAGCGTCAATCCTCCATCGCACGGCCGTAGATCACCCGTGCGCGCGCCTTCATTTCTTCTCCTTCGCCACTCGCCTCTTCTGAGCACCCAATCATCATGATCGGACGGCTTAAACACGTGCTCAATCATGCCTTTAAATCCTAAAGCGTGCACACACGCATCTCCGCATGCATCATCGCACACGTTCTTGATCCAGTGCCTCCACACCCACCACGCGTCTGCTGCCGAGCCACCCGATGAAGATCCGATAGTTAATTGCGCCTGCGCTCACTGCTTCTCCTAATTTCTCATCGAGCACGCTTCGATCTCGCATCGCCCGCTTTCTGTTAGGCACCCTCTCCGCTATGCTACGTGCGTGGATGGTCGCGCCTTCCATTTCTTGTGCGGCTGCTCTCGGCCGTTGGATGGGAATCCAACAGTCGAGATCTCTCCTGTGCACAATGAGGTGGCTGGAGGCAGCAACGTGGCTGCATCTCGGTCGTTGGATGACAATCCAATGGCCCACGGTTCTCCTTTCCAAATTGGGGCGCGGTGAGGGGCAGCTATGATGGCACCACGTGGCACCGTCGTAGCCGTCCATCTTCTTCTCCTTGTATCTAATGACGTAGGCCTCCGATTAAGTTGATTTCTAAGCTGTTGGACTGCGAACATCGATCTGGATCCATCCATGCGGTTGGATTAGTCATCTGAGGTCAGGATATTCTCCAATTTCCCCTTGGCTCTTGCTTCTTCTGCAAACTCCCTAGGGTGCTACGGAAGTCTGATTGATCCGCTCTTGGAAGCGTTGGACACCCGTCGTTATTCCGAACAAATCCATAAGTTTGGATTGATCATCCACAACCCTAGATTACCTGCAATTAATAATACCTTTCAAATAGCACATTATTATGTATAAAACATATAAATCATCTAAGATGCAAAGTACGATGTGTATGCATGCAGAATGCCCATGTTAAGCTAGGTTCTACCTTAATTTAGGCGAATTAGGGTTTATGATTGCTGCGCAATCATACCCCCATGCCTAAATCTTGCTAGTCCCTAGCAAGTGCAAGACTAAATGCATTGTATCAAGAGTTTACTAAAGGTTTATTTCTTTTTGTTTCATTCAAAAATTCAGAATCCAGATAACCATGAATATATAATGCTGTAGCTTCTGCAATGGATCCAAGCGAAGAGTCAATACATATTTAAAGTTTGTATTTGACCCCTAGTAAAATTCTATTGGGATAGGCAAACCTCTTTTCTCGAGGATATAAACTATTCTCTGATTTTAGCCTAGGCTTTTAGCTTAGGTAGCAGATGTCTGAGTTAACTGGATTTGTATTTGGTGGCTCACTCTCTTCTGGTGCTACATGGAGACTAGTATTTCAGAATCTAAATTATTAGATTATTGAATAACTTAACTTAGAGAAGGGCTGGAAAACTGTTCTCTCTTTAATCTTTTGTACTTTTTCTTTTTTCTCTCTCTCTCTCTTTCTTTTTCTTTTTCTTCCTAAGCTCACATCTTACCAGATTTGCAACTGTATTTGGTGGTCTTACATGGCATTACACTTCAATTAGGTTCTAATAACCCAACGACTAAGTCAGACTCCTCAGCCTGTATTCAGGCAATCAGAAATATAGAAAAATAGGTTAAGGCTGTATTTGGTGGTTTGTGGGGATGATAGGTGCTTTTGCCTCAAAACATTTTGACTTACATAACTCAAACTTCTTAACATAACACTTTTTTTTTTCACATACAAATATCTCTTTTGTATGCTTTTTCTTCTTCTTTTTTTGCACAATTCCGTTACCAACATAACGCAACAATTCAACACGACATACATACTTTTATTTATGAGGCATTATTTGAGATTTTTGGGGATGACCCAGAGGATCTCGGGTGGCTTATTTGGTGGAACTACCCACTCTCGACACCAGGTAGGGAATGGATAGGACGACATATTTCTGACCTTGACATCAATACCCTCCTTCAGCCGAGGATTCCATAGAGGACGGTCGTGACCATCCACCTCAGTCCTAGTTTTATCAGAACCCACTCTCTGTATTTTTGCCTTATTTGGTGGCTCTCGTATGGAATTTCTCACAGATTTAGTACGCAAGAACTGAGAGCGAAAACTATGGCCATCTCTGAGTATCATTATTCAATTATTAAAGATTAAAGATTCCTTACACTAGCCTTAGATCACCAGTAGACTCTCTACTCTCATCTCACATATGTTTTGGTGGATCTACTAGAAGATGGTTCACCTGACTCCCTGATTGTTGTCCAAGGGTTCAAGAGAAGAAGCAATGCTTTTTCTCGACAAACTAGAGATGTCTATCTGTTTTCACAATGGATCCATTGCAAATTCTACATGCAGATGTGAGGTTATACTAGATTCTAAGCTTAGGAATCTACTAAAGAATAAATCTTTAATAAAACTTCTTGATAAAGCAATCTAATCCCCCACTTGTTGGCATAAAATTTTCAATTTTTTGTGGACTACCCTCCCATGCCTAAGTGTTTGCATGTCCTCATGCATGAATAAAAGAAATAAGGCCGGGTGTATGTGGATAGAAATCACCTGAACTACTTCTGAGTTGTCATTCAGCTCATGCCATCATTGTAATGCCATACACAATATGCAAAACAATATACGAAACAATATGCGAAAATGAAATATGCTATGTATATATGATATGTATATATGTATACGTGCTGAGTTTAACGTCTCCAGCTGGGCAACTCATTAGTCACACGTCCTCAAGAAGATGTATCATTTCGTTAACAGAAGGAGGTTCCTGGGCAAAGAATGGTTTGAGGCGCTGGCCATTAACCGTAAAAACGTGCCCAGATTTTGGGTCTCTAATTTGGACCGCCCCGTCAGGATACAGGTGGACCACCAGAAACGGCCCAATCCACTTAGACTTGAGCTTTCCCGCAAAGAATTTGAGTCGGGAGTCAAACAACCAGACCTGCTGGCTAGGTGCGAACTCCTTCCTCCAAATGTGTCAATCATGGAAAGCCTTTATCTTGTCTTTGTATATTTTGCATTCTCCAACCCAAATATCACGGCTAGCAATTCTTTCTCAGTGATTGTATAGTTACACTGAGCCTCGTTTAGTGTTTTTCTAGCGTAGTATATTACGAATGGATGGCGCTCCCGTCGCTGGCCAAGAACAGCTCCGACAGTGAAGTCGGAGGCGTCACACATCATCTCGAAGTCGAGCAACCAGTTGGGGGGTTGGAGAATAGGTGCACTGGATACAGTGCTTTGCAAGGTCTCGAAAGCGCTAAGACACGAGGAGTCGAAATCAAGGGCATGTTGGTTACCAGAAGATCATTAATGGATGAGCAATTTTCGAGAAATCTCGAATGAATCTTCGATAAAATCCGACATGCCCTAAGAATGATCTGATTTACCTAACCGAGCTAGGCGGAGGTAATTGTGAAATGATTTCAGACTTAGCTCGGTCGACCTTGAGTCCATTAGAGGAGATCTTGTGACCTAGTACGATGCCATCCCTCACCATAAAATGACTTTTCTCCCATGAAAGTACTAGGTTAACCTCTATACATCTCCTCAGAATCTTTGTGAGGTTATCAAGACAAGACGAGAAATCGTCTCCAAACACGGAGAAGTCGTCCATGATCACTTCTACGCAGTCCCCAATCATGTCTGAAAAGATGTCCATCATGCATTGCTAAAAAGTAGCCGGTGCATTGCAGAGGCCGAAAGGCATCCGCTTAAAAGCGAATGTTCCAAAGGGACACGTAAAAGTCATCTTGTCTTGATGTTCCAGGTTGATTGCAACTTTATTGTACCCAGAGTATCCATCCAGAAATCAGAAGAAACTACTCCCGACTAGCCATTCTAGAATCTGATCAATGAAGGGTAAAGGAAAATGATCCTTTTTGGTAGCCGAGTTTAGCTTCCTATAGTCAATGCAGACCCACCAAGAAGTCGTGGTGCTGGTTGGGATGGATTCGCCCAATTCATTTTTTATTACGGTGAGTCCCACCTTTTTGGGCACTATCTGAATGGGACTCACCCACTAGCTATCGGAAATAGGATAGATAATGCCCGCGTCTAGCCACTTAATGATCTCCTTCTTGATAACCACCAACATATTTGGATTTAGGCATCTCTGAGGTTGTCTCGATGGTCTCACCCCTTCATCAGTGTAAATGTGGTGAGTGCAATATGAGGGGCGAATTCCATGGAGATCAGCAATGCCCCACCTGATAGCAACCCTATGTGCTTGCAAAACGGAGATCAATTGGTGTTCCTGATCCGAAGTCAAGTGAGCATTGATAATCAAGAGATATGTCTCACTTTCTCCCAAAAACACGTACTTGAGAGAATCAGGTAAGGGCTGTAACTCTAGTAGCGGAGGGTGGGGAGGGGGGTTATGCAGGGGAGGAGAGGAAACAATAGCGAAAATTTGCTGATCCTGACTAATGAAGAATCCGCCTGCAGTGGTCATGTAATCCTACCTTAAGATATCAGTGTTGGATAGGACAAGATAGTCAGGATCAAGGGTGTTAGGAGCAAATGAACACCCATGACAACCATATCCATTGGGCGAAATGTGTATGTCATTAGTCTCAGTCCCGTGTGGATCGCGATCTATGACCCTTGATAGTGAAGATGAATGTGCCATTGGGTCGCTGCAGAGGAGCTTAATATTCCCACAGAAAGCTGAATCTTCATCTTCACTATCCTCTTCGATTAAGTCGCAATAAAAGTTCTTTGATGCCCTGAAAATGTCCAGTCTAAGCTTTTCATTTCCTAAGGCAATCTCCATGCACCCTGATGCACAGTCGATGTTTGCATAGGCAGTTGCCAAAAATAGGAGACCTAGAATAATCTATGCATTACGGAGATTAGGAGGAACCTCTACATCAAGAACAAAAAAGTCCACTGGAAAGCAGAATCCTTAGACTTTTACGATCACATTTTCAACCACCCCCCTTGCCATTTTCATCTATCGGTCAACCAACTGTATGGTAACAGAGGTGGGCTTTAACTCCCCAAGTAGAAATAGATCAAATACTACAGTGAGAGTTAGGTTGATGGACAACCCCAAATCAAGAAGGGCCCCTATTAAAAGGGGAATCCTGCAAAAAGCAGGAAATCAGTGGTGTGCCTGGGTCCATCTTTTTGGGTGGTAAGTTAGCTAAAATAACTGTGCTGGCTTCCTCAGATAATACCACTTGTCGTCTGATTCTCTGTTGTCGCTTCAGAGTACAGTAGTCCTTAAAGAACCTAGCAACAGCAAGGATGTGATCTATTGCTTCAAGGAGAGGGACCTGAATGTGAACTTCCTTGAACATAGATTTCAGGTCCTCGAAATTCTGCGTGTCCTTTTTCCATGCTGAATCTCGCGTTAGGGCCACGGGAAAAGGGACGAGAATTTCAAGGTCTAGGGGCTTCTTTCCTTTATCTAATGAAGATGGCTTGTGAGAGGAAGAGGGTTGTAAGCCATCTCATGGTAGAGAGCAGGAAAAGTCATTACCCACTTGCCTAGGTAGCGGGTCTTGTGTAATTTTTCTGCTCCTTAAGGTGACAGCTTTTGCATCGGTGTGCTATCCATGCAGGGATAGAGGAGTGGATTGGTCTGGATACATAGGGTTTGGCAACAGGGGTGGCTGACCGAGCCCATAACCAGGTGGTGCGAGAGGTGCTTGCATAACAGTGTGTGCCTGCCCCTGTGGTGCTTGGAATCTCAGTGGAGCGCCCTAATTCTACACATATCTCGGGTTTGGGATAGGTTGGGAGGGCAAAGGTCCCTATGATCTATGCTCTTACATCATCTGGTTTTGTGTGTTCTATATGCTTTGCATTTGGTCAGCCATTGCCTTAATTTTTTCAAGGTTGTCATGAGTAGATTTCTGAATTGATGCCTGCAATTCCTCTTTCAGCGACTCCAAAGGGTCAGTCCACTTTGGAAGGTAGTTGGCAGCTTGGTGCAGTGGCTGATAGATAGAGCATGTCTGTTGCTGCTAAGATGGGAATGGCTACTGCCTAGGATACGTGTTCTGCGCGTTCCGGTATTGTCTGGTTTGGTAGTGTAGAGCTTGACTCAGTCTCTGTGGGTTACCAAACCAAGAGAAATTGGGATGATGGCGCCAACTAGGGCTATATGTTTCAGAATATGGGTTGTTACGCCCATAACCCTAAATGGCTTTGACATCTTTGTAAGCCGAAGATGTCTCAAATGCGAATTCATCAAAAGAATACGCACTTGCATCGTCATGTGGTGTGTAACTCTAATTGTATAGCGCCAGATCCATATTGTTCATAGGTTCCTGGTATTCAGGATCCCGCAGAGATGGAGAGAAAACATCTCAAGTAACGGATATGTACAAGTAGAGGGGGCTCAGGATGCTTGAGAGGAGTAAGATGGAGCAGTGCTACCAGAAGATCCGAATCTCTCTCGCATTAATTCATCGAGCTTGTTATCGAGCAGATCCACCTTATCCAGCTTTTTGGTGATAATGTCCATGTCAGCTCGGGTAGACTCGGCTTGAGCTTCATGGACATTAACTCGTTGCTGTCCAGGTCGCTGGAACTGGTTCATTAAGGCGGCATTCATCGAGTTCTCTACTAATGACTCAAACAATTCAAATGCACTATTTTCGTCCTTCACGAGAAAATTCCCACCACTAGATGCATCAACCAGGTACCGATGTGTGTCATCCAGCCCATGGTAAAATACTTAAGTGAGGTGCCATTTGGGTACACCATGGTGTGGGCACTTCCTGAGAAGATTATGGAATCTATCCCAGGCGTCATGCAGCTTCTCTCCAGGGCCTTGGGCAAAGGTCATGATCATGCGCATCATAGCATTTGTTCGACCGATCGAGAAGAACTTTTGGAGGAATTCGCGACGCAATTCCTCCCAGGTTCCAATTGGCCTCCCGATGGTCTTGAACCAATAAGCAGCTTTATCCTTGAGAGAAAAAGGAAAAAGCTTCATGAGAACAATGCCAATATCTATATTCCTGGGTCGAACTGACTCTACAATCCAACTCAGGTCTTCAAGGTTCTAGAAGGGATCCTCATTCGAGTTTCCATGAAAATGAGTCTGAATCAGACTTATGATATTCGGTTTTAACTCAAATGTGTCTCCGCCTGCAGGGAATCCGGACTTGAGGTGCTATAATTGTTGCTGCCGGATCGTAGAAGTCTCGCAGTTGTTCTCCGCATGGTGGATGATGCATTCTGTCGAGTGTTGTGAGAATCTGGTTGATGCTCTACTCATATTTTTGTTTCATTTCCTCGACCCTAGTTTCCAGACAAGCTATTGGGTCCTGATTCTCAGGGTCCTGACGAACTCGAGGACCAGGATTAGCCATCTCAGCTAATCAAATGGAAGAAGGTTGAGAAGAGAGGTCAGGCAAAAATCGCCTTTGCCGCATTGGGTTTGGCTCCCAAGGTTTCGCAAGTTCAGGTCTTAATCACCTTCTTCCTTGCATACACCAACTCAAAGGGTTGGTGTAGTCAAGCAGAACAAGGCTAAGGCCTTGTTAGTCAAAGTGGTCCTTCAGATCAGATGACCGGATTTTTCCTTTTAAGTTTGTGTTATTAAAAATTCGGTGAGAGACTAACTATAAGGAATTCCCACCTCTCAGGCTAACCCGGCCAATCTGATTACGAGGGGACTACGAGGAAGGTTCTTCCTTCGGCTTTTGCCTCCGATTCCGTTACCCCGCTGCCGTGGTCGTTTGACACTACCCTGTAGGCTTAGTCACCAAGTTTTGTAAGATAGGTTGGAACTACCCAGTAGTTTCAAGCCAAATGCAGGTTATTTGATGTATTTTCATGAATTTTTAACCTGTTTCCTCAATTTAGTAGATGGTGGGTGACCCACAAGGTGACTTGCCTCATCGACTAACTTTTGGGCTCGTCGGAGTTCTAGTTAGTCAATGTGGTCCTATTGGCTCATGCACTTCTAAGTTCTTTTTTAAATTGAAGATCATAATTCAAATGTATACTCTAAGGCAAGATGGAATCCAAATGACTTCAAACTTGGCAAAAAGATTCCTTTTTCAATAATATTTTCAGAGAGTATTTTTTCAAAATTTTTCTATTTCCAACAAATAGTTATGAATTTTTAACTAACTAGGGGTCAATTTTGGAATTTAGACCCTATTTTGGTTTTCTGTTGGAAACAATATCAAATAAGTTCCAAAAATTTTATAAAATATGACTGAAATATACTTTGATTTTTTTCACACCCCACAAATTTTGAATAAATTTGATTTGTATGTTAGTCAGAATTAATTTTTAAAGTTCATAAAAGTTCTATTTTCAAGCAATCTAACCAGTATGTACTCCACAAATTTTAAAAATTACACAGAAAGAATTTCTTTTTGGAAATGGTGGCATTGGAAAGATAATTTGAAGATCTAGTTCCAGTCCAAATTTCAAGATTTTTGGAGCATGAGAAAAATGGCTATTGAATTTTAAAGGTGAGACTTACTTTCTGGTCAAATTTCTAATAAGAATGTGTGCACCTGATTTCTGCAGTGCCCACTTTTCCTCGTTCTCCACTTTGTGTCATTGTTCCTGCACACAAAAATATTGTATTAGAGATAAAATCAAAATTCGTCTTGCCTCCCCGACAACGGCGCCAATTTGGTCGCTGCGTAGATCGCGTAGAAAATAAACACGTTGTAGTATAGTGTGAAATACGTCTCGAGCAAATAAATTAAAAGAACTTGGTGAGTCCCGGTCGATCACAGGGAGGCAGAAAGCACTTTTGATTTCATACGTTTGTTCTCAATATGATTACTAAACAATAGAAACAATCAATCACAATATTCACATTACAAAGAGATTGAATTTGATATATGTAATAGAATGAAAACATGAAAGTAAACAACCACTAATGTAACATAACGAGGGCACCACGGGTAGTTCGTGGTGGCCTTTTTGAGAGGTTGGGAAGAGCAGCAACAATCTATCGGGGTAGCCCAACTAATGCTTCAGACGCAGGTGCAAAGACGGATGCAGAGAAGATGGGAAGAAGAAGAGAGAGGGGTTGAAGAAGGAGGAAGAAGAAGAATTATAAGAATTTCCTTCAAAGGGGGGGCCTTTGGCCTCTTTTTATAGCTTTAGTGAAGGGCAATTAAGGTATTTGGCCCCTTAAATCCATGCAAATGCTTCAGATTAATCAGATCCAATGATCGGGAGATCAATGGCCCTGATTAAGCCTTCCAAATCTTTCTTTTATCCTCAGTTGAATCTGGTGCTGCCACGTGGCAACCTGTGGAGCGTCAATCCTCTATCGCACGGCCACAGATCACCCGCACGTGCGCCTTCATTTCTTCTCCTTCGCTGCTCACCTCTTCTGAGTGCCCAATCGTCACGATCGGACGGCTTAAACGTGTGCTCAATCGTGCCTTTAAATCCTAAAGCGTGCACACATGCATCTTCGCACACGTCATCGCATGCGTTCTTGATCCAGCACCTCTGTGCCCACCACGCATCTACTACCGAGCTGCCTGATGAAGATCCGACGGTCAATTGAGCCTGCGCTTGCCACTTCTCCTAATTTCTCATCGGGCATGCTTCGATCCCATGTCGCCCGCTTTCTGTTAGGCACCCTCTCCGCTGCGCTACGCGTGAGGATGGTTGCGCCTTCCATTTCTTGTGCGACTGCTCTCGGCCGTTGGATGGGAATCCAACAGTCGAGATCTCTCCTGTGCACGATGAGGCGGCTGGAAGTGACGACGTGGCTACATCTCGGCCATTGTATGACAATCCAACGGCTTGTGGTTCTCCTTTACAGATTGGGGCACAGTGAGGGGCAGCTGCGATGGTGCCATGTGGCGCCATCGTGGCCATCCATCTTCTTCTCCTTGTATCTGATGACGTAGGCCTCCAATTAAGTTGATTTCTATGCCATTGGACTGCGAACGTCGATCCGGATCCAACCATGCAGTTGGATTAGTCATCTGAGATTCGAATATTCTCCAATTTCCCCTTGGCTCCTGCTTCTTCTGCGGACTCCCTAGGGTTCTACGAGAGTCTGATTGATGCGCTCTTGGAAGTGTTAGACTCCCGTATTATTCTGAATAGATCCATAAGGTTGGATTAATCATCCGCATCCTTGTATTACCTGCAATTAATAATACCACTCAAATAGCACATTATTATGTATAAAACATATAAATCATCTAAGATGCAAAGTACGATGTGTATGCATGCAAAATGCCCATGTTAAGCTAGGTTCTACCATAATTCAGGTGAATTAGGGTTTATGATTACTACACAATCAGATACTCCTTTAGAAGTAAATCTTGTAGAGTCTTTAATAAGAAGAAATTGGTAGTTGAAGAGACTCTACATGTGTCTTTTGATGAAGTAGATCAGTCAGATAATGCATCAACCAAAGATGATGATCAATCTCTAGATGATCCTTCAAACATACCTGAAGACACCATCTCTAGTGAACTTCCTAAAGACTTAACCTACACCAAAGACCATCCTAAAGATTTAGTGATTAGTGAAATCTCATAGGGAATTCAAACTAGATCATCCTTTAATAACCTTGCACTTAGTATGTTTGTATCCCAACTAGAACCAAAATCCATGAAAGAAGCATTCACTGATGGTCATTGGATTGTAGCTATGTAAGAAGAGTTTAATCAATTTGAAAGAAATGATGTTTGAAAATTAGTTCCTAAGCCAAAATCTCAATCTATTATTGGAACAAAATGGGCCTTTCGAAATAAGCTTGATGAATCAAGAAAAGTTGTAAGAAACAAAGCTAGACTTGTGGCTCAAGGCTACAATCAGGAAGAAGGAATTGACTTTGACGAAACTTATGCTCCTGTAGCTAGACTAAAATCCATTAGAATGTTACTAGCTTTTGATTCTCATATGGGATTTAAACTATTCCAAATGAATGTCAAAACTGCATTTCTAAATGGACTTCTAAAAGAAGTCTATGTGAAACAACCCCCTAGCTTTGAAAGTACTAGTAATCCTGATCATGTTTTCAAACTTGATAAAGCTTTATATTGACTTAAGCAAGCTCCTAAAGCTTGGTATGAAAGACTAAGAAACTAGTAAATAGAAAATGAGTTCAAAATTAGCTTAATTGATCGAACTTTATTTACTAAAAGAAAAGATAACAAACTAATTCTAATCCAAATTTATGTTGATGACATAATATTTGGTGCTACAACCAATCTTCTATGCCAAGATTTTGCGAAAGTCATGCAAGATCATTTCAAGATGCACTTGATGGGAGAATTAAAGTTCTCCCTAGGGTTGCAGATTGATCAGCTGGAAGATGGAATCTTCATCTCGCAGACTAAATATACAAAATAAATTCTAAAGAAATTTGAAATGGACAAAATGAAAGGAAAAGGCACACCGATAGCTACCACTACTCAACTCAAAGAATATGAGTCAAGTGTGTAAATAAAAAATTATATGGAAGTATGATAGGATCCATGCTTTACTTGACTGCTAGTAGACCTAACATACTTTTTAGTACATGTTTGTGTGCTAGATTTCAAGTAAATTCTAAAGAATCTCACCTAAATGCCTTAAAAAGAATACATAGGTACCTACTTAACACTGTTGATCTTAGTTCGTTCTACCCCAAATCTGCCACACTTGACTTACTTTCCTATTGTGATGCCGATTATGCAGGAAGTCAAACTGATCCCAACAAAATCAGTGGAACATGTCAATTTCTCAAAAATTCCCTAATATCTAGGGTCAGCAAGAAACATAACAGTGTTACTTTGCCCACAACTAAAGCTAAGTACATTGCTACCTCTTTAGCAAGTTCATAGTCTTGTGGATGAAACAACACTTAGAGATTTTGGACTAAACCTTGAAACCACCAGGATTCTTTGTGATAAAACTACTATAATAAACTTGTCCAAAAATCCCATTCAATACTCTAGGACAAAACATATAGATATCAGACATCACTTCCTTAGAGATTATTCCCTAAAGAAGGAAATAGTCCTAAAATTCATTCAGACAGAGAAACAATTACCTGATATCTTCACAAAACTGATGTCGAAAGTACGTGCTTTGTTAAATATGCGAAATAGTGTCGTTGTAACGCGTAAATTCGCAATCAACTTTAAATTTATAATCTAGATAGGATAAGTATCTAGGGTCATCCAAGGACGCACTTTAGTTAACAAGTTGGAATATCTCTCTCTCACTCAAATCAATACTTGTATTTTTGGTTTTGTATTTTTTTGGGTTTTTGCAGAGATAATTAGGAATGTTGCAAAAAAAAAGAAATTGAAACTACGCCCTAGTGACAGAAACTAAGTCTCTTCTCTAAGCTCACACTAGGTACGTGTAGACCTAGAGTAATTATAAAGAGAGTGTGTGTGTGCACAAAGCTACCAAAATAATGCTTGAAAACAAAAAATACAAATGAAGAAAGGCACTTTATATTAAGGGACACTAAAGTTTACAAAATACCTAAGGAGCTCAATTGAGTAGACGAGTTCAATTCAATTAATGTAACGACCCGGTTCCCGAGTCCCTACGAGACACGAGAATCGGACCGACTCGACTAATCCCAAGACCTAGTCATCCAACGAGGAAGTAACCAAAAGACAGTAAAATAAACCACATTCAGCATGAATATAACTAACAGTACGAAAGTACAGCAGTAAGGAAAGAAACTACTACAGTAGGTACCACCACAATAGTAGAACAACATTTATCATATAACAAGAACTGCAGGTAAAGAAGGTACAGCGGAAACAAAAACTACTCACTAGAACAGAAACAAAAGAGGTACAAAAGACTGTGGTAACTCTAATGGACCCTACTCGGCCCAGCGTCCTCTGCAGCCGCCGACCCTGGCTACTCAACACCTGGTCCTGAAAAAGGTAACGAGTGTAACACGTCAGCAAAACGCTGAGTAGAGTGGCAAACTAACTAAAGGCAACAGTAGAGTGTACAGTAGCTGTTATGTTCTATTACTTCCTTTATTCACATCTTTCAATTTTCTCACTATTTCATTTATTTCTCAGATCCTTTACTTGATCTCGAATGTCCTCGTGGGAACGATCTTGATTGCAGTCTTTTCCAAAAGTAGAAGTAGCACGTGGTGCTCTCCTGGCCGGGAGAGTCCCCCGTGGTGATCCTACCCTCAGTCAACCACCCCAAGGTCACTGACAGACGTAACGGTGACTACGGCACACGCGATAAACGCACAGGTAGCTAGCCTGCACTGGCACGCGGTCAGTCGTTTCCGTTAACGGGTGCGCCCAAAGCACAGCACGGAACCAGGGCAGAGCCCTCTCAGTAACAGGGGTCCAACCCCTCCACAGTAACCAAACCGGGGCCTTGCCCCTCCACAGTCCGCGCACCCTCGCCTAACTACCCTGGTTTGCCCTAGTGGGCCTAACAAGTCGGTGAAGGAGGCTAGCAGAACCCCGCGGCCCGTGGGGTAGCTAGTACTCTCCTAACACTAGTAGCTCTCCTCGGTACTACGTACACAAGGGCCAACAAGTCGGTACAGAGCGGCCAATCCTAACCCCGGGTCCCTGGGGTGGCTGGCCCCACTCTGCACTAAACAGGTACAGGTACTTCCCTTGGTACTGCGTACCCAAGAGACAGTACAAACTACATCTCAGTTCCATTCCTTTTTCTTTCCAGGAGTTCCACTCCTAATTCCCCGTAGGGTTCCAGCTCTTTATCTCAGAACATTATATGTTTCACTTTCCAGTTTCACGTTCTCACAATCCATGATCTCAATCATGTTCCTTTATTCATAACAGGCAGCTGTTAATTCAATTTACAGGCAGCTTTATATTCCTTTCCATTTTTCCAAGACTGCGGTATTATACATTCCACTAGTTTTTCCATCCTAGGGTTCATGCCACATCCTAGGATCTAGCATACAACTAGTTTCCAGCCCTAGGATTCATGCATCACCTAGGAGCTATCATTCCATACATTTCTCATTCCTAGGATTCATGCAATATCCTAGATTCTAGTTATGGTTCCATACTTTAACAGATTTTAATAATAAACTTAAGCCACTCTACCAGGTACAATGGGAGTAATGGGGGCGTGATCGGGAATCCCGCGCGCCTCCGCGACTCCCAAGACTGCAACTGAACGAGGTCCTATCACAAGGATCAAACACAAGGAGTGTCTCAAAACAGTGTATAGCTACTGTAGACGGGTAGAGGAATTAATTCTGAAAAGAACGCAACACGAATCACGGAAAACGGAGCCCGAACGGGCCCTAAACGGGTCGAAAAAGATGGTACTGTGCAAAATCAGACGTCTTAAACAGTGGATCAGAGAATTACCTGTTCAATGTGGTTTCCCAGACGTCCAGAAGTCTGCGGGGACGTCTGTCCTAACTCCCAGACGTCCGATGGTCACCCCGGACGTCTGGAGGTCACTCCCGCCGTCTGGTACAACTTCCAGACGTCTGATTCGTAAAGGATGGCGAATCAGCGAACCTGCGCACAGCCAACTCCCTCCCTTAGTCCGGTCGGTCGACATGAAGGAAGAAGAAAGTGGAATACACACCTTTCAGACGTCGGTATGAGCTACCAGACGTCGTCCTCGCCGTCTGCCTATCAACCCAGACGTCTGATTCTGGAAATTTTTCCAGAATCAGGGCGCGACCCGGACTCTGCTCGCGACGCCGCCCGCGTCGCACCTCACGCTCCTGCTGCTCAGACTGCAGCAGGTCCCTCTCCGCGTCGTTCCGCGCCCCCTGCGCCCTCCGCCGGTCGGCCAAGCCGCTCCGGCGAGCTCGCCCTCACGGCAGAGCTCCGCCCTCGCACGCCGCGCCTCCTCCGCGCTCACTGCGGCCGCTGCTGCAGCCCTTGCGCTCGCTCGCTCTCGTGCACAGGAAGGAGAAGAAGAAGGAGACGGTGGAGATGGGAGGGGAGGCGTGGCCCTTTTAAGGCCGCGCGGGGAGGAGAGAGAGAAGGCGCGGCAGGCGTCTGCAGCCGCAGAAGAAAAGAGGGAATAACGAATATGCGATCTGCGCGCGCAGGCGCGCAGACGACTCGCGGGTGTGGACGATAACGGTTTTTCAAACGTCTGTAAACCATCCCAGACGTCTGGCAAGACGTCTGGATGTGATCCCAGACGTCTGGTCAGACGTCTGGGCCACCTCCCAGACGTCTTAAAATACGTCCGGGGCACGCGTTCGTAACAATTAATCCCTAGGTAGATAAATGCTTCTACTACAAATAATGAAAAGAAATAAGTAGAAAAATTCTCCTGAATGATGAAGAAGACAGCTCTTGCTCCAAGTGCAGCAGCTCCTGGGCTTGAAAAGAGCTTCTCCCATCTTCCAAGTTGACACTCCTCCTAGCTCTCCAATTGGTGGATGATGTGCATACATCTAAATAGCTAAAAATGTCTATTAATGCATGTTCTTAGTGTCATATTAGTATCATACATTGTAAATATTGCATAACATGCATAATCATGCATTTAGGTCAAGTTGTATAAATTGTATGGTAATTGTCTCCTTTTATGGCCAGGGATAGAGAAACTTATTAATCGGGGCCTTGGATCAAAGATTCAACTATACGGATCTGATCAGGGCGACGATTGGAGTTCAATGACTCCAAGATCACCCTGATCAGACATCCGTAGCATCAAATAGAGATCGAGGAACCCTAAAGATTAAGGGCCAAGATGGTGCCAATCCTCACTTCAGACGACAAATTTGACCGCACGGATGGGTTCGGATCAATGATCGCAGCCTAACAGCGTGAAAATCGGTCCAATCCAACACCTGTGGCACCGTCTACAATACACAGAAGATGGACGGCCAAATGGCACCACGTGGCGCCATCTCAGCCGCCCAACCGGCCCCAAGGACCCACCTCTGCTTTTCTTCTTCACCCGCTTGACGAATCTCCACCGTTGGATGCCCATCCAACAGCCACGATCTCACGCGCCTAATCCCTCCCCGCGACAAAGTTGAGGCCTCAGCGCAGCGGTCGTGCCCCTGTGGGCGAGCGAGGGGTGCATGTTCGAGCCTCGTCGAGCGCCTCAATCCAGTCGAGGTGCGGGGCACATTCAATTCGATCGTCAGATGAAGATCGGGCGGTCGAGGGGCGAAGACGTGGCGCAAAGAGGAGCACTGATAGCGTACGCGTGCAATGATGCACGTCTACACGCCTCATCGCACGCGCGGGCGCAGCAGGGGCATTTGAAGGGCACTGCGAGGACGATTTTAAGCTATCCGATCTTGAGATCGGATGACCGATATCACCCAAACATGCGCGAGCATTTAGGGTGCGGAAGAGGAGCGGGCACGCGCAGCACACGCACACGTTGCCCACGACGAACCTTTAACGACGTTTAAGTCTGTCACAAAAGGTCCCATTTTAATGCTTTTGATATTGTAATGACCAAAATACCCCCAATCCATGCAACTATAAAAGGAGACCCCTACCCTACGAATTTTTCATCCCTTCCTTCTCCTCTCTACCTCTCCAAAGCTTAAGAGAAGCTTATCCCACACTCAGGATGCTCCTCAAGAGCTAAATCCAAGTTTTCGCCCCTGTTCCGGAAGTGGATCCCGCGACGACGACGACGTGCTGCCTCGTTCCCATTCTTCCGACTTCATCCTCCTTCTTCTTGCCTTGTCCTCCGTCTTCCAGGCGTCGCCTCCATCCGACTCGTCCTCCAAGCATTCGTCGAGGAGGATAACATCTCTCTCCTTTCTTTTATCGCTTTCTAGAGTATAATTTCCTGCTTTCTACTTGTAACAATTTTCCCTTTCTAGTGTAATCATTTCCCGCTTTCTTAGTTGTAAAAACATTATTCAAATACCAAGTGATTGTTCTCTCTCTCTCTTTCTTATTGTCTATAGCGATTCCATTGTGATTATTTCTCCTTTAAAAAATATATATAAAAAAAATATAATTGCTGATTTTGAGATCGACGTAGCCTCCCTGTGTTCGACCCAGAACTTCTTTATAGATTTTTAGTATAAATTTTATCTGTTGAACGGATTTCTTCGCGACTCGAACTACAACGACGGGTTTTTAAATCCAATTGTGAACACGTAGTTTTCCGCTCTGAACAATGGACGTGTTCCACCTTTCCTTCCTCCTACCTGGCCATCCTCCTAATGGTGCTCCTAAGCTTGAGGCACAAGGAAGAAGGGAGAAGAAGAATGAACACCAAGAGGGCAAGGGAGAGCCCTCTTGATCACCTCCTTCTTTCCTCTTCCTTGGTCAAGTGTAAGATGGATATAGGTAAGAAATATGTAGCTTGGGATGGGTTGAATGTGGTGGTTAGATGGGGTATTTATAGAAGGGACAAAGGGGGTTGGCATGCCCCTTTGATGGAGGGCTAGGATTAGGTTTTGGGAGGTGGTTGTAGGATGGATGGTGGAGATGGGTGGCGCCAATTGAAGGGGTGGTAGGAGGATGTGGTTAAGGGTGGTATGGCACCCCTTGGTGACCGTCCACAATGAAAGGACATGGTCCTTTTGGCGCCAATGTGAAGGCTTCTAGAAGAGTGGTTTTTGGAGGGAAAATGAAGGGAGGCGATGGCTTGTATGGTGATGTGTAGGGTGGAGATGGGAGCTAAGGGTGGCACCAAAAATATGGGTGGTTATGGGGGTTTTTGGCACCAACTTTTGGTTTCTCTTGGTGTTGGTGATGGGGTGAAGGAATGGCTATAAGGTGGCACCAAAATGGATTGGGTGTAGGTAGCTTAGGTGGACTTAGGTTTAGGATTATCTGGTAGAGCTAGCTAGGTGGAGTTAGCTAGGTGGAGTTTAGGGTTGGCCATGGTAGGGGAGTAGGAACTAAGCTAAGCTAGCTTAGCTAGTAGAGTGGTGGAAGGAGTAGGGAAATTAGGATTTGCTGAGGAGGAGCTGAGAAGGACCTACATTAGAGCTTGTCAGAGCTAACTGCTGCTGAAAAGAGCTGAAGCTAAGCTCAATAGCTAGCTTAGCTTGCTAGTTCTTTACTAGTTGCCAAACCAAGCTAGGTTGAGCTAATTTGATATGACTAGAGCTGAGGTAAGCTGGTGCTAATCTTCCCGATGACCACCTAGCTAACTAAGGTAGGTAGCTTAGGTCAAGTAGCTCAACTCAACTGAATGCGTAGCAATCATAGGACCTAATCTACATGAATTAAGTTAGATTTTAACTTAACTTAGGAATAATGCATGCATGAGTAGCATATTTTGCATCATAGTTGACTTTTTATCTTTGTAAATAATAACCTCTAAGTGAGAGGCAATATCAATTGCAGATGATTTGTAGTCGCTGATGATAAATCCGACATATAGATCTGATCAGGACGACGATTGGAGACCGGGACGCTTCCGGAATTGTCTTGATCGAACTTCCATAGCATCATGTTTAGTCCGTAGAAGATCAAAGGCCAAGGGGCCGCATAGCACGTGATGGCACGTCGGATGAGGCGGTACAGCGGACGCACGACATGCCGTGCAATCGGACGCATCGATATATGCGGGATGAGAGGCGGTGCATGCGTAAGATCGGACGGCTAAAATCAAACACGTGCGTGTGTGCGCGAGGAAGGGCGAGGCAACGGATCGAGCAATCATGGAGGCTCCACGTGGCGCATTCTGGTTGTCCGCATGATGAAGGCACGTTGGAGGTCCTTTTGAGGTGTGATCTAATCCGTGGACCTCTCGATAGATGAATCTGCTCAATCCAAAGGTGTTGCATGATTTTGGGGGCCAAAATACCAGCTTTTCCCCTCATTTTAGTTATAAAAAGAGCCCTAGAGCCCCCATTTGAGAGGCAACTCCTCCTACACACATCTCTGGCTCCTCTCTCTCTGCAGCATCTCTCTCTAGTCTTCTTCCCAAGGCTCTAGATCTGAAGTGCTGCTGCACTTCACACAAGCATCCTTCAAGCGGCTCCACTCTTCATCTATCTTTATCTCTCTATCTCTCTCTACTCTTTAGTATATTTTCTTTGATCCATAGTTTAGAACTTTTTGCAAGTAGCAATAAAAAGTTGATTCAATGAATATCTTGTCTCTCTTTATATTGTCTCTCTTTATATGCTTTCATTAGGTTAAACTAGTTAGTACAAAGGGCTTTAAGAATCTCGTTTTGCCTCCCTGCGAACTACTCGGTACTTACCGAAAAATTTATAAACGTTATTTATTTCGGTGCAATTCGCAACTACAACAATACAAAAATCTTTTTACACGGAAAGTGACGAACAAATTGGCATCGTTACCAGGGAGGAAATGGAGTTATTCTTGAAGTTTTTCTCCTTTTCTTTATTTCTGTTGATTTCATGTGTGTAGGAAGCATGAAAATTCAAGAAGAAATGCAACAACAGAAAGATTGCTAGTTTTTAATCTCAGATAAGTACTCGTATCTTAGATTAGGTTAAATTTTCTTCAGGAAAAAAATCCAAAAAGAAAAAATTAGGTGCTTTGCATGATCCTTAGATTTGTATTTCCTTCTTTTCAAAAACAAAAAAACTTTTGTTGGTGGGTATTATCTTTTGAAAATCAATAAAACCACCTTCTACATTTCAGGTTGCAACAAACTTTTATTTTTCAAAATTCAATTCCTAAAGTTTTACACATTCAAAATTTTTGAAATTTTTATTGGATGTGGTTATTGAAGTCAGGAACAACATATATAAATTTTGAGAAAATTTTAAAAATTCACTAACTGAACTATTATCAAGTTTGTTGTTGCTATTGATTTTTCAAACTTCAAAAAATCACAAGAATTTTTATACAACTCCGATTTATCTGAAATTTATTATGTTGGATTCCTGTGATAATATAGAATCTTAGAAAAATCTTAAAAACTATTTGGTGCACGTTTGATTACACAGAATCTTCAATCAGTAACTGGGGGTCAAAATAACCTACAGAACCCCCAGTACACTTTAAATATAAAAAAATAGAAAATGTGCATTAAAATTCTTGAAAAAATATTTTCTGAGTGCCTAGTTGGTGGTGTAATAAGACCAATTGATTGCATTGATTGGGTTGCACTAGCTTACTTGTTTTAGACTTAAATTCCATCATTTAGCACTATCTGCTCTTAGGATTTCACATTAAGGTAAAGCACACTTGCATCTCCATACTTAAAGGAAATCTATCAAACAATTGGGACGTGCAAAACCTCTTGTGTGCCTCATCAAAATCATTGTTTGAAAGTATTTACCCAAGTAAACCCTAAAATTCACTAATACAAGCATTTGAACCTTAAAAGCAAACCACATCAACTAAGCTTGTATTGTGAACCCCTTGATTATGCACTTCACTTTGAAATCAATTTTAAGGGCAACACCCTCTTAACATCCATCATATTCCAAAAGCAATTCAAGCCTAAGCCTAAAATTGAGTAGACATGCCTTAGGTAGGACTAATCTGCTTGGTAACTTGAAATTAGATTGAGCTAAAGTCAAGGCGGTAGCCGCATTAACCGTTAGTGGTGTCCTGCCGTGCAGGGTGTCCTAAAGGGTCCCACCCTTTCGGCTAGCCAAGTAATTCAAGGGTTGATCTAAACTAGTCGTATCTTGGGGAGCCAAGATTAGGTCTAATTAGGGTTTACACTCTAAGGATTAGCATGATTTCTTGTACTGTGAGCGTAGGTATTCTCGCATCTGCCTTCTCTCTCTCATCTATAGACATTCTTCTGGTGCATTCAAGGTAGAAGATCTCTAAACCCTGATTTGCTACCACCTTTAGAGAGAAATTTTAGGACTTGATTTTCTAAGATCTGAATCTAAATCTTCGTCAATGGTTACTCACCATGAGGAAGATGTTGTTGAGGAGGAGGTAGAAAATCTAGATCCAATGGCTCTTTTATAAAGGCAAATTGATAGGTAGGACCAGCATCATGACAGACAGATGCAGGTCATAGTATAGGCCATTACCCGACTCAAAAATGGGAGAACAAACCGCCCTCTCAGAGATTTTTACAATCCTCCTGATGCCCAACCTAAACCTTTTGTTAAGGTACCTCAAGATGGGAATGATTTTGAGCTCAAACCACAAATCATCAATTTGATTCCCCACTTCCATGGCCACAACTCCGATGACCCCTTCCACCACTTTGAAGAACTTCTACAGATAGGAAGGACCTTTGGCCCGACGAACATGAATGAGGATACCTTAATGATGAAAATGTTCCTCTTTTCCTTAAAAGATAAAGCTACTCAATAGTTGAGGACTATTGGTAGACCAATCCTAACTTGGGAAGATTTGAGCACTTTTCTGAAGAAATTCTTTCCCATAGGAAAAATAAATGCCCTTAGATGTGCCATTACAACCTTTAAGCAGAACCCTGGGGAACAATTGCTTGAAGCTTGGGAGAGATTTAATGACTTAGCTAGGAAATGCCCTCACCATGGGATTCCCAAGTGGCACTTGGCCCATATTTTCTATCATGGGTTAAGTGACAATTTGAAGAATTTTGTTGATGCATCATGTGGGGCAATTTCCTAAGCAAAGATGCTGAGGGTGCCTTTGAATTATTTGAAAATATGAGTGAAAATTCCCTCAACAATGCCTCAATATCCACCTTCAATAGATCAAATCAACCAAGGAGTGGAGTCTATGAAATTAAGGATGATTCAAATTCGGTTGATTTAGAACTGATTGCACAACGATTGGATAAGGTGGAACTTGTTGGAAAAAATGTAGAGAATTTGGATAAGAAATTGGATAACCTTCTGAAGAGTGAGAATTCCTTAGGTACACTTTCCAAAGTAAATCCTATGCCTAACCAAGAAACTTCTATGCTAACCCACACTCAACTTCCCAACCCTCTAAGTCAAGAATTAGTGCACAATATTAACAACCTAACCATGGCTCCACCAATGAGCCAACTTTACTTGGACCCATCTCTTTCTGGGTACCAAGGAGGGACCTTGATGCCCTCAAATTTTGAATTAGGCATCACCATGCCTAATTATCCTGAGGATGTTAATGCACTTCAAGGATACATAGAAATGATCCCTATTCGAACACTTACAACCCTAGATGGCGTAACCATCCTAATTTTGCCTGGTCAAGTCAAAAACCTACCCAAAGTCCTAACTTGACTAGATAAAATAATTATGGGCAACCTAGTAGGTACACACAACCACGAACTTACCAACCTCAGCCTACTCAGGAAACCTACCCATCTAATCTGAGTTTAGACCTCAAGGAATTGCGGGAAATGAATTTGAGACATAAAGAAGAAATGAATCAATTAAGAACAGAATTGACGAGACGATTGGACCAATTAGTTGATGCTAGACAACACAGGATGCTGCCATCCCAACCCGTCCCCAACCCTAGAAACTTTAACAAGGTTAACTAAAACAACACACAAGAGCAACAGGCACATATAGTTCAACCTGCTCCCCAACACCCACCTGGCTTTGCCAACCCTAATCCTAGCCAGGCTCAACCTATCTTGCAAAACCTACCTCAACCTTCTAATTATAATGCCTTTGCCGGTGGTGTAACTTTGAGAAGTGGGAAACAAACCCAAGATCCTTACTCCTCCAAATCTAAATCTAATCAAGATCTTGAGGAGCTCGAATTTGACCTGGGAGACCAAGCTAATCTAGAAGACAAGGATCAGGACTCGAACATTCATGATTTCTCTCAAGCACCCTTTCTTGAAGCCTTGAACAAACCTAGGAAAAAGAAAACTAATCCATCTGAGGAGTGGCTTGATATTTTTAAACAAGTCTAGGTGAATATACCACTCCTAGAAGTAATTAAGAATATACCAGCTTGTGCAAAATTTTTAAAAGAAATGTGCACACCTAAACGCCAGGACAAATCATCTAAAAGGGAAGTGTTATCTGAACAAGTTAGTGCAATTATCCTTAAAAACCTACCCCAAAAATAAAAAGATCCTGGAGCCCCTCTGATTTCTTGCGTTATTGGAGATACTACCTTTGATAGGGCTCTATTAGATTTAGGTGCCTCCATCAACTTGATCCCTACGATGTTATATGAAAAATTTAACTTTGGAGAGTTAAAACCTACTGAGGTCACACTACAACTAGCTGATCAATCTATAACCGCACCATGGGGAATTATTGAGAATATAATTGTCAAGGTTCACGATTTTTATTTTCCTGTGGATTTCTTGGTCCTTGACATGGAGGTACCAAAAAATTTGAACACCCCAATAATTTTGGGAAGACCATTCTTAGCTACTGCCAAGGCTAATATTGATTATGAATCTAGCAGTATAGAAATTAAATTTGGGGACAAGAAGACAAGGATTAATATTTTTAAGGTCATTAAACAATTTGAGGATTGTGGAATGATAGAAGATTTTGAGGATGTGGACCATAATGTTGAATAATGTATGAATTTAGGAATTTCCCAATCCGACCCTATAGGCCTTGATCCCCAAACCAGTCAGGAGGTCAGTCACCCAATCACTGACTTGATTCAAAGACCTCTTAAGGATAATTGTGATCCACCTCTAGACCCTTCATCCCAAGGACCCAAACCTGAGCTAAAACCTCTTCCTGATTATCTAAAGTATGTTTTCTTGGGACCTGATCAGACTTATCCAGTGATCATTAGCTCTTATTTAACCCAAACTCAGGAAAATCAACTAATTCAAGTTTTGGAAAGAAACAGTAGGGCAATTAGTTGGACTTTGGATGATCTGAAGGGAATCAGTCCTACTTACTGCACCCACAGAATATATGTTGAGGACAGATCTAAACCCTCTCGGGAAATGTAGAGACGATTGAATCCCAATATGTAAGAGGTTGTGTAAAAGGAGATGATTAAGTGGTTAGATGTGAGAATAATATACCCAATCTCTAACAGCCCATGGATCAGTCCTGTACAAGTAGTTGCTAAGAAAGCTGGGCTGACTGTGATTACTAATGATAATTGGGAGTTGATTCCAACCCGTACAGCTTCCTCTTGGAGAGTCTGTATCGATTACAGGATGCTGAACAATGCAACTAAGAAAGACCACTTTCCACTTCCCTTCATTGATCAGATTCTAGAAAGACTAGTCGACTAAAAGTTTTTCCATTTCTTGGATGGCTACTTCGGCTACAATCAAGTAGCTATCCACCCCAACGATCAAGAGAAAACCACCTTCACATGTCCCTACGGAACATTCGCATTCAGTAGGATGCCTTTTGGATTATGTAATGTACCAGTGACTTTTCAAAGGTGCATGCTTGCAATCTTTTCAGACATGGTGAGTGATTTTATGGAAATCTTTACGGATGATTTTTCTATGTTCGAGAACTCTTTTGAATCTTGTCTGATGAATCTGGAGAAAACTCTACAAAAGTGCATAGAGGTAAATCTTGCCCTATCTCGGGAAAAGAGCCACTTCATGATTAGGGAAGGCATAGTCCTTGGCCATGTCGTGTCTGAAAGAGGAATTGAAGTGGATAAAGCCAAGGTGGACACTATCATAAAACTCCCACCACCTTCGGCAATTAAACAAGTGAGATCATTTCTTGGACATGTGGGATTTTACCATCGATTCATTAAGGATTTTTCTAAGGTGACAAGGCCCTTAAGTAATCTACTGGTGAAAGATCAAACCTTTGATTTTGATTCAAGTTGCTTAAGGGCTTTCAATCTATTGAAGGAGGCCATTACACAATCACCCATCCTACAACCTCCTAATTGGGATCACCCATTCGAAATCATGACTGACGCTTCTAATTTTGCTATTGGTGCAGTCTTGGGACAAAAGATTGATAAGAAACCTTCAATAATTTACTACGCTAGTAAAGCTCTTAATGAGGCTCAAAAGAATTTCACCACTACAAAAAAAGAGTTGCTAGTAGTAGTATTTGCCCTAGAGAAGTTTAGACCCTATCTACTTGGATCTCATGTCACAATTTTCACAGATCACACTACATTAAGGAACATGATGTCTAAGAAGGATGCAAAACCCAGATGAATCAGATGGATCCTTCTACTACAAGAATTTGATTTAGAAAGCAAAGACAAATCTGGTGCGCAAAATGTAGTAGCAGATCGTCTTTCCAGAATCCTTGTAGAACCTGCAACTCCTCAATTTTCTGATTCATTCCCTAGGGAAATTGTTTGTAAACTACCTTGGTTTGGAAACATTATTTACTATTTGGCAATCGAAAAAATACCCATGGATTGGCCTAAGCATAGGCGTGATAAGTTAATTTTCGATGCCAAATACTACTATTGTTGTTTAGAATATGCGTGGATCAGGTTATTTATCGTTGTGTTCCAAATGAGGAGATCACAAGTGTGCTAGAATTTTGCCATACGTTTGCTTGTGGAGGTTACTTCTCATAGAATCTCTACTCCATACCATCCACAAACCAACGGATAAGCTGAAATTTCCAATTGAGAAATTAAGAAAATCCTTCAAAAGATGATCCACCCGGATTGGAAGGATTGGTCTACAAAATTGGATGATGTTCTAGGCCTACCAGACTGCATTTAAAATCCCGATTGTCATGTCTCCATTCTGTTTAGTCTATGAAAAATCTTGTCATTTACCAGTTGAACTTGAACATAAAGCTTATTAAGCAATCAGGACTTTTAACCTAAATCTTGATCAATCTGGACAACAAAGAAAACTCCAATTAACTGAATTGTAGGAAATCCGGAATGACGTTTATAATAGTGCAAGAATTTATAAGAATAGGACAAAAGCTTTACATGATAAGTATATTTCTCGAAAAAGCTTTGTCCTTAATCAAAAGGTTTGGTTATTTGTTGCACGCTTGAAGCTCTTTCTTAGAAAATTAAGATCAAAATGGATAGGTCCTTTTATTGTAAGAAATATTTTCCCTCATGGAGTTGTTCTAATTCTGGATCCCAAGACTGGCCAAGAAACAAAGGTCAACAGTCAAAGGCTAAAGCCTTATATTACTTAATGTCTTGATCCTATTCTTGATAGTCACATTCACCTCCTAGAATTATCTTAAAGTTGAACTGAGTCCCGCAAATGACGTTAAACTTAGCATTGGCCGGGAGGCAACCCAATATTCTGTGCAGGTATTTTTCTGTCCAAGCTGACCTCGATTAACAAGCTCAATCAGGTAATATCCCCTCCTCTCGCTTATTACATTTTGATTTTCCTACGTACATTTCAATGAGGATATTGTAATAAATAGACATGAGGGGGTGAACATTGCATCTCTTATTTTTTTGTCAGGTTAAAAAATATATATTTATACGTATTGCATTCATGCATAAAGTATTTTTATCAAGAAGGTTTCATTGGGGATTTATTCTTGAGTTGATTCCTGAATTTAGAATCCAGTACAATTTCACACTTGCATGTAAAATTTGCAATGGATCCAAGACCGATAGACATCTTTAGTTTGTTGAGAAGAAGCACTACTTCTTTCCTGAACCCTTGGACAGTAATTAGGGAGTCAAGCAAACCACCTTCTAGTAGATCCACTAAACAATTGTGAGGAGAGAGTAGAAAGTCTACTGGTGCTCTAAGTCTAGTATAAGGAATCTTAGTTTCTGGGTAATTAGATAATGATGCTCAGAGTTAGGCATAGTTTTCACTCTTGGTTCCTCCATATAAGTTCTTTGTGTGAATTTTTGAGAGCCACCAAATAAGGCAAATACGTAGAAAGTGAGTTCTAATAAAACTAGGACTAAGGTGGATGGTTACGACCATCCTTTATGGAATCCTCAACTGAAGGAGGGTATTAATATCAAGGTTAGAAACACGCTTTCCCATCCATTCCCTTCTCAATGCCAAGAATAGGTACTTCCACCAGATAAGCCACACGATATCCTCTTGAACATCCCCAATCCCAAATAATGCCTCGTGAATAAAAATGTGCATGTGTGCTACATTGCGTTGTGTTGTTAGATATAAATATATAAAAAAAAGAAAAAGAAGAAGAAAAATTATTGCAAAAATAAAAAAAAGAGTTGAGTTGTGTTTATTTCATTTTATGTCAAGCACATTAAGGCAACAACACCTACTACCATTATGATCCACAAAATACAGCCTTGACCTGCTTTTCTGTATTTCTGACTGCCCGAACACTAGTTGAGGATTGCTGACTTAGTTATAGGGTTATTAGAACTTAATTAAAGTGTTAATGCCATGAGAGACCACCAAATATATTTACAAATCTGGTGAGATTGTGAGCTCGAAAAGAAAGAAAAAGAAAAGAAAAGAAAAGAAAAAGAGAAAGAAAGAGAGAATGAATACAAAGGAATTAAAGAGAGCACAGTTTCTCCTCTCTATGAGTTGATTTATTTGATAGTTTGGAAATCTAAGTTCTGTAGTACTAGTCTATATGTAGCACCAGAGGAATGTGAGTCACCAAATACAAACTCACTTGAATCAGACATCTTCTACCTAAGGCAAAAGTCGGGGTTGAAATTACATATTATTTTATAATCCCAAGGGAAGAAGTTTGCTTATCCCGAAAGAGTTTTATTAAGGGTCAAGTACGAGATTTAGATGTGGATTGACTTTTCACTTGGATTCGTTGCATAGGCTACAACACTACACTTTCACGACTATCTGGATTTCTAAAATTTTGGATGAAAACAAAAAAAATAGATCTCTAGTCGAACTCTTAATAGAAATTAGTCATTTAGGACCACTTTTCATTTAGTCTTGCATTTGCTAAAGACTAGCAAGATTCAGGCATGGGGGTGTGAATACGCAGAAATCATAAAACCTAATCTACCTTAATTAAGTTAGATTTTATCTTAACTTAGGAATAATGCATGCATGAGCAGCATATTTTGCATCATAGTTGATTTGTTAGCTTTATAAATAATAATGTTATTTTATGCTCTAAGTGAGAGGCAATATCAATTGCAGATGATTCAGAGTCGCGGATGATAAATCCGACTGTACGGATCTGATCAGAACAACGATTGGAGCCCAACGCTTCCAAAATCATCTTGATCGAACTTCCATAACATCACATACAGTCCGCAGAAGATCAAAGGCCAAGGGATGAGATATCACAAATCCAAAACTCAAATGCCAAATCCAACCGCACAAATGGATCCGAATCAACAATCACAATCCAACGATGTAAAAATCAACTCAATTGGAGCCCTGTAGCACCAACTACAAAGGCAAGAACAAGGACAGTCACAATGACGCCACGTGGTGCCATCCAAACGGCCCACCTCTGCACCTTTAATTGCTGAAGCACAAAGCATGGGTCGTTGGATCATCATCTAATGGCCACAATGAAGCCACGTCGCCCCTCCCCGCGCCCTTCATCAAAGGAGTTCACCTCAGCCGTTGGATCTTCATCCAACCGCTAAGAGCGACAGCGCGAGAAAACAAGACCGTGACATAAACGCAACTGCAGCACGTTGGTCACTGCCTTCACGCGAGAGCAAAGCACACTCGTTAGAATCACGCAGAGCGCAAAATCGAAAAGGCAATGCACACAAATGAAATTAGGCCATGCGATGGAGATCGAAGGGCGAGTGGCGAGCCGCGTGGCATGCAACAGCGCGTTGGATGAGACGGTGCAACGAATGCGCAAGATGCCACGCAATCGAATGCACTAATATACGCGGGATGAGAGGCAATGAGACGAAGGGCGAGGCAATAGATTGAGCGGTCGTGCAGGTGCCACGTGGCCCATTCTGGTGCATCCACGTGATGAAGGCACGATGGAGGTCCTTTTGAGGTGCGATATGATCCGTTGACCTCTCAATCAACAGATCTGATCAATCCAAAGGTGTTGCATGATTTTGAAGGCCAACATACCTGCTTTGCCCTTCATTTTAGCTATAAAAAGAGCCCCAAAGCCCCCATTTGAGAGGAAACTCCTCCTACACACATCTTTGGCTCCTCTTTCTCTGCAGCATCTTTCTCTGGTCTTCTTCCCAACACTCTGGATCTGAAGTGCTGCCGCACTTCAAACAAGCATCCCTCAAGCGGCTCCACTCTTCATCTATCTCTATCTCTCTCTACTCTTTAGTATATTTGCTTTCATCCATAGTTTAGAACTTTTTGCAAGTAGCAATAAAAATTGATTTAATGAATATCTCGTCTCTCTTTATATGCTTTCATTAGGCTAGACTAGTTTGTACAAAGGGTTTTAAGAATCTTGTTTTTCCTCCCTGCGAACGACTCAGTACTTATCGAAAAATTTATAAATGTTATTTGTTTTGGCTCGATTTGCAACTACCATGGTATAAAAATCTTTTTACAGGGAAAGGTACGAACATCAACCAAGTTGAGCTGAGTTGAGTCTTTGGGAGCTTGAGTTGAGATGGCTTGAGCTAGTTAAGAACTTCTTCAGGTGACTAGGCATAGCTAGTTGGTGGTTGTAGCTAATCCTAGTCAGGTTGAGCTTCTAAGAGTTGGATGGAGTTGAGAGAAGCTAAATGGAGCTGGGATCAGCTGAGTTGAGCTAGCCTAAACTGCCATTCAACTGAATGGAGCTGAGATGAGCTAGCCTAAGCTACCATCCAGCTGAGGTGAGCTGAATGGAGCTGAGATAAGCTAATCCCAACTAGGTTGAGCTGGAATCCAGTTGAGATGAGCAGGATTTAGCTAGTATCCAGCTGAATTGGGCTTCCCTTTCATCTTCTGCATTTCTTAGTGCCAGGGTTTATGGGATATGATTGTCCATTCATCCCTAACACTAAAGTAAAGATGTCAAAATAACAAAAAGAATGCAATGCATGCCTAACCTAAGAGAATGCCTAAATGCAACCCAAAACCCTAATGCAATGTGCAAAACCTAAGAAGTAGATGTGTTTTATGTCATAAGAATGAATGATGATAAACTAGCGTTTATCAAAAACCTCTAGCAAAAGAAAGATTTTTACTAATAAGAAGAGACTTAGGCTCAATAAGACTTGCTGAACTTTGATTGTTTATTGTTTTGTCTTGACAACCATTGGTTGATCAAACAAATTGTGTTGATCGACAAAGTGTTGATTGATCAAATGTTAATTCTAATCGATCAAGCTTTGAATCTTTTAGGTGGAAAATTTTCCTCCAAAATTTTTAACTTTTGATCGACCAAATGTTGTTTTTAATCGATCAAGTTTTGGGAGGGAATTTTTGATCCACTAGAAATTCAATTTTAATCGATCAACTTTTCTTTTTGACCATCCAAAATTGAATTTGGTCGACCAATATGTGTTTTAATCGACCAAATCTGGGAGGATTTGATCTCGTTGAGATTTTTGTTTAGTTATTCTAATCACTTAATTTGACCACTATTCACAATCAATCTTTGATTTCAATCTCTAATCACCTACTACCCTATTTGTTTTACCTATTCTCTATAAAAACAACATTTTACCATCACTTTTTAACACTACAAAACTTCCTCCTTCAACCAAAACCACCCAACACTCAAACAAAAACCAAGATCCCACCTCTTATGGTCCCCTCTCCACCATTGACCACCACTTCTCTAACCAAAACGCTGCCACCTTCTTCGACCAACCCTTGGTCGACCACCATCAGCGTCCCCCGATGCTCCTCCTCGCAGCCACCGTCCGCCGCTGTCCACCAGTCTTCCAGCCATCTTCGACAACCAACTCTAGTGTCCGATGACCCTCGCTGGGTATCCGTCCTCCTCCTCCTTACCGCCAACCGAATCAATCCTTGTCGATCCTTGGTACATCCCTTTCCTCTACCCATTTCTATCACAACTTGATACTTTGATCTTATTTTGATGTGTTTTTCTTGTGATTTTTGTGTTTTCGGGCCACTATTCTTCGTGCTCTTCATCGTTCTTCATTTGTTCTTCGCATTCTTATCGTTTGATGCACTCAACTCTTATTATTTTCCGTTTTGTCGATTTTTGATCGATCAAAATGTTGTCATTGGTTGACCAAAAATAATTGTGTTCAATCTCCTAAAAACTAATTTTGATCGACCACATATTGATTTTGATCAACCAACTTATGATTGACCAAACCTAAAACCTGATCGACTAATATAACTCTACAAACCTGACTTGCTTCCTGATTAACTGATCAACCAATTTATCCTTCTAATCGATCAATTGCCTATTTTTAATCGACCAATCTATGTTTTAATAGACCATTTGATTCTTTTGATTGACCAAAATTGCAACAGACTTGTTCCCATGGCTCCTAAACGTTCTCATCCCTCTACCTCCACCCCCAGAGATGACACCTTTGATCATTTCTTCAATGACGAGGGGCGTCACAACATTTCTCTTTACTCCCACCTCTCACCTCATGTCAGTCAACCTATCGACCTTGACTACTTCGAGTGTATCTTCCTAGGTCTTAGAGACGACTTACCTACCATAGGATAGGTCATTGATGAGAGCCTCATCATGAGTCCTAACTAGCTCATTTTGACCTGAGAAAGTAAACAAAAGCTCCTACATAACCTAAAGGAAGGCCTAAGTCAAGGGATTGCTGTTCTGGGAAGGAAACATGAACTAAAGGGGAAAACTGTAATTTTACCATTACAGTACATCAACAAGATAAGGGTTAAACATAGGTCAATTTAACTTAATAAGAGGAAAAGTGGGATGGTTCAGTCAAAAAAGGGTTATTGTGAGATTTAAGAATTAAATGACATTCTGTAACCCTAAAACAAATCCGCTTAATTCAACAAGGTTTCGATCAGGATAAAAATCAACTAAACCCTCTAAAATTCATGGAAAAATATCCCCTAGGGTTTAGAACCTTCAATTTGGCCTTTGAAACCTATTTTGACCTAGATTAGGGTCCTAGCTCAGTATTTAACCTAATTTGGGTTTTTGTGCAAAATATCCAGTCAAACATGTTCAAACCTAAAATCCAACTTCACCATTGGATTCCTTAGGTCAAAATTAGGTTTGTACCAAAATTTTGGCCTAAGGGAAGGTCATCTTGACCTACTTTGCAAAATGGTCCACCCAATTACATTATGGCCCCTAACTTTTGAAAACCCTTGCATAGAGCCCCCTAACTTCCTCACCACCCTTGTATTCAGGTCCCTCCACCATTACAGCGGAGGAATCCCACTCCGGTGAGGATTTGAGGATGATATCTCCTCAAATCCTCAGAGATCTCCCAGATTTGGAAGGGAGATTCTTTGAGGATTTCTCCATCGTCTGAACGAGATCTCCAAATCAAATTTGCACCCAATCTCTCATGCGAATGCTCGAGAGATTTGGGTGTCCTATGCACCTTCCTTCTCCGGCGAAGACTTTACGCTGGAAGGCTTGCCTTCCAAGCACAAAGGGCTTGGCCAACGGCTATAAAAGGACCCCCGGTCCTCTACGCATCTTCCAAGCTTGATTTGGCTGCAGATACCCTCTAAATTTCCTCCTTCCTCATCTCCGGTCAAATGCCCGCAAGCTCCGGCGATCTCCCCTCCCTCCACATGTCACTCTGCCACCATACCAGTGGCAGGGTTAGCTTCGTCTCATTCCCCCATGTTGCGCCTCACCAGCGCACGCCTCTCCGACCTTCTCCTCGTCGCCATCATCTCCACCTCAGGGCCTTCTTCCCCGACGACGGCACATATTTACCGCTCGTCTCCTCTGCCTCCCCTTCGTCCCAATCACCACAGATAAGTTTGTCTCCTCCCACTCTTCATTTTCCCTCATTTTATTTCATAAACCGCCCCTCGACTACCACTGTCCACCTCCATCTTCTCCATCTTCGGCTGACCTCCGGTGAGATGCATCCACCACTCCGCACCTCCACACATCTCACCACCAACCTCATCACCTCCGCCATCAACCAGTGATCACTTTCCGCCAGTCCACTGACCACCACACGCCCCACACTTCCACCAAACAAACCCACACGCACGGTGACAATCTGACCTTGGCATGCACGCCTAGGCTGTTCTGCGCCATGCGACCCCCGCCTCACCTTCGCCGTGATACGGAGAAGCTTTCCCTATTGTTTGACAGGGCCGCAAGGCCGTCTTCATGTCATGCAGGTTTGAGCCTCCTTCCGCCATTAACGCAAAAGCAAGCTTGCTTGCTTCTGAGATCCAGGCCGCGCGCTCCAGGCACAAGGGCTCCAGGCTACGCGCGTTGAGTGTGCGAGTGTATCCATCCTGAGAGCAGACGTTGTGAGGCTTTTAGCTTCTCCAATTGCGTGGCTTCTCCTCCTGCAAGCGTCAGCAGAAGCAGGTGGGACATTTAGTCCCACCTCGTAAACTCAGGGGTGAGTGATGACACTTATATTGAATTTGTGCCTTCGGTTGGTTGCCTCAAGTAACACAAGGGTAAGGTCCCTCACCCTCACTCGCTCATGCCTCGTCCGTGACCCCTGCCCCCGCAGACTTGGCACCTGACCGGATTACCTAGACCTAGCACTCCTTGCGCACTACACCATGCCGGTGCGCCTGGACCCGAGTGCGCACCCGACTCGATTACCTGACTCTGGGAGAGTGTTCCTAAGAGAGAGAGAGAGAGAGACGCGGGGAGGGGTAGGGGTAGGTTTTGCTCCGTTGTGCTATGCAGGAAGGAATCTGAAGGTAGAAGAGGAGAAAGCTAAGAAGGAAGAAGAGGAGCGGCAGAAGAAGAAAGAAGAAGAATAAGCCAAAGAAGGTGAGGGCAGAAGAAAGAAAGAAGAAGGACCGGCCAAGCAGAGACAGAAGAAGAAGAAGAAGGTAGCTCCTGAAGGTAAAGGAAGCCAAAGCCAAGCAGGGACTTAGCTGCAGAAGAAGAAAGAAGAGAAAAAAGAAAAAAGAAGAAGAAGCCAAAGAAGGCAAAGAAAGAAAGAAGTAGGAGCGGCCAAGCAGAAGAAGAAGACAAAGAAAGACAAAGAAGAAAAGAAGAAGAAGAGCCAAAGAAGGCAGAAGAGGCACAGCTGCAGAGACAAGAGAAAGAGAAAGAAGAGAGAAAGAGAAGGGCAAATCAAGCACTTTTTAAGACGTCTGATTTTTCATCAGACGTCCAATTTTTTAGCATTATTTCTACATTGACATTATTTCTCAATTGTGATTGGATTGGTTATTGCTTTCCATTACATTGAGAGTTGTGCTCTTAAGTTTTTAAATACCCAATTGCTCCCTATGTTTGACCTCGGATACCTTGGTTTTCGAGTTATAAATTATTATTTATTTTCACAGCGATTTCATCTATACTACAACATAACATCTCTTAAAACACGATCTCGCCACGTCAACATTTTGGCGCCATTGCCGGGGAGCAACGGGCATTTAGAAGCTTTGATCACAACTTTTGATTCAATACTGACTTAATCTCTCTCTTTTGTTGTGTTTGTCTCAGGGAAAGCTGAGGAAAGAAAAGCAACTACACAACAACCACACCAAGGAACAGGTAAACTTTCATTAGCCCTCTCTCTTAATTCCCTCAAAGTCTGAAAAGGAAAAAACAAAGAAAAATCAATCTAGGGCTACCTGCTTCCATATTTAGTAATTTACCGAAGTTGCCTAATTGTCATTTCAACACATTTTGAATTGCATATCCAATTAAGGTAACTAGGGCTAAAACCTTCATGATTGAGCCCTAGATACCAATTGTTGAGGCAACTAAATTGGACCAACTAGAGCCAACCTAAGGATTGAAAAGCTAGGGCTTTTAGAGACACATCTCTTAAGCAAAGAAGCAAAAATTTCAAAAAGAGGTGTGCCTAAGCCTTGTTTGAAAAGATCTATACAAGAGAAACCCTAAGCAAATCAAGCTCTTAATCCATTTGAACCCTAAAAGCAAGGAACTAAAAGCTCTCAAAGGAACAAAGAGGTGAAGTTGATCCTTTGGGTTAACTAACCTTAAAATTAGGTCACTTTTTGCACCTAAAAGGCCTAAAGTTCAAGTGGAACCCTAAGCACCTTGATCTTAATTAAAAAAGGTAGACTTAAGAGGTTAAGGTCCCATTCTGGTCTACCTGGAATCTCAGTGACAAGAGAGGTTGAGTGGGGGAAACCCTGTAACTCGTGGGGACGCTCTACCGTGTAGGGGTCTTTACAGGACTCTCCCTCTCTGGCTGCCTAGATACTTCTCAAGTGGACGACCTTTCTGACTAAGGGGTATCATCCACCCCGAACCTCTATAGTCACCCAACAATTTTTGGGTGTCTCGATTGGGTCCAGCACCTTCTGATCTCTCCAAATCCTTTGGTGCATGTTTGGTAAGAGGTCCTTAAGACCTCCTTTAGAAATTCACTCTCATCGAGGCCAAGCCTCGATGCCCTTGTTTGTGCAGCAACCCCACCACATAGATCTTTCCTCTGATTCAGAACCAAGTTCTCCTTCTTCCATCATGGCATAACCCATTGAAGAAGAGAACAACCTTGAGGACCAGCTTCAGCACCTAAATGATCTCTTCCAAAACTTTGTAAACCCACCGCAACATCCTATGATGCGAGATCACTATAATCCTGCTGCTGTGGCAATCGAGCCTCAAGTTCAAATCCCAGCTGGAGGTCCTGATTCTGAACTCAAGCCCAATATGATTCATGCCCTACCAAAATTCCATGGGCTTAACTCCGAGGATCCATTCCAGCACATTAAACAGCTCAAGCATCTAGCTCAGACCTTCGGGTCAGATGTACAAAACCGGGATATTCTGCTCATGAAGATGTTTTCTTTCTCCCTCATGGACAAAGCTGCTCATTGGTATCAAACTCAGACTCGTCCAATCAACACATGGGATGAACTTCAGTTCGAATTTTTGAAGTTCTTTCCCATTGGCCGGCCAAATGCCTTGCGCCACCAGATCACTCATTTCACCCAACAAACGGGAGAACCTTTTCATGAGGCATGGGATCGATTCTTAGATCTCATGCGAAAGTGCCCCCATCACGGAGTTCCTAAATGGGAACAAGTCCAGTCTTTTTACCAGGGACTCCGTGAAGACATTCGATTATTCATTAATGCAACCTACAGAGGAAACATCATGGGCCAACACGAGGACACGGTGTGGGAGATTCTCGAAAATACATGCAAGAACTCCATTAATAATGACTCCATGGGCTTATTCGACCAGACAAATGCCCGCGCATCAACGAATCTTAGGGGAGAACATGAGATGCAGGACCTATCCACATCCATCAACTTGGAACTGATGGCCAGTCGGTTGGACAAGGTCTCTATCATAGAGAAGAAGGTAGACGAGCTGACTCGGCATCTGCAGCGGGCCACCTCTGCACAGAACTCTTTTGCACGGCCACCTCTTGCGAGGGAAACTGTGTAGAACATCTACCACCAATCTTCTCAAGGGATGGACCCGTATCCACCCCCGTCTGACTCTCAGACCGAAGGGACCTCCGAGCCACTCTATTCTAGTTGGGGGAACTTTGAACCCTCGTATTCTAACTTCCCTGAGGCTCCTCATACCTACGAGGACCTCAATGCCATCCAGAATGACCCATTCTCCAATACCTACAACACTGGATGGCGAAATCATCCCAACTTCCAGTGGACGGGAAATTCTCAGACTCAAAGACCACCTTATCAACCCCGTCCACAAGCTCCTCATCCATATCAGCTGCCTCAGCCTCGGCCCAACCCCATCTGTCAATCTGGGCCAAACTAGGATCAAATGACTCTTATCCTTCAAGCACTGGCTGACATTTAGAAGATGAATGCGGCAATGCAAAAACAACACAAGGATGAGATCACAGAGGTTCGCAATCAACTAGCCCAGATGGCAAATTCCTGCCAACCTGGCACTCTTCCTTTACAACCTCTGCCAAACCCAATAACGTGCCGACCCAGAGGTGCGTTATGAACCCAAATCTAGGCCACGCATGATTTATCAAGCCCCTTCTGTTCCATCACCAGACGGGATGGAAGCTTCAACATCTTAAGCGGGATTTCAGTAGCAGCCACCCATTCTACCAAACCCAAACCAAAACCAGGTAGGATTAAACTCCGTAACCACTCGTAGTGGTAAAGCAACCCAAGACCCACATTATCCAAACCACTCTAAGCCTAGTAGTAACCCAAGCCCTAGGATAGTTATCCAGGATGCCCCTATCCCAGATTAAGAACCTGGACCTATTCTAGAGGAACCGACTAGGGTTCCATTTCCCGAGGCCTTGACCAAGGGAAAAAGGATAACCAAACCTGTGGCTCCTGAGGATGATCTGGTCAAGCTCTTTGAACAGGTCCAGATAAACATCCCCTTGATGGATGCAATCCGCCATGTACCAGCTTACGCACGATTCTTGAAAGATGTGTATACACCCAAGCGTAAGCCGCGAACCAAAAGTGGGAATTCGATCGTACTATCAGAGCAAGCCAGCTCTATAATCTTGAGTAAACTCCCACCTAAGGCTAAAGACCCAGGAACTCCCCTGATTTCATGTAAAATTGGTGAAACCCAATTTGATAGAGCCTTGCTAGACCTAGGTGCCTCCATAAACCTAATACCTACATCCCTCCTTGACTACCTTGAAGAGTCCAAACTTAAACCAACTGAGGTAACATTGCAGTTAGCCGATTGATCCATCAAGTCACCTAAAGGAATACTCGAGGATGTCATTGTCAGGGTACGGGATTTCTACTTCCCGGTGGATTTCATAGTTCTAGATATGGATGCACTTGAGAACCTCAGGGATACACCAATTATATTAGGGAGACCTTTTTTGGTCACTACGAGGGCCAACATAAACTATGAGGAGGGCCAAATAGAATTAAAATTTGGGAATCAAACTCTGAAGATTGACATCTTTAAGGCCCAACAAGGGATTAATTGCAGGGTTATAGAGCAAATATGTGATATCAAAGCCGTGGTTGATGAATCGCATGCTGAGGACAACCTGAGTTTCCCTGATCAACCACTAGAAGATCGAAACCCACAAATAGAGGAGTCTGAATCTGATCTAAACACACCCATAACTTCGACCCATGTCCCTGATACAGACCCTGAACCGCCCGCTGCTGCTGATAATCCCGTCCTGGAACTCAAGCCCCTTCCCGAGCATCTGAAGTATGTCTTTTTGGGTTCCAATCAGATGTTTCCTGTGATTATCAACTCCCGACTCACACCTGACCAGGAATCCCATCTAATTAGAGTTCTCCAGCAACATCGTAGAGCCATTGGATGGACTCCCGATGACTTGACTGCCATAAGACCCTCGTATTGCACACATCAAATCTACACGGAAGAGGGTGCACGACCTTCGCGAGAGATGCAGAGATGTTTAAACCTTAACCTGCAGGAGGTCATGAAAAAGGAGATTATCAAGTGGTTAGATGCAGGGATCATCTACCCGATCTCCGACAGTGGCTGGGTGAGTCCAATCCAGGTTGTACCTAAGAAAGACGGACTCACCATCATTACGACTGAAATCGGAGAGGTCATACCGACCCAAATAGCTAACTCGTGGAGAGTCTACATTGATTACAGAAGACTCAATTCCTCCACGAAGAAGGACCATTTCCCACTACCGTTTATTGATCAGATCCTCGAGAAACTAGTGGGAAATAGGTTCTAAAGCTTTCTTGACGGGTACTCCGGTTATAACCAAGTGGCAATCCATCCAGAGGACCAAGAAAAGACCACATTCACCTGCCCCTTCGGGACGTACGTGTTTCGAAGGATGCCTTTTGGTCTCTACAATGCACTCGCGACCTTCTAGCAGTGCATGCTTGCCATATTCTCAGATATGGTAGGTGATTATCTGGAAGTCTTCATGGATGACTTTTCAGTTTTTGGAGCATCATTTGACGATTACCTCCAGCACTTGGTCCAAATACTCAGGCGGTGCATCGATGTGAATTTGGTTCCTTCCTGGGAAAAGAGCCATTTCATGGTGCCTAAGGGAATCGTCCTGGGACATCTAATTTCAAAGAAAGGCATCCAAGTCAATCGAGCCAAGGTTAACTTTATTTCCAAACTCCTTATGCCTAGCTCGATCAAGGACATCTGATCTTTTCTGGGGCACGTCGATTTTTACCGTCGATTTATCCCTGATTTTTCAAAAATCGCGCACCCCCTGACTACTCTTCTCTCCAAGGATGTGCCTTTCGAAATCTCCAAGGAATGCACTCAAGCATTTGAGATCCTTCGTGGCCGAGTTACCCAAGCCTCGATCCTACAGTCCCCTGATTGGTCTCAACCCTTTGAGATCATGTGCGATGCATCTGACTTCGCTGTAGGAGCGATTTTGGGGCAGAAAATTGACGGGAAACTCGTGGTCATTTACTACACTAGCAAAACACTAGACGAGGCTTAGCGTAACTACACGGTTACTGAGAAAGAGTTGCTGGCTGTAGTATTTGCCCTAGAAAAATTCAAATCATACCTCCTGGGTTCCCGTGTTATCATCTACTCGAATCACACGGCTGTAAGGCATCTCCTTGCAAAGAAGGACGCGAAACCTCGATTAATCCGATGGATCTTGCTGTTGCAAGAATTTGACCTCGAGATTAATGACAAAGCGGGAAAACAAAATGTGGTAGCTGATCACTTGTTCCGCCTTCCTTCTGAGATCATTGACCCTTCCGAACCCATCACAGAACACTTTCCTAATGAGCACCTTCTAACTATCAATACAAGGCTTCTATGGTTCGCAGACATAGTGAACTACTTGGCATCACATCAGATCCCGTCCGATTGGCTGAAGGCCAAGAAGGACAAATTGCATTTCGATGCCAAGTATTACCTTTGCGAAGTCTCGTATCTATTCTGCATTGGTGCTGATCAAATAATTCAACGATGTGTCGCGGAAGCAGAAATCAAAGACATACTCTCTGCCATGACCAAGCATGTGGTGGACATTTTTCAGGACACAAAACCACATCAAAAGTCCTCCAGTGTGGCTTTTACTGGCCCATAATTTTCAAGGATGCATATGATCACTGTAAGGCATGTACCCGTTGCCAAACCTTAGGCAACATGAGCCATCGAGACATGATGCCTTTATAGCCGATCCTGGTATGCGAGATTTTTGACATTTGGGGGATTGATTTTATGGGACCCTCCCTATCTCGGATGGCTTCGTATACATCTTACTCGCCGTTGACTACGTGTCCAAGTGGATCGAAGCCATTCCAACCGAACCAATGATCACAAGGTTGTTATCAGATTCATTCATCAAAATATCTTCTCAAGGTTTGGGATTCCACGAGCAATAATTTCCGACGGAGGGACCCATTTCACAAACGCTCAGTTCAGGTCACTGATGACCAAATATGGGGTGTCCCATCGAATCTCTACTCCTTACCACCCCCAAACTAATGGTCTAGTTGAGCTATCAAACCAGGAGATCAAGAAAATCCTCCAGATTACTGGTTGAACTCAAATAGGTTGTGTTAATATGGTAAAATTAACGTTGAAGTTAGTATAGTGGGTTAACCTAAATCGAGTCTAACCATCTTTCACAAATTTTTCTTTAACCTGGCCTACTTAATTTTATCTTGGTCACTTTTAGGCCTAGGGTCGATCTCAGGGAGGCGAGAATTAAAGGTGAAGAAGTTTCTACGCCTTTCCTAAAATGTATCTCTTCCACGCGTTTATTATGTTTTTGGTTTTTTTTTTCTATTTAAGATTTTTTTGTTGATAATATTGTCCTTGAGGCACACCCTCAAAATCAGGTCCTTGGCTTTGAGCTAAATTAGGGTTTCCAAAAGAACTGGCCCTGCTATTTGCAAGACCGAGTACCTGCAAGACAAGGATTATCTTTTCTCTTTTACTCTTTTTTTTATCTTTTTAATAGCAGGAAACAAAAGAGAAATAAAAAAATAAGGTAGGTTGCTTGTAGAGAAATAAATACACTATATATATAGATATATATATTATATATATAGGGGTGGGGGTGGAAGTGGAAATGGTGTGTAGCACAGTATCGAGTTGGTCCACGTCTAGTAAGACGCAACCAACAAGGTGAAGTGCCGCGTAGAGTGTGGGATGGATGCGTGGGAGTGTGTGCGGAGGCACTTGCTTTACGCGGGTATCGGGGAATATCAGTAACTGGTGCAGATATTCCTGCGATATAATGCGCGGTGGAGTGACTAGTGCAAGGGCGTATGGATACAGGTAGGTGATGTGTATGTAACTATATATATATGTATATATATAGATAGGGTTATAACTATATAGGTATATATGTAGTTGTGTATATATATATATAGATATATATATATTTATAACTATATAGATATATATATAGTAATATATGTATATGTATATGTATATATAGATATATATATAGTAATATATGTATATGTATATGTATATATAGATATATATGTATGTATATATGTATAAATATATATATATGTATATATATTTAGGTATATAAGTGAGTGAATATATATGTGTGTGTGTGTGTGTAGGTGTGTACGAGTGTGTGAGTGTACGAGTGTGTGTGTGTATGAGAATGGGTGTCACTGGCGGGTGAGTGTGAGAGAGAGGGCAAGAGTTTAAGCCGTCTGGCGGAAGCGTCCGCCGTCTGTTCTCGCAGGAGCGTGCGTAGGTGCACAAGCGCTTCACGCGGGCGCTGGAGGGAACGCGCGTGCTGTCTTCGCACGCAAGTGCGGGAGTGCAGCGCAGCGCACTGCGTAGCGCAGCGCATAGCGTTGCAGGCGGGAGCTGGTACGGGAGCAGATGCAGGCGTGGGCGCAGACGCGGGCGACCAGCTGGAGAGAGTTACAGGCGAAGAGAGAGAGCGTTATGCCACCAGCTAAGTGAGAAACAAGCCGGTGGTTACAGTGTCGCGCTGAGAGGCGTGAACAGTAGCTACAGTGCCGCGCGGGAGCGAGCGACCGGTAGCGCCGGTTCTGAGTGCACGGGCACGCTGGGAAGCACCTGCCCACGCGGGGAGAGCTCGCGGAGGTCTGCAGGCATGCGCGTAGTGGCCTACGCTGCTTCAGGTGGCCTTTGCTACTACTGGAGCTTCCGAGCTTGAAGCTCTGGCAATGGCGGCGTGGGCTTCCAGCGATGAAAACAACACATGAAACCACCACGCCCACCTGCTCTCGAAGGAGTTGGGCGGTGGTGGAACTCACAGTGGTGGTCGTGTGACCACTGTGAGCTTTCTCCTGCCCGCAGTGTGTCTCTTCAGTGGGAAGAGATACTGCATATGGAGAGGGAGAGGGGAGGAGATTGGCTTAGAGGAAGGTGTCTGCAGGTGTGTCTCTCTGTTTTTGCCCCCCCCGACGAAAGGGAGAGGGCAAGGCCTTTTAAAGAAGAAGACACATGCCACCGCCATGCTGCTAGCAGAGCAAGTCCCGCCATGCAGCTGGCAGAGGAATGGCGCGAAGAGGTGCATGCCCCATGCCCTGAGCTGCGCGAGGGAGAAGATTTCAAAGTCAAAATAAAAAAATGAGAATGGTGAATTTGCAATGCACCCCTTGATGAAGATGTTAATTAGATGGCCAATTATTCACTCTCCTCCCCTCTTTTAAAAGAAAAGCATGCATGTGTCTATGTACAAATGTCACTATTGCTACATAAGATGCAATGGTAGTGCTAGGAAATAACACAAGATGGCATATTTATTGGTGTATTTTTCTATGCAATCAATTACTGTTCGACCTGACAGGAAGGATTAGTCATCCCGGCTTCCGGAAGCATTGTAGGCTTATAGGACCGCCCACAATACCCAATTAGGTATGTCTCCCTTCAGACTGGTGTACGGGAAGGCATGTCACCTCCCCGTTGAATTGGAGCATAAAGCCTATTGGGCAATACAGAATTGCAACTTAGATCTTTCTAAGGCTGGAACCCATAGAAGGCTTCAAATTAGCGAGATCGATGAATTACGCCACGATGCATATGAGAACTCGTGAATTTATAAAGAGCGGGTTAAAACCTTTCACGACAAACACATTTCTAGAAAGATCTTTCATCCTGGTCAAAAGGTTCTACTCTTTGATGCCCAACTCAAATTATTCCCAGGAAAGCTACGATCTAAGTGGATCAGACCCTACCTAGTCCGACGAATCTTTGGAAATGGAGCCATTGATATCAGTCCACTCAACCACGATTCCGAACCCTTCGTCGTGAATGGTCAGAGACTCAAACTGTTCATTGACATGCCAATACAAATTTGGCTAAGTCATCCTTTATCCAACATTCTCCCTGAGCTCATTACACCCAGCCGATGGCGTAAAACTCAGCGCTTAACAGGAGGCAACTCGTCATTCTTTGAAAAACTCGAAACTTTTCCTAACATTTCTATGTTGAATTCATATTGCACTTTAAGGTTCATCCATTAGCACAGCCGACTCCACCTCAGGTACCCGTATCCGAGTCTAGAAATCGTTCGCAACAGTCACCTTGACCCGATCGCTCACCCAACACCTATCCTAATGAATGAACTAACCTAAATTCGAACCCACCTAATTTACAATGGGGACATTGCAAATCGTAGGCATGGGGGTATCAAAGTGCAAAATGTCAGGAAAACTCATATCAAGAAAAGGTTTCAACAAAAAAATTCACATATCACAACAAAACACAAAAAAATTGAAAAATCTGGAAAAAGAACAAAAAAATTGAGGAGGGGGAGAGAAATTTTTTGGGCTATACAAAATATGAGGAGGAAAAGAGCAAAATGCCAAAAAGGAGCACAAAATGAAAAAGAAAAAAGAATAGTCATTAGTAAAAGATTAAGGGATTAACTGAAGTTCTAGACTACAACAAGAAAAAAAAGAGAAAAATGAGAAAAAAAAAAGTGCTAAGGAGACGCAAAAGTGATTAGTAGGAACGCTAACTTTAGGCCTTTTGGGCTAGACTCTTAGGCTTAAAAATTCAGGTACCCACTAAAATCTGGATACTCCTCAAGAGGTTGGGGAAAATGCTAAGCTTAAGTATTAGGTCTAAGGCTCAGGAAGTATTCGACCTCGTTAACTGACCTTCGATTTACAGGATTTGGTAACCTAAGCACCCCAATCCACACACAGTCTGGTTCAGTGCACATAACTATCAAATTCACACAAAAGGTGCTTTAATGTTCTAAAAAAGTTGCTTAGATTAGGAGCGGCCGATCAACACAAGTTGATTTGGACGAGTTCCCGGCGTGGAGAGGTAGGAAATTTCCCTCGAAGTTGCATAACATATCGTCTCCTCGGTGCTTGTCTCTTAGGATATTTAAATATCCTACCGGGGGCATGTAAGCACTCTGCTGGTTCAGATACCATGGGCGGCATTATCCCAAAATGTTGATTGCCAGGGTTTGGATTCGGCCACGGAACGCCATGGGCAGGATTATCTCGAAATCTCGAAAGCCAAGGTTTTGGGGGTTGCCATGGGCAGTGCTATCACGAAGCATCGATTGCCAGGGACCCTTGAGGATTGATGATGGGGACGAGGAATCCGATACAGACCGTGTTGAGAAGCCAATCCAAAGCTAGAAATAAAAAGAAAGAAGAGTGAAAACTCTCCAAACAAATAAATCCTATGTCTCTCTCTTACAAAAACGTACTGCAAACTGAACCTAGGCTAAAAATGTCTCAAGCATGGGTGCTTTAACCGTGGAGTCTAACGAACCCTAGGATAGTTTCTGCGGGCCTTAAAAACCTTTGCGGAGGACTGAGGCTAAAGCAGGTCAGGTTCGGATTTTGGTTCGTACTTAAGTACCTTTAGTCCTATTGTCGGCATTCTGACCTAATCACAAAAGAAAAAAGAAAAGGCACGTATCACAACTGGTGGAAGAAACTCATGGTCTAGAACAGATGTTAAAACCTTAAAATTTTGCTAAGGGACTAGCAAAAGCTAGGCATGGGGGTATGATGAGAGCCTCATCATGAGCCCTAACTAGCTCATTTTGACCTGAGAAAGTAAACAAAAGCTCCTACATAACCTAAAGGAAGGCCTAAGTCAAGGGATTACTATTCTGGGAAGGAAACATGAACTAAACAGGAAAACTATAATTTTACCATTGCAGTACATCAATGGGATTTCTCAAGGGTTAAACATAGGTCAATTGGACTTAATAAGAGGAAAAGTTGGATGGTTCAGTCAGAAAAGGGTTATTGTGAGATTTAAGAATTAAATGACATTCTGTAACCCTAAAATAAATTCGCTTAATTTAACAAGGTTCTGATCAGGATAAAAATCAACTAAACCCTCTAAAATTCATGGAAAAATATCCTCTAGGGTTTAGAACCTTCAATTTGGCCTTTGAAACCTATTTTGACCTAGATTGGGGTCCTAGCTCAGTATTTAACCTAATTTAGGTTTTTATGCAAAATGTCTAGTCAAACGTGGTCAAACCCAAAACCCAACTTCACCATTGGATTCCTTAGGTCCAAATTAGGTTTGTACCAAAATTTGGGCCTAAGGGAAGGTCATCTTGACCTACTTTACAAAATGGTCCACCCAATTACATTCTAGCCCCTAACTTTTGAAAACCCTTGCATAGAGCCCCCTAACTTCCTCGCCACCCTTACATTCAGGTCCCTCCACCATTACAGCGAAGGAATCCCAATCCGGCGAGGATTTGAGGATGATATCTCCTCGAATCCTCAGAGATCTACTCCCAAATTTAGAAGGGAGATTCTCTGAGGATTTCTCCATCTTCTGAACGAGATCTCCATATCAGATTTGCACCCAATCTCTCGTGCGAACGCTCGAGAGATTTGGGTGTCCTACGCACCTTCCTTCTCTGACGAGGACTTTGCACTGGAAGGCTTGCCTTCCAAGCACAAAGGGCTCGGCCAGCAGCTATAAAAGGAACCATGGTCCTTTGCACATCTTCCAAGCTTGATTTGGCCGTAGATACCCTCTAAATTTCCTCCTTCCTCACCTCCAGTCAAATGCCCGCAAGCTCCGATGATCTCCCCTCCCTCCTCTCGTCGCTCTGCCACCATACCAATGGCAGGGTTAGCTTCGTCTCGTTCCTCCACGTTGCGCCGCACCAGCGCATGCCTCTCCGACCTTCTCCTCGTCGCCGTCATCTCCACCTCAAGGCCTTCTTCCCCGACAACGGCACATATGCGCTGCTCGTCTCCTCTGCCTCCCCTTCATCCCAATCACCACAGATAAGTTTGTCTCCTCCCACTCTTCATTTTCCCTCATTTTATTTCATAAACCGCCCCTCGACTGCCACTGTCCACCTCCATCTTCTCCATCTCCGGCTGACCTCCGGCGAGACTCATCCACCACTCCGCACCTCCACACGTCTCACCACCAACCTCATCACATCCACCATCAACCACTGATCACTTTCCGCCCGTCCACCGACCGCCACACATGCCCCACACTTCCACCGAACAAACCTACACGCACAGTCACAGTTTGACCTAGGCACGCACACCTAGGCCATTCTGCACCACATCGACCCCCGCCTCACCTTCACTGTGATACAACGAAGCTTTCCCTATTGTTTGACAGGGCCGCAAGGCCGTCTTCGTGTCGTGCAGGTCTGAGCCTCCTTCCGCCATTAATGTAGAAGCAAGCTTGCTTGCTTTCGAGCTCCAGGCCGTGCGCTCCAGGCATAAGGGCTCCAGGCTACACGCGTTGAGTGTGCGAGTGTATCCAACCTGAGAGCAGATGTTGCAAGGCTTTCAGGTGCTCCAATTACATGGCTTCTCCTCCTGCGGGCGTCAGCAGAAGCAGGTGGACATTTAGTCCCACCTCGTAAACTCAGGCGTGAGTGATGACACTTATATTGAATTTGTGCCTTCGGTTGGTTGCCTCAAGTAACACAGGGGTGAGGTCCCTCACCCTCACTCGCCCATGCCTCGTCCGCGACCCCTGCCCCGGCGGACCTGGCACCCGACCCAATTACCTAAACCTAGCACTCCTCGCGCACTACACCACGTCGGTGTGCCTGGACCCGGGCACGCACCCGACCTGATTACCCAGCTCTGGGAGAGCGTTCCTAAGAGAGAAAGAGAGAGAGAGAGATGGGGGGAGGGGTAGGGGTAGGTTTTGCTCCATTGTGCTGTGCAGGAAGGAATCTGAAGGCAGAAGAGGAGAAAGCTAAGAAGGAAGAAGAGGAGCGGCAGAAGAAGAAAGAAGAAGAAGAAGCCAAAGAAGGCAAGGGCTGAAGAAAGAAAGAAGCAAGAGCGGCCAAGCAGAAGAAGACAAGGAAAGACAAAGAAGAAAAGAAGAAGAAAGAGCCAAAGAAGGCAAAAGAGGCACAGCTGCAGAGACAAGAGAAAGAGAAAGAAGAGAGAAAGAGAAGGACAAATCAAGCACTTTTTAAGACGCCTGATTTTTCATCAGACGTCCAATTTTTTAGCATTATTTCTACATTGACATTATTTCTCAATTGTGATTGGATTGGTTATTATTTTCTATTACATTGAGAGTTGTGCTCTTAAGTTTTTAAATACCCAATTGCTCCCTGTGTTCAACCTCGAATACCTTGGTTTTTGAGTTATAAATTCTTATTTGTTTTCGCGACGATTTCATCTATACTACAACGTAACATCTCTTAAAACACAATCTCGCCACGTCAACAGTCGTCTCTTCGATCGAACATTTTATGCAAGTGCTAGGGGTAGTCGTATCAAGGGCATAGACCCTATTGCTTGTCACCTTTTTTACTCCAACCTTTGCAACATTGGTGAAGGTTTTGATATCTAGTTGACGTTGAATGTCTACGGCATTGAGGTTCTTGTCAATGCCGATGTCGTATCTGAGGTCATTGGTTGTCCCTCCTCTGGTCCTACCTACCTTGAGTTGCATCATGACATATCTTCTGATGTCATTAGGGAGACGTTGATGACTCTTGGATCATTCAACTTGGGCAAACCCACCAAGTTGTTGTACTTTTGTCCTCTCCGATGGTTCCTTAACTGCGTATTTCTTTGGAACTTCGTGTCCAAATCCACTTCTTTTGAGAACTATTCGGGTCCGATGCTCGTGGCTCTATACGCCTTTATGACCAATAGGGCGTTTAATTGGAACCACCTCATCCCCACCTTCATGGAGAGGAAACCCACGAGCATCTTCCCTTTTGGTACCCTTCTCTCTCATTTTTAATGTCCCCATGGACATTAATCATAAGCAGTTCATCTCTCATGTTTCCATTTCTGGAGAGCTTACCCACTCCAAAATGGAACAGGAGCATCAGGCTCATCAAGATCCTCCTCAGGTAGCAGCTTCCTCTTCTCAGCTTCCTCCTTCTCAAGCTGGTCCTTCCTCTACTCCACCTCCTTACTCTCCCTACCATCATTTTGATGCTTACTGCCTGCCTCTTGTTAGATCCTCTCCCTCATTCTACGACACAAAGTGGCCCTACCTTGACAGACAATTTACCAGACACGATAGTTTGGGAGTCCAAGACATGACAGACGACATCTCTCTGATGATGCATTGTCAAAGAGAGATAGGACAGATGATGATGGAGCACGGCACTCAGGTTTCTGCATACCTAAGTAGGCAGGGTCAATTCCTGGATCAACTTAGAGAGCAGATCCACTCGCTCACGGTCCATGACTAGAGACCCCCCTGAGCCGACATTCAACAGCAACAGCTCCTCCTCCGAGTACTTCAGCACCATCCTCCTCTAGACAAGCATAGCACACTGGTTCCTTAGTCCAACAGTCGTCTCGTGGATCTACTAACCTTCAAATCTCTCCAGTTTCGGGATGTAGACAACACTTCTCCTCTACTGCAGGACCCAGCACCAACACGCCTCCATTCTCTCTGGATGATTTTGATTTCAATGTGGAGTTTCCATCGAATATCAAGACCATCCTTAGTTTCTTTTGGATTCTATTACTTAAGTTGGCTTGTAGTACATTATATTTTATTTCTATCCTTAGATTGTGATCTTTATATCTATCTTACTTTTTAGTACTTTTATTTGATATGTGAGTACTACAGTTATTTGAAATATCTTGTTCTAGAAACCTTGTTCTTATTGAAAATGAGATATGTTTATCTACATTACTTGTAGTTCTATCGATTCAAAAGCAACATGTCATGAATTGCATGAATATTTTAATAAGGGGAAGCAACTCCTACTTGTCAATTATATTGCTTAAATCTTTTTGTTAATAACAGAGGGGAAGAAAATTTTGATCATGCATCATGCATACTTAATTATAATTTTATTATCATCAAAAAGGGGAGAATGTTAATACCTTTATTCTGATAATTATAGCATGGATGCATCCTCATCAACATTTTTCAAACACGTCATGGACAAAGAGGACTTGAAGACTTTTTAATTTTATTCAGTCTAGAATAATGTACGGAATCTCAATAAGAAAACAAACATAAGTTTTCATTTTTCATAAAAATCATTCTCTTTTGAACCAATGTCAATTCTACTATTGATCGACCAAAATTCCTTTTTGATCGACCTAACCTTGATCAACCAACTTCTTATTTTAATCGATCAATGACCTCTATCAGTCATATTCCCTTTTGATCAATCAACCCATTTGATTTAATCGATCAAAAATATTCGAACAGTCGAATTTCTTATGAAATCATAAAGTCGATCAAAATACCATTTTAATTGATCAACAATGAATCGATCAATACCTTGTTTTAATCGACCAAATATAGTTTTGACCAACCAAACATTTATTTTGATCTATCAAAGCCATGTTTCCAGAATTTCCAAAACAGGTCGAAAAATACCTATAGCTCTCTCTAGTGCTTTCGTGCCTCTACACCTACAACTACTGTGACTCAAACAAATCTCGGTTTGTTTTAATATTGCTGAGGTTTCATAAGAAATATTGTTATATTCTTTTATTCTGTTGTTTTTTATCTGGGAATCCAAATTATATTAGAAGTCTCGTTGTTCCTCTCTTGGTCAAGTGTAAGAGAAGACATCTGTAAGAGGTTGTTTCACCATCGTTCAAGTCATATGTGATAGGAGGTTTGATTAGCATTGACTAGTCAAGAAAATCCTAAGCTGGGAGGCTTAGGTAGTGGTTTTCACTCGGAAGGATTTTCACTCTAAAATCAGATTTTATTTTTGTAGTTTGTGCTTATTCATTTTTTATCTGTGGTGAATGATTATTTAAGTTCTATTTTAAATAGATATTACACTATTAACCCCCCCTCTAGTGTGTACTTGATCCCTTAGGCTCCGTATGCACTCACACTCACATCCCCTCATGTGGCGCCAGCCACATCCATCTATCCACCAATTAACTACCACCTTGTAAGCCCTCAATTTTGTCACCAACATCTCAACCATCAACCTTCTAGAACCTCCATGGTTGGCGTTGCATTATGGTGCCCCTACACTGATGATTGCTTAGCAATCATAGGTCTTAATTAACCTAGATTAGGCTAGAACTTAGCATAAGTTAAGGTTATTCATGCATGCATAAGCATTATCTGCATCTTTACTGCTTTACTTTAGCTATGCATAAAATAATGTTATAATGTGCTGATTAAGTGCATTATGTCGATTGCAGGCAATAAGCTGATTAGGAGCTGGATCTGGAGCAGGATCTGAAGCTGGATCAGGAATAACGGGAGTTGCAGCAGAGCTGGAGCAGAAGGCTTAGAGTAGATGTAGGAATAATGATGTAAGGGAGTTAATATTTTCTATTCTATTAAGTAGGAATAAAGCAGTAAAATGTGAAGAGCTTAGGTCCATCCTAGCCCTAGGATAGCCTAGAGACTTCCCCCAAGCCATGGCCACCCTTAGATTAGGTCACAACACCCTAGGAAGCCCTAAAACCCTAGTTCCAACCCTTATCTGGATGTCTAGATAAGTTATATGATGTCCAGGACCCTTAGCCAACTCCCGCACACCTCAAACCCACTTCTGCAGGGTTATTGGACGTCCAGACACTTTGTTAGACGTCCAATTTCTGCAGAATACCCAAAACAGAACCTAGATTTCCCCCTGACCCAGATTGGATGTCCAGAACTGAAGTCTGGACTTCTGATTTTTTAGTATAAGTCATTTGATTTTGTTTTTGGACGTCTGGGACTAGTCTCTAGTCCCTGTTTTGAGATTCAAGCCTTGATCTTGGATTTCTAGCTCCCTAGACCTAATCCCAACCCCATAGGAACCTAAATTAAGGTGTCCTAACCCTAGTACATCACCTCTAGACCTACTTAAGGACCTAATTAGGTCCTCACCAAACCCAATTGACTTAGATCAAAGTCAATTACCTTCACCTAAGTCAATTGGACTCATTGAGTCCAATTGAGCTTAGATCTCAACCCACACAAGTTCAATTGGACTTAGTGAGAATCCAAGTGACCTAAACCCAACCTAATTGAGTTATTTCACTCTCAATTAGGTTCACACTCATTCAATTAAACTTAGGTTAAGTTTAATTGCAAATTCCCCTTAGCAATTAGGGTTTGTAACCCTAATTCAAGGCATACACCTACCTAAACCACCTAGCCACATAGGGCACGACCACACACACACACACACACCCATTCACGCACTCCCACACATCTAGAGTTCTCTAGAACTCTCTCCAAGTGGCGCCACCCTTGGTTGCCAAATTTAGCAACCAAGAGGCATTCAAATTGAGATCCACATTTTTTGGATCTCATAACCACTTGGTCGGCCACTCTTGGACTCTCTCTAGAGATTTCCACACCTCTCTAGAGAGAATCCCTGAGGTCTATAAAAAGTCCTAAGGGGTGGCCATTTGCACCCATTCACTTCCTTGGCTCCATTCACATCCACCTCAACTTAGGCTAGCCACTTCCACTCCATCTCCACGAGTTGACCACCACCATGAAGGACACCATACCAGGATGCTGGATCACTCCTCTCTCTCTCCAAGGGCTGGCCTAAGCTCCATTGGCCGCCCCTCATCCTCCTCCCGACCACTCCAAGGCCATCGAAGACCACCTCCGAATGCCCTTCTGTTCCGCTAGATCTAGATTAGTAGTTTATGCTCTTCATAGTTTTACTACTTTTAATTACTACTTAGTAGTGTAGTCCTTATTCTCCCCCAATGATGCATGCAAAATCCCCCCCGTAGATTCTTGTATGCGATCATTTTCTGATAGCTAGATTTACATTCTTAAGCATTCATGTACAAGCTTTCCTCTACAAGTTCATGTTGCAACACTCTCCAAATGAATGAATGAAAAATATATTTTCTATATATATATATATATATATATATATATATATATATATATATATATATGTCTATGTTTTGAAATCACCATGAGCTTATTGATTGCCATCATTTTTTTACGTGATTTAAGTTGCCTGTTTTCACTCATTTATCTATTCCGCAACAAGCATGTCGTTTCCTGAAAATATAGAAAATTTAACTATAGACACATTTTCTGTAAACAGTCACCACCTCACTAAAATCGTGCACACAGAAACTCACACTTTCACTTTTGTGATCTATCTAACACACACGCACGTAATCAGGGTTCATAATAGAAGTGGTGAAATTTTAATCAGAAGACTGAAAACCGACGTGCGATTTTGAACAAAGTAGAGCAGTAAAAGATCGAATTCAAAAGTAAAACAAATGCCTCCCGGAGACGAACGACCGGAACTCAAGTCTCGTTATCTTTTATTAAATATCTTTGTTTGACCGTATTGCGTACTATACTACGACATTTTCCTATCAAAAACGTGCTCTACAAATCCCAAACAACCGATAACTATCACCCCACCTTTATGCCTATATAAACCCCCATAACCACCACATAAACCCCATCCTTGGAAACATTAATTCTTCCACCAAATACATCCACCATCAACCTAGGAGATAGGTTGGACGTTGGGTCTAAGAGGGAAGTCTACCACCCCCTCTAAATTCCAATACTCCATCGTATCTCCCATGGAACAAGGCCAAGGAGCACACTAGGAGGATGGCCAGGTAGAGGAGGAGGGTGGACATCCACCCTTGTAGCATCATTAAAGGAGCAAGGAGGAGTTCTTCAAGTCAATGAGCGCATCGAGGCTTGGAACGAAGATCAACTACCTTGCCATTTTCAGGAGACTATGATTATCATTTCTTTACCTTATTTTGTAGTAGATAAGCTTTCATGTACACTTGGAGATTACTTAGGTGGAACTCCTCCACATAAGTGAGTTCGACAAATTGACATTTGTGTGAATTCTTCTTACAATATAGAAACTTCATGCCTTTCAATTTGTGTTTCCTTATTTTATGCTTCTTCAAATTTTATAGTCACACACACTTCCTTCCTAATTAACCTAGGCCACACATGCCTAGGGTGAGCTTAGGAGGGTTTGGTTTTGTTACTTTCATTTTGTCACTTTTACTTAGGCATAACTTCATTTCTGTTGCCATGTAGTTTCAAAAACCTAAAAATCGCAAAACTTAAATAGCCAAGAGAAAGAGAAGATTTAAGAGGGTTTCATTATTTTCATAAATAAAGTTGTCACCTTGGACGACCCTAGATACTTCACTATCAAGGAATATAAAGTTAAAAGTTGATCGGATTTACACATATCTTTTGTAAAATTGTGTTTTTCCATGTCACGGGTGAGTCACATAATGCTCAATGTTGGAGATTTTAGATCGAGGGATGGTGGCATCGCCATCATCCGCTGTATCTAACCTAATTTGGATAAGTTCTAAGGTTAAATTCACCTAATTAACAAATTAAAATGGTATAACTTAATCAGGGCTGAAGATAGAGGAATTGATAAAAATAGGGGTTAATTCTGTAATTTTCATAAACAATTATAAATGCATAATGGTATGACGTGAACCATGATTAATCAAAGGTCAATAGAGCTTAAATTTCCTAAAAGTGGGTTGATTATGAGTAATTTAGGATTTTCATTCAAATTGAATGTTATTCCTTAATTAAAATGGTTAATTTCGACCCTACTTCAATTAAAACAGTTTTGATGGAAATAAATAAAATATAAACCTTCTAAAATTCATTTAAAAATATTTTATAAGGTTTAGAATAGTCAATTTGACAATCGAAACTTGTTTCGACCTTAAATAGAAACGTAGGCAGGTATTTTGTATATTTTAGGTCTAAACGTAAATTAACCATGTAAACATCATCAAACCCAAAATTGAAGTCATCATTGAATTCCTTAGACCTAAATTAAGCTACCATAAAAATTTGGATTCATTTGGACTTCATTTTGACCAAGTTTGTAATTTGGCCCTTATTTCCTTATTTACTTGCAAACACCCCCTTAACTTTTGATTTCCTTGCAAAATAGCCCCTTCCAGCAGCACCTCTAACCTCCCACCTCCACATCCTCTGGCTGTCAACTCCGGCAAGGCTATTCCCAAGTCCTCCGATCCTCTCCTCGTGCACCAACAAACGATAAATATCCCCCATCTCAGGCCGCTTCTCTTCGTCGAGATTTGATCATGTTTACTACCCTTCTTCGCCACGATCGTCGTCATCTCTGACCCCAGCGTCTCTTCTAACCTCCTTGTCTGTGTGTCCTCTAACCACAAGGGCAGCACCAACCTCTTCCTCATCTTCATCAGGTCATTGCCAACCAAAGCACGCCCTCTCCTTACCTTTTCCTCATCGTCAGCCTCTCCCGAAGCCCCTTCTTCCTTGCGGCCGGTGATTGCACAGCAAAAATACACCAATAAAAATGCCATCTTGTGTTATTTCCTAACATTACCATTGCATATTAGGTAGCCATAGTTGCATTTGTAAAAATTGACACATGCATGCATTTATTTGAGAGGGGAGGAAAGTAAATAATTGGCCATGAAATTAACATCTTCTTCAAGTGCTGCCTCACAATTTCACCATCTTCATTTTTTATTTTGCTTTGAACTTCTTCTTCTCCTCGCGGCTCAGGGCATGGGGCTAGCCTTTCTTCGCGCCATTCTCTGCAGCACCATTCTCTGCCGGCTACATGGCTGGTCATGCAGCCCAGAGCATGGCCATGAATGCCTCCATCTCCTTTAACGCTTCCTTGCGAAGGGAGCTTGGTCCATACACAACAATAGCCACCTTCGTCCAGGCCGTCTCCTCCCCTCTCCCCTCCATACGCAGCACCTCTTCCCACTGAAGAGATACGCTGCGGGGAGGAGCAGGATCACAGTGGTCCCATGACCACCACTGTGAGTTCCACCACCGCCCAGCTCATCCAAGAGCAGGTGGGCGTGGTGGATTCACTCCCTGTTTCCATCGCACAGCACCTTCCCGCCATTGCCGAAGACCCAAGCTTCAGAGCTTCAGCAGCAGCAGCACGCAGCACCGCGCGCACGCCAGCAGTCGTCTGCAGGCTCTCTTTCCACGGGCGCAGGCGCTTTCCAGCGTGCCCGCGCATGCAGAACCGGCCGCAACCGATTGTCGAAGCCGCGCGGCACTGTAGCTACTATTCACACGTTTCTGCGTGACACAGTAGCTACAGTGCGGTGATCAGAGAGTTTCTCACTTATTCGGTCACCACGCGCTCTCTCCACACCCCCACCGCCTCCAGCCAGTCGCCACATCTGCGCCAACGCCCGCTCCAACGCCCGCGTCTGCACCAGCACCTGCTCCAGCGCCCGCGCCCACACCCACTTCTTTGCCCGCTCCCGTTCCAGCCAGCAGCGCGGTGCGCTGCACTACGCAGTGCGCTGCGTTGCATCCTCTTCCGCGCGACGCAAGGACCGCGCGCTCACTCCAGCACCTGCGCGTAGTCCCTTCAGCGCACCTGCGCCTCCGCGTGCTTGCGCGCACGCCCGCGCGTCTAGACGACGCCTGCGTGCTCCAGACGGCTTAAACACCCGCTCTCTCCCTCTTCCTTTAGCCAGCAACTCCCTCACTCTTACACACACACACTCATACACACACACACACTCTCATACACACACACACTCACTTGTACACGTTCACACCCACATATATACATACATATATACATATATATCTATATATATAAATATATATATATACATATATACATATACACATACATATATATTACTATATATGTATATATATATACATATCTATATATATATCTATATACGTAGATACTTATACAAATGTATCTATATACATATGTACCTATATATATATATATATACATACATTACTATATATATAAATATCTATATAGTTAAATATATATACATATATATCTAGTTATAAATATACATACATATATATATTTACATATCTATATATATATACATAACTACATATACACACTCCACCATGCGTTATATCGCGGGAATATCAGCACCAGTTGCTGATATCCCTGATACCCGCGTAGAGAAAGCACCTCCGCACACACTTCCACACATCCATCCTACACTTCACGAGGCACTTCGTCCCGTTGGTTGCGTCTTCCTAGACGTCGATCAACTATACACTGTGCTACACGCCATTTCCACCTCCACCCCCACCCCTATATATATATAATATATATATCTATATATATATACTATATTTATTTTTTTACAAGCAACCTACCTTGTTTCTATTTCTCTTTTGTTTCCTGCTATTAAAAAGATAAAAAAAATTATAGTAAAAGAGAAAAGATAATCCTTGTTTTGCAGGTACTCGATCTTGCAAATAGCAAGACCAGTTTTTGGAACCCTAAATTAGCTCAAAGCCAAGAACAATTTGACTCAAAGCCAAGGACCTAATTTTGAGGGTGTACCTCAAGGACAAAATTATCAGCAAAAAAAAATCTTAAATAGAAAAGAACCAAAAACATAATAAACGCACGGAAGAGATTCGTTGTAGGAAAACGTAGAAACTTATTCACCTCTAATTCCTGCCTACCTGAGTTCGACCCTAGGCCTAAAAGTGACCAAGATGAAATTAAGTAGGCCAGGTTAAAAATTTTGTAAAAAGATGGTTAGGCTTAATTTAGGTTAACCACTATACTCACTTCAACGATAATTTTACAATATTAACACAACCTATCCGAGTCTCGACCATCCTTTTCCTGGCGCCGTTGCCGGGGAGGTGCGCATTGAGGTAAGATTCTACTCCATTCCTGTAATTTTCTCTTCTCACACCCTTCTCTTCACGGGTGTTTCTGTTTGTTGGTGTGCAGGTGAACCAGTTGCAAGGAGAAGGCAAGCAGAGGAAGTCGGAGACGTGGGTAGATCCAAGGCGAGAATGATAGCGTGAAGTCGCCAGCACCGCACTGGAGCTTCGCCCACGTTGCAAAAAAGGTAGGTCTCTCTCTTAGCAACCTAGGTCAACTTGTCACCATAATAAAAATAAAAATAAAAAAACCTAAAAAAAAAAAAAACTTCTTGAGATCTCTGGGGGCAAGTGGATTAAAAATCACTTGATTGTTTGCCATCACTCCCACCGCCCCAGGATTTCCCACCAAACTTCGCACAGCAAAGATCCAAGAATCTTGATTATTGAATCTTTTGTCATGGGAAGTGCTCTTTGAGGCAAGATTAAAAAGATTGATTGCCATCCCTCCTTGCCCCATTTATCCGCAATTCGGGATCACACTTTTGGTGGGGAGACTTGGAATTGAGTTGATTCCAACCCCACCACAACCTTTCACGTGCCTAAGATTTGATCCTGAATACTTCAACCCCAACACTTTGATTTTCTCTTTACATTATCTTGTGGTTGAGCCTTGTGTGTGGAATATCATTCTGGTGATTAGGAGCACTTGAATTGAAGTACTTTGGCTTCCTTTCACACTAACCTAAAAATTGACCCGTGCATCCACACATTCCACTTAGGGAAGCCCATTGCATTTTAGCATGCATTAACCAACTCACATTGAAGAAGGGTTTGTTGGGCTTAGAAGACCTTGTATTTTCTCAAAACCCGGAGATTGGTTGAATTGGTAATTCAGCGAAATCTTAAAACCCATACTACTGAAGGCTGAAATTCTAAAAATCATTCACCAACTAAAACTTCAATTCGGGCAGATTTCCCCGTTGCATGCTTGGTTTACATACTTTCTAAAAACAATGCACTTGGGCATTACCCATAAACAAAGCCCTTCACATTCCAGAAGCACTTGATCCTAAGCCTCTAATTAAAACTGGTAGCAACTTGACCCTTATTAAGGATTGGAGGTCTAACTACCTGTGTGTAGTGCCTACGTGCTAGTGAGGGTTCCCGCGTGCTATCGGGTGGCTAAGACTGGGGCAAATGGCCTTTCAATCTGGCCTGGTGGTTCCGCGGTGCTCGCATTTGGTTCCGTAGGTCGTGATAGTAGGTAACTTAGATCTTTAGGTCTAAGGGCACACTATAGATGTTAGGAATTTAATTGTCTTAATTTATTATCAAGTGTACCTTTGCGGCGTCATTTCTCTCATCTCCTTTTCCCTTCTTATCCCCCCATTTCTTCCTACGGTAGTGCATGTTTGGGAGGAGGTCACAAAACCCTGAATTGTTTGAATTGTCTGATAATTTTAGGAAAGAAGCTGAATCGTCATCCTCCTCCACAAACATGGCTGCACGCCCACCCCCAAATCCCGAGGGAGGAAACCGCCCTCAAAACCCACCAGGTGATGGAGCCATGGATCCCATAACCCGCCTCCAAGCCCAAATGGAAATGTATAATAAGAAAATTGAAGTCATTAGGGAAACCTTGGAGGAAATGCAGAACCCTCCCAAACGACAGGAGCCTAGGTCTCTTAGCTCTTATCAAAATCCCGCTGCTACAGAGACCATAGGACAAATTCGGGTCCCCATGGGCGGGGACGATTTTGAATTGAAACCCAACATAATTGGCCTGATTAACTTTCACTTCCATGGTCTTGTAAGAGAAGATCCTTTTCTCCATTTGGAAGACCTAACCTGATTGGCTGAAACAGTTAAACCAAGAAACATCGGGTTACCTATTGTCCTCATGAAAATGTTCCCGTTTTCGTTACGGGATAAAGCATCGCAATGGTTATGCACCCTTGGGAGAACCATCCATTCATGGGAAGAGATGTGAACAGCATTTCTCAAGAAATTCTTCCCAATCGGGCGAACCAATGCACTTCACCGTGCTATAACTTCCTTTACGCAACAAAACGGCGAAGAGTTTCATGAGGTGTGGGAGAGGTATAATGACCTCCTCCAGAAGTGTCCGCACTACGGTCTGCCTAAGTGGCATATAGCCCATATTTTCTATTATGGGCTAAATGAGACTTTGAAGCAGATTGCAGATGCTTCCCGCGGAGGGAATTTCATGAATAAAGACGAGAATGGAGCATTCGAATTATTTGAAAACATGAGCGAAAACTCAATGAACAATGCCTCCATTGTCGCCTTTAATCGTACCAGCCTACCCCGTAATGTTCACGAAGTTGACACGGGACCCTCCCATTCATCCACTGATCTTAACCTTATCGCACAGAAATTGGATGAAGTCTTCGTCGTGCACAAGAAGCTGGACGAGCTTCTGGACAATCTCGCCTGTTTTATGGCAAACACCCCCACCGCACCACTTCATCACAATCCTAATCCATCCAACGCCAGGCTTATCTCCAGAAACCCCATGAGATCTTCCTTACCGAGTGTCGCACCGAGCGATTCGGTAGTCATGTGGATCTGGCTTCTGCAAGCCAGTATTTTGACATGGAGGACCAAGCCTCCATGTGCTCGGATGCATACTTACATGCGGACTCGTCTTCTAGCTTAGAAGATGCTTGCACCCTGGGGAACAACCCTTTCTCTACCACTTATAACCCAGGGTGGTGAAATCATCCGAACTTCGCATGGTCCAGCAAGCCACAGCGCCAAAACCCCGCGAGTGGGCCAATGCGACCATCTGCACCCGTCATCCCAAGGGCCCAGTCTAATCCTGTGGTGAATCTACCATCGGGTCCTTGCATACTGCAAACAGAACACGCATCAAGTCCTCTTAATAAATTGATGCTAATGATGACGTAATTGTCGAAGCACCATGAAGAGAACATGACCTCTCTTTAGCACCAATTGGAACAGCTGAATGCTGAGATCAGTCAACTACGCATGGCGACTCGATCTTAGGGCACTCTTCCAGCCCAACCTGTCCCCAACCCACAAAATTTCGTACCCCATGGTCCTCAACCACAGGTACAACCTTCTCAGGGGCAGGTTCATCAAATTCTGCAAGCTCCAAGCATTCCACCGGGATTTCAGGCTAATCACGCTGCAGCACCTCACTCTATGTCCCTATTGCGAACCCTCCTCCACCTTATGATCCCACTGGACCCGCGACGTCCAATGCGATTACTACGAGGAGCAATAAGCAGACCATCGATCCACCTCGACCTGATCCTGGCCCATCTTCTTCATTTCCCCCTCATTCGAGATGCGCACAGCATTCGCGAGAGGAGATACACCCAAATTAGTGCCAAAATCGGTCCCATTCCCTGAGGCACTACTGAGGGAGCCAAAAGACAAGAAAAAGGATACGCAGGCCTTTGATAACCTATGTAATTTATTCAGGGATGTTGAAATCAAGGTACCCCTGTTAGAGGCTATTGACCACATACCTACTGTCACCCAATTTTTCAAAGACAACACTACACCCAGGCGACAATCAAAGAAAATAAAGAATCCGGTGGTTCTCTCGCCTCATGCGAGTTGTGCTATATTGTCAAATTTACCACCGAAGCAAAAAGATCCGGACACACCACTTATTTCTTGTAGCATCCAAGGCTGCAATTTTAACTGTGCCCTGCTTGATCTAGGATCTTCCATCAATCTTATACCAACCATCATGCTCAAAAAATTTGCCTTAGGAAATTTGAAACCCACCCCTCTCATGTTACAGTTGGCAGATCATTCTGTCAAAATACCAAAGGGTGTGGTGGAAGACGTGGTGGTTAGGGTTAACAGTCTCCATTTTCCTATTGACTTTCTTATTTTGGATATGGAAGTTCCTAGCTCACTTTCTGATTGTCCGATCATCCTTGGTCGACCTTTCTTGGCCACAACCCGCGCCCATATCGACTGTGAGTCAGGCTGTATTGAGATTGCCGTTGGATCTGAGAAGCTCAAGCTTAACATCTTCAAAGTAGCCAAGAACCTTGATTGCGATTGCATCGAGGATGACACGTCTGACGAGGACATGGCCGTCAGCGCATGTATCGGACTAATAGGGACTTTTTCTGATTGCTGTGGATTGCCTTTCAACACAGGCGATTGCCTGACCGACACATATTATGACGTTCCCCCATCCCTCCCTTTTCCCGTACCCTCTCCTAACCAGACTTCTGACGAGGTTTTCTCCACTTCCCACACCTAATGGTCTGAGTCATGTTCGGGCTACTCACCATCGGTCCACACTCTTGAAGACCGGATTTCCCTTTCTTTCCCGCCAAATCAGGCAGAATTGCAACTCCACACTGGGACCTTAAGACCACATACTTCTCACTAGGGCTATCCCTTTTTAGATCCATCAATCCAAGATGCCCCTCTTCTTGGCCAAACTGAGGCCAACTTCTTCCTTCGTGCCTCATTCTGAGTCTAGCTGGGAACGTTAAATTTAGCGCTCGTTGGGAGGCACCCCAGCAACACTCCTCCACTGTCACATACACTTCACTTCGCACCTTTTCACTTCACCACCCACCATCCACCCACCCTACCACCCTGCTATATACCCTGCACTTCAGCTCTCGCTCCCCAATCTTTGGACCTTCCTCTACCCTGCATGCATATGAGGACATAGCATCGTTTGGCATGGGGGAGTGGATAGGCATCCATAGGATCTGGGTATTATTTGGTATGATGCAGCTTCCATTCATCTATAAATATGTATATATAAGAAAAAAAAGGGTGTTTAGTAATGATCTGAAGGATGAAACTAAAATACAATAAGTGTTTATAGATATTCAACCACTGTTTTGAAGACTTTCCAGGCCACAGTGGCTTGATTCGCTCAGGCTCGGCTTAATTCACTTGAGCATTGACAAGATAGATTGGAATCTCTCCTAACTAGGGACGTATTCTTGTACCTCAGACATCAGTACAGGATCCGTTGGTTTGCTTCTACTTGAGAGCCTAAGTAATCTTGGTTCACACACACATATCAAGAAAGACCAGGTGAACATAAGATCCAACCCTAGTGTTCATTAGGGAAGGTGGAGTCCTTACCTGTGCGCACAGGTAGACTTTTTATCCCAGGCTTTAGTCTTGTGTTTAGGAGAGACTCTTTCCATCAAAAAGGAACTCTCCTACCAAAAGAAAAGTGTGCTCCTCCAAATAAAGTTGTAAGAGATATACTGACACATGTTTCAAAAAAAAAAAAAAGAGAGAGAAAAACTGTGCAAATAAGTCAGTATATCTCGCAAATATCTATAAATTCTTCTCCCTCAAAATATTTCAGGGCAAAGTTACAAATACCCTGTGTCTACCATATATTCTTTGAGCCACAAAAGAAAAAAAAAATGAGGGTTGAGTTTTCTGTCAACTTTTTAAGGGTCAATCCAAAGACATGAGCTGAAACTGGGACCAACTTGTACTTAAAATTCGTGAAACCCTGGACTTGAGTCCTAATGTTCATCTGGTCAGTCCTGATCCTTCACTATGCACAAGCCATAATCTCTTGAGCTCTCGAGTACGACAAAAACCTCTTGAGTCCTGAATATCAAGAGTCCAGGTTAGTTGAGAGATGGTTTATGTCACATAAGACTTAAAATACTGGTAGTCTTCTTTGCAATTGGTTCTCACAATATCCAACAAATAAACACACCCATGTCGCCTCAGAAAAAAAGATCTTCAGCTTAAGATCATTTCTAAATACAATACAAAATGTTTTGCTAGGGACTAGCAAAAGATAGGCATGGGGGTATGATTGCACAGCAAAAATACGCCAATAAAAATGCCATCTTGTGTTATTTCTTAGAAATGCCATTGCATATTAGGTAGCCATAGTTGTATTTGTAAAAATTGACACATGCATGCATTTATTTGAGAGGGGAGGAAAGTGAATAATTGGCCATGAAAATAACATCTTCTTCAAGTGCTGCCTCTCAATTTCACCATCTTTATTTTTTATTTTGCTTTGAACTTCTTCTTCTCCGCGCGGCTCAGGGCATGGGGCTAGCCTTTCTTCGCGCCATTCTCTGCCAGCACCATTCTCTGCCAGCCATGCAGCCCAGGGCATGGCCATGCATGCCTCCATCTCCTTTAAATTGCCCTACCCGCTTCCTTGCGAAGGGAGCCTGGTCCATACACAACAGCAGCCACCTTCATCCAGGCCGTCTCCTCCCCTCTCCCCTCCATACGCAGCACCTCTTCCCACTGAAGAGACACGCTATGAGCAAGAGCAGGCTCACAGTGGTCCCACGCCCACCACTGTGAGTTCCACCATCGCCCAACTCATCCAAGAGCAGGTGGGTGTGGTGGATTCACATCCTGCTTCCATCGCTCAGCACCTTCCCGCCATTGCCGAAGACCCAAGCTTCAGAGCTTCAGCAGCAGCAATAGCACGGCACCAGCAGCACGCAGCACCACGCGCATGCCAGCAGCCGTCCGCAGGCTCTCTTTCCACGAGGGCAGGCGCCTTCCAGCGCGCCCGCGCATGCAGAACCGGCCGCAACCAGTTGTCGAAGCCGCGCGGCACTGTAGCAACTGTTCACACGTTTCTACGCGACACTATAGCTACAATGCGGTGACCGAAGAGTTTCTCACTTATCTGATCACCGCGCGCTCTCTCCACGCCGCTACAGCCTCCAACCAGTCGCCGCGTCTGCGCCAGCGCCCACTCCAGCGCCCGCGCCTGCGTCTGCACCAGCACTCGCTCCAGCATCCTCGCCCACGCCCGCTTCTTCGCTCGCTCCCATTCCAGCCCTCAGCGCAGTGCACTGCGCTACGCAGTGCACTGCGTTGCGTCCTCTCTTCCGTGCGACGCAAGGACCGCGCGCTCACTCCAGCACCTGTGTGTAGTCCCTTCAGCGCGCCCATGCTCCTGTGTGTGCTTGCGCGCGCGCCCGCGTGTCCAGACGGCGTTGATAAACGCCAGTTTATCATCATTCTTATGCATTAAAACAAACCTAGCTCTTAGGATTTTACTCCGCAAATGGGTTTTTGGGCTGCATTTAGGCATAAAATAGGTTAGGCATGCATTGCATTTTTTATTATCTTTTTAATATGTTTTTGTGAGTGTTAGGGATGTACAGATATATAGATCCCTAAAACCCTAGCACTCAAGAAGGCAAATGGTGAAGGAGAAGCCCAGACTAGCTGGAACTCAGCTTAATCCAGCTCACCTCAGCTTGATCCAGCTCACCTCAGCTTGATCCAGCTCACCGCAGCTGGAACCTAGCTTACTTGAACTAGGGTTAGGTCATCCCAGCTCCATTCAGCTAATCTCAGCTGGATGGCAGCTCAAGAGAGTTCACCTTAGCTCACCCTAGCTCAAGTCAGCTCAGATGCAATTCAACTTAGCTGAGTCTAGCTCATCTCAGCTCCCACTAGTCCACAGGGAGCTCTAGCTAGCTCAGCTAAGTTGACAGGAGTTCACCCCAGCTCAGATCCAACTACATCCAGCTCCACTCAGCTCCAGCCAGCTGAAGAAGAACTCATCCCAGCTCAGGAAGCTCAAGTCCAGCTCCCAGGGACTCAGCTTAGCTCAACTCAATTGAGCTAAGCTACCTTAGCTGCCTCAACCAGCTTGATTCTCCCCGGGAGCACCAGACCCAGCTCACCTTAGCTCATTATGGTAGAAGCTAGCTTACCTTAGCTCAGCTTAGTAGCTAGCAAAGAACTAGTAAGCTAAGCCAGCTAGAATAGCTCCATGCCAGCCTCTTCAGCAGCAGCCAGCTCCAAATTTTAGTTCTAGACTTCTCCTCCTCAGCTCCTTCCTCTAAACCCTAGCTCCATTACCTTCTCCTCTACTCCTCCATTAGCTAAGCTAGCTTAGCTTAGCTTAGCTTAGCTATGCTCCAACTTCCTTGGCTTGTACCACCCAAAAACCCACCTACCAACTCCACCCAACTAGCTCCACCTAAGCTCCACATAAGCTAACCTACTTGGCACCAACCTAACCTACCCACCACCTCCAAAAGACACCTAAAAGTGGCGCCAAAAACTACCCATAACCACCCCTTAATGGCGCCACTTTTCCCTCCAAAATCTCCCCTCATCTCCACCACACAATCCCCCTTGAACCCATCTCCACCATCCACCTAACCCCCCTTCTAGAAGACCCCATGTTGGCGCCAACATGGTGGTGTCTCTCCACCACCAAAAGACACCAACACCACCATAACTACCCCCTTTAACACCTCTTGGGTTGGCGCCAACTCTCCTTAGCCATAGGATCACCAACCACCTCCATTCTTCCATCCTAGCCCTCCATTTCAAGGGGCACCTTAACCCCCCATCCTACCCTATAAAAAGACCACTACCCACCACCATTCAAGCCATCCTTGGCTAGCAATTTCACTCTCATATTCCACCAAGAAGCCCACGTCCAAGAGAGAAGAAGAAGAAGATTAAGGGGATATTCTGTCCCCTTGGTGCCTTCCCCTCTTCCCTTCTCTCTTGGGTCACGCCAGCCAAAGGAGAAGCCAGGCAAGGAAGATCTTGGAGGAGATCTTGAAGGTGGTCCATGCCACCTTGGAGGAGTTCTTGGGGGTGGTGCATGCCCACCCCTTGGAGAGAGCATTGAAGGTGGAAGCTTCCACCTTGGAGGAGCTCTCAAGGAAGGAGGAGAAGGAAGCCCTCTTTTCAAGCCAAGGAGCAGCTAGGCTTGGAGCAAGAAGACAACCTTCTTCACCATTGTTACAAGAGGATTTGTGTTTCTTTTCTTGCTTTTAGATTGTTTAATTCTAGTAGAAGCATTCCTCTACTTGTCCTTGAAAGGAACACTCATTCTACTCAATCAAAATTGCCTTCTTTTAGCTTTTTATTGCAGTTGTTTGTTTTGGTTCTAGCACTTGTTTCACCTCTTCTTCCTAATTATCCTAGGCCTCCACTTGCCTAGAGTGAGCTTAGGAAGAAGATATTTCTATCTTTTAGATTTTAGTTAATCATTTGTAGGTGTTAGTTCTTTTAGCTACAATTTGCAGTTTGCCCTCGTCTTTTCAAAATACAAAAAAAAAATTACATATTGAAAAATATCAAAAAGAAAGTTAAGATCTATCTGTAAGCAAGAGGATTAATTTTGCATTTTTTTTGCCTCCTTGGACGACCCTAGATACTCCCCTATCTAGGATATAAATTTAAAAGCGAAAGCGGATTCGCGTGTTACAACGACGTTAAAAACCCGCTTTTACAAATCATGCGTATTTCGCTATCAGGCGCCTGCGTGCTCCAGACGGCTTAAACGCCCGCTCTCTCCCTCTTCCTTCAGCCAGCGACTCCCTCACTCTTACACACACACACACTCATACACACACACACTCACTTGTACACGTTCACACCCACATATATACATACATATATACATATATATCTATATATATCAATATATATATATATACATATATACATATACACATACATATATATTACTATATATATATATATATATATACATATCTGTATATATATATATCTATATACATAGATACTTATACAAATGTATCTATATACATATGTACGTATATATATATACATATATTACTATATATATAAATATCTATATAGTTAAATATATATACATATATATCTAGTTATAAATATATATATACATATATATAGCTATATATATATTTACATATCTATATATATATATATACATAACTACATATACACACTCCACCACGCGTTATATCGCGGGAATATCCGCACCAGTTGTTGATATTCCCTGATACCCGCGTAGAGAAAGCGCCTCCACACACACTTCCACACTCCATCCTATACTCCACGAGGCACTTCGTCCTGTTGGTTACATCTTCCTAGACGTCGATCAACTCGACACTGTGCTACATGCCATTTCCACCTCCACCCCCACCCCTATATATATAATATATATATATCTATATATATATAGACTATAATTATTTTTTTACAAGCAACCTATCTTGTTTCTATTTCTCTTTTGTTTCCTGCCATTAAAAAGATAAAAAAAAAATAGTAAAAGAGAAAAGATAATCCTTATCTTGCAGGTATTCGGTCTTGCGAATAGCAAGACCAGTTTTTGGAACCCTAAATTGGCTCAAAGCCAAGAACAATTTGGCTCAAAGCCAAAGACCTGATTTTAAGGGTGTACCTCATGGACAAAATTATCAGCAAAAAAAAATATTAAATAGAAAAGAACCAAAAACATAATAAATGCACGGAAGAGATTCGTTGTAGGAAAAGCGTAGAAACTTATTCACCTCTAATTCCCACCTCCCTAAGTTCGACCCTAGGCCTAAAAGTGACCAAGATGAAATTAAATAGGCCAAGTTAAAATTTTTGTAAAAAGATGATTAGGCTCAATTTAGGTTAACCACTATACTCAGTTCAACGATAATTTCACAATATTGACACAACCTATCCGAGTCCCGACCAGCCGGCGAGTCAAAACCGGTCGTTCTCCGTCCCCCACATCCACTCTCAGGTAGGTTTCTCTTTTCCTCTCTCCCTCTATAGTAGTGTAGTCTCTTTATAAATAGGTTTAAGCCCCAAACTCCTTCCTCCTCGACTTCATCTTCTTCATGAACAGTGACCCATTCCAACCACCCTCGGGTGACGCCCTCTAGGACACTCCATGCACACTGCCACCAACGACCATCTCCAAAGCTTCACCACACTTGGAGAAGCAAAAGACCCAAACTAATTTGGGGTTTCCATGTCTCAACACCCTCTCCAGATCCACACTGCCCTCTCCCTCGACTCCGTCTGGCCATCTCCGCCCTCGCCATGACAAATCACCACCACCACCACCACCACCTTCAGCAAGTCTTGGTGAAGCTTCCCAGCCTATTGGTTGAGAGTTTCAACTGGATTCACGCCTCGATGATGACCCACTACCGCCGCCATCCACACCAACATCGATTGCTGCCTCCACCTCTCTTCAAGCTCTCAAGCTTCTCGTAAAGTTTCTTGAGGGCACAAGGAGCTGATTGCGACTTTCAACAGGGATTTTTTTGGCCCCGAGGAGCTCCATCGACCACCATCGGACCCGCCGCTTCCTCGACCGTCGTCCGCCGACTTCACCAGTTTGATCAACCCAATAATGCCACCACCAGGTCAGTGATGCACCGACGAAGCCCCTCCATCACATGTCGGTGGAGATCTCTTGCCGAAGCTCGATTCCGGTAATACTCCAGCGAGGCTTGCCAAAGCTGACGCTGTAGAGGAGAAGAGCCCCTACTGCTGGTAGGGGCTAATTCACAAAGAAAATAAACTTTTAGGGACCGATGTAGTAAATTCACAGGGGCAAAATCGCAAGAAGAGTATTTGTTCCCAAGGACTAATGTGCAATCCCATTTAATTAATTGTTGATTATATGGAGGTCTAATTACAAACATTATTGACCGGATACATTTAATTAGTGCTTAATCATATTTACTGATTATTTTCCATTAAGCATTAATTAAGATAGAACATCTTGATTGCGCAGCAATCATAGGCCTTAATTGACCTAAATTAGTCTAGGACTTAACATAAGTTAAGGAAATTCATGCATACATAAGCATTACTAGCACATTTACTGCTTTCTTTTAGCTATGAATAAAATAATGCTATAATGTACTGATTAGGTGCAATATGTCAATTGCAGGTAATAAGCCGATCAAAAGCAAGATCTGAAGCTGGATCTAAAGCTGGATCTGAAGAATAAAGAATAACTGGTGCTGCAGCAGAGCTGGAGCGGAAGACCTAGATTAGATGCAGTAGATAATAATGTAAGGGAGTTAAGGTATGCTATTCTATTAAGTAGGAATAAAGTAATAACTTGTGAAGAACTTAGGACCATCCTAGCCCTAGGATAGCCTAGAAGCTTCCCCAAGCCTTAGCCACCCTTGGATTAGGTCACCGCACCCTAGAAAATCTTAACACTCTAATTCTAGACTCTATCTGGACGTCCAGATGAGTTATAGGACGTCCAGAACCCTTAGCCAACTCCCACATACCTTAAACCCACTTCTTCAGTGTTATTCGACGTCCAGACACTTGGTCAGATGTCCAATTTCTGTAGAATACCCAAGACAGAACCTAGAAACCCTCCTGACTCTGATTGGACGTCCAGACAAGTCCGGACTTCTGATTTTTCACTATAAGATGTCTAACAACTTTATTAGACGTCTGATACTGTCCTCCAGTTCCTGTTTTGGAATTCAAGCCTTGATCTTGAAGCTCTAGCCCCCTAAACCCAATTCTAACCCAATAGGAACCTAAATTAAGGTGCCCTAACCCTAGTACATCACCTCTAGACCTCCCTAAGGACCTAATTAGGTCCTCACTAAGCCAAATTGACTTGTATCTTAGTAAATTCCATCAGCCTATTCAATTGGACTCATTGAGTCCAATTGAGCCCTGATCTCAGCACATTGTCCAATTGGATCAGTGAGAGTCCAATTGACCTAGACCAAACTTAATTGAGTTATTTTACTCTCAATTAGGTTTTTACACACCTAATTAAACTTGTATTAAGTTTAATTGCACTTTACCTTAGTGAATTAGGGTTTACAACCCTAATTTGAGACCTACCTTGACCTAAACCCACTAGAACCTAACCTAATCAACCTAGCCACCTAAGTTTCGACCCACACACACCATCCACACGAAAATACCTAGCCTAGAGTTCTCTAGAACTCTCTACCATGTGTTGTTGCCTTGGTTGCTAAAATTAGCAACCAAGAGCCATTCAATTTTTAGATCCACATTTGGTGGATCTAAAAACCACCATCCATCCTCTCTCTCTCACTTTCCCACGAGCTCCCACCATAGTCCTCTCTAGAGAATTCCATAATTCTCTAGAGAGCTTCCCTTAGGTCTATAAAAAGACCTAAGGGGTGGCCATTTGCACCCATTCACTCTTGGCTCCATTTTAGCTTAGCTTCATTCCACCTCCACTCCACCTTCATGAGTAGCTTCACCATGGCCACCACCACCTCCACGCCAAGATGCTGGATCACCTCTCCAACCTCTCTCCAAGGGCCGGCCTAAGCACCATTGGCCACCCCTCCTCCTCTCAAACACTCAAAGGCCATCGGAGCCACCTCCAAATGCCCTTATTTCTGCTAGATTAGATTATAGTTCTTCTTAGATTTACATGTTTTATTCACTACTTAATAGTGTAGTTCCTTACTTCTCCCCCAATGATGCATGCAAAATGCCCCCACAGATTCATGTATGCAGTTGTTTTCTCGTAGCGAGCAAGTTTATTTCCCCTGTACAAGCATTCCTCTACCTGTGCTCTGCAACTCTTATATCATCATCATCTTTTATATATATAAGTATATATGTTGAAAATCACCATGTGCCTAGTCATCATCTTTTGGTGTGATTGAAGTTTCATGTTTTAATTACTATCTTTTGGCAACTAGCATGTCGTACATCAATACGTAAATCACCATAAACTGGCGTGAGATTTTAAGCAAGTAGAGCGAAAGAAATCGATTTCAAATCTACATTTCCATAAATGCCTCCTAGAGACGAATGACTGGGACTCCAAGTCTCGTTATCTTTATAAATATTTTTGTTGATCATATTGCGCACTATACTACGATGCTTTTTCTTATCAAAAATGCACTCCACGATTCCTACAACAAATGGCGCCATTGCTGGGGAGGCAACATCATTTTTTATTTCGATCTTTTGACCTATCACTGACAAATCTTCCTCTACTTGTCTTTTGATGTGCAGGAAAATAGGAAAAATGGGAATCTACGCACGCAACGAGCAGAGATTAAAACAAAAATCAGGTGCACATCTCATCTTAGATTAGGATTCTCCTTTCTGAACCCTAGGTTAGATTTATTTGAAAAAAAAAAGAAAAAAAAGGCCTATTTATTTTCCTGAAAAAGAAAAAAAGAAAAAACTCAGAAAAAAAAATCTTGGCAGTAAGATTAGGTTTCTTTTTTAATCCTAGGTTTGTTTTGAAAAATCAAAAAAAAAATTGACAATCCTTCAAAAAAAAAAAATCTTTCTTGGGAAAAAAATTTTCAATTTTTTTTTTTTAAAAAAAAATTTGGTGGAAAGTTTGAATTTTAAATTCAAACACCTTTTAAAAGCTTCTCCACCACCCTCTAATTTTCGGCTAGATTTCAAATTTTGATTTAAAAATTCAATTGCCAAAAAATTAATGAGCGGAAAATTCTGAAATTCAGGCTATACCTTCATTTTCAAACCATCTTTCAAACGGCATCGTTCTTTAGAAAAAATTCCAAGTACAAAAGTTTAAAAATTTGCAAAGTGCAAGGGGGCCAAATTGAACCAGATTTGAAAATTTTCAAAATTCAGAAAGCAATTCTGAGCAATCCGCGGATTTGTTTTGACTAAAAATGGTGGGGTTTGAAAGGTGATCTCATTGGCTTTAATTTTCATAGTTTTCCTGAATTTTTTAAAATCATTTGGTACTGTTTCAATCTGAAAAATCAACTAGGGGTCAAAATTCCGGATATGACCTTTGACATTTAAAAATCTCTATAAATTTGGTTGAAACATTAAAAATTATAAAAAAATATTCTTTGGAAGGATAATTGAAAAAGGAATCTACTTGCCAAATTTTAACTTATTCAGATTCCAATCTTTATCAGAGAATTGGTCTTAATTTCGTGGTCTACTGAAGAAGAAAATAATATAAAAAAAATCCTAGAATTGCATGAACCCTAGGTTACATCTTTAGGGTTACACTCTAGAGACCATACATTTGGGCTAGATTAGACTTAATCAAGTCTAAGGTTTAGCTGGTGAGCTTGCTCACCTTGTGGGCCACTCACCATAAACCCCAATTGAAGAAAAAGGGCTAAAATTAATTTTAAAACACAAAATTAACCTGAATTCGTTGTCATACTACTGGGTGTTTTCAATCTCTCCTGCCAAACCTAGTGACTAAGTCTGCGAGATAGTGACAAACGACCGTGGCTAAGGGGTAACAGAACCGGAGGCATAAGCCAAAGGAAGAACCTTCCCCTTAGTCCCCTCGTAACCAGACTGGCTAGGTTAGCTTGAGAGGTGGAAATTACTTTCAGTCGGTTGCACGACGAATTTTTCTTCAGGAATTCAAACTTAAAATGGAAAATCTGGTCATCTGATCATAAGGACCATTTGATTGACAGGGCCTTAGCCTTGTCCAGCTTGGCTACACCAACCCAGGGGTTGGGTGGTGTATGCAAGGAAGGAGGTCACTTAGACCTCGACTAGTTGGACCTTGGGAGCCGCTCCCAAGGATGCGAGTCACTTCGCCTGGGCCATCTTCTCCCCCACCCTCTTCTTCTATCTGATTAGCCGCAATGACTAACCCTAGATCTGGACCTAATTAGGATCCAGAAGAGCTGGACCAACGAGCTTATCTGAGCGCCCGGGTCACTGAATCAGCTTAACCTTGGGATCAAAACCCAAGGTGGCGAAGATGACTTTTCACTTTGCCTGATCCTTCTCCTCAGGTTACCGAAATGGTTAACCCATATCCTGACCCTGGATATTATGACCCATACCAATTGACCCCTCAAAGGATCGCATCTTATAACCCAGGATATGGATTTCATACTCCTGCTTCTCACCCATGGAATATGGGTAGACCTGATTCACCCCCTGGAACCCCTGAAGAACTACTGGTACAGATGCGACCGCATTATAGAATACAGAGAGCTATAGCTAGCGGTAAGGAGAAGGTCGCATTCTATCTGAGTCGAACCAAAGACAAAGCTGGATTCCGTATCAACAAGCTGTGATGGAGCCCCTTCAGGGAACAGCAGGGATAACAAGGCTAATTGGACAAAATTGGGAAACTCAAGAACTACTGCTTTTGAGATATCAAGTGGAAAATAGCCTTGAAGACCTTGAAGAATCTGAAACGACTGCGCCAGACGGACACACAAGAGATTCTTGAGAGCAGATGTCGGAAGATAATTCAGGGGAAGAAGAATCCAACTTGGATATGAGACAGGAGCAAGAAATATTCAGAATGGGTTTGTTTGAGAACTCCATTCAGGAAACTAAGGAGGAAAGGACTGATATCTCCAGGATTGAGCCACAATCGGATTATCCTGAATCTTGGGAGATAACCCAACCATGATAAGGGAAGTAGATCCATTTGAGGATATGGATCTTGAGGCAAACATTACATGTGACACTACTGATCAATCTAGGCCACTTCCCATTATAGGTGAACTTGTGCTAGAGCCAACAACTTCTGATCTGCACTCTTCTTTCACCTACATACCTAATTCGGATGTTGGAGATTCTAAGATGATACTTTCTATCCCTAATCCGGACATCTGAAGACTAGAAGTAGCTATGGATGACTTGAACGAAGAAATAAAAATGATACCTAAGGCAGGAATTACTGAGGAACCCAATGCATATGAGGGTGAAGCTTTGAGCAGAATGAGCTGGGGACGCACCTACCATCCTAGTCAATCTAATGGATGGCTCAACTCGGAGCTGGAAGAGTCAGATTCCGATGAATCAAAGATGAGTACTAATGAGGATGAAGTAATTTCTAACGAGGATTTCAGTGACCTCCCCACTGATCTTCTACTTTCATGAATACCCCCGTATGATCCAGAGCCTGAAGAGGGTATGATGTTTGATGTCAATTATTGTTATAAGGATCCCTATGACTCAGATTCTGGTTCTGAGATACATTTTGATCTACTCCCTTAGCAACTTCCTACTGAATTGTGGGACATGTTAAATCAGCTGAATCAACATCATGATCCCCCCTCTGATTATCCTCTATCTTCCACCACCACTCCACACTTTCTTATAGCTAGACTTTTTGAAGTAGGGGTACACAATCAGCTGGTTCGCATCTCCGGACCACTAATTCTAGGAGCATACGAGTACATCTTTCTCTTAATCTTGACCGGCTCCTATGCTAGAACTGATACATCTGATTGAGTTTTCACCCAGTTGGAGGTGTTAAACTCAGCATCTACCCCACATTCTACCATCACCTATACATACCATTTTTATACATAGTATTTTTTTTCCTTTAGCATATTTCCTTTTCGCATATTGCATACTGTTAGGTTGGCCGGTGCTGAACTTTAAAATTTCAAGAGCGATTTCAGGTGATCTCTACCCACTTACTCCTTGCTGTATTCATTTTCTTTTATATTCATGCATGAGGACATGCAAGAACTTAGGCATGGGGGGTAGATATGACAAAATTGAAAATTTTTATGCCAACATTTAGGAAAACCCCGAAGCTGCATGTCAAACATACTTTAGGACCCTATATAAAAGAACAACTAACTCCACCTCCAATGTTCGCATTAGAGCTAAAAATCATTCGCAACAGCCACTTCTGACTCACCTGCTCACCTTTTGTTCTAAATTTAGGGTCAAGCTGAATGTAACCCGATACAGGAATTTTACGAAGTACAAATTATACGAGGTTACTTGTTTATAGCATATATACATATTGCAATCATGAATACGATTTTTATCGAGAGAATGCATTAGGGATTTTATCCTCTAGTTGATTCCTATAATCTGGAATCCAGTATAATTTTTCACACACACGTAGAATTTGCAATGGATTCACAGTGAAGGTTGATAAACGTCTTTAGTTTGTTGAGAAGAAGCAGTGCTTCTTCTCCTGAACCCCTGGACAGTATTTTGGGAGTCAGGCAAATTTTCTTCCAAAAATCCACCAAATAATGTGAGATAAGAGTAGAGTGTACTAGTGCTCTAAGATTAGTGCAAGGAATCTGGAATCCTAGATAATTACGTGATGATACACAGAGATTAGGCATAGTTTCCGCTCTCGGTTCCTGTGTATACATTTTTGTGCGAAATTTTGAGAGCCACCAAATAAGGCAAATACGCGGAGAACGAGTTTTCATAAAACTAGGGCTAAGGTGGATGGTTACGACCATTCTTTACGAAATCCTCGGCTGAAGGAGGGTATTGATGTCAAGGTCAGAAATACACCGTCCTATCCATCTCTCCCGGTGGCGTGAGTAGGCACTTCCACCAAATAAGCCAACCAATGTCTCTTGAGTACCACCAATCCCTAATAATGCCTCTTCAATAAAATTCATGAATGTGTTACTACATTGTGTTGAGTTAGAAAATTATATATAAAAAAAATGAAAAAATGAGAAAATGAGAAAAAGAAAAAAAAATGAAAAATGAGAAAATAAGAATAAGGAAAAAAGAAAAAAAGGAAAAAAAAAAGGGGAAGAAAAGAGAAAAAAAAGAGATTGTGAATATTTAGTGTTCATTTCATTTGCATTGAGGTAATACCACCAAATAAATTTGAGATCCACCAAATATGGCCTTAACCCACCTTTCTTGTGTTTCTGATCGCCCGAAAACTAGCTGAGGAATTCTAACTCAGTGTTAGAGTTATGGAAACTTAATTAAAGAATTAATGCCAAGTAAGACCACCAAATACGGATCATACGTGAAAATCTGGTGAGATTGTGAGCTTTAAGAAAAAAAAATAGAGAGAGAAAGAGAGAATGAATACAAAGGAACCAAAAAAGAGCATAGTTTTTCTCATCTTTCTCTAAGTTGAGTTACGTAATAATTTGGGAATATAGATTCTATAGTATTAATCTTTATGTAGCACCAGTCGAGAGTGAACCATCAAATATATAATCTTTTCCCTCTAAGATTCTCTACCTAAGCTTGAAGCTGGGGTGGAATTCAAAGAATATCTTGAATACCCCGAGGGAAGAAATCCGCCTATCCCGCTAGAATTTTTACTAGGGGTCAAGTACAGGCTTTAGAGATGAATTAGTTTTTCACTCAAATACGTTGCAAAAGCTACATAAATACACTTTCACATTTGTCTGGATTTCTAGAACATAGGATGAAAGCAAAAAGGAGAAAAATCTCCAGACATACACTTGATAAAATAATCAATCCCTTAGGCACCCTTCTATGAATAATTTAGTCTCGCATTTGCTAGGGACTAGCAAGATTTAAGCATGGAGGTATAATTGCGCAGCAATCATAGGTCTTAATTGACCTAAATTAGGCTAGGACTTAACATAAGTTAGGGTAATTCATGCATGCATAAGCATTATTAGCACGTTTACTGCTTTCTTTTAGGTATGCATAAAATAATGCTATAATGTATTGATTAGGTGCAATATGTCAATTGCAGGTAATAAGCTGATCAGAAGCTAGATCTGAAGCTGGATCTAAAGCTGGATCTGAAGAATAAAGAATAACTGGTGTTGCAGCAGAGCTGGAGCGGAATACCTAGATTAGATGCAGTAGATAATAATGTAAGGGAGTTAAGGTATGCTATTCTATTAAGTAGGAAAAAAGCAATAAATTGTGAAGAACTTAGGACCATTCTAGCCCTAGGATAGTCTAGAAGCTTCCCCAAGCCTTAGCCACCATTGGATTAGGTCACCGCACCCTAGGAAATCTTAAAACTCTAATTCTAGCCTCTATCTAGACGTCCAGATGAGTTATAGGATGTCCAGAATCCTTAGCCAACTCCTGCACACCTTAAACCCACTTCTGCATTGTTATTGGACATCTAGACACTTGGTCAGACGTCCAATTTCTGCAGAATACCCAAGACAGAACCTAGAAACCCTCCTAACTCTGATTAGACGTCCAGACAACATGTCTAGACCTCTTATTTTTCACTATAAGACGTCTAACAACTTTATTAGACGTCTGATACTATCCTCCAGTTCCTGTTTTGGAATTCAAGCCTTGATCTTGGATCTCTACCCCCCTAAACCCAATTCTAACCCCATACGAACCTAAATTATGGCACCCTAACCCTAGTACATCACCTCTAGACCTCCCTAAGCACCTAATTAGGTCCCCACTAAACCTAATTTACTTGGATCTTGGTCAATTCCATCAGCCAATTCAATTGGACTCATTGAGTCCAATTGAGTCCTAATCTCAGCACACACTGTCCAATTGGACTCAGTAAAAGTCCAATTGACCTAGACCTAACTTAATTGAGTTATTTTACTATCAATTAGGTTTCCACACACCCAATTAAACTTGTATTAAGTTTAATTGCACTTTACCTTAGTGAATTAGGGTTTACAACCCTAATTTGAGACCTACTGAAAGAGAGACCTTCATTTTCATTGAAAACTTTAGCATGAAATGAAGTGTCGTTGTAGTTTGTTGCGTGGTAGAAAATCGCTTTTAAAAAATATTCAATAATTCAAAACTAACCACGAAGAGTTAGGTTGTCTCCACATTGAGGAATTAGCCTATTTAAACTAGTGAATCATGTCTTGTTTATTAGGGAATCTCAATGTGTATGCATACTAACTGGTACACGTGTTTTCAGCATAATTTCTTGATTTAAAGAATTAATCAATAATGTAAGGGTGCACATGCAAAATCACCACAATATAATATTCTGTTAAGGAGTTAATAGTGATCTTGGCATATAGCAAAAATGTAAGTATTAATCTCCGATAGGATAAACCCTGTTTACTATATCCTCATCTTATGCTTTGAATCCTTCATAAAAGTAATTCAAATAAACAAGAGATATATCCATGCAAATTACTTTCCATAATTTAATGCCTTAAGTAAATGAATAGCAACATCCGCAATGGCATTTAGCGTAAATACTAATTGAAGCTTTACTGTAGCAAAATAGGGGAGTTTGTTCCCCTCGTGCACAGGCGGTGGAGAGGGCCGGTTGGATGCAAGGGTCGAGGGGGCAGTGCACTGCGACGAGGGCTTCATGTTGACGTTGGTCTCGCGACAAGAGGTGGTCGAAACCGGCAGGACGGAGACTTGACGCCGGCGAAGCTTCTTCCTATTGTTGGCTACAGGCTGCAAGAGGGGACACAGGCTGCTACATCTGCGTGCACACGGCTAGGCGTCGTGCGTGGGATCTGCTGGTCGCATGAGGAGGTGCGCCGCGCGTAGAGTAGAAAGGCAGGCTGGAGGTAGTGCACTGCTGCTATTGTGACACACCTGCTGGCCGTGCATGGAAGGGGAGATGCAGGCATGCGATGCGCAGGAGATGCACTTGCGCAGTGGAGGCGTGATGGACGGTGGTGCTGCGCAGAGGCGTGGTTGTGCGACGAAGCTAGTGCACGCACGGGCGTGCGTAGGGCGGGGATGGGTTACTGCTGTCACCGTGAGTAGGAGGTCGAGGGCAGGCGGAGGTGGAAGGAAGAAGAGGAAGAAGAAGCTCGCCAAAGGTCCCACAGTGCACGCGGAAGTCCCACGGTGCCTACCTATTACACGGTGGTGGAGATGGAGAAGAAGTCTCCGCCAGGGGGATAAGTCGATCTTTCCAGAAGCCCTGGCCTTTTCCTTTTAAAACCTCTTGCTATTGTGGCTTTCTCTCCCAATCTGTTTCCTTTCCCCGAGGACTCAGCTCTTCCAACGAATTGGCAGCAGTGGTGAAGCGGTGGTGGTGTCGATAAACTTGGATGGAGTTGTTGCGAGGAGGAAGGCGATGCTCTATTTAGGTTGGGCACATCAGACGTCTAGATTCAGTTCAGATGTCTTAAAAATGTAAATTGCAGCAGATCCACAATTGATGGTTATCGTATGTCCAAACTATTCTCAAGACGTCTTATGTAATGACTTTGGACGTCTGAATGATGCCTTCTAGTTTCTTGCACTTACCCTGCATCAACCATATAGATTATCATAACCATATATTATAAAATTGGTGCACAAAATTATATGCTGACTATGGTGAATTATCAATTAACTCCTAATTAATTAGAAACTAAGGACAGATAATTAAAGAGTACTTAGGCTAAATAATGGTCCACTAAAGTGGACTTATCAAATACCCCCATGCCTAAGTTTTGCTAGTCCCTAGCAAAAAGTGAAAAACAATAGAAGTCACCAAAAAGATTTCTTCTTTTTCTATTCCAAAAATTTAGAGATTCAGACAAATGTGAAGTGATAGTAGCCTAGGTAACGGATCCAAGTGAGAATAACCAACTTACATTTGCAATTCGTACTTATCCCTTGGTAAATATTTCTATCAGGATAGGAAACTACTTCCCTCGACGATAAAGTAGAAAATAATCTGTAAATTTGACCCTGGCTTTTTGGCTTAGGTAGAAGATATCGAGTTGAATGGATTTGTATTTGGTGGCACACACTCATCTGGTGCTACATGTAGTCTAGTACTATAGACTCTAGATATCCAGACTATCAAATGAGCAACCCAAAGAGAGGTTGAATACTGTGCTCTCTTGATGTTCCTTTGTGCTCACTCTTTTCCTTCTTTTCTTTCTGCGATTCACAAATCTCACCAGATTTTGTAAATTTACTCACCGTTTGGTGGCCTCACATGGCTTTCACACTTCAAGTAAAGTCCTGATAACTCTACAACTAAGTTAGAGTCCTTAGCCAGTATTCGAGCGATCAGAAATACTGAAAGGTAGGTATGGGTCATATTTGGTGGATCGCGATGGGTGTTTTTGTTGCCTCAGAAACATCATCACGAAGATAAAACTATAAACTTAAACTCTTTTCTTTTTCTTTTCTCTCTCTCTTTTCTTCTTTTTTTTTATTTTTTATTTTTTTTATTTTGTTTTGTTTTTTTTTTTAAATATAATTATTTCTTTTTCTTTCTTTATAAATCAACATAACACGACGTAGACTTTTATTTATGAGGCATTAATAGGGATGATGATGATCAAGAGGATATTGTGTGGCTTATTTGGTAGAAGTGCCTACCCTCGGCACCGGAAAGGAATGGATAGGACAAGTATATTTCTGACCTTTGACACTATTACCCTTCTTCAGCCGAGGACTCTATGAAGGACGGTCGTAACCATCCACCATAGTCATAGCTTTATTAAGACTCAATCTCTGTGTATCTGCCTTATTTGGTGACTCTCAGGAATTCACACAATGTACGCACACAAGAACAGAGAGCGAAAACTATACCTAACTCTGAAGTATCATCATCTAATTGTCCAAAACTTAAGAGTCCTTGCACTAGACCTAGCACACCAGTAATCTCTCTACTTTCTTCTCACAAATATGATGTGGATCTACTAGAAGATAGTATGCCTGACTCCCTATTAACTGTCTAAGGGTTCAGTAGACTAAAAATGCTTATTGGTTCTCTTCAAAGATCCATTACCCAGTCTACGTGCAAGTGAAGTAAATGTATTGCATTCTAAACTTAAGAAATAATTTAAGAAGAAAAATCTTTAATGACACCTCCATGACAAAGATGTTTTGCGATGGACTAACCAATTCAGCTCAAGAAAAGAAATTTTTTTTTTATATGCTAACCTAAATGCATGAATACTTCCTAAAATGCAAAATGCACCCCCATGTCTAAATCCTACAATGTCCTCATTGTAAAATGAAAACAAGGGGAGAAAGGAAGGAAATCACCTGAAGATGGTGTTATTCTGGATGCTGGGTTGCCTCCCAACAAGCGTTGCATTTTCTGTCAGCAGCCAGACTTACAGGGAACCTGTAAGTCTGGTTCCAGACAAAAAAAGCTACGCCCTAAAAATATGCGTAACAGCGCGGGCCTAGAAAACAGGTAGCCACGGATGTTGGCAAGCTAATGATGCAGCGTGATTCCAAATGCTAGCCAGAAGATATGAAAATAGAGAACCTCGTAGGCTACCTGGGGAGGTCTAGGGATAACAAAAGGAATATGAAAAGGGACCTCCCGAAACGGAATAAGTGGAGGATAACCAGGGTCCTCCAAAGCTGGAAGGGTTTTAAAAGATATAAACATTATTATTTCAAACCCTTGAATGGCGAGACTAAACGTACAAGCATCAATCCAAACTCTCTATTCTACCTGAGGATGTACTGGCCTGATATGTTCTCCAGAAAGAATATACATGAGCAGAGACCTGAGCTGAGAATTAGGTAAGGAATCTACAGGTTGCTTGAGTGATTGAGTAGTAATTATTAAGTCCAAAGAGGGCTTAGTCTGTTTAGGTTCCATTCCAAATAAGAATTCATCTTCCACATCCTTACCTAACTTCATTGTTTTATGAATCTTCAACTGCTCCTCTACAATAGATGAGTCATGAATAACATTCAATATCTCATTAGTAGACTCATAATCAACATGCTTTGACGACAGTTGGGTTTCTAGGGAAGTAGCGAGATCAGAATTATCATGAAATCCATCCCTGAGTTCTTTCTTGTCAATTACATCCTTTCCAGAGACTTTATATGCTACTTCATTATCCTTAATATCTTTAGGAGGATTATCATCTTTAATGTTATGGAGAAAGCCTATATCACTGAATTCATTGTTCTTCTCGGGGTATAAATCCTCAATTGATGTATATTATCCCCGAGAGTCTCCCCTAGGCTTCTCACTATTGTGTTGTCTTCCTCCAATATCAACTCCTGATTTTACGGAGGATGATTCTCAAAATCGAAAGAAGGGAGGAATCCAGATTTCACCAGATTATTTATATCCTCAGGGTGCAAGTCCTCAAATAACACAAAATCCCCCTGTGATTCACTCCAGATTTTTAGTCTGGGTTCCTCCATTGGGTCATCCTCATCCTCTGAAATAGACTCTTTATATCTCTGAGATCAAAATTAATCTAATTCATCCTTCATTCTCTTAGAGTCACCTTCGTTGGGTGCATTTAAATCCTCAGAATGTTGAATGGTAGGTGTTGATTCCCTAAGTGGAGGGTCAGGAGTAGGCTCACTAAGGGTAGAATGGGATTCCACCAGATAATTAATAGGGGAAGTGATATGAACAATACGACCTTGACCTGGGTTATCAGGGGTAAGGAAAATACTGTCATTAGGGTCAAGGTCCTCAAGAGGTACCATCTTCCCTTTCTTTTGACTCCAATATAGCTCAGGTGGATAATTACTAGGATCGTTCTCCTCTAGTGGCCGTGTCTCATTGGGAGAGTTTAAGTGATAGCTATGTAAAATGGGATCCCTATTGTCATTGGTTTCCTCAGAATTATTTTCATGATCATGGTCGTAAGAGTAGGGATTAGAATTACTAGGAAGACCATAGCTAAGCTGTCTAATTTCTTTGTTCAATTGTTGACCATTCCTCAACATCTCTCCCATAGATTCCATCATTTCCTTTTGTTGTTTTTGCATTTCTATCATAAAAGAGGAGAGGCTACTTCTATCAGATTGGGGAGGATAGTCAATTTCAGGCTCTAGTTGCCTAGGGGTATCGGTCCAACCTGGATACGGAAAATCATGAATTGTGGGAGGGTTGGGTGTTTGCATAGAAGTAGGGATTCCAGGGTTGGAAAATCCCGCTCTTAGGCTCTACTCAGAAGTGGGAGCTATCAGGCCAATACTCCCAAGATAAGAATATGAATGATCCCATGGATTATCAATATATCCATCAAAGGATGGATACGCTCGGGACATAGGATCCTGATTAAAATGATAGGAGTAAGGATAGTCTATTTCTTTCAATTAAATAGGTTAACCTCTCTTAGGATTTAAAAGAAATCAAAAACTTCCTAGAGAGCTCTACCACTGTCAAAACAAACGCAAATACATTGGAATCTATTTTTAGTAGATTCTAGGTCTTAGGTGTTCCGTTGGTGGCCAAACAAGTTTTGCAAAAATTACGCTCCCTAGGCCGACCTTCGTTGGTGCCTACAACCTACTCGCAAGGGATGGAAGTCTCGAATCGAGCCCATGCACGAGGAACCAAAGTAACTTGGTGGATAGGCTTGTTGATTTTTGACTAACTTCCCTTGTGATGCAAAGAGGAGAGGTAGAAATTTATCTAGTGACCTTATGTATGAGGTGCACAGTGTCTCAGGTGTGCAATCATACATTCGTGTTTTGAGTTTTGAAATCTCGCAAACAAGATCCTTTTGCACACAATTTTAAGTCACAGATTTTAAAGTCCAACCTCTTAACAGTCCCAATTTTTAAAGTGACCACTGAATTAATTCGATTCAAGCACTTTAGTGGACTTAGATTTAGGTTCAATGCAGATGCATGACAGGTAATTGATGCTCAAAAAAGAAAAAAAAAAACGTACCTTACTCCAACTTTCTTCAATGCATCGCCATATTGATGTGCAGCTTCTAGCAATCAGTTCAATATTTTCTTTTTAAAATAAATATTAAGCACTCAAACCTAATATAACTAACTAACTAACTAACCTATATGTAGTTCAAATAATTCAAATAATCCTTTACTCTAAATAAAATGGGAACATGCACCCGAAAATATGCTCCCGCATACAAGAGCGATAAGAAATAAAGAAACACTGGGAACATGATCCCAAAAATGCCCAACAAGGGTCCACAAGACAAAAATTAAGTTCTAATGTCTATCTAAATTAAATCTAAACTACGATCTAATGACTAAATCAGACAAAGGCTCCTTCGTACTCCTACGTGTGTGGGATCAAGGCCCACAAGCACCCGTTGCTGGCCTCCAGGTGGCGTCAAGGTCCACCAAAAAGATCACCTCCGTCGTGCACGCCCGCCATGTTCGTTGTGTGTTTTTGCACAGAAGAAGATCCACAATTAGTAATTCAGAAAAGCTTTCAAAATAGCATAAAAATAACATAAAATTCCTGAAAAAATTAATAGGCGTGTTTCCTCCCTGGCAACGGCGCCATTTGAAAGAGCGATCTTCGTTTTCATTAAAAACTTTAGCATGAAATGACGTGTCATAGTTCGTTACGTGGTAGAAAATTGCTTTTCAAAAATATTCAATAACTCAAAACTAACACGAAGAGTTAGGTTGTCTCCACATTGAGGAATTAGCCTATTTAAACTAGTGAATCATGTCTTGTTTATTAGGGAATCTCAATGTGTATGCATACTAACTGGTACACGTGTTTTCAGCATAATTTCTTGATTTAAAGAATTAATCAATAATGTAAGGGTGCACATGCAAAATCACCACAATATAATATTCTGTTAAGGAGTTAATAGTGATCTTGGCATATAGCAAAAATGTAAGTATTAATCTCCGATAGGATAAACCCTGTTTACTATAACCTCATCTTATGCTTTGAATCCTTCATAAAAGTAATTCAAATAAACAAGAGATATAACCATGCAAATTGCTTTCCATAATTTAATGCCTTAAATAAATGAATAGCAACATCTGTAATGGAATTTAGTGTAAATACTAATTGTAGCTTTACTGTAGCAAAACAGGGGAGTTTGTTCCCCTCATGCACACGCGGTGGAGAGGGCCGGCTGGACGCAAGGGTCGAGGGGGCAGTGCACCGCGACAAGGGCTTCACGGTGACATTGGTCTCACGATGAGAGGTGGTTGGAACAAGCAGGACGGAGAGCTTGACGCCGGCGAAGCTTTTTCCTATTGCTAGTTGCAGGCTGCAGGAGGGGACGCAGGCTGCTGCATCTGCGTTCACACGGGTAGGTGTCGTGCGTGGGATCTACTGGTTGCGCGAGGAGGTGCACCTCGCGTAGAGAAGAAGGGCAGGCTGGAGGTAGCATGTTGCTGGAGTTATGACGCACCTACTGGCCGTGCGTGGAAGGGGAGATGCAAGTGTGCGTTGCGGGAGAGATGCGCTTGCGCAGTGGAGGTGTGATGGACGGTGGTGGTCCACAGAGGCGTGGTTGTGCGACGAAGCTAGTGCGTGCACTGGCGTGCGTTGGGCGGTGATGGGTTGCTGCTGTCACCGTGCGTAGGAGGTCGAGGGTGGGCGGAGGTGGAAGGAAGAAGAGGAAGAAGAAGCTCACCAAAGGTCCCACAGTGCACGCGGAAGTCCCACTGTGCCTGCCTGTTGCACGATGGTGGAGATGGAGAAGAAGTCTCCGCCAGGGGGATAAGTCGATCTTTCCAGAAGCCCGGGCCTTTTCTTTTTAAAACCTCCTGCTGTTGCGGCTTTCTCTCCCAATCTGTTTCCCTTCCTCGAGGACTTGTCTCTTCCAACGAATTGGCAGCAGTGGTGAAGCGGTGGCAGTGTCGATAGACTTGGAGGGAGTTGTTGCGAGGAGGAAGGCGGTGCTCTATTTAGGTTGGGCACATCAGACGTCTAGATTCAGTTCGGGACGTCTTAAAAATGTAAATTGTAGCAAATCCACAATTGATGGTTATCATATGTCCAAACTGTCCTCAAGACATCTTATGTAATGACTTTGGACGTTTGAATGATGCCTTCTAGTTTCTTGCACTTACCCTACATCAACCACATAGATTATCATAACCATATATTATAAAATTGATGCACAAAATTATATGCAGACTATGGTGAATTATCAATTAACTCCTAATTAATTAGAAACTAAGGATAGATAATTAAGAGTACTTAGGCTAAATAATGGTCCACTAAAGTGGACTTATCACCTACCTTAACCTAAACCCACTAGAACCTAACCTAATCAGCCTAGCCATCTAAGTTTTGACCCACACACACCATCCACACAAAAATACCTAGCCTAGAGTTCTCTAGAACTCTCTACCATGTGTTGTTGCCTTGGTTGCTAAAATTAGCAACCAAGAGCCATTCAATTTTTAGATCCACATTTGGTGGATTTAAAAACCACCATCCATCCTCTCTCTCTCACTCTCCCACGAGCTCCCACCATAGGCCTCCCTAGAGAATTCCATAATTCTCTAGAGAGCTTCCCTTAGGTCTATAAAAAGACCTAAGGGGTGGCCATTTGCACCCATTCACTCTTGGCTCCATTTTAACTTAGCTTCATTCCACCTCCACTCCACCTTCATGAGTAGCTTCACCATGGCCACCACCACCTCCACGCCAAGATGCTGGATCACCTCTCCAAGCTCTCTCCAAGGGCCAGCCTAAGCACCATTGGCCGCTCCTCCTCCTCTCAACCACTCAAAGGTCATCGGAGCCACCTCCAAATGCCCTTATTTCTGCTAGATTAGATTAGAGTTCTTCTTAGATTATATGCTTTATTTACTACTTAATAGTATAGTTCCTTACTTCTCCCCCAATGATGCATGCAAAATCCCTCCATAGATTCATGTATGCAGTCGTTTTCTGGTAGCGAGTAGTTTTATTTCCCTGTACAAGCATTCCTCTACTTATGCTCTGCAACTCTGATATCATCATCATCTTTTATATATATAAATATATATGTTGAAAATCACCACGTGCCTAGTTATCATCTTTTGGTGTGATTGAAGTTGCATGTTTTAATTACTATCTTTTGGCAACTAGCATGTCGTACATCAATACGTAAATCACCATAAACCGGCATGAGATTTTAAGCAAGTAGAGTGAAAGAGATCGATTTCAAATCTGCATTTCCATAAATGCCTCCCAAAGACGAATGACCGGGACTCCAAGTCTCGTTATCTTTATAAATATTTTTATTGATCGTATTGTGCACTATACTACGATGCTTTTTCTTACAAAAAACACGCTCTACGATTCCCACAACACCTCTGCAATTATATTAAGTGATCTTAAACTAGATTTTGTACCTTAAAATTCAAATTAATCTTATCTAGTTCCTAAGCTACATTTTTGTGAACTTTTAATAGTGGTACTCGCACATTTTGTTGCTCCCAGAAACGACCTTGGAATTCTTTTATTTCGATCTATATAAATTTTAAATGTTAAATGAACTTTTATCAACTATACTACAACGTGATTTTTAAAACACGATAGAAGCCAATTAATGAAAGACCTATTGATCTCGCCTTTCCATGTGGTTGAAAGTGTAGGTGCATAAGTAATTAGGCACCACATTATCCTTAATCGATGGTTTTGATGATGATAAAATCTCAAGTAGTTAGGATTAAAATTGGATTATATGCATTGTTCCAGTAAGAATGACTTTCACAATGTAGCCAATTTGATGACATCCAGAGCCAAGAAGAAGGAGATCTTGAACATTAAGATTCTATTTATTAGGTCTCCTCGTAACATAGAAAAATGGTTGTAAGTTTATTCTTTTTAAAATGTAAGGAGAGCCCTAAATAGATTTCATTTTAGCATAAAACTTAGGGGCCTCATATGCAAATTTCATGAAAGCATCTCACTTGACCTAAATAGGTTTAATTAACCTTTAGTTAAGTCATTAGGTGCTAATATAATGCTCTTGATAAAATTAGAACCTAACAAGACCTAAAACCCACCTTGATAAGAATTTATTAGCCTATCTAACGTTAGGTGATGCATACCTAATGTTAGGTAAGGGAACCAAGGCTGACCAAGGAAACTCTAGGAGATAGCAAACTTTGCATCTAAGTATGTATCTAATGTTAGTCATTATATCTAATGTTAAATCAATATTTCTTATGGTTAAATAACCTTTCCTACACTGGCAAGAGGAAAATCAGGAGATAGCGAACTTTGTACCTAACTGAGCATCTAACGTTAAATCACCTTTATCTAACATTAAATAAAGTACTTTTTGACCATTTCAATTAGCCATTAGCAAGGCATGAGTGGGGAGGATTTGCAATCTTCGGGAGTGTGCACCCCACACTATTTGGAGTCCAAAACATACCTCCATATATATAGATGCTCTCCCACTCATTTGCAACAATTAGAGCACACCTACACCTCATATTCAAGCATTCAAATCTACATGCAAAGCTTATACTCTCATTTGCTGCTCTTGGTGGATTTTGGAGCACTCATGCATCAACTACATCTTGTTGGAGCTCCATCACTTCACCTCCCTGTTGTGCCACATTCTCACACACGTTAAGGGAGTTCTTTTTTGCTTCCTAGATAGCTCATTTATATTAATATTTGCATATCTATTTGGGGCTATCCATAGGAGTTTTTGAGTTGTCTATTTCAGTTCATTTCTACTCTATCTTACTTGTAATCTGAGGGCCCGGGTTGTAGGCTCCTTTCCTCTCAAGTGAGAAGGGTTTACTCTTGATTGGGTAATCAAGAGGGGTTGTATAAATGGTTTGGTACCCCATAAGTATCAATTAGTATTCTGAGATTGACTTAAGAAGAAACTCTAGGTTGGGTGACCTAAGTAGTGGCTTTTCCCTATTTTGGGTTTTCACTATATATATTGTGTTGTGGGTTGTGCATTATTTATGGCTTGAATTATTTAGTTTGAATTTATACTGAATTTTTTTAATTAGAAATTAATTACCACCTTAAGCACTATTCACCCCCCTCTAATGCTTTTAGAAAGGAGGGCAAGAGGGAGCGAGGGTCCACTCATTGCCTAGGCATCTGGTTGTCAGGGGCTCTTGCCATTGGGAGGAAAGGCTATAATGCCTCCCTTTTATGCCCATGAGTTTTGTCATGTCCTTCTTAAGGGGAGGGGCACGGGACTATCCTGGCCTTTATTAAAGAGTCCCTAACACACATCTGGCACCCGTTTGCCCGAGTTTATTATTGATGAGTTCTCCGATGTGAGGGGGATCTAACACCAGCTCGACTTGAGCGGAGTTTGGCTTTCTATGGGATTTCCCACAAATGACGCCAACTAATTGAGCCTCGTGGACTCAACGAGGAATGTAAGAGAGGGGAGCATCAAAAACACGCCAACAATGAACAATAAGCACAATGGGTTGGTGACCCAGTTCCACCTAACAGGTGTACATCTAGGGAGGGGATCTAACCCTCAACCGTTCATTAAAGATTTGTTGGGAGTACATTGTCCAAGGTTCTCTTTTCTATACATGAAATCCTCTTTTAGAAGGGATCCCTTTTCTTGTTATCAAGGAAAGACATCATTAACTATTGGGGAAAGTTATTTCTGGAAGATTACCTTGGTAATTGTACGAGTGCCTTTATTTTTGCGTTGTCGCTTCGATTCTCATGTTGCCGTCTTGGCCTTCACTCCTCTAGGTCCTAGCAGCACCCGAGGCTCTTGGCAATTTGATTGGTAGAGTATCCCTTGGTGGGTGAGTTGTTGAGACCTCCATTTTGATGAAACAAAATTACATTTTGTTGTGAACTAATCTTTCAGGCTCACGCTCTCACAAATTAAGTAAATTATCCTCCACATGGATTAAAGTGAAGATTATTTTAAAAAGTTACTATAATTTTTCTTTTAAGTGTCTTGAGTTTAGAAATTATGTAAGGAACCTCATAAATGTTTTCACAATTTTCTAAGTCATTAACTATTAGAACAAAATCTTTTTACAACTAAGTACAATTATCAATTGATTGATCAAAATGGGAAGATTGATCGACTAAATGAGGATTCAAAATTCAAATCTATTTTCTGTGCAAAAAGAACGACCAATAAAGAAATTAATCGATCAATTAGTGATCGGTCAATCTAATTAGGTGATTGATCAAATATGAAATTGATCGACCAATCTATTAAATTGGTAGATCAATATAATTCAAAAACATTACTGAATTGGCCATTTTTCACCTATACATAGGAGCTATTGGTAGTCTTTTCAACACACAACATTCAAAGCAAACTCCATTAAAAAATGAGTTATTACTCTCTCTATTCATTTCAAAAAACTCTCATGCTTTCGCACTCTCTTCAAGGTTCATCTTTCAAAGTGCATTGTTTCTTCGCCTCGAGAAAATTTGATTTGGAAACTTTTACTTTTGACATTCTATAGGATTAATTTTTGTATTTCCTTTATTTGTTTAATTTCATTTGTTGGGACCCTTAGTGTTGGGATTCCCAAGGTTATTTGTGACTTCTCTTGGTCAGTAAAAAAGAAGTGGTTGTAAGAGTTTGTGCCACCCTCGAATAGTGGATTGACTAGCTTTGTCTAGCCAGGAAAATTCTATGTTGGGAGGCTTAGGTAGTGATTTTTACTCGTAAAGGTTTTCACTATAAATCTTTGTGTATATTGAGGGATTGATTTTATTGTGACATATTTTTTTATTACAATAGATATCATGCTTGATCTTGTGTTTGTTGCCAAGTAAGATCCATGCAAGGTGCCTTCCCTTCATGAGTCGGCTGGCTGGTTTCAGGTAGATTGCTCTGGCATCTTTATTGGGTTGGGTGTGCTTTGGGACTGGGCTAAGTTGGCTCTCTTCTTGGGCCAACCTCTGGTAGCTTCTGAAAACTTGTAAGGAAGATCTTGAGATCTCTTACAAGTGATTGGGCACCGAAGACCACAACTATCCAAGAGGTGAAGGACCTCTCCACTCTCCCTCTGGATGATCTAGTTGGCAGCCTTATGGCTTATGAAGTCCAACTAGAGAACATGAAGAAGAACGAGGACGAGAAGACATTAAGCAAGAAGAAGAATCTTGCCTTCAAAGCAATTAAGGATGACTTGGATTCAAACACTTCAGAATTCGAAGACAATGAAGAGATGGAGATGCTCACAAGAAAATTTCAAAAAAATCTCCGGAAGCAAGGTAAGAAAGCCAATAAAATTTCAACTGATATTGTTTGCTATGAGTGTAAGAAAAGGGACACTTGAGAAAAGATTGTCCTATGAACAAGAAAAAGGAAGACAAAAGGAAGGGCACAAAAGAAGGCAACAACAAGAAGAAGAATTCTAAGAGAGCTTTCACAGCAACATGGGAAGATAACGGCTCCGACATGGACACCAACTCCGATGAATTGGATGACAATGAGGTCACTCATCTTTGCTTGGTAGCCACTACGAAAGAGAGTGACAATGAGGTCGATTCTGACTTTTCTCCCAATGAATTGTTAGAAGCTTAAGAAGAGTTATACATAAAAACAAAAAAGATTAGAAAGGAGAATAAAGAACTAAAATGAACTTGCTCCATTCTTGAAGTAGAGAAAGCATACTTAGCAACTGAATTGTCTATGTCAAAAGATATCAATAGTCAATTGCATGAGAAAATTAAAGATCTTGAAAATCAGTATGACCATTTTGAGGACACACTAAATAACTTAAAGACCACGACTAGACTAAATAATGAGTTTTGTGATGAATTGAAGAAAAAATGGAGTGGACCTAGACATGCATATCATCAAAAGGCAAAGAATTATAAGAATTATAGGCCTAGCACTTCAAAATGAGTTTATAAATCTTATAATTTGAAAGGTACTAACCCGAAAGGATCCAAGAAAATGGGTACCTAGAAAGGATATTTTACATTATTTTGCAAGAATAGATCAACATGATCAATATGATCAGTGGGTATTCAAGACACATAACGGAACACTCCGAGCTCTCTACAAGATAAATGAAGATCAAGAAAGCTTAACTAATGGAGCTTGGCATAAATAAGGATCATTTCACTATAGGTAACTTATTCCATATGGTATGTAATATCAACACCACTTAATTTTTAAATTCTTTTTAATGCTTGACAAAAAAAGGGGAGAAAGATTAAAAATGCAAATAATAATATTCCCAGGAGGAGCACATATTAAGGGGCAGAATTTACTAGATTTATTTCTTCCATGTAATTTTTTTCAAGATAGTTTTGTCTTAACTTTCTAGAATATATCTATTTGCAAGATAGTTTTGTCAACATCAAAAAAGGGGAGATTGTTGGAATCATGTTCCACATCTTATTTTGGTGTTAACAAAATTATTTTAGATTAACATCTACAATTGAGTATTAGTTCAGATTTTTGACTTTGATGGAGATTGCCACTATCAAGACAAAGGAAGGCTGATAAGAAAGATAGTGATGGTGAGATCATCTTTAAGATTTATTCAAGTTATCGAGTTAATTAAGCCAAATAAAATAATTTTCTTTTTATCTTAGAATGTATGCCGCTTAATAAAGAAACGAGAATTAGATCGTAAAAAATTATATAGAGATAAATTAGGATAAAAGATTATGATTATTCGATTTATTTTAAAGTACATGTTGTTCAATAGATCATTTTTTAATGTTGTTCAATAGATCGCTTTTTAATGTTTAAATTATTTGCAAAAGCAAACAATAATCAAATTAAATTCATGTTTAACGAGATGCTTGTTAACCCACAACTACTGGTACAAATGAGTTACAGGTTTGGATTTTTTCAGAGAAAAAAAGCTGTACTCCAAGAGTACCGATACTCATAATCAGCATCAGTACTGGAGTCAACAAGTACCGGTACTCATGATTAGTGCCTGTACCTCATAGGTATTGTCTGTGACAACTTAGTTTAAAATACAAAATAGTAAGTCACTAGTACCGACACTAATACTTTAGTACCAGTAGCAGCTATCCATTGAGCCAAATTTGAAAGGTTGAAAAATTGAATTTGAAGGTATGAACATTGGGATTAAATTTCAAACGTCTAGTATTTGAATTCCTATGGTCCTAACTCTATAAATAAACCCTTGGACGCATAGTTTGCATATAAAAAACACAAGAGAAAATCCCGGAGCTAAATTTTCTTATCTCCATAATATTTCTTCAAGAGAGAAGAGAAGCTTGTCATCCACACTCTCACTACATTCTTGCAAGCTCAACGATATGTGCTTAAAGCTTATTTCTCACAATTACGAATTGATTCACATCTTTCCTAAGCTCTCAAATCGGTAAACTCTTTTAATTGTTGTTGGGAGGCTTAGGTGATTTGCTGTAAGATTTTATCTTTTTTATACTAATGCTTATATTGTATTGAGCTTATTGTTCTTTGTTTGGGTTGTAATAACCTGCTTGTTGTAATTGGGTTGAGTGTTCGCTGTGAAATCACAATTTAAGGATAGATAAGACATAGTATAGCATGAAAATACATTGAAACAAATAAAATATAACGAAATTGTGAGTCCCGATCGAACTAAGGGAGGCAGAAAATGACTTGATTGTTGTATTGATTTAGAACTAGAACTCAAATAATCATATATATATGAAGCAAATTTATTCAGATGATAATTAGGCTGTTCAGATACTTAGAACTAGAACTAGAAGAAATAGTAGAAATACTAGAAATAAAATAGCTATCTAATCTACTAGAATAAGGCACCAAAGGTGGTCCTTGGTGGCCTTTGGAAAGGTCGGGGAGAGCAACAGCAATGCACCAAGGTAGTCTTGATGTATACCTCAGAGCAAGAGAGAGTCTGGAGGGAGAGATGGAGGTAGAGATGTGTTGACTGGATGATGAGATGCCTTCAGATGGGGGCTCTAAGGTCCTTTTTATAGCCAAATTGGGGGGAAAAGCAGGTATTTGGCCCTCCAACTTGTGCAAAGGTCTTGGATTAATCAGATCCGTTAGTAGGGAGATCCACTGCTCTGATTTCGCCTCAAAATAGCCTTCATAACACCTTCAACAAGAGTAATGCATAAGATTGCACCACGTGGCGCTCTTAGCACCTTCAGATCATGATCGCACAATCGTGCGCCCTCACGTCGTTGCCACCTTTGCTGAAATAGCATGCACACACGCACATTTAAATCCAGCAATCCGATCTAAACGATCGACGGCTTAAATGCACGCTCGCGACTGCCTCTGCTGACCTACGTACAACAACATGTGGACACGCACATGCATCCCCGCGTTCGCTCCACCGCCTGATCAGACGCACCTCCGTGCATCCGCTTTCACATCGTTCGATGGCCATCGCACGACTCAATTTCACTCACGCGCACCACCCTTTTGATTTTCCCCTCCACGCGTCTCGATCTTATGTCTCACACTTGTCTTCAAGCGTGCTAACCACTGTGCTACGCACGCGGATAGTCACACGTTTGTTTTTCCCCTCGGCTACTCTCAGCCGTTGGATGGAGATCCAATGGCTGGGATGGACTTCTCTTTGATGAAGGCGTGGTGAGAAGGGTGACGTGGCACTCTTATGGTCGTTGGATGACGATCCAACGGCCCACAAAGTGTCTATCATATGCTTCAATGGATGGGACCGATGACCTTGGGCAGCTATGATGGTGCCACGTGGTGCCATCGTGGCCGTCCATCTTCTTTGCTTTGTAGATGGTGTTGTAGGGCTTCAATCAAGTTGACTTTTGCACCATTGGACTATGATTGTTGATCTGAATCCATTCGTGCTATTGGATTTCGCATCTGAGGTTTGGATTTTCGCCACCTTGCTTCTTGGCCTTTGCTCTTCCGCAGACTTCATAAGATGCTACGGGAGTCCGATCAAGACGATCTCAAAAGAATTGGACTCCCGTCGTCATCCTGAACAAATCTGTATGGTCAGATTCATCATCTACGGTCTGAATTACCTGCAATTATTATTACCTCTCAATTAGAACATAATATAGCATTATTAGTTATAAAGCTAATAAATCAACTATGATGCAAAATATGATGCTTATGCATGCATTATTCCTAAGTTAAGCTAGGATCTAACTTAATTCAGGTATATTAGGTCCTATGATTGTTGCACAATCATACCCCCATGCCTAAATCTTGCTAGTCCCTAACAAATGCAAGACTAAATGTATTCTAGAAATCCAACTAATCGTGAAAGTGCAGTGTTGTAGCCTATGAAGTGGATCCAAGAGAAAAGCCAATCCACACCTAAAACTTGTACTTGACCCTTAGTAAAACTCTATTGGAATTGGCAAACTTCTTCTCTCGGGAATATAAAATAACCTCTAATTTAGCCCTGACTTTTGGCCTAGGTAGAAGATGTCTGAGTCAAGTGGATTTATATTTGGTGGTTCACACTCCTTTGGTGCTACATAGAGACTAGTACTTCATAATCTAGATTCCCAAACTTTCAACTAAATTCACTTAGAGAGAGGCAGAAAACTGCGCCCCCTTTAGTTCCTTATTCTCTCTCTCTCTCTTCTCTTCTCTTTTCTTTTTTTTTTCTTTTTGAGCTCACAATCTTACCAGATTTGTAAATATATTTGGTGGTCTCTCATGGCATTAACACTTCAATTAAGTTCTAATAACCCTATAATTAAGTCAAAAATCCTCAGCCAATATTCGGGCAGTCAGAAATATAGGAAAAGTAAGTCAAGGTTGTATTTGGTAGATCGTAAGGATAGTAGGTATGGTTGCCTCATTGTGCATGAACTAAATACAACTTAATGCTTTTTTTCAGACTTTTTCTCTTTTTCTCTCTTTTTTTTGTCTTCTATTTTTTTATTATTATTATTTTTTTTTTTTCACATCTATATCTACCAACACAATGCATCGTAACATGACATACACACTTTTATTCACAAGACATTATTTGAGATTGGTGATGTTCAAGAGGATATCGGGTGGCTTATTTGGTGGAAGTGCCTATTCTCGGCACCGGAAAAGGAATGGATAGGACAGCATATTTCTGACCTTGAAATTAACACCCTCCTTCAACCGAGGATTCCGTAAAGGACAGTCGTGGCCATCCACCTTAGTCCTAGTTTTATTAGAGCACGCTATCTGTGTATTTGCTTTATTTGGTGGCTCTCAAATCTTTACACAAAGAAATTGTACGTAGAAACCTTAGAACGAAAACTATGCCTAACTCCAAGTATCATTATCCAATTATCTAGAAATTAAGACTCCTCGCACTAGTCTTAGAGCACTAGTAGACTCTCTACTCTCACCTCACAAATGTTTGGTAGATCTACTAGAAGGTTTGCTTGACTCCTTATTTATTGTCCAAAGATTCAGGAAAAGAAGCAATGCTTCTTCTCGACAAACTAAAGATATCTATCAGTCTTCACAGTGGATCTATTGTAAATTCTACGTGCAAGTGTGAAGTTGTACTAGATTCTAAGTTTAGGAATCAACTAAAGAATAAATCCCTAATAAAACTTCTTGATAAAAATTTATTTCCTAAAAGTGTTGGCAGAAAAATTTTAATTTATGTGTACTACACCCCTTGCCTAAGTTCTTGCATGTCCTCATACATGAATAATGAATTAAGACAGGAAGTGGATAGAAATCACCTGGAGTTGCTCCTGATTCGTCATTCAGCCTATGCCAACACTATAATGATATTAACAATATGCAGAACAATATGTAGAAATGAAATATGCTATATATAGAAGATATATATAAATATATGTATAAGTGTTGAGTTTAACGCCTCCAGCTAGGCAAAAATTCAAATATGCGTCCTTACTAAGATTAATAATTTCATTAGAAGGAGGAGGTTTCTGGGCCATAAATGGCTTTCAGGCATTGGCCATTTATCATAGAAATATGCCCAGATTTTAGGTCCATAATTTGGACTACCCCATTAGAATATGGGTGGATCACCAAGTACTAGCCAGTCCATTTGGACATGAGCTTCCCGCAAATAATTTGAGTCGAGAATCAAATAACCAAACCTATTAGTTAGGCGTGAATTCTTTCCTTCGGATGTGGCAGTCATGAAAAGCCTTAGTCTTATCTTTGTATATCTTTGCATTTTCATAGGCTTCCCGCCGAATTTCTTCTAATTCACTGAGCTGGAGCCTCCTCTCATAACCTCCTGCATCGAGGTTAAAATAACACTTCTATACCGCCCAAAAGGTGCGGTGCTCCAGCTCGACAAGAAGGTGATAGGCCTTTCCATACACCATGCGATATGGTGACATTCCAAGTGGGGCCTTGTACGCAGTCCGATATGCCCAAAGTGCATCGATCAATTGATCAGACCAATCATTCCTATCAGGTCTAACCACCTTTTGAAGAATCAGCTTGATTTGATGGTTAGAAACTTTAGCCTACCCATTGGTCTGTGGATGATATGGGGTGGCAATGCAGTGATGTACCCCATTTTTCTTCAATAGCGATCTAAAATGAGCATGGATGAAGTGACTGCCCCCATCGCTAATCAGAGTGTGGGGAACTCCGAATCTCGCAAAAATAAACTCCCGAACAAAGATTATAACAGTCTTATGATCAACTCGTCGCGCCAGGACGGCTTCAACCCACTCTGAGACATAATCAACTGCGAGAAGTATGTACTCGAATCCATGCAAGTTCGAAAAAGGGCCCATAAAGTCGATGCCCCACACGTCGAACACTTCTACAACCAAAATGGGTTGAAGAGGCATCATGTCTCTTCAGGTCATAGAACCGATCGACTGACATCGCTTGCAGCATTTAGCAAACTCATGTGTATCTTTTAAAATGGTTGGTCAGAAAAAAACCCAACTGCAAAATCTTCGCAGCGGTTTTTCAGCCTAAAAAATGACCACCACACATGTCGCTATGGCAAAAAGATAGCACACTCAAAATCTCAAAGTCGAGGATGCACCTTCCGATGATCTGATCAGCCTCGATGCAAAAGAGTAAGGGGTTGTCCTAGAAATAAAACCTGGCTTTTGAAATGAATTTGAGTTTCTGGTCCTTGTATAACCCTATGGGAATCTTGCTTGTGACAAGATAGTTTGCAATATCAGCATACCAAGGAAACTCAACAGAATTTACAGTCAAAGGAGACTCATCCGGGAATTGATCTGAGATAAGCAGGGAATATGGGATGTGTTTAGGGTCTAGTCGAGATAGGTGATCCGCCATGACATTATGTGCTCCAGCTTTGTTGCAGATCTTGACATCAAATTCCTGCAAAAGAAGGATTCATCTGATAAGCCAGGGTTTGGCATCCTTCTTTGCTAACAAATGCCGAAGGGTGGAAGAGTCAGTGAAAATAATCACTTTTGACCTGAGTAAGTAAGATCTAAACCTCTCCAACCCAAATACTATGGCTAGCGGTTCTTTTTCAGTAACCGTATAATTGCACTAAGCCTCATTCAGCATCTTGCTAGCATAGTAAATTACAAATGGATGGCGCTCCCAACATTGGCCTACCAACAGAGAAATCGGAGGCATCACACATCATCTCGAAGTCGAGAGACCAATCGGGTGATTGAAGAATAGGTGAGTTAAATACAATGCTTCCTAAGGTCTTAAAAGGGCTGAGACACAAGGAATCAAAGTTAAAGGGGATATAAACTACCAGAAGATTCGTCAAAGGACAGGCGATTTTCGAGAAATCACGAATAAATCTTCGGTAAAATCCGACGTGCCCCAAGGATGATTTGACCTGCTTGACCAAGCTAGGCGGAGATAAACGAGAAATGATTTCGGATTTTGCTTGGTCGACCTCGAGTTCGTTAGAAGAGATCCTATGACCTAGTACAATGCCATCCCTCGCTATAAAATGGCTTTTTTCCCATGAAAGTACTAGGTTAACCTCCATGCATCTCCTCAGGATCTTTGTAAGGTTATCAAGACAAGACAAGAAATCATCCCTGAAAATGAAGTCATCCATAAATACTTCTACATAGTTCCCAATCATATCAGAGAAAATGGCTATCATACAATGCTGAAATGTTGATGGCGGGTTACAAAGGAGGAAGTGCACTTGCTTAAAAGCAAATGTTCCAAAGGGACATGTAAAATTTGTCTTGTCCTAATCTTCCAAGTTGATCGCAACTTGATTATACCTGGAGTATCTATCCAGAAAATAAAAGAAACTGTGCCTGGCTAACCTTTCTAAGATTTGATCAATAAAAGGTAAAGGAAAATGATCCTTTTTGGTAGTTGTGTTCAGTTTTTTGTAATCAATGCAAACTAGCCATGAAGTCGTGGTGTGGATCGAGATGGATTCACCCTCATCATTCTTGATTACGGTGAGTCCTTCTTTCTTAGAAACGATTTGAATGGAACTCACCCACTGGCTGTTGGAAATAGGATAAATAATGTCCGCATCTAGCCATTTAATGATCTCTTTCTTGACAACCTCCAGCATATATGGGTTCAGCCATCTCTGAGGTTGTCTAAAAGGTTTCACCCCCTCATCTGTGTAAATATGATGAGTGCAATAAGAGGAGCAAATCCCACGAAGATCAGCAATGCTCCACCCGATAGTAGCCCTATGTGTTTGTAATATAGAGATCAATTGATGCTCTTATTCTGGGGCCAAGTGATCACTAATAATCATCAGGTATGTCTCACTATCACCCAAAAACACATACTTGAGTGAATCAAGTAAGGGCTTTAACTCAATTACAGTTGGGTGGGAAGCACATTCGTGAATGAGAGAAGAATCAACTATGGAAATCTGATGGACTTGATATTCGTAAGTGCTGATGAGAAATCCGCTTGCGTATGCCATCCTGCCTCAACAAGGGCAAATCAGTACTTGGTGGGAAAGGATAATAAGGATCTGGGGTGTTGTGATCAGATGAACACCCCAGACAATCAGATCCGCTGGATGAAATGTGCATGTCATTAACCTCAGTCCCGTGTGGATCAAGATCCAAAAACCCCGACAGTAAAGATGAATGTGACATTGGGTCATTGCAGAGGAGCCCAATGTTTCCACAGAAAGCTGAGTCTTCATCTTCACCATCCTCCTCTATTAGATCACAGTTGAAGTTCTGTGATGCTCTGAATATGTCCAATTTAAGTTTTTCATTTCCTGGGGCAACCTCCATACACCTGGATGCACAATCAATGTTCGCATAGGCTATCGCCAAAAATGGCTGACCTAAAATAATCGATGCATACGAAGATTAAGAGGAACCTCCATATCAAGAACGAAAAAGTCTACTGGAAAGTAGAATCCATGGACCTTTACGATCACATTTTCAACCACCCCCTTCAGTGTTTTTACTGATCGGTCAGCCAGTTGTATGGTAATCGAGGTGGGTTTCAACTCCCCAAATTGGAATCGATCAAATACTGTAGTGGGAGTTAGGTTGATGGACGAACCCAAATCAGGAAGGACCCAATCAAATGAAGAATCCTGCAAAAAGCAAGAAATGAGTGGAGTGCTAGGGTCTTTCTTTTTAGATGGTAAGTTAGAATCACGGCACTAGCCTCTTTTGACAATTCCTCCTGTTGTCCGATTTTCTGTCATCGCTTTAGGGTGCAATAGTCCTTGAAGACCCTAGAGACAGTAGAGATGTGATCTATTGCATCGAGGAGAGGGACATGGATGTGAACCTCTTTGAATGTAGTTTTCAAGTCCTCAAAATTCTGCGTATCCATTTTCCGACCTATTGGTCTTTTGCCCTTGTCTATAATAGGTGGCTGCTGAGAGGAAAAAGGTGGCGAGCCATCCTGCAAAAGAGGGCATGAAAAATCGTGACCCACCTACCTAGGTGGTGAATCCTGTGTAGTCTTTCCACTCCTCAAAGTGACAACCTTTGCATCGGCGTACTGTCCATGAGGTGGCGGAGGAGCGGAAAGGGCAGAATAGGTGGGATTTTGTAGTAGAGGTGGTTGATTTTGTCCATAACCAGCTGGAGCAGGAGGTGCTTGTAAAATAGCATGTGTCTGTCCTTGTGGTGCCCAGAACCTAGGTGGGGCGCACTAGTTCTACACATATCTTGGGTTAGGGACAGGTTGGGAGGGCAAGGCTCCTTGTGATCTATGCTCCTTCAACAGCTGATTCTGTGTATTCTGTATGCTCTGTATCTGATTAGCCATAGCCTTCATAATCTGCAAATTATCACAAGTCAATTTCCGTATTGACTCTTGTAATTCCTCATTCAATGACTCCAAAGGGTCAACCCGCTTCAAAGGGTTGTTGGCAGCTTGGTGCAGCGACTGATAAATAGAGCGTGATTGCTGCTGAGGTGGGAACAGCTGCTGCCTCGGGTATACGTTTTGCACATTCCCATATTGTCTAGTTTGGTAGCGTGGATCTTGATTCGGTCTTTTTGGCCTACCTGACCAGAAAAAGTTAGGATGCTAGCGCCAACCAGGATTATACGTCTCTGAATATGGGTTATTACACCCGTAACGTTGGATAGCGCTAACATTGTCATAGGCTGAAGATGTCTGAGACGCATATTCATCAAAGGAATATGCACTAGAATTGTCATGGGGTGCGTAACCCTGATTGTATGGTGCCAAATCCAGACCATTCACAGGTTCTTCATATGCAGGATCCCATGAAGATGGGGAAGATACATCCTAAGTGAATAGATGTACTCGAGCAGGAGGAACTCAGGATGCGATCAAAGAGTGGGATGCAACCAAATTGCCAGGAAATCTAGGTCTAGCTTGAATCAATTCGTCAAGCTTCTTGTTGAGCGGATCTACCTTATCCAGCTTCTTGGTGATAATGTCCATATCAACTCGGGCAGATTCGACGTGAGCTTCATGGACAGTAACTCGTTGCTATCCAGGTCGCTAGAATTGGTTCATCGATGCAGCATTCATTGAGTTCTATGCTAAGGACTCGAACAGTTAGAATATGCAGTTCTCGTCCTTTGCGAGGAAATTCCTGCCACTAGATGCATCAGCCAGGTGACGATGTGTGTCATCCAACCCATGGTAAAAGACTTGTGCTAGGTGCCATCTGGGTACACCATGGTGCCGACATTTACTGAGAAGGTCATGAAATCTATCCTAGCCATCATGCAATTTCTCCCTTGGTCCTTGGGAGAAAGTCATAATTGCATGTCTCATCACATTTGTTTGACCAATTGGGAAGAACTTTTGGAGGAATTCACGACATAATTCCATCTAGGTTCCAATTGGCCTCCTGATGGTCTTGAACCAATAAGAAGCTTTATCCTTGAGAGAGAATGGAAAAAGCTTCATGAGAACAATCCTATATCAACATTTCTAGGTCGAACTGATTCTGCAATTTGACTTAGATCCTCAATGTGCTAGAAGGGATCCTCATTCGAGTTTCCATGAAAATGGGTCTGGATTAGACTTATTATGTTAGTCTTCAACTCGAATGCATCTTCGCCTGCAGGAATCTGGATTTGAGGTGCCACGATCATAGTCGCCGGATCATAGAAGTCTCACAGTTATTCTCTGTGTAGTGGATGCTACATCCTGTCTAGTGTAGTGAGAATCCTGTCAATGCTCTGCTCATATCTCTATTTTAATTCCTTAACCCTGGCTTCCAGAAGAGCCATTGGGTCTAGATTTTTGGGGCCCTGATTAGGTCCAGGACCTGGATTAGCCATCTCACCTAATCAAGGGGAAGAAGCAAGTTGGGAAGAAGAGTCAAGCGAAAGTTGCCTTTGCCGCCTCGGGTTTGGTTCCCAAGGTCCAACTACTTTAGGTCTTAAAGACCTTTCTTGCATACACTAACAACAAGGGTTGGTGTAGCCAAGCCAAACAAGGCTAAGGCCTTGTTAATCAAATTGGTCCTTTAGAATCAGATGACTAGATATTTCATTTAGGTTTAAATTGTTAAAGAAAATCCATCGATAAATCGACTGAAAATTATCCCCGCCTCTTAAGCTAACCAGGCCAATCTATTCACTAGGGGACTAAGAAGAAGGCTCCTCCTTCGGCTTTCACCTCCGGTTTCGTTGTACCCCTTAGACGCAGTCATTTGATACTACCCCGTAGGCTTGGACACCAAGTTTGGCCAAAGAGTTTGAAACCATCCAGTAGTTACAAGACAAATGCAGGTTATTAAGATATTCTTTACGATTTTTTAACATGTTCTTCAATTTGGGTGTGTGGTGAGTGGTCCACAAGGTGACTTGACTCACCGACTAATCACTAGACTCAATTGAGTTCAGGCTAGTCCAATGTGGTCCTAGGGTTCATGCACTTCTAAGTGTTTCAAGCAGCAGACCACCAATCAAAGAAATACCCTCTCTGATAACAATGGAATCCAAATGATTTGAAAATTAGCAGGAAGATTCCTTTTTTAATAAGATTTTTAGAGAATATTTTTTAAAAATTTTTACTATCTCAAATAAATATATATGAATCGTTAACTAACAAAGGGTCAGATTTGAGATTTTGATCCTGTGTTGGTTTTCCTTTTTGAAACAGTTTCAAATGTGATTCAAAAATTTGGAACAAATATGGGAATGAAAGCTAACTTGATTATCTTTCACACCCCCACCATTTTTGGGTCAATCAAATTCATGTGCTATTCGGAATTGATTTTTGAAGTTCAAAAAAATCTGGATGTTAATCTATTTGACCCTTGTGTACTCCGTGAATTTTTCAAAAATCCACAAATTGATTTTTTCTTAGAAATGGTGGCATTGGAAAGATAGTTTGAAAATCTAGTTCTTGTTCAAATTTCAAGAGTTTTAGACCACCATAAACATGGAAAATGAATTTTCAAATTTGTATTCAATTTCTAGCCAAGTTTCTAAAAATAGTAGTAGCAATTTTTTTCAAATCTAATCTTTTTTTCGAAGAAAAGCAATTCCTAACTACCTAACAAATTCAAATCCTTCTTTTTTTTCTTTTTTTTTTCAAATAATTCCTATCCTAATCAAATCCTAATCTAAAATCCTACTAAGAAAATCATATGCACCTGATTGTCTTCACCTGTATTCAATGCATGTGCAGATCCTCATTTCATACCTGCACACCAAAGAGAAGTACACTAAATCAGATATTAAATCAAGAATCATCGTGCCTCTCCAGCAACAGCACTAATTTGTTCGACATGAAATCACAATTTAAGGATAGAAAAGTCTTACTATAGTGTGAAAATACATCGAAGCAAGTAAAATATAACATGATTGTCAGTCTCGATCAAACTCAGGGAGGCAGAAAACAACTTGATTGTTATACTAATTAAGAACTAGAACTCGAATAATCATATACATATGAAGCAAATTTATTCAAATGACAATTAGGCTATTCAGATATTTCGAACTAGAATTAGAAGAAATAATAGAAATACTAGAAATAAAATAGCTATCTAATCTACTAGATTAAGGTTACCAAGGGTGATCCTTGGTGGCCTTTAGAAAGGTCGAGGAGAGTAGCAGCAACGGACCAAGGTGGTCTTGATGTATGCTTTAGAGGAAGAGGGAGTCTGGAGGGAGAGATGGAGGCAGAGATGTGTTGACTGAATGATGAGATGCCTTTAGATGGGAGCTCTAGGGTTCTTTTTATAGCCAAACTGAAAGGCAAAGCCCTCCAACTCATGCAATGGTCTTGGATTAATTAAATCCGTCGATCGAGAGTTCAACGGCTCTGATTTTGCCTCAAAATAGCCATCATAATGCCTTCAACGCACGTAACTCATAAGATTGCGCCACTAGACCCTCTCAGTGCCTTCAGATCCTGATCGTACAGTCGTGCACCAGTGCCTCACTGCCGCCTTTGCTGAAATCGCATGCGCGTTTAAATCTAGTAATCGATCTAATCGATAGACGGCTTAAACGCGAGCTTGCGACCGCCTTTGCTGACCTACATACAATGGCGCATGGACACGCACGTGCATCCCCACATTCGCTCCACTGCCTAATCAAATGCACCTCCGTGCATCCACTTTCGCACTATCCAATGGCCATCACACGGCTCAATTTCGCTCGTGCGCACCACCTTTCTGATTTTCCCCTCCACGCATCTTGACCCTGCATCTCACGTTCGTCTTCAAGCACGCTAACCAACGTGCTACGCACGCAGATGGTTGCGCATTTGCTTTTCCACTCGGCTGCCCTCAACCGTTGGATGGAGATCCAACGGTTGGGATGGACTTCTCTCTATTGAAGGTGCGGTGAGGAGGGCAACGTGGTGCTCTTGTGGCCGTTGGATGACGATCCAACGACCCACAAAGCACGTATCATATTCTTCAATGGATGGGGGTGACGGCCTTGGGTGGCTATGATGGTGCCACATGGCACCATCATGGTCATCCATCTTCTTTGCTTTGTAAATGGTGCTGTAAGGCTCCGATTGAGTTGATTTTTACGCCATTGGACTACGATCGTTGATTTGGATCCATCCATGTGATCAAATTTGGCATCTGAGGTTTAAATTTTTGCCACCTTGTTTCTTGGCCTTTGCTCTTCCGCGAACTTCATAAGATGCTATGGGAATCCGATTAAGACGATCTCAGAAGCATTGGACTCTTATCTTCATCCTGAACAAATCCGTACTATCAGATTCATCATCTGTGGCCCTGAATTACCTACAATTATTATTACCTCTCAATTAAAACATAATATAGCATTATTATTTACAAAGCTAATAAATCAACTATGATGCTTATTCATGCATTATTGCTAAGTTAAGCTAGGATCTAACTTAATTCAGGTAGATTAGGTCCTATGATTGCTATGCAATCATTGAGGTAACCTATTAATTACCTCGGTTAGTAAATTGATTCCCTCGGGGTTGAGGGAATTGGGTTAAAAATCCTAAGCTGGGAGGCTTAGGTAGTCGTGTACCCAAATGATTGGGGAACCACTATACATTCTATGTTCATTCTTGTGGTTTAATTTATGCGTCAATATTATTTTATTTCACATTACTTATATCTTGCATCTAGTGTGTTTGTGCATGTAGTTTTTAGATCCTACATCAAGGTTGACCATCCTTTCTTCCACTTCATACCTTTTATTAAGGTAACATTGATATTGGTAGGGCTGGGATGGTGCAACATAGGTGTGCCCCTACGTAGTGTACTTGTGTATACATTTTTAGTTTATATATTGTATATGTATAGTTGTTTAAATGGAGATTATTGTATATTTATATGCTCGATGTGGATTTTCTTGTGAATGGATGACTACATGGTTAATGAATGTGGGTAATGAATGAATTGTGTGATTGTATTCATATTTATGTAGGTACTTGTTATATAGGTTTGTGAAAAATCACAAAATTAAATAATATAAAAAATTATTTATCTTTAGCAATGGTTTTGTAAGAATCATCGCTAAAACCTATTTATGGCAGTTTATAAACCATTGCAAATACTTTCGACGTCGATATGTCATTGCTAAATATCCTCATAACAAAGGCTTTTATGACGATTTTAGAACCGTCACCAAAAGTGTTTTGCGACGGTTATTATAAAACTATCGCTAAAATTATTTATGGACGATTGATAACCATTATCAAAAGATCGACTTTAGCCTACTGGGAGGTGATTGCACAGCAATCATAGGACTTAAATGACCTAAATTAAGTTAGAACTTAGCATAATTGTAATGTAATTTATGCATATAGAGCATACATTGCATCTTTCCTGTTTTATTTAGATATGCATAAAATAATGTTATAATGTACTGATTAGTGCATTATTTGGATTGTAGGCAATAAGAAGCTTAGAAGATGGCCTGAAGCTGGATCTAAAGCAGGGAAGAAGCTAGAGCTGCGGTAGAGCTGGAACAGAAGCCTTGGAACAAAGAGGAAGAAATAATATAAGGAGAGGTATACTACTCTACTAAGTAGAATTTTAATGTAGGAGTTGAATTATGAAGAACATAGGACTTTTCCTAGGCTTAAGATAACCCTAGAGACCTTCGTAAACCCTAGCCACCCTTAGATTAGGTCACCTTAGCCTAGGATACCTCAAAACCATCATTCCAGCCCATATCTAGACGTCCAGAGTCCTTAGACACAAACTGCAGACTTAGAACCTAATTCTGCTAGAAAATTGGACATCCAGACAAAGTGTCAGACGTCCAATTTCTGCAGAATTCCAAGACAGAACCCAAACTCCTCCCTGACTCAACATTGGATGTCCAAGCCAAAGTTCTGGACTTCTGATTTTGAAGTATAAGTCATCTGATTGTAAAATCAGACGTCTGGAACCCCTCTTCAATCCCTATTTTTGAAATCAAGCTTGGATCTTGATTTCCTATGCCCCTAAACCCAATTCTACACCCTAGGGAACCTAAATTAAGGTGCCCTAAGCCTAGTACACCACCCCAAGACCCTCCTAAGAACCTAATTAGGTTCTTACTAAGCCCAATTGACTTGGATCAAGTCAATCACACTTCACCTAATCAATTGGACTCATAGAGTTCAATTGAGCTCAGATCTCAACCAACACAGGTCTAATTGGACTCAGTGAGAGTCCAATTGACTCAAGCCTGACCTAATTGGGTATCTTCTCTCCCAATTAGACAGACATTCACTCAATTAAACTTGTGATAAGTTTAATTGCACATTCACTTTAGTATTAGGGTTTATAACCCTAATACTAAGAGCCTACCTAAACCTAACCACCTAGACCTATAGGGCTCAACCTAAACCACCTAGCCACACCCACACAAGTAACGCACACACACACATTGCCGCAAACTCTAAAATTCTCTAGAGTCTTCCAAAGGTAGCGCCACTTTGAGCTGACAAAAATAGCAACCAAAGTGGTCCATTCTTAGATCCACAATTTGTGGATCTAAGAAGACCCACTCAAGACCTAGTGGAAGGCCACCTAAGGGTCTCTCTAGATTCTTCTATAGTTCTCCAGAGAGACCACTTGAAGGCCACCCAAGAGTCTATTTAAAGACCCTCTTGGATGGCTATGCACGCAATCTTGGACTCTCCATTGGTGGCTTCTTCTTCCATCTTCATCTCCACAAGCTCCCTCCACCTCCAAGCACTAGTGGACATCCAAGAGCAACTCTCCACCACCTCTCAAGGGGCTAGCCTACCCACCATTAGCTGTCCCTCTTTCTCCCCCCTACCACCTCAAGGCCCCACAGGCCATTGGAGACCACCTCCAATGCCCTAACTTCTCTTAGATAAGTTGTTCTTCGTAGTTTAATTTCCACACTAATTTCCTACCTAGTAGTGTAGCCATCCTCTACCTGAATGATGCATGCGTAATCTTCCATAGATACACGCATGCATCCATTTTCTGCTAGCTAGAATCATTGCTACAATCATTCATGTACAAGCTTTCCTCGAAAGATGATTGTAATGACAATATTTGTGAAGGAATGAAATCATCATTTTATCTATCTCTATTATGATCATGAGTTGCCTGATTTAATTTCCCATTACATTGCAACAAAATGTCAGTTCCTGTAAATATAAATGACCTTGAGATTGACGTGTTTTCTATTAATAGCCATCGCGAAGTTAGAATGGTGCGTACTAGCACACATACATTCACATTCATTGTCTACCTGACACACGCACACATAGTTAGGGTTAACAATGCAACTGGTGAGACTTACATTCGCAGGCTTGAAACCAACGTATGATTTTAAGCAAGTGGTAAAAAGACAAAAAATCAATCTCGCTTTCTAAACACCTCCCTAAGATTGATCGAGACTCATCGTCTCATAATTAAAATGTTTTGTTGAGTCGTATTTCATAACTATACTACGATTTGTTGTAATCAAATCCACGATCAACGTACCCCAACAAATGGCGTCGTTGTCGGGGAGGGAACACGATTTACATTTGAGATTCTTGTGAGCTTAACATTAACAATCCGCTTCTGCTTGCTTTTTGATGTGCAGGAAATGAAGAGTGAAATCTGCGCACACATCGGGTGCAGTTGAAAAAAAATCAGCTGCACATCACCATCTTAGCTTAGGATTTCCCTTTCTGAACCCTAGGTCCATTTGAATACTAGCTAGAATTTGATTTTTGAAAAAAAAAATTTTCACATTTTCATGAGAAAAAAAAAGAAAAAAATTAGGATTTAGGTTTAGGTTTCATTTGAATCTTAAGCTAGAGTTTTTGTTTGCACAAAAAAGGAAAAAGAAAAAAATTTTTGAAAAATTTTCACGTCGAGAAGAAAAAAAATTGAAAAAGTTTGAAAAAAAAAGTTTTGAAAAATATTCAAAAAAAAAGAAAAAAAAATTCCTTGGTGGAAAAGGCTCGATTTTGAATTTCAAACCCTTCATAAGCCTTTTCACCAATTCGGTTAGAATGTATTTCTGATTTAAAAATTCAATTTCTGAATATTTATTGAGATAAAAATTATGAAATTCTGGCACAAGCTTTATTTTTAAACCAACTTTCAAATGGCACTTTTCATTTGAAAAAATTTGAATTGTGGAATTTTTAAAAATTCACGAATTACTAGGGGTCAAACTGACTTAAATTTGAAAATATTTGAATTTCAAAAAGTGATTCCGAATAGCATGTGAATCATATTTGATCAAAAATGGTGGCGTATAAAAGATTATCAAACTAGATCTCATTTTCATATTTTTCCCAAATTTTTGGAGTTTATTTGATACCGTTTCAAATTGAAAAACTGACAAGGGCTCAAAATTCTAGATCTGACTTCGTGATGATTAAAAATTCATATTTATTCGGTTGAAATAGTAAAAATTTCAAAAAAATATTCTCTGAAAAGCTAATTGAAAAGGGAATCCACTTGTCAAATTTCAAATCAATTGAATTCAAATTTTGCCATAGAGAATAGTTTGAAGTTGAATATTAGTTTGCAGCACACTTAGAACTTGCATGAACCCTAGGCTCAACTTTTAGGGTTACATTCTAGAGACCACATTGGGCTAACCTAGACTTAATCAAGTCTAGTGGCTAGCCAATGAGCTTGGTCACCTTGTGGACCACTCACCAAAAACCCCATTTGAAGAAAAAGGTTATGGAAAAATTGCATAAAACACATTAATTAACTTGAATTCGTTGTCATACTACTAGGTCATCACAATCACCTTAGCCAAACCTTAGCCAAATCTGCAGGGCAGAATCAAACGATCGTGGCTTGGGGGTACAAAGGAACCAGAGGCGAAAGCCAAAGGAAGAACCCTCCCCTTGGTCCCCTCGTTCAAATTGGCTGGGTTAGCTTGGGGGTTGGGAATACTTGTAGTCGATTGCATGACAAATTTTTCTTCATTAAGTAGAATCTTAAAGAAAAATCAAGTCACCTAACCCTAAGAGCCAATTGATTGACAAGGCCGTAGCCTTGTCTAGCTTGGCTGCACCAACCCAGGGATTGGTTGGTGTATGCAAGGAAGGAGGTCACTTAGACCTCAACTGGTTGGATCTTGGGAGCCAATCCCAAGGAGGCGAAGGCGATTCATCACATCACCCGGACCATCTTCTCACCCTTCTTCTTCTACTCTCTTAACCAAGATGGATAACCCTAGACCTGGACCTAGTCAGGATCCAACGAATCTCGACCCGATGACTCGCCTAGAAGCCTGAGTCGTCGAATTAGAGGAGTGATACCAGCAAAATATCGATCGAATCTTGACGACATTGGACAGAATGCAGCATCCGCCCTGAGGAGAACAGCTACAGGATTTCTACTATCCGGCTGCACCGATTCTTGCACCTCAAGTCTAAATTCCTGCTGGTGGAGACGCGTTCGAGTTAAAACCCAACGTAATTAGCTTGATCCAGAATTACTTCTATGGGAACTCGAACAAAGATCCATTCCAGCATATAGAGGACCTGAGTAGAATCGCGGAAACAGTTAGACCTAGGAATGTTGACCTGGGAATTGTTCTCAGGAAGCTTTTTCCATTCTCTCTCAAGGACAAAGCTTCATATTGGTTCAAGACCATCGGTAGGCCAATTGGAACCTGGGCGAAATTACGAAGTGAATTCCTACAAAAGTTCTTCCCGATCGGTCGTACGAATGCAATGAGGCACACGATTACGACTTTCTCCCAAGGACCTAGGGAGAAGTTGCATGATGCTTGAGACTGATTTCATGATTTCCTTAGGAAATGCCTACACCATGGTGTGCCCAAATGGCACTTGGCTCAAATCTTTTACCATGGACTGGATGACACACATCGGTATCTAGCCGATGCTTCTAGTGGCGAGAATTTCCTCGTAAAGGACGAGAATAGTGCATTTGAGTTGTTCGAGTCTTTAGTGGAGAATTCTATGAATGCCGCATCAATGAACCAATTTGAGCGACCTGGACAGCAACGGGTAAGTGCCCACGAGGCTCAGGCTGAATCAGCTCGAGCCGATATGGACATCATCACCAAGCAGCTGGATAAGGTGGATTTGCTAGGTAAGAAGCTCGATGAACTGATTCGAGCTTGACCTGATTTAGTCAGAAATTCTGCTGCATCTCGACCCTCCTATGCACCCTGAGCCCTCCTGTTCGAGTTAATTTACTCACTCGGGATGCATCTTCTCCATATTCATGGGATCCCGCATATCAAGATCCCACGAATAATCTCGCTCTGGTACCTCATAATCAGGGTTACGCACCGCATGATGATTTTGATGCATATTCCCTTGATGAATATACATCTCAAATGTCATCGGCTTATGTTGAACGTACGAATTACTACACTAACATGTTCGATTTTGGAAAACCTGTCGTTGTAGTTTGAAAGCGAAGAACTCATGTTCAACAAATAAAATTTATACCTAAATTGAAATTCCGGGTCGAACATACGGAGGCAGACGTTTGATTTAAAAACTATGCATTTATTTTTATTTGTCACGAAGTAACTCAATTCAAAACTATCTAATTATTTACAATAAATAGAAAAGAGAGAGAGAATACTACAAATAAAAATCAAAACGAGATGTAGAATAAACAGGAAATTCATCATTAAGGAGATTGTTTGTTTCACTATTACAACTAGAAAGCATAAAACAATTACACTAGAAAGCAATAAATTTACTCTAGAAAGCATTAAAAGAATGGAGGGAGAAATGTCCTCCTCGACGATCGCTTGGAGGACGAGCAGAACTACTCTAGAAAGCAGTAAATCTATACTATAAAGCAGTAAAAGAATAGGGAGAGAGATATCCTCCTCGACGGTTGCTTGGAGGACGAGCCGGACGGGATGACACCTGGACAAAGGAGGATGAAGCAGGGCGAAGGAGGACGAAGCGGAAGAACGGGAACGGTGTAGCACATCGTCGTTGTCGTGGATCCACTTCCGAAGGAGGATGAAAATTTGGACTTTATCTCGCGAGAAGCATCTCGAGTGTGGGACAAGCTTCTCTTGAGCTTTGGAGAGGAAGAGAAGAGAAGGAAGGGATGAGAATTTCATGTGGAGGGGGTCTCCTTTTATAGTTGCAAGGAGTGGGGGCAATTTGGTCATTACAACTTTAAAAAACATTAATTTAGGACCTCTAGTGACAGATAAAACTGTCGCTAAAGGTCTGAACGTGGGCGTAGTGGGCGGCGCGCGTGCGCCCGCTCACTTGCCCGAGCTCGCAACGCACACGCACATCCAGACAATCTTAGCCATCCAATCGCGAGATCGGACGACTTAAATCACGCCTTCGCCCGCCCGCCCGAGTGCGATGCCACGTTACCGTCGTGCGTGAAATAGCGCGTGAGTGCTATCGGGCCCGTGCGACCGTTCGATCTCGATCCGACGCTCGCCCGCTTACTGCGAATCGAACGCGCGTCTGAAGGCAGCCGAGCGCCATATCCACTCGCTGCACGCGTTGATGGGCGGGCGGCTGAAGTTTTGAACGTGCATTCAAGACCGTTGGATCGAGATCCAACGGTCCAAATCGCACGTTGGGTTCTCTTTGGAAAGGCAGCTATGGACCTGAGGGCCGGTTGGACGGCTGAGATGGCACCACGTGGCGCCATCTTGGCCGTCCATCTTCTGGATGATGTAGATGGTGCCACGGTTGTCGGATTGAGTCGATTTTCACACCGTTAGGCTGCGATCATCGATCTGAATCCATCCGTGTGGTCGGATTTGTGTTTGAAGTGCATATTCACACCATCTTGGCCCTTGATCTTCTAGGGTTCCCCGGTCACTATCTGATGCTACAGATGCCTGATTAGGGCAATCTTGGAGTCGTTGAACTCCAATCGTCGCCCTGATCACATCTGTATGATTGGATCTTCGATCCGAGGCCCTAATAAAAAGTTTGTTCTGTCCAAGCACATAAAAGGAGACAATTAACCTCCATTTTATTTAAACTACTCTAAATGCAAGATGATGCATGTTATGTAATATTTATAGCATACAATGCAATCCTATGCTTAAGAACATGCATAAATAGACATCTTAAGTAGTGTAAACGTGTTTACATAAGCCTACGAAGACGTCAACACTATTCAGGGATACGAGCGTAATAACCCATGCTCGGAGACGTATAACCCTAGTTGGCACCAGTATCCGAACTTCTCCTGTTCTGGTAATTTGCAGAGACCACATCAATATCCACACTACCAGACCAGGAAATACGGGAATGTGCAGAACACATATCCAAGGCAGCAGTCATTCCCATTTCAGCAGCAGCAATCCCATTTTATATACCAGTCACTGCATCAAGTTGTCGGTCACCCTCCAAAGCCGGCCGACCCTTTGGAGGCATTAAAAGAGGAGCTGCAAGAATCGATGCGGAAATCGACGCAGGATAACTTGCAAGTAATGAAGAAAATGGTGGACTAAATATAGAGCATCCAAGACACGCAGAACCAGCTATTACAGGAGCATAGGACTCAGGGAGCCTTACCCTCCCAACCTAACTCGAACCCATGATATGTGCAGAACCAGGGCGCCCCGCCTAGGTTTCAAGCACCATAGGGACAAGTGCATGCTATATTACAAGCGCCTCCTACACCACCTAGTTACGCTTAAGGCCAGCCACCTTTACTGTAGAACCCCGCCTACTCTGCCCCTTCCGCTCCTCCACCACCTCACAGACAGCATGCCAATGCGAAAGCTATTTCATTAAGGAGTGGGAAGAAGACATACAACCCACCAATTAGGCAGGCGGGTCCTGATTTTTCACACCCTTCACCACAAGATGGTTCGACTCCATCTCAGGAGCCATCTACGATAGATATGGGCAAGAGGCCCAATGATCCTGAGATTCCCGTCCCTTTTCCCATGGCTCTGATGTGAAATGTAGCACGGAAAAAGGAGACAAGGAATTTTGAGGACCTGAAATCGATGTTCAAGTACATATTCAGGTCCCTATCCTCGAGGCCATTAATCACATTCCGGCTATCGCTAGGTGTTTTAAGGACTATTGTACCCCGAAGCGACAGCAAAAGAAGGACAACAGACGGTACAGTCAAAGGAGGCTAGCACCGTGATTCTAGCCGACTTACTGCCTAAGAAGAAAGACCTTGGTACCCTACCCATTTCCTACTTTTTGCAGCATTCTCCATTTAATCGGGCCCTTCTTGTTCTAGGTTCGTCTATCAACTTGACTCCCACTACCATATATGATTGATTCAATTTTTGGAGTTAAAACCCACATCGGTTACTATTCAGTTAGCTGATCGATCAATGAAAACACCAAGGGGGTGGTTAAGAACATAATCGTTAAGGTCTGCAGATTCTACTTTCCCACGGACTATTTCATTCTCGATATGGAGGTTCCTCCTAACCTCCACCATGCACTGATGAGAACACCATCATGAGCCATAACTAGCTCATTTCGACCCAATTAAGTCAATAAATGCTCCTACATAACCGCCAGAGAGTCACAAGTCATTGCATATTCATTCTGGAAGAAAAATAGGAAACTAAGGGTAAAACTGCAATTTTACTAGCACATCTTGAATGCAGTGCAACCACTAGTTTTCCTAGGGGTTCATTAAGGGTCAAAAGGTCCTAAAAAGGTAACAAGTGGGTTAGACCAGTTAGAAAAGGGTTTGCACATGTTCTGAAAATTAAATGACTTTTGAAACCCTAAAAATAAGCCCACTTAATTAACAAAGGTTCTGGTCAGGATAAAATTCACCTAAACCCTCTAAAATTCATAAAAAAAATATTCTCTAGGGTTTGGTACCTTCAATTTAACCATCAGAACCCATCTTGACCCAAAACAAAGTCTCAGACAGATATTTGCCCTAATTTCAATTTTCGCATACATTACCCAATCAAACATGGTCAAAACCAAAATCTAACTTCACCATTGGATTTCTTAGGTACAAATTAGGTTTGTACCAAAATTTGGACCCAAGATGAGCTTGTCTTGACCTAGTTTGCAAAATCGTCCTGTTTGATTACATTTTTACCCTCAACTTTCAAAAAGCCTTACATTCGGCCCCCTAACTTCCTCGGCGTCTTCACAGTTAGGTTCCCCCGCCATTATCGTGGAGGAAACCTACTCCGACGATCTTTGACAGGAGATTTCTCCTTGATCTCTTAGCAAATCCCTTCCAAAATTGGAAGGAAAACTCCTTGAGAAATCCTCTCCAATCTGAACCCATTCTTGTGCACCGAATCTTTCCCAATCTCTCATGCGAACGCATGAGAGATTTGGGTCTCAAGAAATACCCAAATCCGACGAAGGTTTCTGAGCTTGGAAAGCTTGATTTCCAAGCTTTCCTTGCCTCTAGATCCTTATAAAAGGACAACCAGATCTTCCTGAATTCTTCACGCTCGAAATCGACCGTGAGTCCCCACAATTCCTCTCTCTCTTTCACGGCCAAAGGCTCCTCGACGTCCGGCGATCCCCTCTACCTTTCCTCATCGTCCTTCCACAATACCAGTGGCGGATTCCTCTTCCTCGCTTCTATCCACGTCTCACTGTACCAACAGACGCCCTTTCCTCCTTCGTCCTCACCGTTTCTACCTCACCGGAGCCACCTTAGTCTCTGACATTGGCAACATCTCATCCGACACCATCTTTGCCTCACTTCATCCACCTACCTCCTAGCTAAGTTCCTCATCTCCTGCACTTTATTTTCACATCCGCTCCACTGCAAATCGACCACAGGCGACCCTCCACGACTTCATCCCTTCCATCTCTGGCCATCCCCTCCGACGAGACCATCTCACCTCCACAGACCACCAAATCCCTCGCCGACAAGCCCACGACCATCGCCACACCTCTCCGCTCATTTCCCTTCTCTTTATTCACCACTCCACTCACTCACACGCACCCCCGAACACACCCACTCTCACGCAAACAATTCGACCTCACCACGCACTCACGGACCATGAAACACCACACCAACTCCCTCATCGCACTCGCCGTTGTCCGGCGACCCTCCTTATGCATTCTGAAGTGGCCGAAAGGCCGTTTCACTATTTTCAGGTACTTGACCTTGCCACTATAGAAGCAGCAAGCTTTGAGCTTGCTTGAGAGCTGTTCCAGGCGCTTCCGTCCCAAGTCTCAGCCCCAGGTCACGTGGAACTAACTTGTGAACAAGTCCAGGTAGTCAATTGGACACCTCTGCCTCGCGAGCTGAGGCAATTAAGGAGAAGACCCCCTGCTACAGACGCATGAAGAAGAGGGCAGCAGATAGTCCCACATCGTCGGTTGAAAAGCACACTAAGGCGAATAAATTGAAAAAGTGACGTAAGCTGTTCACCTAAGTTTACGGGGTGAGGTCCCGCTCACCCGGCCTCGTCCGTGACACGTACACATAGACCTGGTTCAACTCGATAACTCGCCTAGACCTGCACTCCTCGCTCATCACCGCATGCCGGTGAGCCTAGACCCGGGTACGCGCCTGAATCCGACAACCAGATTACCCATGGCTCTAGAAAAGCGGATCCTAAGAGAGAAAGAGAGAAGGAGAGTTACATGGGGGCAGGGGGTTTTTCCCTGAGAAGCTTGGCCCAGACACTTAGTCAAATTCTGAAGAAGAAAAGAAGAAGGGCCGAGGAATTACAGAAGAAGAGGTGAAGGCTTGGAGAAAAAGAAAAGGAAGAAGAAAGCTGTAGGTCAAGAAAGAGAAGAAGCTAAAGAGGAAACATAGAGTCAAAGAAAGAAAGAAAGAGTAGAAGAAGAAGAAGAGCTGAACACAAAGCAACATATCAGCAAACAACTTTAAGCCGTCTGATTTCCAAATCAGACGACAAATTTGAGCTTTCATTTCATACATATACATTGAGTTCCTTAGTTGATATTGTAAGAGTATTTGGTAATCTAATCACCATTTTACTCCCATTTTTTTACACGCTGATACCTAATATTATTGCAAATTCTTTTAGTTTAAATTGTGATCTTGATTTTTGAATTCCATCTTGCTCCTTGTGTTCGACCTCAAAACTTATTCGAGTAATAAAAATCTATTTGTTTTCAAAGCGATTTCCACTATATTACAATGCTTTATTTTAAACTCGATTTCTCAACGTTAACATTTTTGGCGCAGTTGCCAGGGGGCAACGGGCAATTTAGAACTCTTGATTTCAATTCTTGATTTGGTACTAACTTGCTTTATCTCTTTGTTATTGTTTCAGGAGGGATTCATTGAAGAAAAGTTCAACCGCACATCAAACACGCCAGGGGTAGGTAAACTCTATCTACTCTCTCTTAAGCCCCTATTTCTGAAAAGGTTAAAAGGAAAAAAATCAATTATGGCTACTTGCTTTCCATTCTTAGATAATTCATCAAAGTTGCTTGATTTGATTTAAACAACAAAACCTGATTTGTGCACCCCCTTAAGGCAACTAGGGCTATCACATTCTTGTTTGAGCCCTAGACACCACATTTGACAAATTAAATTGGACCAAAACAAGAGTCAAGTAAGGATTCCAAGTTAGGATTTTAGAGACACACTTACTTAAACAAGAATCAACTTTCCCAAACAGTGTGTGCCTAAGCCTTGATTGAATTGATTTATCCAAGCAAACCCTAAAAATCAGGCTCTTAATCTCACTTGAATCTTAAAAGAGGGACCTAAATTTCTCAAAGGACAAATAGGTGAAGTTGACCCACCAATCTTCAAATTAAGTCACTTTTGCACTCAATACATTTTAAAGTTCATGTGAAATTCTAAACACCCTTGCTTTTAATAAAACTGGTAGACTTAAGAGGTCAAGTCCCCATTCTGGTCTACTTGAACCATCAGTGACAAGAGAGGTCGGGTGGGGGAAACCCTGTAACCTGTGGGGATGCTCTATTGTGTAGGGGTTTTCGCGGGACTCTCCCTCTCTAGCTGCCCAGGTAATTCACAGGTGGACGGCTTTTTGACTAAGGGGTATCATCCGCCCCGAACCTCTATAGTCATCCAAAATTTTTGGGTGTCTTGATTGAGTCCATCACATTCTATTCTCATCCAGTCCATCGGTGACTGTTTGGTAGGAGGTCCTTAAGACCACCCTTGAGGCCTCCATTAGCTATTCACTCCTGTCGAAGCCAGGCCTCGACTTCCGTGTTTGTGCAGCAACCCTATCACATAGATATCTCTTCTGATTCATCTGAGCCTAACTCTCCTCCTTCCATTATCATTGCACAACCCGCAAAAGAAGACAACCTCGAGAATCAGCTTCAACGCCTTAATGATCTATTCCAAGCCTTTGTGAGTCCACCGCAGCATCCTATGATGCGAGATCATTACAATCCCCTTGCGGTGGCGATTGAACGCCGAGTCCAAATCTTGACTAGAGGTCCTGATACTGAACTTAAGCCCAACATGATTCATGCTATTCCGAAATTTCATGGGCTCAATTCCGAGGATCCATTCTAGCACATTAAACATCTCAAGCATCTGGCCCAGACCTTCGAGTCAGATGTTCAGAATTGGGATATTCTTCTCATAAAAATGTTCTCCTTCTCTCTCACGGACAAAGCAGCTCACTGGTATCAGACTCAAACGCATCCAATCAACACATGGGTTGAACTACAATCCGAATTTTTGAAAAAGTTCTTCCCAGTTGGTTGGACAAATTCTTTACGACACCAGATCACGCACTTCACACAATAGCCTGGAGAACTACTTCACGAAGCATGGGATCATTTCCTGGATCTCATGCGAAAGTGCCCCCATCACGGAGTTCCTAAATGGGAATAAGTCCAGTCTCTTTACCAGGGACTCCATGAAGATATCTGATTATTCGTCAATGCAACTTGCAGAGGAAATATCATGGGTCAACACGAAGATACCATGTGGGAAATTCTCGAGAATATGTACGAGAACTCCATCAATAATGACTCCATGGGCATATTCTACTGGACGAACGCTCGCACATTGACAAATCCAAGGGGAGCACATAAGACGCAGGGCCTGTCCTCTTATGTCAACTTGGAACTGATGGCCAGTCATTTGGACAAGGTCTCTATTACTGAGAAAAAGGTGGATGAGCTAACTCGACATCTGCAGCGAGCCACCTCTGCGCAAAACCCGTTCGCACAGCCACCCTTTGGGAGGGAAGCTGTGCATAACATCTACCACCGATCTTCTCAGGGGTTGGACTCGTATCCACCCCTGTCTGACTCTAGGTCCAGAGGAAACTCCTGACCTACCCATTCTAGTTGAGGGAACTCTGAACCCTCGTATTCTGACATTTCTGAGGTTCCTCAGACCTGCGAGGACCTCAACGCCATCCAGAACGATCCATTCTCTAATACCTATAACCCTGGATGGCAAAATCATCCTAATTTCATGTGGGTAGGAAACAATCAAAATCAGAGACCACCATATCAGCTCCGTCCACAAGCTTCTCGTCCATATCAGTCACCTCAGCCTCGGCCAAACCCCACCTATCAATCTGGGCCACTCAAGGAGATTAAATGACTTATCCTTCAAACTCTGGCTGGCATTCAAAAGACGAATGCGACTATGCAGAAATAGCATAGAGACGAGATCACAGAGGTTCACAATCAGCTTGCCCAGATGGCAAATTCCCACCAACCTGGTACACTCCCTTCGCAACCTCTACCTAATCCCAAATCAGAGGCATGTTATAAACCCAAATCAAGGCCAAGCCCACATGGTTTATCAAGCCCCTTCTGCTCTATCACCCGACAAAATGGAAGATTTGACATCGTACTCGGGATTTCAGCAGCAGCCACCTATTTTACCTACACCAAACCAGAACCAAGCAGGATTAAAATCAATTACAACCCGTAGTGGCAAAGTAACACAGGACCCACCATACCCAAGCCACTTTCAGCCTGGTAGAGCTAACCCAAACCCGAGGATAGTCATCCAAGATACCCATGTCCCAGATCAAGAACCTAGACCTATTCTAAAGGAACCATCTAAGGTTCCATTTCCCGAGGCCTTAACCAAGGGAAAGAGGACAACCAAACTCGTGGCACCTGAAGAGGACCTGGTCAAGCTCTTTGAACAGGTCCATATAAACATCCCCCTGATGGATGTAATTCGCCACATACCGGCTTACGCACAATTTCTGAAAGACGTGTGTACACCTAAGCGTAAGCCGCGAACCAAAAGTGGAAGCCCAATCGTATTGTCGGAACAAGCCAGCTCCATCATTTTGAGTAGGCTCCCACCTAAGGCAAAAGACCTAGGTACTCCCCTGATTTCCTGCATAATTGGTGATATCCAATTTGATAGAGCATTATTGGATCTAGGAGCCTCTATAAACCTAATACCTACATCCCTACTTGACCATCTTGTCGAATCTGAGCTAAAACCAACAGAGGTGACATTACAATTGGCAGATCAATCTATTAAGTCACCTAAAGGAGTTCCTGAGGATGTCATTGTTAGGGTTTGGGATTTCTATTTCCTAGTGGATTTCGTAGTCTTGGATATGGATGCTCTAGAGAATCTAAAAAGCACACCGATCATACTAGGGAGACCCTTTCTGGCCACTGCTAGGGCCAACATTAATTGTGAGGAGGGTCAAATTAAACTAAAATTTGGGAATAGGACACTAAAGATTGACATCTTTAAGACCCAACAAGGGATTAATTGTAGGGTTATAGAACAAATATGTGATATCGAGGTTGTGATTGACGATCGGTATATCGAGGAAAACCTGACTACTTCTGATCAACCATAAGAGGATCTAAACCCGTAATTAGAGGAGTCTGAACTCAACCTAGACACACCCATAGCTCCTTCCCTTGCCTCCGACACCCCCCTGAACCACCCGCTGCTGCTGATAACCCTGTTTTAGAACTAAAGCCTCTTCCTGATCATTTAAAATACGTCTTTTTGGGTTCCAATTAGATGTTTCCTGTGATTATCAACTCTAGACTAACACTTGATCAGGAATCCCATCTAATTTCTGTTCTCCAGCAACATCGAAGAGCCATTGGATGGACTCTCGATGATTTGACTGGTATTAGCCCCTCTTATTGTACACATTGCACCTATACTAAAGAGGGCACACGACCTTCTCGTGAAATGCAGAGACGTCTGAATCCTAATCTCCAGGAGGTCATGAAAAAGGAGATCATTAAGTGGCTAGATGCTAGGATCATCTACTCGATCTTCGACAGTCGATGGGTGAGTCCAATCCAGGTTGTGCCTAAGAAGGCAAGACTCACCGTGATCACGACTGAGACCGGAGAAATCACACCGACCCGTGTAGCAAATTCGTGGAGAGTCTGCATTGATTACAGAAGACTCAATACCTCCACAAAGAAGGATCATTTCCCACTGCTATTTATTTATCAGATCCTCGAAAAACTAGCAGGAAATAGATTCTTCTGCTTTTTAGATGGGTACTTCAGTTATAACCAGGTGGAAATCCATCCTGAGGACCAAGAGAAGACCACTTTCACCTGCCCCTTCAAAACGTACGCATTCCAAAGGATGCCTTTCGGTCTTTGCAATGCACTCGGTACTTTTCAGCGGTGCATGCTTGCCATATTCTCAGATATGGTAGGTGAATATCTAGAAGTCTTCATGGATGACTTCTCAGTTTTTGGCGAATCATTTGATGATTACCTTCTGCACTTGGTCTAGATCTTCAGGCGGTGCATTGACGTGAATCTGGTTCTTTCCTGGGAAAAGAGACACTTCATGGTGCCTGAAGGAATTATCCTGGGACATCTCATCTCCCAGAAAGGCATCCAGGTTGATCGAGCCAAGGTAAATCTAATTTCCAAACTCCCTATGCCTAGCTCGGTTAAAGACATCCGATCCTTCCTGGGGCACGTTGGTTTTTACTAGTGATTCATTCCAGACTTCTCAAAGAAAGCGCCCCCCTGACTAATCTGCTATCTAAGGATGGCCCTTTTGAAATCTCCAAGGAGTGCACTCAAGCATTTGAGATCCTACGTGATCAAGCTACCCAAGCTCCAATCTTACAGTCCCCTGATTGGTCTCAACCCTTCGAGATCATGTGCGATGCATCTGATTACGTTGTAGGTGCGATACTTGGGCAGAAAATAGACGAGAAGCCCGTGGTCATTTACTACGCTAGCAAGACACTTGACGAGGCTCAGTGTAACTATACAGTTACTGAGAAAGAGCTGTTAGTCGTAGTATTTGCCCTGGAAAAGTCCAAATCATATCTTCTGGGTTCCCGTGTTATCATTTACTCTGATCACATTGCTGTGAGGCATCTCCTTGCAAAGAAGGACACGAAACCTCGACTAATCCACTGGATCTTGCTATTGCAAGAGTTTGACCTCGAGATTCGTGACAAGGTGGGAAAACAGAACGTGGTAGCTGATCACTTATCCAGCCTCCCTTCTGACATTATTGACCCTTTCGAACCCATTACGAAACATTTTCCCGATGAGCACCTCCTGACTATCAGTACGGGGCTTCCAAGGTTTGCTAATCTAGTAAACTACCTGGCATCACATCAGATCCCGTCCGATTGGCCAAAGGCCAAGAAAGACAAATTACTTTCCGATGCGAAGTATTACTTTTGGGAAGACCTATATCTCTTCCGCAATGGTGCTGATCAAATCATTCGACGATGTGTCCCGAAAGCGGAAATTCATGACATCTTGTCCTTCTACCATGACCAGGCATGAGGTGGACACTTCTTTGGTAAAAAAACCACAGCAAAAGTCCTCCAGTGCGGCTTCTATTGGCCCACAATTTTCAAAGACGCATACAATCACTTTAAGGCATGCACTCATTGCTAGACCTTAGGTAACATGTGCCACCGTGATATGATGCCCTTACAGTCGATTCTCGTATGCGAAATCTTCGATGTCTGGGGGATTGATTTTATGGGACCCTTTCCTATTTTGGACGGCTTCGAGTACATTTTGCTCGCTGTTGACTACGTGTCGAAATGGATTGAAGCCATTCTGACTCGAACCAACGATCATAAGGTAGTAATTAAATCCATTCATCATAACATCTTTTCTCGGTTCGGGATTCCACGTGCCATAATCTCTGATGGAGGGACCCATTTCACTAATGCTCAGTTCAGATCACTAATGACCAAATACGAGGTCTCACACCGAATCTCTACTCCTTATCACCCCCAAACTAACGGTCTAGCTGAGCTATCGAATTAGGAGATCAAGAAAATCCTCAAGGTCACTGTTCGACCTGACAAGAAAGACTGGTCATCCCGACTTCCGGAAGCTTTATGGGCTTATAGGACCGCTCACAAAATCCAATTAGGCATGTCTCCCTTCAAATTGGTGTATAGGAAGGCATGTCACCTCCCCGTCAAATTGGAGCACAAAGCCTATTGGGCAGTACAGAACTGCAATCTCGATCTTTCTAAGGCAGGAACCCAAAGAAAGCTTCAAATGAGCGAGATCGATGAATTACTCCACAACATGTATGAGAACTCGCGAATTTACAAAGAGCAAGTTAGGGCCTTTCACGACAAGCACATATCCAGAAAGATCTTTTTCCTTGGTCAAAAAGTCCTACTTTTTGATGCCAAACTGAAACTGTTCCCAGGAAAACTCAGATCAAAATGGATTGGACCTTACCTTGTCCAAGAAATCTTTGGAAATGGAGCCGTTGAAATTAGTCAACTCAACCATGTTTCAAAACCTTTTGTCGTGAACGGTCAGAGACTCAAACCATTCATTGAACACACCGATACAAATTTGGCTGAGACATCTTTTACCCTCCATTCTCCCTGACCTCATTGCGCCCGACTGATGGTGTTAAACTCAGCGCTTAACGAGAGGCAACTCGTCATTTTTGAAAAACCCAAAACCCTTCCTGACACATCCTATGTTGAACTCATATTGCACTTTAGGATTCACCCATTAGAACAGCCGACTCCACCTCTGGTACCCGTACCCGAGCTTGAAATCGTCCGCAACAGTCATCCCAACCCATTCACCCACCCAACACATGTTCTAATGAATGATCTAAGCTGAACTCGAACCCACCTAATTTACAATGAGGACATTGCAAATTGTAGACATGGGGGGTAGTAAAGTACAAAACGTCATGAAAATCATCTCACAAGAAAGGGTTTCATCAAAAAAATTACATATTCCAAAAATACCAAAAAAATAAAATTTTTTTGAAAAAGAACAAAAATATGAGAGGAGAGAAAATTTTGATGGCATATCAAATTTTGAGAAGAAAAAGGGGAGGAGTTAACATGTCAAAAAGGAGCATAATTTGAAAAGAAAAGAAAAAGAGATAGTCATTAGTAAAAGATTAAGGAAGTAACTTAATTTTAGACCATATCAAAAGAAAAAGAAAGGCAAAAGGTGCTAATGAAACAAAGAAGAGATTAGTAGGAATGCTGATTTTAGGCCTTTTGGGCTATAATCCTAGGCTTAAAAATTTAAGTACCCGGTAAGATCTGGATAGTCCTCAAGTGGTTGGGGAAAATGCAAAGCTTGAGTATTAGGTCTAAGGCTTAAGGATTATTCGTCCTCATTAACTGACCTCTAGTTTGTGGGACTTGGCAACCTAAGTACCCCAATTCACACACAGTCTAGTTCAGTGCGCCTAAGTATCAAAATCATGCAAATGCGTTTAAATTGTTCTGAAAAAGTCACCTAGATTAGTAGCACCTGATCAACACAAGTTAATTTGGATGAGTTCCCGACGTGGAGAGGCAGGAAATTCCCTTCGAAGATGCGCAATAACATATCGTCTCCTCGGTGCTTGTCTCCTAGGATATCTACATATCCTACCGGGGGCTATAAGTACCCTGTGCTGGTTCAGATGCCATGGGCGGCATTATCCCGAAATGTCAATTGCCAAGGTCTGGATTTAGCTACAGAATGCCATGGGCGGGATTATCTCGAAATCTCGAAAGCCAGGGTTCTGGGGGTTGCCATGGGTGGTGCTATCATAAAGCATCAATTGCCAAAGACCTACGAGAATTAATGATGGGGACAAGGAATCCGATACAGGCCATATTGTAAAGCCAATCTGAAGCTAGAAATAAAAAGAAAAGAGAGAGAAACCTCTCCAAAAATAAAGAAAAATTCCTCTGTCTCTCTCTGACAAAAACGCACTGCAAACTGAACCGAAGCTAAAACATGTTACAAGCACAGATGCTTTAACCGCGAAGTTCAACGAACCTTAAGTTAGTTCTTGTGGGCCTTAGAAACCTTCGCGGCTGACTGAGGCTAGAGCTGGTCAGGTCCGGATCTTGGTTGGCACTTGAGTACCTCTAGGCCTACTATTAGCATTCTAACCTAATCTACAAAAGGAAGCACACAGCAAAGTTTTTAAGCATCAAAAAAAAAGTATGGTCTATAATTATAGTTAATACTTTGAAATTTTGCTAAGGGACTAGCAAAAGCTAGGCATGGGGGCATGATGAGAACACCATCATGAGCCATAACTAGCTCATTTTGACCCAATTAAGTCAATAAATGCTCCTACATAACTGCCAGAGAGTCACAAGTCATTGCATATTCATTCTAAAAGAAAAATAGGAAACTAAGGTTAAAACTACAATTTTACCAACACATCTTGAATGCAGTGCAACCACGGGTTTTCCTAGGGGTTCATTAAAGGTCAAAAGGTCCTAAAAAGGTAACAAGTGGGTTAGACCAGTTAGAAAAGGGTTTGCACATGTTCTGAGAATTAAATGACTTTTGAAACCCCAAAAATAAGCCCACTTAATTAACAAAGGTTCTGGTCAGGATAAAATTCACCTAAACCCTCTAAAATTCATAGAAAAATATTCTCTAGGGTTTGGTACCTTCAATTTAACCATCAAAATCCATCTTGACCCAAAATAAAATCTCAGACAGATATTTACCCTAATTTAGGTTTTTGCATAAATTACTCAATCAAACGTGGTCAAAACTAAAATCCAACTTCACCATTGGATTTCTTAGGTCCAAATTAGGTTTGTACCAAAATTTGGACCCAAGAGCTTGTCTTGACCTAGTTTGCAAAATGATCCTGTCTGATTACATTTATACCCCAACTTTCAAAAAGACTTGCATTCAGCATCCTAACTTCCTCGTCGTCTTCACAATTAAGTCCCCCCGCCATTATCGTGGAGAAAACCTACTCCGGCGATCTTTGACAGGAGATTTCTCCTTGATCTCTAAGCGAATCCCTTCCAAAATTGGAAGGGAAACTCCTTGAGAAATCCTCTCCAATCTGAACCCATTCTTGTACACCAAATCTTTCCCAATCTCTCATGAGAACACAAGAGAGATTTGGGTCTCAAGAAATACCCAAATCCGACAAATGTTTCCGAGCTTGGAAAGCTTGATTTCTAAGCTTTCCTTGCCTCTAGATCCTTATAAAAGGGCCACCAGATCTTCCTGAATTCTTCACACTCGAAATCGGTCACGAGTCCCCACAATTCCTCCCTCTCTCTTTCACGGCTGAAGGCTCCTCGACATCCGACGATCCCCTCTACCTTTCCTCATCATCCTTCCACAATACCAATGGCGGATTCCTCTTCCTTGCTTCCGTCCGCGTCTTACCGTACCAGCAGATGCCCTTTCCCCTTCGTCGTCACCGTTTCTACCTCACCGGAGCCACCTTCATCTCCGGCATCAGCAACACAGCATCTGACGCCATCTCTGCCTCACTTCGTCCACCTACCTTCTAGCTAAGTTCCTCATCTCCTGCACTTTATTTTCACGTCCGCTCCACTTCAAATCGACCACCGATGACCCTCCGTGACTTCATCCCTTCCATCTCTGGCCATCCCCTCCGGCATGACCATCTCACCTCCACAGACCACCAAATCCCTCGCTGACAAGCCCACGGCCATCGCCACACCTCTCTGCTCATTTCCCCTCTCTTTATTCACCACTCCACTCACTCACACGCACCCCCAAACACACCCACTCACGCACATAGTCCGACCTCACCATGCACTCACAGACCACAAAATGCCACACCAACACTCTCATCACACTCGCCGTTGTCCGGCGACCCTCCCTGAGCATTCTGACATGGCTGAAAGGTCGTTTCGCTATTTTCAGGTACTCGACCTTGTCGCCATGGAAGCAGCAAGCTTCAAACTTGCTTGAGAGCTATTCCAGGTGCTTCCGTCCCAGGTCTCAACTCCAGGTTGCGCAGAACTGACTTGTGAACAAGTCCAGGCAGTTGGTCACCTCTGCCTCACGAGCTAAGGCAATTAAGGAGAAGACCCCCTGCTGCAGACGTGCGAAGAAGAGGGCTGCAGATAGTCCCACATTGTCGGTTGAAAAGCACACTGAGGCGAATAAATTGAAAAAGTCGCGTAAGCTGTTCGCCTCAGTTCACGGGGTGAGGTCCCTCTCACCCGCTCACCCGGCCTTTTCCGTGACACATACACGAGGACCTGGTTCAACACGATAACTCGCCTAGACCTGCACTCCTCGGTCATCACCGCATGCCGGTGAGCCTGGACCCAAGTACACACTTGAATCTGACAACCCGATTACCTATGGCTCTGGGAGAGCGGATCCTAAGAGAGAAAGAGAGAAGGAGAGTTATGCAGGGGCAGGGGGTTTTGCCTTGAGAAGCTTGGCCCTGACACTTAGTCAAATTCTGAAGAAGAAAAGAAGAAGGGCTGAAGAAGAGGAGGAATTACAGAAGAAGAGATGAAGGCTTAGAGAAAAAGAAGAAGAAGAAAGCTGTAGCTGAAGAAAGAGAAGAAGCTGAAGAGGAAAGATAGAGTCAGAGAAAGAAAGAGTAGGAGAAGAAGAAGAGCTATAGCACAAAGTAGCACATCAGCAGATCACTTTAAGCCGTCTAGTTTCCAAATTAGATGACAGATTTGAGCTTTCATTTCATACACATACATTGAGTTCCTTAGTTGATATTGTAGGAGTATTTGGTGATCTAAATCACCATTTTACTCCCATTTTTTTACACATTGATACCTGATATTATTGCAAATTCTTTTAGTTTAAATTATGATCTTGATTTCTAAATTCCATCTTGCTCCCTGTGTTCGACAGCGAAACTTATTCGAGTAATAAAAATCTATTTGTTTTTAAAGCGATTTCAACTATATTACAACGCTTTATTTTAAACTCGATTTCGCTGCGTTAACATGCACCAACTATTTTAGGTCACCCATTTTTGGCGATAGCCCGAGCAAACATTGATTATGCATCTAGGTGTATGGAGATTGCCCTAGGAGAGGAACGGCTTAAACTTGATATATTCAGGGCATCAAGGAACTTTGACTATGATCACATCAAGGAGGATGGAGAAGATGAAGAATCGACAGTCTGTGGTAACATTGGGCTCCTTTGTGACTACCCAATGTCTTATTCGTCTTCACTATCAGGGTATCTAGATCTTGATCCACACAAGACTAAGACCACCAAACTGCACAGTTCGTCCCACGGATCCAATTGTCTAGGGTGTTCATTTGACCACAACACTCCTGACTCTGACTATCCTGATCAACATATTACTGAATCACCTTGCTAATGCAGGAAGGTGTGACTCCAACAAACGGGCCTCCCGTTAATGCAGTCACGACTGACTAAGTTGCAAGTGGCTAATCAGTGGGAATCCCCGCATTTCAGGATCATCAAATTTCTGCCATTGATTCTACTTCTCCTACTCCTACTCCCACCTCTGATCTAACCCACCCGTGATTGAACTGAAGCCCTTACCTGACTCACTCAAATATGTGTTTTTGGGCGAAATTGAGACATACCCGGTCATCATTAGTGCTCACTTAACCCAAGAACAGGAATATCAATTGATTTCTACATTACAAGACCATAAGGCTACTATTGGGTGGAGTATTGCTGATCTCCAAGGAATTCGCCCCTCATATTGTATTCATCACATTTACAGGAATGAGGGGGTGACACCTTCGAGACAACCTCAAAGATGGCTAAACCCGAATATGTTAGAGGTTGTTAAGAAGGAGATCATCAAATGGCTAGATGCGAGCATTGTATACTCGATCTCTGACAGCCAATGGGTGAGTCCAATCCAAATTGTGCCCAAGAAAGCAGGACTCACCATAATAAAAAATGATAAGGGTGAATCCATCCCAACCCGCACTGCAACATCATGGCGGGTTGTGCATAGATTATAGGAAACTAAATACGACTATCCAAAAGGATCACTTTCCTTTATCGTTCATTGAACAGATCTTAGAGCGACTAGACAATCGCAGTTTCTTTGCTTTTTGGATGGATACTCTGGTTATAGCAGGTAGCGATTAGCCCAAAAGATCAAGACAAGACCACATTCACATGTCCCTTTGGAACATTCCCTCCCAACCTGTCCCGAACCCTTGGTATGTGCAGAACCAAGGTGCCCCACCTAGGTTTCAGGCACCACAGGGACAGGCACATGCCATATTACAAGTGCCTCCTACACCACCTGGTTATGCTCAAGGCCAACCGCCTTTGACGCAGAACCCCGCATACTCTGCCCTTTCCGCTCCCCCACCACCTCATGGACAGCAAGCCGATGCAAATGCTGTCTCATTAAGGAGCGAAAGGAAGACATTTGACCCACTACATAGGTAGGCGGGTCCTGATTTTTCTCACCCTTCGCCGCAGGCGGGTTCGACTCCTTCATCTTAGGAGCCACCTACGGTAGATAAGGGTAAGAGGCCACTTAACCCTGAGATTCCCGTCCCTTTCCCTAAGGCTCTGACGTGAAATGTAGTATGAAAAAAGGACACGCAGAATTTTGAGGACATGAAGTCAATGTTCAAGGAAGTGCATATTTAAGTCCCCCTCCTTGAGGCAATTGATCACTTCCCCGCTATCGCTATGTTCTTCAAGAACTATTGTACCCCGAAGCGACAGTCGAGAATTGGACGACAGGCTGTACTATCAAAAGAGGCTCGCGCCGTGATTCTAGTCGACTTGCCGCCGAAAAAGAAAGACCCTGGTACCCCACTTATATCCTGCTTCTTGTAGGATTCTCCATTTGATCAGGCACTTCTAGATCTGGGTTCGTCCATCAACCTAACTCCCACTGCCGTATTTGATCAATTTCGATTTGGGGAGTTAAAGCCCACCTCGGTCACGATTCAGCTAGTTGATAGATCAGTAAAAACACCGAGGGGGATGGTTGAGAACGTGATCGTAAAAGTCCGCGGATTCTGCTTTCCCATAGACTTTTTCATTCTCGATATGGAAGTTCCTCCTAATCTCCGAGATGCACCAATTATTTTGGGTCGCCCATTTCTAGTAACAGCCCGAGCGAACATTGATTGTGCATCCAGGTGTATGGAGATAGCCCTAGGTAAAGAGCGACTTCAACTTGACATATGCAGGGCATCAAGGAATTTTGATTGTGATCTCATAGAGGAGGAGGGTGAAGACGAAGATTCGGCATACTGTAGTAACATTGGGCTCCTTTGTGACGACCCAATGTCTCATTCATCTGCACTATTAGGGTTCTTGGACCTCGATCCACATGGGACTAAGACCACTACACTACACATATCTCCCCGAGGATCTGACTGTTTAGGGTGTGCTTCTGACCATGCACCCTTGAATCCAGCTATCCTGATCTGCACATTACTGAATCGCCCCTATTGTTGCAGGAAGTTGTGACCACAGCTAACGGGTTTCCCGTTAACGCAGTCGCGATAGATTATTTCACAAGAAGCGACTCAGCGGGAATTCACGTGCATACGAATCAGCAGATTCCCACCCTTGAGTTTGCTCCTCCCACTCCCATTTCTGACTCCGACCCACCTGTGATTGAATTAAAGCCCTTACCTGACTCACTTAAGTATATGTTCTTGAGCGAAAGTGAGACATATCCAGTCATTATTAATGCCTACTTAACCCAAGAACAAGAGCATCAATTGATTTCTACACTACAAGACCATAAGGCTGCTATAGAGTGGGGTATTGCTGATCTCTGCGGTATTCGCCCCTCGTATTGCACTCATTATATTTACACGGATGAGGGGGTGAAACCTTCAAGACAACCTCAAAGACGGCTTAACCCAAATATGCTAGAGGTTGTTAAGAAGGAGATCATCAAATGGATGGATGCAGGTATTGTACACCCAATCTCTGATAGCTAATGGGTGAGTCCAATCCAGATAGTGCCCAAGAAAGCAAGACTCACCGTTGTGAAAGACGATAAGGGCGAATCCATCCCAACCCGCATTGTGACATCTTGGTGGGTCTGCATCGACTATACGAAATTGAACATGGCTACCCAGAAGGATCGCTTTCCTTTGCCTTTCATTGATCAGATCTTCGAACGGTTAGCCAAACGCAATTTCTTTTGCTTTCTGGATGGATACTCCGGGTATAATCAAGTAGCGATTAGCCCGAAAGATCAAGACAAGACCACATTAACATGCCCCTTTAGAACATTCGCTTTCAAGCGGATGCCCTTTGGCCTCTGCAACGCACCAGCAACATTTCACTGTTGTATGATGGCCATCTTCTCTGATATGATTGGGGACTATGTGGAGGTATTCATGGATGACTTCTCCGTCTTCGGAGATGATTTCACATCTTGTCTTGATAACCTCACCAAGATCCTGAAATGATGTATTGAGGTAAACCTAGTACTATCCTGGGAGAAAAGCCATTTCATGGTGAGGGATGTCATAGTACTAGGGCACAGGATCTCAAAAAATGGACTCGAGGTCGATCAAGCTAAATTTGAGATTATTTCCCACTTACCGCCACCTACCTCGATCAAGCAGATTAGATCATTCTTGGGTCACGTTGGCTTCTATCGGAGATTTATACGCGATTTCTCGAAAAATGCACGGCCTTTGACGAATCTCCTTGTTGCCGATGCCCCATTTGAATTCGACACCTCCTGTCTCAGCACCTTCGAGACTTTACGAAGCACTGTCTCTGATTCCTCGATTCTCCAACCACCCGACTGGTCGCTCGATTTCAAGATGATGTGCGACACTTCTGACTTTGCCGTCAGTGCTATTTTAGGCCAACGTTGGGAAAAACAACCTTTTGTCATATACTATGCTAGCAAGACGCTAAATGAGGCTCAGTGCAATTACACTATCACCGAAAAAGAACTGCTAGCAGTAGTATTCGGGTTGGAGAAATTCAGATCTTACCTATTAGGGTCCAAAGTCATCATTTTCACTGGCCACTCCGCCCTCCGGCATTTATTGGCAAAGAAGGATGCCAAACCACGGCTCATTAGATAGATCCTTCTATTGCAATAATTTGATATTGAAATCCGTGACAAAGCCAGAAAGTAGAATGTTGTAGCGGATCACCTATCCAGACTAGACCCAGGCCACATTCCTTATTCCCTGCCTATCCACGAGCAATTTCCGGATGAATCTCTTTTGGCAGTTCACTCTGTGGAGTTCCCCTAGTACGCGGATATCGCGAACTACCTTGTCGCAGGCAAGATTCTCGCGAACCTATAAAAGACCAGAAACACAAATTCACTGCGAAGGCCAAATTCTACCTCTGGGATGACCCACTGCTCTTTCGCATTGGAGCGGATCAGATTATTCGAAGATGCATCCTAGATTCTGAGATCCCCAGTGTGTTATCTTTTTGCCACAATGATGCTTGTGGTGGTCATTTCTCGGGACGGAAAACCACTACAAAAATTTTGCAGTCGGGATTTTTCTGGCCAACTATTTTCAGAGATACAGACAAATACACCCAACACTGCAAACAATGCCAGTCGATCGGTTCTATGACCAGGAAAGACATGATGCCACTCTAGCCCATCATGGTTGTAGAAGTGTTCGACGTCTGGGGCATCGATTTTATGGGCCCTTTTCCGAACTCGCATGGCTTCGAGTACATATTACTAGCTGTTGATTATGTCTCGAAGTGGGTCAAGGCCATCCCGGTGAGGCGGGCTAATCATAAGACCATCATTTCCTTCGTACGACAGTACATCTTCGCGAGATTCGGAATACCCTGCACTCTGATTAGCAATAGGGGAAGCCACTTCATCCATGCCCACTTTAGGTCATTATTAAAGAAATACGAGGTACATCACCGTATAGCCACCCCGTACGACCCGCAGACCAATGGACAGGCTGAAGTGTCTAACCGTCAAATCAAGCTGATTCTCCAAAAGACGGTTAGACCAGACAGAAAGGACTGGTCCGATAAATTAGTTGATGCACTCTGGGCATATCGGACCGCGTACAAGGCCCCACTCGGAATGTCACCATATCGCATGGTATATGGCAAGGCCTGTCACCTTCCTGTAGAGTTGGAACACCATGCCTTTTGGGTGGTGCGAAAATGTAACTTTGACCTCGATGTAGGAGGTCAAGAATGGAAACTCCAGCTCAGCGAATTAGAAGAGATCTGGCGGGAGGCCTATGAGAATGCATTGATATACAAGGACAAGACCAAGGCCTTTCATGACCACCACATCCGGAGGAAAGCATTCACGCCCAACTAGCAAGTCTGGTTGTTCGATTCACGATTAAAACTGTTCGTAGGGAAGCTTAAGTCCAAGTGGACTGGCCTGTATGTTGTGATTCAGCCATATCCTAATGGGGCAGTCCAGATCAGGGACTCAAAATCTGGGCATATATCTACGGTAAATGGCCAGCGCCTCAAGCCATTTTTGGCCTAGGAACCTCCTCCACCTGACGAGATCGTTCATCTTATTGAGGGCGTGTGATTGAATTGTCACCCAGTTGGAGGTGTTAAACTCAGCATGTATATATAGCATATTCCACATTCTACCATCATCTATACATAACCATTTTTATATATAGCATATTTTTCTTTTAACATATTTTCTTTCTGCATATTGCATACTGACAAGTTGGCCAATGCTAAATATATAATTTCAGGAGCAATTACAGGTGATTTCTACCCATTCTCTCCCTGTTGTACTTATTTTCTTTTACATTCATGCATGAGGACATGCAAGAACTTAGGCATGGGGGGGTAGATACAACAAAACTAAAAATTTGTATGCCAACCCTTAGGAAAACCTCAGAGCTGCATGTTACATGTACTTTAGGACCATAAATAAAAGAACAACGGACTCCACCTCCAATGCTCGCATTGGAGCTAGAAATCGTCCGCAACAGCCATTTACGACTCACCTACTCACCTCTTGTTCTAAATTTAGGGTTAAGCTGAATGTAACCCGAAAGGGAAATTTTATGAAGTACGAATATAAGAGGTTAATTGTTTATAGCATATATACATATTATACTCATGAATAAGATTATTTTATTAAGAGAATGCATTAGGAATTTTATCCTCTAGTTGATTCCTGTAATCTGGAATCCAGTATAATTTTTCACACATACGTAGAATTTGCAATGGATTCACAGTGAAGGCTGATAAACGTCTTTAGTCTGTCGAGAAGAAGCAGTGCTTCTTTTCCTGAATCCCTGGACAGTGTTTTGGGAGTCAGGCAGATTTTCTTCCAAAAATCCACCAAATAGTGTGAGATGAGAGTAGCGTATACTAGTTCTCTAAGATTAGTGCAAGGAATCTGGAATCCTAGATAATTAGGTGATGATACTCTGAGATTAGACATAGTTTTCGCTCTCGGTTCCTACGTATACATTTTGTGTGAAATTTTGAGAGCCACCAAATAAAGCAAATACGTCGAGAGTGAGTTTTCATAAAACTAGGGCCAAGGTGGATGGTTACGACTATTCTTTACAGAATCCTCGGCTAAAGGAGGGTATTGATGTCAAGGTCAGAAATACACCGTCATATCCGTCTCTCCCGATGCCGTGAGTAGGCACTTCCACCAAATAAGACACCCAATGTCTTTTGAGTACCACCAATCCTTAATAATGCCTCCTCAATAAAGTTCATGGATGTGTGCTAGTTGTGTATATGTTGAAAAAAAAAATACATAGAAAAAAAGGAGAAAAAAATGATGAAAAAAAAGAAAAATTGAAAAAGAGAAAAATCAGAAAAAGAAGAAAAAGCAAAGAAAAAAAAGAGTGAATATTTAGTGTTTATTTCAGTTGCGTTGAGGCAATACCACCAAATAAATTTGAGATCCACCAAATATGGCCTTAACCTATTTTTCTGTGTTTCTGACTGCCCGAATACTGGCTGAGAAATTCCAAATTAGTGTTAGGGTTATGAAAACCCAATTAAAGTGTTAATGCCAAGTGAGACCACCAAATACAGGTCATATGTGTGAATCTGGTGAGATTATGGGCTCTAAGAAAAAGAAAGAAAAGAAAAGAAAAGAAAAAGAAAAAGAGTAAGAGAGAATGAATACAAAGGAATCAAAAGAGAGCATAGTTTTTCTCGTCTTTCTCTGAGTTGAGTTACGTAATAATTTGGGAATCTAGAATCTGTAGTACTAATCTCTATGTAGCACCAGTCAAGAGTGAGCCACCAAATATATAATCTTTTCCCTCTAAGATTTTCTACCTGAGTTGAAAGTCGGGTGGAATTCATAGAATATCTTGAATACCCCAAGGGAAGAAGTCCGCCTATCATGCTAAAATTTTATTAGGGGTCAAGTACAAGCTTTAGAGGTGTATCAATTTTTCACTCGAATCCGTTACAAAAGCTACATAGCTGCACTTTCACAATTGTCTGGATTTCTAGAGCATAGGATGAAAACAAAAAGGAGAAAAATCTCTATGCATACAATTGATAAAATAATCAATCCCTTAGGAACCCTTCTGGAAATAATTTAGTCTTGCATTTGCTAGGAACTAGCAAGATTTAGGCATGGGGGTATGACTGCACAGCAATCATAGGTCTTAATTAACCTAAATTAGGCTAGGACTCAACATAAGTTAGGGAAATTCATACATGCATAAGCATTATCTGCATCTTTACTGCTTTCCTTTAGCTATGCATAAAATAATGTTATAATGTGCTGATTAAGTGCATTATGTCAATTACAGGTAATAAGCTGGATCTGGAGCTGGATCTAAAGCTGGATCTGAAGCTGGATTAGGAGAATAGAAGAATAATGGGTGTTGCAGTAGAGCTGGAGCAGAAGACTTAGATTAGATGTAGTAGATAATAATGTAAGGGAATTAAGGTATGCTACTCTATTAAGTAGGAATAAAGCAGTAAAATATGAAAAACTTAGGTCCATCCTAGCCCTTGGATAGCCTAGAGACTTCCACAAGCCTTAGCCACCCTTAGATTAGGTCACTGCAGCCTAGGAAACCTTAAAACCCTAATTCCAACCTTTATCTGGACGTCCAGATGAATTATAGGATATCCAGAACCCTTAGCCAACTCCCGCACACCTTAAACTCACTTCTGCAGTGTTATTGGACGTCTAGACACTTGGTTAAACGTCCAATTTCTACAGAATACCCAAGACAGAACCTTGAATCCTTCCTGACTCTGATTGGACATCCAGACAACAAGTCTGGACTTCTGATTTTTGAGTATAAGACGTCTGATTCCATTTTTGGATGTCTGGAACTGTTCTCCAGTTCCCGTTTTGAGATTCAAGCCTTGATCTTGGATCTCTAGCTCCCTAAACCCAATTCCAACCCCATAGGAACCTAAATTAAGGTACCCTAACCCTTGTACACCACCTCTAGACCTCCCTAAGGACCTAATTAGGTCCTCACTAAACCTAATTGATTTGGATCATAGTCAATTTCATCGGCCTATTCAATTGGACTCATTGAGTCCAATTGAGCTCAGATCTCAACCCACACAAGTCCAATTGGACTCAGTGAGAGTCCAATTGACCTAAGCCCAACCTAATTGAGTTATTTCACTCTCAATTAGGTTCACACTCATTCAATTAAACTTGTGTTAAGTTTAATTGCAATTCCTCCTTAGCAATTAGGGTTTGCAACCCTAATTTAAGGCCTACACCTACCTAAACCCCTTAGGACCTAACCTAGACCACTTAGCCACATAGGGCACGGCCACACACTCACACACACACACCCATTCACGCACACACACCTATCTAGAGTTCTCTAGAACTCTCTTCAAGTGGCGCCACTCTTGGTTGCCAAATTTAGCAACCAAGAGCCATTCAATTCTTAGGTCCACTTTTTATGGATCTAAGAACTACCCTCTCTCACCATGGTCAGCCACTTATGGAACTCTCTCTAGAGAGTTCCACACTTCTCTAGAGAGACTCCCTTAGGTCGATAAAAAGACCTAAGGGGTGGCCATTTGCACCCATCCCATTCTTGGCATTCATTCATCCATCTAGGTTAGCTACCCTCACATCCATTCCACCTCCACGAGGAGCACCATGGAAGCCACCATCTCCATGCCAGGATGCTGGATCATCTCTCCAACCTCTCTCCAAGGGCCGGCCTAAGCACCATTGGCTGCCCTTCCTTCTCCTCTCAGCCACTCAAAGGCCATCGGAGCCCACCTCCAAATGCCCTTCTTCTCTGCTAGATTAGTAGCTTAGCTCTTCATAGTTTTATTGCTTTCATTTACTGCTTAGTACTGTAGCTCTTATTCTTCCCCAATGATGCATGCAAAATCCCCCCATAGATTCCTGTATGCGATCATTTTCTATTAGCTAGATTTGTGTTTTTCAAGCTTTCCTTTACAAGCTTTCCTCTAAATTCCATGTTGCAAACATCCTATGAATGAATGAATAAAAGATATATCTTTTTTATACATATCTCTATGTTTGAAATCACCATGAGCTTATTGGTTGACATCTATTTCGTGTGATTCAAGTTGCTTGCTTTTCATTTATATATATATATATATATATATATTGCAACAAGCATGTCGGTTCCGGAGAATATAGAAGATTTAACCATAAATGCATTTTCCGTAAACAGCCACCACATCACTAGAATTGTGCGCATCGAAACTCATGCATTCACTTTCATTATCTATCTAACACACGCGCATGTAATCAGAATTCACAATAGAAGTGGCAAAACAATAATCCAAAGATTGGAAACTGGCATGCGATTCTAAATAAGAAGAGCGATAAAAGATCGATTTCAAATTTGAACAAATGCCTCCCAGAGACGAACGACCGGAACTCAAAGTCTCGTTATCATTTTATAAATATTTTTGTTTGATCATATTATGCACTATACTACGAAGCTTTTCCTATCAAAACATGCTCTACAAGATACAAACAACCAATATTTAGGAAAACCTCAGAGAAGCATGTTAAATGTACTTTAGGATCCTTATTTAAGAACAACCAACTCCACCTCCAATGCCTTCTCTTAGATAAGTTGTTCTTCGTAGTTTAATTTCCTCATTAATTTCCTGCTTAATAGTGTAGTCATCCTCTACTTGAATGGTGCATGCATAATCTCCCGTAGATACATGCATGCATCCATTTTCTGCTGGCTAGAATCATTACTTTAATCATTCATGTACAAGCTTTCCTCGAAAGATGATTGTAATGACAATATTTGTGAAGGAATGAAATCATCATTTTATCTATCTCTATTATGATCATGAGTTGCTTGATTTAATTTCTTATTACATTGCAACAAAATGTCAGTTCCTGAAAATATAAACGACCTTGTGATTGACACATTTTCTGTTAATAGCCATCGCAAAGTTAGAATGGTGTGTACTAGCACACACACATTCACATTCATTGTCTACCTGACACACGCACACATAGTTAGGGTTAACAATGCGATTGGCGAGACTTACATTCACAGGCTTGAAACCAGCATACAATTTTAAGCAAGTAGTAAAAAGACCAAAAATCAATCTTGCTTTCTAAACGCTTCCCTGAGATTGATCAGAACTCACCATCTCGTAATTAAAATGTTTTGTTGAGTCGTATTTCGCACTATACTACAATATGTTTTAATCAAATCTGCAATCTACGCACCCCAACAGGGGGTAGGACTATTGGTGACGATTTTAATAAAAATCATTGCCAAAAAGCTTTCAGTACACTACTTTACGCAACACTTTTTAGAGATGGTTTTGAACTACTACCAAACTCACCTCTTCTTGTAGTGCATTAGGACAATGAAGCCAAGATGGCATTGATCTAGAAGGTGAAACGATGCGAAGACAAAATGAGCCCTTGGGAAATTGTCACAACTCGAGCCACCACCCTAATAGGGATCCGAGTCGATTTCAAATGGTATTAAAGTAAGGTCACCCCTTATAAACATAGAATAATAAAGGCATTCACAGTGCATCACATCACATATAAACATGAAACAACAGGAATAAAACTTAACTGAAAAGATGTTGTTAGAACATTCATAGCCATCCAATCTATAGGTATAAAACTTAAGAACATGAAACAAGCACTAAAAGAAACTAACAAAGTATTGTAGAAACTGAGACAAGAAAGAAACACCAAACTGAGAACTTGCTTGTGGTTTTCAATGTATGGCTAGATGCCTGTTTGAGATTATTTTGATCCTGTAATTCCTCTTGTTGAGTGTGTGAGTCCTATCTACTTATTATTTAAACATACTTAGGCTTAAGTATGTTGGATAATTGGTAAATCAACTCGAGTTCCTACTAGGGTAGGGGTACGAACCTTAATAGAAATGGAGCAGATGATTACTCTCATTAAAGAGCAAATGATTACATGTAATAATTAGGGCCTTAAATCCCTTATAAAAAGAACCCAATATGCATTAAAAAAAGGGTACTCACTCCCATTGTACTAAAAAAAATTATTATACACTATTGAGGGTTAGATCTCTTCTTTAGACATACATCATACAAATGGAACTGGGTTACCAATCTTATATCTTTTGTGCGATTGTTTGTTTGATTTTTGAATGAGTCACTTCATGGCTCGATCAATATTTAATTCTGAGAAGGGTTCATAAAAAGTGTGTAAATAAGAGGATTAATCTACATTTTTGAAAAGTGAAAAGTAATCTAAGAAGTTTTTGTTACCCTTTTTAACAGAAAAGCACTTTAAATCAAACAAAATAATTATAGTGTGCTAGACCACTTCAAAAATTCAATTTGTCCACAAAACTAGGTCATGCCATACGTTTCCCGTAATGGTAGGAACAAACATCTCTTCAATAAATAAAGCAATTTTGAAATATAAGGTGAAATAATTTTTTCTTAAAAAATAAATATTGATGTCATTTGTTTCCAATTATTTATAACATAATATTAATTTATTGGGGCAAATAATAAGGGATTAAATTGGATCATTAAAATATTTATGAATTTCTAAATTATTTATTTAATAAATGTAGAAAAGTTTGGGTAATTTTTGCATGATATCAAGGTAGTCAATTAATATTCATAATGGTAGGCATCCTCGAATAAGCAGTCAACATTTTCTAAATCAGGACAAACTTTCGATATTTTGTATTTGACAAGATGATACTTTTAGAGGATTCAAAATTACTTGGAGTATGAAGACAATTTAGGAATTCTCGAATATGACCCAACTAAGAATGAACTTATACGTTTTTCATAAACAATGATTATTTGACATCATGAAAAATTCTCAGATCAAAAGATCTCAGATATCTCGAACTGACCTAGAAATATTATGAAAATACAATGCTTAATGTTTGAATCTTAAGTAGGATTTAAATCAACTTTACTGTCTCAAACTTAAGGCCTAGAAGTTTGTTGGATATGTTTTACTCGATAAAAAATATCAAAGAACTCATTTCATTAGGTATTGAGTAACCTTTATTAAGTAATGTAAGTCATCTTAAAGGTGTTTATTGACTCCTAAGATGCAACAAGTAATGTAGGGGAGAAAGGTTATATAGCTTCATGGAACCAAGATGTATAAATATGAGATAAGGGTGATTTCCAAGAAGTTTAAGGCATCACCAACCCTTATGCTTCAATTATCACTATCTAGCATATTTGATTGACACTACTTGATTATTGCTTGATGACGGTAGACATTTGTTATTTAGTTATAATGATCTTTAAAGGGATATAAAGGCAACAAGTTGTATAAATGAAAAAAATAATATTTTACAAGGCAAGAAGTAGGAGATTCTTGTTGAAGAGCTATTCCACTTTCTTTAGAAGGTCAAACTTGAGCTTTAAGTCAAAGCATAACTGCCTTGGTGAATGATAAATGAGGACGTATAAGTGTTTAGATGCATTCAAGGGATGACACTCTACCAGGAAAGGTGATTATAATTAGATGGAGGTGAGTTGATGCAGCTTCGATAGAAACTACAAATAAGAGGTTATACCCCAATGGCAATGATCAGATCTGCCACGATACAAAATAGGAATATGCGATTGTCATTGAATGTGGCTCAACACGAATTGATTCAGAAAATATTGAAATGAAAACCACATGTATAGGGAGAGGATATCATCCACAGGGAGGCTAATTAACATCTTAATCTTATTCAATTAACTTAAAAGCAATATTCACAGGAGATGTTTCTAAACTAATTAACTAATGATACCAAGCAAGGCAACATCAAAATAGAATTATCAAAAGAGAACAAAAAGCAAATCTCACAACCCCGAGTGGTGGCACGCGTAACGTGCTTACGACGCGTGTGGCTAGCTGACGATGTGGGATACCTCGCATGCAGAACTATTGCAGGAGTACACACCCGAGGGCTGCTGGCAGGTGGATTGCGTCCATAGGCACGCAGGTAGTTGGGACACATGCTTAGGTGCTGGTGTTGTCGACACACATGGAGGCTGTCCACAGGGGGGTGGCCGCGCGTAGTGGTGCTATGGGGGTCGTGTAGAGGCAAGGCTTTGATATGGTGGTGTGCTATGCTCGCTCACCCCTTGCTCTGACAGTATGAGGGGGTGGGTCGTGCGGGCAATGACAACATGAGGAGGGTGACATGTGAAGGAGAGGGACGACGTAGGCAATGGCCGGCCAGAAGTCCTTTGTGAAAGGTGGGAAGGTTGAAGGTGGTGGTATACACATGGTGATGAAGGCTGAAAGGAGAGGACTGGATGAGAGATGAGGGAGATGAGCGGTTGAGGATGATTGCGAGGAGGAGACAGGGAAGCACTCATCCCTTAGGGCCTGCGTGCCCCCATGGGTGCGGTGGACTCCCTAGGTTGTGAGGTGGGATCCCCTCTTAGGGCTTGCGCACACTGGGATGGTCTTGGGTATGGTGTGCTGCAGGTGCGCGATAAGGAGGTGAGCTAATCATGTGTCTCTACATGCCTAGATGGGGGAGGAATGTTTGCATGTAAGAAGAGAGGAATTGAGGAGAGGGCGCATGCGAGATTGGGGAATTTTTTTTGAGTAAAGGGTAATGTATTACTTAAAAGAAGGCCACCGGCCAGTTACAAATCAAGCATATTACATTCTCAAAGAAAATAAGAAAACAAATTTAGACATACTGCCAAAAAAACAAAAGAAGTTGGCTAATTGTTATATGTCACATTCCTGATGATGTGGTATGCCAAAATAGATTGAGGGATAAAAATTGCTCCATGCCTCCTCTTGTTTCTTTCATTCCAAACGTACCATGAAAGGCCTACTAAGGATTTCCAATCAAGGGGATGAAATTGCTCATTAGCATTCACACTGTTGAGTGACAAGTTGATGGCTGGCACTGCACTATTAGGCAAATGTTTGTCCCATACATTTTTCCAGATTGATAAAGTACATTGGCACTACCTTAAAGTGTGGTCAGGGGATTCATCATCATTTAAACAAAGCCCATAGGTTAAATTAACAGGGATACCCCAAGCATTTAGACTTGTAGAAGTAAGTAACCGACCTTTTAATCCAACCCACAAATAGCAACTCCACTTGGGTGGAGTAGTTTGCGTCCAAACGAATTTCCCTATTGGTAGCTTTTCTCCCCTATCCCTAATAAGATTCCCAGTAGAATGTGTGCATAAGCCTCCTTTCGAAGATATGGGTCACTTCCATTGGTGATTGCTGTGGAAGAGTTGCATGAGCCATGGCCTTGCATTAATAAGGGCATACCGGATTTTAGAATGGAAGGCCATTCTCATTGAGGAACGGAGATCTCCATATCTTTGTCACATCCAAGCTGACCATATAGAATCTAACGTGATAATTTTATGCAACATTTTCACGTAGGATAACTTTTGGAGGTCTTCATAGTCACATAGACCAAGCCCTCCTTCCTTGGGTTTGCAAATATCTGTCCAAGGAACAAGATGTGTTGATCCTCCCCAAATGAAATCAGCCACCCAACTCTTGATTTTGAGAAGGGTAGATTTTTTAACATAGCTATTGGAGTACCAGAAATGCATAAGTCCCTTAATTGACCATTTTACCCAACATACACGCCCCATTCTTGATAGGTTGTTTTTCCTCCAGCCTTGTAAAAGCCCTTTGATTTTATCCTCAAGAGCATCATTTGTATTCCCATCTCGACCGACTGAAAGTTAATTCCCAGATAACGATAGGGAAAGTTACCTTCAAGAATTCCCAATATGGAACAAATAGGCATTTTTCTTTGACATCTTTTGGGGGGATAAATTCTGATTTTGGCACCATTAAGCTTCAAGCCCGAGATAACGTCAAAGGCATTTAGCAAGTTGGGTATGGCTCTTGCGAAATCCAAGTCCGCCTTGTAACATATCAAAATATCACACGAGATTGGGGAATTGGGAATGGGTTGTCACATGATATTGGTTGAGAAATGGGGCTACGCGAGATAGAAAGAGAATGTGAGGAGAGAGAGGATCCATCGCGAAGTGAGAGAATGAGAAAGAGTGTGTGGTCCCCCCTGGAATTTATGAGTAAACCCAAAACCTCTAGCATTTAAATTAGGACTTAGGTGAAGCTTAAGTAATTAAGGTAGAACTTAGGTGTTGCAACCATATTAAAATGATATCCTCCAACTTCTTGATTACGACTCCTATTATTGTGATCCATTACTTGCAGAAAAATGTGAATTGTGTAGCACATAGCTCCACTCTCTATTTGCCATATTTATTCCTGCAAAAATAAGCACACATAATTATTTATATATATAACAAATTTATGAAATGTAAGAAAATGTGTGCAATCTTGAATTACAATGCATGCAACTAATCTAGCATAAATGAGAATATTAATGCATCATAAAATGTGGAAATTAACAAACTTAGGCTCAAATATAAATCCACTAAAGTAGACTCACTAGGTGACATCTTTTTTCTCACTTCCTATAGTTTTATAATCTTGTTTTTGCCCTTGTGATAGCTATATTGGGAGAAAGAGATTTTCTTATAATAAACATTATTTCTCCAGCAAAAGAATTGGTAGTCCAAACTTTACCCTGAGATGTACATTTGCATTTCTTAGTGAATGGAACTTGCTTACTAAATTTTTCTAGTGTAATTGTTGTGATCCATGAGTGAGAGTTCTTTGTGGAGTTTTAATGGATCCATAGACTTCTTTTAAAGACTTAATAGAGCCAACATATCAACAAGTAGGTTGACCCAACATGATTGGAAATTTATGTTAGATTTAATTAGACTTCAATCATATTATAGTGAGGAAGACGAAGATATAGAAAGAATTTTCTTTAAATTCACTGTGTATATATGATTTCACTTTCAAGCTATGATTCTTTATTCACATTTGCATGTCCTAAATTCCTGGTAAAAAGAGAGCACCATGTAATTATATATTTTAATCATTAATTGAGCCTAATTTAATATCTGAAGTTATTATATGCATTTAACTCTAATATAATATGTACACATACGAAGTATACTATTTTATAAACTTAAATTACTATTGTTAAATTATGTAATTTTGATTACATCGTATCCCCAATTTAGGAGGTGTTTGGTAAAGATAATATATTTGTGGGATAAATAAGGAATAGAAAAAAAGTGAAATATAATAATAAAATAAATAGATTTGATATTGGATAGCTTTTGATATTTTATTCAAAAATAAAGTGAAGCTATTGTAAAATAAAAAGTGATTTTAGTGGTTATAATCAGTAAAAAATAAAGGAATGAAATCATGGACGATATTTTAAATATCACGAGGGGCGTGTTGGGGAAGGAGAGAATGGCAGGAATATCAATGGAATTGGAAAAGGACGAAGAAGCCGAAGGGAAGAATAAGGATAAGGAGGAGGCAGCAGCCACGAAGCAATCGGCGCCCGTGGACATGGAGATGGACGTCAATGAGACGTGGGATGGCTATGGTAAGTAAATGAAATCAAATCATCCGCATCTCCCTTTTCTTCCTCCTCCAGCTTATCACTAACAATTCCCTGTCGATTACGTATCCGTAACTAGGGTTTGGTTTTACATGTAAAACTATCCCCTCCGTTGTGCTTCTCATTTTAGTGTCTTCGAGATCGATCACTTTGCTTTATACATTTTTTGCTCCATTTTAAGCATCTCATCTTGAAATTTCTGTACGTGTACAATGATATCTCCAATTTTGCCGTTGGAGTATGCCTCTGAGGGATAGTTGAGGAGAAGATGAATCGAGGACACGCAATTGATGAAGCATTAGGTTGGCTCGGGAATGATGTCGTAGATCATGACCCGGCTAGTTCTAAACTCTCTTTGTTGGCTGGATAACGACTCCTTATTGGTAGGATCATGGCTTGGAGCTGGGGAAGAAGTGCCTTGGTAACAATAGATATGATCATCTGCTGTTTTGGCCCTTTTCTGGTTTAGTTATTTGATGGATAACCATGACCTTGTGAAAGCAAGGAGGGGATAGTGTTCTTGAGTTGGGTAGATAAAAAGGCTCAGTATGAAGTTCGACATCTATACTTACTCCTGAAGATGGCATTTGAATAGTAGAATTAACTAAGTGGAATAAATGGAGGAATTGGTAAAAGGTGGAATAAACGTGGGATTTTTTTTTTTTTTTTGAGAGGAATAAACATGGGAATTGTGAGGTTTTGGTGTTTGGGTCATCATATGTTATTTCAAGAAATTAATTGATGAATAAGGGAATTGTTGTATGGGATAGATCAATTTCACTCTTGAGATGGAATACGTTTATTCTGGAATTGAGGGTTCAATTCTGGATTCAACCGAACACGGAGTAGATGGTTTTATTCTGCTAAATAAACACCATTGGAAAGAATTGCTACTATTGTTTAGTATATCTTTGGATCCAGCAATAGTCTTAAGTTTTAGCTTACTTTTGAATAGTGTCCAACAATGTGATTCAGCAATAATTTTTGGGCAAAGCTTTTCTTGTGTGATGTTGTTTGATTTACAATTGTCAAACTATGAATTCATCTCCTAAACTATGAAAATTGATGAGGCCATTTCAACGAAAAAATGAGTAACATAAAAGACATGAATCATTGTATTTAGTGAGAACATCTATGAAGGGAACTTGAACATGTTAACAAGGACTCAATCTATATGTGTCCAGACAGATCATTTTCTAGTGTAAATGAGCTTTTTAATATTTTAAATCAATGTTATTAAATGCATCTGAAACAATCCTTAGTTCGTCAATGGAGATTATTTGCATGGCTATTGTAGTCCTTTTCTTTATCATGGGAACTAAAGAAGTGTACTTCTATTCTTCTAATTTTTGGTTGCTTTTGTATTTTTAAGAAATAAAGGAGGAGTGATCCTTTGAATTCATTAATCTCCTATAAAGAATTACAAAAAATAGAAGAGCATCACCTCCTTTAGAAAGCTGGCCAAAGCCCTTTGAAGGTTAACACTTGATGTAATGCATTTACCACATAAGCCTTTTCCCCTCTAAACAGCACCCTATTTCTAAGTAACCACAATGACCAAAGAATAGAAATTAGAAAGGCCCTCTCCCATTTTGATCTAAAGTTTCGACCCCCAAAAGAATCCCAAAACGTGTCCAAGAGGAGTGATCAATCCATTCAACTTGTGCTGCCCACTATTCTTCCTTCGCAAATTTGCATGAAAAGAATAGGTGTTGGCAATCTTTGGGATCCTCATTACAAAGAGAATATGTTGTGTTCGAGAGAGGAGAAATATTATCGAAATAAACTTTTGTCATAATCCTCTCCATTCTTGGAAACCAAGCGAACAACTTCACTTTTAAAGGTGCACACGTCTTCCAATTTAGCTGGCAATCTCGTAGAAAGCGTGGTTTTTGCTGCCCCTTGCTTGTAGACACATATGCTTCTCTAACTGTAAACTCATCTTCTGTCCATTCCCATTGGTCCATCTCTTCCACGTTCATTCTGAAACCTGCCACTGCTGATTGCAAAGTGAGCAAATCTCCCAATCTTTGCTCTGACAGTACCATTGGTAACTGGGGCTTCCACAAATCTCCATCCTAGCATGAAGAAACCTTCTGCCAGAATCTGAAGTTAGTGCAAAAAGGCATGGGAATGGTCAAATATCTGTCCTTCACCTGTCTAATTGTCCAGCCAATTGAAGTTACCCGCTTTAGCAGTAAAATACTTCTGCACTTCCAGAATAACATGCATCAATCCCTTCCAGAACTCCTAGGCTCCTTGCAATGGTACTAATCTCTCCTCCCATTCCGAGTGTGATCCATAACAAGAATCGAGAAAAGAAGAGAAATTATCCCTTTTGGATCCCATAATCCGTGTGACCCACTTCATAAGCAAATCCTTGTTCATACTATGCACACGTAGGACTCCCAATCCACCATAGTCGGCTTGCAGGCATCATCCCAAGGGACCAATGCGATCCCCTTATGTCCTCCCCACTCCTTCAGCATCTTATCCACTTTTTTTGGCATAAAAAAACTGAGAAAAGGAACAAAGGGATAGCCGAAAGAACACTGCGTTAAAGGACCAAGCTGCTCCCTCTTGATAATAAATGGAAACCAATCTTTTATTTTTGAAAAGGAGGGTAGTTATCCATATGATAACCACCCAAAATTCATTACTCAAAATAATATGTTACAGTGCCCAAAGTTACAAAGGGGACTCTTAAAATGCTAACTAGGAGGAAATGGAGGAGACAGCATTTTCAACATAAGGTGTTTTGCTCTTGAATACAACCCCATTCCTCCCTAACCACACTCCCCACAGGATTAGCAGCACCCTTGCCTTCTCCCTCCTCATCCTAAACGTGTTGCTGTTGCCCTATGCATTACCCCTCCGGAAAGAGGACCAAAACCCATCGAAGTTACCACAGTCAATCCATTTCGACCCCACCATCCTCCAGACCCACGCAGTAAAAGGACACCTAGAGAAAAGGTGTTGATCCTCATCTGCCCCTGCATAGAATGGGCAATGAATGTCCTCCATTGTAGCCTATTTTGCCTTGCAAGCCTTGGTGAGCACTCTTCCCCTTTGCACCAGCCAGGTCAAAATTTTGACCTTTAGAGGGCAATCTGCCAACCAAAGCAACTTGCAATCCTGCTGAAAATCAATATCCATCACCTGGAAGCTTCCATGTAGCTTGCAATAAGCCTTCCTTACTGAAAAAACCCTTCCTCCTAGCACAATGCATCCCTCCCTCCTTCCGGTTCCCATCCTCCTAGATCCCGCAACAGAAGTTGGAACTTCGCACACCTTTGCTCCAACAGTGCCCCCTGAAAAGTGGGACACCAAGCAACATCCCAACAACTTCCCACAGATGCCTCCTTGTCTGCGGTCCTTGAGAAAAGGTAGGGAAACCTAGTGCAAAGGGTCCCTTTTCCCTGTTAGTCGTCCAACCAAAATCTGAACACGTCGTCCTCACTCATGTATGGTGAGAAGAAACCCCGCACCTTTGGGACCACCGATGCCAAACCTTTCATGAAGTGTGAAGCCCTTGAAACTGAGGACCTAAGGGCCTCCCAGGAGAGAAGGGGACCATAGCAAACCTAAAGAACTCCGCCAAAAAGGTTCTGCTTTCGACCCACCAGTTTAACAATCCACTTCATGAGAAGACTGAGATTGACACATTCCACATCCTTGACCCTGAGCCCACCCTCCTTCACAAGTTGACAAACCTCATCCTAAGCCACCATCCTTGCTCCCTTCCTATATGACCCAAAGTTTGTCCAGAAAAAATCTCGCATCAGTCTTGAAATCTTCTTCTCCACCTGTCGAGGCACTCTAAATACAAAGAAGAAATAAGTTAGTATGGAAGAGAGCATTGCTTTAACCAACGTCAACCTTCTACCCTTTGGAAGCAACCTAGGTGCCCATCCTGACAGCAATGTAGCCAACACGAAACCATCAAGAATGCCTTTTCGAGCACCCCAAAGGTCGTTTGCACCAGTGAGATGATGTCATTCAATATCCTGTGCAACCTATTAGCCAAGGCCTTAGAAACAATGAGGTAGGTAGCATTTGACAAGGCAATCAACCTATAGTCCTCAATAGCCTTCGCCCCCTCCTTTTTAGGTAGCAGGAAGAGGTAAAACCCATTGAGTTTGTCGAAGCCTTTGTTCCCCTTTGCGAACTCCACTACCATCTGCATCACATCCTCCTTCACCAATGTCCAGAACTCCCTATAGGAAAAAGTTGGAAACCCATCCGGTCCCAAGCACCAATAAACATTGAGTCCTGACACTGCCTTCCTAATCTCTTCCTAAAAAAAGTTGGCTGTGAGAGCCTCCGTCTCCTGCCTAGACACCCTCTGCACATCCTCCCCTACCCATCTCCACCTGCCCCTCCTGCTCCTCCCAGTAAAATCTCTATAGAAGTCCACCGCTGCCCATCCAACCTCCTCCTTGCCAGAGTGAGAAACCCCTCCTACTAGCAACTTATTGATCCGGTTCCTCCTCCTAGCCGACGCCATTTAATGAAAAAATCGGGTATTAGAGTCCCCCGCCCTCAACCATTTTTACTTGGACTTCATCTTCCACTTGATCTTTGCCTTCTTGTCTTCCTTTTGTACAACCCGCATATGCCTCTCCCTGCAATCCTTGTCCATCGAGGATAGTGGCCCGCTATCCTCCTAGTTGTCCCGCCTTGTGATTTTAGCCAGCGCCTCCGCTTTCTTCCTGGCTCTCAACTCCGGGGTCTCCTTCCTGAACCCCCTCAGGAACCCCCGCAAAGCTGGCAACTTCCCTGATAAGCAAGCCGATGTCGACCCCTCCACTTCAAGCAACCTCCATTTCTCCACCAACTCCCTGAAACCATCCTCCAATAACTAGGATCTGTTAAACTTGAAATAAGTTCCGCACAATTTATCCTCATTTGACCCCCACATCAAGGGCGTATGGTCAGAGAACGACCTCTCGAAAGGTGAGACATTAACAAGTGGGAAAGTGTTCGCCTACTCCAAATTTAAGGGGAACTTGTCGATCTTAGACTTCTGGCCATTAGTACTCCTCTAAGTGTAAGTGCACTGGTGGCTTCATCAGCACAATCGGTTTCTCCATCGCCTACATGCAACGATGTTGCTTAAGACCATGTCGTATGCAAATCATGGCTGAACATCGTATCTACCCTTAGAGAGCTCGACTAGGGCACTAACATCACAAAAATCTTCATCATCAATTGAAGGGAAGAAACATCTTCGAAGCATTCCAAATGATTCAATGATTGAATTAACTATGCTAACATAATAGAGTTGCAAAGGGATGCCCATAATCTCCAATTGAATTACTGACGCCTGCGAGGGTCGTTCTCCATTCGCTTCATCATACTCTGACGCCCATCACCGAATCACGCCTTCCTTGCAATAGATGGATGTGAGAGCCAATAGTGAATCTTTGCTCCTACATGCATCCACTCAATAAAAGTTTATTCTCATCTATAATTTGCGATTTGCAAATTTTCAACTCCTCCCCTGCAAGAGACCTTGTGAGGGCCTCCTTAATATCCCTTCTTTACAGACCGTTAAAGAACTTCACTGACCAAGCAAGTAGGGAGAGAATGCTCTAGACCTCCTATCTCTGGACAACAATTGACCACCACATCCTTCACCATGAACTTCTCATCTTGTAAGGGCTTCCTCCTCACTCTCGCAATGGTGTCCTATTCCACGACAAAGCAAACACACCACTGGATCTCTATGGTCTTTTGCGAGATGGCCCATTCCCCAACAACGGAAGCATCGAAGTGATGCGGTCATTGAATAAGCCCCTCTGTAATCAAGATGATTAGCCACCCGACCCTAGCTAATCCTTCTTATCCATCTAACCACTCTCCTACCTCCTCTCCCTCTCCACCTTCCCACTCTCCAGCTCTCTCCATAATCCAGCCCAAACTATTCTTTTGGTTGCTAAATTGGATTCCACTGTTTTTTACATACTGTTGATGGAACCTATAGTTTAAAGTTTCAACTAAGTTAGAATAATATGAGCCTGTTAGCATGTGTACTTTATTCGGAAGCATTGAAACATGGTGAGATGTTATTGCTAGTAATGAAATTATATAAATTTTAATGGAGCTTGATATGTTGATTTTGTTTGGAATTTTTATTCTCCAACCAAATTAAGTTGCTAATCTTGGGCTGCTGTGAACTTACACTACCACTGTCATTTCTTTGTTATTTATTCCATTTGCAATACTGTAATTGGGTACTTGGATCTTTTTATCTGATGAAACTGCATGATACCACATTTTTTTGTCTCTTGAGATGTCTCATTACGGAGATTGATAATTGGATCAAAGAAGCTCCAAGGAACTTCTAGAGGGGAGTAACCTCTTTGACATCCAGCGTGTGCTCATTTTGAAGAGCTTCTCATTTCTGCAACCTTTTCATATACAGCGTCAATTCACCCATAAAGCCAAGTGAAGTGTTGCAAATTTTGTTGTTCATTCCTGGAACTCTGCAACCATTAGAAACTCTTTAAGTCATGTTTCAATTTGGGCAGTCACATAACCCTCATATTTTTTTGGTCCACCAATTGAGATGATGCCCACCATTCTCTACTATATGCCGCGTTGAAGGGACTAGGCCTTCTCAGAAGTCAAGTATTTCCCTCTCATTTTAGAATCCTAGGAATTATATTGTGGTAAAATCAACACAACAGTCAGAGAAAATAGCCCCTGAAATCTGCACATCATTGCTTGTCATGTACTGCCCATAGGAATCTGCTATGTGACAGGAAATCCATGATTCAAAGGTTAATGGAGGTTCCGCCATAAAATGAACTATTGGAGGAATTGTATGGATTGATCACTCTGCTCTAGAGATCACACATGGCCATTAGATGAGGGTAATCGGCGATTCGGCGCTAATCTCATTTTGGTGAGGAGCTTGTTTTTCCTTTGTGAGAATCAAGCACATGCAAATCTCTGGCTACTGTAATTTGTCTAAAGATGTTCCTGGATAAGGTATCAGAACTGTTTTTAGTTACTGCCCCTGAAATATGGTACAAGAATCCTCCAATGCTTCCAAAAGGGATTTGAAGCCAGCTTTGAAGCCAGCTGTTCCTGCAGAATTGGTCTATCAGTGTTCAGCCTGAATTTGTTGCCTGATCTGGGATGCCAAGTTTCACCTCAAGATTTGCAGATTTGGAAACGGATCCAGAAGATGAACACTGATGTGGGTGCATCGGGATCTGGAAACGGATCCGGAGTTGGTGGGTGTCCATTTAAACATTTTTCGAACCAAATTCTTTTCGGGCCCGACAACCAGATATATATTTTTCTTCTACTTAAGTACTTCTGGGCCTGCTTGCTCTCCTAATACGTGTAGACTTGAGGCTGGGACAGTCTCTGAAGCTGATATGGTTGTAGCGGCACTTGTTGCCCAGACTGATGATGTGGCAGGAGGTTATTTGGGCCATTGTGGCAATTTCTTCGGCACTAAACAGGGTGCCACTGGATCCAGAGTTGGTGAGTGTCCACCTAAACGTTTTCCTGGCCAAATTCTTTTTGGGTCCGACAATTCAGATATTTTCTTTTTCATTTCTCCTGTTGGTCCTGCTTGCCCTCCCATTCTGTGTAGGCGTGAGACTGAGTTTGTTGGACATGAACCTGCTGCTGGTGGGCCGGCTTCCCCAGTCAGCAGCATGGTCTCTGGTGGTCCCATGGTGTCCTGCTGTCTGTGTGGGGACTGCTGCTGCAGGTGACAAGGTTGGTGCTGATTTTCTTGGGAAGTGTGCTGCAGCAGGTGCTTTTGTTGGGCAGGAACAGTGCTGGGCAGGGGACCTTGGTAACTGCCCGGCGTGATCCATCAAAGGTGTCTTTGGTCAAGAGAATTACTGCATCGTCCATGTTGGGGTCTGTGAAGCTAGATGCGTGCAGATCTATTTCACTCTGGAGTGGTCTAAGATACTGCTCTTGTCACGAGAGGAAGATTGTCAAGGCCAAGTCTACGGCAAGTGATGAACAGGCATCTAATCTGGAGCTTCGAGTTGCCCAGGTTCTCAATCTTAAGAAGGTGCCATGTTTGTCTTTTGGCAGGTCTCTGTTGATACTCATCGTTAGAGTGTTAACATGGAATATGAGGGGTCTTTGGGATCCAGATTGGAGATCTATTCTGAGGAGGTATTTGGCAGAGTGGAGGGTATGTTGCACTGCTGCAGGAGACACACTTAGAGGAGTTGGATGTGGTTACAAAAAAGAGCTTGTGTGGTGATTGTTTCTCGGATATGTTGGTTGTTTGGGCCATTGGTAGGTCGAGGGGCTAGGATCTGATGTGGAAGGCAGATGTCTTTCGCCTCTCAAGTTTCGCTATGGCTTTTTGGGTGGTTACAAGAATATTTTCCCATGTATCCGATGGTATTAGTTGAGCCTCCTCTGGTGTGGGGACCCTTTGATGCATCTTATAGGGCTGTTATGTGGGATGAGTTGAGACACGCATCGGATTACATTGATGGTTGCTCCTGGGTTATAGGGGTTGACTTTAATGTTTTAGTGGCAGATGACAGGCTTGGTGGCAGATTGGATGGTTCTTCTGTTGACTTTCATCATATGATTGATGAGCTCCAATTGATATATCTTCCAGTGTCAGGAGTGTAGTATACTTGGAGGAATGGCCCTGGTTAGGCTTCTCGCATTGACATATTCATTTCTAGTGTTTCCTTGGTAGAGGCTTGTCATGGTGCTGTAGTCTCAGCTTTGGTGAGACCTTTTTCAGATCATACACCTTTGGAATGGGCCAGTAGTGAGGGGGAATCCTTTTCAACTTATTTCAAGTTCCAGAAGTCGTGGTTGTTGGAACCAGGTTAGAGAGAAGTGGTTTGGTGTTCCTGCCTCCACATCAGCTATGCACACCTTGGCTGGTCGTATTTTGGCGATTAGACAGGCGTTGATTGATTTTAAAAGGGAGATTGCTTTGAAACATGATGGCACAAGGAGAGATGCTTTGCTGGCTTTGGCTAGACTTGATAAAAAAGAAGGCTTGGGCCAATTAGGTTAGAGTGAGCAGCAGGAGAGGATACGTGTTCAGAATGTTATCAGAGAGGTGGATCGTAAAAGGGAGATGGACTAGAGACAGAAATCTAGGAAGTTTTGGCTGTGGGAGCGTGATTCCAATACGAGGTCCTTCCATTTATTGACCAGTTCTAGGCAGAGGACTAACTTGATTTCTTCTTTGCGGGTAGGTGATAAGGTGTTGGATAATAGAGAGCATATTTTCCAGGTTGTCCTTGGTCATTTGCATGCTTTTACTAGGAGAGCTCTTGGGGAGTGGAGGTTGGGTTCTTTATATATGGTGAGATTGGATGACGCTTGAGGAGCAGAGTTGATCAAAGAGGTTTCAAAGGAGGAGATTCTGGTTGCATTGTGTGGCCTTAAGGCAAAAGGATCCCTTGGTCTAGATGACCTCCAGGTTTTGTTCTATAAGGAGATTTGGGATGTTGGATCATATGTGGTGGCGATGATCCGAGAATTTTTTCATGGTAATATGGGTTTTGAGAGGCTCAATCGCTTCTATTTTTGTTTTACTTCCAAAGAAGGAGGGCACCGATTCATGGTTAGTTTTAGGCCGATTGTTTTATCGAATGCCATTTACTTGATTGTGGTAAAGGTTTTTGCTAACCGGTTGCGCCTGGTTCTTCTTGGTTTAATAACTCCGGTGTAGTCTGCTGTCATTTCTGGAAGGTCTCTTTGTGATTCTTTTGTTTTAGCCGAAGAAATGGTTGTGGCTTGGAATAGAAGCCCCTCTCCTACTTTTATGTGGAAGGTTGACTTCTTTAAGACGTATGATTCTTGTGGCCTAGCCTTACTTGTGGGAGATACTTAGGAGTGATTTCCTAGAATCTTGGGTTAGAATAATGAAGAGATATCACGACGACCTCTTTCTCTGCGCTAGTCAATGGAAGGCCATGTAGAACTTGGATCTAGCTATAGAGAGGTATTAAGCAAGGTTGGCCGCTGGCGCCTTTGTTGTTCATCATTGCCATTGATACTCTGGCTTTTTTGGCATTCAAGGCACGTAGGAGTGGCTTGTTTTCTGGGTTTTCTCTGAGGTCAGATGGTTTGTTGCTTACCCTATTGTTGCAGTATGCAGATGATGCGATTTTTTTCATCCAGGGGGCTGAGTCAGGTTGAACATGTGGCACAGCTGGTGAGAATGTTTAGTGATTTGTCTAGCCTTCTCGTGAATGGAAGAAAGTCAGCCGTTGTTCCTTTTCACATGACTGGTGTGGAGGAGGCTGCAATTTCTGATGCTGTTGATTCACCAGTTGTTCGACTCTCGATTACCTATTTGGGGCTTCTATTGAAGGGAAGCAGTTAGTAGTGGTTGATTGGAGGGTAGTGGAGGAAAGGTTGAATAAGAGGTTGGCTAGTTGGAGTGGAAAGCTTTTCTCTTGTGGTGGGTGATCAGTCTTGATTAAATTTATTTTTTCAGCTGTATCAGTTTTCTACCTTTCTATGTTTAAGCCACCTAAGAAGATTATGTCCAAGTTAGAGATTGCTTGGAAGCGATTTTTTGGAAGGGACCTGATCATGATGGTTGCCTTCTTGCAGTTGGTTTCTTGGAGGGAGATTTGTGGACCAAAGAAGAGAGGTAGTCTTAGCATTAGGAGTTTGGAGAGATTTAATGAGGCTTTCTCAATGAAGTGGGTGGTAAGATTCTTGCTTGCTAGTGGTGGGCTTCTGGAGAGGATTTTGAGAGACTCTTATGGAGATCCTGTTGACGTGATTTTTGGTTGATCCAGAAGGGTTAGGTCGATTGCTTTTTGGAGCTCAATAGGGTTGTCTATATTGCGGAGTGCAGCTTCGAATCCTTTTGTACCAAGGATTGGTAATGGCTCCTTTCGATTTTGGAAATATAATTGGATATGATGTAGGCATTTTCTCTTTTATTCCAGTTAGAAGAAACAAATGACTTGTTATTATTCAGAAACCCTACCTTTCTTTATATAGAGAGAGGTAGGACAAAATACAGCACAACTCCAAGAGAAAAATATAATTACAAGTACATCCTCAAACATAATAAACGAAGGGGTACAACACTCTCTTTCAAGCTGGAGCATAGATATCAATTATGCTCAGCTTAGATCAACAAACATCAAAAGTAGATTTAATAAGAGGCTTGGTAAATATATCTGTTGTCTGGTCATTAATCGAAATTGGAGTTGTGTAGAGCAGTCCTTTCTGAACGATGTCTCTGGTCTAATAACAATCAACCTCCACGTGCTTTGTGCGCTCATGGAACATAGGATTATTAGCTATATAAGTAGCTGCTCTATTATCACAGTGAATTTCTATAGGGTCATTAATCTCAACATGTAAATTAGTCAATGGAGATTGTATCCACATCATCTTAGTCCCAGTCTAGGCAATCGCCCTATATTTTGACTCTGCACTAGCCCTAGAAACAATTGCTTGTTTCTTGCTTTTCCAGGTCACAAGGTTACCATCTACATAGGTACAAAATCTTGTAGTGGATTTCCAATCCAAATGGCATCCAGCATAATCTGCATTAGATAGCTCATCACTATCATAGAACTCCCTTTGGTGAATGGAAGTCCCTTCCTAGGACCTTCTTGAGGTACCTAAGTACCATCATTGCAGCATCCCAATGTTGCCTCGTGGGCTTAGCCATAACTGACTTAACCTACCAACTGCATAAGATATGTCTGGTTTGGTGATAGTAAGATACAACATTTTCTCAACTAGCTGTCTATACTGCTTGCTATCCACAGTGTCTGCCTCGGTATCATAAAAATGAGCCTTAGGATACATATGTATGTTAGCTGGTTTGGCTCTTAGCATACCAACCTTCTGCAAGCATACTTTCTCTAGGATAAAACGATGCCACTTTTACTGTTAGCTATCTCTATCCCAAGGAAGTACCTCAACGAGCCTAAATCTTTCATCGCAAACTGATTAGCCGGACATCTCTTGATTTCAGTTATTCACTCTAAATCATCTCTTGTGACAATTAAGTCATCGACATAGACAAAAAGAACAGTAGTACCTTTTTCTGTCTTTCTAACAAACAAAGAGTGATCTGCAGATGACCTCTGAAAGCTTATAGATTTCACCACTTGAGATAATTTCTGGAACCAAGCACGGAAACTCTACTTAAGGACATAAATGGCCTTACATAGCCTGCATACACACTCCTCCTGAACCTCATAACTTGGGGGTTGTTGCATATACACCTCTTCCTGTAAATCCTCATACAGGAAGGCATTTTTGACGTCAAGCTGGTGTATCCTCTAATCTCTATGAACTGCAACTGCCACAAGAATTCTCATGGTAGATAGGTGAGCAACAGGAGAAAATGTGTCAAAAAAGTCTACTCCATATATTTGCGTAAACCCTTTTGTCACAGTCTACCCTTATACCTTGCAATGGAGCTCTCTGGATAATACTTGAGTGCAAAGACCTATCAACAATTCCCATACTTGTTTGGCTAGACTTTGGCCAAGGATGCTACTATTTTGGACATTTAGGATCCTACCTCAGGTGCTTGGTCTCCCGTTTTGGAGTCGGGTCTTTGATCTTTCAGAGTCCTTGCATGAGTTGCAAAGTTTGTTGGAGATGCTACATGAGATTTCTGTAAGCGAGGAGAATGTGGACAGATTCACTTGGAAGGAGGGGAGATTCTCTATTTCAAAAGCTTTTAAGATGCTATTTTTGGAGGAGGGACCTTCACTTTTGATGTGGGAGGATTGCTTGTTGTTTTGGAAGATGCTTATACCTTTGAAGATTGAGATCTTGTGGCGATGGAGGGATTCCTAGAGTGGACACACATGAGGGCCTTTGCTTCCTCACTGCAGAGAAAGGTGGCTTTGCTATTGTCGTCAAAGTGCCTTATCTTTGGGCTGGGGTAAGAGGTGGCTTACAAGATGGTCTTCGACACGACCGAGTTTGGTGGTGCTTTGGTGTGCTGGAGGTGGCCAACGAGACACGATGGGGCTTTGGCAGAGCGACTATCGATGAAGGTGAAGATGCATCTTGAGATTGAAGGGATCCTTAATTGGCTCCGGACTAAGGAGGCGGTGAGGTAGTTGTATCCTCTTTCGCCACTCTCAGGGGTTGCTCCTCTCTGAGGGTGTTGAAGGGGGATGTGGCACCCATGAGGGCGGTGGTGGAGATGACTCCAAGGATGGTGGTCCTTCGAAGGTGGTGTTGTGGCTGGGATGATACGCTTGGGTCGTCAAGGTGTGCATGATGGGGGTGGCACGAGGTCCTTCAAGGAGGCCCTCGTTGGGGTTTTGCGTGGTCCTTGTAGGCTCGACACCACAACGGCGGCGAAGGGCGGTGGTGGAGGCGGCAGATGGTGTGGTGTTGTGGAGGAGCGGAAGACCGTGCACCACATTTGGAAGGTGAGGGGTTGAAGCGAGATTGGGGGCGCAGATTCCGCTGGATCAGTTGAATGTGCCCAAGGATTGCGTGGAGGATGACGAGGTGGCGTAGGACATTAATGATGGGGCAGAGCTGGAGTCCAAAGTCATTTTGGAAAGTGGAGAATATGGGGGATTTTGGTTGCGTGCTCATTTATGGGGGATGACTTGCGTTCTGGGGGTGATGGCGGGATGACGCGCGGGGCCCTAGGCTTTGCGAGAAGGTGCATACAGACCCAGATTCGGATTCAATTGTGGATTCGGTTGTAGATCCGGTTGTGGATCTGGCGTTCAACGGTGGTCTTTCCAGAGAGGCCCCCATCCTTTGTGTATTTGCGATGGGGGAGATGGTGTTCCACCTCGATGGAGTGCACCTTGTGCATCATTGTTCGGCGGTAGGGGAGGCAGAGCGGATGGTTCACATGCTTCGAGTAGGAGCGCTGGTAGCCACCTCCTCAGGGTGGGTTGCTTCCATCGTCAGTGGATGGAGTGGCTTCGTGTCTCGGTTAGGGGCGGGGCGTCTGTTGCAGCGTCATTGGCATTCATGGGGACGGTGGGGTCTGTGGCGTAGGGCTCTATGGGCGCTAACGAGGTGGCGTTGGGTGGTGGCAAGGCCATACCAGTAGTGGGCGAGGGGAGGGACCATTTGGAGGGGCCTGCGGGTTTGGAGGAGGGGGAGGCCGTTGGCTGGGTGTTGGATGATAGGGGAGTGGAGGCGGTGGTTGGAGTTGGTCGAGGGAGCAAGGGGGAGAGAAATTGGAGTGCGAGTTTTGATCACATTGAGGTTGATGAAGTGGCAGTGGCAGCGGTTGCGAGCTTTGGGCGAGTTGAAGGGGATGTTTGTGTTCCTACCCAATGATGAAGGTCCTAACGTGGAACGTTAGGTGCCTTAACGATCCATCTAGGCGGATGGCATCAAGGGTGTAAAAGTCAGTCTATGTGGCCAATTAATCAGCCGCATAATCATATATGTTCCAAAAATAAACTGAGTACCTATATTCGACCATATAGTGGGTCTACCCGATTAATCGACTAATCAGTCGAGTAAGTTTTAAGGTTTCCATTTTTTTTAGCTTTAATGTACATGCAATGCACCCCCAAACCAAAACCTGACTAAACACGATGCCTAAATTCACCCAACCAAACCTGACTTCTCCCATTACCCTAAGTTTCCAACGCACGAAAGCCTCAGCCTTAAGCGAAACCCTCAGGTCCTAAGTCCCTCTTGTCTCCTTTACCCCAACTTGTCTCCTTTAGATTTATGATGCACCAATCTTAGTTTATCTGTCTTATTTTATGTGTTTTGATATGGGTAGTTGTTTGTTAGAAACTATATTGAGAGAATATGCATATCAAAAAAATAATATTAATATATAAGTGATATTTCAATTCATATATATGTGTACTTAATATGTATAATGGTATATATAATTATATTTACAATTTTAAATATTAAAAAATACTACACCGATTAATCCCCAATTAATCACTCGCATATTGTATACTCCTTAGTTGGTGACCTTACCAACTGAATATTGACTGTTGATTTCTGCAGCTATGGATGGTGTTGAGGTCATATTTGTAGAAGAGGGGTCTCGATATCGTGTCGCTTCAGGAGTCGAAGCTACAACAGTGTGACTCTACAGTTTGGAGGGAGATTGGAAGGGGTGCTATTGAGGAGTTTGTGGCTTTGGATGCTGTGGGACGCTCCATGGGTATCATTGTTGCTTGGAAGGGTGATGTCTTCTCCTTGGAGGACTCGGTAGTTAGGAGGAACATTGTTTCAGTTCAACTCAAGAGGCGTAGTGATGGTTTTAATATTGTGATTTTTGCAGCCTACGGGCCGGTTGAAGACTCCAGTAGACATGCCCTGTGGGAGGATCTGAGCCAGATTATCGTGGGGTTCCAAGGCTGCCTTTGGTTGATTGGTGGGGATTTTAATGTAACTTTGGCAACTGATGATAAACTGGGAGGAAGAGGTGGATGGGACCGGTGTTCTGAGGAGTTTTCAGACTTTGTTGCCATGCATGGATTGGTGGACCTGCCTCCTTGTGCGTTCACATGGAGGAGTTCTGGAGGACTGATGTCTAGGCTGGACAAGTTCTTTTCCTCATTAGAGCTTGCAGAGGTGTTTCCCTTGGCAGGATTTTGACCTATGGAGAGACCATTTTCAGACCACGCCTCTGATGTGGGGGTCCAATGAAGCTATCAGGTGTGATACGTATTTAAAATTTAAGTGGGCTTGGTTGCTGGAGGAGGGGTTTAGAAGGAAGATCGAAAATAGATGGAGGTCCTTGCAATCGAAGGGGCCGGTAGCGGTAAGGTTGGAGTCGAAGCTTTGAGATCTTAGGTTTTTCCCCATAAGGAGTTTAGGAGGCAGGTGAAGGAGCGGACTAGGAAGGAGGCTCTGGGGGAGGTTGAGAGGTTGGACAGAGTTGAAGATCTAGGCTTGTTGATGATAGAGGAGAGGGTGGCCAAGGCTGAACATTTGAAGACCATCCAGGAAGAGGATTAGAAGGCTGAGGTGGAGTGGTGGACGAGGTCTAGACAGAAGTGGATCAAAGAGGGGGATTCCAATTCTAGATATTTTCACGTGGTGGCTTCTGGCAGGCGGCGGAGAAACTGGATTGACAGGCTTTTAGTAGGTGGCACAAATTTTGTTGGCAGGGAGGCGGTTGGCAGGGTAGCTGCAGATTTCTTTAGGAAGTTCACAGGGAAGAGGCGGAATGGAAATTGGAGATGGTAGGGGTCAAATATCCCATCCATTTGTGATGACTAGGCTGAGGGGTTGGTTGCGCCATTCACGGAGGATGACATGCAGAAGGCAGTTTGGGGTTTGAATGTAGATGGTTGTCCAGGCCTTGATGGCTTCCTGATTCATTTTTATAAGGAGTTCTGGACGATGCTTGAGGGGGATGTTTTGGAGGTGATAGCAGATTTCATGGAGGGGAACCGCGACTTTAATAGGCTTAACATATTTTTCATGTTCTTGCTTAAGAATGAGGGTGCGGAAGCTATTGATGAGTTTAGGCCTATCGCCTTGTCCAATGCAATTTACTTGATTGTTGCAAAGGTTTTGTTGAACAGGTTGAGGAGAGTGATTGATGGGGTGGTCTTTCAGGTGTAGACAATGTTTGTGCCAGGAAGGAATATCCTTGATGGTTACGTGGCTGCCATGGAGATTTTGGCCCTTTAGAGGGAGAGGAGGAAGACTTTCCTTTGGAATGTGAATTTCAGGAAAGCATATGACTCAATCCATTAGTCCTTCCTGTGGGCTTCCATGATCAAGAGGGGGTTCCCACCGGTTTGGATACAGTGGATGAAGCAGTGTGTCACGACAACTTTTTCGATTCTCATCAACGAGAACCCAGCAGGTGGGTGGATACGACCAAGGAGGGGGGTACGGCGGGGGTGTCCTCTGGTGCCTTTGCCTTTTATCCTGGCTGTGGATTCGCTGGTGAGGTCTTTAGCTAGAGTTGTGAGAGTGGACTGATCAGGGGATTCTCCGTGGATGACGGGATCGTGGTTCCCGTTCTTTAGTATGCAGATGACACTCTCTTCTTTATTGAGGGGGTGGAGACGGAAGCAAGGAGGATCAGGGTGCTGTTGGAGCTATTTTGAGAGGCATTGGGCTTGCAGATCAATTATAGGAAATTGACGTTCGTTCCTTTTGCTTTATCGAAGGAGGGGGCCGGTGCTTGCAGTGTTGTGTTGGGGATGGACAGAGGTGTCTTGCCTATCTCCTATTTGGGTTTGCCTTTGACGGATAGAAGGGTTGTTGTGCAAGATTGGATTCCTTTGGTAGAGAGGATGGAGGGACGATTGGCAGGATAGGCATCAAAACTTCTGTCTAGGGGGGAAGATTGGTGATTCTCAAAGCTGTGTTGACCTCGATGCCCTCCTATTTTGCAGCCGTGTTGAAGATGCTGCAATAGGTTGAGAAGATTCTGAGTCTCATGAGGATCTTCTTTTGGACAAATTATGGGACGAATGGGAACAGAGTGAAACTGTTGGCGTGGAAGGAGGTTTGTAAGCCCCTTAAGGTGGGGGCCCTGGGAGTTAAGGAGGTTGGAAGGATGAATGATAGTCTCTTGACTAAGTGATTTGTGAGACTGCTTGGGAAGGAGGATTGTTTGGTTGGCAGAATCTTGCGTTCATGCTATAGGGGCTCTCTTATTTGGGGTCTGCTGGCGTCTCCTCCAAGGGGCACGCCGCAGTTTGTTAGGGGTTTATCTCTAATGGCTTCTAAGGTACAAAGTTTATTTACACCAGTTCTTGGAGCAAGAAGGGATTTCAGGTTTTGGATAAATGATTGGATAGGATGGGAGATTGTGCGATCATTTTCCCAGACTCGTGGCGTTGGCGGTGGACAGAGGAGCTTTGGTTGCTGATATGTGGGATGGTTGCTGGTGCCCCACTTTCTCAGGGCATATGTTTGATCGAAGGATTAAAGAAGTACAGGAGCTACTGTGGGTTTTGGAGGGCTTCCAACATGAGGGGGTGGATGCTTTGGGTGGGAGGAGAGGGCTTCTCTATCCGAGGTGTGTACAAGAGGTTGAGAGGACCTGCCTTGATGGAGGATGTTGACCTTACCAGAGATTGCCAACTGGCTTGGGAGGCTGCATGCCTGTTGAAGGTGAAGATTTTTGTTTGGCTACTTAGGAGAGGTAAGATCATGATGAAGGTGTGGAGAGCCAAGTGGGCTCAAGGGGCAGATATGGCATGGCAGCTTTGCCTTGGAGGAGTGGAGGATTTGGAGCATCTGTTTTTCATGTGTCCTGTAGTGACACAGATATAGGGGCGCTTTGGTGATGGGTGGTGGTCTCATGATTCTTTTCATGCTTTCTGGAGGACTTTCAGAAGGGGTAGCAAAAATAAGGGGCATAATTCTTTCTGAAAGGAGAGGGTGCAGTCTCTTGCAGTTTTGTGGGGCATATGGCTTAGGAGGAATGTGGTAGTATTTAGGGGCAACGTCTATATGTTGAGAATTTTGTGGAGCCTGTTCTCTCGTTTATTTCCATTTGGGGTTGTAATTTGTCATATGGCCTAGTGCCTTTTTAATGAATGGAAAACCTAAGTAGTTATCAATCAGATAACCACCCTTTCACTTCTAAAAAAAAAAGATATTGTGGCTATTTAGACAGGAGAAGCTAGTCAGGAAGGTCCTTTGGCCTAGATGGACTCTGGATTTAGATTGACTGTCCTTTTTGTGGTACTGCGAAGAAGATGCTTGACCATCTATTTTGTCATTATGAAGGAGCACATTAGATGGGTGCTTGGAATGACTCAACATTGTCACTTTTTCAAGATGGGGATAAGAGATACTTTGCAATTGTTCTTTTGGGTATTGCTTTGCTTAATAGATGTGGGAGTGGACACATCGGTGATGTGGCCTTCCGACTCTTTTATAGATAAGGGAGGTTGAATTTAGGTCTTCTTTGCTTTAGAACCTAGAATGAGTTGGTCAAGGCTATTATTTGGTCTATTTGGCTGTAGAAGAATGAAGTCTGGTTCAAGGGTGCGAGGCCTTATTATTAGAAAATAAATTAATTAGATATTTTAGGGATAGGTTTAAGTGTCATACTATTTTTAATTTTTTTATTTTTTGGTGAGTTATTAAGTGTTATTGCATTTCCTTGTATACGTAAGCCTTCACTTTAAATAAAGAGGGCTAAGCTTTTCTTTTTTAAATAACCAAATAACCAAGTTGATCTTTTTTAACATGTTATGAGAGTAGGTTTTTCTCGTTTGAAGGGAGGACCCACCAAAAGCCCTAAAAGAGGGCCACTACAGTGTCGCCAGGCCTCGTGGCCATTGGCAAGCCTCCAGTGGCCCTTCTCTTCGGGCGACCTCTTCGAGGTCTCTCCTTTTCCTCCTCGCTTGATTGAGTTTGAGATCAACCTCTTTCTTTCTCTTACACTCTAGGAGACGACCAAAGAAGGCCACTAGTGTCGGCTTCGGTGCCTATGGTTCTGGCAAACCCTTTGGGTTGCATCACTAGGCCCTATGGGGCACTTCGATGGCCATACAACATTGCCTCTTTCTCTACTGCGCTGGTTATAAGGTCATCTTCAATTTGCAGCACCACCACGAAGGTCGGATCCTCTTCTCGCTGATGCAGCGTCGTCCCTCGCCAGCGACCTCGCTGTTGATGTGTTGCCCGGTCTTGTGGGACACTTCAATGGCCACGCATCGACACCTCCTCCCATATTGCATCAGCTACAAGGCTTTCCCCAACTTGTAGCACCACCTTTCGACCTGTCGCCGCCTAGCGGGATCTCCTTCACACGAATTGCCTCTTGTCGAGACTCAATGACCATCTCTTTCGCATCATCGCCCTACACCTCGCTACCGACTTCCGCGACCTTGACCCTGTGATTGCCCTTACCGTGATTTGTTTGGGTTCATTAACCCCTATCGAAAGAGAGGAGGAAGGTGGTGATGATTTTTTTTTCTACATTGTCAGGTTTCTTGTTTTGTATTTGTTAGCATTACAAAAAAAAGGGAAAACAAAAGAAGAAAAAAAAGGAGGAAGAAGAAAGTAGGAGACTCATTCTTTTCTTTGAGGTCCACACATTAGTGAAACTCTTGGATATTTGGCCCCTATATGAGAGGAATACTTTCCTGATACCTATATGAGAGAAGTTTGCAAAGAAATTTTCGTATGGGAGAGGTCAGTCTTGAGGTTTCCCAGAGAGAGGTCCACTTCAAGTTTTCATGTGGGAGAGGCTCAGTCTCTTGGTCTCCATCGAGAGACCCACTTTAGAGATTTTTCGATCTGTTGCGGTTGCTATTTTTGCTACAGCTACCTTCTACTCCTTTGACCTACTGCCTGCTCTTGCTCCTTCGATCTACCATCTGCTCCTCTGGATGTCTATATTGGGAGAGAGTTTACTTGTGTAACAAGTTGAGTGTTGCACTCTCCAACTTGGAGGGTAGTGTTAGGAAATAAATTAGTTAGATATTTTAGGGATAAATTAGTTAGGTTTAGTTGTCATACTATTTTTAGTCTTTTTATGAGTGATATTGTGTATCCTTGTATACCTAAATCCTCTTTCTATATAAAGAGGGCTAAAGCTTTTTGTTATGAAACCTCGCCACGTCATTTATATTTTTGTGTAGGTTGTTTGTTATTTATTTTCTATTGGTTTGTTGATGTAATTTTCCCAACACCTCTTTCTATATAAAGTGGTGTAGGGTTTCTTTTGAGAATAAAATCATTTGTTTCTTTTGACTTGGTATCAGAGTAGCGGTCCTAGGTCAGTGGCCTGGTATCACACTCAAATAGGCCTCCATACCTAACCACCCTAACCCTCTTATCTCATCTCCTCGTCACGCCATCGGTCCCATCTCCACCGACAACTGCAGTAGCGACAGTAGCAGCGTCACCAGTCGGCAGTAGCGTTGCTAGTGGGTGCTATGGCAGCCTTGCTGTGGCGAAGGGGAGGTCAGTCTCTCCAATAGAGCTGCTAGGGGTTCCTCTTGACCCTAGCATGCGCTCCATCCTCTTTGAGGGGGCCGTCATATGGTTCTAATGTGATTTCCAAGAATTTGATTGCTTGGATTTCATGTTGGATCATGATTCTCTTTGATTTATGGTGAATTTTCAAATTTGAAACAGTCAACCAACGATTTTTAGCTAGTTGTGTGGGCATCACGGCTATGTCTTCTACATTCAAGGCGTCATCGGAGACCCCCTGAGAGGAAACTATAAAAATCCATTTTTTGTTTCCATTGTGAAGTTGGATGAGATCAACTATGCGCGTTTGTCACAAACATTCATCATGAAAGTTGAGGGTTATGATAAAGAACACATTCTTCTTGAGCTAGAGCCCCAAGCCAAGATAGGGAAATATGCCACTTGGAAGAAAAACAATGCTATGGTGAGAGCATGGATCATGAATGCAGTTTTGCCTTGGATTGGAGACGGTATTGTGTACTACAAAACTGCTGAGGAGATGTGGAATTTTCTTTATGACACTTATTCTCATGAAAAGAATTCCAACGAGGTCTTTCGGATTTATAATGACATGTTCACGTTTAGATAGGAGGGCTAGCCTCTGTGTCCACTCTGAAGGGTCTTTTGGAGAAGTTCAATGTGTGCAGGCCTGTGTACACATGTGCTAGTTAGTGTGAGTATCGTAAGGAGGCAGTAGTTCTCCAGTTTCTTTCTGGTTTGGGTTTAGAGTGCGATGTTGCTCGCTCCTAGATGCTTTGTTGGAGCTTCCTTCTCTTGAGGAAGCGTACAATTGCCTTAACAGGATCACTGTTTCATCTTCCTCACTTGAGACAGTTGGTCGGACTTCTGCACTTGCTGTTATTGGTGGCCATGGTTCTCCTTCTGCTTGAGGCTGTGGACGTGGCAAAGGGCAGGCTGGTAGAGCTCGCCCCACATGCACTTTCTGTGGTTGGAATGGTCATGTTGAGGCTTCATGCTGAACCAAGCATGGGAAGCCTCCTGTGGCCAATTAGGCAATGATTACTTCTGAGGTGGAGTTTGATGCATTGTCTTGAGTAGAGTATGATGCTGTAGTCCAGTGACTTGCCTCGATTACTCAGGAGACCCTCTTCCCCCTTTGACACTGCTGCCATTGTCTCCTTAGGTATAGATTGTGCCTTTAGTGTCTTTGATAGAGTTTGTGATGGTACTTCCTGGCTCATAGATTCTAGTGCTTCGCGCCATTTGAGTGGTGATCGTAATTGTTTTTAGCAGCTTCAGTCAGTTCCTCCTGGTAGGACAGTTCGAGTCACAGAAGGGTGACATTCTAGGGTTGATGGTCAGGGGGAGGTGGTTGTTACCCACACTTTATGATTGCCTAATGTTCTATTTGTTGCAGGCTTTTTTGTTGGCTTGTAGTCTGTTAGCAGATTTACCAAGAATCTTAACAGTAGGCAATCTTTGATGATGTTGGTTGTATGTTTTAGAACAAGCTCACGAGGAGGATGATTGGTGGCGAACATGAAGAGGGGGGTGTGTATTGCTTGTTTCAGACACTGTTGAACCTATTTGTCAGGACGAGGTTTGTTTTGTTATAGGGAGCTATCTGCAGTAGCACCATCATCTTAGCCATTTACCTCGGGATAGGGGATGTCGCCTTATCCCTCACCTTTTGCCAGCTACTACGATCCACTATGATGCATGCTAGATGGGGAAGCATTGCCAAGCCACCTTTCCTGCTAGTTCCACTGTTACCGAGTTTGCTTTTGAGTTATTGCATTTAGATATTTGGGTGCCAGTTGTATTTCTGATTGGTTGGGTCATAGATACTATTTGGTTATAGTTGATAATTACTCTAAGATGTCATGGTTTTTATTAATGAATAAGTATGAAGTTGGAGGCTGAACCCGCTAAGAGGGGGCGAGGAAGACCAAACAAGTGTTGGAAGGAAACTTTTAAGTATGACCTCAATTACTTTAAGTCCTGAAATGGCTAAAAATCGATCTGTGTGGAGGCAAAGAATCCATATAGTCGACCCCACTTAGTGTGGGAAAATGCTTGGTTGTTGTTGTTGAATAAGTATAATGTTAGTGATTAAGACACTTATTATTGAAATAAAAAATCAGTTTGCTTCTATTGTCAAGATTGTTTGTATAGATAAATGCTCTCGAGTTTTGTACTACACGACTGAGTGCATTCTATAGGTTGCATGGTATTATTTATCAAACTACTTACCCCCATACATTCCTATAGAATGTGGTGGCAGAATGGAAATATAGGCATCTTTTGGATGTAGCCAGGACTCTACTTATCCATCATAATGTCCATTCTATGTATTGGGGAGATGTAGTATTTAGTGCATGTTATTTAATTAATAGGATGCCAAGTTCTATACAGTCTGAGCAAGTATCATGACAAATATTATATCTAGACAGGGAGTTGTTTCAGTTGTCACAGTTAATTTTTGACTGTGTAACCTTGTTCATATTACTGGGTCTAGTAGGGATAAGCTGACCCTATGAGCAATTAAGTGTGTTTTCCTAGGTTATAGCCATACCTAGAAAGGTAACAGGTGTTATGATTCGTTGAACAAGAAGCATTATGTTAGTGTTGATGTCACTTTTTATGAGGCAACACCATATTTTTTAGTGACTGAACGTTAGTTGTCTTTTGAGGCAGAGGTGGCACTAATGCCTATTCATCCTATTTAGTTAGGAGATTTTCCTATCTCTCAATCTACATCACTAGGCATTGCAAAAAGGGTTGTTACTTGGCTTAGAGATCTTCCACTGTCATATAGATTACCTGTGACATATCGGTAGCACACCCCCTACTTTAGCACCATTATCCTCCCCACGGCAGGTATGTCTTGATGATACTGACTGTTGTGTATTTAGTGGTGATTCTGCAGGTGATGATGTTAGTCCTGGTGGTGATTTACTTGTTGCTTCTGAGCCTCCTGTTGGTGATACCGAGCCTTTTATTGATAATCTTGATCTTTTGGTAGCTATTCGGAAGGCATCCTAGAGTTGGTGCTCAGTATCAAGTGGCTAGGGCTGTCTCTGTTAGCTGCCTTAGTTGTGCTTTTGCCTTGTTTACTGAGGCCCTGTATTCTACCTCAATACCGGCTACATACCAGCAGGCCATGCTTAATCCAAAGTGATGGTAGGTCATAGAGGATGAGATGGTTGCACTTTAGTCGTGGGGGACGTAGGATCTTACAAAGCTTCCACCTAGTGCATCTACTATTGGCTGCCATTAGGTATTTCCCTTAAAATACAATCATGATGGATCTATTTTTTGGCATAAGGCTCGTCTTGTGGCAAAGGGATTCACCTATACATGTGGGGTGGATTTCTGACACCTTTTCTCGAGTTATCCGTCTTCTTACAATACAGATCCTCACAGTAGTTGCTGCACATTTGGATTGGCTATTACACCAGTTAGACGTGAAGAACTCCTTCCTATATGGTGATCTTCACGAGGAGGTCTACATGTAGCAACCTTGAGGTTTTGAGGTTAAGGGGGAGTGTGTATGTAAGCTTAAGAAAGCAATTTATGGGCTTAAGCACAACCCGCGAGCTTGGTACCAGAAGCCGTCAAAAGTTGCTGAAGGCCTGGGGCTCAGTTCGTCATCATCAGATCACTCATTATTTGTGCAAAAGATAGAGAAGGGGGGTAGTTGCCCTTTTTGTCTATGTAAGTCTATGTAGATCTCATTATCATCGGTGATGATGCTGCTGGGATAACTGAGGTCAAGCGTAGTCTGGTTGATAGATTTGTCATGAAAGCCTTGGGTCCTCTGCGGTACTTTCTGGGCATTGAGTTGGCAAGAGGCAAGGAAGGCATTGTACTTAGTTAGCACAAGCATGCACTTGATGTATTATAGCACCTGAGATGTTGGGAGCAAAGCCAACCAACATACGCATGGGTCCTAAGATGCATTTTTATGACAGAGTTAGAACATGTAGAGAGCAGAGGATATAGATAACTGATTGGCAAGCTCCTTTCCTTTATTATTACACGATCAAATATCTCTCTTGCTGTAGGCAAGTTCAATCAGTTCATGGACAAGCTAACCAAGTATGTTACGTTATGTTTTGAGGGGTATTTTGTCTTTTTCTTTTATTGTTGGACTTATGTTACAATCTCTCACCTTCTATATAAGGGGGTGTAGGGATGCCTTAGTAATTATGATGTTTCATTTTCTTTAACTTGGTGTCAAAGCCAAGTTGGGGACTCTATCGAGAAAACCCTAATCCTACCGCACAGCCTCGCCACCGCCACTACCACTGGCAACAGCGTTGGCCAATAGCAACGTCGCCGTCGGCAGCAGCGTTAGCAGTAGCGTAGCCTTGCCAATAGCAGCGTCGCTGCCTAGCGACAACCTAGCAACGATAGCAGCAAGGTTGTTTCTATCCTCTCCTTCCTCCAGTGCCTTCTCGTTGTTGCCGAGGCTTCTCTGGCAGTAGGGAGAGGGTAGTAGCCCCTATTTTCTCCTACAACAGGGTCTAGGAAGGTCTTTGGTACATTGGTGATGAAGTTCTAAAGCAAGGACCTTCCTGAAGGTGTTTGGAAATTCTTCTTTAACTGTATAATCAAATCAGTATTTTGATTACTAGTTGGGGTGTGTATTCCCCTGCTGATGCATGTTTTGGGGTGTGTATTCCTTGGATGTTGACAAATATTGGGATCGCATGTGAGCGGAGTTTTGGGGTGTGTATTCCCCTATTGTGTCAAAATTTAGATTTGTGTGTGAAGGTATTTGTGGTGTGATTTCACTATGGCCTTATCGTCAGAGACCGAAGTGACATCAGAATAGACTGAAGAGAGTGGTCTACAAGAATCCGTTCTTTGCATCTATTGTGAAGCTTGATGAGACCAATTATCCCTATTGGTCTCACACATTTCTTGTCACTGTTGAAGGACATGAGAAGCAACATGTCCTCATTGAAGCACCACCAAAGCAGAAGATAGGGAAGTATGTGATGGTAACACCATCATCTGCTATAACTGGTCTAATTTAGCCAAATTCCAAGGATAAATGCTTACTAATAAGAAAAAAGGCATAATTCAAGTCTGCCTTGAATTTAAGAAGGATAATTGAGTTAATTCTGCTGTTTTAACAAGTAATTACAAATGAAGATTAACTAAGGGGTGAGCTTATGCCTAATAAAAGGTCAAATGAACTTAAAGTCCCAAGAAGTAGGTTTGAATTGACTGAATCAGGTTTTCTGAGAATTGAAGGGTAATTTATGAATAAAAATCCTAATTGCAGCCTGGCTTCAATTGAAAGGGTTCTGATGGAAATAAATATAATTTAAACCTTATAAAAATCATTGAAAACTATTTATATGAGGTTTAGAACATTCACTTTTACAAAAGGAACCCATTTTGATAAAAAATAGGGACCAAGGTGGGAAATTGATATATTTTGGGTTAAGTTGTAAATTACCCATCAGATTTCGTCAAAACTCAAATTTGATGTCACCATTAGATTCTTTAGGTCTAAATTAGATTATCCCTAAATTTTGAGTCCAATCAGAATCCATCTTGACTAAGTTTGCATTTAATCCCATTAGTCTTTGATTGTTGCATAAATCCCCCGATATTTCAAATTTCTCTGCACCTAAGTCCTTAGCTGACGTCACGATGACGTCAACCAGTTATTTTCTTCCCTAAATGAGGCAACACGTAGCAGCAAAAGAAACCCAAAGCCGTAATATTCGATTGAAGATTTGATCAATCAAATCTAAACCAAATCCCACCAAATTTGGTGGGATTGATCTTGAGATCATGCCCTATCAATCAAGCAACGTCTCGAGCTCTAATTTGGAGCAAATCAACTCGATTTGGCCGAGATCCGAGGAGCTCAAAGTCTCCAAATTCGCAAGTAAAACTTGTGAATTTAGGATCCTTTGATGCAGCAATCTCCTCTATATAAGTGCTTGGACCTTCCCAAGCACATTTTCGTGCTCAATTTTAGTCGGATATCCCCTCTTCTTCTTCCTCCTCATCGATGACGTCGAGCACCTCGGAGCTTGTTCTTCCTACTTCCTCACCCTCTGCCACGTACCATAGGCACAGGGCTTTTCTTCTTTCTCCCACGGAGCTTTTCGCGAAGTTTTGAGCTCCAATTCACCTTCTTGCGCTCCGACGGCCTCCCCTTCTTCCTCTCCGACACATCGTCGGCAAGGTCCTCTCTTTTCCTCAAATTACCTTAGGGCTTTCACTCCTCTCCCCTCCAATTAGGTCTCTAGAGCTCTAGAGCTCCATCCATCACCTCTACCATCTTCGACCTTCACCATCGACAATCGCTGCTACCTTCATCGTCTCATCTCCTCCGCCTTCCCCTCACCCAATTAACTTGGGCAAAAGCTCCTCTTCACCCTCGCCAAGCTTTTGCCTAAGCTAATTAACCTCTACATCACCTCCATCTCCGTTCACCATCACCGCTAACGGAGCTTCTTCGAAGCTTCTCTGCCACAACCATCTGTTCATCCTCGCTCCCAATTAGCTTAAGGCTTTACTTCAGCGTGTTCCGTTGGAGTTGTTGGTGAGTTTAATTGGGGTCGAAAGGTGTGTTATTGCGTGTAGGTGCTTGGTCGGAGTTGCTTCCTTTTTCTCCGGTGACGATGGATCGTCCGATGGCTCAACAAGGAAGAGATCATAACCAGCTGCTGCGGATTCGTTGTAAAAAGCCATTTGGGCTATGGATTTGGGATCCCATGGCCAATTCATCATCCAATCTTGCAGCACCTCATTTGGCGAAGGCAACGAGAAGGTGGGATACTTAGTCCCACCTTGTGAAGGAGAAGGCCTGCAAACAAGCATAAAAAGGAACGTGCACCATATTACTTTGCTCAAGATTTAGGGGGTCAGGTCCCCATCCTCCTCACGTGCACACACGCCAGCATACACGTGGGCACAGGTTCGGGTCTTGACTTGGTTTTGGATTCAATTAGTCTGAGAGGCCTTTGGTTGGAGGCTTTGGGAGAGAGTGGACTGGCTCTTTGGACTGAGAGTTAGGTTGAATTTTGGCTAAGTGTTGGCTAAGGCTTGGCTGTAAAACCACATTTTTTGCCTTAGTTTCATTTCATTTTGAGTTTGAGTGTGACATTTATTGCATAATTATTTTCTTTTTGCATCAAACTCCTGTGCTTCATTTCATATTCGATTGATTAGTGATGATTTACGATTTCTTGCTCTCTTAGATGACCTCGGAACTCACATTTCGAGATTATAAATTTTAAATGCTTCTGTCGCTTTAGTCGTTATATTACAATGCGAATTTTCACCTCGACAAAGCGAACAAACATTTTGACGCTTTGCCGAGGAGAGTGCAAATTTACCACTAATCATTTCATCTTCTTCTGGCTTGATTTCAAACTTATCTTTGTTTTGATTGTTTCGAGGCGAACCAAGCACGAGGCAATGCTCAAGACCATCGACTCGGATCAACCACGCCAAAGGCAGGTCAGTCATCTTCCTTTCTTCCCTAATCCCCCTCTCTCTTAGGAAAATAATAAAGGAAAAATCAGAAGAAGCCAACCTAGGCTTATTTTCCTAGAAGTATCATTCAAGGCAAGAAATTCCTCTTCTCTCACTTTGATTGCGATAAATCAGATTTGATTTGATTAAAATATCCAATCCTTCCTTTCTATGCATATTAGGGACTTGCTACACCTTGGACTAGTCACCTTTTGTTTGAGTCCAAGGTGCCATATTTAGAATTAAATTGGATTTGGAATAGAGTCAATTACGATTTTGAACATTAGGGTTTGGAGTACTAGTACACACTTGCCAATTATAAAGGAAAGCCATCTTTCCGTATTTGTATGCTACCTAAGCTCTTGGTTGAACTGATCTAATTATCAAACCCTAAAAGCAAGGCTTTATGATCACTTGAATCATAAAAATTGAGACCTTAATAACTTGTTTGAGAACCAAAACAAGGTGGTTTGGGTGACTTGACACGGATTTCATCCTAAACTTTATGGTAGGTCAGGTGAAGTTGGTTCACTTTATGAATCAACCAACCTAAAATTAGGTCACAATTTTAATCAACTTCTAATTCAAGTGATAATTCAAGGCACAATTAGGCTTAGAATTGGTAGACTTAGGGCTCAATTTGCATATTCCGATCTACTTGGAATCGCAGTGACAAGGGAAGTCGGGTTGGGGAAATCCTGTAACCCGTGGAGACACTCTACTATGTAGGGGTCTTTGCAGGACTCTTTCTTCCTGCCTGCCTGCCCAAGTAATTCTTGGGTGGGTGAATTTTTGATCCAGAGGTCCATCTACCTCAAACCAGCCATAGTGATCCAGTTCTTTTGGGTGCCTTGATTGAGTCCATAACATTTCTAGTCCCTCATATGATTCGGTAGTGCATGTACGAGAGGTCCCTGAGACTAGTCTTAAGACCTCCATTAGCGAGTCATACTCATCAAGGTTAAACCCCGACCTGCTTGTTTGGGTTCTCTTTTGATCCATGTCGTCTTTTCTGATTCATCTACATTGGAACCTGGTTCTCCATCCTTTGTTTCTATGGAGAACGTAGATTAAGAAGGGGGTGATATTCAAAACCTGCAGGACCAGTTGCAGATTCTTACTGACTTGATTTATGCACTCGTCAACCCTTGACCGCGTCCACAGATGCGAGATCACTATAATCCTATAGCTGTAGCCATCCAGCCTAGGGTGCAAATTCCGGCCAGGAACCTGATACAAAGTTAAAGCCGAATATTATTAACTTGATCCCCCAATTTCATGAATTAGGTTCTGATAACCCTTTCCATCATATTCAAGAATTGAAACATCTGGTCTAGACTCTCGAGCCAAATGTTAGAATTGGAACACCTTGCTAATGAAAATGTTCCCCTTCTCATTTAAGGATAAGGCTATCCACTGGTATCAGTTTCTGATTTGATCGATCAACACTTAGGAGTTGCAAGTTGAATTTCTCAAGAAATTCTTTCCAGTAGGATGCACTAATGCCCTTAGACACCAAATCACGCATTTTACACAAAATGCAAGAGAACCTCTTCATGAGGCATGAGATCACTCTCTGGATATCATGCAGAAATGCTCTCATCACAGAGTTCCTAAATGGGAACAGGTCCGGTATTCTTACCGAGGACTCCGTGAGGATATCAGACTATTTGTCAATGCAACCTGTGGAGGTAACTTCATGGGTAAAGATGAAGACACTATTTGGGAGATTCTTGACAGTATGTATGAGAACTCCATAAACAATGAGTCTTTGGGGATGTTCGACTGGACTACTTGTGCATTAACAAACACACGAGGGACACACGAAACATGAGAACTATTCGCTTCCATCAATCTGAAATTAATGGCCAGTCGATTGGATAAGGTCCCATCATCGAGAAGTTGGACGACTTGATATGCCAACTCCAAAGGGCCACTTCTCAACAAAGCACGTATGCACGTCTGCTCATAGGGAAGGAAGCCGTGCATAATGTTTACCACCACCACTCTTATCAGAGGATGGATGCTTATTCACCCCCATTTGATCCAGGTTTCGGAAGGAACTCCGAACCTTCTTACTCTAGTTGGGGCATCTCTGAACCCCTCATATCCTGATTACTCTGGAGTTACTCAACCCTGTGAGGAGCTCCATGCCATCCAGAATGATCCTTACTCTAACTGCTACAACCTTGGATGGTGTAATCATCCTAATTTCTCCTGGTCGGGGAGTAATCAAAACTCCAGACCTCAATTCCAACCTCGACTACAAAATCCGTGCCCATATCAGCTTGCTTATCCTAGTCCCAACCTGAACTTTCAAACTGGGCTTAGCAAGGAAGATCAAATGAGCCTGATTCTACAGACCCTGGTTGATATACATAAGACAAATGCTGTCATGCAGAGGCAGCATAACGTAAAGATTAAAAAGGTTCATAATCAGCTCACACAGATGGTTGAGACTCTCTAGCCTGGTGCATTTCCTTTCTAACCTTTGCCGAACCCGAACGTGCCAAGCCAAATGCACATTGTGAACCCAAATTAAGGCCAAGCACATTATATTTATCAGGCCTCTTCTGCACCTCCACCTGATAGGTTTGAGGCTTCTACTTCATACACTGGATATCAGCAGTAACCTCCTATCCTACCAACTCCAAACCCAAACTAGGCAGGCTTAAATTCCGTCAATACTCGTAGTGACAAAATTATTCAGGACCCACCTTACCCTAGTCAACCTAGTCCAAGTAGTTCCAAACCTAAACCCAGGATGGATATCAATGACAAACCTACTTCAGACCCAGAGCCTAAACCAATCCTGGAGAAACCTACAAATGTTTCATTTCCCAAGGCCTTGACCAAAGGAAATAGGAAATCCAAACCTCAGAAGGACTTGGTCAAGCTCTTTAAGCAAGTCTAAATAAGCATCCCCTTGATGGATGCGATTCGCCACATACTGGCTTACACATGATTTATGAAGGATTTGTGTACACCAAAGTGTAAGCCGCAAAATAAAAACGGGAGTCCGATTGTATTGTCATTAGCAAGCTAGCTCTATAATTTTGAGTAAACTCCCATAAAATGTGAAGGATCTTGGCACTCCTTTGATCTCTTGTAAGATAGGAAATCTAGAGTTTGATCAGACTTTATTGGATTTAGGAGCATCCATAAATCAAATTCTCACCTCCCTTCTAGACCACTTTGAGGAAATTGAGCTTACATCGACTGAGGTAACACTGCAATTGGCTGATAGATTGATTAAGTCACCAAGAGAAATTCTCGAGGATGTGCTGGTTAAGATGCGAGATTTCTATTTCTCGGTGAATTTCATTGTTTTGGATATGGATACTTTTGAGATTCTAAAAGACATGTCGAAAATCTTAGGGAGATCGTTCCTAGCAACTTCTAGGGAGAATATTAATTGTGAAGAAGGCTAGATCAAATTGAAATTCGGGGATAAAACATTAAGGATTGATATTTTTAAGGCCCAGAAAGGAATAAACTATGGAGCAATTGAAGAAGTATATGATATAGGTTTTTTGGTTGAGGACCCGATTCCTGAGGTGAACCCAATTTTCCAAGGGCCTCCCTCAATCACTAGATCTTGACCCACAGACTAGGGAGCTTGAATTTGATTTAGATTCATCCTTAGCCTCCACCCTATCTTTTAAGGCCAACCTTGAACCTCCATCCGCTGCTGATAACCCAGTCCAGGAGTTGAAATCACTCCTGGATCATCTAAAGTATGTATTTTTGGGTTAAAATTAGATGTTTCCGGTGATTATTAATTCTCGACTCACCCTTGATTAGGAAACGAAACTGATTTCTATCATCCAACAACATTGTAAAGTCATTGGTTGGAGTCTAGATGATTTAACTGGAATAAGTCCCTCATATTGCACTCATCGAATTTATGTCGAAGAGGGCTTACGACCTTTGCGTGAGATGCAGAGAAGACTTAACTCGAATCTGTAGGTCGTGAAAAAGGAGATCATCAAGTATCTCGATGTGGGTATCATCTACCCCATCTCTGATAACCACTGGGTGAGTCCCATTCAGGTTGTGCCTAAAAAGGTAGGACTTACCATTATTACTACTGGATCAGGAGAAACCATCCCTACTCAAATTGCAAACTCGTGGAGAGTCTGTATAGACTATCGGAAGCTGAACACCTCCACGAAGAAAGATCATTTTCCTCTCTCGTTTATTGACTAAATCCTTGAGAAGCTGGCAGGGAATCAGTTTTTCTACTATTTGGATGTGTACTCTAGATATAATCAAGTGGTAATTCATCCTAAAGATCATAAGATCACCTTTACATGCTCTTATGGGACTTATGCGTTCCGTAGGATGTCATTTGGGATATGCAATGCGCCTGCCACTTTTCAGCGGTGCATGCTAACCATATTTTCCGATATGGTAGGTAAGTACCTTGAAGTTTTCATGGACGACTTCTTGGTATTTGGTTAAACATTTGATGATTGTCTTTTACACTTGGTTCAGATCCTCCGACGATGCATTGAGGTGAACCTGATTCTCTCTTGGGCTACTTCATGGTTCCTGAGGGCATCGTACTTGGATACCTCGTATCTGAGAACGATTCAAGTTGATCGAGCAAAGGTGAATCTAATTTAGAAACTTATTTTACCTTCCTCAGTTAAAGACATTCGATCTTTTTTGGGGCATGTCAGTTTTTATTGATGTTTTATGTCTAATTTTTCTAAGATTGCATGCCCCTTGACTAATCTTCTCTCAAAGGACACTCCCTTTGAGATGACAAGTGAGTTTGTTTGCGCATTCGAAATCCTGCGTTACCGAGTAACACAGGCTCCAATCCTACAATCTCCTAACTGGTCTCAGCCATTTGAGATGATGTGCGACGCGTCTAACTACGCAGGAGTGGTACTTGGGCAAAAGATTGATGGAAAACCAGTGGTAATATATTATGCCAGCAAAACACTGGACGAGGCTCAACGTAATTATACAATTACGAAGAAAGAGCTACTGGCCATAGTATTTGGTCTGGAGAAATTCAGTTCATACCTCTTGGGATCCCATGCCATTATCTACTTAGATTACACTGCTGTTAGGCACTTACTTGCGAAGGATGCTAAATTGAGGTTGATTCGACGGATCTTGTTCTTGCAAGAATTTGACCTCGAGATATGCGATAAAGCGGGAAAACAGAACGTGATTGCGACCATTTGTTTGGTCTTCCTTCTTCGATCATTGACCCATCCGGACCTATTACTAAGTATTTTCTAGATGAACATCTTCTGAGCATTGATGTTGGACTTCTCTGGTATGCCGATATTGTCAATTATTTGGTATCGAACCAGATCCTGTATGATTGGCCAAAAGCCAAGAAAGACATTCATTTCAAATGCCAAGTATTATGTCTGGGAAGATCCATATCTTTTCCGCATCGGTGCTGATCAAATCAACCGGAGATGCATTCTCGACATTAAGGTTAATGATGTATTTTCTTTATGCCATGTCTAGGCTTGCGGTAGCCATTTCTCTGGGCCCAAAACCACAGCAAAAATCCTCCAATATGGCTTTTATTGGCCCACGTTCTTCAAGGACGCACACAATTATTATAGGGCTTGTGCTCGTTGCTAAGCCTTAGGCAACATGAGCCATCGCAATATGATGCCCTTGAAATCGATTCTCGTGTACGAGATTTTTGACATATGGGGGATTGATTTCGTCGGTCCTTTCCTGAATTCGAATGGTTTCGAATATATCCTTCTGGCTGTGGACTACATGTCCAAATGGATAGAAGTCGTTCCGACCCGAACCAATAATTATAAAGTGGTGATCAAATTTATTCATGAGCACATCTTTTCCTGGTTCGGTGTCCCACGAGCAATCATCTCTGATGGGGGGCCCATTTCGTGAATGTGCACTTCCAGTCCCTTTGAAGAAATATGAGGTGTCGCATCGAATTTTGACTCCATATCATCCCAAGACTCTAATGGACTGGTTGAGCTCTCCAATCAGGAGATTAAGAAAATTCAAGTCACTGTCCGACCTGACAGAAAAGATTGGTCAAGCCAACTTTTGGAAGCATTATGGGTTTATAAGACCGCCCATAAAACACAGCTAGGGATGTCTCCGTTCAAACTAGTTTACAGGAAGGCATGTCACCTTCCTGTAGAAATGGAGTACAAGGCCTACTGGGCAATACGGAAGTGCAATTTGGATCTCGGGAAGGTCAAAATCCATCGTTATTTGTAAATAAGCGAGATTGATGAACTACGCAATGATGCATACGAGAACTTGCATATCTACAAGGAGTGGATTACGGCTCTTCATGACAAGCACATTTCGTGAAAGACTTTTTATCCTGGTCAAAAAGTGCTTTTTGATGCTCGACCCAAGCTTGTCCCAGGCAAGCTAAGATTGAAGTGGGCCAGACCTTTTCTAGTTTGAAGGATATTTGGAAATGGAGCTATTGAAGTTAGTGAACTTAGTCAGAACTCAAACTCTTTTGTAGTGAATGGTCAAAGACAAACCTTTCCTTAAGCTGACCGATTTGAACTTGGCTGAAGAATCTTTTGATTTCCATTCCTCGTGAGCTGCATTATGCTCAACTGATGATGGTAAACTTAGCACTTAATGGGAAGCAACTCGTCATTTGAAAACCTGAGACCTTTCTTATCCTTCTTGAACTACATTCTATTACACTTTAGGGTTCATACTTTAGAACAGCCAACTCCACCTCTAATATTCATATTGGAGCTTGAAATCATTCGCAATAGCCATTCCGACCCGACCACCCACCCCTGTAAACCTGTTCTAAAATATGAACTAAGCTGAATTTGAACCCTTCTTGTTTGAAATGAGGGCATTCCAGAACTTAGGCATAGGGGTATTAAAGTGCAACGTGACTGGAAATCCAATTCTTTTGAAGGGTTCTCACAAAAAAAAGAAGATGAAATGAGAGGAAATCTGGTGAACTGAATTGCAAATCTTGAAGGAAGAAGAAAAAAGAGATATACAGAAAGGTAAAAGGAGCAAGAAAGATTTATGTTAATCCCAACAGTTGATTATGGAATAGTTTACCTAAATTATGGATCGGACCGAATGATGAATTAAGACCTGAAGTGCTAAACCTTAAGGGATAAGTGAGATATACTCACTTTAGGCCTCTAGGCCTGTTTGGGCTTAAAAATTTGAGTATTTGTTAAGATATGGATTATTCCTCAAGAGGTTGAGGAAGTTGAGAAGCTGATGTATTAAGTCTAAGGCTTAGGGAGTATGTAGCCTCTTTGTCTGTCCTTTGATTTGCGGGACTTGGTAACTTAAGCATCCACATCTCACACATCGGTCTAGTTCAGTGAGCTTAATGAAGAATAATGTCAAAAAGTCCTCTATTCTAAAAAAAAAATGGTTTCTCGAAAATCTGGCTTAGGAGCCGCTTGAGTTTCCATCACATGAGAGAAGTAAATACTCCCCTTGAGGATGTATTATACCGTATCATCTTCTCGGCACTTGTCTCTTAGGATATTTAAATATTCTACCCGGAGCATGTAAGCGTATTATGCTATTCAGGTGCTGTAGGCAATGCTATCCCAAAGCATCGATTGCCAGGGCCTAAATTAGCTACAGAATGTCATCTGCGACACTATCTTGAAATGTCGATTGCTAAGGTTCTGAGGGTTGCCATGGGCGTGCTATCCCGAAGCATCGATTGTCAGGGATCCTTCAAGGATCGATGATGAGAACAAGGAATCTGACACGGATCGTGTTGCGGGCCAATCCGATGTTGGATTTAGAGGAGTCACCAAAAATTACAAAAAGAGAAATCTGAAAAATATTTTCCTCTCTTCTGAAAAATACACTGGCAAGTTAAACCTGGACCTTTTTACACGAATGCACATGTGCTTTAATCGTTGGGGTCAATGAACCCTTAGGTAGGCTCTAGGACCTTAGAAACCTTTGTTGCAGACCCAAGGTTGTAGTCGATCAGGTCTGTATCTTGACCCGTACTTGAGTACCTTCAAGTCTAGTGTTGATATTTCAAACTAGTCTCTAGAGGTGTGGCACGATAAGACATTCCTGACGACAAATTCTAGTCTAGAGATCTGGTTCTATTTTATAGCATTTGCTAGAGACTAGCAAAAGTTAGGTATGAGGGTATGATGGTAACACCACCATCTGCCATAACTGACCTAATTTAGCCAAATTCCAAGGATAAATGCTCCCTATCAATTAGAAAAAGGGCACAATTCAAGTTTACCTTGAATTTGAGAAGAAAAAAGGAAATTGAGTTAATTCTGTTGCTTTAACAAGTAGTTACAAATGGAGATTAATTAAGAAGTATGCCTATGCCTAATAAAAGGTCAAATGACCTTAAAGTCCCAAAAAGTAGGCTTGAATTGATTATATCATGGTTTTCTGGGAATTGAAGGGCAATTTATGAATAAAAATCCTAATTACAATCTCATTTCAATTGAAAGAGTTCTGGTGGAACTAAATGAAACTTAAACCTTGTAAAAATTGTTGAAATCTATTATATGAGGTTTGGAACATTCACTTTACAAAATGAACCAATTTTGACCAAAAATAGAGACCAAGGTGTGAAATTGATACATTTTGGGTTAAAGCGTAAATTACCCGGTCAAACTTCATCAAAATCCAAATTTGAGGTCAACATTAGATTCCATAGGTCCAAATTAGGTTGCCTCTAAATTTTGAGCCCAATCAGAGTTTATCTTGACCAAATTTACATTTAACCCCATTAGTCTCTAATTACTGCTTAAATGCCCCTATATTTCAAAGTTCTCTACACCTAAGTCCTCGGCTAACTTCACGATGACGTTAGCCGGTCATATTCTTCCCCAAATGAGGCAACACACATCAGCAAAAGCAACCCAAAGCCGCGAGATTCGGTCGAAGATTTGATTAATCAAATCCCAATCAAATCCTACCAAATTTGGTGGGATTGATCTTGAGATCATGCCCTATCAATCAAGCAACGTCTCGAGCTCTAATTTGGAGCAAATCAACTTGATTTGGTCGAGATCCAAGGAGCTCAAAGTTGCCAAATTCACAAGTAAAACTTTTGAATTTAGGATCATTTGATGTGGCAATCTTCTCTGTATAAGTGCTTGGACCTACCCAAGCACATTTTCGAGCTCAATTTTAGTCGGATTTCCCCTCTTCTTCCTCCTCGTCGGCGACGTCGAGCACCTCGGGCTTGTTCTTCCCATTTCCTCACTCTCTGCCACGTACAATAGGCAGAGGGCTTTCCTTCCTCTTGCTCCCACGGAGCTTCTTGCGAAGTTTTGGGCTCCAATTCACCTTCTTCCGCTCCGACGACCTCCCCTTCTTCCTCTCCGGCACACCATCGGCGAGCTCCTCTCTTCTTTTCCTCAAATTACCTTAGGGCTTTCACTCCTCTCCCCCCCAATTAGGTCTTTAGAGCTCTAAAGCTCCATCCATCACCTCTACCACCTTCTCCGACCTCCGTCGTCGACAACCATCGCCACCTTCATCATCATTTCTCCTTCTCCTTCTCCTCACCCAATTAACTTGGGCAAAAACTCCTCACCCTCGCCAAGCTTTTGCCCAAGCTAATTAACCCCTAGATCACCTCCATCTCCGTTCACCATCACCGTCGACGGATTCTCTGCCACGACCATCCGTTCACCCTCAATCCCAATTAGCCTAGGGCTTTACTCCGGCGTGTTCTGTCGGAGCTGTTTGAGTTTAATTGGGGCCAAAAGGATGTGTTATTGTGTGCAAGTGCTTAACTGGAGTTGCTTACTTCTCCGGTGATGACGACTCGTCCGGTGGCTCAACAAGGAAGAGATCGTAACTAGCTACTGCAGATTCATTGTGAAAAGCCATCTGGGCCATGGATTTGGGATCCCACAGCCAATTCATCATCCAATCCTCCAGCACCTCGTTCAAGGAAGGCAGCGAGAAGAAGGTGGGACACTTAGTTCCACCTCTTGAAGGAGAAGACCCGTAAACAAGCATAAAAAGGAACGTGCACCATATTGCTTTGCTCAAGATTTAGGGGGTCGGGTCCCCATCCTCCTCACTTGCACACACGCTTGCACACAAGCGGGTGCTGGTCTGGGTCTTAACCCAGTTTTGGATCCGAATAGTCTGAGAGGCCTTTGGTTGGAGGCTTTGGGTGAGATTAGACTGGCTCTTTGGGATGAGAGTTGGGTCGAATTTTGGCTAAGTGTTGGCTAAGGCTTGGTTACAAAAACACATTTTTTACCTTAGTGTTTCATTTCATACTCAATTGATTAGTGGTGATTTGCGATTTCTTGCTCCATAAGATGACCTCGAAATTCACATTTCGAGATTATAAATTTTAAATACTTCTGTCGCTTTAGTCGTTATATTACAACATGAATTTTAACCTTGATGGAAGCGAATGAATAGTATGCAACCTGGAACAGAGATAATACCATGGTAAAGGCCTGGATATTAAACAGTGTGACACCTCGCATTGGAGATGAAGTCGTACTTCAAAATTGCTAAACAGATGTGAGACGGTCTAAAGGATACATGTTCTCATGAACTCAACTTCACTCATGTCTTCTAGATTCATTATGATCTACGTCATTTGAAGTAGGAGTCCATGAGTTTCCTACAGTATTACTCCACCATGAAGGGACTCTTGGAAAATATAATGCATGCAGCCCCATGTGTACATCCACATGCAGGAATCAAAGGAAAGAGTTCTCAACTCATATGTTTCTGGTAGGGATTAATGATGATTATTCTGTTGCACGTTCACAAATATTAACACTTCTTAAGCTTCCTTCTATTGAGGAGATCTACAGGAGACTTAACAGGTTGCATGTCCAACCTACTCTAGAGGTTGCCACCAGTAATGAAGCCTACTCTAGAGGTTGTCACCAATAATGAAGCCTACTCTAGAGGTTGTCACCAGTAATGCTGCTTCTGCTCATGCAGCCGTGAGTACACGTGGAGGACGAACTGGAGTCTTTCGAGGCAAAGGCAGGGGGCATGCTGATGGTGGTCGTGGCAAAGGTAGGGAGAATTGGCCACATTGAGGCTAATTGTTGGAACAAATTTGGACGGCTTGCTGTTGCCAACCAAGTTTCTGTGACTGCTCTACTAGCCGTGTCTACTGATATAATAACTCTTGCAGAGGCAGATTATGATGCGGTAGTACAACGCCTAGCTCAATTGACCCATAATTAACCTCAATCTTTAGGCATTGCAGCTTATGCCTCCGCATCAGGTATGAATAGTCCGTGGTTGATTAATTCTAGTGCTCCAGATCATTTATCAAGGAATTCCTAGTGTTTTGGGTTTAGGAATATGCAGGAGGTGTCACAAGATCGCTTAATACAGCTAGCAGATGATAGGCATGCCTCCATTTGTGGTAAGGGGGTGTATATTACTCTCACTATGCACCTCTTTGATGTTTATTATGTGCCTGACATGGTTGTCTGTTAGTACTATCTCTAAGCAATTGAATTACCGTGCCATTTTTGATGCAGTTAGGTGCATGTTTCATGATCGCATGACAGGGAGGACGATTAGTGGTGGACATGAGGGGGTGTTTACCGACTAATTTAGAGTCTAGTTGCTACAGTTGGTCAGACAAGTACTACTGCGGGGAGTGTCTTGCAGTGGCATAAACGACTAGGCCATCCTTCATTAGACAAACTACACTGGATCATTCCTCATCTCTTGCCTGCTATGAAGATTCAATGTGATGCTTTTCAGCTAGGGAAGTATCATTAAGCCAATTCTCCAGCTTCTATCCAGTCCAATAGTTTGGCTTGTTTTGATTTGTTACATTGTGATGTTTGGGGTCCTAGCTGTGTGGTAGACAGGTAGAACTATCATTATTATTTGTTATTTGTTGATAACTTCTTCCGCTTATCATTGATATTTTTGATGCGTAATAAATCAGAGGTTGGATCTTTTATTCAGCAGTTTATAGCTTTTGTGAAAACTCAGTTAGATGTTTGCATTAAGAAGATCCAAACATATAATGCTTTGGAGTTTTGTCCTAAAAACTTGGCTTCTTTCTATGGATCACTTGGCATTATATATTAGACATCCTACCCTCCCACATCACAGCAAAATGGAGTTGCAGAATGGAAACACCGTCATATTCTGGATACAGTTAAAGCTTGCTTATTTAGAAAAGTGTCCTACATACTTATTGGGGAGATGCTATTCTCATTGCTTGTTATCTCATTATCAGGCTTCCTTCCTCTGTACTTTATGAGCAGGTTCCATGGAATATTTTATATCTTGATTCAGACTTGTTTCCGGTGTTGCCAAAGATATTTAGCTGTGGCATTTTTGTACCTTCTTGGACCTGGTTGTGATAAAGTATCTCTTAGGGCAGTTAAGTGTGTGTTTCTTGGTTATTCATGCACTTAGAAGGAATATAGGTGTCTTGATTCTGTACACCAGAGGCACTATGTTAGTATGGATGTGACATTTCATGAATCTATTCCGTACTTTTCTACTTCAGGCCATTAGTTAAAGGAGGTAGAGATGGCTATGCCAATGCCTTTGCATCCTGTAGCCATGGAGGATTTCTCTCAAAGTAGTAGTGTACCTGCTACAGAGCAACTTGCGAACACATTCAGAGTGGTACCACCAGATGACAGAACTTTCAAGGGTACCACATATTAGATTCTTGTTAGTTATAGAGAGGACACCCCCCCTCAGTTCTTACTGAGCCACCACTGTCCTCCCCCACTAAGGTATGTGTTGAGGCTACTGACAGTACTTCTGCTGATGTGTCTCTAGGTTCTCCCTCCATGTCTACGGATGATGATATTTCTATTGCTATCCGGAAAACTCCCTAGTCCTATGCCCAGTATCGTGTTGCTGGGAGTGTTGTTTCTGTTGATTCTCTAGGTACGGAGTTTCATGCGTTCATTGCTGCGGTTTCCAGTGCTGAGATTCCAAGTTCTTACCAGCAGGCTTTACTACATCCACACTGGAAAGCTACCATGGAGGAGATGTCTACTCTTTGTGACATAAGCACCTGGGAGCTTACCACTTTACCCTTAGTGTGCACCTTGTTGGTGCTCGGTGGGTCTTCGCCTTGAAATAGAATCTAGATGGGTCTATTTCTTGGTATAAGGTCCGCTTCATGGCCAAAGGATTCACCCAAACCTATGGGGTAAATTTCTTTTACACATTCTTACTGGTTGCTTGTCTCTCCACAGTCTGTATATTTATATCTATTATAGCTTATTATGGATGGAATCTACATGCAAGGTTCGAAGTGCTGATTTCGATGCCGTGCCGATAAAATTCTAAGTGTGCATTTTATTGGCATACCGAGGGCATGCCATGAAAATACCTATTTTTCAATGGGCATGCCCATGCTTGCCGACAAAAATGACAGTAGTCAAAAAAACTAGCAGCAGCCTCGACATCACCATCGATTTCACTGGCATGCTGACCATGCCAACGATATCCCAGCATTTTGACAACTTTATCATATCGGCATGGACTTTTCCCTAAAAAGGCCTTGCTGACAGCATGCCGACGGCATTTAAATCACTGTCTACATGAGCTAAATGTCAAAAATGCATTTCTTTATGGAGATTTACAGGAGGAGATATATATGTAGCAACCTCTTGGATTTCAGGTTCAGGGGAAGTGTGTGTGCAGGCTTCATAAGACCATTTATGGCCTTAAATAGAGCCTTCGAGCCTGGTTTCAACGTCTGTTGGAGGCGTTATCTGTTGTTGAGATGCAGACGTCATCGTCTAATCATTCACTATTTGTGAGGAAGACCAGTGGTGGTACCATGACTCTACTTGTGTATGTGGATGACCTTATTCTCATAGGTGATGATACAACTGGTATTTCTCAGGTCAAGGAGTATTTGACATGTTAGTTTGTCCTGAAGGACCTTGGGAAACTAATGTATTTTTTGGGCATTGAGATTGCCACAAGCAAGGGATAGTTATGTCATAAAGAAAGTATGCCCTTGACATTCTCCAGGAAATTGGCATGCTAGGATCTAAGGGTGCCAATATTCTTATGGATCTTGAGGTTCACCTCTTTGATGATACTGTGAAGTTGAAGGACAAGAAGGCCTATTGACAACTACTAGGGGAATTTTTGTATCTGACTATCACTGGGCCAGACATTAGCCTTGCAATAGGTAAGCTAAGTCAGTTCTTAGACAAACCTACTGATGATCATTGGTAGGCTATGATATAGGTGTTGAGGTACATCAAAGGATGTCCAGGGCATTTTGTTCCAGAAGAAAGCACCTATGTCTGTTATTACCTATTTAGATGTAGATTATGTAGGTGATATTAGAGACAGGAGATCTATCACTGGCTTCTGATTGTTTGTAGTTGGGAATTTGGTGACCTGGAGGAGCAAGAAACAAAGTGTAGTTTCACACTTCAGTGATGAGTCTAAGTACCATGCCATGGCACATACTGCAGCAGAGATGATATGGATAAGATCTTTGTTTGAGATCTTAATGTTACTATCCAGGAGCCGATGGGGTTGTATTATGACAATAGGGTTGCAACATACATTGCTAACAATCCTAAGTTCTATGAGAGAACCAAACATATGGAAGTGGATTGTCATTACACCAAGAGTTTAATTCAATAGGGTCTGCTTTGTACTACTTGCCTTGCCTCTTCAGTCCTTAAAATATAACGCAACAATATAACGCAACACTCCCCTTCAAGTTGGAGCATATGCATCCACCATGCTCAGCTTGTTTCTATATGTCTCAAACATGGGGTAAGATAACAGCTTAGTAAACATGTCTTCAGTCCAGACTGCAGACATGTTTACTAAGCTGTTATCTTACCCCATGTTTGAGACATAGAAACAAGCTGAGCATGGTGGATGCATATGCTCCAACTTGAAGGGGAGTGTTGCGTTACATTTTAAGGGTCATTTTATCTTTTTCTTTTTTTGTTGGACTTATGTTACAATTTTTCCCTCACCTCTCTCTATATAAAGAGGTGTAGGGACAACTTAGTAATTATGATGTTTCATTTTCTTCAACTAAGTAGTATTAGGATGCTACAATGTAGGTGCTTAGGTACCTAAAGCGGGCACTAGGATGGGGGCTACTATTCAAGAGAGGCGAGTCCACGGCTGTTTTGGGATATTCTGATGTGAACTATACTTGATGCCTTTCTGATAGGAAATCTATTGCTAGTTTCTGCACGTATGTAGCAGGCAAATTGGTGACTTGGAGAGGCAAAAAGCAGAGTGTGGTGTCTTGATCCAATGCTGAGTCAGGGTATAGGTTTATGGCACAGACGGTAGCTGAGATGGTCTGGGTGAGATCTCTCCTACTTGATTTACATATTCAAATTGAGGAGCCTATAGAGATGAGATGTGATAATTGTGTTGCTACATATATTGCCAACAATCTTATGTTTCATGAGCACACGAATCATGTTGAGATTGATTGCTACTATATGAGAGCTCAGATTCAAAGGGGGCTTCTCGTCACCACACCTATCACTTCATAGAATCAGACTGCAGATATGTTTATGAAGCCACGTGCTAAGTTTGCTTTTGATGCATGTTGTGACAAGTTAAGTATGATTGACATTTATACTTTAGCTTTAGAGAGAGTGTTGTGAGACCTCCACACGTCACTTATATTTTTGTGTAGGTTATTTGTTATTTATTTTCTAATACCTCTTTCTATATAAAGAAGTGTAGAATTTCTTTTGAGAATAAGATCATTTGTTTCCTTTGAAATTTTCTTTTCTAAATAACTAGGTAATCAAGATGATCTTTCAACACTTACATTGACAACATTGTTCACGGTGATTTGTATTTGGCCTCTTCGTGGGCAGGCAATTTATTGACCATCTTGGTGGTGTAACTTTCTATCTTGATCTAATTGCTGAAATTGGCTGATTATTGTGCTCGACTAGTCATCATTCCACTTTTCAAACAAAAAAGAAAATGTTCTGCCAAGTCTAGAGACAGCTTTCAAGCTTTGTTTCTTGAAGCATCAATGGACGATTAATGCATATGTTGTTTAATAAGATCACCATCACCAGTACTACTGGCTTCAGGTTTTACTTGAGAACATTATTCCATTTATCTTCTTTTGAGTTTATGAACTTTTTTCTTTATTGACTGTATTGTTTCTAATAGAAAAATGCTGACTGCTTCTCCCCTTTTCCATAGTTTCAAGCGATGATGAAATAGACTATTCCATTAAGCCAGAGTTTTATGATCCAAATCTGGACGACAAGGATGAACTTTGGGTTCGGCAGCAAAGAAGAGGTCAATCATCTGATGCTATTCTTAGCTGCCCTGCATGTTTCACGACTCTTTGCTTGGACTCCCAGAGGTATTATTTTTATATGTTTCATATTTTCTCTTGAGAGTTTGATCCCAATACTTAAGTCTTGTTTGTTTAGCATTCTAATGTTTTGTTTCTTGACTTTTCACTTTGAACTGTGTTAGAGATTATTTTAGAAATAGAATTCATAAATTAGGATTTATCTCTTTCCATGTTGTGAAGTAATGTGGAATTTATTATTATTGAAATCAAAGAGAAATCATTGGATTTAGTCTCTTTATATTGAGAGACTAATCATACTTTTCAATCCAAATACAATCTTCTAAAATAAGTAAAATATATTTTTAACTAAATCAAATCAAATCCTAAATATATTTCCTAAAAGGATAATTCCAAAATAAAAGATATAAAATATGGAAAGAGTATAACGTAGCAAGAGGATTTGCTTCTTCTCTACTCAACATGGAGAATCTTGAAAGATTTCCAATGTAGAGATCATGAGAATCTCTAAACGTGCACAATCCAACTTGAGGAAGAACTTCATAATCTAGCATGCATGTAGGCCTTGTCATGCACAAACTTTAAGCTTGATCACATAATGGATCACGGACTTGAAGAGACTTTAGTTGGAAGATGATTCCAAACATCATAGAAGAGACGATTCCAAGCACTGATACTAAGTACGTAATACATTCCGAAGCATGGATAGTTGCCATTCACCAAAAAAATTTGTCGCCCTAGGAGAAGATGAAAAACTAGCTTCAAGCATTTACAGGTGAGGTTGTGCCTGTGGCTTAGTTTTCTTACCACTCATCATCATTTTCTCGTGATGACACGACTCGAGGCTTTAGGAATGTCCTTCGAGCCAGAGATAGGTTGGGCAAACAATACGATAGCCATAACAAGACTTGTCTCTATCTTTTTTTTTGAAGAAGAAGAAGAAGAAGAAAAAGGAAGATTACCTGAGAGAGGTAATCATGTAGATATTGTATTAAAAATTTAGAAAAGGAACGGACTTACAGGTGTTGTAGCTGGAAATCAGAAAAATACTTAGCCTCTCTTACAACATTATCCACCCAGCTACGCTCATTTCTAAAAACCTTGCCATTCCTCTGTAGCTAATACTCCAAATAATTGCAAAAGCCTGGCACCAACCCGCCATATCAAGATTTAGATAACTTCTGAAGCTCAACCAGAGCACATCAAAATTGTTTCTTCTATCCACAGTTGTAAGTATGAAGTGATCCCATACGTCCTTGGCAAAAGCACAACAAAAAAAGAGATGCTATATATCCTCCTCAGATTGTTCACAAAGCAGACATAGAATATCATCACTAGATGACCATCTGGATCTGAAAACTTTTGTCACCAAATGCTTTCTTTTGAAAAACCATAGAAAATTTTGACCTTTAAAGGGATCATGCACATCCAAATAATTCTATAATCCTTCGCCACCTCATCGGTTGACTGACTTCAAAAATGATGTCTCCATTGAAAATAATCAACTTCATCATCAGATGGAGAAAATTTTGAAATAAGGTGCCGTAGTTGCTGAAATTCAGCAAGTGTTGCATCAGATAGACTAACAGGTATACTGAAATTCCAAGACTTTGTTTCTTCATCCCACATATCTCTGACATGTGCTTCTTTTATAGTAACATGCTGAAAAAGTCTCTGAAAAATAGATGAGAAAGAGCCACCATCAGTCCAATTATCAATCCAAAATTTAAAATAAGAACCATCACCTACAACCGGAGAGAATTGATTGATAAATTCCCTTATAATAGGTCGAACAAACTACCAAACTATTGAAGTAGCCCTTGGGCAATTTTCCACTCTTTGAATCAAATTCATACTCTCCATAAAAGTCCTTTAACATATTAGTAAGCAACGACTTATATGTAGAAAGCAATCTAACAACCCATTTTAGAAGGAGAGCTTTATTAAAGGGTATCAATTAGCGGATGCCAAGTCCTCCCATTCTTTTTGGTTTGCAAATATCATTCCAAGCTACCAATTGAGCAAATCTCCCAACATGATCTATCCCTTCTAAAAGAATCTCTTTCTAATAATATCTATCTAGTTCATGATCTTCTTGGGAGGCATAAATACAGAGAAGAAGAAAATCGGTAAAGAAGACAATACAGAATTTAGTAAAATTAATCTACCCCCTTTGGAGAGTAATCAACCACTCCAAGATAAGAGTCTACACGTGAAATGTTCAATCAAGCTCTTCCAGTCTTTAGAAACCAATTTTCCACCTTTAAGCCGTAGGCCAAGGTATTTAATTGGTAACCGCTCCACCATAGTTTCCAAAATCCTCGAAATAAGTTCTGCATTAGAAGTCTTTATAGAAAAGGGGATCAAAATCGATTTATTTCCATTTACCTTCAAACTTGAAATTTCGGCAAAGATTCGCACCAAAGAGGACACATGAGTGGCTGCAGGACATCCCCCTTCAATAAAGAAAGTAGTGTCATCCGCATATTGAAGAATATGTGTAATCAATCTTCTATCATTATTAGCTGAAAATCCAGCAAATAAACTCCTATTACATGCTCTAAAAGCCATCCCCATCAGTGTATCAACAGCTAAATTGAAGAGCATAGGTACCAAAGGGCACCCTTGACGTACTCCCCTCTGTGCTTGTATCTAAATACCAATGGAACGACCATTAACCAAGACCGAAAAAGAAGAGGTAGTAACACATCTCTTCATCATGCATACCCAATGATCAGAAAAACCTCTCTTTTTCAAGATATCCCAAAGATAAGACTAAGCAATGGAATCATAAGCCTTGGAAAAATCAACTTTCTAAAGGAAAGTTGAAGTCCTCTTCCAAGCAGTCAAAAACTCTTCTGCTAGGACATAAGAATCTTGTAGAGACCTTCCCTTTATGAATGTCGATTAGACTGGAGAAATCAAGCCAGGGAGTAAAATACGTAGTCTATTAGTAAGAATCTTTGCAACCAGCAAATAAATTAAGTTTGAGAGGGCAATGGGCCTAAAATCTTCCACATTTTCAGCACCCTGCTTTTTAGGCAATAAAAATAAATAAAATTTATTTAGCCTTTCAAAGCCTTTGTTTCCCCTGAAAAATTCTTTGATCATAGCCATCACATCTGCTCTCACAACATCACACATCTCCTTATAGAAAATAATATGTAGCCCATCAGGTCCGGGAGAAGCCTCCACCTTCAAGCCCTGCAAGGCACGTAAAACTTCTACCTCATTAACCTCCAAATTGAGGTTCATATTTGCACCACTAACCTACTCCGAATTCACATTAGCCAATTGTCTGTCTTTTACGAAGCACCAATAACCATCATGATTTCTTAAGCAGCACCAACAACAAGAACTGCAGCAGCAGCAGTGGCACCAACAGCCATAATAGTAGCAAAAACTGTAGCAACAATAACACCATCATTAACAATAATGGCTACTATGGCAACAATAGTCACAACAACAACCAATAATAGCAATGGCATCAACAGAGGGGTTAGAACTTGCACTTCAACATAGAGAGGGTGCCACCTACTTGGATTAGGAGATTGATTTTGGTCTCTATCTACAGAAGAGGCTCTCATGGCCTTTTAGGCATGGTTGAGGAAGCATGGTTCTCTATATCGAACTTGCTTTGATATCATGTGAGGAAACATGGAATTTGTTATTATTGAAACTCAAAAAAACAATGAGATTTGGTTTCTTTATGTAGAGAGACAAATCCTACTTTCTAATCCTAATACAATCTTCTAAAATAAGTACAACATCTCTAACTAAATCAAATCAAATCCTAAACATATTTTCTAAAGGGATAATCTCAAAATAGAAAACATATAATATGGAAATAGTATAACATGGCAAGAGGATTTATTTCTTCTCCTCTACTCAACATGGAGAATTTAGAAAGATCTCCAACGTGGAGATTACGAGAATCTCCAACACATGTTTTATCTCTTTCTAAATTGTAGGAGATATGTTTTGATTTTATTGGAGAAAATGAACTTTCTTATTGGAAAACGGAACCCTAACCTCTCTTATATAGAGACGTAGGAAAGGAAAAATTACATAAGAAGTCTTATTAGAAAAATAAAATAACCAACTCACTAACAAACTTAACCCTAATATAAATGGACTTCTAGTAAACTAATACTTTAGCACTTCCCCCAAGTTAGAGTGTGCAACGTCCAACTTATTACAAGAAATAAAAGTTAACTACCCCCCCCAATGTAGATTTCTAAAGGAGTTGGTAGTAGATTGGAGGAGCAGGTTGCGGCCGTAGTAAAAGTATCAACCGTAGTAAACAGATAGTAGGAGCAGGTAGGTAGTAGGAGATGATCCTAAGTAACATCAAGTAATAGTCAGAGGTTGGGGATGATCCTAAGCAATAGTAGTAGTTAAGAGACAATCTCAAGCAATAGCAGTAGTAACAGACGGTAGAAGGTTGTAGTAGTAGCTGCAAAAGTAGACGGTAGTAGTCTATAGCAGTAATAGCAGCAATGACAGGGAAATGTTCCTAAGTAGCAATAGTCAATAGGCAAATGGTCAAGAGTGGTAGATGAGGATCCTTGCTTAGATCTCCTACCGGTCAATACCATCCTCATAATGAGCTACAATAGGATAGGATGCTCCAGACGTAGTGATTTGACCAGAAGTAGTAGCAATAGTATCAGCCACAAGAGTTGTGACAACAATAGCAATAGAGGAGGGCTCACTCCTCAATAAACGTCTTAAACGATCTAACTTGTCTGTGGTGAATGGTAGAGACTGCTTTGTCACAGTCTCAATAACAAGGGACTTGGCAATAGAAGACTTATTTGCCTAAGTGGGCTTGCTGAACTTTTCCTAGCAGTGATCAGACAAGTGATTAGTTCTCTTGCAATGAATGCAAAAAGAGTAGATACGATAGCCTTATCCATGGCTGCTAGAATGATCACCTCTCCCACCAAAGGCAATGTAGGCAGAGGTTTTAGGCATAGCAACAGGACTAGTAGAGGGTGTATTAGCATCTATCTTTTGGAGGTGTTTATATACTATCTCTAGGTCAGGCACCGAGTTGGGATATAGAATCTGGTCTTTAATGGACTGGTACCATGATGCTAAGTCGTCCATAAATCGATAGGTGTGCCATTTTGCACGCTCAGTAACTTGCTTATCATAGTAGGCTGGCTCAAATACATCTAGCTCCTCGAATAAAACCTCTAAAGTAGTGAAATGCACAACCAAGGACATGCCACCTTGATTGGTATTCCATATACGCCTACGATGTCTGCACGATGAGAGTTGTTCGTTTGAAGGGAGCACCTCTTCTCTAGAGTCTCCCAATCTCTTACACAACATATTAGAGGCAATAGTAGGGTCAACGTTGTTCATCAACCAATTCATAACTAGATAATTTTTTTTTTTGGAAAGGGAAAGGGTAGTTATCCAACTGATAACCACCCCAGCTATATTATAAGAAAAACTCGCCTTTCAACCTACATTGGGTCCAATATACAGCAACAAAACACCAATCACAGCGACTCACTCCACATCCTAATCAAAGTAGAGATAGACTCCACAAAATTTTCTACATAAGGTCTTTGCCCCTCGAAGACAACCTCATTCCTCCCCAACCAGACTCCCCAGAGGACCACTAGTGGCCTGGCCCTCTCCTTCGATCGAAAGACATTTTGCCCTGTGTTGCCACCTCTGCCTCTAAATGTGCTCCAAAACTCGTCAAAAGAAAGATAGTTCCACCATTTAGCTCCCACACGGCTCCAAATCTGTGATACAAACGGGCAGGAGAAGAGGTGGTCGACGTCCTCATCATGTCCTCCACACAAGGGGCATACCTTAACCTCCCCAGGAGTCCATCTTGCCCTCCACACCCTCGTCATGAGCCTACGCCTCCTATGCAACCAAACAAAAATCTTGACCTTCAATGGGCAAGCCGCCTTCCAAACCTGCCTGCAATCTCTCATTAGATTCAAATCACCATTGGATCTCCCGTCGGACAATCTCCTATAAGTAGCCCTCACCGAGAAATCTCCATCCTAAGAAAACATATCAATCCCCGACTCTGGATGGAGGCCTTCCAACTCTTCAAGCGACCTCAGGAATTCCTGGATTCTTACATCTGAAAGATTCCCTGCAAAGGATAGGCACTACCCACCTTCCCAAACCTCTGCCATTGATGCCTCCCTGCCCGTAGATAGTGCGAAAAGTCTCGAAAATCTACAAAGTGGCCCCTGACCTGTCCAATCATCCTGCCAGAACCTGAACACCTCCCCCGACCCCATCACCGGCACAAAATAATCCTGCACTTTAAGAGCCACCACCGATAGATCTCTCAGGAAATGCGAAGCACCCCTTGGCGGGGATAGGAGAAGGCCCCAACGTAGTGGGCCTCCATAAGAGGATCTGAAAACCCTCCCCACCAAGTCTCCCCTATTCTCTAACAAGCCTCCAATCCATTTTGCTAACAAGCTGTCATTTGTTCTCCCCAAGTCCTTCACCCCAAGCCCCCCCTCGTCAATCATTTTGCAAACCTCCTCCCACGCCACCAACCTAGCACAAGGCCCATTCAACCCATGGTTGGACAAGAAAAAAATCCTTATTAGTCCCAACATTCTTTTAACGACCTGCTGGGGCATCTTCAGGATAGAAATGAAATACGACGGCATTGTAGCTAGAACTGCCTTTAGCAAAACCAGCCTCCCTCCCCTCAATAGGAACCTGGATGCCCATCCTGCCAATCTCCCTTCCAGTCTCTGCATCAAAGAGGCCCAATCTTATACCAAGATCCTCCCGTCTGTTAACGGAAGGCCCAAATACTTAATAGGTAATTTCTCTTACTCTGTGCCAAGACACAAACTGCACACCCTCGCCTCTGCCTCTGTCATGTGGAAGGGAACAAAACTCGACTTGGACAGATTTATCTATAGCCCGGAAGCCTCACCAAATGATACAAGCAAGATCCACATCCTCCTAGCTTCCACCTCTGTGCATTTAATAAAGAATATTGTATCATCAGCATACTATAGCAAGGGAATGCTCATCCCATCTTCCAAGGGGAAACCTCTAACCAAGTTCCTCACATGATCTATTCGTCACTCTCGCTAGCTCATCTGCCGCTAGAACAAAAAGCATCGGAGCCAACGGACATCCTTGTCTAACTCCTCTTCTTGGCTGGATCCAACCACTCGCCAGATTTCCATTAACAAGAACTGAGAAAGATGTCGTGGTGACACACCTCTTCATCTACTCGATCCACAGGGGTAGAAACCCCCTCTTCACCAAAGAGGCCCACAGAAAGGACCACTGCACTGAGTCATAGGCCTTGCTGAAATTAACCTTCCACATGAAAGCCTTCCTCTTGTTCCTCCTCCAGCAAGATAAGATCTCCGAAGCCACAACGTACCCCTCCAAGATGTTCCTTCCCAAGACAAAAGCCGTTTGCACCTGATCCACAATCTTTATTAAAACCCTCCTCAATCTGTTTGCCAAGATCTTTGCCACAATGAGGTAAATAGCATTCAAAAGAGCTATCGGTCTATACTCCTGAATCTCCTCTACTCCACCCCTCTTTAGCAACAAGAACAAATAAAATTTGTTTAATCTGTTAAAGCCCATATTTCCACCTCTGAACTCTTGCAGCACCTGCACAACATCGTCCTTCACTACCGACCAAAACTCCTTATAGAAGAAAACAGGGAAACCTTTCAGACCCGGACAACCATCTGCATTCAGCCCCCAGACCGCCTCATGGATCTCATCCTCCTCAAACAGCCCAACCAAGTTCCCTGTTTCATCCCCAATCCATGGTATCTCGGATCCCAGGCATCTCCATCTTCCCCCTGCCTTTTCCTAGTGAACTCCTTTAAATATCTCGCAGTCGCCCTGCCCACTGCCTCCCTGCCTACAAACTCCTCCCCGCCAACCCTCAATCTATCAATCCAATTTTTCCTCCTCCTTCCGGATGCCACCATATGAAAGTACTGAGTGTTAGAGTCACCCTTCCTGTGCCACTTCTGCCTAGACCTCACCTTCCACTCCACCTCCACCTTACGATCTTCTTCCTTCACCACCTGCAAGTACTTCGCTCTATTCTCCCTGTCCACCTTCGAGAGGAGACCAACATCATCAACCATGTCCAGCTTCGCAATCTCACTGAGAGCTTCATCCTTCCTCCTCCCACGCTCTTCTTTAATTTGCTTCCTATAGACCTTGAGGAAGGGCCTTAGCTCCCATAGTTTGGCTTCCAACCTAGCAGCCGCCGAGCCTTCTACATGGGTAGATCTCCATCTCTCTTCCACCAACCTCCTAAAACCCTCTTCTAGAAGCCAGGTTCTGTCAAACTTAAAATACGTACCATGTCTCCAGCACTCATTCGTTCCCCAAAGTAAGGGAGTGTGGTCCGAGAATGGCCGTTCCAAAGGTTTGACCTCCACCATAGGAAAAACCTCAGCCATCGCTATAGAAGCCAAGAACCTGTCAATCCTAGATCAATGTCCACCTGAACTCCTCCAAGTGAAGTGGCAGGAAGAGGGTGGCATTTCAATCAGGCCCTGTGCTGCAACAAATCTCGCAAAAGCCTCCGAGCCTTGATCCATTCCCCCACGACCATCCGGCCTATCTTCTACTAGCAATGTAACCTTAAAATCACCACCAATCAACCATGGGGTCCCCTGATATGCTGCTGTAACTTGATCTAACTCATCCTACACAAATTGCCTCCACACACCATCATTCGGGCCATAGATTGTAGAGGAGCAAACAGAGATTGTCTCAACGCCTCTACAACTTGACCGTGACCACATAGGACTCGATCATCGAGTCCAACAAGGAGAAAACATCTCCTTTCCACCCAACAATGATACCTCTCGCTCTTCCTACAGCATCGAGGGCCACAAACTCCCTAATGCTATTATCCCCCACATCTCTCCACAACTGCTGATCGCAACTTCCCCACTTCGTCTCCTGGAGAAACACCACCTTAAGGTCCCATTTCTAAATGTAGCTACTCAAAGTTGCCCTCCTGGAGGAGTCATTCAACCCCCTCACATTCCATGTGAGGACTTTGGTCATGGAGATGACAGAGAAACTCCACCTCACGTCATGTGCCTGAAACCCACCTCCTCAGCCACCTAGTCAACCTCCCCATCCTCCAGCTCCTCAACCCCTCCCACCTGTACCTGCCGCACCTGCTCCCCCCAAAGAGGCCTCCTCTTCCCCAGCCATCCCCTCTCGCGTCACTCTCTCGCCACCTGCGCCCGCCATCGCCTGAACCTCCTCAGCCACCGCCTCCCTTCCACCCTCATCCCCTCGCTGACTACCCACTCCATCACCGGCCACTAATGCAGCCTCTGCACCTACCCTTATGCTACCTCCCCCTCCTACCGAGTCACCAGTTGACCCTCTATGTCGCCTTGGAAGCAACAAGGAGCGGGTGGCCACCTCCTTCGCCAAAACTTCCCCCCGACACCGATCACCCCCTGCCTCGCTCTCGCCTTTAGCCTTGGCGCTCATTTAAAAAAAGTTCCTCGAGGCGCTTGAGGCGTGCGCCTCGAGGCGAGGCGTGCCAATTTTGCCTCGAGGCTTAAGCCTCAGCTGTAGTCTACGAGGCGTGTGCCTCGCTTTGTCGAGGTGTGGCCGAGGCGCTGAGGCGCTGGAGAGGCGTCACCTCGGGTATTTTGCTTTGTAAAATGGTCATGTGTTAGTCACATGACCATTTTTTTGACCTAAGCTTTGGCTTTAGCCCTAAACCTAAAATGCAAACCTTAAAAAGGTGAGCAGCCTCCACCAGCAGACCGATAGCTCCTGCTCCATCGCATCGCAGCCTCCATCGGCGAGCAGCGCTCCAGCGCCAGCAGCACGAGCAGCTCTAGCGCAGCGTAGGCTTCAACGCTCCACGCAGCGCAGTGCAGTGCTCCAGTGCCAGCAGCGCGAGCAGCTCCAGCGCAGTGCAGGCTTCAACGCTCCACGCAGCGGCAATGCAGGCCCCAGCTTCAGGCTCCAGCGCAGTGCAGCTCCAGCAGCGCAGCGCAGGCTCCACCGCAGCACAGTGCAACTCCAGCATCGCAGGTCCAGCTCCTGCGCAGGCCCGAGCGTATCTCCAGCTCCAGCAGCAGTGCTCCACTCTTTAGCAGGACGCATTTGAGGTTGAGGTTAGTATGTTGAGGTTGAGCCTAGTATGCTGACTATAAGTTTAGGTCATTTCATTTATGTTTATTTTTCATGTTTAGGTCATTTAGGTTTATTTGATTACCAATCTCTTTTATGCTTTTAGACATGGCGCCAAAGGCAAGAAGAGGAGGAAAGGAAGGATCCACTAGCACTGGCAGGTCTGATCCTGGATGGAAGGATTGCACGGAAATTGACCTTCAAGGATCTCAAAGGGAGAAAGGACATAAATATGTGAAGTGTAACTTCTGTGGGAAAACTATCACAGGTGGCATTGCAAGACTGAAGGAGCACTTAGCGAAGACACACAAAAATGTGGGAGCATGTGCAAAGGTGCCACTTGAAGTTGAAACTGAAATTAAGGCCTTCTTCGCAAAGAAGGAAGTTGGTAGAAGAAGAGCATTTGAAGAAATTGAAGAAATTCGTTGCATAGGTGCATATACAGTAGGTCCTTCTGGGCATGATGAAAATGCACCTACAGGATCAAGTGGTGCGTAAGTGGTGAAGGGTCCTATGGATTTATTTGTTGCAGGAGTTGAACAGAAAGTATGGCCTGGAAGTGATAGACCTGATAATGCTCTTCAATGTCCTCCAAAGCAGATTACTTTGAATTCTTCTTGGAAGAAAGAACAAAGAATTAGAATGTATCTTAGTATTGGTAGATTCTTCATTGAGAATGGATTGTCATTCAATTTGGCCACCATTCCATCTTACTGGCAAATGCTTTAAGATGTAACTATGGAAGGGGATTCAGAGGTCCTACAATGCATGAGTTACGAACTTGGATTTTGAAAGAAGTCAAGATAATAGCTACTATGATAGACCAAGTGAAAGCATCTTGGGAAGAGATTGGATGTAGCATAATGTCTGATGGTTGGACAGATACAAAAGGACTCACCTTGATCAATTTTTTGGTTAACAACCCAAAAGGTACGTGGTTTCTGAAATCTGTTGATGCCTCTGGCCAGATCAAGAATGCTGACTATCTCTTCAAATTGATGGATGATATTGTTGAAGAAGTGGGTGAAAGCAATGTTATCCAAGTGATAATAGATAATGCATCAGCTTATAAAAAAGCTGAAGAGAAATAGATGGAAAAAAGGGAACATTTGTATTGGACTCTGTGCGCTGCTCATTGCATTGACCTTATGTTGGAGGATATCATGAAGCTACCTCTTCATGACTATTTTCAAGAAGGCTAAACAAATAATTAATTACATGTATGCACATGCTTGGGTGGTGGCCATGATAAGGAAGCATGTAGGAGACTTGGTGAGACCTGCTGTCACTCGGTTTGCTACTGCTTTTCTTACCTTGCAGAGATTGCTAACAGCAAAAGATACTCTTGAATCTTTTTTCACCTTAAAAAGGTGGAAGTGCAGCAGTTATGCATTGAAGGTTCAAGAGCAAGCTGTACAAAATATTGTCCTCAAAAGTAGAACATTTTGGCCTGGTGTAGCCTACGTGATAAGGACAATCAAACCGTTGGTGTTGGTTGTAAGAATGATGGATGTTGAACAATATCCACCTATGGGATTTATTTATGAGGCTATGGATAGGGCAAGGAAGCTATTGCTAGAAATTTGGGTAATGATGAAAAGAAGTACAAGACAATCTGGGACATCATTGACACAAGATGGGACAGGCAATTGCACACACACTTGCATGCTGCTACCTATTTTCTGAATCCCCAATGCCAGTATGAACCAACTTTTAAAGTTGATTCAGAAGTAAAGATGGGCTTGTACTCATGCTTTTAGAGGTTGATTCCTAACAAGGATGAGAGGTTGAATGTGGATCTCCAAACAAATGCATTTGTTAATGGAAGAGGATTATTTGGATGGTCCAATGCCATTGAGACTCGTTTTAAGAGGAGTCTTGGTAAAGTCCTTTCAATGATTCTATCATTTAAATTAATAAATTTTGTTAATTTTTTCCTATATACTATAAACAAAATTTCCATTACAGCGGATTGGTGGAGAGCATTTGGTGATCAAAACACCTGAGTTGAAGAAGTTTGCCATGCGCATTTTAAGTTTGACTTGTAGTGCATCTGCATATGAGCGAAATTGGAGTGTTTTTAATCAAGTAAAAAGTCTAAATTTGTGTTTTAAATTTAGAGTAATATATAATAATTAGGCTATAAAATTTAATGGTGAACTTTTCATTGATTAGGTCTATACTAAGAGAAGGAACAGGTTGAGACAAGATAAACTCAATGACTTGGTTTATTGTATATTCAATTTGAAATTGAAACACAAGGAAGTGAAGAAAAAGATAATGGATGATCCTCTATGCTTAGAGGAAGTGGACTCAGATGATGAGTGGATTGCTGAGCTACAACTTTGTGAAACGGAGATTGATGCTTATGAGGAGCTTGATGCAACTGTAGCTCTAGAAGAGGATCCTATTGATCTTGAGCAGTTAGTAGGAGCAGAGGGAGGAATACAAGTAGGAGGAAGTAGAAGGAAGAGGCAAAAGAGAAAGGACAAGGGTAAAGGTAATATGTAATTTTTTATTTTGCTGAACTATAATGTTTAAAGTTACAAACTAAGGTTCTAACTTCTAAGAAATTGTTTAAAATGACTTATCTTTTAGGCAAAGCTGTTATTGACATTGAGGAGGAAGAGTTTCAAGAGAGTGATAGAGATACTGAGGAAAATGTTGGTAATAAGGCTAGGGTGAAGTTTATGGATGACTCTTGGGATGATGCGACCAGCCCTAGCGACAGCATTGATGAGCTTGACGGTGTTTAAGGAGGAGGAGACTAAAGTCTACAATGTGTTGTAGTTCTTTTGAGTTTTTGATGTGGATGTTTCATGTACCTTCATTTTAATATATGTTTTAACTCTTAAGTCTCCCAATGGTTTGGGAAGTTGGTTTAGTTTGTGCTTTGTTATGGTTTCTAATCTTCTATATTATATGGATGTTTATCTTTTCATTTAAACGTCATCTCTCGTTTAGTTTCGTTCTTTCAGTGTTGTGATAGAGAAAAAATGTTATGAAACTGTCATTTATGTTATTATTTCCTTATTAGCACTTGATAAGTATATATCACTTCATTTTCTATATTTTTTATACAAATCCTGAGGCTTACACCTTGCCTCGATGAAGGCAAACCGCCTCGGTACCGCCTCGCGTTTTTTAAAACCTTGTATGCTGCTGCAACTTGATCTAACTCATCCCACACAATGTGCCTCCGCACACCATCATTCGGGCCATAGATTGTAGAGAAGAGCAAACAGAGATTGTCTCAATGCCTCTGCAACTTAACCGTGACCACATAGGACCCGATCATCGAGTCCAACAAGGAGAAAACATCTCCTTTCCACCCAACAATGATACCTCTCGCTCTTCCTACCGCATCGAGGGCCACAAACTCCCTAATGCCACTACCCCCCACCTCTCTCCACAACTGCTGATCGCAACTTCCCCACTTCGTCTCCTGGAGAAACACCACCTCAGGGCCCCATTTCTGAATGTAGCTACTCAAAGCTACCCTCTTGGAGGGGTCATTCAACCCCCTCACATTCCATGTGAGGACTTTGGTCATGGAGATGACAAAGAAACTCCACCTCGCGTCATGTGCCTGAAACCTACCTCAGCCACCTGGTCAACCTCCCCATCCTCCAGCTCCTCAACCCCTCCCACCTGCACTCGCCGCACCTGCTCCCCCCCAAAGAGGCCTCCTCTTCCCCAGCCACCCCCCCTTGCATTACTCTCTCGCCATTCGCGCCTGCCACCACCCGAACCTCCTTAGCCACTGCCTCCCTTCCACCCTCATCCCCTTGCTGACCACCCACTCCATCACTAGCCACCGACGCAGCCTCCGCACCTGCCCCCATGCTACCTCCCCCTCCTACCGAGTCATCAGTCGACCCTCTACGTCGCCTTGGAAGTGACAAGGAGCTGGTGGCCACCTCCTTTGCCAAAACTTCCCCCAGACACCAGTCACCCCCTGCCTCGCTCTCGCCTTTAGCCCTGGCGCTCAGTGAAGACCTCGCCCTCCACCTCCGATACGTCCACCTTGATCTGTACGAGATCCTTTGTGTGGGGAGCTGCTTCGGCTTCCACCTCTGAAGGCGCAGCACGACTCCCTCCACGTCGTCTGTCGTTGCCCGGCCAACACAACCGATCTCAAAGCGTAGGCTCGCCTTCAGCTCCTTCCGAGCATCGCCACGAGGTTGAGTCTGCCCCGAACCCTCGTGGGCGAAGAGGTGGAGTTAAAATCCCTTCCGACCTCACCTTTGCCTCTACTCGAGTTCGCCTTGCCCGACCCGAACTCGGCAAGAGGGTGTGTGTTAAAAGGCCCCTCTACGTCGACTACCACCTTCGCCTTCAATGCCTGGGATTTCGTCAAATCCCGGGCCATAGATCTTACGTCTTCACCGGCCTTCCCCGCTTGCTCATCTGCCATTGAGTGCGCCATGGGAATCGCAACAGTCGCGCAATTAGCTCCGCATCCCCTCGCCTTCCTGAAAATGCTCGGCCACCGATCCACCCGTGAGCCGGCTCCACAGCTACTCTCCGCCTCCGGTCTGCCAGCCACCACCTCAGCAAAAGAACTAGGTTTTCTTACCTCTGGCGAGACCCGAACCAACCACGAGGAACTCCCCCATCTCAAGACCACCCTTGCGATCTGCATCCCCAGCTTCATCTCCACCCAAGCATCGAACTTGGACAAGTCCTTCGCTCCCAAGCCAAGACCATCGCACCTCCGAAGCTGCACAAAAGGAGAAACCACCACTGCTGCCACCTCCACCGTGCGGAGGAAGAGGGGAACCCCCTCAACGACCACCCTCTACCTCGCACTAATCGGTGGACGCTCTGCCATGGCCTTGTCTGATCTCACCGGCAACCTCCGTCTCACCACTCCTCAACCACAAGGTTCGAAATGCTGATTTCGATGCCGTGCCGATGAAATTGTAAGTGTGCATTTCGTGGGTATGCCGAAGGCATGCCGTGAAAATGCCCATTTTTCGATGGCAGATTTCGACGATTTCGATGGCCTAGAAAAATGCCATTTTGGAGGCACGCCGAGGTTATGCCAATGTATGCCGACAAAAATGATAGAAGTGATTAAAATGATATCAATTGCAAAAAAATCAAATGTTGACATGTTAAGAACATGTTGAAGGTCATATACAATTAAATAAGGATATGTTGAAACCTGAAATGTGTGTATGTGACCTTACACGGTCACTTGAAGGACATATATAGGTAAAAAATGACATTAAAGCCTGAACTCGTGTGTGTGTTCCTGGTGTCCCTTTCCCTCCCCATTTCTAATTTCAAACTCCCTCCCAATAGACCAGCTTTCCCTCCAGCGGCACCTACCGCCATGCCGACAATATTGTCGGCATGCCGTCGAAATTATCGGTATTTCGCCGGCACGCTTGCAAATCGATATTTTAACCATATCGGCATGCCCTCCTCCCGAAAACCTCCTTGCCAGCGACATTTAAATCACTGCTCGACCACATCTCACCTCCCTGAATGCCAACCTCCGTAGCAGCATCGGTCCAAGCCCTAAGAGCACAAACCTTCCACCCTTAAAGGTCACCCCTTCTAACCCCCAAAAGCGAGATCGCCCCCCTCAGATCCTCCTGCCCCACCTCCCCTTCCACTACCACCGCAACCAGGGTCCCCGCCAACCTCCCTTCAAGGGCCCTAATCTCCTCCGACCACGGTGCTTCGACCTCCACGAGCGGTGCCCCCTCCGGTAGAGGCGGCAGCATCTTTGTACCACCTGTGGAAGTCCCAGTGCTATACCCTCGACGTCGACACCCTGCCCGCCTGTGCCCGAAAGTGCCGCATCGCAGACACCTCAGGGGATGCCTACAATCCTTCGCGAAGTGTCCTCCCAGGCACTTGAAGTAAAGTAGCGCCGGTTCCTTTTCCCTCCGCGAACTCCTCACCGTCGTCCATCCACACCCCTCCTCGCTCTCCCTCCCTTTCGCACCTTCCCTCTTTCTCACGCTTATGCTTCCTAACATCTAGCAATCATTTCACTTTTTCATACGCATGTTTGACATCATTCATAACTATATAATTGATCTCCCACTTCTTGTATTTGGCAACATTTTTTGGTTTAAGAGTCCTATCGGTCAGTATGTGCAACTTCTCCTATCCTTCAATGAATATATAGAGCATACATGACCAGAGAACATAGTTTAGGGATCCAATTGACTTGATAGTTGTCCCCTAAACTAGCATGGATGCTGAGATCTTAGCCTCAGTAGTAATAGTAGTAGAATCTGAGTCTGCCATGAGAACAAAGAACACATAGTCAAGTATGCGCATTTTCACACATAGAAGCATGCACTACGCATGCAGAGTAGAGAGCAAGCAGGTCTAGTTCATGCACACGAGCAAAACCTACGCAAGAGACAACCATCGAAGGTCACCAAATTTGATATGGTGACCTAGGGATCCATATCCAGTGGACCGGATCAAGAAAGAGCGGCTATAGGACCTCTGGTGACAAGGTGATGGACCAAATCTGGTCTAGAATGACTGAAGAGGCATTGTTCTAGCCTTAGCATCATTGTTGGAGCGTTGGTTGACTAGGAGGAGGGTTGCCGGAGCGTCATCGAATTAGTCAATAGCGAAAGGCAGCACTAGCAACGTCGTAGGAGTAGTATCACTCTAGATTCGAACTAAAGGGGTCAGTGCTACAATTGAAGAAGCCTTTTAGCTAGCGCAACCAGTGCTGTCAAGGAGCTTGCCTAGGCGCTTGCCTAAGGTGAGGTGAGGCCCTAGCACCTTGACAACCATCAGGCGAGGGGTTTTGCCTTGGGTGACACCTGGGTGAGCACCTGAGGTAAAAACCCGATTCCACTAACCTAAATACCCGATTCTTTAACCTAAATACCTTATTCCACTAACCCAATAAAAAAAAATCTCTAAAACCCAAAGCCCTTCGTATGCAGTAAAACCTTACCCGATCTTTCTTTCCTCCCTTTGATTGCCACCACCTTTTGTCCATTCTCCATCGCTGATCGGTCCTAGAGCTAACGTTGCTCGCCACTGCTTGCCGCCGCTCGAACCTCGCCCCCCATCACCACCACTCGACGTTGCTCGGTCCTTGATCTTTGCAAGAGCTCTCCTCCTCATCCCCCTCCCTAAGTTCTTGATCTGAAACTCCCATCGTCCCCATCGCCACCGCTGTAGTGCTCCCATCACCCCCATTGCCACCGCTACAGTGCTTCCATGCCCCATCTCCACCACTATGCTCCCATCTACACTGATAAGATGGGGGTATTGAGCGCTCCATAGCAGTAAATCATTTGCTATTACATAGAATGTTTTATATTTTATGGTTCAAACATTTTATTTTATTTCCATGATTCGAATAACCCAAAATGGGTTCCTGTGGTGTCATTTTTTTCAAATGAAATACAATGACAGTTAGGGGTATCATTTTATTCTAGTATTTGTGTTGATCTAATAATTCAATAATGATTTAGATTATACTAAATGGCTTCCGTAAGTGGGGATGATGCATTTTCTGTGATGAGTGAAAAGAGAGATCTTGCTTAGAAGTATAATTTTTTAAAGGATGAAAATGATAAGAATGCAGTCACTTGTATCTTTTGTGGGAAGACCACAAAAGGTGGAATATATCAAGCCAAATAACATCAAGTTGATCATACAAGAATGCATCAACTTATCAGAAATGTCCTCTAGAGGTGAAGGAGGAATTAAAAAATTACATGAATGAGAGAGACAGAAAAAGGCATTTTGTAGTGGTATGCTTAACTTTGATGATTGGGAGAATATGATCTGTGTTTTTGCTTATACAAAGAACTTTTTATTTGGCAATTTTAAATTTTGTTCTGCATTTTTTCTTATTATATTTATTGATGGATCCATGCATGAGATTATAAAAGTATCTAACTTATTGATAATTTATATATATTTTTCAAATAAATAAATAAATTAGTGCCTCATTTGTCTCGGGCGAACGCCTAACGCTTCGGGTGTTTTGGACCCCCTCGCCTTTTAGCATCTCTTGCCTTTGACAACATTGAGCGCAACAGAGTTAGTGGTAATGCTCGGCCACAGAAGTGCCCTACAAGGTTGAGCAATGTGGTTGGGGTGGTTCATTGGAGGCTTGGTAGTCACCCAAGGTGGTGTTGATGAGGCTCTTAGGTTTCTCCTAGGTCGTTGTAGCGAAGAAGAGACTAATCGAGACCCTTAGCGAGAGATGAGGGAGGAGGGCATCAGAGGGGTCACCCGAGGAGGAGATGGTTGGTGGACCCTTATTGGAGGGTTATAGGCCTTGGCGATGCCACTAGTGAACCCTAGTTAGGGTTCTCGGTGGTTATTTCCTTTTTTTATTTTCTTGTGGTGGAACAAAGAGTCAAGCACATGTGAAACATCGACTTAAGACTGCTGCTTTGATACCATGTTGGAGAAAATAAATTTTGTTATTAGAAAATGTAACCCTAGTCTCTCTTATATAAATAGGTGGGTAAGGAAAAATTATATAAGAAGTCCTATAAAAATAAAATAACATAACCAACTTACTAACAAAACATGATCTTAATATAAATGAACTTCTACAAAACTACTACTCTAATAGGTTTTTTTAAGATTTAATTTATTTCCTTATTTAGGATTAAGATTACGACTTTACTTTTGTAATCCCTCTCTATATAAAGTGCAATGAACTACAGGTTATTTTAATTGAATAGAAAGAATACTAATTATGAAAACTTTCACATGGTATGGGAGCAAGTCTAATCCTGGGACTCAAACATGGTCCCTCCCTACTTTGAGGACTCGTTGGTCCCTCTTTCCTGCTTAAGGGTGCGTGCAATGCCTCCTCTTTGTTTGTGGTAATCATCACTGCTTTACCTTTGCCTATGGCATTAGGGTTTGCCTTAATGCCCTTTTTCTCCCTATCTCCCATCATCCTCATTGTTGCTATACTTCTCTCACTCGTGGAAGCATTTCCCAGTGCTACCAACTTAATCGTTGATCTTTCTTCTCTTGCTTAAAACTAATCAGATCGATTGCTTCTCCACCAGATTAGCCCTTACGACTCTTGCACTAACCGGCGAGGTCCTTCCTCGCCTCTCGCAATCAAACCAATCAGTCTACTAAATAGAATCTAATATGGTTTGGTCGATTTATCGCTTCTTGTTTGATCGAACATCGAAATTGAACCTAATTACTGCTGTGGAATCCCTTGACCCGATTTGTGTGGCTATTGAAGATGCTTTTGTTGTTGCAGCTGTTGCCGGTGTTGTTGTTAAGGATATTGTTGGTGTTGCTATTATTGAGTTTGTTGCCTTCAACATCTCCTCATCGCTTACCCCCTGTGGGGCTCTTCTCATTCAGAGTCCTGCAATGATCTATGGATTGCCTCTGAACGAGACTTAGGATCCCAGTGCCCTGATGATATGTTGTGAACACCATGTTGTTGCTAATCGAAAATTGAAAATTTTTTTCAGGAATTCAGCCTCGTGCTCATCCCTTCCCTACAACCTATCTAAATGCCCTACGTCAGTTTTGTCTTCTCCTAGTGAGAATGATTTTTCACTGGTGTAAGCTGACTACTACTGCTTGTGATCATCTCGACTGCTTGGGATTGTCTCCCTTACTCTATTGCCTACTTGGGATTGCTTCTCACTTGCCTAAATAGTTAAAAGAAAATGAATTTTCTTCTATTCATCGGAAAAATAAGTACAACCCTCCCCTTTTATAACTCACTTCACTAAGAATAGTAAATGTTATTCTTAGTAAATCTTCTAAATTGGGAAAAATATAATAAGAAATAACGACATATCGTAACACTCCCTCAAGTGGGAGCATATATTATTGATCTTGCTCAGTTTGCTTCGGCAGTTCTTAAATATTGGACGTGATAGAGGCTTAGTGAACATGTTTGCAATTTGGTTTGAAGAGGCTACGCAAGTAGTATGAAGCAGATCCTGCTGGATGCGACTTCTGATGTAATGGCAATCAACCTCCACATGCTTGGTCCTTTCATGGAACATGGTGTTGTTGGCAATGTAGGTAGCTACCATGTTGTCACAATACATTTCCATAGGGCCAACAATGGTAACATGAAGATCTGTCAATAGGGACTGTATTTAGATCATCTCAGCAACTATTTATGCCATGGTACGGTACTCCGACTTAGCACTGGAATGTGATACAACACTCTACTTCTTACTCCTCCAAGTTACAAGATTTCCTGCAACAAACGTACAAAAACCTGTAGTGGATTTCCTGTCTCCTAAGTCACCTGCATAATGAGCATCTGAGTAGCCAACAACAATCATAGTGCCTTCTTTTGAAACAAGATGCCTCAACCTGGAGCTTTCTTAATATACCCCAACACCTGCATAACTGCTTGCCAATTAGCATCAGTAGACTTGTACAAGAACTGACTCAGCTTACCAACTGCAAGGCTAATATCTCGTCTGGTGATGGCTAGATATAATAGCTTCCCAACCAACTGCCAGTGGGCCTTCTTCTCCATCAATTTAGCTAAGTCATCAAATAGGTGAACTTTAGGATCCATAGGTATATTCACACCTTTAGATTCAAGCATTCTTGCCTCTTGAAGAATGTCCAAGGCATACTTCCTCTGGGATAGCGATACCTTGTTTACTTGTAACAATCTCAATGCCCAAGAAGTACCGGAGCCTCCCAAGGTCCTTCATAACAAACTGTCGTGCCAAGTACTCTACCTGAGATATACTAGCTATGCCATCCGTTGTGATGTGAGTATAAGATTATCAACATAAACAAGTAAAGCCACTACACCATGGTTTGTCTTCCTCATAAACAAAGAGTAGTCTACTGGGATGATAGTGGACTTTTGCAGCCCAACAACAATGCCTCTAACAAGCACTGGAACCATGCTCTGAGACTTTGCTTAAGGCCATAGATAGCCTTACGTAGCTTGCAAACACACTCCCCTGAACCTCAAAGCTAGGCAGTTACTGCATATATACTTCCTCCTAAAAATCACCATAGAGAGGCATTCTTCACATCCAGTTGTAGTGACCAATTGTAGTGTGCTACAACTGAGATGAGAATACGGATGGTAGAGAGTCGTGCAACTGGGGAGAACGTATCAAAAGAAATCCACCTCATAGGTCTAGGTGAGCCCTATGGCCACAAGTCGAGCTTTATGGCTAAAAATAGACCCATTAGGATTGTATTTCAAGGTAAAGGCCTATCGAGTACCAACGAGATGCGCTCCAGATGGCAACAGAGTAAGCTCCCATGTCCTGTCATATAAGGCAGACATTTCCTCCTCCTTGACACACTGCCATTTTGGGTTCAGAAGAGCCTATTGATACGAAGTAGGTATCTCAGAGGTAGATACAACAGTTGTGAAGACATGAAAATTAGCACCAAGAGAATCATGCGAGATTGCCCCTCCTACTACATGGTACTAGGCACATGAGCTAGGAGCCTTCTTAATGGCAATGGGAACATCATAATCTATTTCCATGGAATCAGGACCTGGGGAAACATCAATAGGGGAAACATCGTTAGTGGCCTCAACACATACCTGATCTGGGGAGGACTGTGGTTGCTTAATTGGGACAAAGAAGGAAGGGGGAGGTCTTGCTCTGTAATTGACAGTTTACTGATAAGTAATACCCTTGAAGGTATTCTCATCCTCTAGTGCTACCCTGTATGTGCCAGTAGATTGCTATGAAGAGGTGGAAGGGTTGACACTACTAGGAAATGCATTTACGGGTATAGGAGGTACAAGCATCAGCATAACTTGCTCCGCATCTTGTAACTGACGCGGTGAAATGGAGAAAAATGGAATGGCCTCATGGAATGTGATATCGGCATTAACATAGTGCTTTTAATGTCTAAAGTCAAAGCATCTATACCCCTTTTGAGTCCAGGAGTAGCTAGGAAATACACACTTGATCGCTCTAGGGGCAAGTTTGTCATGACCAGGCACCAAGCAAGTGCACAAAAGCAACACATTCAAATGTCCTCGGAGGCACTAAAATTGCTCTACATTGGGATACAAAATCGTCCACGGTATTTGCTCATGAAGCGCTGAAGAGGGAATCCTGTTAATGAGACAATAGGCTCTAAAACTGCATACCCCCAAGTAGGTGTGTGGGATACTATTTTGAATAAGCAATGTCCTAGCCATATCTAGAATATGCCTATGCTTTCATTCTACAACTCCATTCTGCTGTGACATATGGGGGCAAGAGGTTTAATGAATAATACCAAGGGAAGCATAAAACACTGTCAATTGCTTGGTGTAAAACTCCAATGCATATATGTTCTAATGGCCTTGATTTATGCATTAAGCTAAGTCTTGACAAATAACACAAAATGCTTAATAACAAAACCAACATTTGATTTATTACACATCAAGAACAACCATGATAAACGAGAGAAGTCATCCACAATCATTAAATAATAACGATGACCCTGTCAGTCTGCCACACGGCTAGGACCCCAAACATCATAGTAGACTAAATCAAAACAAGCCGAACTGCTAGGCTGAGTAGAACTAGGAAACTGACTCTGTGGTGTTCCTCAACTGCCAGGCATCACACTAAATCTTCATAGTAGGCGACAAGTTTAGAATGACCTGATGTAGTTTGTTTAGAGATGGATGACCTAATCGTCTGTGCCACTGCAAGGCACTCCCAGCAGCAAAGCTCATCTGATAAGCCATAGCAACTGGACTCTGCACTAGCCGGTATACACCCAGCTCTTCATGTCCACCAGTCGTCCTCCCGTCATGCGATCTTGAAAGATACACCCAACATCATTGAAAATTGCATGGTAGTTTAGTTGCTTTGTAAGATTGCTAATGGAAAGCAACTACATGGATATGTCAGGCATATAATAAACATTCGAAAGGTGCAAAGTAGGAGAAACAAAAACCTCCCCCTTACCACTGATGGGGGCATGCCTTCCATCTGCTAATTGAACAGAGCGACCCTATGGAATAGTCTGCATGACCCCAAAATAGTGGGAATGCCTTGCAATATGATGTGAAGCACTAGAATCTATCAACCAAGAAGTATCAATACCTAATGTTGAGGTTAAAGCTATTGTGCTAGAGGATTGCGCTTCATGTGCCAACTATACCAAACATTGTATTACTGCATCATAGTTTGCATTTGCAAGTGTAACTGGCTTAATGTCTGTTTTAGAGGTAGCCAGTCACAGTAACTTGGTTGGCAACAGGGGGCCTTCCAAACTTATTCCAACACTTGGCCTCAATATGGCCACTCCTCTAGTAGGTGCAAGTATTTTTGGTATGAGCAATATCTCCACATCCTCTACCTCTACCACTACCATGGATAGATCCACCCCGTCCTTCGTGGGTACTCACGACTGCATGGGCTGAAGCAGTGCTGTTGGAGATGACATAATGGGTGGGCTGAACATTCAGTCTGCTAAGCCTTCTATATATCTCCTCAATGGGGGGTAGCTTAGATAATGTGAGAACCTGAGAACGAGCAACAACATAATCTTTATTTAGTCCTACTAGAAACATGTAGGCTGAAAACTCCTTCCCGTAATCTTTGCAAGTGGTAGAAGTGCACATGGGCCTACAGGAGTTGTACTTTTTCCAGAGTCCTTTCATAGTAGAATAGTACTAGGACAAACTCTTGGTCTCCTGCTTCAGGTGACGGATCATAATGTATCTGAAAAACTTGAGTAGAGTTTAATTCATGAGAGTAGGCATCCCTCAAACTAACCCACATTTGTGGCAATTTTGTAGTACATAATTTCATCCTCAATACGAGGGATAACACTGATCAATATCCATGATCTCACCATTGCATCATCTCTATTCCAGGTATTACCTGTTTTCTCCTGTGGCGGTGTCTCTGTAAGGACATGTTTCTCATACCCTTCCACAGTAACCGAAAAGGTTTGAGACCAATGGGAGTAATTGGTCTCATCCAACTTCACAATTGGTGTAAAAAATGGGTTCTCGTTTGCACTAATATCTCCACTTTGACCTGAAGTAACTTCAGATTCTGACGAGGAGGCCATCATACAATCACGATAGATAGAGACACGCTCACAAGAGAACAAACAAAATAGATCTGATTTTGATAAAAAATAGGGGAATACACACTCCACAATCCATATACACACAGTTCAATAAGTCTTCAACACATCAATGGGGAATACACACCCCAAAACTCATCGGAAAATACAAGAATACATGCCCCAGAATTTCCAAAGGTCTTATTTTTCATACCTCTTAGATTTCAGTCCAACACATCTTCTGAAGGATCATCGGCTTTTGAAATATGTCACACAAAGGTCGAAGAACCGCCTGAAGCCAGCAGTAGCGTGTGTTGCCCCTCCCCTTATTGCCCAGTAGGGGAGAGGCAGCAAAAGGGAGAGAAACCGGAGAGGAGGGTGATGCCAGCGCTGCAGGAAGGAGGTTGGTGGCACAGGCGTTAAGTGGGAGATGGAGAGGGTAGGGTTTCTATTTGGTGGTGTCCCCAGCTTGGCTCTAATACCAAGTTTAAGAAAATGAAATTTCTTGTATTCATCAGAAAAATGAGTACAACCCTCTCCTTTTATAACTTCTCCACTAAGAATAGTAAATGTTATTCTTAGTAAATCTTCTAAATTGGGAAAACATAATAAGAAAATAACGACAATATATTATAACATAAACATCTCTATGTTAGCTTTTTTTGTTCTAACTTCAAGCGAGTTAGGTTTCCATTGGTGAAGAGATGATTGCTTGCATGCCTAACTATCTGCCTGCCTACATGCCTAACTACTTGCACGCCGAACTGGCTACATGCCTGATTTCCTGTCTGGATCCAATCCTAGATTACGTCTGTGGGGGGGGGGGGGATCTCTCCTGCTGCACCACTCCTACAAGTTGGGCGTTGTACGCTCTAAATTGGGGGAGAGTGTTAGAGATTATTTTTAAAATAGAATTAGAAAATTAGGATTTCTCTTTTTGTGTTTTATCTCTTTTCAAATTATAGGAGATATGTTTTGGTTTGTTTAAGATTTGATTTATTTCTTTATTTAGGATTAGGATTTGGACTCTATTTTTGTAATTCCTCTGTCTACATAAAGTGGGATGAACTACTCATTATTTTCATTGAATGGAATGAATATCAATTATGAAAACTTTCACAAACTGCCACTGAACATTGAGTCGTATCATTTATTTTGGGGAATCCTTCATTGCCTATTTGAGATCACTGTGCTGATACGAGCTTTCCTTTTAAGCTACGCCTTATTTTTTATTCTTAGTTTGTCTTTTCCCCTCTCGAGTGGATTGTGGTTGGTTGATGCCAATGGGAAAATTCAGAAGTTTCAGGAAAATCGTTGTAAATTAGTGAATATGGGAAAAATGCAACTAGATGTAAGATTTTGACCTGAAAATATGGTGCACGACAGATCATTTACTGATGTCTTGCTGTCTCTAGGTTTTATGAATATTTTACAGTTGTGCAATATCGTAAAAGCAGACAAAGGATTTGTTATATTCAATACTGAATGCTCCTACATGTCTATATCCAAGTCAAACTTCTTGGAAAAGGTATATGCAAAGGAGAAAGCATTACTATTATTGCTTGAGCATGTTCTCTTTGTATACAGAGAGGCATAGCAAAACATTATAGGAATAGAAGTGCAAGAAAGCGAGGCATATGAGGCTGCATATCTATTTACAGTGTGGTCCACTTTCCGCTAAGAAATACTCAAGCGAGTACTTGGTTTATGAGGCTGACTTTTGTGAAGCTTGCATGGGACAATTGATTGCTCGAATATTTGTCTAGTGGTTGAGAGATTCAAGCTAGACAAACATGGTAAGACTTCTTTGGCACTGTTCCTCTAGTGGCCAGTATGAATTCAGTGGAGATATAATTTGTGCAACTTCTTTGAAAAAGATTGTGTCAATGGGTCTGGCTATTCTTATTAACAAGGCTAAGATGCTTCACCCCAGCAACCCGGCAGAGGAAGCTGATCTCTCTACGCCCTCATTCAGAAGTTTTAGGGAAGTATGAAGCACTAAGATTGATAGGACTTACATGGAGCTTAAGATCCTGGTTTGAAAAACTCAGCTGAGATCTAGAGCTTTGGGTTTGTATTGACACAACAAATAATCACTCTGTTTAGGTCACATCAACTGCAGAGATGCAGGGGTTAGTATCTTTGAAATGCATGTAAACCAATATTCCTATTGTAGGGGATGGTATAGATGACATTTTAAGCTACATTGGTGTTTTAATTTGCAAGTTTGTGATTGAAGACTTGGATTGCATTTCATTCTATATATATTTGTGGGTAAGAACCAAGGATAATCACGTAAGCAGAAGGATACTCTTGCATATATTGACGGAGACAAATCCAACCCAAACCTAACTGATTGATGGCCTTGGACAAGTCTTGTGGGTTTTAAGTCATATTTCATTCCTATGGCATTGGGTCTTTCATGCAATGATGATAATGTTTTACAGAGACAAGTGATGTAAAAGTCTTTTGGCAAGCTTTTACATTTGTTAGTGATTTAACCTGATATGCTTTTTCTATGAGCAAGGCTAGTTGATTTAAGGACAAAAACTTCATACAACCTCTAAGGTACCATTTGTTTAGGGGAATTGTTTTTAAGGAATTTAAAGTTAAGGGAACGAGATTAGGCCTTGATCTCAGGACTGAGGGTTAGGTGTTTGTTTAGGGGAAGTGGCAACGGAGGGATTGAAGGGAGTAATCCCACATTTAGCAAAGTTGGAGTGTTTATTTGAAGGGATTGGATACAAAAATAAAATGAAGGAATATGGAACTCACCGGTGGATTGTGTTTGTTTTGCAAGGAGCAGGTGATGCATCAGTGCGCCCGAACTTGAAAAAAAAAATTAAATGCATTGGTGGATACGGAGAGATGATATAAATGGCCTTTTCTAAATCGTAACAGTCACCCTACGCTGTCCATCGATGAAGTCGTTGCGTTTGAGCAACCCGCATACGTTGTCCATTGACGAAGTTCATTGCATTCGAGCAACCGTCCGTTCTTGGAGAGGAGGCTTCTTACAGGAGAGCAATGAAGAGGAGCAGTAGCAAGGGCAGCAACAACCAAACGAGGTATGCTTGGTTATATTGTATGGTATGGAGAACACGTTGATTAGTGTTGGTGTTACAATCGAGAAGGTTAGTATGGATAAATATTGTTTTAATATTGTAAAACCCAAAATACGAAGCTCTCCAATCCAACAGAGTGTGGTCTTTTGTAGAAAACATCATTGTATTGGAGTAACGCAATGTTGCATTATACAATCAAGTTAAGGGAAGAGGAGAGCACCATTGGAGCGTAACTTGTGTATTATGGAATATTTGGGTTGGAGAATGCAGTCATGGGGAGGAAAGCACCGGTGGATAGGAATAATCCATCGGTGTATTGTCGTGATCCACCGATGGGTTGTAGAATGAGTGGGTTGTAGAATAAATTTATGACGGGATGCATGTGGATTTGAAGAATCCACGGGTGCATTCACGGAATAGATCGCTGGGCATTTTTATGATTGGGTTGAATGAATTTATATGAGATCAATGCATGCGTGGATTTGGGAGACCACCGGTGCATTAATAGAATCCACCGGTGTGTTCTCAGAATGCACCAATGTATTGAAATATTCCATCAGTGCATTAGCAAAGTGCATCGGTGTGTTCTTATTGAATCAATTGGTGATGTAAAGTCCACCGATGTGTTCTTCCATCAATCAATAGGTGGATTGGTAAGGTGAAGGGCGAGAAATATGAATCCACCAGTGGATAACAAAAAATGTATTGGTGGATTCACCATGTAATCAGTCCACCTTTGTACTTCAGGGAGGTTGACCACAAGTGCACACTACTATCGATCAAGAAAGCACCGAAGTACGTTAAGGATGATGTGGTGGAGTCATTTGAGAGGACTCCATTCAATTGAATTGTAAAAAATGAGAAAGTATTTCCCTCAATATAAGGATAGGGAATTATGTGGGCATCTGGTAGAGGTGTACGATGCAAGGACAAAGGAGATTTATGTTTGTGATCTAAGGCTGAAACTAAGTGCTAATCAAATAGAGAAGATGATAGAGTTGAAGAACGAAGGAAGGAAACTTGCCTTGATCGATGGGAAAAAAATGTGAATGAGAGGTTGAAGATATGGACGGAGAACTTCTCGACCGTTAAGCCTAAGTTGAGGATTGTACCATAGAAATTACATGAATTCAATCCAAATGCGGGGGAAATGAAAGGCGAAAGCAAAATGAAAGGAAGCAATTGAAGAGATAAGGGAGCAAGTGGAGAAAGAGACGAAGTTGTTGCTTCTCATCACCCTTGGGTCGTTCCTCTTCCCCTATGGAGACCAAGCTATTATAACTTCACTATTTGATACGGTGGAAGATTTGCAATTGCTAGATTTTTACAATTGGGTTGAGGTGGTACATGACTTCCTTCACGAAGGGCACATCTCAAAGGTTGTGCCATTTTATTGCCAATATGGCCAACTAAGATGTTCAAAGTTGGTGAGCCAATGAATGTAGAGGTTGGTGGTGCAAAAATATAACCAAAAGAAGACATTCACCGAGCGTGCCAAGAATGTTAATTTGATTTTGAAAAAAGCAACAAAGGAGAACATGAGGGAATCACCATTTGATGAAGAGTATGTAAAGAGTCATAAGAAGCAAAAATATGATCGAGCGGGGGAAGAAGGGAGGAAGAGGAGCAAGCAACCAACATAAGGGGGAGAGGAGAGAGTGACAGTTGGTAAGAGCACGCAGCTACCACAGGTAGCTGTTAGGGGGGAGGAGGAAGTTGTGAGGAAGGCCGAATGGCCGAAGAAAATAAAGGTGGAGCAAAGGTACTTAAGGTACCTTAAGAAAGAAGTAGAGAAGTTGAGGGTGGAAAATACCCGATTAAGAGGGAAGATAAGGAAGCTAAGTGACGAGAAAGGGGATTTGCAAGGAGAGAGAGATAATTAAAGGGTTCTTTTGTGCCTTCATAGAAGACATGAAAGAGGAGGAGAAGCGAGAGAAGAAGCATGATGAAGGGAAGCAGCAGGAGGGGAAATAGGAGAAGCATGAAAAGGAAGAGGGGAAACAGAAGGAGGAGGATGAGGGCAAGGAAAAGCACAAGGACGGTAAATGGGAGGAGGAGGATGAGGGGAAGAAACATAAGGAGGGGGAAAAGAGGAGGAGAATTGGGATGAGGGGGAGGAGCACGGAGAGGGGGAACAAGAGGAGGAGAAGGAGAAGCCTGATGAGAGTGAGGAGAAGGGGGGGAGGTGAGGAATCGAAGGAGGTGAAGCATGAGTTGAAGCTTGAGGAGAAGCAAGAACATGATGTTGATGACCCTATGCAATTGGAGAAGGCATCCGTCCAACCAGTTCAGCAAAAGATGGTTGAGGTAATGTTTCATTTATATTTTCCATCAATGTGCTGCCATTATCCACCAGTGTATTGCCATTATCCACCTATTGAATTAATAAAGCAACCGGTATGTCATCGAAATGCACCGGTGTGTTCGTATTATCCACCGATGTGTTCCAATGAAACCGATGGAACATATAAATTCATTGTTGTGATATGGAAATGCACCGGTTGAATTAATAAATCAACCTGGGTGTCATCGAAATCCACTAGGGTGTTTATATTATCCATCGGTGTGTTCCAATGACACATCGATGGAACATATAAATCCACCAATGTGATATGGAAATCCAACGGTTGATTTATTAATTCAACCGGTGTGTCATCGAAATCCACCGGTGTGATCTACTGACACATCAATGGAACATATAAATCCATCGGTGGAACATATAAATCCACCGGTGTGTTTGTATTATCCACCACTTGATATCACATTTCTTGTAGGATAAGGATGAACCTCAAATGCGGAAGGACATCGTCAGAGAACATACAAAATCTGTTGCACATAGGCCTACGAGGCCTATGAATAGGTCAACCCAATTTAGGAAGCCGAGGACATACAAGAAGATTGCAAACTTAGATAAGGACATCCTAAATGTCCTCTCGACTTGGATAGACTTCTGATTGACTGACTAACGGAGCAGAGGAAGAACCCAGATGACGTGCTCTGGTGAATGGATGGTAGATTTGTGGAGAGAAGGTTGATGCATATCCTACTTATAAATAGTGGGTTCACAAATGGCGAGGTAAGCTGATATTCGGCACAAGTCGATGATCTACGCAATTGTGTTGCTAGGTAACTTATTTCACTACGTAATTTGTAGATCATGGATGGGATCATTGAAGCCATCAAAGACAACCTTAAACAAGAGAAGACAAAAATCGATACCTTGTGTTTGACACTGTGGAGAAATTTGGGGGAATATGATTTCTGTTATTGATAAAAAGAGGGGCCTTAGTCCTCTTTATATAGAGAGAGGTAAGAGCATACATGGAAACACAATAAAGTATTTACTAACTAAAATCATGACCTAAATATAGTAAACAACTAATCAAATAATTAATTTGATTTATTTCTTAACACTCTCCTGCAAGTCGAGGCACGAGAGGCGGTGAAGACTTGGATCCTTAAGGTAGTGGAGATCAACTCTTGTCGACGTAGTAGTCCCTTCTTTGTGTCTTCAACCCTGAGTATCTCTTGTACGCCCTCATAGAGCTAGTCAACGCTTGGTTTCTCTTGAGGTGCGTAAGAGTACTGCTCGTACACTTATGTTATGTTATGTGTTGAGGGTTATTTTCTCTTGTTATTTATTTCATTGGACTCTTGTTATAATTTTTTCTCACCTCTATATAAAGGTGTAGGATCGGCTTAGTAAAATAAGATTTATTTTCTCAGCTTGGTATTAGAGCCAAGTTAGAGACTCCACCAAGAAAACTCTAGCCCTACTTCACAACAATCTCAAGAGTCACTATCCCAAATATACTATGATCTATGTCATCTCAAGCAGGAGTCAATGAGTTTGCCACAGTATTATGCTACTATGAAGAGCCTCTTGGAAAAATATAATACTTGTAGACCTATTTGTACATCTACTACATGCAAAGATCACAGGAAGCAGTTTTCAACTCATGTGTTCCTTGCAGGTCTAAGTGATGATTATTCTACAGCTCGCTTTCAGATCCTTACTCTTTCTGAGCTTCCTCCTGTTGAGGAGATTTACAAGAGGCTTAGTGGATTACAGGTTCAGCCTACTCATGAGGTAGTCTCCACGAATACAATCTGCTTGTCATGTAGCTATTAGCACTCGTGGTGGACGGGGTGGATTTTTCTGTGGCAAAGGCAAAGGACGTGGTGATGGCACATGCAGTAAGTCTACATGCACCTATTGTGGGAGGATTGGCCTTGTTGAGGCCAAGTGTTGGAATAAACTTGGAAAGCCTACTGTGGCCAACCAAGCTACTGTGTCACTTGCTCTAGTGACTTCTACTGAGCCCCTAACTCTTATAGATGTAGATTATGATGCGGTGGTACAATGTTTAGCATAGTTAACTCATGATCAGCCACAATCTTTAGGCACAACAGCTTATTGATGAGAGTGAATGTCCTCAGTCATAAGAACACGCTAATATCGGGTTTTTGCCTCGGCAACGACGCTAAAAATTGATCAACCATTTGGATCACATGTTAATTAAGGGTCGTTATTAGGTTGTAGCATATATGCAATCTAGACAAATGTCAATCATTTTATTTATTTATATAATTCTTATTGGTTTATTCCAAGTCGTTCACTGGGAGGTAGTTATTGATATACATTTCTCTATCAAGGTTTTAAAAAATGCAAGGCAGTACCAAGGCAATTTACCTTCATCGAGGTGAGGCATAAGCCTCGAGGCGGTCGAGGCGTAAGCCTTAGGATTTGCATAAAAAATATAGAAAAATGATATGATATATACTTGTCAAGTGCTAATAAGAAAATAATAATGTAAATAACATACTTTCATAACATTTTTTCTCTATCACAACATTGAAAGAACGAAACTAAATAAGATATGACGTTTGAATAAAAAGATAGATATCCATATAATATAGAAGATTAGAAACTATAACAAAAGCACAAACTAAACTAACTTCCCAAACCAATGGAAGACTTAAGAGTTAAAATATACATTAAAATGAAGGTACGTGAGACATACACATCAAAAACTCAAAAGAACAACACATTGTAGACTCTAGTCTCCTCCTCCTTGAACACCATTAAGCTTATCAATGTTGTTGTCAGGACCGGTTGTATCATCCCAAGAGTCATCCATAACTTCATCCTAGTCTCATCCTCAACATCTTCCTCAATATCTCTATCACTCTCTTGAAACTCTTCTTCCTCAACATCAATAACAGCTTTGCCTAAAAGATAAGTCATTTTAAACAATATCCTTTAGAACCTTAGTTTGTAAATTTAAACATTATAGTTCAATAAAATATAAAATTAGATATTACCTTTACCCTTGTCATTTCTCTTTTGCCTCTTTCTTCTGCTTCCTCCTACTTGTATTCCTCCCTCTGCTCCTACTAACTGCTCAAGATCAATAAGATCCTCTTCTTGAGCTACAATTGCATCAAGCTCTTCATAAGCATCAATCTCTATTTCACAAAGTTGTAGCTCAGCGATCCACTTATCATCTGAGTTCACTTCCTCTAAGCATAAATGATCATCCATTATCTTCTTCTTCACCTCCTTGTGTTTTAATTTCAAATTGAACATACAATAAACCAAGTCATTGAGTTTATCTTGTCTTAGCCTATTCCTTCTCTTAGTATGGATCTACTAGTGAAAAGTTCAGCATTTAATTATTTATAATCATAGCCTAATTATTATATATTACTCTAAATTTAAAACCCAATTAAGATCCAACCTTTCCCTTGAAACCTAAGTGAACCCACCTCAAAGTTCAATACCTTTCTCCTCCTTGAGGTACCCATCATAAGAAACCCTTACCCCCATTACAAGCAAAACCACCGGACCAAAGTGGTTTCCTTAGATGAAGCAAAACCAACAAAACCAACCTGGACCAAAGTGCGACGTTCTTGGACCACTGTACAAGCTACTGCACCACCGGCGATGCTCCTCCTTCGACAACGTTGTTGCACAACCAGTTGAAGACACGCCTCTCGATCAAATAGATTTGGAATCGCAGTAGAGTTGGAATCACAGCAGAGTTGGAATCGCAGGGTCTATTTCTCTCATTTCTTGCCTTTTAAACCATAAAAGATATCATGTGACAAGCACATGACACCTTAAACAGCTGAGGTAGCACCTCATATGCGCCTCACCGCCTCAGATTGCCTCGGCTCAGTGAGGCGCATGCCTCTTGTATGCAACTCGAGGCTACTACCTCGAGGTTATTTGGGCCGCCTCGCCTTGAGGCGTACGCCTGTATAGCCTCGAGGCATTTTTTTTAAACTATGCTCTCTATTATCTAAAAATGCTCTTTAATTTTAAAAATGTTAAGTTTATATACAAATGAATCAAATAATGAATGAATTGGGTTGAATATAAACAAAAAGAATCAATTAATGCTAATTACAATACCTTAAACATATTTATAATTAGACTGGCATGAAAAGTTAATTAATCTCTCTATATTAGTTATATATAACTATACTAAGTAATGTCTAAGGATAGACACAAAAATACTAAACACATACTAACATATGTATAGTGACATATATATAACATCTATACTAACATATGTATAGTAACATATATATAACATCTATACTAACATATATAAGCGTATACTACTCTATATCTAAGCGTCACTAAAGACCTTACAAATATATATACAAAATAAGGTCAAAAATATACGTATACTACTCTATATATTAATTATATATACATACACATACACATACCGCACATTACTCAACTTACACACAGCATGCACACGTAGTCATTTTTACAACAACCCACACACACACTCATAGCTATAGCACTTAGAACTTTTAACTTAACTATAGTTTAGTTATACATTGGTGCAAAATTATTAGGTTGGCAGGCCTAAGTCTTTCACAAGATCAATGGCCCTAAGGGGTCGTATCAAACCACTACTAAACCGGGCCCTAGTTTGTTTTTAGATGTATTTTGTCCATATTTAGGCCCATTCAGGCCCAAACCCACGTGCCTACGTGCCCATACACGTGTCTCTGCACGCATACGCACACGCCCGCAAGCGTGCACATGCAAATCGAGGAACCTGTATATGCTCATGTTTTATGCCCAGTGCTGGCGAGTGAATCGGTCATTGGCGTTGGGACACTTATACGTGTGTAGTTACTCGAAGACCCACGATGTGGGACTTTGTGTGCCTCATTTCAGCCCAGCAGCATACGTTGAAACACGTTCGGCAAGGTGATTTTCATGCATCGATTTGAGTGCCCTAATTATGCTCATTTTCAAAATAAATTATATAATCTTAAAGCCTATACATATAGCTACCCAATTGTATACTTAATTTACAATAATTATTTATTTAATTCATTGTATACTTAATTTACAATAATTATTTATTTAATTATATTTAAAAATTACTTAAAGTTAGCGATTTGTACATGTTAAATTACCACTTAATTCCTTAATTAATGCTTAAATTAATAACTTAATGACTCAATTGGGCTATAAATTAGTTAATATACATAATAAAGTATTCATTAACCATTTTTAATTTATTTTTGATCATTTGTTTTAATTTATATACATTTCTATACATGGTTTAGATATATACATACTAATATACAGTATACATACAGCTATACAGTATAAACACATAATAAATAGTTTGAAAATACTTAAAAGTAGTATATACAAGTGTATAATATAACTTACTTCAGTAATTAATTAATTTACTATTTTAACTTAATAAATTCGCTATTTAACTTATTAACTTAATTATATACATTAAATACTTAATTAAACAAATATACAGGTATAGTACAGTATATAATAATTACTTTAAGTTATATTTACAGGAATAGATATGATTATACATATATACGTAGTTATTTGTATTTACTTTAGTATATGTACATATAATGTAAATAAATAAATAGATAATTATATAATTACATATATAGTTTAACTTAACATAAATACTTCTTTAAATAAATATAATACATATAGAAGTTAGTTATGTGCATTATAAACATATATTTTATTATTTACATTTAACTTAGTATTTAATTGATATTTACAAGTATAAATACTATATACATGGTGCTTTTAGGTATTTTTATACTTTTTTGAGTTTTATGGTATAAAAATAAGAGAAGAAAGAGAAAAGGTCAGATGAAAGAGAAGAGGATTCTTTCTATATTTTTCATATTGAGTTCTTTTATTCAATCTCAAAGTAGATTGAACCGTCTACTGGTATGTTCTACCAGTTAGATGGTTCAAAATACTCTGAAACTTTGCATACATCTAGAAAAGTATCTAATCCTACTCAAGATACATTTATTTTATTTATTTATAATATTTTTGTAATTTTTCATGTATTTGCAAAGTCACACACACAAGGCCTAAATGGAAGTGAAATAATGCAACCAAAGCCTTCATTTTCAGAAAGAAAGAGCGGTTGGAAATTCAGTCCAAGCATTCAAAAACCTCCAGTACTTCATTTGAAACATGAATGAAAAGTAAACAGGATTTTGACCATGAATTCATTGCATTTACAAGATTGGACATTTACTTCTAATTACATGCTGCTGACATTGAATTTCAAACTGAATTTTCAAGCAATTCACATTAGATTTTAAGATTCAACAGTACAAGAATGCTTGTTACGTGAAGTTCTAACTGTACAAAACACCTGCAGCTCATTAGTCTCTGAAAATCAACCAAGATCTTTTAAATCTTTCCCAGTTGCTGCTGCTACTAATCTCAGCAGCTCAGTGCTGTTGCTACAGCTGAATCAGACCTTGTTCAGGTCTGATTTGCTGCACATTTGTGTCATTTCAGATCTGGAAGCCCAGATCCAAATAGGCTTCAACTTAGACACCATTTCATCCCAAATCCACTTAAAATCCAAGATTAAATTCACACAGAAACCCTGTCAAATAGTAGATAGAGTAGCAGCTGCTGCTCTGATCTAAATCAAATCAGATGAAAATCACAGAAATCATCCTTGAAATCAATTGCAAATATTTCTTGAAAAGTCTGAAATCCATTTCAATCAAATCATGAGTGACCAAATTCTAAAAACCTTAACTTAATCCACTCTCTTTGTCATATACAACAATAGAGAATTGGATTAAATTAAACAATAAATCCACTTCTCAATCACTCAAAATCTCCATTAGGATTTTCAAAAACTTTAGTCAAGCTCTAAATATCAGATTGAAGATCTTTTAGTTTAGAAACCAATGTTGCCCTGTTTTGGGCTTTGCCCAGGTGATCTGATCACCATGAGCTTCTAAACACTAAAAATCAGTGTTAGAACCTCAGGTAATCCTATACAAACCATTGGGTCATGGTTAAGGCCTCAAATCAATAGATATGATCATCCTTGTCCTAACTACCCAACACGAGGCTTAAATTGGGCATATGCTCATCTACATATAAAAATCAAATTAAAACACATTAAAATCCTTGCAATACACGCAATTAAGCAAATCCAGACTCGAGTCGCTAGATTAAATCCATTTCAAATTGAATTGACTCCAAATCTTGCAATTGCGCATGAAATCCAAATCTAAAATAATCGAGCAAATCAATGCAATTAAATCCAAATCGGGGGTCTTTGTGAACATATGAAGTGGATGGAGAGACCTCCAGGTGGATTTGAGCGCTATCTAGATCTAGAAGTTGGAAAACTTTGGATCTAGATATGCTCGGGTGGATGGGGTGGATTATGAATTAAATTGTGAGGAAATCAATGAAATGTGATCGTGAGGCGATAAGGGAGATCAGTGAACACACGAATGAATGCGAAAACACCTTTCTGATCTGAATTGATCAGAGAGGACGAATCGGATCTAAACTAATCTACTCCTAATCTAAACTACCAAGTGATGAATCAACTATCTAATTCTACTCCTAACTAATCTATAAAGCATTTAGAACTACCTAGAAGTAAATCCTAATCTAATAAGAAGGGGACTCTCCTGGATCAACAGCCATGGCTAAAGAGGACGAAATGAGGAAGATCTCCGAGTGAAAAGCTTACTAGTGAAGCTTCAAGGACGTCCTCAAGCATACGTCATCCCTAGCGACATGGAAGGAGCAGGGAAGAATTCCATCGCTATCACCAATGGAGTCAAGTGAAGAGGATAGGAGTTGGAGAGGACGAATGGAGAACCTAAGGAAGTAGGAGGGGGGTTCGTCCTTGTGCGCAGGCGTGTATGGAGTTGGTTTTATAGGCACAAGGGGTGATTAGGGAACTGGAGTGTGGGCTTAATCAAATTGGGTAGGAACGGTGGGATGAGAAGGGTAGGAGCGCAGGAAGGTTTAGAATGAAATCCCACCGTAGGATGGGATCTAGCAGTGGTCACGATGCTCTGCACAAAGGCGCGAAGAGGATGGTTGCAGATCAGCCCTTGGATTAGAGGCTCAATGATTGAATGGTGGTTGTAGCTCAAGTTCCTCGTGGAGGAACAGTGCAAAGAGATGAGAATGTTGAAGCTCAGGTCTTTTGGTGAGATTTCACGAAGGATCTTATATTGAAATGGCATGAATGTTACAACGGCAGCCCAAAAGTGACAAGAATCATAACAGAACAATTCCTGAAGTCTCACCAAGAAGCCCTTGCAGCTTTTAAAGATGGGGAAATGTATTGATCAAAGGACCTAAGTGTAAACAACTACATGCAAGGTTCTAATGATATCTAAATGCAATGTGATTTTATTAAAGCTTAATTGAAATTTTAGAACATGATTTAACCCTTAATTTGTACTTTTGAACTCAAATATGTGTTCAATTGACATTTGTATCATCAATTTGTATCTTGTAAATAGAATACCTCAATTATGACCTAATAATACATTTTTAACACAATTTTGATGTTTTAAGGGCATTTTCATTAATTCTCACACTTAACCCATTTATTATGCTAAGAATATAGTATTTAACCTGGTTTCTAGCCTAACTTTAGCATTTTAACTATGATGAGCAACACTTCATCACTTATGTCTCAGCTTCAGGTATGAATAATGCATGGTTGATAGATTCAGGTGCTTCAGATCATTTCTTTAGGAATTCCCAATGCTTTGGAGGTATGTAGGATATTCCACCAGGACGTTCAGTCTAGCTTGCAGATGGTAAGCATGCCCCTATTTGTGAAAAAGGGAGGTGTCAATTACTCCCACTCTACACCTTTCAAATGTTTATTATATCCTTGATATAACTATGCAGCTGCTTTCTATTAACACTGTTACAAAGCAACTAAATTGCCATGCTATTTTTGATGTTGCTTGGTGTACCTTTTAGAACTGCATGATGGGTAGGATGATTGGTAGTGGATATGATGTGGGGGGTGTGTACCGACTAGTGTAGAGTCTAGTTGCAGCAGCCTGTCAGACGAGTCCTATTGGGAGTGCCTTGCAGTGGCACAGACGATTAGGCTATCCGTCTCTGGATAACCTACGCTGGATCTTCCCACATTTGTTACCAACTACGAAGATTAACTGCGATGCCTGCCAGTTGGGGAAGAACTACAGATCTAGTTTTCCAATTTCTACGCAGCCTAGTAGTTTGGCATGTTTTGATTTTATTCATTGTGATGTGTAGGGCCCTAGCCGTGTGGTAGATAGACAAGGCCATTGTTATTACTTGATTTTAGTGGGTGATTTTTCTCTCTTATCATGGATATTTTTTATGTATAATAAATTTGATGTTGGTACTATTATTAAGTAGTTTTTGGCTTTTGTGAAAAACTAGTTTGGGGTTTGTATTAAAATTATCAAAATAGATAATGCCTTGGAGTTTTGCACTAAACAGTTGACTGGGTTTTACAATTCTCTTGGCATTGTGCATCAGACCTCCTGCCCCCCCACATCATATTAGAATGGGGTTGCAGAACAAAAATATACACATTCTGGATACAGTTCGAGCCTTGCTCATTCAGAAGTGTATCGCATATCTACTGAGGAGATGTAGTACTTACAGCCTGTTATCTTATTAACAGGCTATCTTCTATTATTCACGAATAGGTGCCATGGACAGTTTTGTACCTTGATGCAGAATTGTTTCTTGTGCCTCCCAAGATGTTTGGCTATATTGCTTTTGTGCACTTGCTTGGACCTGGTCGTGATAAGCTTGCCCCCAAAGTAACTAAGTGTATGTTTCTTAGCTACTATCGCACTTAGAAGGGATATAGATGTTTCGATCCTATTTCTAGGAAACACTATATCAGTGCAGATATCACATTTCATGAATCTATTTCCTATTTCTCAACATCCGGACATCAGTTACGTGATGTGGTGACTGTTGTGCCTATGCCTATACCTCCAGTATCTATGGATGACTTTGCCAGTAGTATTAGGGCCGTTACTTCTTCAAAGCAGCCTATGAAAACATTCAGAGTGGTATCACCAAATGAAAAGACATTCAAGGGCACTACATATTAGCTACCTGTTAGTTACAGAGAGAAGCATACACACACAACCCCTCTCCAGTGCTTACTGAACCACCATTGTCCTCCCCCAATCAAGTATATGTTGAGCCATCTGATAATGCTCCTGTTGATGTTTCCTCGGGTCAAGTGTCCATAGATGTTGATGGTGATGTGCCTATTGCCATTCGGAAAGCTCCCAGTTCCTATGCTCAATATTGTGTTGCTGGGCATGTAGTCTCCACTGATACTCTTAGTATTGAGTTCCATGCTTTTACTACTGCAGTCTCTAGTTCTATCCTTTGTACATCATATCAACGGGCTCTACTTGATCCACATTGAAATTTGCTATGGAGATGTCTGCTCTCTGTGATAGGGGCACCTGGGAGGTCACTCCGTTACCTTTTGGTGATCATCTTGTTGGTGTTAGGTGTCTCTTTGCCTTGAAATACAACTCAAATGGGTCTATTTCTCGATACAAGGCTCGTCTTGTAGCCAAAGAATTTCCAAACCTATGGGGTGGATTTCTTTGATACCTTTTCGCCAGTTGCTCACCTCTCCACTATCCATATACTTATTTTTGTGGCAGCACACTATGGATGGCCTTTACACCAGTTGAATGTCAAAAATGCATTCTTATATGGCAATTTCCAAGAGAAGATATACATGCAGCAACCTCCTGGATTTGAGGTCTAGGAGGAGTGTGTTTGCAGGCTTAGAAAGGTCATTTATGGTCTTAAGCAGAGCCCCTGAGCTTGGTTCTAGTGCCTATCAAAGACTTTGCCTGTGGTTGGGTTGCTGAGGTCCTCGTCTTACCATTCCTTGTTTGTGAGGAAAACCATTGGTGGTATTGTGGCTCTACTTGTATATGTTGATGACCTGATACTCACAGGTGATGATGCAGGTGGCATTTCTCATATTAAAGAGTACTTAACTCGCCAGTTTGTTATGAAAGACCTTAGGAAGCTCAGGTATTTCCATGGCATTGAGATTGCTACGAGCAAGTATGGTATTATTATGTCCCAGAAAAAAGATGCTCTGGACATTCTCCAGGAGGCATGCATGCTTGGGTCTAAGGGTGCTAATATCCCTATAGATCCAAAGGCTTACTTGTTTGATGGCATAATGAAACTGATGGATAAGAAGGCCTATAGACAGCTAGTGGAAAAGTTATATTGGACCATCACTAGGCTAGATATTAATCTTGCAGTAGGTAAGCTAAGTCAGTTCTTAAACAAACCTACTACTGATCATTGGCAGGCAGTGATGCCGGTGTTGAAATACATTAAGGAGTGTCCAGGTTGTGGCCTTTTGTTCCAAAAGAAAACTCCTATGAATGTTGTTGGTTATTCTGATGTTGACTATACTGGTGATATTAGGGATGGAAAATCCACTATAAGTTTCTATACATTCATAGCAGGAAATCTTGTGACTTGGAGAAGCAGAAAACAAAGTGTGGTGTTACGTTCGAGCGTGGAATCAAAATATCGTGCTATGGCACACATGGTAGCAGAAATGATCTGGATACGGTCACTGTTGCATGACCTTCATGTTAGAGTTGATGAGTCTAAGGAGATATATTGTGACAATAGGGATGCAACTTATATAACTAACAATCCCATTTTCCATGAGAGGACTAAACATGTGGAGATGAATTGCCATTATACCAAGAGTCTTAGCTAACAGGGGTTACGCCACACAGCTTGCCCCTCCTCTTCAGATCAGACTGCAGATATGTTTACTAAGTCGCTATTTCTCCCTATGTTTAAGTGCAGAGACAAGTTGAGCATGGTTGATATATATGCTCTAGCTTGAGAGGGAGTTTTGCGTTATGTGTTGAGGGTATTTTGCCTTGTTATTTATTTCATTGGACTTTTGTTATATTTTTTCCTCACCTCTCTATATAAAAAGTTATAGAATCGACTTAGTAAAATAAAAAGATTCATTTTCTTAAACTACTTAACATCTTGAGGTTGTTCTCGTCTTCATTGTGTCTTTGACATGGTAGTCCCTTCTTCGTATCTTCCACCTTGGGTATCTCTTCTTGGATGCCTTGAAGTCAAGATCTTTGGTTGACATTCCCATGGTGTGTGAGAGGCTGCCCGTCAAATGCGACATCTTGAGAGACTCCCGTCCTCTTTGCATTTCTCGCTCTTGCACATATAAGGACAAAAACAGAATAGACCCAGAACTTGAAAGGGTTACACAAAAGTCCCCAAAACAGACCCTAAAACATAAACTTGAACCTCAACTGGACCTAACACGCAAATAGCCACCCTCTTCTTTTTGTTTCTCTAAACCCTAAATCAAACAACTGTTCAAACTAAAGGAGTAGAGAGCCACTCCTTTGCAGACTTCATCTTCCTCTTTCTATCGGTGGAAATGACGGGACTCACTAGTGGAAGCAGAGGTGGTCATCGAAGGCGAAGATGAGGAGGTTGGAGACTCGAGGAAGCTTCTAGCGATGAGAAAAGATGGTCGACAGCGATAGTGGAGCATGGTAGCTCCAGTGGTGGCATTTCGGCGATGTCGAAGGTCGCTCGGATTACATTGGTCCAATAGCTTGGCCTCCACGAAGTCGAGTGATGTTGCTAGATCCTTGAATAGATGAGATTTGGTGGGCCAAAACGGATAACCGGACTTCCCCATTAAAGGGCAACACCAGTCAAAGGAAGCTCCACTAGTGGCGTGTGGCCAGTCTGTTGGCTATCGGAGGTGGTCGGTTTGTAGGCCAAAGGCTTGACGACCACTCCACCGTTGGTCCCTCACCAGAAGACGATCGGTGGCGTTGCCGGTGGGAGTTTTTCTATTGGCAGTGTTGAGTAGTAATAGGCGTGGACATGAAGAAAAATGAATAGAGGAAGAAGAGTTTGGGAGAGGAGAGAGCCTTTCCGGTGGCTCTTCAGAGGTCAGCAGCGTCGCTAGAGGGCCTCTCCCGTCTAGGGTTTCTTCTTCCCCCTTTTTCTTCTTTCCCATGAGATCAAACCCGCTTTGATACCATGTGGAGAAATTTGGGGGAATATGATTTCTGTTATTGATAAAAAGAGAGGCCATAGCCCTCTTTATATAGAGAAAGGCAAGAGCATACATGAAAACACAATAAATTATTTACCAAACATAAGTATGACTTAAATATAGTAAACAACTAATCAAATAATTAATTTGAAATATGGGAACATGGATCAAATAAACACCTACATAGCGAATGCAGGTAATGAGTGGTATACTTGTAAATATACAACAATACCAATAAACACAAGCGAGGTCTCCCATTGGTCCCTTGTCATCATTGATATTGGGCACAAGTCGATCCAATACAATAGCGATGCCCGCTATTAACCTTAGGGGACTCAGGATGACAAAATGCATGTACATTTTCATTAACTTGATGAAGTTTATCCATTGTAATGTAAGGGCATGAGTCACAATGATATTACTTTTAATTTCAGTTTGATATGATGACACGTTTGTTGACGCTGAGAGAAGTGTTGATGGATGGCAAGAGAAGCACTACACCAAGGCACCACAACAAGGACGTGCAAGCAACGACTGGCATTTTTGTCACACAGTGGAGAGAACACTTGCTGCGTGGTCTGGATCTTATGGTGGTGACTCGTGAATAAGATGCACATAAATATAGAGTAACTTACGTTGCAATGCTTTTAAAGCATTGGTTCGCACAAGTTGATGTAATATAAACAATTTCATGACATTTTTATGTTGGTGTTTCGTGTATACCTTGTAAATGTAGCCATGTACAACGAGTTTATCTTGGTGTGTTCCATGTGTACCTTGTAAATGTAGCCATGTATGTGGACTTTATGTTAGTGTTACATGTATACCTTGTAAATGTAGGCATGTACATCTACTTTATTAGAAGATGTATATAGTTAACCAAAGCTCCTACATACAATTTATGTTTAACTTAGCATCAAATATATAAATCCACCGGTGTTATTATCCATCAACGATGTGTCATCGGAATCCCCTAGTGGGATTTATAAATCCACGGGTGTCATTGAAATCCATCGGTGTGCCATCAAAATTTATCGATGTATTTTATAAATCTACTGATGTCTTTTTGTCGGTCGAATAGCATATTGATTTTATGTAGAAATCCACCAATGAACTTTATAAATCCACTGGTGTCTTTCTATTATCTACAGGTGCCATTATAAAACCACCGGTTGAATTAATAAATCCACCGTTGTCATCGGAATACATTGGTGAACTTTATTAATCACTTGGTATCTTTACGTCTATTGAATGTCGTATTGGTTTTACGTAGAAATCCACCGGTGTAGCATCGAAATCAACTAGTGGAATATTGCAATCAACCAAATAATGTAAGTTCAAAGGAACAACACGTTCAAAAATTTAATTGCAATGTCCACTTCGTAGAATACGTACAAAAATTTATTTGCAATGTCCATTTCATAATAGCACTTCATTTGAATACATATAGCAATTGAGTAAAATGTTAGTTACATGATTTGCAAATGAGGATTATATTTGAAGACATGTCAAAATGAATATATTTCCAAGTAAAGCAATGAAGTCGAACACCCAAGTTGGAGAATTGCATCGTTGCAGCCTTGTACACATGGAATAAAATGAAATAAGAATACAACATTCAAACTAAAGCAATTATGAATTTTATAATGCAACGATAAGCTTATATCAATAAATTAGAAAAGACAAGCACAAAGTACCAATGTCATAAGAACTCAACATCCCCGGTGATTTGCCCACAAAGCATACGCAATTTGATCCTTTAACAATTCCCAGCTCTCGCAGCACTCTCATCCACCATGTCATCTTATACTTCTGCATCCCGTATGTCCGCGAGTGTGGTGTAGAAGAAACCGTCGATGTTCCAGCGACATCATGTTGTGAATGATACAGCATGTGATAACAATTTTGCGTTGTGTTGAAACTATAGAATGACCTAGAATCAAGAATCTTGAATCGCCTTTTCAAAACTCTAAATGCACACTCAACATTTCGAAGTGCATGGCGGTGGTTGTATAACTCTTTATAATTCTAGTAGATTTGTTCAATTCCAATACTCCATGTGATATGATACACCACGACATGAAGCAAGGAGTCTGTGTTGGCGTAACCAAGATCGACAAGAGACCTACATCCAAACCTTCCTACTCAGTACCCACGAAGACATATTCCAAGTTATAATCCATTGCAGCAATGACATTTTGGTCCATCCAACCCTTCCGATTCCGAAAACAGGCCTAATTCGTCGCTGGAACAGTACCGCATACATGGCATCCATCAATAGCTCCGATCACATCCTTTAAAAGACAATGAAACAATACATGTGGTATTATCTCAAACTTCCGTTAGATTATTATTGTCATTCACGTAACGAGCACCTGAAAGAAGGAAAAATTTTCGATTTTATCGAATATTTGGTGTGACATTTGCATGAATTGTTGGCATTCGAATAAACCTGCGCTTGAGAGAGACTAATGCTTCCATAACTAAATTAAAATACCTAGAGATTGTCTCACCGGAGTGTTGGAACCGTTCGACGAGATGCCTATTTGAGGCTACTTGACCAACAACATAAAGGAAAATTGCTAACTGCTCATTCATGGTAACACCCTGTGAATCTTGTAGGTCGATTGCATCATCCAGGTATTCAGAGAGCACGACAAAGGCCTCCTTACTCACCCTGAATGCATTCTTCAAATTACTCGGGTGATCCTCAATAACCTCGTAAATCCAATAGTGTCCTGGCAATGCCCCATCATTTTGCCGTTATCGTAGGGTTGGTTGATGGACACAGGAGTAGTTCGCGTATGCAAGAGGTATGGTCACTTTTGCCAAAGACAAATCCTTGTTGTCCACCACCTCATATATGGACTGGTTATCTTCAACATTCATCCTTGCTGTATTAATTTGAACATTTACAAATTGCAAAATTCTTTAAAAAAGATACATAAACTTATTCTACTTAAGGTTTTAATGAGTAGGCAATCCAAATTGGAATGTAACATAACATCCAACATGAGTACAAATACGTATGAAATATTCCACAAATTAAAGGATTACGCAACAAAACAAAAAATACGAGCAATACTTGTACTCATGTTGAAATGCATAGCATAATACAAGGACAAACATAACAAAATTAACCTATCATTAATTTTCCACTAGAATTAAACACCATAAGACGACATCCTGAGTCATAGGAGATCAAAAATCATAGTCACTTTCGACATGCTTCCGCAAGAGCACCTAACTCTGCATCAGGGTGCACGAGATCCTTGAAAATGGTCCTCCAGCTAGACTGAGTGAAAACATATCAATGCAACTAAATCATCAGGTGTGATGTTCGGCACCTACATGTGCAGAATCCTCATGCACTTGCAAATCTCATCAGCTGAGTGGTCAACCCTTGGTGTTGGGGTTATGTGGTGCTTCACTGAGGTCCTCATCAAATTTGTAAACTCATCTAACATAGCAGTTGTAGAAGCACTTGTAGTTGAGGCCCCCTTCTTCCTATGTTTTCCCCTGCTTGCACTAGTTTCCTCGGAAGCACGCTTCGAGGCTTGTGGTTCACATGATGGAGGGGGAGGCTCACTTGCCTGCCTTGGAGCAGGAATATCCGAGTAGGTTGAAGGGTTAGTGGAGGTAGCAAATACAAAAGTCCCTACGTATGGATGTTGGAGGAACGACGCCCACATGTCATCACCACATGTGGACTCATATGGTACTTAGCTGCTTCCCGAATGAATATTGACGGTGTTTTGTGTTGCGTCAAAAATACCTATATCGTCATGACACTCTTCGATATGCTCCTTAGCATCTTCTCCTTGCTTGGGGACAGTGGAAGACATTGCATGCTTGTCGATTATGGTATATTTACCGACGATTTTTTCGACATCCTTAAAATAAATGAAAATTTATCACGTAATTCTGCAAGTTCTGGTAAGAGCTACAAGTCATTGAAACATGTCATCTTTAATTTTACCCCCTATGAAAGGATTGAATGGGAAATTATGGACAAAAAAGACTTCTTTACCTTACTCAACACAGATGGTGAATGTGCTAGAGGCAACCAGTATGAGGATCTATCCCCCAACCACTCTTGTTGTAGAGTTGGACATACAAAACATGTTTTCTCGTCAACTCCTTCCATTGATTGAGGATTTATTTATGTCCGTATGACAATCCCATAACCACAATGAACTCCTTATCTATGTCATTCCACGCATCTTAGTGAAGGAACCCTTTTGCCAATATCCTCTCGAATGGTGCTTGGACAAAATCTTTAGCAACTTCGTCGTAGTCGCATTATCCCATTTTTTTGCCTTTGCACCAAAGGATGAAGGCTGGGATGACACTATTCTACATGGGAAAGTGATGGATTAATAGAAACCATCTCTGAGATCATCAACAACTGGACCCATCTCCCATCCAATATCAATAAAGAACTTCATGTTCTCATTATTACACAATTATGATTACTTTCATGTCAACTACAAGCACTTCCATATGAAGCCCATTGCTATCTAACACAAGTAAATTTCAACATATGGTGGGAGAAAATCCACCAGTGTGTTCCACCAATGCACTAGTGTCATTTGTAAATCCACCAATTTGTTTACACTCTCCACTAGTGAAATCTCCAAATCAACTGATGTGTTCCCATTAACTAATTGAATTCCTAAATCCACCGGTGTGACAAAAACTCATCGATGTGTTCCCACAACCCACCAGTGGAATGTATAAATCCACCAGTGTGCCATCAAAATCAACTGGTGTGCACATTCTCCACTTGGTGGATTTTCCAAACCAACCGGTGTGTTCCCATTATCCACCGATGAAATATCCAATTCCACTGATGTGTTCCCATTATCAACCGATGGAATATTCAATCCCACGGTGAAATCTTCAAATCAACCGATGGGTTCACATTATCCAATTGAATTCCTAAATCCATCGGTGTGACAAAAATCCATTGGTGTGTTCCCATAATCCATCGGTGGAATATATAAATCCACCGGTGTGCCATCGAAATCCACTGTTGTGTTCACATTCATCATCGGTGGATTTTCCAAACCAATCGATGTGTTCCCATTATCCCTCGGTGTCAAAAATAAATCCACCGATGTGTGCCTATTATCTACCAGTGGAATATCATTTTATTACAATTTGTTGATAAATTGTAATTACTTGCAATGGAGATGAGCAAGAATGATCTCGAGCAAACTCAACGCGACGGCCCTCCTCTTCAACGAGACTGCACTCGATATTCTAGAACACACGATTACAAAACTTACCAATAACACAACAAACGCATTTTCCTAATCTCGTTACTACATTACCTTATAGACTTGATGCTTCCTCCTTGTCCCCCTTGCCACTCAGCAAACTTAAAAGGACCATAAGAAGCATGAACCAATACCTTACATGCCCATTCCTTATATAGGCACTAGAAGACCTCCGCTTCATTAATCTCCTCCACCTTCCAGATGCAATGTCAGAGGCGTGTGAACAACAATTGGAGGTTCCCATCAGGTAGCAGTATGCTGACCCAACTCGTCTAATACATAGAAGTCTCATCCATCCATCGAGAAAGATTTAAAGCGAGCGACAATTTTAATACGACCAAAGATAAAGCAAAAGTGGATACACCCTACTCCAATGTAGCATAGCCTTGCAAGAAAATGAGTAGGCATCACGAGAAAGAAAGTGCAAACCACTATTCGACATTACTACAGACGATTGTTGCTGCATTTTCTTCAGAAATCGCCACACCACACTGCTATCGCCAGACCTCTCCGTCTACTCTTCCAACAACCATGCATTATGAGACTTCGCCCTTTCCTAATCCTGGCCCATCTCAAAACATCGAAACCCGTGGGATTGTGCGTAGGATTAGACCATCCACCCCCCCCCCCCCCCCCCCCACCAACGGAATTAGATAATGCCAGGTTAATGACCTTTAATCAGGTATTGTCCTATCCCAAGTTTTACTCTCCCAAACGGGGGACAGACGTCACAATTCTGCTAAACAAATGGTAAGAGTTCCATTGGATACCATAATACTTGAAAGTCATGGTTAGATTTGTGCTTATTGTTATTCAGTTCAGATTATGCTGGCTCTTGGAAGCCAAAAAAAAAAACCCTCCATTGTAGATTACTGTATCTACCCTGAGGGCACTGTGGCCGTGTGAAGTCTTTTGCACATTCAGTGTCATGAGTCAAAGTGCTCAGGGTTATTATGAATTTTAGCTTTAATGGCTAATTTAGGATTTGATTGCTCTTTGCCAATGAAGAGTATATGATAAAGCTATCTTCTTATTGCCATGAACATTGGTTCTGCGTGAGGAGAGAACATGTGGAAGTTGGTTGTTGTTTTATTTAGGTTGGTATCCAAAATATGATATCTTTGCTCCTTATGCATCGTCTAAGCCGTAGTTTGCAGACATTTCCCGGAGCCACTTCAGAAGCTGAGATTGTCTTTCTTTTGTTCCAAGTGGAGACTGATTGGCTTCCGCAATCTAGTAGCGTGTGTTATAAGGTTGAGGATTTCATATTGAAGGAAAGAGGACTTTCATGCAACTGAAAGAATGTGGATAAGCTGGAGGATGTGGATGTTTAAAGTGATTTTTTCTTTCCGTAGCACATTATCTGTTTCTAATGATTATGTCCATCGTTGACAAAAGGTCTCATCACTTATCTAAATATTTGTGAAAATATTAGTTAGCAGTTGAATATCATTTTGTATCTATTTCTCTAGGCAATGTATTTGAATTGCCTACTGCATTCAGTAGCGTAAAGTTGTTAATTTGTAGCCAAGTTGCTGAATTCTGATCTAGATGCTTGCTAAGAAAGTTTTTTGCATGGAATCCACAGGCATGAAAGATATGTAACACAGTACAGGGCAATGTTCGTCTTCAATTGTGAGATAAAAATGGATGAGACACTCCTCCCTCAAGGAACAAACAGATCAAGGAGGTCTCATGGCAAGAACTCTGATGGTTGCCCAAAAGCCCAAGGAGATGAGATGGTGTTCAGACCAGTCCATTGTGCAGTGTGCTCAGCAGAAGTTGGCATCTTTGATGCAGATCAAGTTTATCATTTCTTTAATGTTATTCCAAGCAGCTCCTAGACAATCTCACTCATTTTCGGTAAGGAATTATGTCAAGTAAGCTGTATGTTTTTCAATATGTATCCCACGTTACATATCTCCCAATGTTATGGCATAAATCTTGAGGTGAGAGCAGTTTTCTTGTTAGGTAATAGATGCATGTATTTTCACTTTTTCTTTTATGATTTCTAGAAAGCAAGATCACGGATGATGCTTGTATCTTTTTATCTAGGGATTGCCAGAAATCTTTTACCATGTCAAGTTTGTATTGGTGAAAGCCCTTGATGGAATTTAACTAGGACTATGGCAAGCTGAGGTATTCTTCAGTGGACTGAAATTTGGACAAGTTGGACATCAAGAGCTAACCATCTAGTTGGTTGTCCAATTATTTGATGACTAAAAGCAAAAGAGTAAATTACATAAAAATCCCTGAACTTTATATCTACTTTCATTGTAGTCCTTGAATTTTAAATGCTATTAATGTCATCCCTAAAGATTTTAGTTTTTTTCAATGTCATGCTTCCATCCCCCAAACGCTCGACGCTGTTAACTTTTTGTTAGCTTTGGGCATCCCACATAACAGAGAAAAAACCCACAAAAACAGTCCCCAAACAAGTCTCATCCCCACCTAAACCTAAATGCCCCAAATCCAGTGTTGAACTCAAGATCAACAAACAGAACACAAGAAATAAGCGGCAGGACGGTGTTGAAAAAGTGCCGCGATTGCACATCAAAGGGTGCTTTATTGTGCATTGAAAGGGTGGATTGCCTTAGGAGTGTTGGAGTGACACGAGGATGGTGAGGCCAAGAGTGTCAAAGTTGGTGATGGAAGCATTTGAGTGGGAGACTTCGTAGCAGAAGTGTGCGAGATCTATGTTTTCGGGATCCATTGGACTTGAGTGTGGGGAAGCCGTTCAGACTTCTTGAGAATGGAATGATGAGTTTTGGATGGAATAAAGTCACAAACTAAGTGTATTTTGGTCATGAAATGACCAAAACTTACTAACATCACTATCAACTTAGTGGATTACCAGAGGAATTGCAACGGAGGGATGGCATCAAAAAAATTAAAAACTTCAAGGATGACATTGATGTCGTTTAAAGTTTAGGGGTTACGTTGAAATTTGATATAAAGATCCTTTTGTGTAATTTAGAAATATGGACTAGTATTTTTGAAAGATAAACCCGAAATCTTATTCTTAGATAATCTTAGGAATCCTAAATGGTTTGAGACAAAAAAGCAAAAACAAGTTACCTCGAACAAAACATATTCCTCTCTGGAGTCACTCCATACTCTGAGTCCAGACCCTCTTCGTCATCATCATCCCCATCTACACTTCTTTCCTGAGATTCGGAAAAATCTTCAAAGCCATGATCAAGGGTTTATGTTTCCTCCTCAAAAATCAAATCTTCATGTCCCTAGGAACAAAATCGATCCAAGTCATCCAATTCCATATCAATCTCATTAGGGTCACCTCTATTAGACACCTGTGGAATCTCAGACTGGTGCATGGAGGATACTGGTTCCTTAAGTAGAGGGTCATGGTTATTATCATGTCCTTCCAATATGATTTATTCTAACACCCAAGATTCATGGAATTTATTAACTTCAAAATCACAATCCTCGGTGTAAGGTCCTCATCGGTGTAAGGTATAGGTTCAACATCCCTAGGATGGGGTGCAGATTCCACCTCAAAGTCCAGAATGGGAGTTGGGTTGACTGTTTGATTGTGATTCGTTTCATTAAATGTAACAAAGATACTATCATTCTGGTTGAGTTCATCTAATGGAACCATCTTCCCCTTTGATTGGCTCCAATAAAGCTCAAGTGGAAAGTCTAAGGGCTCCTCTTCTTCTGGTTGCCACCATTCTGCATCACAATTCATCGAGTGGCTACTCTTTTCAATTCTCATTGTATCCATATAGCCCCCCTCCCCCTTAATGTCAGGACGTCTCAAAGACAAACTATCGAGTATGGAGGGGTCTACAGTATCCTTAAGAGGGTAGTTATACTCCATGATTGAGTCCCTAATGTCCCCTTCCATCTTATGGTGTGACTCTCTCGAGGGAGATGCATCTAGCATGGAGGGGTTATAATCAACCTCAAGGGAGTAAATCAAGTGACTAATTTCTTCATTTAATTTTTGACTTATCCTCAAAGACTCTCCTAAAAATTTCATCATTTTCATATGTTGTTTTTGCATTTCTCTCGTAAAAAAGGAGAGGCTACTATCAGATTAGGAAGGATAGTCAATCTCAGGTTCAAGCTGCCTAGGATTATCGATCCAACCTCGATAAGAAAAATCATGAAGGGTGAGTGGGTTGGGCTTAGTCATGGGAGAACTAAGGCTGGGATACCCTTCTCCTAGGTTCTGCTCATCATCACAGGGTTGGGGATTAATCGAACCAATGTTACTATAGTAGGAGTAGAAGGATCCCAATGTTCATCAGATAATGGATAATTGCAGGTCATGGGATTGAGATTCAATGTTCTAGGGTGGAAGTAAGCAGTGAAGTAGCTATTGTAATCCAGTTGTAATACGACTTGAAAAACACACCCCAATCAAACACAAGGCTATGGGACTCCTTTTTCTCATAGCAAATTTGAGCCAACCTCCAACCTACTCCTTAAAGTTGTCCAATGGGGTCAAGTTTGCACTCGTCCATTCCCACTTTAGTGGTATAAGAGGGGGCTATGACTTGAGATCCCTGACAAGCTCTTTGGTGAAGAACTGAGGGTGGTTACGTTCTCTCTTGGTGGCCAAAGAAGTTGCACAATCAATTATGGGCCCTACATCAACCTTCGCGTGCCCTAGGACCTATACCTTACTTCAATGATACTCTCAGGTGATCTAGTGAGAAGTTACTCCAAGGACGGAACTAAGGGATGTAAATAGGGTTAACCCTTCCTTTAAGGCAATGCGAATGCGATGCCTATGAACTACCCTTTTGTTCCTTTAAGAGGTATCCCCCTCCTTGAAGTATCAAAACACTTGGTCACAGGATAGTATCGCCACCACAAAGTGAAATAGGAGGGTCTGCACTGATAAAGAAATTGGTGCCTATAGCCTTAAGGGACCGAGACCTAGTGTGGTGCCTAGTGTACGTACTCAGTACCAAAAGTGTGCATCACACCGCAAATCAATTTTATTTTAGAAGAATCACACACAAGTCCCTTTTTGTTCAGATCAAATGTGATTTTGTTTTTAAGGCCGAATATGATTAGCAGTCTCAATTTCAATTAAGCGACCACTGAATTAAGTCAATTCAATCAATTTAGTGGTCTTGAGATTTAATCCACATGCAATGCGTGAATAGGAGCTGGATGCAAAGATAGAACGGTATACCTGACTCCAGTAATCTCCATACAGATATGTACGCAATGCAAGAAAAGAGATGTAATATGTTGCTCAATCACCCTTAAATGTGTGCACTTAAGGGTATGCAACTCTTAAATAGGCAGCTTGATTTTTTTTTTTCATTTTCTTTTAGGGCAGGCAAGCAGAGAACCACAGATAAATCACCCTAGTCGCTAAAGAAAGTGGGGACAGACCCCTGAAAATCAACCTTGATGCTACAAGGGCGAGAAGACTAAAATGAAATAAAATTCACGACGAAGGAGAATTCCTTATGAAAGCGAGGTCTAGGTCTCCTTTTCGAGTCCTCTCTGCGTGTGTAGGTGTCGCTCAACGTCGACGCCGTTGCTCAGGTGTGCCTGTCGTCTCGTTAGATTCCTCGCACAGAACAAGTAGAGAATGGTCAAATAAATGTACACCTCAAAATATATCATAAATAGATTAGAAATAAAATCAGGTAAACCTATTGCGTCTATTACCTCCACATCAATGATGCCATTTGAACGAGAAATTTTCGCCTAGAAGATGCATTAGAAAAATACGTCGTTGCAGTATAAATCGCGTGGTGAAAAAAATCCCAAATCAAAAATATGTATTAATAAAAACTAACTACGATGGATTAGGTCGCATCCACAGGGAGGAACAAATGCATTAAATTCACAAATACTTTCCCATTATATTTGCCTAATCATATGCAAAATCCGTGCCCAAATCTGATGCGAAATGAGGTAAAAGGAAGCAGACACACAATAACCCAAGAATGCAAGAGTTATGTGCACAATTATACCTCAATAAAATAACCCGCAACTTAAATGCAAATAACCCACAATGGCATATAGCATAATTATACTTCAAGACATTAAGCTTTCTCCTCTATGTTGTGTGGGTGCTTGATGATATTTCATGCCTACATAATGCAATATAGAGGGAGTTGAGTGCATGAGAAGGGAAAAGAAAGAAATGCGAGGGCCTGCAAATAAAAGTCAATCATATAATTTATGCATAAAAAATATGGGAAGTGTTCGGCAATGGAATCTTTAGTAAATAGTAATAGAACCCAAAACAGGGGATTCTTTCCCCTTGCACGTATGTGCGCGTGAGGTTGCGATAGGCCGTGAGGAGCTCGATGGAGGTCGGCTGCAACGAAGGCATTCCGATGGTGGTGGTCCCACGGTGGGCGGTGGTCGAAGGCGACCAACCAAAGCAGAGGAGCTCACCGGCAGTGGGTAGCTGTACGCGTGCGTGTAGGTCGCGAAAGCCACGACGGAGGGCATGGTCGTGTTGGTGGTGTTGAGGCAAGCACGATGACGTCAACGACGTGAAGCTTCGTGGCCAGGGTTGACAACTGCGTGTTGAGGATTTCGGTGGTTTAATTCTTCTCTGATGGTGGAGAAGAAGAAGAGGCAGGGTGCAGGCAGTTGCAGTGCTGGGCTGCACGTGCAAGGGCGTGCGCGCAGAGTTGTTGCAACGCCAATGGGAGGTGGCTGATGCGCACAGTTGTGGAGGTCTTCTACTGCCGTGCGTGGCATGATGGGCACTATTCTTCATGGAAGTCGACGGAGGAAGGGCGGTGCGTGGCCGCGCGGGTTGTGGTTGCGCACGAGGAGGTCAACGCCGGTGGGCTCATAGTGAGGGTGCGCACGGCCTGTTGTTGATGGTCAGCGCAGGTGGTGCACAGTGAGGGCACGAGCGGTGCGGGAGAAGAAAGGAGGCTGGCGGTGTTGCACACTAGCTGTTGTCGAGAGGGTGACGTTGGAGCACGGTCGAGGAGAATGACATGGTGGTCGCAGTCAAGTGGAGTCTGCGATGGCGTGTTCGAGTTGTTGAGGCGAACACAGTCGATGACGAGTCGTCGCGGTTGCGGATGGTGATTTTGTCACCACCGACCGCGATGGTGGTTCACAGTGATGGAATTGGTGAGAACGTGGGCGAGAGCAGTGGTGGTTGGGCGTCGTAAGTGGCTCGCAATGGTGGATGATCTGTTGGCACGTGGAGGAGAAGATGAAGGTGGCCGGCAAGTTCTCCCTCCGTGGGGAGAAAGATGACGATTCCCTTCTCTTTGCATTGCCTATTATCGAGAGAAAATGAGAGAGAATTAGAGAGAGAAGTTAACAGGGGGAAATTTAGGAAAGTGGCAATCTTTGATGAGATGCCTTTCTAAAAATGTCCACCCTTCATTAGCAAATAGGTTACTTCTTTTTCAATCAAAATGCCTTGTTAATATTCCAATTAAGAAGTAATCCATGTTGCAAAAGATTCTTAAGATACTAATGTAGCACCAAGAATGTATCTCCCCAATAGGACCTTACAGAAAAGTGCATATACGTAAATAATACGTCAATAAATAATCATCTCTTAATTACCAAAATGTATGCATGCGATGCATAACAATTAAACAAAACTGCAAGAATGTCCAAACACTAACTTAACTCATTTCCTAATGTAATGCATGCTATAAATTAAATTCACATCTCAATGATAATGCACTTAAGCTTAAGTTTAATCCACTAAAGTGGACCTATCGTTAATTAGGTAAGGAGAACGCGGAGGAGGTAGATGATGAAGGTGGTGGTTGTAGGTTTTACAGGAGGGGGTGAGATTGCATTATACGAAAAATAATGTGGAAAATATAATAATAATCTCACAAGAAAGCAATCACAAGAACACAGGATTTTTAGGTGGAAACCCAAACCCGGGTAAAAACCCACCTAAACCTCTTGGCTTAAGATTTTCCGATCGACCGAGTCGATCAAATCCACTAACAAGTCACCTAAATGAGGGTGACTTAATCTCTTACAACCACGCTACTTAGACGAGTGTAGCGTACTTCAAACCCCTCTTCTTCATGAGGAGTATTTTGTCCTCTCATGACTGCTGTCCTCCTCCTCGCGCTTGGAAACCGCGGCCTCCTGCTTGCCCTCCAGTGCTCGGCGCGGAAAGTATCTGCTGACCTCCTGCCCTAGACGGGCAGTCCCTCCTGATGTGGCCCGGCTGGCCACACTGGTAGCAAAGGGGGACTCGACTCCTGCCCTTGGTGGGTCCCTGCTGTTGGCTGTGCAGGGGTCCGGTGCTAACAGCTGGCCCCTGTCGGAGGCCCCCAAAGGCCACTGATGGCCCCGCAAAATGTGACGGCTCTCCTGTGGGCGCCACGTGTCTCCTCTCTCGTCGGCCCTGTGAGAAGTCTGGCTGATATGGCCTCTTCCGCCCGTTGTCAGTGTCTCACGCGGACGGGTTGGTCTCTTCATACGTCATAGCTGCCTCCACCACCCTCGAGAACGTAGGCAGCTTCAGGGGTTTGACATACCCCCGAATCGTAGGCCGGAGCCCCTCGGTGAACCTCCAAAGGCGCTCCTCCTCAGTAGCCACGGCTGTCACTGCGAAACGAGACAGCTCCAGGAAATGCGTACGGTACGCGCTCACTGTCATCGTCCCCTTGCGGAGAGTGTGGAACTCCCGCCTCCTCTGGTCCTGCCACGTCTGGGGAAAATACTGCTCACAGAAGAGGGTGACGAATTGGTCTCAAGTCGGCTCGTCCCTCTCCTGTCCCCTGACCGCCCTCCACCACCTGTGTGCCGCGCTCTCCAGCTGGTACGTGGCAAAGGCCACGCGGCACTCCACAGGGGGGCGAAGGGTGTCAAAAACCTTCTCGATCTGCTCGAGCCAGTCCTCCGCCTCGGTCGGGTCCTCATCCCCCTTGAAGGAGGGGGGCTTCAGCTTTCGGAACTGTCCGAAAAGCTCAAAGTAGCGCTGAAGTGGAGATGCTGGTGCGCCTCCAGGTAAAGAAGCCTCGTGCTCGGAAGTGCCGGAGGAAGGTGGGGGCGGTGGAGGCCCATCCCCTCCCCCGCGTCCAGCACCATGTCCACCGCGTAGTCCCACAGAGGACTCCCCCTCCGCAGCCCCAGGGAGAGATGCTCGTGGCGGCGGGTGGAGCTCCTCTCGCACGATATCCCGTATCAGCTGGGCGAGGTCCTGAGCCTGGATGCCCGGGAGCAGTGGCTGGTCCACTGAGGCGTCGGGCTCGACGCGCCCGCCCCTCCGACCTCGTCCTCGACCGCATCTACAGCCCACCTCGCTAGTCCCGCGTCGAGGCATCTCCTGCAAGCAGACGCGAATACAGAACAGAAAAACATCAATACGAATTGATATCTATCGGAGAAGTCTAAGAACAGATGTCAAAAGATACGTTGTGGTGGCTACTCTAGTTACAGGCACGTGAATTGGTTATTTTCCAACTAGTTGGTTCACTTCTTGGGACGACCTTGCTCTGATACCATCTTGTTAAGACCCGATTCCCGAATCCCTACGAGACACGAGAATCGGACCGACTCAACTGATCCCAAGACCCAGTCATCCAACGAGAAAGTAACCAAAAGAGTAGTAAAATAAACCACATTCATCATGCATGTAACTAACAATAACAAAAGTACAGCAGTAAAGAAAAGAACACTATAGTACACACCACCACAACAGTAGATAATTAAACAGGTACATAAATATGATGCTTACAATAAAAGAGTACAATTGTAACAAAAATACTCACTATAACAGAAGAAATGGTACAGTAGATACAACACAAGTAAAACTACTGGGCTCTACTAGGTCCAACACCCTCTGCAGCCGCAGACTCTGGCTGCTCAACACCTGGTTCTAAAAAGGTGACAAAGGTGACACGTCAGCGAAACGCTAAGTAGAGTGGCAACCAACTAGCTAAGAAAAATAGTAAGGTGGACAATTAGCTGTTATTTTTTTTTATTTCTTTCTTTATTTTCTATTTATTCATTCTTGAATTATTCCTCAGATCTTTTTCTTGATCTCGAATGTTCCTCGTGGGAACGATCTTGATTGCAGTCTTTTTCGAAAAGTAGAAGTAGCACGTGGTGCTCTCCTGGCCGGGAGAGTCCCCCGTGGTGGTCCTACCCTCAGTCAACCATCCCAAGGTCACTGACAGACGTAACGGTGACTACGGCACGCGCGATAAACGCACGGGTAGCTACCCCGCACTGGCATGCGGTCAGTCGTTTCCGTTAACAGGTGCGCCTCAAAGCACAGCACAAAACCAGTATAGGGCAGAGCCCTTTCAGTAACAGGGGTCCAACCCCTCCATAGTCAGCACACCCTCGCCTGACTACCCTGGTTTGCCCAGTGGGCCTAACAAGTCGATGTAGGACGGCTAGCAGAACCCCGGGTCCCGTGGGGTGGCTAGCTCTCTCCCTACACTAGTAGCTCTCCCTGGTATGGTGTACGCGAGGGCCAAAAAGTCGGTGCAAAGTGGCCAAACTCACCCCAGTCTCGACCTGAGGGCGGCAAGCTCCCCTCTACACTAAGAGGTAGTATGTGCTCTCTTTGCTACCACGTACCCAAGAGACAATACACTTTCCCGTTTTACTTTTCCAGTTCCATTCAATTTATTTCCAGTAGTTCTACTCCTAATTCCCCGTAGGGTTAGTGCTCATGTTTCCTCAGGCCAAGTCATACTAGGTTTCATCATTTCAGGTTTATTCACATATAGCACGTATTTCCAACAGTTAATATCCATTCATATACAAGCAGCTGTTATCCCATTTCATGTAATTATCATTGTTCTATCTACTTTTCCAAGACTGCAATTAAGGCATTCAAGACATTCGTTCAGTGTTTCTGTTCCTAGGATTCATGCCACACCCTAGGATCTATCATTCAATCTAGTTTTCAGCCCTACGATTCATGCCAGGCCCTAGGATCTAACATTCAATCTAGCTTTCAGGTTCTAGGATTCATGCCATACCCTAGGATCTATCATTTAATTCAGATAAGCATTAATGCTTGTAATTAACTAAGGGAAGCCACTCTACCTGCAAAATCGGGAGTGATGGGGGCGTGATCGGCAGGTCCATCTGCCTCCGCAACCCCCAGATCCGCAACAGAACGAGGTCCTAACATAAGGATCAAACACAAGGAACTACTCAGAACAGGATACAAGTACTTTAAACAAGTAGAGGAACTAATTCTGAGAAGAACGAAATTTGAAACGCGGAAATCGGACTTCGAACGGACCCTAAACGGGTCAAAAATGACAATTCTGCCCTAAATCAGACGTCTGGCACACCTTCCAGATGTCTTAAATGATGGTTCAGATCATACCTTACTTCTGCGCCGCTATTCAAATGTCTAAGATCCCGCTGAACCGTCTGGACCTAGTTCTAGATGCCCGACTGTCACTCCGGATGTCTGGAGACCCTCTCCGCCGTTTGGTGCTGTGCCCAGACGTCTGATCTGTGTGGGAGGGCGTGCCCTTGCGCCTTCCTGAACGAAACCTGCACGCGTACGCAACCTTCCTTAACACGTCAATGAGGCAGAACCCTTGGCGGAACGGCCTGCATGGTCGTACCCGCGAAAGGAAGAAGAAAAGAAATATTATACCTTTCAGACGTCTGGATCTTCCTCCAGACGTCTCCCGAGTCGTCTGGACGTAGGTCCAGACGTCTGATTCTGGGAAAATTTCCCAGAATCAGGACCTCCTCGCCCTCCACCTGCTGCACACGACCGCACCGCGCCGTGCTCGCCTACTGCCTGAGCTGCAGCAGCACCTCCCCAGTGCTACGCTCCTACTGCGCGCACCCGTCGGCCGACCCTGGGCAGCTCCGGCGAGTTCGCCCTCTCTTCCTCACGTGCTTTGCCTCCTCTCCCTCTCGCTACACCTCCTCCCCGCGCGCACCCGGCAACAGCTGCTGCCCTCGCTCTCTCACCCTCACGCTAATAGGAAGTAGGAGACGGTGGAGTGGTGGTGAGGGAGAGGGGAGGGAGGAAGAGAGGCTATTTGAAGGCACCGGGGGAGAGAGAGAGGAAGAAAAAAGAAGGCGCCTGTAGGATGGGGAGGGAAGAGAGAGAAGAAAAGAGGGCGACGGGTTCAGTCTGCGCGCGCATGCGCGCAAACTTGCAATCGTACGCCGCAAAAATTAATTTCCAAACGTCTGGGAAGGCATCCAGACGTCTGGACCTACTCCCAGACGTCTTAAAAGACGTTTGATGCCATGGTCTTAACATCTGGCAAGGTCATCAGACGTCTTCTAAGACGTCTGGACTAAGGGATGGATGTCTAAAACTGGTAGACAGAGAGCATGTTGCTAGCCTAAGTGTTTTGGACGTCTGATCAAACGGTCAGACATCTGATTTTCAGATTGGGCATCTGATCAGGCTATTTTATAGCTATTTTGGCTTCTTAAGTTCTCTACGAAAAGCCTGAGTGTCCTAATTTAAAGTAAGTGTTCCTAGGACTACTGTTGGGTAACTTAAGGCTCTTGAACAATCATCTAGACAAAATAAAGAGCAAAGAATAAAAACAACAAATATAGAGTACAAGACAAAAGAACATCTATCATATTCTTCTTGTCTTCAAGCTCTCACTCCACGCAAAGCTCCACCTCCATCAAGCTCCTCTAATCCGCCATGGATATGAGCTTGAGCTCCTCCTTCACACTTGTAACCATTTGCATTTTCCTGAAACTTTAAACTCAATGCAAATTTTAAATAACAAGTGTTTTGTTATCGTCAAAATTAATGATCGTGGTGCCCTTGTACCAACAGTGGTAATGGTCATCGTCGGAGAAGAAGGGGGAGTTGATAAATGAAGCTAAGAAGCTCCCTAAACTTAATTGAAGGATAAAGGAGAAGAAGACCTAACTTAATTTCACTAGAGAACGACGAGGGAGGGTCGTCGGTGTGGCCGCCGGTGAGGACGAAGGAGGAGAGGTGACTAGAGCTTAAGAAGAGGAATTAGAGGCCCAAGCTTTGTGGAAGCATGGGAAAGAAAATCTCTCTACCTATTATACATGGCAGAGGGTGAAGAAGGCGGGAGAAGAAGCTTCAAGGTGCATCAGAATTACATCAATGTGGAAGAAGAAAAGGGAAGAAGATTGACCAATTAAGCACGAATTGGTCTTCACAAGGTTAGCCTATTTATAGAAGAGATTTCCAAGTCAAATGACCAAAAATTCACAAGTTTAGCTTGCAAACTTTGACAACTATGGGTCATGCATTTCATGGCTCACCGATGATGATTCTCTCCAAATGTAATCTCGAGAAGTGGCTCAATGCATTAGGAAAGATCTCAAGATCAATCCCACCAAATTTGGTGGGATTTGGTCTTGATTTGATCAACCAAATCGAGAATCAAATCTCGACGGTAATGGGTTCTTCTTGCTACTGCAGCTACCTTATTTGGAATGAGGAAGAAGGTAGGGACTTGGATGTAAGGAAGAATTGAAACCTAGGGGGTTATATGTAATAAACAGACAACTGGGCTAACAAGCAAACTGAGTTAAGATGAACTCCGATTAGGCTCAAAATTTAGGGGTAGCCTAATTTGGACCCAAGAAATCTAATGGTGACCTCAAGTTTGTGTTTTAACAACAGTTGACTAGGTAATTTACACTATAGCCCAAAATAAAGCAATTTCCCACCTTAGTATCTGTTTTTGGTCAAAATGAGTTCATTTGATCAAAGTGAAGGTTCCAAACCTCATATAATATTTTTCAATGATTTATCGGAGGTTTAGATTATATTTATTTCCATCAAAGCCCATTCCATTTAAGTGAGGCTATAATTAGGACTTTTATTATTGACATAATGTTCAATCCTCAAAAAACCTTGATTCAGTCATTTTATGCCCACTTCTTGGAAATTTAAGTTCAATTGACCCTAGATCAGGCACTGATTAACCCCTTAGTCAATCGACATTTGTGATTTCTCGTTAAAATAACAGAATTAACTCCATTTCCCATCTTCCCAAATTCAACTCAAACTGAATTACGACCTTTTTCTGAGTATTAAGGAGCATTTATCTCTATATTTTGGCTAAATTAGGCTACTTATGACAAATGATAGTGTTACCATCAACTAGGTATCGTTTCCCCTAAGCTTGCCCTATCTAATTCATTCCTATTAAAGGTATAACCTAACTCGAATATTTATTCTAGACTTAGACTATCCTGGATAGGTAACCTATGGGTATAGGGAAACTTGGTTCACTAACGATACCTATAGGTACATCTACCTAATTCATGTCGTTAGCCCATTCTCCTACACTATTCCCTAGCCCTAAGCAAATACGTTTAGCCTCTCCCATAAATAATCATAATACAACCATAACGATATCAAGAAAAAAATCGAAAATAATTTTCAACGATTAGTGTTGGGTGACTGCAATCCTGCAAGTGTGTGTTGCTTGATAGTAGCACTCGATAGCTCGAGACTCATAGTTTAGTTAATTGGTAAGACTCGGGTCATCACAACCTATGCACTAGTTGTTAGGCTCAAGTCAATTAGAATATTCCTCACTTTTGCTTCTTCCTTGGACTTTAGGCTCTTACAAATGAATGTGAAGGGTTCTTTTCTCAATGGGGTTTTAAAAAAAGAGCTTTTTGTGAGGCAACCACCGGGGTTTAAGAATGTAGAGTATCTTGATCACATCTATAAACTCAAGAGGGCTTTTTATGGACTTAAGTAAGATCCTAGAGCTTGGTATGAAAAATTGAGAACCTTCTTGTTGGAATCAATTCCAAGCAGATCAAGTTGATCCTGCACTTTTTATTAAAAGAAGAAACAATGATATTCTTTCGATGTAAATACATGTTGATGAGATAATATTTAGTTCTACTAACCATGAGTTGTGTGAGAGTTTTACTAAGTTTATGCAATCAAACTTTGAGATGAGCATGATGAAAGTACATTAAAGGGGGGTGAATCATGTAAGGGGAAAAAATCAAGCAAATAAAATAATTACAAGCACAATCACACAAGGACAAAAACTTTTAGATGGAAAACCCTGATGGGTAAAAATCACCACCTAAGTCAGTGGTTAGTAATTTGTTGATCGCATGGAGATTAGGAAATCCTAAGTCAGTCTGACTTAGGATTTCCTAATCTCCATGCGATCAACAAATTACTAACCGTACCACTTTGAAAAAAGGGTGGTGTCCTTCAAGGACAATTCCACCGTCGATCCCAAATCGAAGATTTTGCCCTTCCATTAGGAAGAGAAGGGGATTCAATAGGCCGGATACCTTATGTAAGAAATAAATTAACACTCAGTCCTATAGAGCCGAAGAAATATAGTTAATGAGTGTAGGGAACTATAGGAATTAAGTACTCCCTGATATAAAGATGAATCATAGTGAGAGCAATAGGACAGAAGATTTGGAGTAGGCTCCTGCTAAATGTAGAACTTATAGCAATATTCTTGGATGCAAGTATAGAAAGACTCTGTACATTCTTAGGAGGGTATGTTGGCCAAGAGTGGTTCCTAAGTATTTATAGAAGCCAAAGGAGGGTTCAAGAAGGCTTAAGCAAGGTTTGTCAACCGTTGGAAATAAATCTAAGAAGATTTAGTCGAAATCCCTTTGAGTATAGAATATGCAAGCACTAATAGTAGCATCAGACATCTAGAGTAAGGGTCACATGTTTGGAACAGGGCATCCTTCAATGGTTGGTTGACTAAGGATGAAGTTTTGGTTGGCAGTCTAGAGAATAACAGATGTCTAGAATAAGGATTAGACGTCTAAAGAGGTGAATCAAGTTATGCTCAAGACTCTAGACTTACATTGTTGGGATGGGTCTAAAACATAAGACATCTAGACAATAAATCAGACAACTTATATTAGAACAAAGGTTCAACAACAAATCTCTCGATTAGAGGGAAGCAAGGATTACATCTGACACAAAAAGATTCAGAATTTCAAATCCTAACATTCAAGTCCCAGACATTTAGAGCTATCATCAGACATCAGATTTGGTGAAGCAGACATATTAAGAGATTTTAGGCTCAAGACATCTAGAGAGATATTTGGTTGTCTGATCATAGCTCATCAGGCATCTGGCAATAAGATCAGACATCTAAAATGGGTTAAAATGAGAGATGTTGATCTTGGCTTCAATCTATAATATGAGTAGGGATATAACAAGAGTGTTTAGGACTAAGAGACATTGGGGAAGGGCTCTTTTACGTAAGGACCTAAACTTAAGAAAGTTAAAATTACAACTCATGAAAACTAAATATAATACAATTACAATGCGAATAAAACTAAGACTCTATCTTCATCTTTAAAGCCTTCTAGGTCATCATTGATTTTGATATCATAGAGTGAACCTGCAAATCTTGAACAATGGATATGCAAGAATAATATGTTTTATTTTAATCCATTATTTCCATTTTAGGTCTATTTGGAAAATCATCAAAATTCAATTATAGAGAGGTTGCACCAACAATCTCCCCATTTTTGACTATTTTCAAAGCAAGACTTAAGGAAAGTATTTAAAGAAAACTCCCCCTACTATGTGACCACTTGAAGTGATTAAGTGAATTTTAATCTTAGCCCATCCAAGCAGGTTGATGTACATTTTCTTCTCCCCCTTTTTGAAATTCATTAAAAAGGATTCAACAACTAAGTTAACGGAGAGGTTGCATATGCACCATAAAAGAAATTTCAAGAGCATTCACAATAACTTAGCTAAGAGTAACAAGAGCTATGAAACAAAAAGTAACAATAGCTAAGAACAAAATGATATTAATAGAAAACTAAAGCTAAGCTAGAGGATTACACTGAGTACATTAATGAGTTCATATATATGTGCCCCAAAAACATTTGTAGCAATGTTCCCACGAAATTAAAAAGATTTGTAGCTAGTGCTCCTTAATACATATCACAAAAAAAAAAAAAAAAGAATGCAGCAACACAATCAAGAGCTTCCACTTTAACAATGACGATGAGAAGGAGGTTCATGATCCGTCTCAAGCGTGGAAAGGTGCTCTTGTATGTGCCAAAAATTGAATACTGTAGCCAATGTGGCGTCGAAGCATTGACTTGTTGAATCCCATGTGTAATTTGGGTCAAAATAAGATGGTGGACTTGGCAATCTTAGTGGTGATTCAGCTGGAGGAGGTGGAGCCTAAGCCTCTTGATCCTCGTTATCAAGGTTCTCCAAAAATATAATTTTCATTTTTGAGGCAATGGCTCAATTATAAGGTTCAAGCTTCTTTTCTAAGGCTTGCTGGGAGAGGTCAACATTGAAATGAACTAAGATGTAGGTGATGAGGCATCCAAAAGGAAAAGAACCATGAAAGTGACTCATTTCTTGCAAAATGAGGTAACAATAATTAAAGGAAATTCGACAAACAATGGTAAAAAGAATCAATTTATGCTCATGAGAAATATGGTTGAATCCACTAATTTTGTTGAGAAGATCCCAATCGAAAATCCTAGAGAGAAGGTAGAGAAGGGGCATAAGATCCCCACTAGGAATAATGACAAGGTAAGGTTGGTATTTTTCAGGGAGGAGGATTTCTCAGTGAATCTTCTCAGGACCATAGTGATCGGAGATGTTTGAACATAAACAACCTTCATCAGGTATTCCTAAAATTTTAAAGATAAAAGAAGTACTGATGATTATGTCTACACCAAGAACTTTGGTTTTGAGGAAGAGTTCATCATCCTTATCAACATCATCAACCATGTTGGTATAAAATAGGCAAACTAAATTGAGATAAATGCCTTCGCATCCTATGTTGGGATGAAAAACTCTATCAAAATAGGTGTCTAGGCGTAGGGCTTCAAAGAGTTCCTTAAGATGAGGAAATGAAAAGTCGAACCACACAATGCATCGAGGTGGCTTGACATAGACATTTGCATGTTTCTTAAACCTCTCAATGGCTTGGGGGCCAATGAGTTTGTCCTCAAGGAAAGATCTAGGAGGTCTAAAGGAAGTGCCCTCACCAGCCTACCTTCCCTTAGGAGGCATCTTAAGTCAAAGAAAAAAGAGAAGTCGCAATCTTGGCAAAGGAGATGGGAAAAAAGGAGCTGGGAAATAAGGAGTTGCTCCAACACACCATAACAACAAGCAAAACATCATCATCAACAGCATCAACAACAACGACGATGATAGTAACATCAACAACAACGACAACGGCAGTAACACCAACAACCACATATCACCAACAACATCAAGAAAAAAGGGGTTATACCAAAGTCAATCCTCCTAAGGAGATGGCGTCCTACAAGAGGAAGAGGGTCCATGGACGGCCAATGAAATAATGACAATCATCTTGTAGGGGCGACGCTGGTTAGTTGGAGTGGAACGAGGGAACAATCGTTGAGGGTCTCTTTTTGGTGGAGAATCAGTTAGGGTTTTCCAGAGAATGAGACAAATTTGGGGGCAAAGAGGCTCTAGAAAGGGTAGAGTAACTTTAGGTTTCTAAGATACCCCTAAGAATCCAAGAGATCCCAAAGTGGTCCCTCTTTTTGAGACAATAGAGAAGGTTGCAAATAGTAGCAGGTGCTCTATCTAGACATCTAAACAATGCATTAGACGTTCAGAGGACAACCTAAAGACACGCTAAGACATGATCCAAGAGATGACCTTACAAGGTCCATCCAAGCATGAACATAGACAGCTAGAGAAGGAGCTCCAAACATCTGGGAAATCATCCATTCATCTAATGGGTAGAACCATTTTCGGTTCTATCCAACCTCTTCAGTTGTCTGGCCAAACTTGGTCAAACTCCACCATAACCAAAACAAGACATCTGTTCTACCAATCACACACCTGATATAGCACATACTTGTGCATTTTGATTTCTAAATGGATTTGAAGGGTTCCTAACTTGATAAAGTCAACATCCCTTCATTATTCATTATCAATCAGCATTAAAACCTAAAACACTAACTTCTTCAAATATCGGATAGCTTACATATGTCTAGTTCCTACGAATAAAATTAAAATGATCAAAATTTAACGGTTTAGTGAAAATATCAACCAATTGCAATTCATTACAAATAAATTCGACCTCAATCTCCCCCTTAAGTACATTATCTTTCATGAAATGACGTCTAACATCAATATACTTAGATCAAGAGCGATGCTCAAGGTTCCTAGATAGGCTGATAGCACTAGTATTTTAACATAGTATTTTTATCTTATTAGATATCAAATCAAAATCTTTTAGATTATTTTTTATCCATAAAACTTGGGAACACGCTGGAGAAATGGCTATGTATTCAGCCTTCATAGTAGATAGGGTTACACCAGTTTATTTCTTGCAAAACCAAGATACTAGGGAATTGCCCAGGAATTGTCACGTCCCATTAGCATTTTTCGAGTAGTTCTACTACCCACGTAATTTGCATGACTATAAACAATGAGATTAAACAAGTCACTCCTTAGATAAAATAAGCTATAATATGAGGTATCTACTAGGTACCTAAATTTCCTTTTAACAACATTTAGATGAGATTGTTTAAGGTTTGATTGAAACATTGTACACAAGCAAGTACTAAACAAGATATCAAGCCAACTTGCAATTAAATAAAGTAAAGATCCTATCATACCTCGATATAATTTTGTGCCTATTGATTTTCCTTCATCTGCATCAAGTGAGGTGGAAGTACTCATCGAAGTATTCTTCTCTTTCATTTTAGCCATGACAAATCTTTTGAGCATTTTTTTTGCATATTTGGCTTGATTGATGAAGCATCTATGCTCCATTTGAGTGATTTGGAGTCCAAAGAAGAATTTAAGTTCTCCGATGAGACTCATCTCAAACTCATCCTACATTAACTTAGAAAAATCTTAGCAAACAAGTTATTAGCAGCACTGAACAATATATCATCAACATAAACTTGAACTAGAAGAATATCATTGCCATACATCTTAATGAAAGGGTTGATTCTACTCCTATCTTGAATTGAGCACCAATTAAGTAATCTTTGAGTCTTTGATACCACACTCTAGGAGCTTGCTTTAAATCATATAATGCCTTGTTGAGCTTGTATATGTATTCCAGATTTTCACGGGATTCAAAGTCGGGAGATTGTTTAACATAATCTTCCCCCTTAATGAAACCATTACGAAAAGCAATCTTAACATTCATTTGAAAGAGCTTCAAGCCAAAGTAGGATGCATAAGAAAGAAGCATTCTAATTGACTCTAACCTAACAACGAGTAAATAGATTTCATCAAATTCATTTCATTCTTCTTGATTATATCCTTGTGCTACCAATCTAGCCTTTTTTCACACAAGTATGCTAGATTCATCAGCTTATTCCTAAAGACCCATTTGATTCCTATTACTATATGCCCTTCAGGCTTAGGTACCAAGTTCCAAATGTGGTTCCTTTCGAATTAGTTCAATTCTTCCTGCATAGCTAGCAGTCAAGACTCATTGGAACATGCATCCTTGACACTCTTTGGCTCAACTTAAAAATCTGACCAGGGAGGAAAAAACCTTAGTCAAGCCCAATAAGCCTAACAAGCAGCTCATAACGGTCTCCAATCAGATACAAACCCAACTATAAGAGTAGATAGGCTAACTCGCCAAATGGGTCATAACCCATTCAACTAATAAAAGCAGGCGAAAAGAACGGCAAGCCATCCTCAATTCCCTGCCAAGCTATAGTAGACCATACCCTCTATAAACTTCGAGATAGAATAGCTGGTAAGCCCAACAAAGACAGCTAGCGTGCTTAGACAGCTATCATACTTCCGGCTGAACGCACGAGCAGCCAGATGAACGATGACCGTTACAAGTCCCATCAACGTAGCTTGTGTAGCATGTAACGATTAGCGACCGACGACCGAGCTTCAACCCATAACACCCATGATCAAGGGATCTCGAAATCACGATGCCCCTGACATTACAAGTCCACTATTCATAAATAGGCTATGATCCCCATTACGATGGATTACCCTAAGAAGGAGAGAGAAAAGAGAGTTTTCTTGTACTCACTTGGTGATAGTGAAATTTCTGAGAATGAACATACTCTCCCCAAACGTACACCTTATTGGTGGAACTGGGTTATGAAGCTTCTTTGTCTTGTGGTTTGCCTTATATTCTGTGATCAACCTTTCTTCTTGTTTTGAGTGGGTCCCATTGAACATGGCTTGTGTGGCATGTAATAGTTAGTGACCAACAATCGAGCTTTGATCCATAACGCCCATGATTCGAGGATCTCAGAATCACGAGTCTACTGACATTATGAGTCCACTATTCATAAATAAGCTATGATCCCCATTATGGTGGATCACATTGAGAAGAGGAGAGAAAAGAGAGTTTTCTTGTACTCACTTGGTATTAGTGAAATTTCTGAGAGTAATTATGCTCTCCCTAGACGCACACATTACCAGTGGAATTAGGTTACCAAACTTCTTTGTTTTGTCGTTTGCCTTCTATTCTGCGATCGTTTTGTCTTCTTATTTTGAGCCCAACAAGGTCTAATTAAAGAAAGCTTCAAGCAGAAACAAAGGTCAAAAAACCAAAAGAACAATTAACTTTAGATCGAGTCTTCACGTCATCGAATACACTTCCAATGACTTGATTTTCGAGATGATCCCATCTGAATATCCATCCTTTTAGGAGGTTGTTGAGATTAGAGTTCATAATATTAGACACATCAATGCATGAATTTCCATCATCATCATTAAAAATTGAATCTCTCTACGTTGATGGAATAGATTCATTAAAAGAGACATGAAGGGTCTCTTCAACCATGAATGTGGTCTTATTGAAAACCCAATACGCCTTATTACATGAAGAATAACCAATAAAAATGACTTCTTTACTTTTGGCGTCAAATTTATCCAAATTAGATCAGTTATTCAAAACAAAATAGCGACACCTAAAAACTTTGAAATAACTAATTTGGATACTTTCCCATAATATAATTCAATAGAGGTTTTCCGCAATCTCAAGCAAATCAAAACTTTGTTCGACACATAACAAGTCGTGTTAATCGGCTCTACTCAAAAATACTTTGGCAACTTGGAAGAAATGAGTAATGTATGAGCACACTCTTGAAAAGTGCGATGTTTTCATTTTACCAGCCCATTTTGTGAGCTTAAGGAAAGGAGAACTCATGAGAAATCCCATGAGTCTCACAAAACTCAACAAACAAAGTGTTTTCAAACTCACCACCATGGTCACTCCTAAGGCGAGTGATTGGGCAGCCTTTCTCAGTTTGAACCCTCTTACAAAAGCTAAAAAGGAGCTCGCAAGCTTGGTCTTTGCTTTTCAAGAAGGAAACCCAAGAAAATCGCAAGAAATTATCTACAATAATAAGACAATATCGGTTTCCATTTAGACTCTCATACCTAGTTGGTCCAAATAAGTCGAAGTGGAGATGTTATAAGGGTCTAGTTTTAGAGATCATATTTTTGATTTTAGAATTGGTCTTAGTGATTTTACCCAATTCACAAGAATCATGAGCAATTTTATTCAAGAATTTCTTTTTAGGAAAACCTCTAACAAGTTTATGTTTAACTAATTTTTGAATTAGTTTCAAGCTAATCTTTGATGCCATAAATCTTCTTCTTCACTTGCAATTAAACATTCATAAGTATCACTTTGATCAAATTCAACGATATAGATATCTTTATACCTAACTCTCTTTAGTAGGGTTTTATTGGTTCTACCATCAATAATCCTAAAGAATTTTGAAGTAAAAGTAACTTTATAGTCTTTGTCACAAATTTGATTAACACTAAGAAAATTATGTTTTAATCCTTTAACAAGAGAAACATTGGAGATAGGGGAATGAGAGTTACCTATCTTATCATGGCCAATAATATGGCCCTTATGGTTGTGGCCAAATGTTATCATACCTCCATCTGTATCGTCCCATTCCAAGAATAGGCGCTTGTCTCCACTCATTTGCTTGGAGCATCTCGAATCCATGATCCATCAACCTCTTACCAATCTTGATTCCTACAATATGTCTCTAGTTTGAATATCTTGATTACACATGAGCTTTTGTGTTTCTCATCATCTTCCTAGCTTTTTGTAGTTTTCCATCACAATATGAAAAGGTCCAATCCTTCAATTTTATCACACCCTTGTATTCGACAAAATAAGCATCAATTTCCTCTTTAGTATCCAAGTAATCTTAGATCCAATTTTGTTAGTATAAACCTTTTTTGGGGCTTCTGCATACTCAACCTTTTGTCTAGATGATGAGCTAGCCTCATAATAGCCAAGTCCAAACTTACTAGAGGAAAGGTTTTTGATGGGAAATAATCTTGTCCAAAATTTCCTTCCCTTTACTAAATTTAGCTCGGTCATCAAGGAGTTAATTTGACTTCTCCTTGAGATGTGCTCTCCTTATCCAATTTTTGAATCTTCACATTTAGTATTTTTGTGTCTTCTTTTAAAAACCATTTTCCACTTCCACTAATGAGTTCTTGCATTCCAAGTCCCTAATTTTAGCTACAAGATCTCTATTTTCATATTTTAACACTTTACATTCAGTTTTAGAAACTTGACATTCTTTAGATAAAGCTTCAAAAGCTTCTTGCAATTCATCAAAGATGTATGGTAGTGATATAATCCTATTTAATTACTTAATTCCTACTTAATTATTGCTAGTTTGAGGGTAAATGGGATCATATTGCATTGCATTATGTTATGTTAGACAGTTTGCATCATTTTGTAAATATTACATTTTTAGGGGTTTATTTGCAATATTGTTGTTACTTACATCTGATGCCTTGATGAGATTTGTTTAAATGTTTGTAGGTACCAAGTTTGAATCTAATTAGAGCTCCACATTAATGCAAAATCAATCTGAGCTCAGTTCTCTAATTGGGTTAACTGTGATTCTTATACCTAACCCAATTAATCCATAGACCTAGCCTATTTAGGAGCCTAATTTTCCACACTTAAATCCCACTTAACCTAACCCAATTAGACCATAAGTTAGCCGTCCAAGCACCTTAATTTTTTACCTATAGTGGTCAACCAACTTGGGTTAAATCCATATTATTTGATCTACCAAAAACCACCACCCAACCTAGTCCTAAATTTGACCCAACAACCCAAGTATTGGTCGTCCAAATGCCTTCTAAAAACACCTATATGGCCGGCGAATTAGTGCCTTTAATCCCATCCATTAGATCCATTTCCTAGGGTCCTAATTAGTCCACCTAAAACCCTACCCTATCCCTACAACCAACCCAGTGTTGTCGCCCACTCATCGCCTTGATTACACATCATGGCCAACCACATTTATACCACTAGATATCCTTCCTATGGCCCTTAATTAGCTTCCTAAAAACCCTATTCTGATATCTATTTTTGAAAATCACGTGATTTGAAAATGTAAATTAAAGTTATTACAACAAGTGCTTCTGAATACTTCTGAATTTATAAATCGAGTACTGTGATGAGTATTCAGGTTGTCTAAGGGAGGGAAGTTAGTGTAAATAATGAATCTTCTCGCGCTTGCTTGGAAAATCACTTTTTGGCTTTTTTATATTTTATACATTTTAGGGTTCTGAAAATAAGGCAACAAAGATAGTGAAACATGTAAAGGAAGATTTAGAATTACGAAAGTAAAACCCATCTTCCCTAAGCTCACCCTAAGCACGTGTAGCCTAGGGTAATTAGGAAGGAAGTAAAGACAACTATGGAAACTCAAGAAGCAAAGAAATGGAAAGGACAAATTGAAAGGCAAATTCTTTTATACTCAAGAAGAAGAATCCACAACGAGTGCAACACTTGAAGAACTTGTGGATTCCCTACTTGGAGGGGGTGAGATCAGCGTGACGTAAAAAATGCGGAATATAATGTAAAACAATCTCACAAAATTCAATCACACAATGTGCATAATTATTTTTAGGTGGAAACCCAAACCGAGTGAAAAACACCACCTAATCCTCTCGAGTTAGGATTTTCCGATCAACCAAGTTGATCAAATCCACTAAACGAATCACTTAAACGAGGGTGATTCAACCTCAATTACAACTATGCTACAAGTGCAAGGGTAGCGTTCCTCAAACCCTTCTCTTCATGAGAAGGATTTTGTCCCACGAAGGAGACGGGAATTCGCAAAGCGAATACCCAACCAAATAACAAAGTAAAATAACAAATATAGTCCTATAGAGCCAACAAAGATTTAAACCTAGCTTCTATAGGAATTAGGAAACTCTCCTTTGCAAGGAGTGCGTCGAATCGATGACGCGGGTGCGTGAGCCATGCGACGGCGCAACGTCGCTCTCATGAACTACGGCGGGAGAGCGGGATCGCAGAGGCTTGATGCTCTCAAGATGTAGAACTTGAGCTTGGAGAGCAAGAGCTTCTTTTTGGACATAAAAGAGTGGAAATGCTTGTTCTTGGTGTGTCTAGGTGTATCTAGGTGTGTCTTTTGGTGTGTCTTAGTGTATATTGGTGTGTCTTGGTGTGCAAGAGGTTCCTCTCTATTTATAGAGGCCTTAGGAAAGCTTTGGAAGGCTTAGGAGAGCTCCCATAGCCATTGGGTGCAAAGCCCAAGAGAATCAGGCCGAAATCAGGAACAATGATTGCACTGACAGGGTTATCAGACGTCTGATCCTGGCATCAGACGTCTGGGATGCCAGTTTAAGACGTCTGAAAATAAGGTCAGACGTCTGATTTTATGCAGGTTTCTTCCTGACTTGAATCAGATCTAAACAGGGTTCTAGTGCAAATCCATCAGACGACATACAGGACGTCTAGCACTATGTCTGGACATCTGGAAACCTACTTTTTCGTGGGAATGGATTTCCAAGAGAGTGCAACAGCTAGAAAATCTCTGAGAAGAGATTTTGGGTCAGTCGAGGCAAAACGGTCATTTATCAGACGTCTGGAAAGGCTTAAGGATGTCTGATAAGGCTCTAACGGTCATATCCTTCAGTGTTTGCTGAGCCAGCCAATGGTCCACTAATTGGACGTCTGGCAAAGTCATCAAACGTCTTCTAAGACGTCTGGCAAGTCCGTCAGACGTCTTATAAGACGGCTGGACTAAGGTCTGGACGTTTGATTTCATCAGACAGAGCTAACAAGTCCAGCCTAAATGTTATCAGACATTTGAATCAACAGTCAGACATCTTAAAACACATTATCAGACGTCTGATTTTGGAATTAGACGTCTGGAAAAGCTGTTTGAACCCTATATTGGTTTTCTAAGTTTTCTACAGAAAACCTAAGTATCCTAGGGTTGTGCTGGTGTTCCTAAGACTACTATAAGGGTACTTTTAGGCTCTTTAACATGAATCTAAGTAACAAAAATAAAGAACAACAAAAGAAACGAAAAATACAAAGAGTACAAGAGAATGAAATCTATCATATTCTTCATCTCCTTCCTTCTTCAAGCCATCGCTCCTCGCGAATCTCCTCTGTTCTCCATCAAGCTCCTCCAATCCGTCCTGAATGCGAGCTCGAACTCCGTCTAATCACGTCTCCATTTGCAATTGACCTGAAATCTAAGACTCTAAGTGCAAATGTTAAATGACACATGTTTTGTTATCATCAAAACAAACGATCGTGATGCTCTACCACCAACAATCTCCCCCTTTTTGATGATGACAAAACCATAAATAATAATGCAAAAAATCCTCCCCCTTTTTGACATTATCAAAAAGGTTTAATTGATTTTACATTTTCTATAACTCCCCTTTAAAACATGCTCTTCTATGAATTTCAAAAGTAATGTTCTCCCCCTTTCTGTAACAACAAGATAGCTATTATTTTCTTCCCCTTACTAAAGGAAATTTAGCTAACTTGCATCTCCCCCTTAAAAATGGACAATTAGCTCATAATTTTTTTAACTCCCCCTATCTAAATGCTTATGATAATAAGATAGAGTAAAGAATTTTTACCTCACCTACCATGGCCAATAAAATGGCCCAAATGGTGGTGGTGGATGCCACATCGGATGGGGCTCCCATCCGTAGCTTGGAGGCCCGGGCATTGGTGCCGGTCTCCAATCTGGTGGTCGACATGCGGCGGGTCCATCGTTTGTTCGCCGTCTCATCGGTCTTCTCGTTCTCCTCCTTGGTCTACTCCTTGGTTCTTCCAACCCGAGTTGACCAGCCTTGAGTTTGTAGGTCCAGTCCTTTGTATTGTAGTTATCCCTGAAACCTACAAAACCAGATTCCAATTCTTTCTTCGGTATCCAAGTGGGCTTGGATCTGGATCTGTTAGCGGGTCTCCTTGACGGAGATCCTTTCTCAACCTTAGGACTATAAAAATTATCTACTTTGTTGATTAATTTGTTGAAGTTTTCCCTAATACATGTAATTTCTTTTTCTATAATATGCATCTTAGTCTTTAAATCAGAAATTTCTATTTTTAGACTAACATTTTCCTCAATCAATTTATTATTTTCATTGATGAGGTTATGATTTTCTAAAAATAGGTTATCATTTTTAAGACTATTTTCTATGTCCTTGAGTTATTTTTCTAACCTATCATTTTCATTTTTAAGAAAACTAAGGTTCTTTTTAATATTTTTATTTTCTATCTTAAGTGCTTTACTAACTTCAAAAAGTTCACTAAAAGCTTCTTGTAAATCGTAACTTACCTCGTTGTCTGAGTCGCTTCCACTTTCGCTGTCGCTATCAATTCCTCTGGCCATGAAACCAAAGCAAGCGGTTTCTTCTACAGACTTTTCTTCTTCCTCTTCCTCCGAGCTCGAATCGTCCCAAGTGACTTGGAACGCCTTCTACTTAGATTTCTTCTCCTTTTCCTTCTTCTTCTCCTTTTTGAGAAAAGGACATTCTGGTCGCAGATGCCCTTTCTCGTTGCAGTGGTAGCAACGTCTAGGGCTCTCCTTCTTCTTCAATTCCCTACACAACTTGGAAAACTTTTTAAGTAAAATTTTAAAGTCTTCGTCGTCGAAACTTACCTCGCTATCCGACGCAGCTTTGAAGGCGAGAGTCTTCTTCGGTTTAGGCTCCGGTGTATCCTTCTTCTTCTGCTTCAACTTAGTCTCGTAGGCCATTAGATTGCCTAGGAGATCTTCCATGTTGAGCTCCACTTCGTTCGCCTCCTCGATGGCGGTGACTTTCTGTTCCCACTCCAGTCCAAGGGAATGAAGAAGCTTCCCTTGAAGCTCCCCCTCGATGAAAGTCTTCCCTAAAGCTTTCAAAGTATTTACAATGAGAGTGAACCTAGTGTTCATCTCACTTAAAGATTCGTTAGGCTTCATAGAAAAAGATTCAAATTCTTAAGAAAGTAAATTTATTTTAGAAGTTTTTACCTTAGAGGTACCTTCGTGAGCTACCTCAAGTGTGTGCCAAATCTCGTATGCAGTGGCGCATTGCGAGATTTTGTTGAACTCTTCCGGGCTGAGCGCGTAGTATGCGTTCATTATTTTCGTGTTGAGCGAGAGTTCCCGGATCTGCTGCTACGAGTATCCTGCGGCGGATTTTTCTGGGATGTCGAAGGGGGTCTCGCACCTAGCCCAAATTGTGAAGTCGGTGGCTTGAAGCCATGTCTTCATCTACAGCTTTCAGTAGGAGTAGTTGCTCCTGTCGAAGAATGGCAGACGGGACGTGGACTGCCCCTCGGATATTCGGATTGCGGAACTGCTCCCCTCCATGATCTTCTTACTGGGTGTTACTCCGAATAGCAAGAACCCGCTCTGATACCAATTGTGGATTCCCTACTTTGAGGGGATGGGATCAGCGTGACGTAAAAAATACGGAATATAATGTAAAGTAATCTCACAAAATTCAATCACACAATGTGCATAATTATTTTTAGGTGGAAACCCAAACCAGGTGAAAACCACCACCTAACCCTCTCGAGTTAGGATTTTCCGATCAACCAAGTTGATCAAATCCACTAAACGAACCACTTAAACGAGGGTGACTCAACCTCAATTACAGCCACGCTACAAGTGCGACGGTAGCGTTCCTCAACCCCTTCTCTTCACGAGAAGGATTTTGTTCCACGAATGAGACGGGAATTCGCAAAGTGAATACCCAACCAAATAACAAAGTAAAATAACAAATATAGTCCTATAGAGCCAACAAAGATTTAAACCTAGCTTCTATAGGAATTAGGAAACTCCCCTTTGCAAGGAGTGCGTCGAATCGATGACGCGGGTGCGTGAGCCACGCGACGGCGCAACGTCGCTCTCGTGAACTACGGTGGGAGAGCGGGTGCGTAGAGGCTTGATGCTCTCAAGATGTAGAACTTGAGCTTGGAGAGCAAGAGCTTCTTTTTTGGACATAAAAGAGTGGAAATGCTTGTTCTTGGTGTGTCTAGGTGTATCTAGGTGTGTCTTTTGGTGTGTCTTAGTGTATATTGGTGTGTCTTGGTGTGCAAGAGGTTCCTCTCTATTTATAGAGGCCTTAGGAAAGATTTGGAAGGCTTAGGAGAGCTCCCATAGCCGTTGGGTGCAAAGCCCAAGAGAATCAGGCTGAAATCAGGAACAATGATTGCACTGACAGGGTTATCAGACGTCTGATCCTGGCATCGGACGTCTGGTAAGCCAGTTTAAGACGTCTGAAAATAAGGTCAGACGTCTGATTTTATGCGGGTTTCTTCCTGACTTGAATCAGATCTAAACAAGGTTCTAGTGCAAGTCCATCAGACGACATACAGGACGTCTGGCACTATGTCTGGACATCTGGAAACCTACTTTTTCGTGGGAATGGATTTCCAAGAGAGTGCAACGGCTAGAAAATCTCTGAGAAGAGATTTTGGGTCAACCGAGGCAAAACGGTCATTTATCAGACGTCTGGAAAGGCTTAAGGACGTCTGATAAGGCTCTAACGGTCATATCCTTCAGTGTTTGCTGAGCTAGCCAATGGTCCACTAATTGAACGTCTGGCAAAGTCATCAGACGTCTTCTAAGACATCTGGCAAGTCCATCAGACGTCTTATAAAACGTCTGGACTAAGGTCTGGACGTCTGATTTCATCAGACAGAGCTAACAAGTGCAGCCTAAATGTTATCAGACATCTGAATCAACAGTCAGACGTCTTAAAACACATTATCAGACGTCTGATTTTGGAATTAGACGTCTAGAAAAGCTGTTTGAACCCTATATTGGTTTTCTAAGTTTTCTACAGAAAGCCTAAGTATCCTAGGTTTGTGCTGGTGTTCCTAAGACTACTATAAGGGTACTTTGAGGCTCTTTAACATGAATCTAAGTAACAAAAATAAAGAAAAACAAAAGAAACGAAAAATACAAAGAGTACAAAAGAAGGAAATCTATCATATTCTTCATCTCCTTCCTTTTTCAAGCCATCGCTCCTCGCGAATCTCCTCTGTTCTCCATCAAGCTCCTCCAATCCGTCCTGGATGCGAGTTCGAACTCCGTCTAATCACGTCTCCATTTGCACTTGACCTGAAATCTAAGACTCAAAGTGCAAATGTTAAATGACACGTGTTTTGTTATCATCAAAACAAACGATCGTGGTGCTCTAGCACCAACAGAACTCACTTGTGTGGAAGTTCCACACAAGTAATCTCCAAAGTGAAAAAGTAAAGCTAGCTACTACAAAAAAGGAGACACAAAATGTAGAGATTGAGATAATGGTCTCTAAGAAGTAGTGCCGAAGATGGTCTTTGCTCCAAGCTTGGGTGCCCCTAGGCTTGAAAAAGATGCTTTCTCCGTGCTCTAATGATGAAATAGTCTCCAAGATAGGTCAAGGGTGGTTGTCCACCCTCTTTCCCCTCCTGGCCATCCTTTAGAGATGTTCCCTTTAGCGTGGCTCCAAGGAAGATGGCATGTGATCGAGGGAATTTTCACTTTGTAAATAACTAATAGTAATAATATTAGAAATAATAATGTGTTGCAGCATTGGCCGTGGCGGAAAAATCCCAAATCAACAAATATGTAATCAAATTAAACATGCATCTCATTCATCCACATAAAAATCAAATCACAAATAAACCACAAAAATAATGTAATGTCGTTGATGGGAACATCATCATGGGCCCTAACTAGCTGCATTTAGGCAGGTTTGATTGATAAAAGCTCTTGCCTAATCATCTGAGAATCATAACTTCGCATTATTCTGATTTGAAAAAGAGTTAAAAATAAGGGTTAATTATGTAATTTTAACAACATATCACAAACATAGATTAACCATGGGCCACTCAGGAGTTACATGAAGGTCAAATGAGCTCAAAAGTCCAAAAAGTGAGTCAATATTGACAGAAACGAAATTTCACGCATTTCGGGAACCACAACAATACAAAAAATCATAACTATCCACCTGCTTAAATTAAAAAGGTTCTGGTCAGGATAAAATTCATCTAAATCTCATAAAATTCATAGAAAAATATTTTAAGAGTTTTGGTACCTTGGTTGACCATATGAACCTATTTTGACCTAAAACAAAGTTTTAAATATAATTCTACCATGATTTGGGTTTCTGTGCAAATTACTCAGTCAAACGTAATCAAAACTTAAATCTAAGTTCACCATCAAATTCCTTGGGCCCAAATTAGGTTAAGACCAAAATTTGGGTCCAATCATAGTCCATCTTGACCTAGTTTGCAATTTAGCCCTTTAAAACTCTATATATTACATTTAGCCCCTCAGGTTTCGAATTTATTTCAAATAGGTCCCTAACTTCTCATCATTTTCTTTATTTTGCTCCCTACCGCCATTGGTGTGAAACCAAGCTTAGCAGCGAGATTCGAGGGAAGTTTTTTCCCTCCAATCAAAGCCAAATCTCTCTAAAATTGAAGAGATTGGTCCTCAAGCAAGTCCCGATCATTCAAGCCCAATCAAAGACCCCAAGGAGATTTCTAAAGCCCAAGTGAACTAGAGATTTCAGGTGATCTTTTTCCTTGAAATATCAAGAAATCCGAGCCTCTTTCCTTAATCTTAAGCTCATGGTAGAGCTCTATAAGAAGCCCCCGACTCTAGATCATGCTCCTTAGTCGATTTCTAACCGGAAACTCCTCTCCGTCTTCTCCAACCAGCTCGATAATCAACTCTGGCGACCCCCTCTATCTACCTCTTTAGGCCGTCCAACAATCAAATTGGGCATTCCTCCGATCTTCTCTCCTCATCGTGCATCTCTCTGGCCAAGGAAGGATCGCTCTCCACCTCATTTTTGTTGCCGACACCTCACCGAACTCTATCAGCTTCTTCGACTTCGTCCAAGCAAAGCCAGACGACTCATACCTCCTATCTACCCCTAAACCTTCTCTCTCTCTTCCTCTCCCTCTCCACTTCATTACTACCTACTTAGACTCTAGGATTGATCGCCACTTTACCCTCAACCCTCTGTCTTCCCCACATCAGGCATGAGCTTCAGCGAGCTCGTGTCGGCACCACACACTATCAAACACACCACCACCACATCCAAAACACTCTGCATCACCCACGATTAAAAGCCCCAACCTAATTAGGGTTATTAACCTCTGAGATGTTCGGTCGACCACTGCACCTCTCCGCCACCCTCTTCGACTCAAGCCGGCCACGCCACACCTCCAATCACCAATCCATGACCACCGCTACACTCGTCGACAACTGGCGAAGCTTGTGAGCTTATCTGATAGGGCCGCAAGGCCATTTTTTCTTTTGAGGTGTCATTGGAGCTCCGCCATCGCCACCGTCATTCCCAGCGCCATCTGCCGTGCTACGGCCACCACTAAACTCAAGACCACTGCCAGGCAATGCGGTTTGACCTCGCGAGGGCTTCTGGGCTTGCGATTGCAGAGGTAGCGGGCAACAGCTGCTTCGATTTAGACAAAGTTGCCAACAGTTGCACGAAGGAGAAGAAGCTCTTCATGTAGTCCCACATCGGAGAAGTGGGGACTTGTGAAGGCGTATAATACGCAAAGGTGCTCTTGGCTTGTTGCCTTCAAGCGCACGAGGGTGAGGTCCTCCCACGCACGCGCCAATGCACATGCCCTCGCCTGCAGTTCACACCATGCGAATATGGACTTAGGTCCAGTTACCCGGGTCTGACTTTGGTCTGAAGAGAGAGAATCTGAGGTGGCAGGAGGGTTTTGCACCTTAAGAATTGTGCCGCCTCTTCCACACTTGTGAGGCTTCTATGCCTTGCTCTTGCGAGGCCCTTATGCCTTGTGTTGACTATGCTGGTGCTTTGGTTCTTTGGCGGTTAAGGCGTCTGAGCCTTTAACCTGCCATCTGAGGTCTTGAGTTGATTATGATCTACTAATTATTGTGGATCCATTTGTATGGATATCTAATTGCTGGTTACTATTGATATATTTGAGTTTATTGAAAAGCTTAGACATTAGGGTTAAATTGGTGGTTCAAACCACCATTTTAACCTTATTTTTTTACAATGACTCTTGATAATTCTTGAGATATTATTCTGATATATATTGAGCATTGTTTTGATTGTAATTGCATATTATTCTTGATATTGTGATTAGTGGATTGAATTATTCTAGTTGTTCCCTACGAATGACCTTAAACTCACTTATATTTCCCAAATTTATAAATTTAAGTGTTATAATTTTTATCTATACTACGACGCTATACTTTCCTAAAATGATAATTTTTATTAACAACAGGCATCTCCATGGGGAGACAATAATACACAAATAGGTTCGCTAAAACAGGCCAATAATATGTAATATTCCCAAATAAAACAACTGTAATCGAAGCAAACTCAGTAGGTCGTGGTGAGAACACGCGGTTGCAGTGAAAATACGCGGTCGTGGATGCGGTGCAGTGATGGGGATGAACGTGCTCTCACCACGCTCACCTAAGCGGAGGCGATGAGGATGGAGTTGATGCTGTTACCACCGACCTCGGTGGTGTAAGGTCACGGAAGTGGGTGGTTGTCCCAGGAGAGAGACGTGGTGATATCCCAGTCACAGTGAGGAAGAGGAAGCACGCGGTGGTGGATGTCAATGGCGCGGTCGCGGTAGCACAGTCGTGAACACGGTCGCAATGGCTGCTTGCGGTGTAGATGCAGTAGGGGAGCTCGCGGTCACAGAGAGTTGGTCCATGCACTGTCACCACGGGGGCCAGAGGGAGTAGAGGTAGCGCGGTCATGGGCAGACGTGGTCGCTGGAGAGGAGGCTGAGGACGTCGCGGTCGAGCGGGAGTGGCGGAGGACAGGAGGTGCTGGTGGTTGCCTCTGTGCGTGGACATTGGTGCACGGAGATGGGGGCGTGGCGCGGGCGCTAGCAGGGGCCCGAGGTCGTGGCCGGAAGGAGCGGTCCTCTGTTCTCGAAGTGGGAGGTCAAGGAGGAGAGCGGAGGGGCACTGTAGTCGCGGTGGAGCGGGAGTCGCGGTCGCGAGGGGCGGAAGTGGCTTGCGGTCGTGGTGGTTGTCCGGCAGCGAGCGGGAGAGAGCGTTGAGGCCGGGCGGAGGTCGCAGTCGAGGATGCGGTGGAGCAGAGGAGGGCGCCTGCAGGGAGGAGAAGCCTTGAGGAGGCGGGAACGAAGGTTGAGGGGATCCCCTGAGTGCGAGTGAGATGAGAGAGGGAGGCCGTGAGCGAAAGGGGAGAGGAGGAGTGGGCTCTGTTCTTAAAGGGGTAAGAAGACTAGCGCCGGCCTTTGTGGGCGTGGTAGCGGTGGTCCCTCTGTTGGAGGGAGGAAAGAAGGCCCCTGTGGAAATATCCGGAGAGGCCTTTTATGGGTCCCGATGCCGGTAGAAAAGAAAGAGGGAGATGGCCGAGTTTCGTGGGGTCTCCCATGCGTGAGATTGAGGGAGAAAATTTGACCAGGCAGGGAGAGATCCCTACAGCTTTCTAAAAATCAGATATGTGATTTAGTAACGATATTCCCAAGTCATATGGAATTTTAATCAGTCCCACACCCAAAGAGAGAAAGATTCAAAAGTCTTTCTTTGCCGCTTTGATAAACACTTAAAATGTTAATATCGCATTGTATTTTTTTATCTTCAATTACTTCTTGCAAAAATATCCATACATCAATAATATGTCAAGATGTGCATTGCCTAAAGACTATATATATAATGAAGTACATTAATTACATAAAAGTGCAAGAATGACAATTCATGAGCTTAACTAAGTTCTCATTATACTACATGCTTTCAATTTAATTCTTATCCCAATAATAATATACTTAGACTTAATTTTAATCCACTAAAATGGATCAATCAGTATGGAAGTTGGAGATTAAAGGGTGGTGGTAGGAGTCCCTCCTAATCCAACATCCAACCTTCCTCCTATGGTTGATGGTGGATAATTAGGTAGAGTTAAGGTAGCTAAGGTTGGTTTGCTTGGTGGTAGTTAATGAGTTTAAATAAGGAGGGGTAGGGTGGTGGTTATGTAATGGAAAGGTGCTTGGTTTTGGTGCCAACTTGAAGGGATGCCATGGTGGTTGGTAACCACCTAAAGCTGGCACCAAAAATGGAGAGGATGTCAACATGGAGTGGTGGTTATAGGGTTAAGTTAGTGTCAAAATGGTGGTTGGTGGGAAGTAGGGTTGGTGCCAAGTTGAAAGGGTGCATGGGGAGTTGGTGGTTGTTATAAGGTATTTTTGGCACCAATTGAAGGGGTGTGAGACCATGGTGTTTTGGCGCCAAAGTGAAGGTGGTGGTTGAGGGTGAGTTGGAGCCAATTGTGAAGGGATGCAAGGGAGCTTTAGGTGGTTATGGATGAGGTGGTTGAGGAGTGGACTTTCAAGCTAGATAGTAGGAGTAGAAGATGGACTCAAGTGGATTGAAGTAGCTAGCTGAAGCTTGCTAGGAGCTAGGTAGAACTTGGTGGAGCTAAGTGGAGCTTAGATGAAGCTGAATAAAGCTAGGGCAAGCTGGTTGGAGCTAAGTAAGAGCTGAAAGTGGAGCTTAGGGAGCTCCTATGAGCTTCTTGAGCTGGAGTCTTCTTCTTATTTTATTAGGGTTTGCCTTTCTTCTCAATCTGTTAGGTTTAGATGATGCTTCTAAGTCCCACATACCCTAACAAACCAAAATACACAAAGTGAGATAAAATGTCATAAAGACCTAATAATTCATGTAAAGCTCCTAAAATGCAACTATGCCTAGTGTATGCCTAAAACTATTGCGCAAGTGCAAAATGCCTAGGAATTAATTTTGAAATGTGCATAAGAATGAAGATAAATGGGAGTTTATCAATCTTTACCTAACCCTACTTTAGTTGGCCACATCATAGGAACCAATCCAAACCATCCAAAGATCATCCAATGGTCTCCATCCCTCCTTTTCATGGTCAGCCATATAGCCTCAAAACCACCTTAGGTAATCGACCATATAGGTGCCCAATCTTGACCCTTCCTCCTCCCTTTAATTTCATCCTAGCCCTTGATCTATTCCAACAACAACTACCTTTATCTATTCACCTATCCTTGTTGGTGTAAGGACACCATGATCGTTAATTTTGATAATAACAAAACACTTTTTATTTAACATTTGCTTTGAGTTTAAGCTTTCAGGATAATTGTAAATGGATACAAGTGCGAAGCTCACGTCCATAGTAGATTGGAGGAGCTTGATGGAGAAGGAGCTTCGCTTGGAGTGAGAGCTTGAAGAACCATAGAGATGAAGAATAGGATAGAAGTTCATTCTATTCTTGTATTTTGTCTTTGTAGTTGTCTTTTTATTCTTTGCTTTTCATTTTCTTATATCATTTGTTAAAGAGCCCCAAAGTAACAAAACAGTAGTCCTAAGATCACTTACTCAATCCTAAGATACTTAGACTTCTTGTAGAGAACTTAGAAAATCAATGTAGGCATCAGACAAACTGATCAGACATCCAATCTAGACATCAGACGTCTGATCTTAGACTGTAAGACGTCTGACTGTTTGATCAGACGTCCAAAACACTTAAGCTGAAAACATACTGGCTGTCTACCAGTTTCAGACATCCAACCCTTAGTCCAGACATCTGAGGACCTTGCCAGATGTTTAACTAGAGGACCGTTGGCTTAACAAATCTAATCGTTGAGGATTAACCCTTAATATGATTCACATTTACTTTCAGATGTCCGTAGTTCATCCCAAATGTTTAATAAATAAACGTTAGACTAAGATCTGACCTTAATTACTTCTTATCAGACCTTATAGCCATTTGATCCTTGGGAAATCCATTCCTGCAGTGATTTGTGTTTCTAGACATCCGATCTGTCGTCTGTGTAACTTAACACTAGAACCTTATTTTAATCTTGTGAAAACAGGAAGGAAACCATCTTAGTATTAGACGTTTGATTAGATTTTCAGACGTCTTAAAACACTTCTTTAGATGATAATCTTGATCTAACTCAGTCCAGATCTTCTACCCTTCTAGATCAGACGACCAATCCATAGATCAGACGATGTCCCAGACGTCTGACCTTAGAATTAGACGTCTAATAACCCTGTCAGAATCATTAAAGGCCCTGATTTCGGCCTGATTTGCCTTGAAATTATTCCCAATGGCTATAAAAGCTTTTCAACGACTAGAAGAGGCTTCTAAACCTTTCTTAGGACTTCTATAAATAGAGGAGGACCCTTCCTTTGCAACATATACCTAAGAATACTACTTCCACTCATATTTTGTTCAAGAGAAGAAAGGAATCACCTAGAAGTGTTGTTGCTCTCCAAGATCCTCTAGCCCACACAAGAGAGCACTATATTTGCTGTGCACCTGCTCTCCCCGTTGCATACGAGAGCGCCATCGTGCCTTGCGTGGATCACGCACCCATGTTGTTAAGCCAACACACTTTCATCAAAGAGAAGTCTTCTTTGTCTATAGTAGTTAGTTTTACCTACATACTCTGTGGCTTTATAGGATATTATTGTATTGTCTTTGTTGGGTATTCGCCTTGCGACTTCTTGTCTCCCTCGCGAGACAAAATACTCCTCGTGAAGAGAAGAGGTTTGAGGTATGTTACCCTTATTTAAAGTAGCGTGGTTGTAGAGGTTGTACTACGATCGTTGAAGTAGTACATTAGTGGATTTGTTCGATTAGGTCAATCGGGAAATCCTAAGTTAAGAGGCTTAAGTGGTGGTTTTTACCCTGGTTTGGGTTTTCACCTAAAAATTCTTGTGTACTTGTGTGATTGCTATTTTTGTGAGATTGTTATTTTATTTCCACATTTTATTTCATAACACTCAAATCTCACCCCTTCCGTCAGAACCTACAATCCTTAGATCTTAGCTGTTGATTCTGAGATCAAATCCTATCCCTTCATCAAGTTAATCCTAATGCCTATAAATAGACCTATGGCCAGCCCCCCCCCCCCCCCCCCCCCCCCCTCCACCTCTTCCTTTGGACGTCCACCATCATTTTGCAACTTCTATGGTCGCCGAACCCCTGCATCTCCGCATCCTCAAGGCAAGAAGATCATAAGGGCTCTCTACCACCTTCTTGATGCTTTTGCATCCACCTCTTCCTTATTTTTACATGATTTTCTAGTTGTTAATCTAGATTCTAGTTGTAGTTTTAATTCTAGTTCTAGTAGTTCTAATTCTATTTCTAGTTAGTTATTCTAGTTTTATTTTCAAGCATTCCACTAGTTGTATTTGACATTTGGTTAGCAACAAAGATTTCTTATTTCTATTGCATCATCGCTTATCTATCTCTTATTGATAGTTGCTTTAGTTTATCTCCTTTTGAATTTATTTTGTAGTTAGGTTTCAATTCCTGCAAGTTATCACTTTTGTAATCATAGTTCTTAGTCATATCTCTTATTTGCTTTCCTATACAAAAATACTGAAAAAAAAAAACACAAAAATATCTTTCTTCCAAGTGACTTGTATACTTTAGTCACTCCATTTAGCCTCCCTATGAACGACTCGAACTCCCATCTTTCCTTGAGAAATCATTCAAGTTCGACTATTACAAATATTAAAACTTTTGAATTTACCTATGCTACAACAATAGTTTTATCTATTTAGGGTTTTTGTGAACAGGTGGTACCTCTTGTTCTTTTTTTGAATCTCCTCCATCTTTGAGAGCCATGAGACCTAAGCAAGTGGTCTCCTCCATGGACTCTTCGGATTCTTGTTCATCATTCTCCTCACTTGAGCTCGAATTGTCCGAAGTGACTTTGAGAGCCTTTTTCTTCTTGAATTTAAGCAACTTTGAGCTTCTCTTCTTTTTGAATTTCTTCTTCTTCTTGTCTTCATCTTTCTTAATAAGAGGACAATCCTTGCAGATACGACCCTTGTTTTTGCAATTATAGCATACGATGAGTTCTTCATCCTTCTTAACTCAACCATCTTTCCTACTTCTCATAAACTTGCAACATCGTTTAGCTAATAAAACTAAATCTTCATCTTCGAAACTTATCTATAGATCGATGTTGGCCTTGAATGCTAATGACTTCTTCTTAGTTTTAGCAACTCCTTTCATGGACTTCTTCTATTCCAACTTGTTTTCATATGCCATTAAATTTCCAAGTAGATAATCCATGTCAAGTTCTTCAAATTGTCGTGCTTGCTCAATTGTTGCCACTTTCTATTCTCATTCTGGTATAAGAAAACAGAGTAACTTTCCTTGAAGTTCTCTCTTGATAGATGTCTTTCCAAGAATCTTGAACTTGTTCATGATGAGTGTGAACCTTGTGTACATGTCTTTTAGCTTTTTTCCTTCCTTCATGGTGAAGGATTCAAACTCCCACGTCAACAAATTAATCTTAGATGTTTTAACTTTTCACGTACCTTCGTGGGTTATTTGAAGCACCCTCCAAATGTCGTGAGTAGTCTTGCACCGAGACACTCAGTTGAATTCGTTGGGACTAAGAGTGCTATAATGCATTCATAGTTTTAGCATTGAGGGAGAGTTTTGTCATTTGCTCCTCGATGTAGCCAACAACTGGCTTCTAGGGTAGCTCATAGGCAATGTCGCAACGATCCTAAACCACAAAGTTGTTTGCTTGCAACCACATTGTCATGTGGACCTTCCAATAGCCATAGTTGGCTCCGTCGAAGTAGGGCGGCCTTGTAGTGGATTGCCCTTTGTTGCGTCCTGACGTGCTGTTGTGCGTGTGTGTTAAGGAGTGTTGTTATAGTCGCACTTGCAACGTCGGTTTTAAAATAAGTAAACGGAGGTGAGTCTGAGTGTCTGTCTCAGGGAGGCGTGAAAATCGAATTTTTGCTTACCACTTGTCACGGAAAGTGCGGAGTTTTGCTTGCGAAGGATGCGACTTTGAAAAGCGAGAAAGGTAGAGAGAGAGAGAGATTAGGGTTAGAATGTTCCTTATTTGATCATGCAACTTGAACAGAAATTAAATTGACAATTGAACGGAAAATAACTTCATTAATCATGCACTTGTAGTTCATAGCTTACAACATTAAATACATGTTTCAAACAAAAGTAATGGAAAGCTTAAAAGAGAGAGAGAGAGAGAGAGAGAGAGAGTGGAGAGTGACGAGGCAGCCACGGTGGTGGAGGAGGCTCCGTCGACGGCTCGTCGTCTCCAGCGATTACAAGAGGGCCTAAAGCTAACTAAGAGAGGGGTGGAGTAGTTGCAAGGGGAGTGAATGCCTTGAGTGAGTGGTTGGAGGGGGTTTAAATGGGGTTAAGGGCTTCCTAAAAGAAGGGGCTTTAGCGACATCCAGAGCGTCGCTAAAACCACTCCCAAAAACGTTGGTGAAGCCCTCCAGCCGTTGGTTAGCCACCCGCCTTGTTTCTTCTTCTCGTGCGATCCGCGGCCGCTGCGCGAGAGCTGTCCGATCGAAGATCGGACGACTGAGATCCCTCCTCGGCTGCGCTGGGATCGCGCCTCGGGCGCACGTGTGCGCGGGCGTCATCGCCCAATGTGCGCGTGGGCGCCCGTGAGCTGTGGTTGCACCGCGTGGCGAAATCTCGGCCGGGCACTGCTGATCGGGCGGCCCAATTTCGCCGCGCGCTACCTCCGTCTTCAATTTCGGCTCCGCGCGGCTCGAACCCACGTCACGTGCGTGCAAGCGTGCGCGCTAACTGTTGCGCCACGCCCGCACTTTGTCGCAGTGACTGCGGGCGGGCGCACGAATCTCGGCTGGATGAAGGGCGGCGTGCGGTGTAGCGGGGGGCTGACGTGGCGCAATATGGGCCGTTGATCTCCAAATCAACGGTCAGAACTTCTTAGGCCCATTGTTGGAGCTTTGGATGTCGGATTTGGCCAATCTTGAGTCCGTTGGACTCCGTTCGTCGTTCTGAATCCATCCGTGCGGTCCGATTGCTCATCTGAGGCCTGCTTTGACAAATGCTTATACAAATGGTCATTAATACAGTTTTATAAGCAATCTTGGTACATGATGCATGCAATGCTCCCATTCTACTTATGTTGTACCTTTTATTCTTAAGATGAGCCATATTCAACATAATCATCACCCCCTTGTATAGTGTTATCACGTCCTATGGCAATAACACGTCCCTTTATGGGATCCTCATCAGTTGTTACGTCGAACCACACGAGAACTTACTCTAATACTAACTGAAAGTACACTAGAGGGGGTTAAATAGTGTAATGGTAACAAATTAAGCAAATAAAATAATTACAAGCACTACTGCACAAGGACACAGAAACTTTTAGGTGAAAAATCCCAATTGGTAAAATCCACAACCTAAGTTAGCCCGATTTAGGATTTCTCAACCTCCATGCGATCAACAAATCACTAACCATACCACTTTGAAACGAGGGTGGTGACCCTCAAGTGCAATCTCACCTTCGATCCCAAATCATAGGTTTTACCCTTCTACTAAGAAGAGAAGGGGATTTGGCAAGCCAAATACCCTATACAAGAGCTAAGAAAAAGAAATAAATTAACACCCAATCCTATAGATCCCAAGAAATATAGTTAACGAGTGTAAGGAACTATAGGAATTAAGTGCTCCCTGATATGAAGATGAATCAGAGTGAGAACACGTAAGAAAGAAGCTTTAGAGTAGTCCCCTACTAAATGCAGAACTTAGAGCAATATTCTTCGAAACAAGGAGACTTATTGAATGACTTTGTATGTTTTTACGAGTGTATGTTGGCCAAGAGGGGTTCTGAGGTATTTATAGAGGCTAAAGGAAGGTTCAAGAAGGCTTAAGCAAGGTTTGCTAGTCGTTGGAAGTAAATCTAAGAAGACTTGGTCGAAATCTCTTTGGGTACAGAATAAGAAAGTATTGACAATAGCATTAGATGTACGGAATAAGGGTCACATGTTTGGAACAAGGCATCCTTCAATGGTTGGTTGACCAAGAATGAAGTTATGGTTGGCAAGATAGAAAATAACAAATCTTTGGAACAAGGACTAGACGTTTGAAGAGGTGAATCAAGTTATGCTCAAGACTTTGGACTTGCATTGTTGGGATGGGTCCAGAACATAAGATGTCTGGACAATAAATCATACGGCTTGTATTTGAACAAAGGTTCCGCAACAACTCTCTTGATTAGAGGGAAGCAAGGACTACGTTTGACACAAAAATATTCAGATTTTCAAATCCTAACATTTAAGTCCTATACATCTAGAGCTATCATCAGATGTCTTATTTGGTGAATCAGACATATAAAGAGATTTTTGGGTTAAGAATCTAGAGAGATATTCAGTTACTTGATAATGGCTTATCATATGTCTGGCAATAAGATTGGACATTTAAAATGGGTCAAAATAAAAGATGTTGATTTTGGCTTGAATATGTAATTTGTTTAAGATGAGTAAGGATATAAGGAGAGTGTTTAGGACTAAGAGACATTGGGGAGGAGCTCTTTTACAAAAGGACCTACACTTAAGAAAATTAAAATTACAACTCATGAAAACAAAATATACTATAATTACAACGCAAATAAAACTAACACTATATCTTCATCTTCAAAGCCTTCTAGGTCTTCATTGATTCTAATATCAAAGAGCGAACCTGCAAATCTTGAACAATGGATATACGAGACTGATCTATTTTATTTTAGTCCATTATTTTCATTTTAGGTCAAAATCATCAAAATTCAACCATAGAGAGGTTACACCAACACATGATAGGGGAGCTCAAGTATTTCTTAGGGCTTAAAATTGCTTAACTAGATGAGGGGATATATCATATTCTTGAGCCAATCAAAATATATATCAAGGTATGATAGGTTATTTATTATGTTTGATAGCTAGTAGGCTTGATATGTTGTTCTCTACATGTTTTTGTGCTAGACTGCAAACTAATGGTAAGGAATCCCAGCTAAATGTTGTCAAAAGGAATGTTAGATACTTAGTTGGCACTAGTGACTATGGTTTATTTTACGTAAAATCTGTAAGCTTTGATCTCATATTTTATAGTGATGCAAATTATGTGGGATCAAGAACAAATCACAATAGTACTCACGACACTTATCATTTTCTTGGTATCTTACTAATCTCTTGGTTTTTTAAGAAAAAAATTGTGTAGCCCTATCTATACTGAGGCAGAGTATTTGGCCGTTGCCTTGGATTGCTCACAAGTCTTGTGGATGAAATAAACTCCTAGAGATTTTGATTTAGATCTAAGGTGCACAACTATTAATTATAATAATACTAGTGCAATTAACCTATCAAGGAATCAAGTTAATCATTTTAGGACAAAGAATTTCGATGTTAAGCACCACTTCCTTATAGATAAGGTACTTATGGCAAAATTAAACTAGAATTCATCTCTGAAAAATCAATTAGTTGATATATCCATCCAATAATGAGAGGTTTAGTGAGATTAGAAGAAAATCGGGGTTATGTAGGTTAAAAGACATCACGACCTAATTACATGCTTATTTATGATAGCTATGCTTAAAGCTTGGATTGAAGTCATCATAGGATAGGAATATGAGATCCAAGGCAGTTACATTATACATAATACTTTTGGTAGTACTTGATGCAAATGTTTTATTAATGAATTTTTAATTAAAGCATTGCCTTCAACCTCTCAAGATCTTACTCCATATCACCATTTCACCTCTCTATTTCAAGAACCTATAGTCACCCATGTTCTTCACTCCCTCGCAAGATTTTAGGCCTTGATCTAGCCTTTGGAAGGGATTTAATGTTAGATCCCAATCCTCCAAGGGGTCCTACACTAGGTAAACTCTTGATCTTGCTCATTTTTACTTGATTTCACATGTTTAGGGCTACTCATTTGGAGATTGTGTGATCTTTACTTAGATCTAGGTTTTGGCTTGTATTTTGAATTTTTTTTGAGCTCTATATCATGTAACATCATCATTATATCATCTCTTAAATCCTTTCTTGATTTTCTTTGATATACAATTTCCAGATTGTTTAATGTTACTTTTCAACAGCTAACATTAGATAGCATGTTGGTGGACATTTTAAGGCTAAACAGTGTCCAACTTATTTCCTTGAACCTCTTATCATCTAAATGGCTCCAAATTTAAAGAAATCCAAGGCTAAAGGTGTTGCTACCTTTGAACCCTCACCCAATGAGCATGCATCCCGAGATCTATGTCAGACCTACAAGAGTCATTAATTCAAATATATAGGAACAACTCTAGTGCTAGAAGTGTCTTGTAGGTAGGTCTTTCGAAAAACAAAGACGAGCCCACCATCCTTCAACATACCTTCGTCTTTATGGAGATGAGGAGGGTGTTTATTATTGTGTATATTGAGGGGTAATTTTTTTAGGAATTTTACATTCATGCCCCTTGAATCTTTGCCACTTACATCTGTACCTTTATACACTTTATTAGTACATATGTATCCTCACAAACTTGCATCATTACTTATAAATGCCCATGCTGTTAGATTTGATGGTGGATGAGTTTAAATATGGTTAATATTGATTGTTTCTTATGGTTAAGCCCTAAAAAAGGAAAAGAAAACCTCTCCATCCCTCACTTGAGTGTGTGTGTGTGTGTGAGAGAGAGAGAGAGAGAGAGAGAGATAGAGAGAGAGAAGGGGGGGAGGGGTAATGAGGAGGGCCATGGAGGAGGGGTAGGGAGTTGCGATTGGGGAGAGGAGGGGCGGAGAAGCTGTGGCTAGGACGAGAAGCATGAGGGGCAATGGTGAAGTCTAGAAATGTTGCCCCCACGATCGCCACCATCGTTGACTTTGCCATTACCCTCAGGAAGGAAGAAGATTAAAGGAGGAAGAAAGACAAGTAAGAAGGAAGCAAAAAAAAAAAAAGATTCAATCATCGGAGACTTAACGAAGATTTAACCTAGGAGTATAATCAATATGTTTAGCAAATTTGTAGAAATATGGATGTAACATTAAAGTATATAAGGTTGCATATGTAATTAGCAAATATTTTAAAGACATGCTTGTAATTGTTTTTTAAACCATATCTCTAATTAGAAAAAAAAAGTCAACACGAGATCAACTTGCTCACGTGGAATCCCATTGCCCTCGAAGCAAGACACTAAGGTCCTATTTATTTTACATGCTAAGTGATTAACATATTAAAAAATAAGTTAACACACCTAGGACTTAACATACCCAAAACTAAATTAACACATTTAAAACTTATTTCACCACTCTCTATAAAATAATTTTAACATATCACTTAACACATCTAATATTTAAATAAATTAAGTTACTCATTCCATAATTTATTTTATTTTTTCTCTATTCTTGTACTTATTTCATAAATTTATTTTTCTTACCAATGCCTCTCCTTCTCCCAGTCTCCCGCCTGCTGACATGACACCTTTTCTACCCTGAGAGAGAGGGGGGGAGTCACGAAGGCGTGCGTGTGATGGATTCGACGTCGTCGTTGTACGATGACAGCAGTGAGAGTAGGAACTCAATGGCGTGGCTTTCAGACGGGAGGAAGGAGGGGTTGGGGTGGATGGAGTGGGCGAGGGGATGGATGAGCATCGTAGGGGAGTTCTTCTTCCAGAGGATATCGGCGAGCCACCTCAACAACCCCCTCCCCTTACCCCCACTCCACGACCTCACCTGCATGGTCACCGGCGCCACCAGCGGCATCGGCCTCGAGATCGCTCGGTAAGATTCGCCTGCATCCTATCCTAACTTGACCTGACCCGACCCCCACCCCCTTCTATGTCTCCACCCTTTAGTCCATCAACATGCCATCGTTGCCAACTTCTTGCCTTTGGTGGCTTCTTGCATTAGTCGTGCTGTTTTGGCATGTGGGCAACTTTGGTTTCGTCGATTCTGCCTGTCACCTTTCCTCTCACCTCTGGGATTTGGGTATAATTCCCTCTCTTCTCCAATATCTGTTCTGCTTGTCGATCTATAGGGGTGTGGGTCGGAGTCATGTTTTACGTCTTCCACTTGATGTTCTGCTCCGAAGGTGACCTCCTGTTTTGTGTTTTCGGTGAATTTGTTCTCTTTGTCCGTAGCGTCAAATTCTTGGCTTTACTGGTTTTGTGTCTTCCTCGTGACGGTCTGGAAAGTGGGCAACCATTGGTTTTTGGCAGTTGTGTCTCTTTCTCTTGCTGCTGCTGCTTGATTTCACTCCTTTTGTTCATCTCCTTAGTTAAAATGTCTTCCTTGGTGACCATTATATAGGATTTACTGTTATGGTTTTCCTGCAGGCAGTTGGCCCTTTCAGGAGCACATGTTGTCATGGCCGTGAGGAGGATGGAGTTTGCTCGTGAGCTGGTTCATAAATGGCAGAATGAGCAGAGTGACCTGCCACAAACACTTGATATTGAGGTTAGTTTTAATTTCTGATGCAGTTAATTCGTCGGTTCTTGTGCTATTATCAGAGTTAGGAAAGTCGAGCTCGAAATAGATTCGACTCATTTAGCTTACCAGAAGATGTGGGAGTTCTGAATTTGACATTTCATTTTTAAACTAAGCTGACACCTTTGACAAGGGCAATATAGAATGTTGGTGAGCTTGGATTAGGAATATGCAATACCAAGAATAATGTATTGAAAAGAAAGAATGAGAGAGAGAGAGAGATGACTTGGCAATTTACAAGTCCAGCCATATGGATGTAACCTGGTAATTTTGCAATACTGAGGAAACTTGGAGGTTAGGTTGGAGCTTGGGCCCTTCATTTATTTAGTCTGATATGAGGATGAACAACCAACCCAAACTACCAATCTGCATCTCATGCAATTTGGAAGGATTGCGCTAAGCTGAAATATCTTCTATAGGTCACTTACTTCGAACTTGTTTCCCCTGAGTGTGTGTACATGTATATGTGCACGTGGTATTAGGACTGAGGAAAGCCGACAATATTAGTTGCTCTTCTATGACAAGGATGAATGACACCACCCAAAATTTGGATTTTGTGAAGGTTATGGAGCTTGACCTTTTGTCTTTGGACTCTGTTGCGAGATTTGCTGACGCATGGAACTCTCGTCTTTGCCCATTAAATGTCTTGATCAATAATGCTGGTATATTCTCTATAGGAGGTATGGAAGACACGTTCCCTTCTCAATTTTCTAGGTTGGGCTCTATTTGCATCCATTCAATGCTGATAATGCTTGCATCTAATATTCTTAATCCTGTATATTCTTCGGTTAGGTTATGCCCTGTACATAAATGTGTATTGCCTTGAATATTTTTGCTTCATGAATATTTTCATGCCTGTGTTAGAAATGCCAACAAAACGAGTGATGAAAACTTGTAAGTTGAAGTTATATGAAAGCCTAATGTAGGGGCTTTATATATGGGCTTTGCACTGACTCCACCTGACCTGCAAGGTGCTTGGGTTAACAAGATGGTGGGCAAAGGAGCTTGTAGAAGCAATATGAGGCCTAGACTGCTTAAATATAAAAAATAGGTCCTGCCTATACTGGGATTGATTTCTTTTTGAAAAGATATTGGGATTGATTTGTTGACTCGAAATGGCTGAAACTGACCTGAATCAACACAAACTTATCTTATGGAAGGAAAAATTTGAAATTATCTCATGTGTCCTTTGGAACATATTCCTATCACCCAGTTTTCAAAGATCAATGTAGATTAACTTTTGAATTTATCTTTTTAACCTAACATTTTCTTTTCTTTTCCGTAGAAGCATGCATAAAATTTTCTACTGCAGTCCAAATTAGTAGAAAATATTTATAGGAGTACAGCTCTAGAGGTAATCAGGATCAAGTTCAATTTGATCATCAAAATTCAGGGTTATGTCTTTTTTTCCCCTTCTTGTTATTTCTTAGAAGGTGCTTGGTCCTTAGTTGGAATTTATTAACATATGTTCTTGTGTGGACAAGAGGAAGAAACATTAAAAGAAATCAAAGATTATGTCGACTTAAAAACTAATTGGCTTGATGGAGAAGACTTATATATATTGTTTATCACCTTTCAGTTCCCATATCCTTTGGGTTTAGTGTGGTTGCATGAATCAAAGAGTAAGTATTGGGTAGGTGGGATAATAATTGTAATTATTTTTTTGGATGAAGGTTATGAAGTAGGTAATTATGTGATAAGAGAAGGTTTTTGGGAATGTGGGATAGGTAGTGAAGATGGTGTTGGAGAAAATAAAGCCTTTTGTTGTTGAAAATAGAACCCTAACAACCTTTATATATGTTGAGTTACAGGGGCATATTTGTTATTTATTTATTTCTTGTGAGGTACTTATGTAATTTGCCCAGTCCTCTTTTATTTAAAAGAGGGGCTAGGGTTTCTTTATGAGGTTAATGCTTATCATTGAGTTCCACATAATATCAGAGTCACGGTCCTAGGATAGTGCTCCGATATCTCACCAAAAATCCACTTAAGAGATGATTGAATAACCTTCAAGTTGGTGATTCGATAGAGGAGGGTCTCTACTATGTCGCCTTCGCCATCAATGACGACAGGGATGCTGTAGCAGCTAGCAGAGGCTCTACAGCCATCGTCGGACAAACCAGCAGTGGTGGCTACGTTGCTGCTAGTCTACCCAGGGTGACCAGTGCCACCGCTAGCCCATCTAGTGGGTCCGGTAGTGCTGCCTGGAGGTCGGCAGCAGCCACTGCAGTCAGTCCCCATCTATCTCTTGCAGCTGGGTTCTCCTTTTGCGTGATGAGTCTTCTCTCACGCTTGATTGGGATGGTGATGAGTCTTTTCTCGCATATGGTAGAAAGGTTTGATCCAAAAAGAAAGTCAACCTCTATGTCTACATGGATTGTGTGTGCAGACTAAGAAGTTATGGAGAAGAAGAAGAGGACCAGGAGTGCATATCTATTCATCTCACAAGAGACAGAGAACGGTTGGTTGACCCTATAGTTCCACAGGGGATAAGTGTGAGAGTGGCTAATGGGGCTACCTCTCCAATCATTGCGGTTGAGCATGTAGATGCGACCCCAAAGGTGAAGATTGAAAAGGTATACTACGCTCCCGAGTATTTTATGAATCTCCTGTTTGTGAGTCGTATGTGCAGGGATCTTGGATGTTTAGTGGTCTTTGATGAGAAGCACTGCTATTTCCAAGATCGTATGAGAGGAGAAATTGTAGGTGGAGGAATTGAAAGAGATGGCTTGTACTATCTTGACACGCCCACTTTGTTTGCTGGAGCAGAGTCTCCATTAATCGTGATCCAATGTTGTGGCATGGGAGACTTGGGCATCCTTCCATTGGGAAGATGAGACAGATGTACCTAGAGTTGAGCTCTTTGACTATAGAGTGTGAGAACTATCAGATGGGTAAGTACCATAGGAGCAGCTATTCCAGGAGAGATGATGGGGTCAGCACTGTCCCTTTTACCCTGGTACACTGTGACGTGTGGGGGCCATCTAGAGTTGCCACTCTAGGCAGGCACAGATACTTTGTTGTATTCGTGGATGATCACAGTCGTCGTACATGGGTCTTTCTGATGAAGGTCCGCAGCGAGATTCCTTCCATTGTGCAGCAGTTTCTTTCTGAAGTGCAGACTCAGTACGCTAACATAGTTCGAGTCTTTCGTCGTTAAAACACACTTGAGTTCATGTACAAAGATTTGCAGGTGATATTCCACTCCAGGGGAATCATTCACCAGGCTTCATGTGCTCATACTTTCCAATAGAATGGGATTACAGAGCACAAGTTGAGACACCTCCTTGATATTGTCAGGACCTTAATGTCTCATATGAAAGTTCCTAGGCAATTATGGGGTGATGCCATACTCATGGCAGCTTATTTGATTAATCGGTTGCCCCCGTTTGTGCTTCATGGTCAGATCTTGTATCAGGTTATATATCCAGAGTGTAGTAGGCCATTTTCTCTACATTTGAGAGTATTTGAGTGCATATGTTTTGTGTAGAATCATGGCAACCATGACAAGTTTGCTCCTCGAGTGACGAAGTGTGTCTTCCTTGGTTACTCCAGGACACAGAAGGGCTACAAATGCTATGATCCAGTCCATAGGAGATATGTCATCACTGCTGATGTGACCTTCTTTGAGAAGATTCCCTACTTCTCAGAAGAAGGATCCTCTATAGAGGCTGCTATATAGGAGACAGATATATCATAGGAGATTGCAGTTAGACAGTTTCCAGGGAGATGAGCTGATACAACATCCTACCACTACAGACAGGTGTGACTCAGCAGATGAAGATGAGTAGTCCATGTTGAGATCTACTACAGTATGTACTCTTCATCCCATGTCTCAGTACACAACAATCTCTCACTTGGAGGAGAAAGATAGACAATTTGCCTCTACTATTATCACCACTGTTGTTCCTAGAGATTTTGTACAAGCTTCTCAGGATCCTAGGTGGAAAGCTGCTATGGATGAGATGCAGGCATTACAGTTTAGAAAGACATGGGATCTTGTCCCATGTCATAGGGGTGCTACAATTGTTAGTTGCCGATGGGTGAATACGATAAAGTACAGATCTGATGGGATAATTGATAGATATAAGGCTAGATTTATTGCCAAGGAATTCACCCAAACATATGGGGTGGATTACCTTGAAATATTTTCTCCTGTTGCTTGCATTACCTCCATCAGGATTATCCTTTCTGTGGCAGTGATTCAAAAGTGGCCCTTATACCATCTAGATATTAAAAATGCCTTCCTATATTGGGACCTAGTTGAGGAGCTGTATGTGAGACAACCACCAGGCTATGATGTTCAGGGGGAGCATGTATGTCGTCTATGGAAGGCCATGTATGTCCTGAAGTAGAGTCTACGAGCTTGGTTTGGGAGGCTCAATTTAGAGACCAGGAAGATTGGATTTCAGTGGTCTATTACTGACCATTCTATTTTTATTAGGAGGATAGACTATAGTGGTACTTGGAGAACTATTTTTTTGGCAGTTTAAGTTGATGACATGATCTTGATTGGTGATGATGCAGATGGTATAGTACAGATGAAGGCGTTTTATAAGTCTACCTTTGTCACCAATGATTTAGGTGATCTTTGGTATTTCTTGGGGATTGAAGCAGTTTGCCAAGGAACCAGCTTGTCCCTTTCTCAGAGACAGTATGCCTTGCAGATCCTTGAGAAGGTTGGGTTGCTTGGAGCCAAGCCATCTGGGATACCTGTAGAGCAACAGTCTGGTCATAGTATAAATGAGATAGATCCTTTGTTTGAGGATGTCCCTAAATACCGTAGTACTGTTGGTTACTTGCTATATTTGATCATTACATGGCCTGATATTAGTTTTGTTGTTAATAGAGCCAGTCAATTTATGCAAAATCCACAATACAACCATTGGCAAGAAGTGTATCTTATTATGAGATACCTCAAGGGCACCCTAGGTAGAGGATTGTACTATAGAGAGAGTGGATCTCTTGATCTTCTGGCATATTTAGATGCTGACTATGTGAGATCTATAGAAGATAGACGGTTTACTTCGGGGTTTGCTGTCATCTGGGTGGTTACGTAGTTTCATGGAGGAGTAAGAAGCAAAATGTAGTGGCTTGCTCCAGTGCAAAGGCTGAATACAAGTCTATGGCCCAGGTAGCCTGTGAGATTATATGGATGGTTAATTTTCTACAGGATTTGGGAATAAAGGTTGATAGGTTGGTCCTACTTTACTGTGACAATAAGTCAGCTACCTGCATTGCCTCGAATTCGGTCTTCCACGAGAGGACTAAATATATTGAGGTTGATTGTCACTTTATACGAGATGCAATTTTAGATGGAAAGATCAGTACCCCTTATATATCTTTTGAGTTCTGCTAGTAGATATTCTCACTAAGCTGTTGAAGAAAAAGCGTTATGATTTTCTTAGTAGCAAATTGGGTCTCATAGACGTATACACCCCAACTTGAGGGGGAGTGGAGTTATAGGGGCATATTTGTTATTTTTTTATTTCCTGTGGGGTACTTATGTAATTTGCCCGATTCTCTTTTATATAAAAGAGACGCTAGGGTTTCTTTATGACGCATATCATTTAGTTCCATAATATATAAACAAATTACACAGTAAACCTAATAGAACTAGGAAATAACATAGGGATATAGTTGGAGAGAATGAAAAGTCTTCTCAAATGAAGCCCTACACCTCTTTATATGGAAAGAGGTGTTGGGAAAATTACATCATAAGTACAATGGGACAAGAACAATAACAAACAACTCCAAAATAGTAATAAAACATAATTAAAGTGCTCTACCAATACTCTCCCTCAAATTGGAGCATATATATCAATAATGCTTGGCTTGGAACAACACTTATCAAAAGCGGATCTCGTAAGGGGCTTTGTGAATATGTCCGCTATTTGATCTTCAGAAGATACAGATGAAGTGTAAATGATTCCACGCTGTATCAAGTCTTTAGTATAGTGGCAATCAACCTCAACATACTTTGTTCGCTTATGGAATATTGCGTTGTTTGTAATATATGTAGTAGCGCGATTATCACACCGCATCTCCATTGGTCCCTCTACCTGAACATGAAGATCATGTAGCACTAATTTGACCCAGACATCTTTATAGTTGTCTGAACCATAGCCCTGTATTCTGACTTTGCATTGGACTTGGGATATCACTTGCTACTTCTTGCTTCTTCAGGTCACTAAGTTTCCTACCACATAAGTGCAGAATCCAGTTGTTGACTTCCTGTCTATCATGCACCCTGCATAGTCGTCATCAGAATAGCCATCAACACTTATAGATGGGCCCTTCCGAAATAAGACACCTCTGCCAGGTGCTTTCTTTACATACCTAAGCACCTGTCTAGTAGCATCCCAATGTTGCCTGGTTGGCTTGTCCATGAACTGGCTGAGTTTCCCAATTGCAAGGGAAAGATCTGGGCGAGTAATAGTAAGTTACAAGAATTTACCAACCAACTGTCTATAAGTCCTTGTAGGCATGCACAAGATTACCTACGAGAAACCCCCATGACGGATGCACACCTTCTCCATCAGGGGGCACCCGCCTTTGGCTCGACCGTAGCCTCGAGTGGTCCATCAGAGATCCTCGTTCCCCGACACTCCCTGAGACATGCGAAAGGTGACACGATGACCTCGACCAACTTCACCGTCCTCAACCACCAAGGGACCCCTCCAATCGTCAGAACAATGATCATCTTCTATGGTGGTTGCTCCTTGGAGGTGTTGTCATGGACACAAGGCTTCCACCTCAAACACCCGGCCTCCACTTGGAGCTCCATGAAGCATACCTGATCCCTATTCGACGAATCAAGCGCTAGAACCAAGATCTTGTAATCGCCATAGGGAAGCACCTTTACCTCCCTCCTAGCTAGACGACCTTGCAGTGTGGTGGTGACCTCCTCTGGTCGCACCTGTCCTTTGACCACCTCCCCCACCAAGCCCTCATCAACTGTAGCTCGTAGGGTAGATGCACCTTTAGACCACCAAGCATCCACCTCCACAAGAGGCACTCCCAACATCGGTGGTGGTGGCGACAAACAACCAAACTTCCCTTCCATCATGTGGGCACTCATTGCACTTTGGTGGCCAAAGCCACTACACCTCTAGCACCTTGGTGGTTCGTGGCACTCCCTCGCCCAATGGCAAGCTCCGTGGCATTTGAAGCATTGCACCTTGCTCCTGCTTCCTCGACCATCGTAACCCCCTCCGCGTTGCGTAGCAATGATCAAGGGCACCAGTTTCTACCTTCTCCGCATGACCATGGTCCATTCCTCCCTCCGAGCTTGTCCTGCCTTTCCTCGCTTATGCTCCCTCTCTTGATTTGTGGCGCACTCGCTCTCTCGCTCATGCTCTCTCATCATTCATATTTGTAGTTTTTCCGCCATCCTTCCTCCACACATCAGAGAACTAGGTTTTTTTGTATCTTAATGAACAACTGTCACTTCTTCTAATGTTTTATCAAATTGGAGCTTGATACTTGCCTCGATTCTCTTTCATCTTCAATAAATCAACTCCATCTCTGGTGATGATTACATGTACATGCAAGGAGTGATATTGTTAGGAATGGAACCCAATGCCTAAGTTGCACTAATTCGAGCAACTAGGCTTTGCGACATGCTAGAGGCATGTTAATAGCAATAGCATGTGCAACATTAGCAATAACTTGTAGCACATAGTGGTATGGCAACAACAATAACGTGTCCAATGTGGTAAGGCAACAATAACAAATAGCAAGCTTGTGCGCTTGTGCATGTGCATACACTAATAATGACTATGCATGTCTCAAGCAAGAAGTGCAAATTCATGGTGGCATGGATAATAGGTGCAAGTGCTATAATCATGTGTTTGATAAAACAAATCTCATACTATTCATATGCAACTTTAGAGTTGCATAGCAAATCAGATGGTTGGCGACGGGGGAGGAGCGTGGACTCTGGTGGAGCGATGGAGGAGTGTGCGGAAGGGGGAGTTGGGAAGGCGGGGTGACGGGGGATCTCTCCTCCTTGCCAAGTGTGTTTCAAGTGTAGGGAGAGGGGTCATTAGGCGAGAGACTGTAGGAATGGAGTGGTAAGGTGCAAGGGGATCGGTCATTGTTAGAGGTCGTGTCCTTTGATGGATGGTCAAGCTCGTGTGACCGTGTCATTTGGGATGCTTCTACCACCTCTACCTTGCGACCCTTCGTCCTTGGAGGTTGAGCCTCCTTGGTCGGCTGAGGTGGACTTCATCGACTCGATTTTGGATTCTTTAGTGGTGGGCATGTTCCTCGTGGGCTCACCATCAATGGAGGCGGTGAGATTAATGCTTGGGAATGTGAGGTTATCATTTGGTGGGTGGAAGGTGACCTGGTTTTTGGAAACAAAGGTCTTGTGTTTGGTTTAGAGGCCCACGAATCAGGTCAGTATTCGTTGTCTTCTCGTAGTGTTTACGAAGGTGCATTCAAGGAGAGGGTGCTTCTGTGCCCTATTATCACTTTTCGTATCACTGGCATCCCTTTGAGGTGAACGGTGGGTATAGTCCTCTCTCTCTGTTCCTCTTTTGCGAGGATACAAAGATGCCAGGGCCTTGGTCTCCTTGAAGGTGATCTCTCTAGCGTGGTGGTTGAAGGTGAGATGCTGATTAGGAAGCACCTTCCCTCCAAAGGGGTCCTATGCTTTGGGGGTTGAGCGTACATCATCACTTTCAGTGAGGTTGTTGAGGAGCTGCTCTTGATGAACGTTGATCATGGCCTTACGAATGCATGAGTGGAGGCTGGAGGAGGGGAGTACATTAATGAGGGAGGTCGTCAGTCGCTAGTAGAGCCCCTAGCGGCGGGTAGAACTAGCGGGCAAGGTGGTGGCTCTGGCGGGCAGCGGACATGAGCATCGGTTAGGGCCAGTCAACGTCAATTGTGGAAGCCTAAAGGTCATTCTGAAATGTCATTTCCAAATTTTCGTTTTTCGAAAATTGAGACAATAGTTGTGAACGTTGAATATGCTTGTGGCGATTTTCCAAATTTGGACGAATGTCCATTTTTGGAAAACGACAAGAATGGAAATTTACAAACACATATGTAGGAAAATTTCGGATCCTTGAATGGATCCGGGCTCGGTGAGTTGCTTCAGTCTAATAACTGTGGTCCAAACTTTTCAACCATCGAGGTAGAAGGTCCTTCGTCTGCCAGAGATGTTGTAATGTAGGCTGATCACGTGAATGCTATGACGAAGGAGCTAGAGAACGTTGGTGGTGGGGAGTTGGAGATTGATGCCGCTGGTGGCTGGCCTTTGCCAATAGTGGATGGTGTCTTGCCTACCATAGGTGGACTCCGGACCCATGAATGGGTTCGGATACGGTGAGTTTGGACACAATATTCTTGGAGATATGTTATTGTTTTCCGCAAGATTTTGCTCCTGCTGCTGTTGTTTTTAACATTGAACAAGAGCTTGGGATGCCGACTTTCGTTGGCTTCATTTTTGGCGCCTGACACGAGGAGGATGAATGTCTTCGAAGGCCATGTGAAACGGTGCCGAAGGAAGATTTTCCGAGGCGTGTGGTTGTACCAGAAGATGCGGCCTTTGATGTAGGGAATAGGGGAAGGCAGGAGATAGAGACCCGTGACCAATCTATTTTGAGACGATCTTCCTCGAGCAAATCTTCATCACGTCCAAAAGTTATCTCTCAAAAGCATCGGCTGGTTCTCAATGCTTGCTACAAGCGAAAAAGATCTGCTAAGAAGTTGTCTAGCAAAGGAAATGTTGATACTAGCAAGGAGGGCATGAGAGACATTGATGCTCATGTGGCTAAAATCGTTGGTGTAAAGAAGGTGCACAAGGGTGGGGTTGGTCATCTTCCTCATGATTAAAGTCCTTTCATGGAGTGTGTGTGGTCTTTAGGATGGGAGTCGGAGGGTGGCTTTGAGGAGGTACCTTTTCGAGTGGAAGATAGACATTGTTGTCTTGCAGGAAACACATCTAGATGGCCTGGCTGCTCAAATCAAGGATAGCATCTGTGTTCATAGATATTCCAATTTCTTGGAAGTGGTGGAAGGAAGATCGGGTGGAATCCTTATCTTGTGGAGTGGTGACGCGTTTGACTTGGAGTCTTCTTTAGCGGTGGGAAGAGTGGTCACGGTGGTTTTGAATAGGAAGAGGGATGATTTTAACTTCGCAGTGTCTGGGGTATATGGCCCATGTGAAGATTCGACTAGATCACACTTTTGGGAGGAGGTGGAGCAGGCGTCCGGGTTTGTGCATGGTAGGCCATGGTTGTTAGGAGGAGATTTTAATGCTACTCTGCATTTGGATGATAGGCCTGATGGTAAGAGGGATAGGGCATCTTTGGACTTCCAATGTGTGATACAGGATCTAGAGTTGGTGGATCTGCCCATGAATGGTGCACGGTGCACATGGAGGAATGGGGATGGGTCACATTGTGCATTGATAGATTCCTGTGTAATGCATCCATGGTGGAGTCCTTTCATGGGGGGGAGGTGATGGTGTGTGATTGGCCATTTTGTTGATCACACGGCCATTGTGTGGTCCAGTAACAAGGTGGTAAATTTTTCTACTTATTTTAAATTCAGCAAATGTTCGTTGAAGGAACCTGGATTTAGGAGGTGTGGTCCTTTGCACCTATTTCTTCTTGGGTTGCTAAAATAGTGGTGCGCAAGATTCGGGCAGTCCAGTAGGCAATGGTTGATTTCAAACGCGATCTTAGGAGGCGCAGGATGAGAGGAAAAATAATGCCTCAAGGAAGATATCTGATTTGGATAGGTAGGAAGAAGAATCCCCCTTGTCTAGTCATGACAGTAATGAACACAGGAGGATGCAGTCTATTGTTATGGAGGAGGATCAAAAAAAAGAAATGGCCTGGAGACAGAAATTGCGGCTTCTATGGCTTAGAGAAGGTGATGCTAATATCAAGTATTTCATTTGGCAGCCAAGAGACATGACATGATCAATTCCTTAGATGTGGGTGGCACCACCTTGAGACAGAGGGATCGGATTTGTGATGCATTCAGGACGCATTATCATGAATTCACTTGGAGATAGGCTTGTGGTGATTGGCACTTGGGTTCTTTAGAGTTGGATTAGGTGGAGGAGGATGCGAAGAGGGAGCTCTTGAAGGAGGTGGGTGGTGAAGAGGTTTTGGTGGCACGTAGAAGTTTAAAAGTTGAGGGATCCCTGGGCCTTGATGGGTTACAAGTCCTATTTTTTTAGGGAAATGTGGGATGTGGTTGGGCCGGATCTAATGGCTTTGGTAAAGGAGTTTATGGAGGGCAATAGAGGCTTTGAAAGACTAAACAAATTTTATTTGTTCCTTTTACCCAAAAAAGTGAGCTATTTTAGTTGATGATTTTAGACCCATTGCTCTATCAAATGCGTTCTATATGGTAGCCAAGGTATTTGCAAATAGATTGTGTTTGGTTATGCCTGATATTATTTCTCCTGTTCAATCGACCATTAAGGGGCGATCCCTGTAGAATTCTTTTGTCTTGGTAGAGAAGATGGTAGTAGCTTGGAAGAGAAGGGGTTCCCATTCTTTCCTTTGGAAGGTTGACTTCTCAAAGGCTTATGATTCAATCTCTTGGAGATTTGTGGGATGTTCCCAGGAGGAAGGGATTTCCAGAGAGGTGGGTGCAATTAATGAAACGTTGTGTCACTACATCATCCTTCTCTATGCTGGTGAACGGAAGATTAAATGCATCATGGATCCAACCCTAAAGGGGGGTGCGTTAGGGGTTTCCCTTGGCACCGCTTCTATTTGACATAGCAGTTGATACTCTTGCAACCTTGGTATTTAGGACGTGGTGCTAATTTGTTCCAAGGGTTTACCTATCATGATGATGGATCTCTTCTCATGCTGCTTCTGTAATATGTGGATGACACGATTTTTTTCATTCAGGGAGGAGTTTCTGCGGCTGAGCACATATCCTTTGTGGTGAGAATTTTTGCCTCCATATTTGGCCTAAAAATTAATAGGGCGAAGTTAGTTCTTATTCCATTCTCTGTTTCTCCCTCGGAGGTTGAAGCTATTGGAAGTGTCTTGGAGACACCGGTGGGTCGCTTACCAATTATATATCTTGGGCTTCCCCTCAAAGGTAAAAAATTGACGTCATCAGATTGGGGTTGTATGGTGGAGAACGTTTGGAAGAGATTATCTACTTAGAGTAGGAGTCTTCTATCAAGAGGAGGGAGGCTTATTTTGTTAAAATCTGCAGTTTTTTTCTTCTCCATGTTTAAGCCGCCAAAGAAGATAATCAATTGGAGTTGATTAGGAAGAGATTCTTCTGGAAAGGAGTAGAACATGAGGGTAGATTCACACAATTGGTCCCATGGAAGGACGCTTGCACTCCCAAAAATGATGGGGGATTGGGTGTGTGTGCTTTGGAGGCTTTCAATGCAACATTATTAATGAAATGGGTTAGAATACTCTCTGGTGAAAAGTCCATGGTCTCCACTCTTATCAAGGATTCATATGATTTGAACATGAACCTTAGTGACATGGTGAATGTAAGATGTGGAATGTTGGCTTTTTGGCACTCAGTCCGTCAGGTGTTGGAGAAGAATTGTGGTGATTTTGAACCTTAGTTTGGCGCCTTGCTCATGAGCTAGAAAAGACCCTTAGCTTTTCATCGAGCCAAGGTCACCAAGAGAAAGTGAAGTCGATGCAGTTGTGGTGCACTTCTAGAGGCTACACTGTGCCTCTTCTTCTTGAGTCAGAGTCGATGCGATCACCATGGTGCTCGTTCTCTGCTTATTGGATCTTTTTGAAGTGTTTGGTACCTTTTGTTCCGATAAAACCTCTTTCGAAGAGTAAAAAATCAAATACAAAGGCACTATATGAACTGAAATATCTTCTGATAAATCTTCTACTTAAGCTTCTTTTTCTTTGTTGTATGAACAACCTTCTTGCCTTCTCTTCCTGATAACGTGGCATCACCAACCGTCATGGAGGCTTCCACTATCTTCTATAGCCTTCCTTCTCTATGTAAGGTGCGAGATTTGTCGAGGAAGACTTTTTGGATGTGTGGACCACCAACGTACGATCAATAACCCACAAGCACAAAGTGCCTAGAACGAAGGCTCTGATACCATATTAAGAATTGGCGTAGTTCGGAACGTGGAGGCTCTTTGTGCATGGGAAAAATAGTCCCACGAGGGGGCTATGTTTACGTAGATCAAGAGCAGCCTGGTGGTCGGCAACCCTCTTGATGGCTGGCGTAGGTGGTCGGCTATGATGTTGATGGTGACCATCTATGTTGGAGGAAGAAGAGATAGGGAGAAGAGTTTCTTAGAATATGAAATATTATTATGACTCAAGAGTTCACAAAGAGGGAAGGCTCTCTTTTATAGAGAGTACATAACTCTAAACCCTAAATCCTTTTTTTAGGTTAACACCTTTGTGAGAACGGAACATGATGAGCGAGAGAGAGAGCGGGAGGGGCAACAGGGAGAGAGACCGTGGGAGGGAGAGGAGGGGGAGGAGGGGTACCCGCCAGAGAGGGAGGGTGAGGTTGTGAGGCCCGGGGATAGTGTAGGTTGGTTGGTGGTGGCGAGGCAAAAGGAGGGTCGAACCTTGGTTGGTCTTCGGAGGGTTTCTTGCAGGGGAGGAGATGCGACAAAGAGGGGAAGATGTTTCAGATGTCTAGGGATTGACCACTGGGCGCATGAATGCTGCGAGTTGTGGTGCTATTGGAAGTGTGGTGGCATAGGGCACAGGAGCTTCAACTGCCGTGGTGGTTGCTCTCGGGATGTGAGGAGCTTGTCGCCGCCACCACCCGGGGGATTGTCGCAGGCGGAGATCGAGGCGCCATGATCGGAGGAGGTTAGGTGCCTAAAGGAGGAGGTGGAGGGTGGGTTGGTGGGTGAGGTTCTTGGTGGCTGGGTGACTAAGACAATGGTGGAGGAAGCTTTGGGCTGAGATATGGAGCAAGAGGGGGCTAGGGTTTTGATGTTGGAAGGTAGGAGGTTCTTGGTCCTCGGCCTCCTTGTCGAGAGGAGGGAAGAGCTTTGCTTCTTGGAGGTTGATGCCAAGATGGGGAGGTGGAGATGGCGACGCCCGTCCTCGCATGATGGAGCATCTGTGGAGAGGTTGCTAGAGAGACCGATGTTCAAGGTGTCCATCAAGGGGATCCCTTGGTGGTTGAGATCGGTGGAGGTGATGGAAGTGGTCGTGTCGCCTTTCGCTCGTCTCAAGAGATGCATGGCAATCGGCCTCTCTAGGGCCGGTGGTGGCGGAGGTTGAGATGAAGATCGGAGCGAGGTTGATGGAGGTCACGCTATGACTGGGGAGCTCCTCTTAGGTCGTTTCTTGCATGATTTGGGGAGCTCATTGGGGATCCATGGCAGTGGCCGGAACAACGGTGCCGATGCGGAGGAACGTGAAGCACCGTCTGGTGAGGGCGAGGGTGACTTGATTGGTCGCTGACGTGGATCTAAGGCTCGAGAAATCCACGCAGATCTCGTCTGCAGCGCTAGTGTCGCCCGAGATTGGCGCTGCTCCGGAAGCTTCGGAAGCGAAAGAGGCAGGGAAGGGCATTGATGAGAGGCGATTCTGCATTGAGCAGCTGGCGAGGGCTCTTAAAGGGGTCATGACCATGACACGTGCTGAGGAATGCTCACGTGGCTGGAGCGCGGAGTCGGATCTGCATGCGGGATCTGATAAAATCCTTTCATCAGATTCGAGAGGTGCGAAGAATTAAACTCGGCCCCCGTTTAGCGCCTGCTCAGAGAAAAGGAGCTGTCCCGATCCCTCGACCTCGAGGGGGGTGGATGATCGCAAGAGGCCGGTGGAGCTGGGGAAGAGGAGCGTGCCTGAGCTTCGGTCGAGGTGGAAGATGCGGTCTCCCCTATTGCGACTCCGCTGCGAAGGGCAGGAGAGATGGCGGAGGCACTGACAGCATCGAGAGAGGCGTCCGGTGGTTTGAGGGCTGACGAGGCTGTGATCAGGGGACAGCGTGAGGTGGAGAAAATCGAGCTTCATGTTGGTGGTCCTGGGGATACTACGTCATAGCAGCAGTTGGAGTGCACTCTGGTGTTGTCCAAGTGCAGGGAGGAGATTACCCTAACAGGGTGGAGACCGCGGATGGTGTAGGGTGGTAGAGGCGGGGCTCTCCGTTATAAGAGGAGGTGGAGGTTTCTTGGAGGTTAGAGACCGAGGGTGGTGGTTGATGGTCGAGGCGAGATGCCACAGATACCACGTTAGACGACGTTGTTGGATCATGAAGATGGCGAGGTGGGTAGGACGGCAGAGGCGTGCGGCTTTTGACAGTCCATGGAGGAGGCCTACATTCGTTGTTAAATGGAGTGATGACGTGGAATGTGCGGGGTCTCAATGACCTGGCTAGAAGGGTGTCACTGAGGTGCTATATTCGTACGTGGAAAGTCGATGTCGTGCTGCTTCAAGAAAAGAAGTTGGTCAATTGCGATGCTCGAACTTGGAAGGAGGTTGGGGGTTCCTAGATGGAGGGGTTCCAGTTCCTTGGTGGCTCAGGAGGGTAGATTTTGGATGGCGAGAAGATGTCTTCTCCTTGGATGAGTTCTACTGCAGGGAACATGTCATCTTTGCGAGGTTGATCAGGAGGGTGGGAGGCACCAAGATGTATGTTACAGGGGTGTATGGTCTGTTGGATGCCTAAGCCAGAGGAATCATGTGAGAGGAGCTCGCGACTGTCGCAGCAGAGTGTCATGGTTTTCTTTGGTTACTTGGAGGGGATTTCAACATCACCCTATAGATGGAGGACAAGCCTAGAGGGTAGGGTAGGTAAGATCTTGGGTCTGATCTTTTGTGGATTTTGTGGCTACACATGGCCTTGTGGATCTGGTACCAGCATCATGTGCTTACACGTGGAGGGACAACAGTGGCCAGATGTCCAGGATCGACAGATTCCTCTGCAACGTGAAGCTAGTAGAATCTTTTTTGGTTGCGGATGTGTTCGCCTTGGAGAGGCCTTTCTCTAATCATACGCTCCTTATGTGGAGGTCTAATGAGGGGACGTTTTTTGGCACTTTAAATTTGACTGATCTTGGTTGTTGGAAGAAGGGTTTCGATGTATGGTGGAGGGATCTGCTGCATGTTGTTTGGCAAAGAAGTTGAGTATGCTGCGTGATCACCTGAGGGCGTACAGGAGGGAGATCAGAGCATCCAGGAGGAGCAAGAAGGAGGCAGTTGCGGAGATTACCAGGATCGAAAGGTAGGAAGACCAAGCCCCTATATCTTCAGAGGATAGGGAGGCTAGAGCGGGAATGACGCGTGCGGTACAGGACAAGAATGAAGAGGTGGAGTGGAAGACGAGATCAAAGCAGAGGTGGTTGAAGGAGGGCGATTCTAATACCAGATTTTTTCACCAAATGACATCTGCCAAGAGGAGGAGAAACTAGATAGATAGGATGTTGATTCATGGGATTAGCTTCTCTGGTAGGGAAGAGGTGGGTCGAGTCGCTGCAGATTACTTCAGGGAGTTTACTGGGAGGCACGTCAGGGGGGTTGGAGGTGGAGAAGGGAGAATGTACAATGTATCACAGAGGCTCAGGCAACGAGTCTCACAGCTAGTTTCTCAGAGGATGAGGTGAGGCAGGAGGTGTGGAGCTTGAACGCGGAGGGGTGTCCTGGCCCGGATGGTTTCCCTATCTTCTTCAGGGAATTCTGGCACCTGGTGGGGGCAGAGGTGATGCAAATGATGGAGGAGTTTGCGGCTGGGAACAGAGGTTTTGATAAGCTGAACAGATACTATTTATTTCTGCTTCCTAAGAAGGAAGGGGCGGAGGTGATCCAGGAGTTCAGACCGATTATGCTCTCGAATGCCGTGTACCTTATTGTCGCTAAGGTCTTGGCAAATAGGCTCAAGGACATTCTTAAAGACCTGATCTCATTTGTTTAGACGGCTTTCATCCCAGGAGAGGAATCCTGGACGATTTTGTGGTTGCCATGGAGGCTTTAGCCCTCTGGAGGAGGGAGAAGAGAAGGGCTTTCCTGTGGAAAGTTGACTTCAGCAAGGCTTACGATTCGGTGCAGTGGGATTTTGTGTGAGTTTCCCTGAGGAGGAAGGGGTTTCCTGCGGTGTGGATTGATTGGATGAAGAGGTGTGTGACGACATCATCTTTCTCAATCCTGGTCAATGGGAACCCGACAGGAGGATGGGTGCAACCTAGGAGGGGGGTCAGACAGGGTTGCCCCCTTTCACCTATGTTATTTGTGTTGGCGGCGGATACGCTGGTGCGGGCTACACAGAGGGCCTGCGACAGGGGTTTGGTCAGAGGATTCATGGTTGGTGAGGATAAGGAAACGACAATCTTGCAATATGCTGATGATACCTTATTCCTGGTCGAAGAAACGAAGTTGGAGGCCAAGAGGATGATAATCCTTTTGGAACTTTTTAGCGAAGCGTCAGGGTTCAGATCAACTACTAAAAGTCAACTTTTGTCTTGCTTAACTTGTTGGCTGAAGAGGTGGAGAGGGTGAGGGGGACTTTGGAGACGGAGGTGGGTTCTTTGCCTTTGGTGTATCTAGGCCTTCCACTGTCAGATCGACGTCTCAGGTTACAGGATTGGATTCCTCTACTGGAGAGGATGGAAGGAAGATTGGCAGGATGGTCCTCTAGACTTCTTTCTAGAGGTGGAAGGTTGATCCTAATGAAAGCAGTGTTGGCTTCCATACCGTTGTATTTTCTCAATTTTTAGACTGTTGCGCCAGATTGAGAAGATATCGGGATTGATAAGGGATTTCTTCTGGGCGAATGCAGGGTCAACAGGAAGGGGGGCGAGGTTGGTAGGTTGGGAGGAGGTATGCAGGCCGTTTCAGGAAGGGGTTGTGGGGGTTAGAGATGTAGATAAGGTGAATATTAGCCTCCTGACCAAGTGGATAGCGAGATTGGTAGGACGGGAGCAGGGGCTCTTCGGTGACATTATGCGGCGGTGCTACGGCCCTTTCCTCTCTTGGGAGCCTCTGGAATCCCCTCCTCTAGGTGCCTCCTAGTTTCTTAGGGGCTTGGCGGCGGTGACGGCGAAGGTGCGTGATTTGTTTTCCCCCACTCTAAGGAAGGGCAATGCATTTCGTTTTTGGCAGGAAGACTAGCAGGGGGTGGCTCAACCCTTGCGGAGAGGTTCCCTCGTCTTGTTGGGGGTGTTGTGGACCCGTCAGTTACGGTGGGAAGTTGTTGGGATGGGACGTGGTGTCCAACTTTTCAGGGAGGGCTTTCTGACTAGAGGTATGACGAGTTCCAACGTCTGTTATAGGAGCTGGAGGGTTGGGCACTAGAGGAGGCTGATGATGGTTTTCATTGGGAAGGAGACTTCTCTGTGGCAAAGGTCTTCTGTAGGTTGGGGAGTGGCACGATCAACCCTGACGTCGATTTTTTGAGAGGCTGCAGTCTGATATGAAAGGTGGAGTGTCCTTTGAAGGTGAAGATCTTCGCTTGGCTGGTGAGGAGGGGAAGAATTATAACGAAGAAGTGGAGAGCTAAATGGGCCCAATCGGATGATCTTGCATGTTCCCTTTATGATGGAGTGGAGGAAGATCTTCAACACCTTTTCTTTCAGTGCCCTTTTGTGACGCAGGTTTGGCAGTGGATGGGAATCGACTGGATCGTCCATCAGGATACGGGGAGCTTTTGGGAATCTTTCTGCAGGGGTAACACCTACGGCGGAGAGTTTGCCTTTAGATCCAAGAAGGATAGGGCAAAGGTCTTGGTGGTCCTGTGGGGTGTGTGGTTGGGGAGAAATAGGGTGATTTTTAGGGGGGAGAGGTCTTACGTTGAGAATTTTGTTTTGGTTATTTCTTCCCAGGTGGTGTTTTGGGGTTCTATTATGTAATTTTGATGTAACTTGTTTTGTTGAAATGGAATGATTTTGGGTGGTTGTCACTCGGATAATCGTCCTTTCGCTTCTAAAAAAAAACCCTATTTTTACAAACCAAAGATCTTATCCTATAAGAAAAGATCTTATCTCTCTAATTAAATCAAATCACAAATACTTTTCCTAAATACATTTACTAAAAATAGAAAACTAGACTCTTAAGCAAAAGACTCCAAATTGGGTTCTAGAACCCATGACCAACTGCCCTATTGGGTTCCTTAGATGCTGCTACGTGGACTGTTGACGTGGCCTGCTGACTGCCACGTGGACTGTCGACGTGCTGACTGCCACGTGGACTATCCACGTGACTTCATTCCAACATTCCAACACTCCCCCTCAAGTCAAAGGCTAGGAGGATGATGGTTTGTTGAACTTGATATTGCTACATCGTTCTTCTCTTGAAGAGTTGAGGATGGTCTTCATTCATTTTTTTCTACGCTCGAGAGTTGAGCCCTTTATCTCAACATTCCCCGATCGTTAGAGGGTTCCATGTGTCTCCTTGAAAAGTATAGCATCTTGCTCGTGAGCCGAGAAAGACCCTCGACTTTTCTTCTAGCCAAGGTCACCAAGAGAATGTAAAGTCGATGTAGTCGTGGTACACTTCTAGAGGCTACATTGTGTCTCTTCTTCTTGAGTTGGAGTCGATGCGATCGCCGTGGTGCTCGTTCTTCACTCATTGGATCTTTTTGAAGTGTTTGGTGCCCTTTGTTTTAATAAAACTTCTTCTTTTGAAGAGTAAAAAATCAAATACAAAGGTAATATATGAACTGAAATATCTTCTGATAAATCTCCTACTTAAGATTCTTTTTCTTGGTTGCATGAACAACCATCTTGCCTTCTCTTCTTGATAATGTGGCATCACCAACTATCATGGAGGCTTCCACCATCTTCTATTGAATTCCTTCTTTGCGTAAGGCACGTGATTTGTCGAGGTAGACTTTCTGAATGTGTGGACCACCATCATGCAGTCAAAAACCCACACGCACAAAGAGCCTAGAACGAAGGCTTTGATACAATGTCAAGAATTGACGTGGTTCGAAACATGGAGGCTCCTGGTGCGTGGGAAAAACAGTCCCATGTGGGGGCTATGTGCATGTAGATCAGGAGTAGCTTGGTGGTCGGTAGTCCTCTTGGTGGTTGGTGCAGGTGGCTGGCTACGTTGTTGGTGACTGGCTATGTTGGTGGAAGAAGAGAGGGAGAGGAGTTTCTTAGAATAGGAAATATTATTTTGACTCAACGGATTACAAAGAGGGAAGGCTCTCTTTTACAGAGAGTACATATTCCTATTCTTGAAAACCAAAGATTTTATCCCATAAGGAAAGATCTTGTTTCTCTAATTAAATCAAATGACAAATACTTTTCCTAAAACGCATTTACTAAAAGTAGAAAACTTGACTCAAGAAAAAGACTCCAACTTGGGTTCTAGAAACCATGACTAATTGCCTTATTGGGCTCCTCAGATGCTGCTACGTGGACAATCCACGTGGCTTCATTCCAACGTTCCAATGAGACCTATATATATATATATATATATATATATATATATATATATATATATATAAAACTCGTAATTTATCCTAGAGATGAATGTGATCAAGCAATATTGTAAATGTTGTAATGTCTTTATATATTCATTCCAAGGCTGCAAAAATCGGTCGATAAATTGTACACGGTCGAGGACCGAATCACATATCAATGTTCGAGCCTATAATCGGGTGGATCGATTAATTGATTGATTAATCATTCGATTATCCGATTAATTGATTGATTAATTGTCCGATCGAACATTGGGAGTTCAATTTTTTTGTCTTGATTGGCACGTAGAAGAGAAAAAGAACCCACCTGACTTCATCTCCCTCCCCCTACATTCAAATCTTAATGAAACTCTAAACTTGCACCTCCCTCTTTGATTCTCCTCAGTCCTCCATTACCATGGCCCTCCCTATTGCCTGCTGAGTCTCCTTGAGATAATGTGTATGTTAAAAAAAAAAACTAACACATATGTGCATATTTTCAATTTTTATATATGTATATATAATATGTATAATAGTATATATAATTATATTTAAATTTTTAAATACATAAAAATACTAAACCGATTAATCCTCGATTAATCACCTGCATACCGTATATTCTTTAGTCGGTGACCTCGCCGACTGGATACCGACTATTGATTTCTGCAACCTTAATTCATTCAAACATCGAAATAAGGATTATATGATGTTTATGTTATGTATCTAGTTAGACAATACGTATGTATGGGACTATATGTATTCTAAAGATGAACCGTTACTTGATGGATGCCCTTGATGTACATTCTATGCAATGAAATAGGGATTCGAGGTTGTTACACAAGTTGAGTCAAGGTGCTGATTTGATGAAATGGAGATGCAGGAAGTCCCCTTATGACTATTACGAAAAGGGCGTAGACTTTAGATAGATGTCTATGTGATTAAATATATACATTTGGTGGATTGATGGTTTATGCACTCACCATCATATTGAGACTAGAAGGATGGTGTGTACATGAGAACACATGATTTTTTGAAGGAATCATGTAGACCTATTATTGTAGGCATATATAGTTGATCAAAGGATGTAAGCTCACTCACGTATGTTAGGATGTACAAAATTCCGTGTATGGTCATATGAGTCCCAATCATTCCCATACATGAAAGGGAAGAAGAAAGTCCTTTGAGAAAGGTGCCGGTCTTCGTTTTCATTTCAATGATACAAAGAAAATATAAACATTTGTAACCCTTGGTAGGAAGGATAGTGAATACAGGAATTTAACTTCTAGGTTACTTAAGTCTTTCAGTGTAAGGGATCTATAGGTATTGGAAATACCTGGGGAAGGCATAATGCCATAAACCCGGATTCCTATATGCTTCACAATTGGTGTGATGAAACCACTGTGATTATATTTAAAAGAATCAAATATTATTTAAAGAGTTAAATAATAGTTTGATTTGGCATTAGTTTGAGCCAAAAGAGGTTGGCCTTGATTCTAAAGTGTTTGGATGGAAATTAAATGGAGATTAAAATATTAATACCTAATTGGCTCATTAATTATAAAGGCCTATGTGAAAATATTGAAGTAGAATTATTCCTACTATTGGATTTGATCCAACAATTCCCATCGTATTAAGAATTGATGGATTCCCAATAAATAGCTCCCAAAGGCTTTGAGGAAAACTCTAACCAATTTTGTGTGTAACGAATTCCACTAAAATTCGTAAGAGAGAAGATGAGAAGAATCCCCATTACTCTTCTTCATCTTCTTCACTTATTAGTCTTCTCCATCAAGAAGAAGACTACTTACCGCTGATGGTCGTTCATCGAAAGGGGAAGTCTTCCAACAACCAAAGGAAGAGTCTTTAAATGCACTTATTGGTCTTCTACCAAGAGTTGGTGGATGTGGATTGAAGGAAGAATCTCTCTGTGCATCCTTCTTGACAAGGCTATGCTTAGTGCATGAGGCCAGGGTTGCCTTTGAGATCGTGAAGGGTTTGTGGTTGCACAAGATTGGGTGTTTTTGGCACTGAGGGTCTCTTATGCATGCTGAGAAGAAGTGAGTCCCTTCAAGTTGGAACTTATTAGAGGCTTAACATGCGAGATGTTGTACTACGCCACCCGAAAAGTATAATTTCTTATGGAATCTCTGATAGTGAATACGTAATTTTGTAATTGTGGATTTTTATGTTGTTGCAACGAGTAAATCACAAACAACTTTTAAATTTGTAAACCTAAATAGTGGAGTATCTAGGGTTGTCTAAGGAGGTCAATTTGTTAGTCAAATAAATGGTTCTCTTTCGCTCTCTTAAATTGACACTTTTCTGTCTTTTGGGTTTTGTGAATTTTTATGTTTTTTCCAATAATTGCTACACGGAAAGTCAATTTGACTACATTTAAGTGAATAAAAGAATCTACTTTTCTAGGCTCACCCTAGGCAAGTGCGTCTAGGGTCATTAGAAAAGTGGTGCACTAAAGCTACTAGAAAAAATAGAATTTAAAGTACAAAAAATAAAGACAACATGATATGGAAATGCACTTTGGAATTAAGAAATGTAGTGGAATCTACAAAGTACTTGGGGAGCTCAATTGTGTGAATGGTACCAAACAATTAATCCCTAAGTAGAGGAATGCTTTAAACTACTACAACGAAGATGAAAAAAAAAGGTAAGAAGATTCTCCGAAAATGGTTGAAGATATCCTTGCTCCAAACTTAGCAGCTCCTGGGCTTGAAGAGGACCCTCCTTGCTCCTTGAATGCTTCTCCTCCTAAGGTGGACGTCCTCCTTGGATGGATGTGCTCCTTGGCGTGGAGCCAAGGAAGAAGATAGGAGATGGTGAACACCAAAGGGACAAGGTGGGTGTTCCCTTTGATCACCTCTCTTTTCTTCCTCCTTGGGCATGGGATATGGGTAGAATATAGGAAGTATTTTTACTAGCCAAGGATGGTTTGAATGTTATGATGGGGGGTCTTTTTATAAGCTAGTATGGATGGTGGTTAGGAAGCTTCCTTGGCACCATGTGAAAGGGTGCCAAGGAGGGTGACTTGGATGGTGGTTAGGAAGGTTCCTTGGCACCATGTGAAAGGGTACCAATGAGGGCGGTTAGGAAGCTTCCTTGACGCCATGTGAAAGGGTGCCAATGAGTGCATTTTAGGTGCCAATGGTTGGCAGTTTTAATGTAGGTGGACAACCATTAAGGTGGAGAGGGAGTATGGTAGCAGCTGGAGTAGTGGAGCTAGCTAAGCTAGCTAGTAGCTTAGTTAAGTAGAGGAGGAGCTGGAAGAAGCTTTCCCGAGCCTTCTTCACACTTGTTTGTTATGCTTTCCATACTGTAAGGGCTTTTGATGATTTTCAAAGCATTCATCCCTTGTAATCAAATGGTAACTACATAAGATAATGTAAAATAAATGCTAATGCATGCTAAATGTAGTGAGATAATGCAATGCAGTTGATAAAGCCTTAGGAACTGGATGTGAATGGATATTAAGAATAATGATAATATCAATCTCAGAATGAGAAGAAATTAGTTCTTCTCATGTGGTTTGAGTTAGGTTGATTATCTTCTTGTTCTTTCCAATTTTTCAGGCATTGTATTAGTTAGTCCCTACATTCTTGAGTCATTTATGTCTATTTTGTTATTTCTTTAGTTGTAGCATTTTCTATTTCTTTGAGAGCCTGCGTAATTTTTTCACCTCTATATATTGAGAGATAAGGTTATGTAATAGTCAGTTAGACTCATTTATTCTAACTTGGTATCGGAGCAACGGTCCTAAACTGATGTCTATACCTACCTTGATTCCCATATTCCCTTTCCACCAAAAAATCCCTAGCAGATCTTGAGGAGACACCACCACAGCGACTATTTGCCTCTCTTGGCCGATCAGTGGACCGATCTCCTCGACAACTACTTCTACAAGGCAGCGTCTGCCTTTGAGAAGGCAACATCGCCCCATAGCAGCGTTGCCAATGCACCAACAGCGTCGCCAGTGCACCAACAGCGTCGCTAGTGTATCAACAGCATCACCAAAGGGAAGTGCCACCCTTGGGTGGTCCTTATGCTTCTCTGTGTGGTCGCTGGATAGCCTAGTGCCACCTCTAACAGTGTCTGAATAGCCTAATGAGTTCTCCTCTAGCGGCGCAACTTTGGTGGTTGGGTAATCAAAGGCTGCCTGACTCCTCTTGCAGTATCGTGTAGTGCTACTCCCTCATCTGTAGCATTGCATGGTCCTGATCTCTCATCTGCAGCATTATGTGGTGCGGTTTTTCTTCCAGGAGTGTTGCTCGTGTTGCTAGGGCTCATGTGGATCATATTTTGATCCTAAATCAGTCTTAATGGTTTGATTTTTTATCTTATATCCGTTGTAAGACTGTCACGGTGGCATTTGAGAGTTCATCCAAGGTGACATTAGAGCAAGTCCCAAAGATGGGGGGTACAAGAGTCCTTTTTTTAGTCCTATGGTGAAGTTGGATGAGACCATTATGCTCGGTGGTCACAGACTTTTATAGTGACAGTAGAAGGTCACAACAAGGAGTATGCTGTGCTTCAACCAAAACTACAAGACAAGACTAGCAAGAATGCATCATGGAAGGAAAACACCATGGTCCATGCCTGGATCATGAACAACGTTATTTAGAGGGTTGAAGACGAGATTATGTACTATAGGATAACGGAGATGTGTGATAGCCTTCGTGATACCTATTCCTACGAGAACTCTAATAGAGTCTTTCAAATATATAGCGAGCTTTCTTAACTTCGTCAGGAGGGTCATATGCTGTCACAGTATTACTCGGCCCTAAAGTGTCTATTAAAGTATAACATGTGCAGGCCTGTGTGCACTTGTGCTACTCAGAGATCTTACCATCGTAAGGCTACAGTACTTCAGTTCTTGGGAGGTCATGGACCAGACTATACCGCTGCATACTTACAGTTACTCTTTCGAAGCTTTCTACCCAGGAGGAAGCATACAATCAGATGAGTAGGATTTTTGTTACTCACTCCTACAGAGCCTATAGGTTAGATCACAACCCTTGCTACTGCTTAGGGTTGTGGTCGTGGTATCCTTGCTGTACGGGGTAGAGGTTGTGGTCATGGATCTACTAGGTGAGGACGCTCAACTTGCATATTCTGTGGCAAGTTTGGACATATTGAGAGTACATGCTGGACTAAGCATGGTCATATTCACATGGTGAATTAGGCAGTTATTACTACAAAGTAGACGATTGACATGGTATTTGTGCCCTAGGCGGACTATGATGACTCTTTGCAGCATCTTATATAGTTGACCCAGGAGACATCATCTGCCTCAGAGACCACTGGATTCGCTTCTCTATCAGGTTCAAAGTTTGCTTTTGTTGATGATCAGTGTGATATTAACTGTCAAGTTGACTCTAGGGCCTCCCGACATCTTTGTGGGGATAGATGATGTTTTCGTCCTATTCGATCTGTTCCACCTAGGAGGATAGTACAGGTTGTAGATGGGAGGCATTCTTAGATTGCAAGATAGGGGGAGGTTTCTGTTACCCCCACTATGAGACTGACTGATATTCTTCTTGTGCCTAATTTCCTATTAGTTTCTTGTTAGTTAACAAGATTACTGTTGAGTTACGTTTTGTTGTGTGAGGGGCTATTTATTATTTCTATTTTTCATGTTAGACTTATGATGTAACTTTTCCCTCACCTCTCTCTATATATAGAGGTGTAGGGACGACGTGGTAATCAAGAAAACTCTTTTTCTTCAACTTGGTATCAGAGCACCAACTTGGGGACTCCACCAAAGAAGAAACCCTAACCTTTACCTCAAGTCCCCACCACTGTCACTGCCGGACCAGCGTCACCTCGTCGCCTACTAGCGACACAATAGGTTGTCGCCTCTGTTGCAGTAGGTTGCCGCCTGCGCGCCTCGTTGTCACGGCTTGCTGCTACTGTAGAGCATTGCTGCGCCTTGTTGCGTGTACTGCAGTAGCGAGCCACTTTGTGCCTCACTGTCATTGCGCCTAGCCGTCACTGCCGTCTCTCCTCGCTGCCGTCCAAGTCGCCGATGAGGGAGTTGCTTGCCTCCAAACTTCATAGGAAGCTTCTTGAGTATCTTGGGGATGAAGTTTTGAATCAAGAACCTTCTTATATGTGGTATGACTTCCGTTGATCTTGTGGTCTGATTTGGGGTGTGTATTCCCCTTGGTTGATGATTTTTTTTGGTGTGTATTCCCTTTATTGCATGATTATTGGGGTGTGTATTCCCCAGTGAAGTGTTAAAGATATTGTCTATGGACTGTGGTGTGTGTATTCCCCGATTTTGGTGTTTGATACAGGGTTTTAGGTCTGCTGTCTGTGTTCTTTTCTGTGTTTGAAGTTAGTGTGGCTTCATCAATAGAATTTGAGGTATCTTCAGGATAGAGTACAGAAAGTGGGGTGTGCAAGAGCCCCTTCTCTTCGATTGTGAAATTAGATGTGACCAATTACCACTGTGGTTCTCAAAACTTTCTTGTTATTATGGAAGGTCATGAGAAGTATGTGCTTATGGAAGCACCACTAGAGCATAAAACAGGAAAGTATGCAACTTGAAATCAGGATGATGCTATAGTGAGAGTTTAGATCTTGAACAATGTTATTCTCCTCATTGGAAATGAAATTACGTATTACACCTTGGCCAAGGAGATGTGGATGGCTTGAAGATCGCTTATTTACATGAGTTGAACTCAACTCAAATATTCGAGATTCACTATAATCTATGCCACCTCAAGTAGGAGGCGATGAGTCTGTCATAGTATTACTCTACTATAAAGGGGCTATTGGAGAAATATAATGCTTACAGGCCGATGTGTACTTCCACCACATGCAGAGATCACAAGGAGTTTGCAACACACATGTTCCTTGTAGGGTTGAGTGATCACTATTTTGTGGCTCTCTCTCAGATTCTCTCTCTGAGCTTCCTCATATTGAGGAAATTTACAGGAGGCTGAGCAGGTGGCAGATTTAGCCTACTCATGATGTAGTTGTCGCCAGCACATCTTCTGCCCATGTAATTGTTAGTACTTGTGGTGGTCAGGGTGGCTTCTTTCATGGAAAAGGTAGGGGGCACGCTAATGGTGGTCGTGACAAGCCTACCTGCACTTACTGTGGAAGACTTAGTCATGTGGAGGGAAAATGATGGAATAAACTTGGACGGCCTACTGTTGCCAACCAAGTTTCAGTTACTACACCTTAAGTTGTGCCCACTGAGGTAGTGTCACTTGCAGAGGTTGACTATATGCAGTTGTGCAGCAATTGGCGTAATTGACCACGAGCAACCTCAGTCCTCAGGCATTGCAACCTATGCATTCGCAAATGGTTCATGGTTGATTGATTCAGGTGCATCAGATCATTTGATAGGAAATTTCTAGTGCTTTAGGGAATTGCAGAAGACACCACAGGATCGTTCAGTGTAGCTGACAGATGATAGATATGCCCCCATCTGTGGTAAGGGAGGGGTATCTATTGCACCTTCCGTGCATCTCTTTGATGTTTACTATGTGCCTGATATGGTAATGCAACTGCTATTCGTTAATACTATTACTAAGCAGTTGAATTGTCGTGTTATTTTTGACGTCGTTGGATGCAGTTTTTAGGACCGCATGACAGGGAGGACGATTGGTGGTGGCCATGAGAAGAGGGTGTGTATCGGCTGGTTCAGAGACCTATTGTTGTGGCCTGTTAGACGACTACTGTGGGGAGTGCCTTGCAGTGGCACAGATGACTTGGGTCACTCATCACTGGACAAGCTATGTCAGATCATCCCTTGTCTCCTATCATGAAGATTCAGTGTGATGGCTATCAGTTGGGAAAGCATTACCATGCCAGTTTTCCAGCTTCTATCTAGTCTATTAGTTTTGCTTGTTTTGATTTGCTGCATTGTGATGTCTGGGGTCCTAGCCGTATGGCAAACCATCAAAATTATAGATATTATCTGTTATTTGTGGATAATTTTTCACACTTATCATGGACCTTTTTGATGAGAAATAAATTTGAAGTTGGTTCTCTTATTCAGCAGTTTGTGATGTTTATGAAAAATCAGTTTGGTGTGTGCATTAAGAAGAATTTGGCTGACTTGTATAGATCGCTTGGTATTGAAAATCGGACGTTGTGTCCTCACACGTTACAGGAGAATGGGATTGTTGAGAGGAAATACCGTCATATTTTGGATACAGCTAGAGCCTTACTTATCCAGAATAGTGTTTCGCATAGTTACCGATGAGATGCAATTTTTACTGCTTGTTATCTTATTAATAAGCTTTCTTCCTCTGTGTTACATGAGCAAATCCCATGGAGCATATTATTTCTTGATGCAGATCTGTTTCTTGTGCTGCTAAAGACTTTTGGTTGTGTGGCATTTGTACACCTCCTTGAGCCTGGTCGTAACAAATTGGCTCCAAGGGTGGTTAAGTGCGTATTTCTAGGTTACTATGCACGCAGAAGGGATACATGTGTTTTGATTCTATACACTAGAGGCACTGTGTGAGTGTGGATGTGACTTTTCATGAGTCTATCCCTTATTTCTCTACCTCAGGTCATTAATTGAGATATGGAGGTAGCTGCTCCAATGCCTGTACCTCCTGTAGCCATAGAGGATTTTTCTTAGAGTAGTGGTGTATCTACTACAGATCAGACTGTGAGCACATTCAGAGATGTACCACCTGATGAGAAGACCTTTAAGGGTGCTATATATTAGCTTCCAGTCACTTACAGAGAGAAGACACACCCCTATTCAGGTATGTGTTGAGGGTACTGATGATTCTTCTCCTAATTTGTCTTTAGGTTCTCTTCTTATGCCTACAGATGATGATATTCTCATTGCTGTCAGGAGGCTCCACGATCTTGTCCACCGCATCGTGTTGCTGGAAGTGTTGTTTCTATGGATTCTCTGGGATCAGAGTTTCATGCATTCGCAACTGCAGTCTCCAGTGAGATTCCTACCTCCTTCCAGCAGGTTCTACTACATTTACATTGAAAAGTGGCCAAAGGATTTACCCAGACCTATAGGGTGGATTTCTTTGACACTTTCTCTTCAGTTGCATGGCTCTCCACGGTTTGCATACTTGTCTTTGTTGTAGCTTATTATGGATGGCATTTACACGAGCTAGATGTCAAAAATGCCTTCCTATATGGAGACTTGAAGGAGGAGATCTACATGTAGTAACTGCCTGGCTTTGAGGTTCAGGAGGAGTGTGTGTGTAGGCTTCGTAAGGCCATTTATGGCCTTAAGCAGAGCTCCCGAGTTTGGTTTCAGCACCTGTTTGAGGCCTTCTCTGTTATTGGGATGCAGAGATCTTCATCTGATCATTCCCTTTTTGTCAGGAAGACCAGTATTGGCACTATGACTATTGGTATATGTTTATCTTACTCTTATAGGTGATGATGCATATGACATTGCTTAGGTGAAGGACTATTTGGCACACCAGTTTGTCATGAAAGACCTTGAGAAGCTGAGATAGTTTTGGGGCATTGAGATTGCCATGAGCAAGCAAGGCATAGTGATGTCTTAGAGGAATATGCACTTGATATTCTTTAGGAGATAGATATGCTGGGATCCAAGGAGGCTAATATTCCTATGGATCCTAAAGTTCATCTATTTGATAATGCAATGAACTGAAGGACAAGAAGGCCTATCGACAGCTGGTTAGGAAGTTATCATATCTGACTATCAGAAGGCCAGATAGTAGTCTTGCAGTGGGTAAGCTAAGTCAGTTCTTAGACAAACCCATCGATGCTTACTGGTAGGCTGTTATGCAGGTATTGAGGTATGTCAAGGGATGCCCATGCAGAGGCATTCTATTCTAGAAGAAGGCTCCTATGTCTGTGGTTGCCTACTTTATTGTAGATTATGCAGGAGATATTGGAGACATGTGGTCTACCACTAGCTTTTGTACGTTTGTTGTTGGAATCTTAGTGACCTGGAAGAGTAGGAAACAGAGTGTTTCACGTTTTAGTGTTGAGTTTGAGTACATGGCCATGACACATACTGCAGCTGAGATGATATGGATCAGATCTCTTCTACGAGATCTTAATGTTGATATTTAGGAGTCTATGGAGATGCACTATGACAACAGGGCTGTGATGTATATTACTAACAATCCCATGTTTCACTAGAGAATGAAACATGTGGAAGTGGATTGTCACTATACCAGGAGTTTGATTCAGTAGGGTTTGCTTTGTACTACTTGCCTTGCCTCCTTCGACCAGACTGTTGATGTGTTTACCAAGTCGCTGCCTCGCCCTCAGTTTGAGAAATGTAGAAACAAGCTGAGCATGATGGATATATGTGCTCGAGCTTGAGGGGGAGTGTTGAGTTACATTTTGTTGTGTGAGGGGCTATTTGTTATTTCTAATTTTCATGTTGGACTTATGATGTAACTTTTCCCTCACCTCTCTCTATATATAGAGGTGTAGGGACGGCTTGGTAATTAAGAAAACTCTTTTTCTTCAACTATTACTAAGGAGTTGAATTGTTGTGCAATATATGGCACTGCTACTTGCACTTTTTAGGATAGCTTGATAGGGAGGACGATTGGTGGCGGCCATGAGGAAGGAGGTGTCTAATCACTTGTTCAAGTCTCTCTTTGCTGCTGCTTGCCACGCGGTGTCACTTTCTCTATTAGTTCCTCATTGCAGTGGTATCTTTGCCTTGGTCACCTTTCATTGGACAGGCGTTGTCGTATTTATATTTCTTCGTCTGCTGTTGTCACCTGTGATGCCTGTCAGTTGGGCAAGCATCACCAGAGTTCATATCCTGCTTTTTGGCCTACAGTCCACTGAGTTGTTTCATCCTATTCATGTTGATGTGTGGGGGCCTAGTTGTATTCCTGATCGACTAGGACATCATTATTATTTAGTCATTGTAGATGATTTTTCACGTTTGTCTTGGTTGTTTCTATTAAAGAATAAGTCTGATATAAGCAGTGTTTTGGAATATTTTATTTTAGAAATTAAAAAATTAGTTTGACATTTGTGTTAAAAATGTTCATTTAGATAATGCCCTTGAGTTCTATAGTCAGCACTTATCTATGTTTTATAAATCTTGTGGGATTATCCATCAGAGTACTTGTCTTCATACGTCCCAATAGAATGGGGTCACTGAGAGAAAGCACATGTACATACTTGATGTAGAATGTACTCTGGTCGTTCACCTTAATGTCCCTTGTCTCTATTGGGGTGATACTATTCTTATGGTGTGCTACTTAATTAATAGGATATTCTTTTTTGCTATACATGAATAGATTCCCCTTAAGCTTCTCTATCCTCAAGGTAATCTGTTTCATATTCCTCCCTTGGTGTTTAGTTGTCTTGCTTTTGTACACTTTACAAGTCTAGGTCGAGATAAGCTTGCTTCCAAGGTTGTTAAAGGTGTCTTTCTGAGATATTTTCGTACTCATAAGGGATACTGTTTATTATGTGAGTGCGGTTCTTACTTTCCATGAGTCTATCATTTAATTCTCCACTGTAGGGTGGAGTCTCTCTCCTGAGGTGATTGAGGCACCTATCTCATTCCTCATTTGCCCTTGGAAGCTATCCCGATCTATGCCATCCTCTAAGCCACCACCCTTTAAGCCTATACCCTTGGAGTCTGCTAGGTTTCGGGATCCCCCCGTCATCTACTGATAGCCTGTCACCTATTGGCATCAACCTCCTTCCTCTGCGCCAGCTCTTCCTTTGCCTCAAGTGAGCACAGGTGATTTACACACTGATGAGATTGTGCATAGTGATAATGCATGTTGTCTACATGATAACAGTGGTGAAGCTGTACCTAATTCTGAGATGGAGCCTCTTGCGATAGATGACCGGGGTCTTCCCATTGCAATTTGAAAGGCACTACGGAGTTGTGCCAGATATCTCATATCACATGTCGTATCCACTACTTTTTTAGGAGGGGCCTATAGCAAGTTCTGCAATGTTCTCTCTACCACATTGATTCCTGCTAGTTATCAGCAGGCCATGCTCGCTCCTAAGTGGCGCCAAGCCATCGAGGATGGGATGGTCACTCTTCGCTCTTATGGCAGTTGGGAGCTTGTAGACTTGCCTCCAGGAGCTTCTGTTTGAGGTTCGAAATGTCGATTTCAATGTTGTGCTGATGAAATTCTAAGTGTGCATTTTGTGGGCATGTCGTGGAAATGTCCATTTTTCGATGGTCATGCCGATGGGCATGCCGAGGGCACGTCATGGAAATGCCGACAAAAAATCAAAAAAATACTCAAAATGACATCAATTTAAAATATAAGTAAAAGAATTTTATCGTGACTGTGCTGAAGATTTTGACCAGTTAAGAAAACATATTTCGAAGCCCGAAATCTGTGTGCAGTTCCCAAGTTTCCCTCCTTTCAAATTTCCTTCCTGCATGCATTTCCCTCCTAGCGCAGCAGTTCGAATCTCCCTCCCACCTTGGCATATGGCGGCATGTCGGCCATATCGTCGGAACGCCGACAAAATGGCTGGCATGCTGCCAGCATCTTCGCATTTCGGCACTATATGCATGTCGGCAAGGACGATTTTCAAAACTACCCTTGCTGATGGCATTTAAATCACTGCTTTTGTTGTTTGGTGCCGATGGGTGTTTACCATCAAATATAATCCCAACGAGATGATTGCCAAACATAAAGTCCGTTTTGTGGCCAAGGGGTTTACGCAGACATATGGGGTGGATTTTTTTGACACATTCTCTTCAGTGGGTGTCTTCCTACTGTTTAGGTCTTGATTTCTGTCGCAATGGAGTATGACTAGCCCGTCCACCAGTTTGATGTCAAAAGCTTTCCTGTATGGTGACTTGCAGGAAAAAGTATACATGCAACAACCTCCTGACTATGAGATGTAGGGGGAGTATTTTCGAGTGTGTCACTTACGTAAGGTGATTTATGGTCTGAAGCAAAGTCCTAGGGCATAGTTTCAGAAGCTGTTAGAGGTTGTTGAGATGCTGGGCTTTTGGAAGTCTTCTTCATATCATTCCTTGTTTATCAGAAGGACAACATGGGCTGTGGTGGCATTGCTGGTTTATGTAGATGATATTATTCTTACTAGGAATGATGGCCATGGTATTGTTGAGGTTAAGAAGAGTTTGGCAACTAATTTTGTTATAAAAGATCTTGGTCCTCTTAGATACTTTCTTGGGATAGAGGTGACACATAACAAGAAGGGTGTTCTTTCTCCAAGAAAGTATGCACTTGACTTGCTAAAGGAGATAGGAATGTTAAGATCAAGACCAACCAATATCCCCATGGATCCTAAGTTGCATTTGTATGATAAGGAGGTTGGGGCAGTCGATAGTCAACAGTACAGGGGCCTAATGGGTAAGCTTTTGTATTTGACCATTACCTGACCTGATATTTCCCTTTTTGTTGGGAAATTAAGCCAGTTCATGGATAGGTTTACCAAGTAGGCATTGAGATGCTGCAATTATGGTGCTAAGGTACCTAAAGAAAGCACCAGGGATAGGGGTCCCATTCATTAAGGGGACCTCTATGACTGTTATGGCCTACTCGGATGCAAACTGTGCAAGATGTCTGGAGAATAGGAAATTCGCTATTGAATTTAATTGAATGAAATGACTTAATTTCATTAGAAACCCTAGGGTACTCTTTATATAGAGAGAGATCGTAGAGTCAAAAGTACATGAATATCCTTAAAGGACTAAACACCCATAGCCCTTACAGTAAGAGAAAATAAAAAGACTATATGTACTAATACCCCTCAAGCTGGAGCATAGATATCTATCATTCTCAGCTTGGATATACAAAATCAAATGATGATTTGACCAAGGGCTTGGTGAAAATATCTGCAGTCTGCTCCTCAGATGCAACCGAAGTGGTATATGGCAACCCCTTCTGAATAATGTCCCTGGTGTAATGACAATCAACCTCAACATGCTTCGTTCTCTCGTAAAATGCTGGGTTGTTGGTAATGAAGGTGGTTGCTCTATTATCACATCGCATCTCCATGGGGCTAGAAAATTGCACCTATAGGTTAATAAGCAAGGATCTGATCCATATCATCATTGCAATCGTTTGAGCCATAGCTCTATACTCGGACTCGGCACTGGATGTCGCAATTGTGCCTTGTTTCTTGCTTCTCCATGTGATCAAATTCCCTGTTAAGAAGGTGCAGAACCCAGTATGGATTTACGATCCACATGACATCAAGTATAGTTTTCATCAAAGTAGCCAACCAATGCCCTAGAAGATCCCTTAGAAAAGAAAAGACCTTTCCTAGGAGCCTTCTTGACATATCTAAGTACCATCAATGCTGCATCCCAATGTTGACGTGTTGGCTTGGCAATGAACTGACTTAGTCTCTCAACTGCAAATGAGATATCTAGCCTCGTGATAGTGAGATACAGCAGCTTGCCCACAAGTTGTCTGCACTGTCTACTATCCACCACCTGTGCATCTTTATCATATAGTAGCATCTTCGGGTTCATAGGAATATTGGCCTCCTTGGCCCCAAGCATACCAACTTCCTGCAAGATATTTAAAGCATACTTCCTCTGAGACAATACCACACCCTTCTTGCTGCGAGCAACCTTAATACCGAGGAAATACCGCAGAGCCCCCAAGTCCTTCATGATAAATTGCTCTGAAAGGATGCGCTTAACCTCAGCAATGCCCTACTCATCGTCACCTGTGATAATTAAATCAACATAAACAAGAAGTACCACAATACCTCATGTGGTCCTCCTGACAAAGAGTGAAAAATCAGCTGTCGATCTCCTGAATCCATCTGCCTCAACCTGTGACAACCTCTGAAATCAAGCTTCGGGACTTTGAGGCCATATATAGCCTTCCGTAAGGGGCACACACTTTCCCTGACTCAAAGTCAGGTGGCTACTGCATATAGACTTCCTCTCGGAGATCACTATAAAGGAAGACATTCTTCACATTTAGTTGATGCAAGGGCCAATTTAACTGAACTGTCACTACAACCAATATCCGGACCGTTGGAAGCCTGGCAATTGGTGAGAAGGTGTCAAAGAAGTCCACCCCATAAGTCTGAGTGAACCTCTTTGTTATGAGGCGAGCTTTGTACCTAGTAACACTACCATCAGGATTGAACTTCACAGTAAATACCCACTAGCAGCCAACAAGTGAAGCACCATCAGGAAGTGGAGCTAGCTCCCAAGTCCCATGGCCTCGAAGAGCGACCATCTCATCCTCCATGGCTGCTCGCCATTTTGGATCAAGCATGGTGAGTAGCTGGAATTCGCGTAGTAGCTAACACCTGAGTGAATTCAGCAAATCTAGGAGCTAGACTATCAGTAGCAAGTGCCCCCGCCATGGTCAAGTCCGTGGTTGCTTCCGAATGGCTATTGGAAGATCAAGTTCATTGCCTGGCACATCATATGTCCTGTCCCTATGACTATCGCATGGCAAACATATGTCAGTGTCTAAAGGACTCACCTAAGAAGCCGATGGTGAAGGTAAGGGTGGGGGTCCCTGATAGGTAGTATGAGGGTGAACATATGTTTGGAGTGTCCCAGTCAAGCGTGGAAAAGAATGCGTAGCAGGAGGTAGTGGTGGTGTAGTAGGGACAAGAATCTCAGGAAAGTTTCCAAAGTGAATGGGAGTATATGGCATAAGTGCCATATCACCCTCAGTAGGCATTTCAGCAGCTGTCACATAAAAGAAAGGTACAACCTCATAAAAGGTAACATCCGCAGAAACATAGTGCCGAGAAGTAAGTGAATCAAAACAGCGATATCCCTTTTGTGTCTGGGTATACCCAAGAAAGATGCACTTAACTGCTCTCGGTGTAAGTTTATCCCGATCTGGTCCCAACAAATGGACAAAGGCAATGCAACCAAAAGTCCGAAGAGTGACGTGAAGCAGGAGGCGATCAGGATACATGACTTGAAGGGGAATTCGTTCATGTAGCGCAGCATTGGGCATCCGATGGATAAAAAACATGCAGTCAAAACGTCACCCCAGTAGAGAGATGAGACCGAATGATGAATCAACAAAGTGCGAGCAACTTCAAGAATATGACGATGTTTCCTCTCAGCAACACCATTTTGCTAAGAGGTATGAGGATATGTTGTCTCATGGATAATGACATAACTAGAAAAGAAATTATGCAAATGCATAGTACACAACTCTAAGGTATTATCAGAATGAAAGCACTTCACCAAACAAGAATGTTGACTTTTTATTTCTTTGACAAAGTTTTTAATAATTTGTTCCACATCGGTCTTATTTTTCAAGAGAAACATCTAAGAAACACGAGAAAAGTCAAGTAAAACAAGATAATATTTGTTCCCAAGTCGATCAGGAGTACGACTGGGACCCTATACGTCCATATGAACCAAATAAAATGCAGCAATAGATGAAGCAGAAGTAGAATTGGAAAAACTAGCCTTGTGGTGCTTGCCAAGCTGACAAGCATCACAGGTGAGAGTGGTAGTAGAAGGGATATGTGGTAGAACACGTATGAGGCGATAAATTGGTAGATGGCTAAGGCGGTGGTGCCACCAGAGAGGAGTTCTAGCAGAAGCAAGGCTCCGAGTAGCTGCGGCAGCAAAAGTAGTACGACTTAGACAATACACCCCATGTTCCTTACGCCCTCCACCAATCGTCTTCCCAGTGAATTTGTCTTATAAGATACAAGATGACACATAAAAAATAGCTCGACAGTTCAGATCTCTAGTGATATTGCTAACAGACAATAAACTCAAAGGAAAATCAGGCACATAATAGATATCTGCTAGTCTCAAAGTAAGAGATAAAGACATATCTCCCTTGCCAACAAGTGGCGAGTGTCTCCCATTAGTCACTTGTACTGTTCTGGCAGGTGTAATAGGTGCTAACTGAGAGAAAGAGCCTATGTCGCCACATAAGTGCGTGGATGTACCAGAATCAATCACCAATCACTAGAAGACAAAAAGGTCGACATACCAGTCGTATGTGTCTTTGAAGAGGTAGCCATAGCTGCATTGTCAGGAGTCTTAGAGGAAGAAGCCTGAGTCAACTGAGCAATTTGCTGTCGCAATGTTTCATTCTCAGTATTCAAGGAACTAATAGTAGAAGTAGGAAGAGCTGCATCTGAGATCTTAGCTGCCTGATTAGCCGCAGGTGGTCTACCATGCTTCTACCAGCATGTAGCCTCAGAGTGACCAAGTTTGCCACATTAAGTACACGGGGTCGTAGTACATGTACCAGAAGAGTGTCCACGTCCACGACCACGTGCAAGATAAGTGGTATCCTTGCCATGTCCAGGGATCGCAGCTAGTGCAGACGACTGAGCAGTAAAGTCAGGAGCAGGAGTGCGCACTGCAACTTTGCTAAGTTTACTATATGCTTCCTCCAGGGTAGGAAGCTCAAGAACAGTGAGGATCTGATCTCTGGTTGCAGCATACTTAGGTCCAAGGCCAACCAAGAAAAGGGAGACGGCCAACTGTCTCCTGAAATTCCTCCAGAACTCACAGGCACACCCTGGCAGTTAGGAGTAGTGCCTCTCCAACATTCCCTTCATGAGGGAGTAATATTATGACAACATGCGTCCCTCCTGACGTAGATAGTAAAAGTCGTAAATGACCTGAAAAACTCATGCGGAGTTCTTGGCATGTGAATACATATCACACAAAGGCTCCCACATCTCCTTTGCTGTAGTATAGTACATGATCTCATCTCCTATTCGAGGAATAACTGTCTGCATCAGCTATGCACAAACCATGGCATTATCACTATCCCAGTTAGCATTCATGCCAGTCTTGTCCTCAGGCTCCGGATATGTAAGAATATGGCTCTTTCTATAACATTTGACGGTCACAAGAAAGGTTTGGGACCATCGCAGGTAGTTGGTCTCATCCAACTTAACAATAGGACCAAAGAACGGGTTCTTAAGTACCCCGGTGTCCAAAGTAGAGCTGGAAGACATCTCGGACTGATCATCTTAAGCCATCTTCGCAATCTGGAAGCCTCGATTAAGCGTCTAGGATGAAGAAATCATCAAATAATTTGAAAACAAATGGATTCAGATTTGCATAGCTGATAAGAGGCCTCCTTGGATAGATGGCCTTACTTGGGTGCAAGGAGAACACCCAAGGTGGCCCCAAAGAGAACTAGTCTCCCTCTTGCAACAACAACAGGGATTGCAGTCCCTAGATCAGGGCAAGGTGCCCCTCACGATCGCTGCGTTGGGTTCAAAAAACCTCCTGTGTCGCTTATGCTGCCGGTCGCGCTGCCAATCACCGCTGGTCCCCGCCGCAAACGGCCACCGTGGCACTGCATAGGTCGCCGCTGCCAGTATGGAGGCTGTCGTTGCCGCTACTAGCTGCTGCAGAGCGTCGCCGATGCTCCTTGAAGCCTCAATGCCGCCACCTGCTGTTGTAGCAGGACGCTGTGTCGTCGTAGCGTCGCTGCTAGGTCAGACGACCACTGCCGGAGCACTGCTGGAGGGTCTGCTGGGGCTAATGTGTGCCTTCGAAGCATCGTCAGGGGCTGTTGGGGCTACTGCGTGTGGCTGGAGGGTCGCCGGAGGCCGCTTCCGCCGCCGGGGAAGAGAAAGAGGAGATCTGTATTCAGTGGTAGGGTTTAGGAGGCCTTAAGGGGTAGGATACTTAGAGCTATGGTTTAGGACCGATGCTCTGATACCAAATTGGATAAAATGACATAATTTCATTAGAAACCTTATGGCCCTCTTTATATAGAGAGAGATCGTAGAGTCAAAAGTACACAAATATCTCTGAGGGACTAAACACACATGGCCCTTACAATAAAAGAAAATAAAAAGACCATATGTACTAACAGATTTTGCACCTATGTAGTAGAAAATCTAGTGACTTGGAAGAATAAGAAGCAGGTTATTGTCTCCAGGTTCAGTCTAGAGTTAGAATATAGGGTCATGGCACACACTGCGTTTGCGATAATGTCGGTGAGATCTCTTCTTGCAGATCTGTATGTTTCGGTTGATATACCTATGGAGATGAGGTGTAATAATAAGGTAGCAATTTACATCGCGAACAATCTAATGTTTCACAAACCAAGCATGTGGAGGTTGAATGCCACTACACACGTGATTTGATCTAGAGAGGTCTTATCTTCACTACTCATATCTCTTCTGAATATCTTTACCAAGATGCTACCCTGATGATCATTTAATATTCGTTATTCCAAGTTGAGCATGTTTGACATCTATGTTCTAACTTGAGGGAGAGTGTTAGCCCCTACGGTCTTAAGTCATTTATGTCTATTTTGTTATTTTTTGAATGTAGCATTTTCTATTTCTTTGAGGAGAACTTGTGTAACTTTTTAACTTCTACATACGATTATGGAATAATCAATTAGACTTGTTTGTCCTACTTGAATCGGATTAATGATTTATCATGATAAAATGTTCGTCATCAGGCATGTCTATTAGTTTGATATTAAGAACATCTTCTGATTCAAATGAATAGTCACTCTTTACTTTTTTTTTTTTTTTAAAGAAAAATGTTCATTGATATAGTTAATATGCATTAATCTCCAAATTGTCACTAAAGGAGAGACTCACAAGATATGCAAGGAAAGTTATTTATGATCTAGATCGGGGCATGTAGGATACAAAGCAATCTTTTAGTTCTTAATTTATCATAAAAGATCTAGGAAGGATGACTTATTTTCTGGAAATTGAGGTCTTATCTTGAAGGAATCATGTTAGCCAGTTAGTGACTATGTTGTAAGAGTAGTGTTGAGGTGTAAACCTACCTATATCTCTATGGAGCCAAACTTGCATTTGATTAGTACGACTAATGCTTAAAATCTTTTGTATCAACATACTATAACTTGTCATCATGCTTTCGTTGTTCATTGCTGGTTTAAGTTAGGTAATTCTTTGGTGCCCTCTCAGGCTTGAGCATAAATCATGACAAGGTAGTCTTTGTGTTGTTTAATATGTTGAAGGAGATTGCTACCTACTGCTATGAAGCTTGTCTTTTGTGTACTTGGGCCTTTTGCACAAGAGAAAGTAGTCCACTGTAGTAATTGGCTACTGCTTGACAGATTGGAGCCTAGGTTTGACAGGTTAGAGAGGGCACATGTTATCTAGAGGCAGCTGCCTTGTGCTTTTGAAGTCAGTCCTGTTGGCGAGTCTGATTTTCCACTTCTGTATGTTCAAGCCACCAATGTAGATACTTAAAAGAACTGGTGCCATCAAAAAGATGTTTTCCTATAAAGGTGTACAGCATGAAGAAGACTCCTGCATTTGTTAAATTGGGAGGATATTTGCAAACTGGTTGAGTGGGGAGGGCTAGGAGTTCTCCATTTGCCAAACTTCAATGCTGCTTTGTTTGCCAAGTAGGTGGTAATGTTGATGCTGAATGAAGACACATATGGCATCCGCCGACGAGGGACTATTATGGATCTTCCCTTAATTAGCAGACCAGGGGTGTTGTCCTGTGAGGGGCATATACCATTTGGAGAGGGCTTTACAATGTTATGGGTTGCATTTCACACCTCTTGAGTTAGTTTTAGGTAATAGGACCTTTATGGGAGGACAATTAAAGCAGGGTGGGGAGTCTAGTGTCCTTGTAACCTAGTGTTAGAATATGTTTATTTTTATTTTTGTTTCCTGTATCATTTTCTGATAGCAAACTTTTCATGTAATTTTTCCCTTTTCCCTCTCTTTATATAAGAGAGGTTGGGGTACTATTTTTCTCTCTATGTGATGTCAGAGTAGCGGTCCTAGGTCGATATACGATACCCCCTTGATTTTCATCTCTTTTTCTTCTACCACAAAATGAAAACAGGAAAGAAAAGAAACTCTAAACCTAGCTGTCGGATAAGAGGACACCAACCACAACCGTTGTCCTCTAGCTAGCTGGTGAGTGCTTCGGCAACCTTCCTACCATCGTATGACCCTCTATGTCACTCCTCCAACCAACTTTACTGCTTTAGGTGACATTTTGTGAACTTCAGTTGGAGTTTATGAGTCTTGGCGGCGTTGCACTCACTATTAGGGGCCTTCTCGTTGGGGAGAGGGCTTGGTAGGCAACACCACCTTTGAAATCCCTATTTGTGTGGGTTTTTGCCAACTTAGCATCGCTACCAAGCCCTGAGGTGGCTTAATCAGCCTCTAACACCATTGGAACATGTCTTTTGATTGCCTCTACCGATTAACACCATTGTTAACGCGTTTTTAGCTTCCATCACCAACCCTATCTCTGCCTCCAAGGTTAATGGGTCCCTAATCTGGTTGGTCTTGACCCTAGCACAATTGTTGCTAACTCCTAGACTGCTGCCAAGGGCAATGGTGCCTTGTTCTGCGTGCTATGGGCACATGTAGGTGCCTTAGAGTGCAAGCCTGTTCTCTGTTACATGTGTTGGTGTAAGGGTATCACGATCGTTGATTTTGATGATAATAAAACATTTGTTATTTAACAATTGCATTGAGTTTATAGTTTCGGATAAAATGCAAGTGGAATCAAATGTGAAGGAGTTGAAGCTCACGTCCATGGAGGAATGAACTTGACTTTTTGACAAAAGCATCAAGGAGCATGGAGATGATGGAGCTTCGCTTGGAGTAAGAACTTGAAAAAGCATGGAGAAGAAGAATAGGATAGAAATAAAAAATGTATTTTGTATTTTCTTTACACGTTATTTCTTAATCTTTAGATTTATGTTAAAGAGCCTAAAGTATAGCACATTAGTCTAAGGAACATTTACACATCTTTAGGACACTTAGGTAAACCTTAGAATAGAATCAGAAAGCTAAAATAGGAATTAGACAGACATATTAGACGTCCAACACTTTTACCAAACATTTAATAACTCATTTTAAGTCGTTTGACGCTATGATAAGACGTCCAATTACTTAGGCCAGAATATTATAGCCTATGCCTTTCCATTCAAACGTCCTGACCAAATTTCAGTCGACCTTATAGATGTCTGCTAGTATAACTAGACATTTAATAATAGGACCATTAACTTGTTAGGGCAAAGTCTTCAAGGATCTCTTTAGGATTATTTTATTATTATTCCCGGATGTCCTTAGAGATCCCTAGATGTCTGATAAAGAGACATTAGATCAAATCTGACCCAAATTAACATTTGTCCGACCCATATGGCCGTTGGCTTCTCGGGAAATCAATTCCTACATAACACCCTTACTATCAAACGTCCAGACCATCTGTCGGACGTCATTTGACTTTGTTATACTAGAACCCTGTTTAAATCTAGACATTTCCAGGAACAAATTCGTTTAGAATTAGACGTCCAAATTTCTTTCTAGACGTCCTAAAATAGTTTTCTAGATGTTGAACCTAGATCTTGTTTCCATCTGACAGAATCAGGAACTCTGGCCCTTTAGATTAGATGTCCAAACTTGTTATTAGACGTTTGACCCTAAAATTAGACGTCTGATTCTGCTGTTTGAATCATTATGACCCTGATTTGGCTTGATTTGCCTTAGATTTGTTCCCAACGATTATGAGCCCTCTCCAAGGCCTTCTTGAAGGTTCTTAGCACATCTATAAATGGATAGGAGCCTCTCCTTTGTGAAGACACACCTTGAGATAATTCTTCCACTATTACACACGTTTTGTGAAAGGTCAAGAAGATAAAATTCTATCAATTACTCTCCAAGCTCTATACTTCACATCTGAGAGTACCGAATTCTTGTGCAATCACTCCTACTTAGTTCCATCTTAGGGAAGTCACTTTGCCTATAGTAGCTTAATTTAAATTACACTTTGTGGCTCTATAGGCTTTCTTGTTTTTTCGTTTCTCTTTGGTTGGGTATTCATGTAGTGAATTTTCGTCTTCTTTGTAAGACAATACTCTTTGTGGAGAAGAGAGGTTTGAGGTACGTTACCATCGGGTCAAAATAACGTGGTTGTATTGAGGTTGAGCTACCATCGTTCAAGTAGTTCGGTTAGTAGATATGATCGACTCGGTTGATCGGGAAATCCTAAGTCAAGATGCTTAGGTGGTGGTTTTTACCCTTGGGGTTTCTACCTAAAAATTTATTCTCTTGTGAATATTTTGTGTGATTGGATTTTTATTTTCGCATTTTTTTCATCTTGCACTATTCACCCTCCCTCAAGTACAATTTCAACATGCACCTTTTTCGATCAGTCCTTATGTTCTAAATTATTTGTTGTATATTATGGATTCTTGCTGAGGTTTCGGGGTCTCTCTCTTCTACTGCTATGGAGGCTAAGCTTATGGCTTCATCTGCTAGTATGGTGGTTCAAGGCACCTTGATTAAACTCAATGGTGTCCAAAATTATCTAATTTGATCTTAGGCATTGGAGGCTTTTGTGGAAGGATTGAAGTTCTATATCCTTGAGGAGATTCTTGACTCTAGGATAGTTGACTTTGATAAGTGGGAGGAAGACAACTGTTTGGCGATGAATTGGATGATGAACAACATCGAACACATATCGCAAACAATATGTTCGCAGACATCTATCATCGTATTTGATCCTCGATTTAGGGGGAGTGCTCCCTTGTAGGGTACTACACCTTGATGAAGTCTCTCTATGAAGAATTGAATGTCTTTCAGCCTTCCTATTGTGGCACTCAAACTAAATGGCGTAGTACTTGGCAGGTGTGTCACTCTTTTGATGGTGTAAGTCCCAGATATTAGTCTGATCCTTGATCCTGCCATTGGTTTGTATATTCTTGACTTGGAGATTGTTTATGCGAGGCTCCAAAAGATTGTGGTGTTCATTGCTACTATTCAGATTGTTACTTCACCCTCTTCGACTCTCCAGGTAATGAAACATTTGCTTTTGTTGTCTTTAATGGGCATGAAGGTAGGAACAAAGGACGTGGTCGAGGATGTGGATGAGTCCATGAGCCATGTATCCATTGCAAGTGCATTAATCATGCATCTTATCAATCTGGGAGAAATTTGGGAAGCCTGCTTAGGCCAATTCTATTGTGGTTCAAGGTACTATATCAGTCCCTTCGGATTCCTATGTACAATCCTCTCAGATTCAATAGCTAATGACTATGCTCGATTGATGCATATCCTTGGATAGACCCCTGCACCTACTACATTGACCCCAAACTCGCAAATTGTTTCCACCTTTTATGCTAAGGTTGCATGTACTTTTGTGAATTTGGCCTGCCTTTATCCTCTGACTGGTAGTTGACTTGGGTGTTTCCAACCATCTTATTAGTTAAGAGTGGTTGCCTTACATCCTCGTGTTAATCATCTAGAATTACTTTTCTTTGGCTAGTTAATGGCTCTTATTCTACGATTGGAGCTGTTGATTTCAATAGTAGATTGAGGTTATTAGATGTTTATCATCTGTCTAAGTTTCCATTGAGTTTATTTTTTGTTGGTAAATTATGCAGGGACCTTAAGTGCCACATGATATTTGATGAGCACTATGTTCGTTTTCAGGACATCCAAACGAACTAGATGATTGGTGGGGGGATCGAGAAGGATGAGCTATGCTACCTAGATCTTCCTATCGTTTTTATTATTGCATCTTCAATCTCCACCGATCTAATGTTGTGGTATCGTCGTCTTGGTCACCATTCTACTTCAAAGTTGTGTTAGATGTTCTTGGAATCGTCTACTCTTACTTATTTTGACTATAAGGCCTATTAGTTGGGGAGGCATCATCGTGTCTTTCCTTCTTGTAAGGACAATCGAAGTTCTTTTCCTTTTCAATTGGTTCATTGTGATGTCTGGGGATCATGTCATGTCTAAAGTGTGTTTGGTTTTCATTGTTTTGTTATTTTCATTGATGATTTTAGTTGGTCATCTTAGGTCTTTTTAATAAAGGATCGATTACAGATTGGTGCTATCGCAAAGAAGTTCTTCAATGAAATTCAAAACTTTTCTTCTACCACCATTAAAATTTTCCACAGTCACAATGCCCTTGAGTTTATGCAGGTTGAACTTAAGTAATTCTTTGCTAATAATGGTACGACACATCATAGCTCTTGCTCTTATACCTTTTAGCAAAACGTTGTTGCAAAGAGGAAATTACGTCTTATCCTTAATGTTGCTTATTCTTTTCTCGTTAGTATGAAGGTTCCTAAACATTTCTGGGGGATATTGTTCTTACCGCTACATATCTCATTAATAGGGTTTCATCTGATATTCATGGGCAAACACCTTTTCATCTCTTATAGCCTACGTTTGATGTTTTTCATTTGCTATTGTGGATTTTCGGCTATACTTGCTTTGTTCATTTATTTGGGGTTCCTTATAATCTCTCCTAAGGCTTTTAAATGCATTTTTCTTAGCTACTTTTTGCATTCAGAAAGGGTATTGATGCTATGATCCTGTGGGGCGTAGCTACTATGTTACCAAAGATGTGATCATCTTTGAGAAGACTCCTTTCTTCTTAGAGGAAGGAGCAACATTGACTCGGAACCCTCTTTCTTTCATATCTCCTAGCATCACTAGAAAGATCTTGTACCTCCACCTCTTTCTACTATGCATGTTGTGTTGAAAGCCCTGCAGGGATCTTACTTGGCCACAATAAAAGAGCAATAATAAAATATCGAGTGTGATGTAAAGCTAAAGAAATAAAAGTAATCACACAAAATAGACAATGATTTCTAGTGGAAAACCCCATTGGGTAAAAATCATACCTAAATCCAAAGCTTAGGATTTTTTTGATCTGTCCGTATAGATGAAATTCACTAATATGAGATAGTTAATGGCTTATCGCAATGCAATACAAAACCTTAAGATGAAGACCTTGTCACCTTAACCTAATACAACTTCAAGATGATTATCGAGTTGTCTCACCTAAGTACAACCGAGAAAATAAGAAATACAATGATGGTTGAGTTGGACAAAATGAATAGTCTTATTCCAATAGAAAACTCTATACCTCTCTATATAGAGAAAGGTATTAGGTAAATTACATGAGATGCCTAGATAGAAAATAAAATAACTAAACAGTTCTCAACAAAAAATGTAAAGATAATTAGAGTGTTCGACACTCCCTCTCAAGCTGGAGCATAGATATCTATCATGTTCAGTTTGTCAGAATAAGCCTTAAAATTAAATCTGGCAAGAGGCTTGGTGAATATGTCAGCTGTCTGGTTCTCTGAGGCAGTAGAAGTAGTGAAGAGAAGCCCCCTCTGAAGCAGATCTTTGGTATAATGACAATCAACCTCTACATGTTTCGTGCGCTCATGAAACATGGGGTTGTTTACTATGTAGGTAGTTACCCTATTATCACACCTCATCTCTATGGGCTCCTCCATCTTAACATGTAAGTTAAGTAAAACAAATCTGATCCATACAAGCTCAGCTGCTGTCTGTGTCATGGCTCGATACTCTGACTCTATGCTTGAGCGAGACACAACACTCTGCTTCTTGCTTCTCCAAGTAACTTGATTACCAGCCACATAGGTGCAAAATCCAGTTGTAGATTTCCTATCAGAAAGACAACCTACATAATCCGCATCAGAATAACCAACAATAGTCATAGCTCTACCTCTTCTGAATGGTAGTCCACGTCTAGGTGCTTGTTTTAGGTATTTGAGGTGCTTACAGTAGCATCCCAGTGTTGCTTGGTCGGTTTGTCCATAAACTGACTAAGCTTGCCTACTGCAAGCGAGATGTCTGGACGTGTAATAGTAAGAAAGAGCAACTTCGCAATCAGTTGTCTGTAACCTCTGCTCTCCATCGTCCGTGACTCAGAATCATAAAGGTGCATCTTTGGATCCATAGGTATGTTGGTTGACTTAGATCCCAACATCCCTGTTTCCTGCAGTAGATCAAGAGTGTATTTCCTCTGGCTAAGAACAATGTTGCTCTTTCCTCTCGCAATCTCTATACTTAGGAAGTATCTCAAGGAGCCTAAGTCCTTCATAACAAATTTCTCTGCCAAGCTCTGCTTGACCTTAACTATCCTAGCTGCATCATGACTGGTGATAATTAGGTCATCAACATAGGCAAGAAGAGCCACAATTCCCTTGTCTGTCTTTCTCACAAATAGGGAATGATTATAAGTAGATCGAGTGAGTCCCATATCTTCAACAACGTTAGGTAGCTTATAAAATCAGGCCCTCAGACCTCGCTTAAGGCCATATATCGCCTTCTTTAGCTTGGACACACACTCCTGAACCTTAAATCATGGGGGTCGTTGCATATGTACCTCTTCTTGTAACTTACCGTATAAGAAGGCATTCTTGACATCTAGCTGATGCAGTGGCCAATCAAAATGGGTAGCAATAGAGATAAGAATCCGCACAGTAGGAAGCCGAGTAATTGGGGAGAAAGTGTTAAAGAAATCCACCCCATATATTTGGGTGAATTCCTTTGCCACAAGCCGAGCCTTGTATCGAGAAAGTGAATCGTCTGGATTATACTTCATGGCAAAGACCCAACGACAACTAACTGCGTGTGCACCAGCCAGTAACGGACTAAGCTCCCACATCTGGCGAGACTATAGTGTGGCCACTTCCTCCTTTATGGCTTGATGCCACTTTGGATCGAGCATAGTTTGCTGATAAGTAGCTGGTGTTTGAGTAGAGGTGAGGGCTTCTGCAAACAAGGTGAATGAGTGACTTAGGCCATTAGACAAAACTGCACCCACCACCTAGTAGTATGCACAACTCCTGGGAGCCTTCTGAATAGCAACCGGAAGATCTATATCTTTAGACTCAGAATGAACATGTGGCTCAGATGGTGATGCCTCATCATCACTAGAAGACTCAGGGGTAACTGGTATAGCACCTATGGAATCATCATCAGACACATAATGGTCAGTAAGGTTAAGACATATCTGTTGTGGGGAGGATGATGGTGCTGAAGAGGGGGGTATGTTGTTGATATGTAATTGGCTTTTTAAAGACCAATGGAGGATCTCTGAGCCTGTGTTGATCAGTGTCTATAGTACCTGGTGATGCAATCTGAGTAGCTAGAAAGTCACCAAACTGGATGGAAGGAATAGGCATAGGAGTCCTCTTTTCCTCAATCCTTAACTGTCTGCTAGTAACTGAAAAATATGGGATAGCCTCATGGAATATAACATTAGCACTAACATAGTGCTTCTTCTGTAGAGCATCATAACATTTTTAACCTTTCTGGGTGTGACTATACCCAGAAATACATATTTAACTGCCTTGGGTGAAAGTTTATCTTTACTTGGCCCAACAATGTATACAAAGACCACACACCCAAAAGTCCAAGGAGGCAATTAAAGTAATTCTCTGTTTGGATATAATATCTGACATGGTACCTGCTTAGACAGAACAAAACTAGGCATTCTATTAATCAAGTAACATGCAGTAAGCACTGCATCTCCCTAGTATTATGATGGAACATTGTGATGTATCAAAAGAGTCCGGGCCACATCCAAGATATGCCTGTGTTTTCTCCCTGCTACCCCATTTTGTTGAGAAGAATGGGGACAAGTGGTTTGATGAACAACTCCATGAGACCTGTAGAATGCTCGCTGACGTGTAGTACAGAACTCAAGTGTATTATCAGTACGCACAACTTTCACATTAGAAGCAAACTGAGTCTTTATTTCAATAAGAAAATTCTCAATTATAGACTCAACATTTGTCTTATTCTTTAACAAAAATAACCAAGATAATTTGAAACAATCATCTACTATCACCAAGTAGTACTTATGTCCTAGTCGATCTGGAATTCGACTAGGACCCTATAGATCTAGACGCAATAAATCAAAAGTAGACTCTGAAACAGTAGAACTGGCAGAATACGTAGATTTGTGATGCTTTTTCATCTAGCATGCATTATAATGAATCTCGGTGGCTAGTGAAAGGCGATTGATGCGGCAAAGCTTGTATAGAGTTGAATGACTAAGGCGATTGTGCCACTGTAAGGCACTCGCTGCAGTGAAATACACATCCCCCTGGCACTGTGCAACAATTGGCGTGTGAGACAGGAGATACATACCGCCCTCTTTATATCCACCACTAATCATCCTTCCTATAAGTTTATCCTGAAACACAGCCAATATCATCAAAATCACATTACAATTGAGATCCTTTGTAATTTTGCTAACAGAAAATAAGCTCATCGGAAAATCAAGGACAAACAAAACATTAGGCAACTTCATATTGGGAGTGATTGGCACCTCCCCCTGACCACCAACTCTGGTATGCCTTCCATCAGCTACGTGAACCGTCTTGCTTGGATGTACAAATTGAAGGTGCTGGAAGCCCGTGTGATCACCACTCAAGTGCTGCGATGCACTTGAGTCTACTAGTTAATTGGACTTGGCAGAAATAGTAAAAACACATCCTGTACCTAAGGAGGCAATAACAACAATATCTGAAGAGGATGATGGAGTCTCTTGAGTGATCTGAGCAAGTCTCTGAACAACAGTATCATACTCAGCATGTGACACTGCATCAGGTTCTGTCTTAGATGTAACAGCAACCTGATTAGCAACCGGGGGTCTCCCATGCTTAGACCAACACGAGGCCTCCACATGACCAATCCTACCACAAAAGGTACATGTGGGATGTGGTTTGCTTTCTGTCCTCTTCCACGACCATGCCCATGAGTTGAGGATAAACCTCTCGTGCCTGTACCTCCATTAACCACCAGTGCAGAGGTCTAACCAGTAATCTCAGGAGTAGGAGCTGCCACAATAATCCGGCTCAGTCTACTATAAGTCTCCTCAAGTGTTGGAAGCTCCGATAATGTCAAAATCTAAGATCTTGTAGGGTCATATTCTGGGCCTAACCTAAAGAGAAAGTAAAGCACTGCTGTCTCCTTGTGATACTTCAGATGAGTACCACATGTGCACACCAATCTGCAGGCATTGTACTTCTCCAGAAGTCCTTTCAACGTAGCATAGTACTGCATCAAGGATTGTCCCTCCTGTCTGAGGGAGAACATCTGATTGTAGATTTGATAGACTTTGCTGGAATTCTTCTCATGGGAATATGTGTTGTGAAGCGTATCCCACATTTCCTTAGCAGTCTTATAATACATGATGCTGTCTCCAATCTATGGTGACACGACATTCATGATCCAAGCCCTCACGAACGCATTGTCTTTCCTTCATGAGACATACTTCCAAGTCTTATTTAGAGGCTCTGGCTCCAGTAGTAGATGCTCCTTGTCGTGACCCTCAACGGTCATCAGAAAAGTTTGAGACCAACGAGCATGGTTGGTCTCATCCAACTTCACAATCGGGACAAAGAATGGATTCTTGTAGTTTCCGATCTCCTGACTTGTCTCCAATGCCACCTCAAAAGATGAAGAGGAAGCCATGATGCTCCAAGCATTGGGAAGTCGCCAAACTCAGATTTGAAATCCAATTTTCAGATTTGCAAAAACTTGTAGATCAAGCAAACATGTGATCTAACATGAAATCCAAGTCATCTGTTTCTTGGAAATCAAGCTAGACACACATAGTAGCCCTCTAATAGTTGGAAGGGGCCTGCTAGGGTCTGGTGGCACCCCTAGCGGCCCCCAAAAGAGGGCTACTCCCCTTCTTCTCACTATGCTAAGTCAGCAGGCCCCACCGGTGGCTTAGCTGCATGCTGGTGGCTGATCAGTCGGCGTCACTGATCAGGGCTGCCGCCCCAGCACACCGTCTCCCTCGACACCCCTGAGGGCTTGCATCCTCACCGCAGGAGGTGGCTTAGGACCACAATCTGTTACCGAGTGGGAGATAATGACTAATCTTATTTTTCAAATGAAGCCCAACTTCTCTTTATATAGAGGTTTAGGTAAATTACAATGCATGTCCATAATATAGTAAGAAATAACAAAATATAACAAAAAATAGTAAAGATAAATAGAAGTCTCAATATTACGAGTCATGCTTGCACAATGGAGTGGATTAGAGCTCTACTGTCCCATGGTGCCTTTGGTTGCAAAGAAATGTGGTTGTTTTCGAGGGGGAGAGGGCTTAGGTGGAGAATGTTAGGAGGGATGTAGTTTGTCTTTCAGATTTGTACCTCCCAACTTTGTAAGTCCATTTCAATTTTTGCTTAATGAAATTGCCGGTATCCCTTTTCTTTTTTTTAAAAAATATTAATCAAGTAAGTGTGTAATTAGTTGGCCCCATACTCTCCAGATTCGAGTTGGTCTGTGACCAAATACAATTAATGACCCGATTACTCGGTTGCTTAAACCAATTTTTTCAACACTGTCGTCATTGGATCTGAATTACTGCATTTTTCTTACTTGAATAATCTGATTTTGGAATGTATTTGGTAGTTCGGATTACGACTTACTTTATAAGGATGGTTGTAATGGTCTCCACAGCTGTTGCATCCTACCTTTTGCAATAGCCTTTTCTATAACGTCAGCTATACCTTTTTTAAAAAATAACGTCAGCTATAAACGCTCTTCACAACATGTCTGTTGCATCCTACGTTTTGCAATAACCTTTTCTATAACATCTGCTATACCTTTTCAAAAACTAACATCAGCTATACTTAGCATCTCTTTGTTATAAATATTCATGATTCTCTGTCATATCAGAACCTCAGAAATTCTCAAAGGATTGCTACGAAGAGCATCTTCAAGTGAATCATCTAGCTCCTGCACTACTCATGATGTTGCTCATGCCATCTCTAATCAGAGGATCTCCAAGCAGAGTTGTAAATGTGAATTCCATTGTAAGCTCCTATTGTATCTTAAACTTGGTAAATCAGGATAAAGCTAAGTTTTGCTTGAATTCTGGCACACATATATAGGTTAGTATAGTAAAATTGCAAAGCATGTCTGCGATATAATTTGCAACAAACGTAGAAGTACAACATCATCCCATGGGAATGCCTTCCAAAAAAAAACTGACATTCCTGACAAATGGCTGAATTTAAACAAATAAATAGATTTGCCCGCTTCTTCAAGTATGGTATAGAGTTGTAGTTGAAGAAAATGATTTTTTATAATTACCAAGCCGTTCCTATACTTTTTTATATAGAGGTGAGAGAAAATTACACCATAAATCCAATAAAATAATAAAGACATATTGATCCTTACAATATAGGGCTTTACATATGTACCCCTATAAACCTTAGATATTACGTCTATACCCCTATAATCTTAGTAATTACGTAAATACCCCCTCAATCTTCCCTTTGTTAACAAAATTACCCTTCCGTTAGACTACCGCTTGGTTAAACTATAACGACCGTTATGTCAGGAGTATTTTTGTTAATGGAGGGAAGATTGAGGGGGTATTTACATAATTACAAAGAATACGGACTCCCATGCACACTAATGACCTCCTCCTTCCACCCCCTCGCCATGTAGTCCACTGTCGCCGTTGTGGACAAGTCGGAGGTCCTCGTGCTCGATGCCGAGGAAGATCTCGCCGCCTTCCTAGCGAAGTACACCTCCGACCTCTCCGACGAGTTTGCTCGTCGGCGGGGGACCTTCACCGTCGTTCTCTCCAGTGGATCACTCGTAAAATCCCTTAGGTGCTTTTCTTATTTGGGATTCGTGTGTGTGTGTGTTTTAGGGTTTTGGATGGTGGATTTTGAAGGCGGGTGCTTTGTTTGGCAGGAAGTTGACAGAGGGGCCGTATAAGGGGGCGGTGAAGCACAAAGATGGTCGTCTTCTCCACCACACCAACCACTACCTTCTCTTCTCTCCTCTCACGTTCCCCTCCACTTTTATTGTTCTCTCCTAGTCGTCTCCTCCCCATCTCCCTCGCACTCCACCTCCTGCGCACATCACCCACACCAAAGCCTCCTCCCTCCGCCCCCTCTCATTGTAGTCCTCCATTGTCGCCACTGTGGAGAAGTCGGAGGTCCTCGTGCTCGATGCTGAGGAAGATCTCGCCGCCTCCTTGGCGAAGTACACCTCCGACCTCTCCGGTGAGTTTGCTCATCAGCGGGGGACCTTCACTGTCGTCCTCTTCGGTGGATCGCTCATAAAAGTCCTCAGGTGCTTTTCTTATTTAGGATTCGTGTGTGTGTGTGTGTTTTAGGGTTTTGGATGGTGGATTCTGAAGGTGGGTTCTTTGGATGGCAGGAAGCTGACGGAGGGGCCGTACAAGGGAGCAGTGGATTGGGGAAAGTGGCACGTGTTCTGGGTGGATAAGAGGGTGGTGCCACCCAGATAGCAACTACAAGCTTGCCTACGATGGTTTCCTCTTTAAGTTTGCGATGAAGCTCAGGAAGGGTTGTCTTTTTGTTGAATTGAAGGTTTTTGGCGTGGATATGTAGTGTGTGTTTCTTTGTTTACTTTCTTGCATGTGTGGGAGGAGGAGAGTGATCTTTTGTAAAGGATGATCGGTTAAGAACATTTTTCGAGAGGTCAACTTGGTGCCATGACTTGCTTGTAGTTAGTTTATGGGAGGATGGATGTTGAATTCACAAAAAATGTATTTTGAATGAGGGGTTTTGCCGACTTTAAATTCTAAATTTTTCATATTCTTTGTAATTATGTAAATACCCCATCAATCTTTCCTTCATTTACAAAAAATACCCCTGCATAACAGCCATTACAGTGTAACAAAATGACAGACAAACGGAAGGGTAGTTTTGTTAACGGAGGGAAGATTGGGGGGTATTTACGTAATTATCAAGATTATAGGGGTATAAACATAATATCCAAAGTTTATAGGGGCATGTATTTAAAAACCCTACAATATAACGTAACTCAACAGTCCCCTCAAGCTGGAGCATATATATCCACCATGCTCAGCTTGTTTCTACACTTATCAAATTGAGGGCAAGGCAACAACTTGGTAAACATGTCAGCAGTCTGGTCTGAGGCAAGACAGGTAGTACGAAGCAGATCCTGCTGAATCAAACTCTTGGTGTAATGACAATCCACTTCCATATGTTTTGTTCTTTCATGGAATATAGGATTATTTGCAATGTATGTTGTATCCCGGTTATCACAATGCATCTCCATTGGCTCCTGAATAGTAACATGAAGATCTCGTAGTAGAGATCTGATCCATGTCATCTCAGTTGCAGTCTGTGCCATGCTCTATACTTAGACTCAGCACTAGAGCGTGAAATCACACTTTGTTTCTTGCTCTTCCAGGTCACTAAGTTCCTGGCTACAAAAGTGCAGAAGCTAGTGGTAGACTGCCTATCTCCAACATCTCTTGCATAATCTATATCTGAGTAGGCAACAACAGGCATAGGTGTCTGCTTCTGAAATAGAATGCCTCAACCTAGACATCCCTTGATGTACCTCAACACCTACATCACAACCTGCGAATGAACATCAGTGAGTTTGTCTAAGAACTGACTTAGCTTACCCACTACAAGACTAATATCTGGCGTATTGATGGTTAGAAATAATAGCTTCCCCACCAGCTGCAATATGCCTTCTTGTCTTTCAGCTTCACTATATCATCAAAGAGATGAACCATAGGATCCATAGGAATATTAACATCTTTAGATCCTAGCATGCCTGCCTCTTGAAGAATATCAAGGGCGTACTTTCTCTGTGACACAATTATCCCTTGTCGCAATCTCAATGCCCAAAAAATATCTCAGCTTCTTAAGGTCTTTCATGACAAACTGGCGTACTAAGTACTCCACTTGAGAAATGCCATCTGCATCATCACATGTGAGAATGAGGTCATCCACATACACAAGTAGAGCCACTGTAACACTACAGGTTTTTCTCATAAATAGTAAATGGTCAGATGATGACCTCTACATTCCAATAACAGATAATGTCTCAGATAGGTGCTGAAATCAGGCTTGAAGGCTCTGCTTAAGATCATAAATGGCCTTACGAAGTCTGTATATACACTTCCCCTTAACCTCAAAGCCAGGCAGCTGCCGCATGTAGATCTCTTCCTGCAAATCTCCATATAAGAACGCATTTTTGACATTCAAATGAGTTGCAACCAAAACTAGTATACGAACAGGAAAGAGCCGTGTAACTCGGGAGAATGTGTCAAAGAAATCCACCCCATAGGTTTTGGTGAATCATTTGGCCACAAGGCAAACCTTATACTGAGAAATAGACCAATCTAGGTTGTATTTCAAGGCAAAGATCCATTTGGCTCCAACAAGGTGCGTGCCGGACAGTAGAGGAAACAAGTCCCAAGTGCCTCTGTTAGTAATAGCAAACATCTCCTCCATAGTTGTCTTCCAGTGTGGATGTAGTAGAGCCTATTGGTACGAGGTTGGAATCTTACCATTGGAAACTGCAGCAGTGAAAGCATGAAACTCCAAACCTAAAGAATCAACAGAAACAACATTCCCAACAACACGATATTGCGCATAAGATTGTGGAGCCTTCCTGATAGCAATGGGTATATCCTTATCTGTGGGCATAAAAGGAGAACCTGAAGACAACATTGGGAGAAGGATTGCCAGTACTCTCAACACATACCTGAGTGGGGGAGGACAATGATGGCTCAGTGGGGACTGAGGAGGGGTGTGTCTTCTTTCTGTAAGTGACAGGAAGTTGATATGCAGTACCCTTAAAGGTTTTCTCATCAGGTGGTACAACTCTGAATCTGCCCATAGTCTACTCTGTAGTAGGTACACCATTGCTCTGAGAGATCCTCTATGGTTACAGGAGGTACAGGCATTGGCATAGCCATTTCGACCTCTTTCAACTGATAATCTGAGGTGGAAAAGTATTGAATAAACTCATGGAAAGTCATATCTGCACTAACATTGTGCCTCTGGTGTATAGGGTCAAAACACCTATATCCTTTCTGAGTGCGTGAATAACCAAGAAATATGCACTTAACCGCCCTTAGAGCCAATTTGTCACGACCAGGTCCAAGGAGGTGTACAAACGCCACATAGCCAAAAGTCTTTGGCAGCACAAGAAATAAATCTGAATCAGGATATAAGATGTTCCATAGGATCGACTCATGAAGCACAAAGGAAGCCTGTTAATTAGATAACAGGCAATAAGAACCGCATCTCCCCAGTAACTATGTGAAACACTATTTTGGATAAACAGAGCTCTAGTTATATCAAGAATATGATGGTATTTTCTATCAGCAATCCTATTCTGTTGTAACATGTGAGGGCATGATGTCTGATACACAATGCTAAGTGACCCATACAAGTTAGCCAAATTCTTAGTACATAATTCTAAAGGATTATCATTTCTGATCTTCTTAATGCATACACCAAACTGTGTCTTCACAAACATCACAAATTGCTGAATAAGAGAACTAACTTCTGATTTATTCCGCATAAAAAATGTCTACGACAAACGGGAGAAATCATCTAAAAATAATAAATAATTTCGATAACTTTGTCGATCTACCACATGGCTAGGACCCCGGACATCATAATGCAATAAATCAAAGCATGTAGAACTATTGGATTGGATAGAACTGGGAAACTAGCATGGTGATGCTTTCCCAGCTGACAGGCATCACATTGAATCTTCATGGCAGGAGAAAGATGAAGGATGATCTGACGTAGCTTGTCCAGCGAAGGATGGTCTAATCTTTTGTGCCACTATAGGGCATTCCCCGCAATAGTACTCGTCTGACAGGCTGTAGCAGCAAGACTCTGAACCAGCTGGTACACACCCCCCTCATGACCACCACCAATTGTTCTTTCCGTCATGCGGTCTTGAAATATACATTGAATCGCATAAAAAATGGCACGATAATTCAGCTGCTTAGTAATAGAACTAATGATAACAGCTGCATTGCCATGTCAGGCACATAGTAAACATCTGAGAGATGCATGGAGTAACTGATACTCCTCTCTTACAATAGATGGGAGCATGCCTACCATCTGCAAGTTGCATTGAGTGATCCTGTGGTGTCTTCTACAAATTCCCAAAATACTGGGAATTTCCTATCAAATGATCTGAGGCACCTGAATCAATCAACCATGAGCTATTCATACCTGATGCAGATTCATAAGTTGCTGTGCTTGAAGACTGAGGCTAATCAGAGGTAAACTGGGCTAGGTGCTGTACAACTGCTTCATAGGCCGCCTCTGCAAGGGTCACTACCTTAATAGACACGGCTGGAGATGTGGTCATAGAAACTTGGTTGGCAATTGTAGGCCTTCCGAGTTTGTTCTAACACTTGGCCTTAATGTGGCCAAGTCTCTCACAATAGGTACAGGTAGGTTTGCCTCGACCACTATCAGCATGCCTCCTGCCTTTGCCTCTGAAGGCTCCTATCCGTCCACGAGTACTCACTGTTGCATGAGTAGAGGTGTGATTAGTAACACCTTTTGGCATATAATGGATCTGCAACCTGTTAAGCTTCCTGTATGTCTCCTCAATAGGGGGAGATAGATAGTGTCAAAATCTGTGAGCGTGTAGCAGAATAACTGTCATTGAGCCCTATTAGAAACATATGTACAGGAACTCCTTCCTCTGATCCTTACACATGGTTGAGGTACACATAGGCCTGCATGCATTGTATTTCTCCAAGACTACCTTCGTGACGGAATAGTACTGCGAGAGACTCATGGATTCCTGCTTCAAGTAACAGAGATCATAATCGATCTGGAAGACCTGGGTGGAGTTGAGTTCGTGAGAATAAGCGACCTTCAGGCCATCCCACATCTCTTTGGCCGTCTTATAATACATGATTTCATTTTCAATGTAAGGCATAACACTGTTGAGTATCCAGGCCCTCACCATAGCATCATCTTTATTCCAAGTTGCATATTTGTCTGTCTTTTGCTTTGGTGGTGCTTTTATGAGAACATGTTGCTTCTTATGTCCTACAGTCATAAGAAATGTCTGAGACCACTTGGGGTAGTTGGTCTTATCAAGCTTTACAATAGGGGCAAAGAACGAGTTCTTGTAGACTACATTGTCTCCAGTTTGTTTTGATATAACCTCGGATTCTGATGATGAGGTCAGTGACAATGACCAACAAACTTCTCCAAATGCATATTTGAAATCTGACACAAAATGGGGAATACACACCCCAAAATATGCACCAAACGAGGAACATACACTAAAAAAGTTTCGCTCACATGCGGTCAACAATCAAAGGGGAATACACACCCCAAAATAGAAAAGAAAATTCTGATTTGATTATACCATCAAAGAAGAATTTTCAAACTTCTTTCCACTGGAAGATCCTTGCTTTAGAACTCCATCACGAATGTGTGAAGGATCTTCCTAGACTTTGAAGCAAGGGAGATCAGGGTCTACAACCCTCTCCTTACCGTCGGAAGAGACCCAACAACGAGAAGAGGGTGCCAGAGAGGAGTAAGAGGGTCGAGGAACCCCTTGCTGCCGCTCCTACCACTGCAGTTAGCGGCTGTGCTACTGTTGCTGGTAGCGCTAGCTGGCGACAGTGGTGTTGCTGCCGCTGGCGGCGACGGTGGTGGGCTTGAAGGTAGGGTTAAGCAAGGCTGTCAAAGGAGAGAGGTGCTAAAAAGGCAAGGGGGTTCAAAACGCTTGAGGCACTCGTCCGAGAAAAATGATGCGCTAATATACACACGCGCACACATGCAGCCATATATACACATAGTAACCAAAATATGGTATGTTATGATTACACACACATGTATATAATATACAAGATATAAAAGTAATTAGACAGATAAGCACAATGCATATACATATGCACATTGATACATATCATAAGTGTGCATACAATTTCGTACATTTATATATATACATATGTAAATGTACAAATTATATTTATATGCTATACTTATGCACGTGTACACGTGTATGTACATATATATATTTGTATGTATAAGTTGACATGTACGTACATACATACATAAACATACAAAATATATTTATGTGTGTGTGTCTATATATATATATATATATAAAAGCACATGTACATGTACATATCGATGCATATGTACATATACATATGCATAGATGCATGTTTAACTAAGAGAGTATCCAATAGTTAGGTGAAAAGAAATTAAAATCCTTAAAAGTATTTAAAAAAATGAAAACTCAGCAAACTTAGTTCAGGTGCTCGCTCGGGGCGTCTAGCACCTTGGCCCAAGTGCTCGCTTAGGCAGCACCTCAGGCAAATCAGGCGAGGCTAGCCTTGTCGAGGCACTAGGGCCCTGCGTCGCCTCAACCTGGCACCTAGGCACGCCTAGGCGAGCGCCTTTATAGCACTAATATATTGCTTGGTGTTGGAATGCTGAATCAATTTATGCACAAACCAACTTATGGACATTGGAAGGTTTTCTTGCAAATACTGATGCTTGAAATTACTTTCTGGAAAGGGATCTTGCTAAGAAGGAATGGCCATGTTAAGATAGAAGATTATGACTATGTAGAAACAAAAGATTTCTTGTCCCTAAGACGTAGGATCCAAGATAGAAAGTCTACTTTTGGTTACTGCACATTTATTGGCAGAAATCTATCGCAAAAGCCAAAGCATATTTCTAGATCTAATGCTGTTGAGCCCAAGATTTGATATGCCGAGTTCGATGCTGTGTCAAAATTCTCGGTGTGCATTTCATGAGCATGCCGAGGGCACGTCGTGGAAATGACCATTTTTCGATGGAAGATTTTGACAATTTCTATGGCCCGAAAATGTCATTTCGGAGGCACACCGAGGGTATGTCGATGCATGTCGACAAAAATGGTAGAAGTAATCAAAATGATATCAAATTTAAAAAAATCAAATGTTGATTATGTAACAATAAGAGTGTTACATCATAATCTTTATATACAACATGACCATACGATGTTAAAGTTTAATAATGAAAAATCAAAGATTCTTACCACGCTAAGAATATAGAAAACTTAAGAATGGAAGAATACAAAGAGTTTAAGAATACAAAACATTGAAGAATGAAAGAATTAAAGTATATAACTTCAAAGTAAAAGCTAAAACCGTAATGTCTTGATGCATCGAAAGTCAGAACTCAGAAGTCGGGATTTGGAACTCGAAAGTCAGATTTCACCAGAACCAAGAGTGTCTTGCTGGATCCATATCTCTATATGGGTACTATCGCCACTTGATTGATACCATCATTGCCTATTGTGTCGATCTATACTTTGAATGTATTCACAGCAATCCTCCCAAGACATATATGAATACATTGTCTGATAATCCATTATATGCTGTCTATACTCATGTTCATTCATACTGATCAAAATTCCAAGATGGGGAAATCTACTATCTGTGTATGATGTGTTACGCTACTCACATGCATGATTAGTTGCATGTACTTGGAAAAATCCTGTTGTTTTAGAATCATCTCGTGATTATTCTGATCTTCTTGGCATTTGAAGGGGAGCTTGGTGTTGGAACTGATGAGGAAAATAATGTTGGAAGGTACCATACTCATATGGGTAACAATATTCACTCCCAGTCCCAAAAGTGTCAACATTTTCTGACTAAGTGTACGAATATGATGCATAATTATATGAAGATGGTGGTGGTGCAAATGACTGTAGGTAGAATGGTTGAGTGTACAAAAATTCTGTCTCATGGCCTATGTTGTATCCCGTGTCATATCCAGATCCAGGTGTTGAAGAACCAAAAAGTTAATCACCAATGCTCATGGAACCAATTGAGGAGCTTAAATCCTCCATGTAGGCATCATGACTTCGATACCCTTGTAATCCATGGGTGGACTTGGATTTGGAATTTGTTCGCCATAGATATTGGTGTGTCGTTCATCATATTTTATAGCACCCTGAGTTTGCGCTCGACCACCATGTCTCCCTCTGTCGGATGATCGTTCTAGTCCAGATCCTTCTACCATTACGAATGTATTCGCATCTGAGCCTTCGTCTGAGTCATCCTTTAAGGTTTAAGTAGACTGTGATAGTTGTCGTTCTTCATCCTCTTCATTTAGTACTCTTATAGGAAATGTATGATGACTAGATCTGGCCATATGTCATTCAACATCGGCACCCATTTTCTTTGATAGCTCTGGATCTGCCCTTCCCTTAACATCCATCACAGGTTCTCCTCCAATGTCATTTATCCAACTTTCTAGCACATTATCTCCACTTCGGAAAATGTAGGCCAGATCAATTGGATCGGCCATTTCCTTTTGTTAAAAACCCTCCTGAATGTGCCTCATTTGTAACCTTGTGTTGTAGTGGATGTACACAAGGTCATTAAGCTTGTGACTTCCAAGCTCGTTTCTTTTTTTTATAATGGATAAGATTAAATGTACTCCAATTTCTTTCGCATCCACCAGCAGCTGATGTTTGTCATAACACTTTAACAGCCATCGACCGTAAATTTGGAGGTTCCGTTGCATACAAATTCCATCATTCCGCTGTAGGGAAAACATATTTGAGTTATAAATTGGATATTATATAGTAAATTATTATTAGTAAATATTAAAGGGATGTCAGTTATTACCAGGATGAGTGCAATTAATGGCCTGCTGTGCTATATAACTCCAAAAAAATCCCATCTTTTCTCTAAATAATTTAATCTACAACATGTTGACATGAAGATATGTCAAATATCTTATTTAAACTTCAAATTTCAAGCTAAATTTGCCTACCTCATTCATGCACGCTATTTGCATAGCAGTTTTAGGAGAGCTTTTGAATAACTTTTTGCATAGCTTGAATGAGACCTTCGCGCATGCTAAGGTGATTTTTATGGTTAAATTTTGGGTTGAAAGAATAGCTTATGAAAAAAGATAAGTAGTTAAAGGAATAAAAAATTACTCAAATAAGATAAATTTATAATGAAACATACTTACCGGCAAGGTGGAGTGGGTAGGATAACATGTTTGCCTTCCTTCTCTTATTATCTTGAAGAATGGCTCTTTAGATCTTCCTACTGCTTCTACCTTTTCATATATAATTTCTAATGCTTGGCATATGTAGCCCATCGTTAGTTTCTTATCTTTATCTCCCAACTTCAGAACTAATACGATGTGCTCCATAATACGAGTAATGCGGCTGCAATCATCCCAAAATCATGAATTGTTTATCAAGTCCTTTGCATCTTTCCCACCTTGTGTCCTAGTTTCTACAATGCTAAACCAATTGCTAGAATTTACTATTGACTTTAACCCAACTTTATTATCTAAAATACTTTGTAAGGTGATGTAATTTGTAGCAAATCGTGTTACCCGAGGACGAACCAATTCGCCATTGCAATGCACCCTCATTAATGACAAGGCATGCCCGTGATTGTAAATAAATGATGTAATCGATCGGGTCTTGTTCACAACAGATGAAACTGACTCTCTTTCCAAAGTCTTTCAAAATTAAATCTATACAATGTACAGCACATAGCGTCTAGAATATTCCATATTTGATTTCATAATCTTTTCTTCGAATTGAAGTATTTAAATAACGCAGAAGCATAAATCAAATCATAAAAGACATGAAGAAGCTTGGGTTTACGTGGAAACCTCACTTACGAAGAGCGAAGAGAAGACCACGGGAGGCTTCGATAGGACACTGATTTGTATTTCTTCTTCTTAAAGGAATATGGGAGTATACGCCTATTTATAGGCCACCACTCACACACAAAGTCCACATCTTCCGATGTGGCACTAACCCCACAACCCAATTCTCTTAACACTCCTCAAGCTAGAGCACGGAATGCTCAGCTTGTAACTCAAAGAAATCCACTTTACACAAGTGGGAGCACGGATTGGAGTTGCTAAAGGAACTGTGGCTGTCTCTGACAATGGCCTCTCCTCAGGAGACCTGGTGTTGGTGGCTCCCCATTCAGTATCTTTGTAAAAGGGGTCTTCCTCTGAAGGCCTTGAAATTGGATCTCCCCCTCTGGAGTCCATGGAACTGGATCTCCCACATAGAAACCTGAAGTGGGCCCTTGCTCTGAGAACCTTGAACCTGGATCTCCCTCTCTAGAGATCTCAAAACTTTGGACTTCTCAGAGTTGGGTTTCTCATGTGTAGTCCAGAAACAAAAAGAGACTCCTGAATGGGGGATGACTACAACAGGCTTCCACACTCCTTTCTCCCATACTCGTATGGGAGAAAAATAATGAGAAGAAAATAAAATAATAAAAGCTAGAGAAGACTTCACATCTTCTCTCAAATATAAATTTCAAATATAATGCATCTATTTTTCTGATACCAAGTTGGAAGAAATGTTTCAATCTATTTTACTTTGGGAACCCTACATCTTTTTATATAAAAAGATGTGGGTAAATAACAGTGCATGTCTATAAAGGAAAAACAAATTAGAAATAGCTACTAACAGAAGCAAAAATAGGAGTCTCAACACTCCCCTTAAAGCTGGAGCATAGATGTCAATCATACTTAACTTGGAACAACAGAAATCAAATGCTGAACGAGATAGAGGCTTCGTGAACGTATCAGCTGTTTGATCCTCATATGCCACATAAGTAGTGCGCAACAAATCACGTGTATAAGATCTCTGGTATAGTGACAGTCCACCTCAACATGTTTGGTGCGCTCGTGGAACATTGGATTGTTAGCTATGTAGGTAGTTGCCAGATTGTCACACCACATCTCCATGGACTCCTCAATCTAGACATGCCAATCACGCAAGAGACTGTATCTAGACTATCTCTGCAACAGTTTGGGCCATTGCCCTATGCTCTGACTCTGCACTAAGGTGAGAAACTACCCCCTGTTTCTTGCTCCTCTAGGTAACCAGATTACCCGCCATAAAGGTACAGAAACCAGTGGTGGATTTCTTGTCAAGCACACATCTCGCATAATCAGCGTTGGAATATCCTACCACTGTCATAGGAGAGTCTCTTTGAAAGAGAATACCACGACTTGATACTTTCTTCAAGTATCTCAGCACCTGCATAACTGCCTGCCAGTGCAGCTTCGTCAACCTCTCCATGAACTAAGTTTGCCTGCTGTCAAGGCAATATCTGGTCTGGTAATGGTCAGATATAATAGCTTACCCACAAGCTATCTATATACTCTACTATCAATTTGCTCTGCCTCCTCATCATGTAGATGTGCCTTGGGGTCCATAGGAATATTTGCTGGCTTAGACCCTAGCATGCTTGTCTCCTGAAGGACGTCCAACGTATACTTGCATTGAGAAAGAACAATCCCCATCTCTACTCCTAGCGACCTCGATCTCCAAGAAGTATTTAAGTTGGCCTAGATCCTTCATAATAAATTACTGTGCAAGAGATTCCTTTACCTGTCTTATCCCAGCCTCATCGCCAATGATAATCAGGTCATCTACATAAACCAGTAGTGTTACCACGTCATTCTCTGTTTTCCTGACAAACAGAGAATGATCTGAAGACCTCTGCATCCCCATCCTCTGCAACACATCTGAGAGCTTCTAAAATTAGGCTTTCGGGCTCTGCTTTAGGCCTTAGATGGCCATTCTGAGTTTGTATACACACTCCCCCTTAACCTCAAATCTCGGGGGTTGCTCCATGTAGACCTCCTTTTGAAGATCACCGTAAAGAAATGCATTCTTCACATCAAGCTGGTGTAACTGCCAATCTTTGGGAGCAACAACAGAGATGACTACCCGAACAGTGGTAAGCCACGCAACAGGAGAGCAGGTATCAAAGAAGTCCAGCCTATATGTCTGGGTGAATCCCTTTGCCACCAATGTAGCCTTGTACCTCGAAATAGACCCATCAGGGTTGTACTTCAAGGCAAAGACCCATCTAGAGCCAACTTGTTGCGCGCCTGAGGAAGCGAGGTGAGATCTCAAGTCTGTCTGCTCTGAAGTGCTGCCATCTCGTCTTCCATGGCTTGATGCAACTTTGGATCAAGCATGGCCTACTGGTATGTAGACGGAATGGGTGAAGCTATAAGTGTTTGGCAGAAGCTGCTAAACTGAGAACCAAGACTATCTACAACCAAACTGCCTGCAACCCAATATCTAGACTCACACGTGTGGGGTGGCTTCTGAATGACAATAGGAAGATCAGACTTATATGGTATCTCTGACTGAGTCTTCGTAGAGGGAACCTCACTACTATGGTGATTTGTACTGTCAGGGGGATCAGGTCTAACTAGACGATCACTGTCATCAGAACCCATCTCAACTACCTGTGGAATATCAATCATTGGTGCGGGTAGAGGCCTCTGTAGTGTTGCATGAGGTTGGCAGAGGTGTGGAGATTGGAATCACCTCAAATGAGACTGGAGGAATAGGCATGGGAGCAACATTATCATGAACACTCATCTGTCCAGCAACAGAAAAATACGATGTGGTCTCATGAAAAGTCACATCAATGCTGACATACTGCCTGTGGTGGATGGGATCATAACATTGGTACCCCTTCTAACTCCTAGAGTACTCTAAGAAGACGCACTTAACAGTATGAGGAGCATGCTTGTCACGACCTGGTGATGGCACATGAACAAAAGCAACACAACCAAAGGTCTTGGGAGATACGTGAAGAAGCTCGCTATCTGGATGTAACAGAAGAATTGGTATCTGCTCGTGATGGATTGAACTTGGCATCCGTTTAATGAGGTAGCACGCCGTCAAAACAGCTTCCCCCAATATCTCTGTGGAATACTGTGGTGGATAAGTAGAGTGCGGGCAATCTCTACCAGGTGTCTGTGCTTCCTCTCTACAACCCCATTCTGTTGTGAAGTATAGGGACAAGTGGTCTGGTGGATAATCCCATGAGTCCTGTAGAACTCAGTAAGTCTAACAGTGCAGAACTCGAGGGTATTGTCTGTTTGTACAATCTTCACTGTCGCAGAGTACTGAGTCCTGATCTCCAAGAGAAGAGTCTCTATACCATGTCGAACCTCTCCCTTTGTCTTCAGAAGGAATACCAAGATACTTTGGTGAAATCTTCAACAACAAGATAATACCAATGTCCCATCCTATCTGGAACTCTACCCGGCCCCCAGACATCCATATGGAGTAGCTCAAAAGCAACTGCTGATTTAGGAGAAGTACTGGCGGGAAAGGAAGATCGATGATGCTTACCTAATTGGCAAGCATCACATGTAATAGTAGTAGCTGGTGAAATATGTGGAATCGCCCTCCTGAGGCGATCCAGAGGCAGGTGACCTAGACAAACATGCCACTGTTAGGCACTCCCACCATCGTACCTACTAACTCCTGCAAATGGCTCATGGCTAAGGTGATAAAAACCATTCTCCTCCGTATCTTTGGTAACAATCCTCCTAGTGAGATTGTCCTGAATAACGCATTTGACGTTATCGAAGATCACTTTGTAGTTGAGATCCTTCGTGATTTTGCTCACGGATAATAGACTGAACAAGAATTCTGGCATGTGCAACGTGCCAGACAACTGCAAAATGGGGGTCACAAATACCTCCCCCTTACCCCTAACTGGGGCGTATCTGCCATCAGCCACTTGTATAGTCTTCCTTGGAGGGACAGACCGTAGCAATGAAAGTAGGTCTGATCACCGCATAGATGCTGTGACGCACTAGAGTCGATCAACCACCCAGCTTTATGGTGGCTCTTGTAATGCTCCTGGTGCATCAGACTCACACACTCTGTCATTGGTGTCAAGAAGACCACATCCAAGAAAAGGAAATGAATGTAGAGTGTTGTTTTTGCTTGCTGGCTCTGCTGCTACAGCTGAAGTCGGGGAAGCAGTATGCAAAACAAGACCAAATCAAACCCACAAAATCACCTAAGTCGGTCGATCAGTTTCCTTCCTACTCAGACCCCTTCGCGGATCCATTGTTGCCTCCACCTTCTTGCTTACTGGCTTCGTTGCTACGCTACCGCTATAAAAAAGATGCAACAGGACCTCTCCGATGGGCTGCCGTTGCTATCATGTGCAGTAGAACAGAACGCCATCGTGGGGATGCAAAGCAGACCTTTTTGCACCTTCTGCCACTGTGGAGATGTAGATTAGGCCATCGAACTTCACTCCGTTGCCGCTACTGAGCGGGTGGGTTGATCCTCATGCCGCCGCCATCACTTCACAGCGGATCGTTGGCGTCGCAGCGGGTCAAGCGTTGCAGCTGCTTGCCTCGAAGTGCAATGGTGAGACCACCTATGCCACCACCGCCGCACTGCCTTGCCGCTGTGTGCGTGGGGAGGTCCGTTGGAGGTGTTGGATCAGCGCACAGAGAGAGAAGGCTAGGGATTCGGTGGTTAGGGTTTGAAGGCCTTAGAGGTGGGATACCTAGAGCTTCGGTCTGGGACCATTGCACTGATACCAAGTTAAAATATTTAAATAACGCGGAAGCATAAATCAAAGTATAAAAGATATGAAGAAGCTTGGGTTTACGTGGAAACCCCACTCACGAAGAGTGGAGAGAAAACAATGGGAGAAGACCCCGATAGTGCACTGATTTGTATTTCTTCTCAAAAGAATATAAGAGGCCACCACTCACACACAAAGTCCACATCTTCTGATGTGGCATTAAACCCACAACCCAATTCTCTCAACACTCTGGCCTTCTTGAAGTTACTGTCATTGCTCGTAATAATCTGAATGATATGTTCCTTCCTAACTTCATCAATCGCATCCTTCAATAAGGAATAAATGTATTTCAAAAACATGGACCGTCCATCACAGTATTCAAGTTAATGATTTGCCTCCTTGTATAGCTAGTCCAACCATCTGTTATTAGTGTAACTCCATTATGGGGCCACATATTTTTCAACTCAGAAAGTCACCTAAATCTACCTTCTCTATAAGCATGTATTTGTTCATTATTCCATATATTGTAGAAGCCTTAACTCCTGTCCCATATTGAGTGTTGACGTCAATAACATTTTGCAACTATGGCTCGTCTGCAATGTTAGCTGGTAGCCCATGAGCCGAAACTAAGCTTGTGATTGCTTTACCAACCTTTTCCCTTGCATTCCTAAACATGCCTTTAATGGTTTTCTGTTTTGGATCTGCTTTCCCCCTAGTCTCCCCTTAGTGCTATCAGATCGAAATAAACTACGTAAATCCATTTTTTATTTTTTGAATGGATGTGGAGGCAGTCCTGAACCTGAACCACTACCACCAGCATCTATATACCTCATGCTTTGTGCTCTTCGATCACTTGCCAGAGCTTGTCGTTTGTGCTCACTTTTGAGAGTCTTTCATTGCTTGTTTGAATTGTCTCCCTTCCTTGGATTTGCCTCCACATCACTCGGATATTCATAGTTTTTATTTGAATCAGAGTCTACATCGTAATAATCTTGATAGCTATCAAACAAGGCTTCACAGACTGCTTCTTTTGACCTCTGTTTTATTGCTTCCTTCTCTCGCCTTGACATCATTAACTCGGCAATTAAATCATGAACATCATCTGGAAAATCCTCACATTTTATAACATTCTTGTCGTTACCAACTAGGTGATGCTTGAATCATGTAATTCCACCACCTCTTATCTGATTTCCACAGAAATTATATTCTGTCATATGTTTGGTTCCATCCACTACTTTGGTGCAATACAGCCATCCAATGTCTTCCTTATTCTTTCTGACGTTACCACTCCCACTTCCTCTAACAACACCCTTACTTTTTCCAGACATACTGTTCTTGCACAACTATACTATATTTACTTTAATTCATAATCATTGTATAATATATTATAATGCATTATAATACTAATATAATGCATTATTGGCTAATAAGTACTAACTACTAATATAAAACAAATTACATACAATAAAGGAAGGTGTCATAATTATATTATACCTTTGACGTATCGATGTCCCTATCTAATTCAATCAAGTAACCAAATTCTACCTTAAAGGGTTGCACCTATTGGATCTAATCCAAGTCCTACTAGACCCGATTGGATTACCTTGACCCTTGAATTACTTAGCCGGCCAGATGGGTGGGACCCCTTAGGACATCTCACACGGCAAGGCACCACTAGAGGTTAACGTGGTTACCGCATTAACCCGTCTTGTCACTAATTGGTCCAGGTAGACAAGGCCCCTGAATGATCCAATTAAGCCTAATCTAACTTAGACAATTAAACCTAGTTGACACGTTTACTCTTTTTTAGGCTTGGGTAGAATCGTGCTTTTTGGAATGTTGTAGGCATTAGGGAGTGGTACCCTTATTAATCAATTAAAACATTGTGAAGTGCGTGTCAAATAACCACAATTAAGTTAATCACGTGTTTGGATAATTTTCCAAAAGTGAAGATTCGAGCAAAATTTAATAATTACAAAAAATATGGCATATGCTAGTATATAAGAAAATTAATATATGAAATTGGAACATTATAAATTCATAACATAATGTGTCCTTATTCGAAAGTTGTAACCGAAACCTTGTGCTTAATGATTTTTGGAAAAAAACTCTCACCAAGACATTAACTCATCATCGGTTAGCAATCAATAGGCAAGAGTAGGTAGTAGCAAATCGTATAGTGAATTGGGATTGTGAACTTGATCGATGTCTTTGATTGTGAGTGTGAATTGCGGAAACTGATAGTTCAGATTTATTACTGATTATTTCAAATAATTTATGTGATTTTCATAATTAAGTTCATCCGCTATTGATGAGTACGATGCGAACGAAATCGTTTAATATTTTATGGATTTTTTATGATTATGTCCTTCGCTGACGTATTGTGCAAATATTTGATTTGATATATTTATAATTACATCCGTCGGTGATGTCCTGTGCAAATATTTGATTCGATACATTTATGATTGCGTTCGTCTGTGCTAATCGTCGATTAATATTTTATGAGTTTTTTATGATTATGTTCGTCGGTAATGTATTGTGCAAATATTTGATTTGATACATTTATGACTACGTCTGTGGGTGACGTACTGTGCTAATTGTCGATTAATATTTTATAGGCTTTTTGTGATTACGTCCATCGGTGACCTATGCAAATATTTGATTCAATACATTTATGATTACGTCCGTCGGTGACGTATTGTGAAAAATATCGATTGATATTTTATAGGTTTTTTATGATTACGTTCGTCGGTGACGTATTATGCAAATATTTGATTCAATACATTTATGATTACATCCGTTAGTAACGTACTGTGTAAATCGTCGATTAGTATTTTGTGACTTTTATGGGTTTCTTATAATTATGCCCGTTGGTGACGTATTGTGCAAATATTTGATTTGATACATTTATGATTATTCTGTCGTTGACGTACTGTGTTAATCATCGATTAATATTTTATAAATTTTTTATTATTACATCCGTCGGTGACGTACTGTGTAAATATTTGATTTGATACATTTATGATTACGTTCGTTAGTGACGTACTATGTAAATCGTCAATTAATATTTTATGAATTTTTTATGATTATGTTAGTTGATGACGTAGTGTGCAAATATTTAATTTGATACATTATAATTACGTCCGTTGGTGACGTACTGTGCAAGTCGTCTATTAATATTTTATAGATTTTTTATGATTACTTTCGTCGGTGAGTCACATATTATGCAAATGTACAACTCACTGTATATTGTACACCTCAATAATTGTTCAATCATACTTCATGTGGGGCTTTACATTTGTGCAGGTACTAACTCCTTTCTCTATGCTTTCGATAAAGTAAATGTTATTCTTTAGTCTAGACTCCAGATTCTAAGATTTAGTGAGCGCACTGCTCATCTGATACCGGGACAATAGCATTTGCGTGAAACGTAAGTGAACACAACACAATTTACCCATTCTCCACCATTAGGTCCACCACCGTCCGCCACACACCTTAATCCCCACCCCATTGCACCGTGCCACCGCCCACCGGTGCCGCACGATTTCCCGTTTCCTTCGCCCCCTTTCCCCTTCCCATCGAAAGAGTCATCATCGGAGGAAACCTTAGATGTGCGGCAACCACCCCCTATCGGGAGACGCTCCCCTGTGGCCCTGCCTCCCCAGCAGGTCCTCTCCGCAAGATGGTCTTCTCCCATAAGCGATATCACCACCGAGAAGCTTCGCAACGATTCTCTCCTAGCTGTAGGCTACAGCCTGTAGCAGCGATGAAGCTGGTAGTGTGGTACCAGCGGAGCAGACTGGCACATAGCCTGCAGTAAGCACTCAGGTAGTCATCGGCATCGACATGCCGCCGATATAGTCGGCATGCCAGTGAAATCCCAGCATTTCGACAACATATTCTTATCGGCATGGAGCTTTCTCAAAAAAGGCCTTGCCAGTGGCATGCTATCGTTATGTAGTTGAGCCCCTTCGATGTTTTGTTTTATTTCTATTTCCTTTATGATGTATTTCCTTATTTTCTATTTCCCTGAGGAGTTGTCTTGTACCTTTTCCACCTCTCTATATATTGAGAGGTAGGGCTAGAGAATAAAGTATTCGAGTCATTTTCTTCCACTTGGTATCAGAGCGGCGATCCTAGGCCGGTGCCAATACCCTTCTTGATTCTCATATCTCTGTTCTCTACCACAATTGATCTCCACTAACAAAACCTCCTTACATGCATGTTGCAATAGCAACTTAGAGTTGCTACAATATTGCCATAAGTTCTTGTCACTATCGTCGGCATGGAAGAGGCCTATGATCGGCCAACCTCCATCGTGGGGAGGGGGGTTGCCAGACCCTAGTCGGTCGATTGTGCCCCCTCTAGTGGTAGTACGACCAACTACATGTCGTTAGCGAGCCCCAACAGCAGCAACGTCGCCCATTGACCCCCTTTATTGGATTAGGGTTTAAACCTTGATCCGATCATCGTTTTGACAAGGCACCTTGCCCAACATCTTCCTCATGACGAGGAACACCAATCCCTAATGGTTGGTGGTCGAAACCCTCTTTGGAGCTCCGTTATGACTAGCTGTGAGTTGCTTGAGCTTCACAGGGTCAGTTGCAATCATGGTTTTAAAAAACTAGCCTCGAGGCAAGGCAGAAGAAAATCGCTCCGAGGCTATAGCCTCAGGGTTGGAGTGTGAGGCGTGCGCCTTGGTTTGTCGAGGCGGAGCTAAGGCGATGAGATGGAACTGAGGCTATCGCCTTAGTTGAAAGTTCACATTTGAAGGTCATGCGAGTTACATATGACCTAATAAAATAAAATAAAAATTCTTTTTTAAAATCCTATACCCATCAACAAATCCCAAACAATGGCCCTAACCTCTCAAGCCCTAAAATACCCATCGCCTGAAGCTGTTGTAAGTCATTCACGATCTTTGGACTCCTCTATTACCATTGTCGATAGCTATTGCTGCATCGCTAGTTTCCAGTCATCTCCACTACGTACCACCCCTTACCAGTTTGTCCCCTCTCCATTGCCCATCGTTGCCTCCTTTCCCTTTCAAGTCTCAACTGCACTTCCTGTTGTTGGTAAAAGTTTCGACCTCTTGAATTACATATTACATTTTTTCTTATTACTTATACATTTATTTTACCTTTTATTTATGTTAAAGCATGTTTGAATGCTTTATGTGATTAGTTTACATGTTATGTGATCACTAAATTGATTTTTTTTTAAGTGAAAATGTGGTGATTGTTTACTTAAATCTTGTTATATGTTTATTATTGTTACTCTCAAAAAAATATTTTTTATTATTGTTTTGATTTTTTTTAGTAGTATTATGTGACTAGTATTTTGATTTTTTTTGAAGAGTTTATATGTTGTATGGTACTCATGTGTATTTAAATCTTGTTATATTAGTTTATATATGAATATCGTTTGTGTTATGCGGTAATAATATTTAGTAATGGATATTTAAATGTTGTAATAGAGTAAAAATAGTATAAAGGTGTATTTTTACATTGATTTTTCATTATTAGCACTTAAACATTGATTTTTCATTATTAGCACTTAACAGTAAATATTTGTCATTTTTCTTATTTTCCATCCAAAAACTAAGGCTTATGTCTCGAGTGCCTTGAGGCTTACGCCTCTCCTCGATGAAGGTAAATTGCGTTGGTATTGCCTCACCTTTTTAAAACCTTCGTTGCAATCAACTTGGTTGATTTGGGTCCTCTTTCCTTCTTGATGGTCTGATTTCTCTCAGATTGCATGTTGATTCTTGACTAAACCATGGTTGCGGGACGAGATAGCATCCTCTAGTTCGTCCGAGGTAAAAGCGGAGCATATTTCTAAGATTGGGGCATATAAGAGTCCATTCTTTCGTCCGATGGTAAAGTTGGATGAGATTAATTGATGGTAAAGTTGGATGAGATTAATTACACTCGATAGTCACAAACATTTCTAATGACCATAAAAGGTCTAGAGCATATTCTCCTTCAACCAGTGCCCACAAAGACAAAAAAGAATGCATCCTAGAAGAAGGATGACGCTATGGTCCGAGCATGGATCATGAATTGCGTCATCCCGTGAATTGGTGACGAGTTATGTATTATGGGACAACGAAGGAGATGTGGGATAGTTTGAGAAATACCTATTCCTATAAGAACTCGAGTAGAGTCTTCCACATTTACAGTAAGTTGTCACAACTTCGTCAGGAAGGGTGTAGCCTATCATAGAATTATTTGATCTTGAAGGGTTTCCTAGAGAAGTATAATGTGTGCAAATCGATATGCACATGTGCTTCTAAGCGAACCTACCACAAGGAGGTTGTTGTTACATTTTGTCACCCTTTAGAGCTTCCCTCATTGGAGGAAGCATGCAACTGGATGAGTAGGATTTTAGATGCTCTGGCTACCATTGAGATTGGCAGACAAACATCAGCTCTTGCAGCTACTCAGCGATGTGGCAAAGGTGCCCCTATGACACAAATTAGGGGTTCTGGCTGTGCACCCGCTGGAAAAGGACACTTCTCATGCACCTATTGTTTTAGGATTGGACATACAGAAGCCACCTGTTCGACTAGGCATGGTCAACCTCCCATAGCTAATCAAGTGGTTGTAGCTACTGAGCAACCAACTTATACTAAGTTGAGTAAAGTTGATTATGTTGAGTTACTTTAGTGTCACCTCAGTTGACCAAGGAGACACCTATAGCCATAAAGACTGCTGATTTTGCCTCTTCAAGTAAAGAGTTTGCTTTAACCTCACTGGTTGATGATCAGTGCCATCCTGACTAGTTGGTTGACTCTGGAGCCTCACAAAACCTTAGTGGAGATAATAGGTGTTTTGGCTACCTCCGCTCTATCCCTTCAGGGAAGATTTTAAAGGTAGCAGATGGGAGGCATTCCCAAATAGCACGACAAGGGGAGGTTTCAGTTACATCATGAGGCTAACCGACATCCTTTTTGTACAGAGTTTCCTATAAGCTTACTCTCCATTCGTAGTGTAGAGATTTCTAGGTGGGTGCAGACGGAGTGTGGAGGCTTTTGTGTGTGGAGAGATCTAGAAATCTAACGCACAGTACTGGAACGTGCATATAAGACGTCTGGAACGACCATCAGACGTCTGATCTGGGTGATCAGCGAGTCTGTTGAGAAGGCGATGGTTGGATGGAGCAATTTGTCCTTGTTGAACTGCTGGAGGCCTGATTTGGCCTCAGTGATTCATGGCAGAGAGAAGTAGAGAAAGGAGAGGAACTTTGTTGTATTGGAAATATTCTTCTATTTGCTCAATTGAAAATAGTTGGGAGGCTCTCTATTTTATAGAGAGAGCATACTCACTAAAAATAGTAAAGATTCTATTCTTATTAGAGATTAGATCTTCTCCCATTTGGAAATATTTAATCTCTTTAACAAATCCCAGAGCTAGTTTCCTAAACCAACTTGCTAAAAATAGGAAACTAAGAATGGAAAACAACTAACGAGGAATAATCAAAACAGGAAACAACTAGTTTTTGTGCACCCAAAATTGGTTAAGGACCATGCACTACCAGCTGTTGGGTCTCCAGATGGTTGCCACGTGGCACTGCCACATGGCATGTGCCACGTGGAATATTTTCCAAATCCCAACAAGTAGAATTACTGTGTTGAGCTGCCATGTGATATTTAATGCCCAGACTTGTATTTTGCAGGATATCCTGAGTGGACGATTGGTGGTAGTTGTGAAGAGGGAGTGTATATTGCCTAATCTAGTCTCAGTTTGCTACTACGTGCCATGGAGGTGTTGCTTTTGCTATTGTGACTCTTTTTCAGTGGCATATCTGACTTGACCATCTTTCATTGGATAGGATCTGTCGGGTCATCCCTTATATTTCTCCATATGCTATCATTTCCGGTAATGCTTGTCAGATGGGTAAGCATCATTGTAGTTCTTTTCTTGCCAATCATATGGGTCCATTGAAATGTTCCAGATGATTCATATTGATGTGTGGAGCCTTAGTTGTATTCTTAAGCAACTGGGTCACCGATTTTATTTGATTATTGTTGATGATTTCTCCCGTTTATCACGGCTATTTCGGTTAAAGAATAAGTCTGATGTTGGCATTGATCTGGAACATTACATTTTGGAAATAAAAAATCAGTTTGGTGCCTATGTTAAAATTGTGCATTCTGATAATGCTCTTGGTTCTGTACTCGGAGGTTATCCACGTTTTACAAGCCCCTTGGTATTATACATCAGAATACGTATCCTCATTACCTCCCAATAAAATGGGGTTGCATAGAGAAAACACATACATATTCTTAATGTGCCACGCACCCTGCTCATATATCACAGTGTCCTCTCTATTGGGGTGATGTTGTCTTTCTGCTTGCTATCTGATAAATAGGATACCTTCCCCTATGCTCTATGAACAAATTCCTTGACAAGTTCTATATCCAAATAGTCATCTCTGTCATGTTCCACCTCAGGTGTTTGGTTGTGTTGTCTTTGTTCACCTTACCACTCCTGGTCGGGATAAGCTTACCCTTAGGGCTATTAAATGTGTGTTCTTGGGATACTCTCGCACTCAAAAAAGGTATCACTGTTATAATCCTATCACCCAGAGGCGCTATGTTAGTACTAATGTCGCCTTTTACGAGTCTGTCCTTTACTTTTCTATAGTTGGGTGGAGTCTTTCTCTTGAGGTCGCTGAGGCACCCATGCCTATTCCCCTTACTCCCCTGGAGGCTATCTCGATCACCGAGCCTGAGCTACCTCTCTCTGAGCCTAAGAGGTTTCATGATCCCCATGTTACCTACAGGCTTCCAGTTGCATACAAGCAACAACCCTCCTCTTTTGGATCGACTCCTTCCCTGCATTAGGTGAGCACAGATGTTTTACAGATTGATGATGCGTTAGCTAGTGATGTTGATACAGGGCCACTTTTGGATGAGCATGGTGCTCCTAGCTCTTCATGACATATAGATGATGCACAGGTCATTGAGATAGTTTCAAATGTTATTGAACTTTCGTATGCTATTCGGAAGGTGTCATACAATAGTGCCAGATATCATATTTCTAGTGCTGTATCTACAAAGTTTCTGGGGAGTGCATACGACAAGTCTTGTAGTGCCTTGTCCACTATATAGATTCCTTCATCTTACCAGCGAGCCATGCTTGATCCAAAGTGGTAACAGGCCATGGAGGAGGGATGGCTGCACTTTAGTCATGTGGCACATGGGAGCTTACAGCTTTGCCCATTAGGGCATCGGTTGTGGGTTGCAGATGGGTCTTCACCATCAAGTACAACCTTGATGGGACAGTGGCCAAACACAGGGCTTATCTTGGAGCTAAGGAGTTTATGCAGACCTATGGCATAGAGTTATTCGACACTTTTTCTCTTGTGGCTAAGCTTCTGACTGTGTGCATTCTCACTTCTATAGTTGTCTAGAAGGATTAGCCACTTCATTAACCAGACATCAAAAGTGTGTTTCTTTATGGTGACTTACACGAGGAGGTCTACATGCAACAATCACTCGGTTATGATGCTTAGGGAGAGTGTTCTAAGGTCTGCTAACTGTGGAAGGCTATATATGGCCTAAAGCAGAGCCCTAAGGCTTGGTTTCAAAAGCTCTTAGAGGTTGTTGAGACAATTAGCTTCCAGAGATCTCCATCAGATCATTCTTTGTTTGTAAGGAAAATAACAAAGGGTGTGGTGGCACTCTTTCTATATGTTGATGATCTGATTATCACAGGGGATGATGGGGCTGGCATTACAGAGGTTAAGAAATGTCTTGCAGGGAGTTTTGTTATGAAAGACCTTGGACCGCTGCAATACTTTCTTGGGATTGAGGTGGCATGCAGCAGAAAGGGTGTGGTACTTTCCCAGAGGAAGTAGCCCTTGACTTGCTACAGGAGATTGGCATTTTGGGGATAAAGCTAACCAATATTCTTATAAATCCCAAGACTCATCTATATGATGAGAAGTCTGAGGCAGTGGACAATCGACAGTACAAAGGACTAATGGGTAAGCTCCTATACTTTATTATTACTAGACCAGATATTTTCCTTACTGTTGGAAAATTGAGTTAGCTTATGGACATGCCTAGTAGGTAGCATTAAGATGCTACAATGATGGTGTTGAGGTACTTGAAGAAGGCACCAGGATGAGGGGTCCTATTCACCAAAGGAACCTCTATGAATGTAGTAGCCTACTTAGATGTTGACTATGTACGGTGTCTAGTAGATCGAAAGTCTACCACAAGATTCTGCACTTATGTGGCAGGAAACCTAGTGACTTGGAAGAGCAAGAAGCAGGCTGTTGTTTCCAGGTCCAGCGACGAGTCAGAGTATAGGGCTAGATATTACCTTATTGATGTAGGTGAGATCACTCCTTGCTAATTTGCATATATCTATTGATACACCTATGAAGATAATATGTGACAACAGAGCAACTATCTACATTGTCAATAATCCCATGTTTCATGAGAAGACCAAGCATATAGAGGTCAACTGCCACTACACGCATGACCTAATCCAGAGAGGACTCATCTTCACCACCTATGTCTCCTTAGATGACCAAATAGCAGATATTTTCACCAAGGAGTTGTCTTGATCATCATTTGATATCTGTTGTTTCAAGCTGAGCATGATTGATATCTATGCTCCTACTTGAGGGGGAGCATTAAGCCCCTTTAATCTTTTTTTTTTTAATTTCTAGTTCCTTTATGATGTATTTCCTTATTTTCTGGTTCTTTGAGGAGTTGTCTTATACTTTTCCTACATTTATATATATTGAGAGGTAGGGCTAGAGAATAAAGTATTCAAGTCATTTTCTTTTACTAATGCTAAATTAAAAACATAAAGCAATGGATCTGTTAGAGTTGATGCCAACTTATAAAAGGGGTCACGACGTGGGAATGTTGGTAAGAGTCACTTGCCAAGTTTGTTAGTTGTTTAGTTGTTAAGTCTAGGTATCTTGTAAGTCAAATAAGTCTCGCGTGTTGTACCTCCTCAAATAAGTCCCACCTAAGGGACCCCTTTGTCTCGGCAAGGGGATAAGATCCTTAGGTCTGACAACTAATTCCGTTGTGTGCGATGCGAACAATTCACATCCTGCGAACTCCGCGAACGAAGAGGCGACCCTCGCCTCGAAATCTACCAAGAGAGGTCAACAAGAACAAATCCTCACAACAGTGTAGTAGCAAGTCAACCTATTTCCTTTCTTGGTTGACTTGCTACAATGTGGGATTGAGATGAGGTGTAAACCTCGATCCCAGAGATCAAATCTTATAATCCCAGTAGTAGCAAGTTGACTTGGTCCCCTCTAAGAAGACTCGCTCCATTATAGTATGTTGACTTGCTCGCATTTAAAAAGACTTGCTAGTACTTGTTCTTCACAAGACAAGTAAGGAGGAGGGTGGTGTAAACAAGAAAGCCGACCCTTTCCTTGGTTGGTCTTTCAACCAAGGTGTAGCAAGTTGGCTTGCTTGCCTTCAAGAAGACTTGCTACTTCTTCACGACAAAAGAAGAATCAAGAGAAGATTAAAACCCTTGGCTGGCAACCCTTCTTTATAATTTCTCTTAGCTTGGAGATCAATTCACCTAGTCAACTAATTTCATTAGAATCAAACCTAGGGTTTCCCTTTTGGCTTGGGAGATATTTGTAGGATTCCTAATCGAATCCTAATTTTGTGTAAACCCTTGGATATCCAAGGGTTAGGATTCAAACCAATTATATTTTGCAAGATTGGCCCATAACATTTTATGGGTTGTTTAGATGAAGTATCTAAATATTAATTAATTGTAGTTCATCCCTTGAATTTTGTACCTAATTAAATTAGGTACAATTAATTGCTAAATTGAATGCGATTTAACTCCTTAAATCGATTTAATCAATATAATCAAATAATAACACCAAAATGATTATTGGTTCTTGCACTTTGGATTAGAGGAATTATGGTGCTCTGCCTCCCTTCGGTATTTTGAATACCCGTGAATCCTTTACACTGGAAGACACATGTAAGCCTTGGAATTGAATCCCAGATTCACCGTCCATCCCATCAAGGGTTACATACTTTTTACATTCTCTTTATACTATTGAGACGAGAACAAATATCGGATCCTTTCCCAAAAGGCTATCTTTTTCTCTTCACGTATAGGTCAGATCAAGACTCGTACGATCATATATAGAATTTTGTACTTCCTAATATATGCGGAGCGAGCTCGAGTCTCCCGATCAGTTGTGTACACCTACGATAGCGAATTTGTGTGATCTTTTTGAAATATCATGTCTCTTGTACCCTCATATGCACACTAGCTTTTTAGTTTCAACACTAAGGTAAGTGTATCCCCTATTGGTCCACCAAATATGCATACTCAGACATAGGGGCATATCTGTCTCAGGCCAAGGGATATGCCTTCTCCATGATAGTAATAAGAGGACTTACGCATCTCAATCTCATCAACTCCTTGACTCAACTCGCATGATAGCCCCGAATCTCTATTTCCATGAAGAGGATGTGCATCAAGGGAATCAGTTAGGCAACAATTTCTAAAGAAAATTGTCACTTTTCTCATATTGGAGCAATAGTTGGATATCATGATGGTTCTTAACGACTTATCGAAATCCTTGATTCAAACCATTTGAATTCTTTAATACCCATCATTGATATGTCCAACATGACACAATACATTATCCCAATTATACTGAGAGACCTATCTAACCATATTAGTCTCTACATGATCTAACACTTAGATCTGAATCACAGATTAAGTGATTCGACTCAAGTTGGTTTGCTCAGGATACATAACTCCAACAAGTTCCTACTTGCCTTAAGAGCCAATCTTGAACTGTCTCTTCAACTCATGATGCCAGCTCGACACACAAGAGCTTTATCGTAAAGTTAGTGTCAAGTTTTAGGTTGAAGTACTGTATATGATAACTACTTTATCATATGAGACATCTATTTTTATGATGAGGACCTTTCTCTTTGCAGATACACTTTTATTCTGTGAAACCATTTCTTAACAAGAGCGATGTTTTGTTATCATCACAACAATGAGACTTCAACAGAGGAAACTACGTCAAGTCCTTCAAAAAGGGCTTACGTATCCACATCATCTGTGTTGTAACTTCATAAGCTATATCTTCTTCAGCGTTCGTATGGTTCTATATATGCTTCCAAGGCAAATACCGTTCCATTCAAGTGGATCATATGTGGACTATCCACATATTAGACTGCAGGTGTTGCATCTCAACTCATTAAGATTGATAGAATCAATGCATCTTAACTCTTTGAGATCACTTTTTCAATATCACATTTCTTGTTCGAGGACACATTTCTTGTTTAAGGAATGCTAAGGACAACTTTACAATTTATCCAGAGTATCTTGTGGGTTGATAATGATTTACGTTTCCACTATCTCAGACATCTCTATTTAGAACTATGCTTGGTTTGTGCATTTATACATAGATCATATTCTCTCTCACCCCTTTGAGTTGATATTTTCTTCATAAGGAGACATCAGAAAACACTTGCATTGACTTTCATCATATGAAAATCAACTAGGCATTGTTTTGGTAATCTTTGAGTTTATCTTGGAATTTTTTTTTTCTATCTAAACTATCAAATTCCATTCTTGGATATTATTCTCATCATATGAACACAATAGATATCTGCATGTGGTACTATGCTTCCATTATTTCCATGATTCCAGCATCATTTTATATATCCATAACAATTTATAAATTATTCAATTATGATTGTCCGATTGGATCATAATTAGATTTTACTATCTTGAACAAGATTCTTTCCTTTGGTTTAATTCTCATTCCAAGTATCAATCTCCATGAAATCCAACATTTTACAAGTTGAATACTTTTCAAGAATTTCTGCTTAGGAATAGGAACAATTCCAAATTCTTCTAACTTATAAAACTTTTAATTGCCTCTACATCCAATTAACTCGAATATGTTGTGGGCCCCAACCATTGATTTGCAAGGTTTGGTTTGGATGGGTTCTGCAATTCTCCCATCATGCATTATTCTTGGATCAAATCTTAATAGGTGAATTGTCAAAATTATCCTTTTAGAATTCTCATCACACTAATGACAACTATTGTAGTGCATGAAGTCCTTGAATATTGTAGTTTGTCCTAAAATCCAACTCACTTGGATAAGACTTTAGCCAATTAGATTCAATCTTAGTGGCCTTTCCTTGATTGAGTTCAGGTAACTCTTTAAGATCCATCCTTGAATTGGATTAAGCATTCATTCTTTGGAAATCTAACATTATGCAAATTAAGATGCTTAATTAATCCATATCACAATATTGATAACCATTATCATGCTCGTGACATCTAAGGATCACCCTAGAGTCCAACTAATTTGAACTTAGACATAGGCAATGAACTTCAAATTCGAATATTTAGATCCTTATTCACATCATATGTAGTTGAAATATTTAAATAACGTGGAAGCATAAATATCAAAACAATAAACAATCATGGAGTGCTTGGGTTTACGTGAAAACCCCACTCACGAGGAGCAGGGAGAAAATCACGGGAGAAGCACCCTATCGGCGTGTTTTCTCTACTTTTCTTTTCAAAGGTAAATGGGAGGAGTACATGCCTATTTATAGGCCACCACTCACACACAAAGCCCACACTTTCCAATGTGGCACTAAACAACCACTCAATTCTCTCAACACTCCCCCTCAAGTTGGAGCATGGAATGCTCAGCTTGTAACACAAAGGAGCTTACTTTACACAGGCAGGAACACAGGCTGGAGCTGCTAAATGAATTGTGGTTGTCTCTAAAGATCTGGTGCTGATGGCTCCCTGTTCAGTATCCCTGAAATTGGGTCTTCCTCTGAAGACCTCAAAGGTAGATCTCCTACATAGAAACCTGAAATGAGTTCTTCCTCTGAGGACCTCGAAACTTTAGACCTCTCAGAGATGGGTTTCTCATGTGGAGTCCATGAACAAAAGGGACTCACAAACGGAGGTGACTACAACAAGCTCTCACACTCCCCCTTTGTCCCATTCTCGTATGAGAGAAAAATAATGACGAGAAGAAAATATGACATTAAAAACTAGAGAAGATCTCTCCACATCTTTCAACCATAAACCTCATCATCATTTTTTTTACCTTCTTTTTTTTCTTCTTTTTTTTCATGCCATTTTTTTTATTCTCTGTTGCATCTCTTCTCAGGTTTTATTATTTTCTCTCTTCTCTTCGTTTTCTCCTTTAAAAGAAGGCTTGGTCCCCCTTAGGGTTTGGGAGAACCCAACAGCCGCACCTCCGACTCCCATATCCGCATCAGTCGTTTGTTGCTGCTACACGCCCTTGAGCGAGCGGCTGGGCCTTTACGCCGCCGATCGCAGCTTCGTCGCACCTCCACGCCTCTAACCCCTCCTCCATGGGGGCTGTCGATCGCCGCTCAATTGCCTCCTCAGTCTTCACCGCGACCTCATTCTCCTGCGTAGAGCGATGCGTCGCCCCTGCGTCCTCTTGCACTAACGGGTCCATGTGCGCGAGTGCTCATGGATCGTCCCTGCCAACGCCCTGCCATAGAGTGGTCAGCAGATGTCCATGAGCACTATCATGTCGCTCCGCTGCTTTAAGCTGCGCTCAGGCTGTGCACCACCACAGATCTCCCCCTTTGGTAACCAACACTGTCGCCACTGGGAGAGAAATCCCCTACAGTGTCATCGCCATGGCCTGCTGCCGCCTGCCGCTGCGTGTTGCCTCGTGCACCGCCGTTGTCGCACGCTGCCCGCCTTTGCCATCCAGAGGAGCAGATCTACCTTTGGCGGTGGTGCGATTGCCAACACGGCCACCACCGATGTCATCACCAACATGACCGTAAATGCAACTGTGATGCCTCTTGCCATTGAACTCCATCTCCTTATCAACAAAGAACTTCAAGAATAATGAAATAGAGATGCTAAGAAAAAATTAATAATAACCCAAGAACGACTCGCTCTGATACCAAGTTGAAATATTTAAATAACGTGGAAACATAAATATTAAAGCAATAAACAATCATGGAATGCTTGGGTTTATGTGGAAACCCTACTCACGAGGAGCAGGGAGAAAACCACGGAAGAAGCGCCTTATGGGCTTGTTTTTTTTGAATTTTTTCTCAAAGGTAAATGGGGGGAGTATATGAATATTTATAGGCCACCACTTACACATAAAGCTCACACTTTCCAATGTGGCACTAAACAACTATTCAATTCTCTCAACCTATGTGAATAAGAGATCTTGATTTGAATCCATATAGAATATACATTCTCTAATGCGAATATTCATTGGATTCAAGAAATCTAATGTCCATCATCAATTGAACCTCTGAACTTCTTTAAGTTTGATCTTGTCTTAAGAAGGTAAGGCTAAACTAAGGTGTAGAAGATGAATGAGTTAGAAATCATTTGTTACCTATTGAAATACTCATTTTGATCCATCTAAATTTACCATATCGAACTCATATAATGTGTTCATGATTAATGAAATTCATTAACTCCATAACCAACATGTGGAAAGTTGTCGAATTTTTCAAAAGATCTTTGACCTTTCCACATTTGAACATCATCATATCTAAAATGATCGTTAGCGAATGTTGTCATTCTCTAAGGATCATTTCCATAGTGCATACACCACTATGTGTTACTCTTGAGACATAACTCTACCATATTTTCTTTTTGCAAAAGGATTGGATGCTAATTGTCTTTAGAGTTCTTGATTATTAGGTCAGAAGAGATTGTTCTCAACTATCCTTCTAATCTACCTCATAGATGTTCATATCTAGATATGAGTCATCTCATAGAGGTGGAGTACCCTCTTTGCATATGATCAGAATTCTTATTAATGATCACATCATAATCCAATGGCAAAACTTACAATAAGTTATTCATCACATGAATACGTCAATTCCAAACATTTTGGAAAATATAAATAATTTCCATTGATGCAAGATGGCAAAGACATTCTTTGTGATTTCGAATACATATTTCAGATATAAGCTTTGTATCTCCTGATGACTCCCACTGCAACAATTTGTCTTGGGTTCCATCAATTACCTGAGTAATAAGTAACTTTTGCAAATATGTCAAGTTCATTAGAATCTTTATTTATCATATGTATAGATGATGAAGTATGTAGTACTTTGAGAAACCTTTCCTTTGACCTTCTGGTAGGTAGATTTGCATCTTATGCAAGACTCATCTATGTGTCAGTTGTCCTTTGCAATGTTTTAAAAATCAAACCAGTCAAGTCCTAGTTTGCTTCTTTAGTGGTTCAACCGGTGGTTTGTACTGGTTGAACTGGTGATGATGTCAGCATGTGAAAAATCGAAAAAAATCAAACTGGAAAACCTTTAGATTAGTTTGTATTGGTTTAATCAAGTCTAACCGATTTGAACCGGTATTCAATAAAAAATCATTGAAGGTATGTAGTAGTAAAAGTTATTTTACAACTCTAATTATACTAAAATTGACATTTTTATCACTACTAAAGAAAAGTTAAAGATATAATCGAAATTGAGATCCTAACCTTAAAGAATATATAGATCTTTGAATCTTTGTTTCAAGTTCTAAAGTCATATACATTTTCCTTTTTTTTTGTAACTTTTTAGCTCTTAAGAGAAGGGGCAAATCGGATGACCAATTTAACCAAACTGGCCGGTTTAACCCATTTTTAATCGATTTACACCGGTTTTGACTTTTATCACCCGAATTGCTAGGTCCGACCGGCAAGGCATTAGTTTTTGGTTGAACTAGTTGAACCAGTCGGTTCAGTTTATTTTTAAAACATTTCCTTTGAGCTTCTGAGGTTGAGGAACATTTCCTCTTTCTAGAGACGCTGCACACTCCATTTAGATGGTTCATGATACTTGGTAGACATTCTACCAACTCACAGATTGCTCCCCTAAAATTTTTCTCTAACTTGGGCCCAAGCGTAAAGTTTGGGGAGAGATGTCGCAATTATATCATACTTCTCGTCTTCAAACGAGATCTCTCCATACATTTCATATTCCATAAACAACTTTTGCATTCGAAATAGGTGTTCTTCCAATGAATTTTCCGAACTCATTTTGGAATTTCGAAGTGGAGAAAATCATGTTCCAAGTACTGAAGGCACCAAGCCTAAATATAATGTTGCTTGCATACTAGCATTTGCCAATATGGTCTATTAATTCAATTGGTAGATGCTTGATGCAGTGTTCCACAAACGCATTACCATTATGTCAAGTCTCATTATAATTTTCCATGGTTTGATTTCTTAGGTTCTTGAATGGCCTGGAGCACAAAGCGTAGCTCAAGTTGTTTGCCTCTAGTCTTTTCGCAACCATTGTGAACCAATCATTGGGAATGGGTTTTGTCTAATGTTTTAAAAATCGAACCGATCATTGAATTGGTCAGGTGTTGGTTTGGCTTTTTAGTGGTTAAACCGACAGTTTGTATTGGTTGAACCAGTGATGACGTCAGCATGATGTTAGCATGTGTAAAAATCGAAAAAAATCGAATCGTATGACCTTTCAATTAGTTTGTATTAGTTCAACCAAGTCCAATGAAGTTGAACCGATGTTCCATAAAAAATCATTGAAGATATGCAGTAGAAAAAGTTATTTTGTAACTCTAATTTTACTAAAATTAATATGTTTTTATCAAAAGCTAAATAATAATAAAAGGTATAATCGAAATTGAGAGTCTAAAATCTTGAAGAAAAACATAGTTCTTTGAATCTTTATTTAAAGTTCTAAAGTCAGATGTATTTTCTTTTTTCTTTTTAATTTTTTAGCTCTTAAGGGAATGGTCAAATCGGATGGTCGATTTAACCAAGTCGGCCGGTTCGACCCAGTTTTGAATGTTTACACCGGTTTTTGACTTTTATCGCCCGAATTGGTCAATTTGACTTGTAAGGCAGCGATTTCCAATTGAATTGGCTGATTTGGTTCGATTTTTAGGACGTTGGCTTCGTCCACTTGTTCAAGTCGAAGCGGGCTTTCAAAATCGTCATTTTGTGTGAACATGTTGACTGTTGAAGAGTTGTTGAGGGTTAACTTAGTCTCACATTGTGCGGGACAAATTGTGTGGTTGGGATTGTGTATGGTATCAGAATGGGTTGTTCTTAGGTTTTATCGTTGCATTCCACATATCATTATTTTTGTCCTTCAGATTTTCATGGCCAATCTGGGTTGACTATCATTAGAGATCCCCACTCTTCGTTTCCTTGTTTACATCTCCTTCACGACGGAGCATGGTGATGAGAAGCAACAACGCGAAAGGCGATGACGAAGAGGCCTCTTCAATTCGCATCGCCCCTCCACTACAATTCCTACCAAAGTCACTATCCCTCTGGCGAACACTAGCTGAAGGCGCTAGGGCTTTGGTAGGTACCCATCCATCTTATGTTTTCATCTTCGCCTCTACTCCATCTCTCTCATCTTACGTTGCGTCAAAAGTCCTAATGAGGGAGAGAGCAGAGATGGTGAACAACCACAACAACATGTGCTGTGGGGGGCACCTACAGCATCGACCTCGACACCACCAACTACGCCATCATCACCTCTAGAGTAGTGCCTTCATGTTGCTCTTCCATGGTAGAGCATTGTTGGACAAGAAGAAAGCGATGGAGGTGCCAATCTTGCATGGAGGTGATCACGTGCAATGAAAGTCATGGCGACTATCTCCAATGCGAGATCAGGCACACCCACCGGTGCGATCATAGCAGTTGCATTCTCTCGAGCACAAGGCATCAGCGGCAGCAGCAACAAAAGCGAAGGAGCAGTTATGATGTCAATTGAGGCAATGCCGATCTCGCGAAGATTGCACGAGATCAAGGTGGTCGTGGCAGCAACGATGAAGGTGCGCCGACAATGATGGAGCGAAATCACTGACAATGATATTTTGGGTTCGTCCAAACCCTATATTTTGTACCTTTTGTCTTTGCCCCTTATTTTTTTAAAAAGTTTGTCTTTGCCCCTTATTTCCTTTTATATCTTTGACACTTCTTAGCATTGCAAAAAAAGGGGGCAAGAATGAAATAAAAAACAAAGAAGAGGACAATAGTTGGAAGAAAAGAAATCAATAGGAAAAAAGGAAAAAGAAGAGAGAGAAAGAAGGAAAAGAAATATATAGAGAAAAAAAGATAGAAAAAAAGAAAAAAATGTTGATGATCATAAGAAAGGAGAAGCTCTTCTCTTTGATTTCTTCTCTATCTTATTTTTTCAACTATACTAGTATGGGAGAAAGGAGTTACGAGCCTCTTTGTGTACCCCATATGAGACTTCTTTTTTAGGTCCCCACATGAAACTCTTTTTTCTTTTGGTCCCTATATGAGAGGAAAAGAGAATTCCTGTATGGAAGATACCAGTCTCTAGGTCTCCAAAGGAGAGACCTCCCTCTGAGTTTCCGTGTGGGAGTGACCTAGTCTCTTGGCCTCCATGAGTGACCCTTTGTAGAGTCTTCAAAATGGGAGGCACAGACACCAGAGCCAACTTCAACGATTCATATTTAGATTCCCACCTACACTTGCTTACAAGCAAAAACAAGGATGCAAGGAAGACGATGACTCAGCAGCATTAGTTAAAGTCTCGTGAGTATTGTGTTTTTTTACTTGCTTTGTAGAGCAAGGATTTCTTTTGTATAAGCTGGGTATTCCATGCTCCAGGTTATAGGGGAGTATTGAGAGATGAAGAGTTGTTAAGGGTTAATTTAGTCCCGCATTGCGTAGGACAAATTGTGTGGTTGGTTTACTTATATACGGCCTATGTATCCCCTTGTTTATCCTTAAAAAGAGAATATAGAAATATCTCGCCCCATAAGGGCATTCTCCTGTGGTTTTCTCTCCGTTCTTTGTGAGTGACGTTTCCATATAAACTCAAGTGTTCTTGTTATACTTGGATATTATTATCCATATTTATATCGCTTTTATTTATTTCTCAACAGTCAGCACAATACTAACATAATTAAATTAAAAAATGATTTGTTTTGGGTATTTTAAAATAAACGTCTCACACTATGTCTAATTTGAATGTTGTTCCCTTTATAACTCTCAATTAAGAGACACGTCGATCGTAATATCTCAAGTGGTAATGAAATCTTCTCTCCGTTGAGACTGTAGTTGTGGAGGGCCTGCATACACAAGCCCAATAAGAGAAGTGGCTACAATTTTCACCTCACAAGTCTAACTTGTGCATTTGTGTTTTGGCCCTTTGGTGTCACCACCACACTTTGTGCATCAAATTGCCGTTGAGCGTGTGTACGACTACGTACGTGAGCTTCCCAAATGTACTTAACAAGAGGGCTACAGACAAGTTGGTTCACATACAATCCATTCATTTCAGTAAATGAGGTGTTCGCTTCACGTGCATGCCGTTTTCGGTCCCCTCCCAGAGGGGGCATACTCACTGGCACAGTCCCATGGTCACATCTTTCTTGCCTTGGCAGAGGCTAATGGTCCATCATCACCATGATGATCCCTTGATGCTTGAGGGATCAAGTTCTACTAGTTTGACTGCATCAGTTTAAGATGAGTCAATTTAATCCTATTAAATTACTAATTTCAACCTGGTCTACAATTAGAATCGCATGATAATATTTTCTATGTATTGTGTTTGAGATCTCGTCCCCATGCATGCAATCACATATATACATTCTACACAAATTATATCGCATGTAAAATGGGGCTCTCAAATTATAGGGATTACATTAAAAAATAACTCAACCCGCTCACCACACTACTCTGCATGCTACAATAATCACATCATTGATTCAAAATATAAAGCCATCAAAACATGGCAGAGAACGGCATACAGATAAGCCATCACATCACATGTCGAGGGGATGCGAGTGCCTAATTCTCGTATGATTACTTATTAATCATATTATGGTAAGTGCAGTATGTTATCGGCCCGCCCATAACATACTAATTTGGGCGTTGAGGGGATCATTCTAATTTGAGATCCAATTTGGAACGAATGCGGATGTCCTATTATTTTGAAATCTTTTTGTTGCAAATCGCACAAGGAGCGTGGAGGCTCCTACGTGCGTGGGAAAAACAGTCCAAAGGTGGACTATGAACGTGTGTGAATCGGGAGAGCAGCCGGCCTACTTGGGGAGGTTGGTGGCCTTTTGGATGGCCGGTTGATGTGGCCGACTGAAGGTGAAAGGCCGGCAGTAGGTGGTCGGCAACCAAGGAGGGTGGTCGGCTATTTGGAAGAAGAAAAGAGAGGAGAGGAGCCTTAGATGAATAGGAAATATTATTAATTGACTCAAGGAATTACAAAGAGGGAAGGCTCTCTTTTATAGAGAGATCATATCCCTTAATTAGGAAACAAATTACAACTAATCAAATATCTAAATAAGGCAAATACTCAATTCCTAAAACAATTCTACTAAAAATAGTAAACTTGACTACTAAGGAAAAGATCCAAAATTGGTCCCTTTAGACCTCTAACTGTTGGCCCTGTTGGGCTACCTAAATGTTGCCATGTAGGCTGCCATGTGGCGTCTTTTGTTCTTAACACTTTTAATTCCAGAAAAATAATCCTATTATAAATCTAAAATTTAATTTCCAAAATAACTGATGTAAACACATTTACACTACTTAAGATGTCTATTTATGCATGTTCTTAAGCATAGGATTGCATTTCATGATATAAATATTGCATAACATGCATCATCTTGCATTTAGAGTAGTTTGAATAAAATGGAGGTTAATTGTCTCCTTTTATGTGCTTGGACAGGGCAAACATTTTATCAGGGCCTCGGATCGAAGATCCAACAGTATAGATGTGATCAGGGCGACGATTGGAGTTCAACGACTCCAAGATCGCCCTAATCAAACATCCGTAGCATCAGATAGTGACTGGGGAACCATAGAAGATCAAGGGCCAGGATGGTGTAAATCCGTACTTCAAATGATAAATCCGACCGCACGGATGAATTTGGATCGACGATCGCAGCCTAATGACGCAAAAATCAAGTCAATCCGACATTCATGGCACCATCTACAACATCCAGAAGATGGACGGCCAAGATGGTGCCACGTGGTGTCATCTCGGCCTCCCAAACGGCCGCATACAATCTCTGAAGGCTCCGCTTCCGCCCCCTCTCCGCCGTTGGATCTTGATCTAACGGCTGTGGACAGTCGCGCCTAAAAGCGTCCGCTCGACCATCCACGCCTCGTAGCGCAGCGATCGAAGGCGTTACTGCGAGCTGAAGACATGCATTCGAGCTGCAGCGAGGAGACGAAGGGCGCGGGTGAGGGGCGCGGGCGTGCGTCGGATTTTGATCGGACGGCCGTCTGTGCTCAATAGAGATCACGCGCTATTACACGCGCGGTAAGGATGCGTGATCGTACGCGCTGGGGCGGGCGCACGGCAGCAGGCGATGGCGCATCTTAAGCCGTCCGATCGCTGAGATCTGATGAATGTGGGCGGATGTGTTGAGCGTTTGCAGCTGAGGAGGCGCGGGTGCTACGCCCATGTTGGGGCTTTAGTGACGGTTTTTATCCGTCACTAAAGACCCCTCATTTATTATTTTAAAGATGTAATGACCATTTTGCCCCCACTCCTTGCAACTATAAACGGAGACCCCCTCCATACGAAATTCTCATCCCTTCCTTCTCTTCTCTAGCTCTCCAAAGCTCAAGAGAAGCTTGTCCCACACCCGGGATGCTTCTCGCGAGATAAAGTCCAAATTTTCATCCCCCTTTGGAAGTGGATCCCGCAACGATGACGGCGTGCTGCTCCGTTCCCGTTCTTCTGCTTCATCCTCCTTCGTCCAGGCGTCGTCCCGTCCGGCTCGTCCTCCAAGAGACCGTCGAGGAGTATTTCTCTCTCCCTATTCTTTTTACTGCTTTCTAGTATAGATTTACTGCTTTCTAGAGTAGTTCTGCTCGTCCTCTAAGCGATCGTCGAGGAGGACATTTCTCCATCCATTCTTTTAATGCTTTCTAGAGTAAATTTATCGCTTTCTAGTGCAATTGTGTTATGCTTTCTAGTTGTAATGAATAATCTCTTTAATGATAAATTCTTTGTTTATTCTACATCTCATTTTGATTTCTATGTGTAATATTCTCTCTCTCTCTTACCCCCTCTCGCTCTCTTCTATTTATTGTAAATAATTAGATAGTTTTAAATTGAATTACTTCGTGACAAATAAAAAGAAACGCGTAGTTTTTAAATCAAACGTCCGCCTCCCTTTATTCGATCTGAAATTTTCATTTCGGTATAAATTTTATTTGTTGAATACGAATTCTTCACTTTCAAACTACGACAGGTTCTCCAAAATCAAACACGTTAGCGTAGCAATTCGATGCGTTCAACAATAACTTCTTATCTATTTGAGGTTTTAAAATCTCTACATGCCTAAATTTATGAGGATCACCTCCATATCATCAATCTAATAACACAATAAATCAAAACTAAAAATCAACAAAAATTATTGAAAAACAAATCGATATTCCCTAAATACCCATATTAGGTTTTTCATTAAAGGTCGGATCGAATCAAACTTGATTTCAGTTAAAATTGCACCAAAAATCAAGTACTGCATATGACTAGTTGACCAACTACAACAGAATGAATTTAGAATCCAATTCTATGGTAGTAAGTCATCCGGCCAGCTTATCAGTGACTGACTACAGTGTCACATGTTGTTGCATGTTAGGAACTAATTTCCTTTGTAGTTGGTCGTCGATCTTGTGATCAATCAACCAGATACTGCAGTGTCAATTAGCAGGTTCATCGACCCATTGACTTTATTTCTTGATTTTGGTCTGTATAGTTAGCATCCATTGTTAGGTGTATGCCTAAATAACCAGACGTCTAATTCGACAATCAGACATCTGGCTACAATCTAGCCAGTCAACTGTCTGTGAAACCGGTTGACTAGTTAAAGCACAGAAGCCAAGTTACGATGAAAAATCCTAAAATCCATGATTTTTTGCAACTTCGGATTGAGCTAATCTCCGATACCACTATTGAGAAATTTTCGGTCCCAGTAGGAACTCTGCTCAACAATCGAGCGGCTGGAAATCAAATGATTTATTCTTTTATTTCCTATAGCATTGTAGAAGTGTGAAAGATAGGCATTTAAAATTTTTCTCTGAATCAAATACTCGGGTTGATGCCGGTAAAAACCCAAATACCATAAATAAGAAACAATGAACAACCTATGCAACCGGAATGACATGAGAAGCTCTAGTACCTTCCCGTTCCAAGATCTCCACTAGTAAGAGATTATACTTGTGGGCGGTGTAGCACATTAACTCACATGTGCCTCCTTAAATAAGTCCCGTTTAAGGGACTCTTCATCTCAGCAAGTCGATGAGACCCTTCGCGCTAAGGACAACTAATTCCGTTGTGTGTAACGTGGCAATTCACATCCTACGAACTCCTTCAAGAGTAGGGAGGTGATCCTCGCCCCCAAGAGGATCAAATCCTCACGGCTGTGTTATAGCAAGTCAACCTATTTCGTTGGTTGACTTGCTACAACATGGGATCAAGATGAGGAGTAAACCTTGGCCCCAGAGATTTAAATCTTAAGATCCCTATAGTAGCAAGTTGACTTTGTCCCCTCGAAGACTTGCTCCATCGTAGCAGGTTGACTTGCTTGCCTCCAATAAGACTCGCTACTATTTGTTCTCACAAGACAAGTAACAAGGAGAGGGAGGGTTGCGTGAATAAGGAAGCCGACCCCTTCCTTAGTTGGTCTTCCAACCAAGGTGTAGCAAGTTGGCTTACTTGCCTCCAAGAAGACTTGTTAACTTCCTCAAAAGAAGAAGAATCAAGAGAAGATTAAAGCCCTTGGCTAGTAGCCCTTTTTCTCCTTTTATAATTTCTCTTGGCTTGGAGATCAATGCACCCAATCAACTAATTTGATTGGAATCAAACCTAGGGTTTCCCTTTTGGCTTGGAAGATATTTGTGGGGTTCCTAATCAAATCCTAATTTGGCGTAAACCCTTGGATCTCTATACAAAGGTTAAGATTAAATCCTACTTTACTTTGCAAGATTGGCTCGTAACATTTTATAGGTTGTTTGGATCAAGTATCTAAACATTAATTAATTGAAATTTAACCCTTGAATTTTTTACCTAAGAAAATAGGTACAATCAAATGCTAAATTAATTCCTTAAATCGATTCAATCAATTTAATCAAATAGAAACACCAAAATGATTATTGATTTTATCACATCAATAATCAAGTACTTAGGATTAGAGGAATTATGGCTCTCTACCTTCCTCAGATATTTCGAATACTTGTAAATCCTTCACACTAGAAGACACATGTAAGCTTTAGGATTGAATCTCAGATTTACTGTTCATCCTATCATGGGTTGCATACTTTTCACATTCTCTTTGTACTATTGGCACGAGAACAAAGATCGAATCCTTTCTCAAAGGAGTCTTCTCTTCATGTATGGTATAATAAGGACCCGTACGACCATGCATGAAATTTTATATGCTCAGTCTCCCGACCAGCGACGTACACATACGGTACCGAATCTGTGTGATCCTTTCAAGAGACGATGTCTCTTGTGTCCTTATATGCATACCAACTTTCCAATGTCAACACCAAGTTGGGTGTATCCCCTATTAGTTCACCAAATATGTATACTTAAATAGAGACACATATCTATCTCAAGTCAAAGGATATGCTTTCTCCGCGACAGTGATAAGAGGACTTCTGCATCTTTATCTCAAGTAAACTCATTGTCTCAACTCGCGTGACAACCTTGAATCTAATGTAGTAAAAGTCGGTAGTCGGTAGTCGGTATTCAGTCAGTCAGACCACTGACTAAGGAGTATACGTATGCGGGGGAGTAGTTGGGGTGTACTCGGTAGGACATTTTACATATATATGTATGTATGTATGTATAGACACAGATCAATATATTTTTTTTTTTTTTTGAAACATTGAGGATTGCTATCAAGGTCTGATAGCAATCTGGAGGATAGTATATTCCATAACAAAAAAGCAATTACAGGTATGAAGCCCAACTATGTATGAGAGACCAGCACTCCTTTACAATAGTCTCACATCTCACCGATCTCTCCTGAAAAAGCTTATCATTACGCGCCCTCCATACACACCACAACATAGCTACCGTAGCCCCCACGAGTCGACCAGGAGTGATGAACCTCTGCCACACTGAATCCCAGGAAGGAAGGGGTTCTAAACAAACCAACCTCCAAATCTTATCCGTGATCAAATAGGAGGAAAAAATGTGTGATGCACTATTAGAGTGAAATCCACAGAGGGTAGACATTTAGCACAGTCCCCATCCTTCTGTGTTGCAGATCACCAGTGATCAACCCATCACGTCTGCATAGCCATAAGAAGATCTGAACCTTTAGAGGAACTTTTAGGAGCCAAATCTTTCTATCAATGGGGTCCCATTCCACCTCATTATTTGCTCTAATAACTTTCTCATACACTTGCTTCACTGAAAAACCACCTTGCCAGCAGTATCTGTCCCATTGTTGACAAGCTGTAGCTGTTGTAGACTCGCCATCAATTTCTGCCTCTCCTCCCACAGACGGGTTCCTGGCCTGCACTACTGTAATCCTTCCAGCCGCCAGCAGCCTTCTTCCTAAGACCACATACTGCTAACTGTGGCTGCCTTATCTGCAGTTGCACCATACACCTTCGGATAGACCTCTTTCAGCAGGCCCAAGTCTAACCACCGCTCATTCCATAAGCTGAAGCCTCTGCCGTCCCCTAGCTTTGGTTGCAGCAACTACCAATAGTTGGTGACAGCAGCAATCACTGAATGCCAAAATGGAGAAGGCTTCTTCGGCTGAAGCCTCTTCAGGCTGCTATTAGATTCCCCCTAACAGTCCCTGATCAGGTCCTCCATCAATCCCTCCTTGCCATCCAGAATCCTGATGGCCCATTCCAACAACAAGGCTTCATTGAACTCCTTAAGAGCTTTAATTCCCAGCCCCCTGATCTCCTTAGGTCTACATATACAATTCCATCTGATGGGCTGCATGAAACCACCCTCATGTTCTGCACCCTTCCAGAAGAATCTCTTCCGCATAGTATCTAATCTCTTCCAAATACATTTAGGGGCCTTAAAAATGCTGAAGTAGAAAATCGGTATGGCTATAATGACTGAATTAAGTAGGATTAATCTTCCACCTTTAGAAAGGAATCTACTACTCCAGCCCTTCAGCTTACCAGACACCCTCTCAGAAAGAATATTCCAATATGATTTTTTCAGTTTTGTGGCCGTCAGAGGTAGACCAAGGTATCTCATTGGCAATTTAGCACGGGGAGACCCCAAAACACCCTCCAGCTCCCTCTGCTCCTGCTCATTCATGCCAAAACAAATCAAAATCGATTTATCCTTGTTCAGACATAAACCTGAGATGTCACCTAAAATCTTTACCAGTAGCCCCAGAGCATGTGCCTCACATCTGGATCCCTCGACAAAAAACACTGTGTCATCTGCATATTGCAATATTGGGGCCAAGTTTCCCCTGTTAGACAGTATCCTCTAATGACACCCACCTCAGCCAATTTGCAAGCATACCTCGCAAGCCCATCCACCGCAAGGTTGAAGATCAGTGGGGCTAAGGGACAACCTTGTCTAACCCCCCGCTGAGGTTGGATCCAAGCTCAACATGGCCTGCCATTGACCAAAGGCAAAAAAGAAGCCGTAGTGATACACCGTTTCATCCATTGGATCCAAAGAGGAGGAAACCCTCTTCTTCTAAAAATCTCCCACAGGTACGACCAAGAGATCGAATCATAGACCTTCTGGAAATCCACTTTCCACATGAATGCCTTGCACTTCCTTCGATGCCAACCACTAACCATTTCCTGAGCCAAAATGAAGGATTCTTGAAGAGATCTGTTGGGCAAGAAGGCAGCCTGCACTGGATGAATCAGATCCTGTAACACAATTCTCAGCCTATTAGCCAGGGTCTTGCTGATGATAAGATAGATGGAGTTTGAGAGGGAAATCGGCCTGAAGTCGGAAAAGTGCTCTGCTCCCATTAATTTAGGCAAAAAAAACAGGTAGGACTTGTTAATCCTCTCAAAACCCGCATTCCCTACCTCAAATTCTCTGATAACATCCATCACTTCCTTACCCACCACCCCCCACATCTCCTTGTAAAAGAAAACCTGTACTCCATCCGGGCCCGGAGAGCCATCCACATTTAATTCACTGATTGCTTGCAAGGTCTCCTGCTCAGTAATAGGTACCATCAAGAGCTTTGCCTGTTCACTCGACACCCTAGGACCCTCATTGCCCGCCATTCTCCAATTCCCCCTCTTAGATGCCCGAGATGCCTCTCTAAAGTATTTGATGGCTTCAGATTTAATCTCCTGATCAGAAGAGACTCTATTTCCATCACACAGAACAGAGGATATAAAATTAACACGTCTCCGAGAACTAGCTGCAAGATGAAAAAACTTTGTATTGGCATCCGCCTCCTTAAGCCAAAGCTGCCTAGATCTCTCCCTCCAATCGATTTCTTGTTTTAGGTCTTCATCAAGAACCACACCCTGCCACATTTTTCTTTCAGCCAACTCATCTTCCGACAATCGGTCAGCTTCTTCCTTTGAATCCAGCTCCTGAATTTTACTCAGAGCTTCCCTTCTCTGATGATCCCTCAGCAGTCCAACAGTAGATCCATACTCTTTCAAGATCATGCGCAGACCAGCCAACTTGGCTGCCAGCTTGACAGTGGCAGATCCCTGGACCACTTTAGCTCTCCACCAGGAGCTGACCATCTGGTAAAAACCTGGTTCAACAAACCACAAGCGTTTCATTTTGAAGTAGGATCCAATCTGATTTTCTTCCCCACTATCCCATACCAACGGGGTATGATCTGAAAAGGGTCGACTCAGCCCACTCACATTCGATAATTGAAATCTAACAAGGATGTCCACATTCCCGAAGAATCTATCCAGCCTGGAAGCCAGCCCCTGCCCATTGCGCCACGTAAATTTGACACCCGAGGAGGGGTATTCATTCAGCTGTAGGGATTGGACCATCATTTGAAACCCAATACCCGAACTGTCCATGTTGCCATTTGGCCTATCAGCCCCTGTCAACACAATTAAAGTCACCACCCGTCAGCCACATCCCCCCTGCACCAATTCAGCCACCACAGACCACTCCTCCCACAGCTCCTGCCTGGCAGCTGCATTGCAAGGATCATAGACACCAGTAATCCAAATATATTCCTGCCCCTGTTGGAGCTGAAACTTGCATGACATCATATGTTTGGCTTTGTGAACCTCCAAACACTGAGTCCACCTCTTCCTCCACCAAATAGCAGTGCCACCCGACCTCCCATTTGCATCTGTCTGCACACAGCCATTCATCCCTGAGGCTTTCAATTCAGACCACAGCCTGTCAGAGTTTCCTTTAATGTGTCTCTTGAATGAGCGCACAATCGATTCCCCATTCTCTCAAATATCTCAAGGACGCCCTTCGGCATTTATCGCGCAACCCACGCACGTTCCAAGTGAGTACCCTCATCAATCCTCACTGGAGCCCTCTCTCCCGAGGGAATGACATTTGCACACTTGCATGACCTTCGCAACCACATCTTCATCCATCAATATTATGGCATTTGATTTTCTCTGCCGCAGACTATATGGTGATCTCCCCTTGCCATTCTTTGCGCGAGATCCCCCTCCACATTTATGCTTCACTTTCTCCTGCAAGTCCTGCTGATCCCTCAGATTGCGCACCCAACATCCCCTGCTCTTCATTCTCCACACCAACAGACATTGCTTCCCCTGCCATTAAGGTCGACGGTTCTGCCGTTTCCTCTCCGACCATTTCCTCTTTTTCTTCACTCTAAATCCCCTTCTTCTCCCCTTCACAGCAGCCCTTCCCAGGTTCGGCAACCAGAGGTTCATCACCATGAACCATGCACAGCTCTTGAGTCGTCGCCTCCTCATCAGCTTCAGATCCAGCCGACTTAAATCGCCCTGCTACAGGATCCCCCACCACAAATTTCAGCCTCAGCATCCAGGAGCTACCAGCACACCTCAAAATCAGATTGTCAGGTATGGATCCAGCGATGAAGACAACAACCTTCACACTCATTAGCCGTCCATTCCCCTCCAGCACTCCAACGTTCGCATCATCTGCCACTGTTGCGAAGCTAGAAATCATCGTCGACACAACCTCCTTAGACCTCAAGTGCAGAGGCAGACCCTCGATCTCTAATTTTCCCATCCTGTCCCCCACTCTCTGGGGAGGCCTCTCCGGCAACACTCCGTCAAATGGAGAGACCAGCCTCCAGATCACCGTGCAGCCTTCATTACAAGATGTTTGAAACCACAGCTTCTCGACGTCCCCCATACCCAACCCAAAGAGAACAAAGCGTGTATCTGATAAAAAGGAAATCTGCCACAAGTTGGTCGATAGGGATAAGGAATTTACCAGATTCCGAACACTCTTCGCCGACGGACATTCGGACATAACCTCTCCCACCAACGCTCCACGCAGGGCCATCTCCGTAGCTTTGATGTTCTCCGTCATCGGCACCTCCACATCAGCCACAAGCCCCCCCGGTTTATGCAGAGCCGGGGGCGAAGGCGGAGTCTGCGTACCCCTAAATTTCAAATTTCCCGAGGGTGGGAAAGGGCGAGTAGCCCTCGGTCCCCCCCACCCCCTACACGAATCCCTTTTATGACTGAAACCCCCGCATCCTAGGCAGACCACGGGGAGTTGGCAAGTGGCGGCCATGTGTCCTCGCTGCCGGCACCGGAAACACATCACATTGCCGAGCAGCTTTGCGCCTCTTCCACCAGGCCACCTCTCCTCCATCCCCCTACCGCCGCAAGTCGCAAACACCCCCCGCTCCTTGCTCCTCCAGCCCTTCGGTCTCCAAATCTGCCAACCTTCCCCACCCTACTCCCACCCGCCGTCGCCCCAAGACTACCTGCCATCTCCCCTCCCATATATCATTGCATAAAAGTAAACATATTCAAGTTCAAGGTTATAAAATAAGCTACAAAGAACAAACAATATCAAATTCATTACAAATTTAATAATTAACCCAAGGTATAAACCATTACAAATACATTACCAATGACAGAGCAACATAAACCAAGAATTAATATATGCTTGAATCAAATAAATTACAATATATGCTTCAGTGATAGAGGGTTTTTGCTTGGTCGAAGAGGAGTCTCGGGTGAAAATAAATGATTTTAGGGGAGTGGTCGGGGGAGGGGAGTCGAGTGGGGTTTTATTTGACCTAAAAAAAATAATATACCTACATACCTACTTTTCTCTCTATGTAAAAATCGACCTACTACTCGGTCGACTACATCGACTACTTGGCCGAGTAGTCGGTGTTGCTGACTATAGGCCCGACTATGGGTTACTTAGTCGGTAGGGCACCGCATAGGATTACTCAGCCGAGTAGGTCGATTTTTACAACGCTGCTTGAATCTCTATTCGCATGTAGATGATGTGCATCAAGGACATCAGTCAGGCAACAATCTTTAAAGAAGATTAACACTCTTCTCAAACTAGAGATAATAATTGGATATGATGATGGTTCTTGATGACTTATCGAAATCCTCGATCCAAATCATTTGGATTCTTTCATACCTGTCATTAATATATCTAACATGGCACAATACATTATCCCAATTGTATTAGGGGACTCATCTAACCATTAAGTGTATCCACTTGATATGACACTAAGATTTGCATCATTGATTAAGTGATTCGAGTCAGGTTGTTTCACTTAGGGCTTACTTTTGCAGTCCCTAACAGTCTCTTGCAGTCAGGTTGTCTCACTCTAACAGTCTCTTGTATTTTTCCCCTAACAACTGCCAAGGCAACAACAATAAAAGATTTTTTGTGTAACCACAAATATGAGATCCACGTTTCAACTGATAGCACGATAGTCAGAAGGAAGATTAGTAAGTTCTAGGAAACGATCCTAGGCACAAGAAAGGGGACACCAATCACTTCCATCATTGGTATTCCCATGAGATGAACAACATCAATAGTAGTAGTGAGATCACACTAAGGTCATCTGGATTTGGATCATTCGATCTAAGGCATTGGGTGATGATTACATGGAGGCAAATCTGGATCATGCACTAGATTTGAAGTACATGGAGGCAGAAACAAGGCCTATGGGCGATGAACATGCATCAGTAGATTTGAATCGCAAGGAGGCAATAGCAATTAGGGTGATGATTTGAATCACCACACACCAGATTTGAATCATAGGGGCGATGATCATGTGGAACAAATATGGGGTGAAATTGATCCTACAATTAGTTGAAGAATAGCCAATACACAATGACACAATGCATGGGCAATGATCCTTCAAACTATGTGTACAAGTAAAACGAAAAAGAAAAATGATGGTGGAATATTTTGTGGGATACCAGGCAGTTGATCTAGGATCATATTGCTCTCGCTCTGATATCATGTAAAAGGAAAAGATTGTTCTATGTCTAAAGGGAAACCCTAATCTCTCTTATATGAGAGTGAGATATAGGAAAATTATATGCTCATCCACTTAGTACATAAAGCATAATACTTCCACAACAATCATTATTGGTTTCATCATGCTAATAATGAAGCATTTAGGTATCAAGATTTTAAGTGCCTAAATAGGGTGCCTCCGAATCCGGAAAAGGATTCGAAGTTGGTGAGTCACCTCTTGAAAATTGCTGGACCGAGTTCTGTTTGGGTTCGATATTCCAGATGTTTCCTTTTCTTCTCTTCCTACTGGGTCTGCTTGCTCTTCCCAATTGTGTAGGCATGGGGAAGGGGTTGCTTTGGACCAAGTTGCTGATGGTGCTAACGTGGGGAATAAACTTCAGGGCCCTTGCGACATTTTATTTGGCACTAAACAGGGTGCCTCTGAAACTGGAAAAGGATCCGGAGTTGGTGAGTTTCCATTCAAGCTTTTTTCATACAAACTTCTTTTTGGTCCTGATAATCCAAATATTTTTTTCCTCTTCTTGCTGGACCTACTTGTTTCCTTGATCTGTGGAGGCGTGCAACAAGGTTAGATGGTTGTGGGCCTAATGTTTGTAGCCTTGCTTCTTCGGCTGACAGTGCGGCATCTAATAGGGATGCATGTCTGGACAAATTGGAGGCGTAGGTGTTGGTTTGGTTGCATCTCATGCTACTGATTTTGAGACTTGTTTTGCTGTAGGGAGCTCTATTCAGCAGGCTAGGTTGGGTGCACAGTGGTCGACTGCGATGCCTCAACGAGACCAATCGATGGTTTCCATTGTCAGAAGGACTACTTCATTGACCATGTCTTGTTCGATAAACGATGGTACATGTAGATCTATTTTTGTATGGAATGGTTTGAGATTTCGGTCTTCTTACAAGAGGAAGATTGTTAAGGCCAACCCAGTGGCGAGTGGCAATCGGAGGTCAAATTTGGAGCATAGGGTTGCTAAGGTGCTTAATCTTAAGAGGATGCCACATTCGTCTTTTGTCAAGGTAACTGCTAATACCCATGGTTAGAGTTCTATCATGGAATGTGTGGGGTCTTTGGGATTCGACCCAAAGGTCTACTTTAAGGAGGTAGTTGGCAGAGTGGAGGGTGGACATGGTTCTCTTGCAGGAGACATTTGGTGGACCTTGATGCGGCTATGAAGAGCTTATGTGATGATGTGTTCTCTAATTTGTTGGTGGTTGGAGCTGTTGCTAGGTCGAGTTGTCAGATCCTTATGTGGAAGGGTGACATCTTTCGCCTCATGGATTCTACAGTGGCCTTAAGTGTGGTTACAAGTGTTTTCTCTCGTATTTCTGGTGGTGTGACTTGGGCCTTTTCTGGGGTGTATGGATCAACTGACACATCGTCCATACTTGCTTTGTGGGAGGAGTTGAGGCAAGCATCAGTTTTCGTTGATGGTTGCGTCTGCTTTGTGGGAGGCAATTTTAATGTTACTTTATTGGCATATGATAAACCCGGTGGTAGGTTGGATGGTTCTTCATTTGATTTTGGTCACACTATTGATGAGCTCGAATTGCTCAATCTTTGGAGCGCAATATACTTGGAGGAATGCTTTTGGTCAAGCTTCTCGCATAGACAGATTTTTCTTAAGTCTTTCCTTGGTGGAGGCTTGTTAGGGGGTTGAGGTCTCTACTTTGGTGAGACCTTTTTTGGATCACACACCTTTTGTTCGGGATAGTAGTGAGGGAGGATCTTTCTTGACTTCAAGTCTCAGAAGTCATGGTTATTAGAGTTAGGTTTTTTTGATTTTATCAAATAGAAGTGGTGTAAGGTTCCTGCCTCCACATCGGCTATGCGTACTCTAGCGGTCTACTTTTTTGTGATTAGATAGCCTTTGATTGGATTTAAAAAGGAGATTACTTTGAAGCGTGATGAAGTGATTTAAATGTCGTCGGCATGCCGTCGACAAGGCCTTTTTTGGGAAAAGCCCATGCCGACATAGTAAAGGTGTCGGAATGCAAGGTTATCGTCAGCATACCATCGGCATGGTCGGCATGCCAGTGAAATCGCTGGTCATGCCAAGGCTGCTGGTGGTTTTTTGGAATACTTTTGTCATTTTTGTCAACAAGCATCAGCATGCGCTCGACATTTCCACAGTGTGCCCTCGGTATGCTCATAGGCATGCCCATCGACAAACGAGCATTTCCACGGCGTGCCCTTGGCATGCCGATGAAATGCACACTTAGAATTTCATCGGCACAACGTCGAAATAGGCATTTCGAACCTTGGCGTGATGGTTCTAGGAGAGATGCTTTGGAGTCTTTGGCTAGGCTGGATGAGAAGGCTTTGGATAGTTGGACCAGGTTGACCAATAGGAGAGGATACATGTTCAGAATGTTATCAGAGAAGAGGACCGAAAGTGGGAGATGGATTGGAGATAGAAGACTAAAGGGAGGGCAATTCTAGTATAAGGGTCTTCCATATGTTAGCCAGTTCAAAGTGGAGGACCAATATGATTTGCTCTTTGCAGGTGGGTGATGAAGTGCTGGACACTAGAGAACAGATTTGCCAGGCCATTATGAGTCACTTTCGTGCTTGTACTAGGAGGAGAGCTCCTGGGGAGTGGAGGTTGAGATCTTACGGGGATTGATTTGCTCAGAGAGGTTTCTGAGGAGTAGATTTTGGTTGCTTTGCGTGGCCTTAAGGCAGAGGGATCCCCTCGATCGGATGGCCTCCAAATCCAATTTTACAAGGAACTTTTGGACGTGGTTGGGTCTGATGTGGTGGCAATGATTCATGAATTGTTTCATAATAATATGGGTTTTGAGAGGCTTAATCACTTGTATCTCTTCTTCTAAAGAAAGAGGGTGTTAATACTTTGGATTGTTTCAGGCCTATTACCTTGTCTAACGCCATTTACCTAATTGTGGTAAAAGTTTTTTCTAACCGGTTGCGCTTGGTTCTCCCCGATTTGGTATCTCCAATACAGTCTACTTTTATTTCTAAAAGGTCTCTTGGAGATTCTTTTGTTTTAGTCGAAGAAATGGTTGCAGCTTAGAATAGAAGCTCCTTTGTTGCTTTTATGTGGAAGGTTGACTTTTCTAAAGCTTACAATTCGATGGCTTGGCCCTACTTGTGGGAGATTCTTAAGAGGAGGGGTTTCCCAGAGCCTTGGGTTCGATTAATGAAGAAATGTATTGTGACGACCTCTTTCTTTGTGTTGGTTAGTGGAAAGCCATGTGGGACATAGATTCAGCCATGGAAAGGTGTTAAACAAGGTTTCTTGCTGGCGCCTATGCTGTTCATCATTGTTGTTGATACCTTAGCACCTTTGCCTTCCAAGGTGTGTAGGGGTGACCTCTTTTCTGGGTTTTCTTCGAGGTTTGATGGTTCATTGCTTACCCCTTTGCTGTAGTACATAGATGATACCGTTTTCTTCATCCGAGGGGGTTTGAGTTAGGTCGAACACATGGTGTAGATGGTGAGGATGTTTGGTGATTTGTCGAGTCTCCTTGTGAATGGTAAAAAGTTTGTCATTCCTTTTTATGTTAGTAGTCAAGGAGAGGCTATAGTTTTTGAGGCCCTTGATTCATCGGTTGTCCGCTTTTGATTAGCTGGGCCTTCTGTTGAAGAGAATGTGGTTAGTGGTGGCTGACTGGAGGATGGTGTAGGATAGTTTGAATAGGAGGGTGGCTGGTTGGAGAGGAAAGCTTCTTTCACGTGGTGGAAGGTTGGTCCTAATTAAATCAGTATTGTTAGTTATTCCAATGTTCTACCTTTCTATGTTCAGGCCTCCGAAGAAGATTTTGTCTAAGTTACAGTTTGCCAAGAAGCGATTTTTCTGGAAGGGGCCAGACCATGATGGGTGTTTTCTTCAAGGAGATTTGTAGGCCGAAGAAAAGAGGGGGGGGGGAGGCTTGGCATTAAGAGTTTGGAGAGGTTTAATGAGGCCCTATTGATGAAGTGGGTGGTAAGATTCCTTTTTGCTGGTGGTGTGGTCTTCTGGAGAGGGTCTTGAGGGACTCTTATGGTGATTGTGTTAATGTTTTTTGTGGCCTTTCTAGAAGGGTTATGCTGTCTACGTTTTGGAGCTCGACAGGACCATGTTTGGTGGGGGTTGCTGCTTCCAATATAATTGTACTAAGGATCGGTAATGACACCTTTCAATTTTGGAAAGATAATTGGACTGGTTGTGGAGTCTTCTCGGTTTTGTTATGACGCTTGTTTGGCTTGATTGCAGCCAAGGGTGCTATTGTTTTGGACGTTTGGGATTTAGCTTCAGGTGCTTGGTCTCCCATTTTGGAGCTGGGTCTTTCAGAGCCCTCTTTGCTAGAGTTGCAGAGTCTGTTGGAGCTGCTACATGTTATTTTTCCCAGTGTTGATTATTTAAATGGATTCAATTGGAAGAAGGGGATATTCTTCGTCTCAAAAGCTTTTAAGATGTTATCATTGGAGGAGGGACCTTCACTTCTGTTATGGGAGGATTGCTTTTTATTTTGGAAGATGCCTGTGCCTTTAAAGATGAAGATCTTGTGGCTATTTAGATAGAAGTTGGTCACGAAGGTTTTGCGGGCTAGATGGGCTTCAGATTCAAATTTGCTATGTCCTTTCTGTGACTCTGTGGATGAGACACTGGATCATCTCTTCTTCGCTTGCATGGAGGTTTGGAAAAATGTTAATGTTTGGATGGCAATCCTTACATCTTTAAATTCTTGGTGGGATTCCTTCAGGTCCTTGGTCCATGCAGATAGGTTGGGTTAAAGCGGTGGCCACTTTGTGATCTATTTGGTGTCAAAAGAATGCTATCATTTCCAGGAAGGAATGGGTGTGGGTTGAGAATATTATAAGGGAGGTGAGATGCCTGCCGAAGTTGTGGCTTATAAGTTTGTTTCTTTTACTTTATTATTAATGATATTTGGATGATTATCAATCACCGGTAATCTTTCTTTTTCCTCTAAGAAAAAAGATTTTAAGTGTTGCAAAACCCTTACGTATTCGCAATTCATGTGAATTCTTTATGTTGTAGAACTTTTGCAATCCTAAGATCTCATTCTTTCTCTGTCCTCGCTACATGAGATTGTTCATCCAAATTCTTTTTATAAGCTAAGACCAGCATCTTTCCTCAAATATTTGTCTTATTCTTTTAAATGTATTGAGTCTAATTAGGACTTTACAACCATATATGAAATTTGTCTTATCGAGTATGCTTAGAGTGAGCCCGTTCCGCCGTTCACCAAATGAACTTATGTGATCTCTTTGAGAGATCATGTCCTCTTACACACACGCATTGACTTAGTAGTAGTACCAGAATTAATGGTTTGCCAAATGTGTATACTTGAGTACAGTTTTAGGTCAGATAATACCCTTCTCCATGGCAACATTAGAAATGGCATCATTATATCTCGATTTCACTTGGTCAACCCTTTGACACAACTCGCATGACAGATTTGGATTTTCATTTGCAGACATCTATGAAGTGACTGAGATTGCCATTTCTTCTTTGACCAGAAACCCATGATCAAATGTCATTGATAGTTTCTTGATATAATGCCAGATCCATTAAACCATTTAAATCTTTGCGTCTACATATTTGATCAAGTCAAGTATGTAACTCTATTAATACCAAGGGACTTGTCAACCATGCAATGACTCAAACTTATATTCATATGATGTGATCATTCGTAACTCATTACATAAGCAGGATGGCTCGCTAAGGGCACAAAACTTTAAGAATATTACAGCAGAGAAACAATCGCAATCCATGAGAGAAGTGAAATTCTTTTGCAATAAGAGCTGACAAGGCTGAAGAACTCAGTTGCTAGTGTATCTAGATGCTGGATGAAGCCCAATTTTGTCACCTATTCTTGCTTACAAATATTGCCTTAGTATTTTAACCAAAAAATGCAAGTTTTCGTTTCATTCGATGGCCACTTTTTAGATACTCCAGATATTGTTGGATTGGTGCTTGAAAGAGTTGAAAGTTATTTATTTCAAGAAAAACACAAAAAAAAAAAGGAGTTAAAAGCTATTACTAGGTATAAATTGGAGGATGGAATGCCTGTGAGGATAACTTATGCCAATTATTTCATCCATTGTAGATGCATGTCGTTGGCTTTGTTGATGCAAATGACATGAATATTGTTTCTGGAAAAAGGAAGTATACAAGTCTGAGGGGATATTGCAATAGCAAGCTGGCACAGGTACATGGTAAACCCCTCCATTCTAAACTTGATGTCTTTAGTCAATGAGATAGGTTGGTTGGCAGCATCCTTATGTTTCTTCATTGCATATAGCTCATGTTAAAATGCTTTAAGTTTTATGATTTAGATTGATCATTGATGTTACCTAGGTCAAATTCAGCAGCATCCTTCACAAGAGGTTACCAGCTGAGGCTGGCATCAGCGTGGTGTGTGTTAATCCTGGAATAGTTCTAACAAATGTTGTAAGTTTCTTGGCCCTTGGAATTTGTGTTATGATGCATTAGTTTTCTTTCTTATGGTTTTGCCTCTAATGATTCTGTGGACATACTGGTTATACCTGGCTGACATGGGAAATACAGGTTGGAAATGTAATATACATCACAAATTAACGGAAATGATGCAATAGATCTTCCACACACCTTTCTACTGGTCCCTGCAATAATATATCGGTCATGTGAACTTAAGAAAGAAAGTACACCATCCGACAATGTACTACCATAGGTTTTAATCCTTGATGACCAACTGTTATGATAGTTGTTGACAATCTTTAGGAAAGTAGCATGCAGTATTCTTTTTTATAAAAAAAAAAGTATGCAGTGTTCAATGACATAGGCTGCCACATAGTGAGTGGTTAGAGTATGCGAACGAGTAAATGGTTTTTAGTTTTAAATAATTAAAATATAAAATAATTATTAAATAATTATTTTGCACCATTAATTAAGGCTTACATTGACAATCATCCTATAGTATGATTATCTGTTTTCATACCTCTAAGATATAGGTGCTGAAGAAGTTGGAAATGATGCGAAAAAGATTTCTTGAAAGGGACCAGACCATGATAGGAGATTCTTGCAATCGGTGGGTTGGGATGTTATCTGTCAGCTGAAGAATAATGGGGGGTTGGAGGTTTAGATTGCTTAATGATTTTTGTGATGCATTATTCATGAAGTGGAGTAATGGTGATGGCATGTGGGATAGGTTGATGCGGGATTCTTATGGTAGGGTGCTTGTAGTTTGTGAGAGGGTCGTTACTCACCCTAGGGATTCAGCTTTCTGGAGATCTCTGGTTCTTGTCATGCTGAGAGGTGCCTCTTTTTTCACACCGGTCTTAGGTAATGGTCTCCCTTTTGAATTTTGGAAGGATGATTGGTCTAAAGGAGGCAAATTCTCATATATATTCCCAAGGCTTTATAGTTTGGTTCAAAATAAAGATGCTTTGGTTTGTGACATTTGGGATCATGTTCATTGTCTTGGTCATTGGTGATTTGTGCAAGCATATCAGAGGAAAGATTGTAGGATTTTCAAAATCTGATGGCTACAATTCTAGAGATGCAACTTGATGCAGATGTGTCAGATCAGTTGGAATGGTTGCATGGTCGGTTCTTGGTGAGCGAGGTATATAAGCTTCTACGTGGTGTGTTGGCACCGTCAAGTGTGACTAACATGGATTGTGTAGTGCTTTGGAAGCATAAGATATTGTTAAAGGTCAAGATATTTATGTGGTTATTAAGAAGAGGAAAGTTGGTGACGAGCTCTCAAGAGTGCTTAGGTTGCTGATGCTGATTTATCTTGCCTTGATATACTTCTCATCTTTTTTAGGGTTGCGAGTTCTCTGAGAAGGTTTGGGGAAGGATTGAGATGCAACATGTTGACTTCTCTTCCGTGGCTTTCTAGAGGAGCTTTTGAAGTACGGTTTCAATGCCAGCATATGATTGGATAAATGCTGTAGTTGTTTAATGGTGTCTGTGGATACAATGAAATAATGTTCTTTCCAGAGGGGAGCGGGGGTGAGTTGAAAATGTGGTAAGGGAGGTTGTTTTCATTTCTGAGTTGTGGCTTCAACATTTATAGGTCCGGTCCTTTTATTTTTAATTTAATGAAATATGGATGATTATCGACCTCCGATAATCATCATTTATACTTTTTAAAAACATCATCCTAGGGTACATGCTGATTTACAAAATAAAAAATAAAATTAACTTGCTGAATGCATGATTAATGACTATAATAACAATTAGTTGATGAAAAAAGTCATGGTAGAAACATATTCATACTAAAATGCATTAACATAGCACAATTGATTGACATACTTGTATTAATTTTAGCCAATTAGAAATAACACCTGATTAAATAGATATGAAATGGAAAGATGGACATGAGTGATGGAAGGTATCTTGGATCTTGGAGGGATCTTTCCTTTTGGGAATAAGGCCTAGTTTACCTGGGAGGCTAACTCCTGTAAATGAAGGTTAACCTCTGCTTGCTTTGTGGGTTAACACCACTTTCTGAAACATGTGTTTTGGAGAGAACACGGGTTTTGCAAAACCTAAGTTCCTACTTGTGTTAAGTTGAAACTTGTGTTAACTCTCCTATTTTTAACTTTTCTCCTTCCTAACATGTCAAGTTGACACCTATTTCAATTAAACAGAAAGAGGTGTTAACCCCTCTTGTAAAGTAAACGGTGGGGTTAACACTGGTTACACATTTGAAAACCCGGGTTTTGTAACACCTCAGGTAAACTAGCCCTAAGAGATCTATTAGAAAAATGGGTGAGTAGTTCGGTGAATATATAGAGTACTCAAGTCGACTACTTGGATAGGTTACATAATGGCATGTTCATGTGTATGCATGTCGGTGAGGGGGGTGCTTAGAAGTACTTGGATGCCTACTGGGTCTAGGCGGATGTTTTTTCTAGACACTAGTTATTGACATTGTAGAAGTAAATAAGTGAATTGTATTACTCGAGAAACCTTAGGAGCCTTTATATAGAGAGGTACTATGGGACAATTATAATACATATCCCCATATAATCATAAAATAACAAAAAGACCCAAAACATAAAATAACTCTCAACAGTCCCCCTCGAGTTGGAGCATAAATGCCAGGCATGCTCAACTTGGAACACAAGTAATCAAGATGCTTACTAGAGAGTGCCTTAATGAAGTTGTCAACCATTTGGTCTTTCGTGTAGATGTAGGGGGTAGATATCTTCCTGGTAAGTACATCTTAGATAAAATGGCAGTCCACTTCAATATGTTTTGTCCTCTCATGAAAAGTCAGATCATTATCAATAAATATGGTGGCTTTATTATCACAAAACATAGGAATAGGACCAAACACAAAATCACTTAGAATGGACTAAACCTAAAGAAGTTCGCAAGTAGCATGTGTCATAGCTCTGTACTCAGACTCTGCACTGGATTGAGATACAACATTTTTTTCTTACTCTGTCAAGTAACTAGATTTCCACCCATATGTACAGTAACCAGTAGTGGATCTCCGATCTTCATGGGCCCCAGCATAGTCTACATCAGAGTAACCCCACACATCAAGGTGACTATGCTTCTAAAAACATAGTCCTTTTCCAGGAGCACGCTTCAGGTATCTCAACACCTGACACACCTACACAATGCACCTCTCTAGGTTCCTGCATAAACTAAGGCATCTCACAGCATAGGCAATATCTAGCTTGATAATAGCCAGATAAAGAAGTCTACCTACCATAGCACGATATCTGGTCACATCTTCTAGGAGTGGATTGTCTGAGTTTGCTAGATGAATAGAAGGATCCAATGGAATGTTTGAAGGTTTGCATCCAAGCATACTCGCCTCTCGTAGCATATAAAGTACATACTTTCTCTAAGAAAGAATAAGGCCCCCATCAATATGATACACCTTAATTCCCAGGAAATAACTGATCAGTCCAAGATCCTTGATAACAAATTGAGAGTGCAGAAATGCCTTGGTGGACTCAATGCCATCTTTATCACTCCCTATAAGTAATATGCCATTCACATATACAATAAGAATCACTGAACCAATTGTCCTATGTAGAGTGAAACTAAATGATCTGAGGATGTAGTAAAGCCAAACTCTTAAACTGCTTTGTTAAACCTCTCGAACCTTGCCCTTAGATTTTACTTCAACCTATAAATTGCCTTCTTCAACCTACAAACCTTTTGACACTCCTCCTGAGTAACAAATGCAGGAGGTTGTTGCATGTAAACTTCTTCATAAAGATTTCCGTAAAGGAAGGCATTTTTTATGTCTAGTGGATAGACTGTCCAGTCCCTATTAATAGTAAGAGAGAAAAGCATGCGGACAAAATTTAGGCGAGCTACGGGCAAGAATGCCTCAAAATAATTAATGCCAAAGGTCTATGTATAGCCTTTGGTCACCAGGATGGCCTTTTTCCTGTCAATAGAACCATCAAGAAAACACTTAAGGGTAAACACCCATCTGTACCCTACAACTTTAGCACCAGGGGGTAAGTCCAGTTCCCATGTATTACAAGACTGAAATGATGTCATCTCATCCTCTATAGCTGCTTCCCAGGTAGGATGTTGGAGAGCCTATGAATAACTACGAGGAACTTGATAACTGGCCACAACCATAGAAACAATCAAGCCATAATAGGTAATTTATCGTAAGACATGTTGTAAAAGAGAATAGCCGATGCAAGATTGTTGGGCTTCCTGTGAGCAATAGGAAGGTCCAAGTCAGTCTCCTCTGAGGAAGGGATAACCTAATGTCCACTAGATTTAGTAGGACTAGCAAAGTCACGAGCAAGGATGGTAAATAGTGGTTCCACACTAGGTGGAATAGCAGCACATATGTGGTATGTCTTGGGAGAGAACGGTGGTAGTGGTAGTGTACTAGTGACTGAGGTGGCTCAGAGGGACTTAGCATAGATAGTTGTCGATGGGATGGCTCAGAGGGCCTTAGAGGCGGTGCAGACGGCACAGGTAGAGGGATATCTTGCGAAAGTGGAGAATGGGAGCTCTTTCCATGAGGTTGATAATAGGGAACCTCTTCAAAGAAAGTTACATCAGCACTAACATAGAACTTGTGAGCCACAAGATCATAGAAACGATCTCTTTTGGGTACACTAGTATCCCAGAAAGATGCGCCTGACAGACTGAAGAGAAAACTTGTCCACCTTAAACAAGTGGACAAAACAAAAACAACCAAACGCATCAGGAGTGATATGGAAAAGTTCACGATTAGAAAATAACATAGAATAAGGTATTATTAGGATGAAGTGTCCTAAAAAATCTATTTAGGGGTCCCTTAGGTCCTTTATATAGAAAGCAACCCAAGGGACAAAACATATACAGTGACCAAAAAGAAAATTGCGGGGACTAAAATGTAAAGACTAAAAGGCAACAATAGAGAAAAAGCAATTATTCTAGCACTCCCCTTCAAGTTAGAGCATAAGCATCAGACGTGCTCAGCTTGGTGGAAAGATACTCTAATCGTTTTCATGGGAGAGCCTTCGTGAAAATTTTTTCCAGTTGGTCCTTGGTAGAAATATATGGAGTAGAGATCTTGCCCTGTAGGTTGTAGCACAACATTGTGAATGAAATGACAATCCACTTCAATATGTTTTGTCCTTTCATGAAAGCTAAGATTATTAGCAATGAATGTAGCAGCTTTATTATCACAATACATGGGTATGGCTCCTTGGACATTCACTCCAAAATCATGCAACAGAGATTTTACCCAGAGAAGATCGTATGCTGTATAGGCCATAGCTTGGTACTCAGATTCTGCACTTGATCGAGAGACAATGACTTGTTTCTTACTTCTCCATGTCATAAGATTGTGCCCAACAAAAGTGTAAAAACCTATAGTAGACCGTCGATCCTCATGAGCTCCTGCATAATCATCATCTAAATATCCCAGTTGGGATACTCCCTATGAGCTCTGTAACATAAACCTTTTTCAGGAGCATTTTTCAAATATCGTAACACCTAAAACACTCCATACCAATGTATCTCCTTGGGAGCTTGCATAAACTAACTTAAACGACCAATAACAAATGCAATATTTGGTTTGGTAACAGGAAGATATAGCAACTTATCAACCATGGCCCTGTATCTAGTTACATCCTTAAAAAGAGGGCTGTTATCATTCACAAACTGAAAAAAAAGATCAAGTGGCACTTTTGCAGGTTTACATTCTACTGTATCAACCTCACATGACATATCAAGAATATGCTTTCTTTGAGACAAAATCATACCATCCTGGAAATGATGTACCTTAATCCCCAAAAGTAACTAATTTGTCTCAAATCCTTGGTAACAAACTTTAAATGGAGGAAGGCCTCGGTTTTTTTAATACCACCCATATCACTACTTGTCAACAAGATATCATCAACATATACAATAAGAATAATCAATCCAAACTGAGTATGCCTAGAAAATGACAATAAGATCTAAATAAACCAAACTCCTGTATTGCCTTGCCAAATTTGTCAAACCAAGCACAAGGGCTCTGCTTAAGTGTATAAATTACCTTCTGCAACTGGCACACTTTATGACAAGCCCTATCGCATAAAACCTGGAGGTTGCTACATGTAAATCTCCATAAAGAAAAACATTCTTAATATCCAATTGGAAAACATGCCAATTCTCATTCACTGCCAAAGAAACAAGTATGCGAACTGAATTTAGACGTGCAACAGGTGAAAATGTCTCAAAATAATCATTACCATGTGTTTGAGTAACTGAGCCTTATACCTCTGTATGGATACGTCTGGTAAATATTTTAGGGTAACACCCACCTACACCCTACAACTGATGCTCTGGGGGGTAGGTCAGCTAACTCCCAAGCACCTTGAGAGTTAAATGACTCCATCTCCTCCTTCATAGCTATAGTCCATGCCTTATCCTGAAAAGCCCTTACATGATCACGAGGTATACGCTAATGATCAATAGCAGCTGAAAGCATTTGTCCTGAAGAAGATAAGCCATCAAAACTCTTTTGATGAGAAGTATTGTATCGAGCATAAGATCTAGTGCCTTTCCTCTAAGCAATAGGAAGACACAATCCTGCTCATCAGTGGAAGAACTTACCTGACCACCATTGGAGTCCACAGGAATGGTATTGAACTGAACATGAATGGTAGTAAGTGGCTCAGCAATAGCTTTAGGTCGACAGTGGTAATGATAAGGATAACGATAAACAAGATCAAATGTATTATGGGGTGCCTGCTCAATAAAATCTACTTGGCTCAATCCCTGAAGGCATAACACAAGGAACAAGGAAAGGGATACCAGTGGAATGAGTGCTTGAGGAGTCCCCTTATCAGAAGAATAATATGGAATCTCCTCCAAAAACACAACATAAGCACTTACATAAGATTTTCGATTCACCTAATCATAACATTGATACCCTTTCTGGGTTTAAGAATACCCAAGAAAAATATATTTGGCTAAGTGAGGGGCTAACTTGTCCCCACCAAAAAGATGAATAAAAGCAACACGGCCAAAGATAACCGATAGCAGTGAAAAAGGTTCTTGATCCAAAAATGGAAGCAAAAAAGGTGTACAACCACCTAAAGCAAGAGAAACAACCTGATTAATGAGAAACACGACAATCAAAACAACATTAGCCCAAAAGTGAGCAGGAACATGCATATGAAATAGTAATGTCTGGGCAGCATCAAGAAAGTGTTGAAGCTTTCGTTCAGCAACCCCATTCTACTATGAGGTGAACCCAGGAAGTCTGATGAATGACACCTTGCAAAGCAAAAAAACTAAACAGTCGAGCATTCACAAACTCCAAACCATTATCACTTTGAAAAAAAAAAATAGGGACCTCCAACTTTTGTTTTATCAAGAAAACCCAAGGCATTCTTGAATAATCATCAACAAGAATAAGGAAAAAATGGAAGCCCCTAACACTGGTGACTCGACATGAGCCCCACACATCAGCATGAATTAGAGCAAAAACATTACTAGTCCTCTTATTACTAGAAGGAAACGAGGACCTATGATGCTTGCTCAGCTAACAGGCATCACAAAAGAACCGATCAGGAAATTGGTGGTGTAGCAGAATGGGACTCGTGTGAGCCAGGCGAATATGGCATTGTAAAGAAATAGTGGCACCAGAAGTAGCAGCAATTGTAGGTGGAAGAGAGAGAAAGTACAACTCATTTTGTTCAAGTCCACCAATCCACTTTCTCGTCTGGAGGTCCTACAATAAGAAATATCGATCATAAAATATCATCAAAGTTTATAGCAAAATTAGGTGCATGCATAACATCAAAAAGGCACATCACCCAGCCTAGTGACAAAAGACAATCCACCATCAGCAAGACGAACCTAGGAAGACTTGTCAAGTGGGTAAAGAGATGTAAACACAAATAAATCACTCTTAATATGTGAAGATGATCCAGTGTCAACAACCCATCGTGGACCACGAGGTCAAGTTGACAATGTAACTTGCTCACCTTGCTGAATAACAAATGCTGAAGTAGAAGGCTAAGAGGCAAGCAATCTGGCATACTCCTCACTAGGAATCGTGACCTTTGAGAACTAATTTGATTTCTCCTTAATAACAAACTGATTAGCACAAGTTCCTTAAGGATACCCATGCTTTACCTAACATCGATCGGTTGTGTGCTCGATCCTTGTGACTAGTGTTTTCAATGTTGATGACAAGGCTTTTTTTAGAAAGCTCCATGCCGATATGAATATGTTGTCGAAATGCTGGGATTTCGCCGGCATGCCGACCATATCGGCGGCATGCTGTCGGTATGGTCGACATAGCGGCATGTCGATGCTGATGACTGCCTGAGTGCTTGCTGCAGCTATGTGCTAGCAAGGTTCAAATTGTCGATTTTGACGTGTCGAAATTCTAAGTGTGCATTTCGTGGGCATGTCGAGGGAACGTCGTGGAAATGGCCGTTTTTCGATGGCAGATTTCAACGATTTTAATGGCCTGAAAATATGCCGTTTTGGAGGCACGCCAAGCTCATGCCAATAAAAATAGCAGTAGTCAAAATGATATCAATTTCAAGAAAATCAAATGCTAATTATATAACAATAAGAGTGTTACATCATAATATTCATATACAACATGACCAAACAATGTTAAAGTTCAATAATGAAATTTCAAAGATTCTTACCATGTTAAGAATACATGGAATTTCATAATGGAAGAATACAAAGAATTTAATAATACAAACATTGAAGAATGAAAGAATCAAAGTATATAGTTTCAAAGTAAAAGCTGAAACGGTAATATCTTGATGCATCGGAAATCAGAACTCAAAAGTCGGGACTTAGAACTCGAAAGTCAGATTTCACTACAATCGAGAGTGTCTTGTTGGATCCATATCTCTATCATGGGTACTATTACCACTTGATTGATACCATCGTTGCTTATTGTGTCGATCTATACTTTGAATGTATTCACAGAAATCCTCCCAAGACATATGAATACATTGTCTGATAGTCCATTGTGTTGTCTGTACTCATGTTCATTCATATTGATCAAAATTCCAAGATAGGAAAATCTACTATCTGTGTATGGTCTGTCACGCCACTCATGCGCACGATTAATTGCATGTGTTTGGGAGAATCCTGCTGATATGCCATGGAGGATTCAGATCTTCCAATAGCTATTCGGAAGGCATCCCACATGTGTGCTAGGTATCATGTGGCAGGCAGTTTGGTTACCATCTTAGGAAGGCCTTTACTCCCATGTCTACCATGACTGTAAAGCCTGTATCTCCTCATCCATCGTAGCTTGCCACCTAGGGTCATGTGAAGCCTCAGTAAAATCCTTAGGAATAGTAGAGGCAGTAATAGTTGAAGCAAACTGATGAACGCCATCCTCAAGATAAGCAACACCTGTGTACTGAGAGAGAGGATGGAGTGTACAAGCTCTACTGGGTCTCCTCAAAGGTAACTGCTCCTCTGTGTCTGAGTTGCTCTAACCTGCCAAATCAAGACACGGCCCAGTCTCTGGCAAAGTGTGTGGCTTCTGATGGTAGACTTGAGTCTCCTTCAAGGCAACCTATATAGATCTTCCCTTCTCTAAGAAGGAATTTTCTCAAAAAGGGTGACATATGCAGTGACAACATATCTCCTGCGACTCGGGTTATAACACCTGTATCCCTTCTGTGTCCTGGAATACTCAAGGAAGACACATTTTATTGCCCAAGGAGAGAACTTATCCTGGTTACCATATGCCTGAACAAACCAAGCACATCCAAAAACCCACAAAGGTAAAGCAAATTGCCTATCACACTCTGGATGAATCACTTGGAAAGGGATCTGCCCTCGAAGAACTGACGAAGGAACCTGATTAATCAGGTAGGCTACAGTAAGAATGGCATCTATAGTGACAAAATTGGATGAAATGATTCAGTTTTCATTAAAAACCTTAGGGCTCTCTTATATAAAGAGAGACCGAAAGGGTGGAAGTACATAAAAGCCCCCAAGGAGCAAACCAAACTCAACAGTCATAAAACAGCGAAAAAAAGAAATAGAAAATATATGTTAACACTCCCCTTCAAGCTGGAGCATAGATATTTATCATGCTCAACTTGGATACATGAATTAAATAGAGATCTGGCTAAGGGCTTGGTAAAGATATCAACAATCTACTTAGATGTGACTGGTGTGGTATAAAGCAACCTGTTTTGATTGATGTCTTTGGTGTAATGACAGTCAACCTCAACATGCTTTGTTCTCTTATGAAATGCTAGGTTGTTAGCAATAAAGGTGGCTACTCTATTATCACATCTTATCTCCATCGGGCTGGAAAACTGTATCTGCAAATCAGTAAGTAGGGAACTTATCCACATCATCTCTACAGTGGTCTGAGCCATGGCCCTGTACTCAGATTCGACACTAGATCTTGCAACTGTACCCTGCTTCTTGCTCCTCCATGTAATCAAACTCCCTGCTAGAAAGGTGCAGAACCCAGTAATGGATTTGCAATCCACATGACATCCAGCGTAGTCCGCATCAGAATACCCAACCAAAGTCATGGAAGACCCCTTGGAAAAGAGAAGACCCTTCCCAGGAGCCTTCTTGATGTATCTGAGCACCATCAATGCTGCAACCCAGTGCTGGCGTGTTGGCTTGGCTCTAAACTGACTTAGTTTCCCTACTATAAAGATGTCTGGCCTCGTAACAGTGAGGTATAGCAACTTGCCCATAGGCTACCTATACTACTTGCTCTCCACCAACTATACATCCTCATCATATAGTGGCATCTTGGGGTTCATAGGAATATTGGCCTCCTTAGCCCCAAGTATGCCAATCTCCTGCAAGATGTCCAAAGCATATTTCCTCTAGGATATGACCACACCTTTTTTGCTGCGAGCAACCTCAATACCGAGAAAGTACTGTAGAGCTCTCAAGTTCTTCATGACAAACTGCTCTGCTAGGATGCGCTTAATCTCAGCAACACCCTATTCATCATCTCCTGTGATAATCAAGTCATCAACATAAACAAGAAATATCACCGTACCTTGTCTAGTCCTCTTGACAAAAAGAGAAAAGTCAGCTGTCGACCTCCTGAATCCAGCTGACTCTACAACCTGTTATAGTCTCTGGAACCAGTCTCTGGGACTCTGCTTAAGGTCATAGATGACCTTCTGTAGTTAGTATACATACTCTCCCTGAGCCTCAAAATCAGGTGGTTGCTGCATATAGATTTCCTCTTGAAGATCCCCATAGAAGAAGGCATTCTTCACATCCAGCTAATGTAAAGGCCAATCTGACTGAACTGCCACTGCAACCAGCACCCATATAGTAGGAAGTCTGGCAACTGGTGAGAAGGTATCAAAGAAGTCCACTCCATAAGTTTGAGTGAACCCCTTTGCCACGAAGCTTGCTTTGTATCTAGCAGCACAGCCGTCAGGGTTGAACTTCACAGTGAATACCCATCGACAGCTAACAAGGGTAGCACTAGCAGGAAGTGGAGTGAGCTCCTAAGGCCCACGACCTCTAAGAGTGGCCATCTCATCCTCCATGGCTGCCTTCCATTTTGGATCAAGAATGGCCTCACGATGAGTTGCTAAAATCTGAGTAGTAGCTAATGCCTGAGTAAATCCAGTAAACCCGAGGGCCAAGCCATCAGTAGCAATTGCCTCAACTGTGGGATAAGTAGTATAGGTCCGTGGTCTCTTCTGAATATCTATCGGAAGATCAAGATCTCACCTGCCACATCAGATGTCCTGTCCCTGTGATCATGACATGGCAAACATGTGTGTCTAAAGGACTCACCTGAGAAGCTGATGGTGAAGGCGAGGGTGGGGGTTCGTGATAAGTAGTATGAGGGCGGACATATGTCTGGAGTGGCTTAATCAGTTGAGGAAAGGGATGCGTAGCATGAGGTGGTGGTGGTGCAATAAGGATAGGAATTTCAGGGAAACTCCTAAAGCGAATGGGAGTATATGGCATAGGCACTATAACACTATCAGGAGGCATCTCAGAAGTAGTTATAGAAAAGAAAGGTACTACCTCATGAAAGGTAACATCTACTGAAATATAGTGCCGAGAAGTAAGCGGATCAAAACACCGATAGCCTTTTGTGTACGGGTATACCCAAAAAGACGCATTTAACTGTTCTCGATGCTAGTTTATCCCGACCAGATCCTAACAAATGGACAAAGGCAACACAACCAAAACTCTGAGGGGTGACGTGAAACAGGGGTCGATCAAGATACATGACCTGCAAAGGAATCCATTCATGTAATACAGCATTAGGCATCCGATTGATCAAAAAACACGCAGTTAAAACAGCGTCACCCTAGTAGAGAGAAGGGATCGAATGGTGAATCAACAAAGTGCAAGCAACATCATGAATATGGCGATGTTTCCTCTCAGCAACACCATTTTGCTGGGAGGTATCAGGACACGTAGTCTCATGGATAATGCCACAACTAGAAAAGGGGACAGTACTAACCAGCATCCCTTTGTGGATAAGTATTCCAATGGTGTTTCCTTAGTTGACAATCCTTACACTGTAACATTAGGGAATCTGGTAAACTGAGGTACATTTGTCACATCTTCTTGAGGGAGGGGTGTCCAAGTCTCCTGTGCCATAGCTACGGATCAAAAGCTATGGATGCTGTCCTGGAAATAATGTAGGTGTGTCAAGGTAATAGAGTTAATCTCGCTCTATATCTCCACCTATAATATTTCATATTTGTCTATTCTGAAAGTAGCAATAACCCTCATCAAACACAACACGACACCCTAGGTCCTTACAGTTGTAACTCACTGACAGCAGATTCATCGGGAACTAAGGGGCATAATGAACTCCTATCAACATCATTGAGGAAGCACGTACACACCCTACACTGTAATGGGTGACGTGGCTCTATTGGCCACCCTAACCTCTTTGATCTCACACGGAGTCTTGGGATCCATAAGATGCAACACATCTCCTGTAAGGTGGACAGAAGCACTGGAATCAATTATCCACCTTCCTTCGATTTTGTTTTTCTTCATATTGTCTTACGTTGCAAATGCAAACTCCAACTCTGAAATTGAACTTCTTGGTGAACAAATCACCTCTTTGGTGCATGTTGATAGGGCTTTTCAGGAGTTTTAAATATGTGTTCGTTGTAGTAAAATCTCCCAAATAGCTTTCTCAACAAATAAATTTATTACTCGAAATTTAGAAATGAAGTCCGGAGTCAAATACATGAAGCAAGTATTGTAATTTACGCACTAATCGAAATGAATGTATATATGGGCACAAGAAATAAGCCAAGAATGATATTCAATGAATAATTACTCAAAACTGATATTCAATGCATAACATGAGTACTTCAAGAGTTAAATACGACAAAAAGAAAGCTAAGGCAAAATAATGGTGATTTAGATCACCAATTATTAGCCTAACACATATATATACTAATTACTCAATGAATCAAATAAATGTATAATGGCCTGAACCACTTAAACCATAATTCCATGCCAGCAGTGCACAATGTCAGAGCCAATCAGACGTCGGCTCCTTGGATCAGACGACTTAAACACTGCTTGCTACAGTACTCCTTAAAGAGCTTCTTTTCCTCTTTTTCTCTTCAAATCCTCTTCTCCTTCTCATAGGCAGTGCCTTCTTTTCCTTCTCAAGCTCTCTTCTCAGAGCCTTCTTTTTCTCAGCGACTGTCGCACGGTGCCTGCAAGAGCAAAACCCACCCCTCCCCCGATCTCTTTCTCTTTCCTTCCTCCTCTCTTAAACCCGGGCTAATCGGGTATACAGGCATGCACAGTAACTGGGTCCAGGGCTACGGGCGTGGTGTCACAGTCGAGGAGTGATATGTTTAGGTGGTCAGGTGTGCGGGTAAGGGACCTCACCTCATGTATCTTTAGGCGTTAAGGCCTAAACAGAAATTCAATTTATGTATGCGCGATCTCTCTTCCACGAACGATGTGGGACTAATCAGTCCTTTCGCGCCTGCAGCAGAGATGAAGCTGCGTCTGATTGGGATGCTGCTGCTGCTACTGGGGTCCTCAATTGAGGACCTGGCGGTCTTCCTGGGATGCACTCGCTTCACCTGGAGGTTGCACCGGGGCCTGCTGTGGCAAGAACACCATGCACGAAACCGGAGAAATGACGTGGCGGCGGAGCGACAATGAGGAACCTAAAAAGCTTGAATACGGCCTTGCGACCAAGTTAAACTAGCTCAGGACCTTCGTCGGACCACAGCGAATGTGTGGGTGGTGGTGGCATGCTGTGAGAGGTCGCATGGTGGTCGGATGGAGTCGGGGACAACATGCGAAGGTGGGTTTGGTCGACAGCGTGTTTGGATGGGCGATAAGGTGGAATAGGTTAGGGTTGTTGTTCATGGTGGTGTGGCGGAGGTGTTGGAAGTGTTGGCGAGGTGTTTGAAGGCGTAAGGTGAGAGGAAGACCTCGCCAGAAGTGCAGCTGGAGGTGAAGACGAAGGGGGTGAATGACGACGTCGGGGGTTTGTTTTTGGGTTTTGAATAGAGGAAATTAACCTAAGAATCTAAGGGAACCTAACTAACCCTAAACTAACAATTGAAATGGGGAATTCCCAGGTCAGTGGTACACCGGATGTGGAGAGGATGAACTCTCCGACGGTAGAAGCAACGACGACGAGAAGGCATAGGCAGCGACCACTGGTATTGCGACACGCGGAAGAAGATGAGGAAGGAGAATCCAGCCGCTATAGTTTGTGAGGGTGGACAAGGAAGGTGGTCGGAGAAGGTTGCCGGAGTTGGTGGAGATGCAGGTCGGGGAGAAGGGAAGAAGGGGGAACCGATTTCCAAACCTAACTAAGGAGGTAAGGAAATGCATGAAGGATCTTTTTATAGGTCTTAGGGGGTGTTTCAAGCTTGGAAAGAAGCTTTCAAGCTTGAGAGCTTTGCGCACAAAATGATACTTGAATCTTTCATGCGTTTACATGAGAGATTGAGAAAGACTTGGGGTCCAAGGTCGGATTCATTTGGAAGAGATTTCGTCAAGAAATCTATGTTTCAAATTTGGGATTGATTGATTGAGAATCGAACGAGAAAATCTCGCTTGAACCTCGCCGGTGAGCTGCAGCTACTCCTAATGGAGGCAGGGACCTTGATGTGAAGGAGATGACAAAGTTAGTGGGGTCCTTGCAATAGATTTTGAAAGCTAGGGGTTTAAGTGAGAGAAGAAGAATCAGATTGGATCAAAATGCAAACTAGGTTAAGATCTTTGATTGGGCCCAAAATTTGATACAAACCTAATTTAGACCTAAGGAATCTGATGGTGAAGTCAGATTTTGGTTTTGACCAAGTTTGACTGGGTAATTTGTGTAGAAACCCAAATTAGGGCAATTATCTGTCTGAGACTCTGTTTTAGGTCAAAATGGGTTCCAATGGTCAAATCAAAGGTACCCAACCTTATAGAATATTTTTCTATGATTTTTAGAAGGTTTAGGTGAATTTTATCCTGACCAGAACCTCAGTTAATTAAGCAGGTCTATTTTTAATATTTCAGATGTTCATTAATTCTTGAAATGTGTGAAAACCCGTTTCTGTCTGCATGAACCCACTTATTAGACATTTATGACCATTTGACCCTCATTTAACCCTTGGGAAATCCCGTGATTGTTCTGCATTTAGGATATTATGTTAAAACTGTAGATTTACCCCTGTTTTACTGTTTATTTCTCAGAATGGATATGTAGTGAATTACAGTCTTCTGGTGGTTATGTAGGAGCATTTGTCAATGGATTCTGACTAATTAAAACTAGATATGGCTAATGATAACATTATCATCAGTGCGCGAGGAAAGGCTCATCGCACTTGAGGTAGCAAACTTTGTTACCAACGGTGAGAGAAGGCTCATCACCACAATTAGGAAGTGTGACATACACTTTATCACGCACGAGGATGCATCAAGAACTGCAAATTGGGGTGGTACGTGCCCTGATTGGGTCACCGGCAGACCTATAGTAGATCTGTCGGTGGCAATTGAGAGACCGACGACCTACAGTGCATGGTCGGCAGGGTCACTAGCCACCTGTTGGGCTACGGCATTGACTTTGGAATCGCCAGCAAGGGCAACACCAGTGGTGGGGCCCCCAGCAGGACCGGTGGTAGCGATGGGACCCCCAGCAGAGGCAACAGGGCATGGGGGCAGGAAGCGCTATCACTATTGCTCCTTGCCATCTTCTGAATCATTGATTGAATCACCACAATCACCACAATATTGGTGATTCAATCATCTTGTGGTGGAATATTTGGTGGGATATCGAAGCACCAAAAATTGACCATGTCTTGGTGGTCTGTCCAGCTGAGGCCCATTCTCCGCCAAATCTGCTCAACAAATGGACATTGGAAGAAGAGGTGTTGTACGTCTTCATTTGCCTCACCACAATGAGAACACCCCACGTCATCTATCTAGGCCCATCTCGCCCTCCACACCTTACAATCCTTTCCCTCCGCAGTAGCCAAGAGAAGATCTTGACTTTGAGGGGGCACTCCACCAAGCATAGCAGTCTGTAATCTCTAGAGAGATCCAAATCCACGTTCTGCGAGACAGAACCAAGCCTATGAAACATCTTCGCAACAGTAAAATCTCCATTATCCCAACCATAGGCATCTCTCCCCACATCTGGAGCCCAGCCTTCTATCTCTTGAAGCATCTGCTGAAACTCTGCAAATCTCTAGTCCAAGAACCCCCCCCCGCCCCAAAAAAAAAAGGATGGACACCATGCTCCATCCCAACTACCAATCATAGCAGTCGGGTCACAGCCCTCTCGAAGAGATGAGGAAACTTGTCACTGACGCTATCCCCAACCCCTTGCCAATCATCAAGCCAAAACTGGAATGCATCACCTTCCCCAAGGACAAGTGAGAAGAAAGACCGCACCCTCGGTGCCACCGCCACTAAGCCTCTGAGGAAGTGGGACACCCCCATAGGAGGAGCCTCCAACGATCCCCAGGAGCAAAAAGAATCATAACACCGTCGCAGGATGTCACCAAACAAACCTCGCTCCTGCCCCACCAACCTCGCAATCTACTTCGTAAGAAGGCTCAAATTAACCTTCCCCACATCTCTAACACCTAGCCCCCCTTCCTGCTGCAGCCGACACGCCTCCTTCCAAGCCACTAGCCTCATCCCCTTCCCCGCCGACCCCACATTAGACCAGAAGAAATCTCTCATCAGCCTTGTGATCTTTTCTACTTGACGTGGCACCTTGAACACAGGCAAGAAGTATGTTGGAATCGAGGACAAAACTGCCTTCACCAATGTCAACCTCCCCCCCCGATAGCAACTTAGATGACCAGCCCACCAGCCTTCTCTCGATTCTCTCCAATAGCGGAATCCAATCTTGTAACCTAAGGCGACGATTTGATAACGGTAGCCCCAGGTACACCAAGGGCAGCTCACCCACCCCAGTCCCAAGAGCATCAGCAGTCGCCTCCACCTCGTCGCCTGCCATGTTCAGCAGAATAAAGCTCGATTTTTGATAATTAATCCGTAGCCTGGATGCCTCTCCAAAGAGCTCCAACAGTATCCTCATCCTTGCCTCCAGAACATACCCCTCAACCAGAAATAACGTGTCATCTGCATAGTGTAGCACCGAAACCTCTCTCCCAGCACCAGCCCCAAAACCTCTGATCAACTCCCTAGCATAGGACCTGTGCGTTACCCTTGCGATGGCATCTGCCGCCAGCACAAAAAGCATTGGGGCAAGTAGGCAGCCCTGCCTAACCCCCCTCCTGGGTTGTACCCATCCTCCTACAGGATTCCCATTAATCGAGATCGAGAAAGAGGTCGTAGTCACACACCTCTTCATTCAGTCAATCGAGGTCTGAGGAAAACTCCTCTTCACCAAGGAAGTCCAAAGAAAATCCCACTACATAGAGTTGTAGGTCTTGCTGAAGTCATTCTTTCATAAGAAGGCCTTCCTCTTCTCCCTCCTCCAAGCAACAAGAGCCTTCATGGCAACCACAAAGCCATCTAGAATTCCCCTGCTTGGAACAAAGGCTGTCTGCACTGGCAAAATAAGATCATCCAGAAGGACACGAAGTCTATTTGCCAGGACCTTAACGACAATAAGATAAACCGCATTCGACAGGGCAATAGGCTGAAAGTACTCAATCGTCTCTGCCCCTTCTCAGGCAGCAAGAACAGATAGAACCTATTCAACCTGTCGAACCCCCTGTCACTAGCCGCAAACTCTTCCATCATCTGCATCACCTCAGACTTGACCAGAACCCAAAACTCCTTGAAGAAAACAACGGGGAACTCGTTTGGACTAGGGCATCCCTCTCTATTGAGACCCCACACAGCCTTCCTCACGTCACCCTCCGTGAAGGTCGATGTGAGACTCAAGGCTTGGTCCGCTGTAATGCTTGCCACATCCTCCCTCCACCTCCAGCTCCCTCTACTTTGCCTCCATGTGAAATCCCTGAAGTATGCTGCAGCTGCTCACCCTACCTCCCTTCCAGTGAAAGACTCTCCTCCCACGTGCAGATTCTCAACCCAGTTCCTCCTCGCCGAGGCCATTTGGTGAAAGAACCTGGTGTTGTAGTCGCCCTCCCACAACCATTTAGGCCCTGACTTCGTCTTCCATTCAACCTCCGCCTTCTTGTCCTCATGCACCACCCGAATCATCCTCTCCCTGCAATCTCTATCCTCCACAGAAACAGCCCGAGATCCTCCTACCTGTCAATCCTAGATATCTCTGCCATCACTCCTATCTTCCTACCATGCCTGGACTCCCTGATTTCCTTCCTGTAGACCCTCAAGAGATCCCGCAAACCTGCCAGCTTCTTTGCCAGCTAAGTAGTCGTTGACCCCTCCACCACCATCGAGCCCCACCTCTCCACCCATGATTTGAAACCATCCTCCATCAGCCAAGACCTATCAAACTTGAAATAGGTGCCAAAATAGATCCCTTCGTTGGTTCTCTACATAAGCGCGCGTGATCTGAAAAAGGCCTCTCCATAGGAGAAACATCTGCCAACAGGTATGCCTCATCAGCTCGACACTGGAAAGGAACCTGTCAATCTTGGACTTCTGACCGCTAGTGTTCCTCCAAGTATAAGCGCAGGAGATCGGGACATTGTCAACAAGGTCATGCAAAGCCACAAACTCCGTAAGATTCTCTGACCCAGGATCTTGCCTACCCCTCCCACCTGGCCTATCATCCACCTGCAGCGTGACATTGAAGTCCCCTCCAATTAGCCATAGCACTCCCTGGGTCCCTGCTGCCACCATCACAAGCTCCTCCCACATCACTCCCCTCACTTGAGCCTCTAACGGACCATACACTCCAGTCACTGTCATTCTGGCCTCATCTACTCTCCTGATCAGCTCAGCAGAGATGACATGACTTCCCCTAAAGCAGTCCTCCAACGTGAACGTATCCTCACGCCATCCAATCAACTGCCGCCCTGCACAACCAGTCACATCCAGAGGCAAAAACCCCTCCATCTAAGAACCCCCAATCTCCTTCAACAACCTCCCATCACACTCAGGCAGCTTCGTCTCCTGAAGCAACACTACATCTGCCCTCCACTGCCTAACGTAGCTCCCCAGAGCCGACCTCCTCGATGGGTCATTAAGACTCCTAACATTTCAAGAGAGGACACCATTCATTGGGAAACCGAAAGGACCTCCCTCACGTTCGGACTTCGACACACCTCATCCTCCTCATCCAGCACTCCAGTCTCCCTTCGTGGGGACGGCGGTGTCCCTCCACAGCTATCAACCACCACCTGATCCCCCCTTCTATTTTTCCTGAACCTCCATCTCCGGTTGTACCGAAGGCCACCTCCCTGACCTCTGTTCACAATGCACGGCTTCCATCCAATTGTACTGACTCCAACTTGGCTATCAGACCGACATGGCACACTGGCTGCTATCTTGACCTCTGTTGCCACAGCCTCCATCACACCCTCCTCCAACGTCGCCTCCATTACCGTTGCCTCCCCTGATAGTGTCAGCCTCCACCTCCATTGTTGCGCCATCCATGGCACCCTCACACATCGTTGCCTCCAAGATCAGCGTTGCCTCAACCCCATGTCATAGCTTCAAGCAACAGCAACTGGCGGACCCCTCAGCCACCTCCAGTGTTGCCTCAGCCTCCACCTCAATCGCCACAGCTGCTGTTGCGGTGACGCATGTCACCGTAGTCTAGAACGACACCTCCGCCTCGGGTTCACGTCAACTCTCAGAGCGAGGCAGATCGGTGAACCCCTTCGGTCCACCTTCCCCAGAGGCCCCTCCCAGCGACGCCCCCTACTGAGATGCGGGAGACTCATCTTCTACAGGTCGAGACCCCACTTCAAAAGGATACCCCATCCCAGGCGAATCCCTCACTCCATAATCGGATCCATCAACCAATGGGTGCCCCTTCGCAAGCAGATCCTCTCTCTTCACACCTAAGTCTGGATAGTCAGGTAGCATGCCCCTCTCGTGACCCTTCTAGGTGCCTAAAAATGGTCTCCAGTTGGACCCCCACAGCCATTTCTGCCTTCTCTGCTTCCCGAATCATTGCACGTGCCTCCATCTTCGCCTCAGATTACGCATGCTATTCTGCCATTACTTTCGCCGCCTCCGAGATCGGCGCCTCAAACTCCGCAACAATTCGAGTCTCCTCCCATCGAAGCCTCCTTGCCACCGACTCGTCTCGCGACGCAGCCTCAGCAGGCGGAGCTCCGACTGCTCCCTCACCCATCGTTTTCCCCTTCGGTGTGCAGGTCACCACCCAAGAAGCCCCTTCAAGCCTAGGTGTGATCTTCTCCAGCATGGGAAGACCCACCTTAGGTTTAATCTCCACCAATAGAGGGAGGGTGGTGAGGCCAACGTTCCTATACCTCCGAAGTCGAGCAAAAAGGCACCACCACCGCCAACACCGTCCTCAACCACCATGGGACCCCCATGAGGACCACCTCAACGATCGATCACTTCTGGAGGCATTCCGAGGAAGCCCCATCATGGACCCAACATTGATTTAAATGCCGTCGGCAAGTCCATTTCCGAGCAACAGTCGTGCCAACATGAAGAAAACGTCGATTTACAGGGATTTCGTCGGCATGCCGTCGGCATTGTCGGCATGCCCTCGGCACGGTCGGCATGCTGGCGAAATTGGTGCCCATGTCGAGGTTGCTATTGGTTTTTTTAATTACTTTTGCTATTTTTGTTGGTATGCATCGGCATGCCCATCGAAAAACGGGCATTTCCACGGCATGCCCACGAAATGCACACTTGGAATTCATCGGCACGGCATTGAAATCGGCATTTCGAACCTTGGGACCCAAGGCCTCTGCCATTGCAACCTCCCCTCCATCCGAGTCTCCCCAAAACACATCCTCTCCTTCACGGACACCAGGAGGCCAAGGATCAAAAACTTCTTGTTGAGGGCTAAGACCTCCACCCCCTCCAACTCAGTGTCAAGGGCCTCAACGACCTCCCCACGATGAATCCAACCCTCCAAGACCACTCCCACTAGACCCTCTTCAACCACAGCCTGCAACGCCACCACCCCACTAGACCACAGCGCCTCAACCTTAGCCTGTGGCACCTTCGTTGCTGGCAATGACGATAAAGCACCACACCGCTTACCACGACGGCAATGCATGCTACAGTGTCCGATGCCTCCACACCTCCAGCACTTCCAAGGGTCTCAACACTCCCTAGCCCAATGACCGCGACCAATACACTTGAAGCATGAGTCCCTCTTCCCCGGTCCCCTTCCTCCCACCACCTCTGCTTCGAGGCCCCCCTTCTCTTCGTCACCACGATCCAACCGTCCTCCCCCTCCCCTAGTCGACACTCCACAGAGGCGACTCCCCTCTTTGTCCCTGTGGCTCTTCCCCTCTCTCATCTTCGGTTCCCCTTTTAGTCACAAAAATATCTCTACTAGTTTCTGTTGGTGCTAGAGCACCACGATCATTTGTTTTGATGATAACAAAACACGTGTTATTTAACATTTGCAATTTGAGTCCTAGATTTCAGGTCAATTGCAAATGTGGACGTGTTTAGACGGAGTTCGAGCTCACATCCAGGACGGATTGGAGGAGCTTGACGGAAAACAGAGGAGGTTCTCGTGGAGCGACAGATTGAAGATAGAAGACAAGAAGAATAGGATAGATTCTTTTTAATCCTTTCTTGTATCTCTTGTCTTTATTTTCTTGCTCTTATTTTCCTTAGAATATTATGTTAAAGAGCCTCAAAGTACCCTAACAGTAGTCCTAGGAACACCGGCACAATCCTAGGATACTTAGGTTTTCTGTAGAATACTTAGAAAATCAATATAGGGTTCAAACAGCACTTCCAGACGTCTAATTCCAAAATCAGACGTCTGATAAAGTATTTTAAGACGTCTGACTGTTTTTTCAGACGTCTGATAACTATTAGGCTGGAGCTAGTATTCTGTCTGATGAAATCAGACGCCCAGACCTTAGTCCAGACGTCTTAGAAGACGTCTGATGGACTTGCCAGACGTCCAGATAGTGGACCGTTGCCTAGCTTAGCAGACACTGCAGAATATGACCGTTACAGCCTTATCAGACGTCCTTAGGCCTTTCCAGACGTCTGATAATTGACCGTTTTGCCTCGGCTGACCCAAAACTCTTCTCAGAGATTTTCTAGCCGTTGCAACGTTTGGAAAACAATTCCCACAGTAAAAGTAGGTTTCCAGACGTCCAGACATAGTGCCAGACGTCCTGTATGTCGTCTGATGGACTTGCGCAAAAACCCTGTTTAGATCTGATTCAAGTTAGGGAGAGACCCGCCCAAAATCAGACGTCTGACCTTTGAATCAGACGTCTTAAAGTGGCCTTCCAGACATCTGATGCAATAATTAGACGTCTGATCACCCTGTCAATTGTAATCATTGTCCTGATTTCGGCCTGATTCTCTTGGGCTTTGTTCCCAACGGCTATAGAACCTTTCCTAAGCCTTCCAAAGCCTTCCTAAGGCCTCTATAAATAGAGGGGAGCCTTTACACACCTAAAAACACTAAGAGAAACACAACACACACTTGGATACACTTAGCTACACACTTTCACACTCTTTTGTGTCCAGAAAAGATCTTGCTCTCCAAGCTTAAACTCCATTCTCTTGAGAGCATCAAACCTTCGCGCACCCGCTCTCCCGCCGTTGTTCACGAGAGCGACATTGCGCCATCGCGTGGCACATGCACCGCGTCATCAACTCGACGCATCCTTGCAAAGGGGAGTTTCCTAATTCCTATAGAAGCTAGGTTTATAATTATTTTGTTGACTCTATAGGATTGTTGTTTATTTTATCTTTGTTATTTAGTTGGGTATTCGCTTTGCGAATTCCCGTCTCCTTCGTGGGACAAAATCCTTCTCGTGGAGAGAAGGGGTTGAGGAACGCTACCCTCGTACTTGTAGCGTGGTTGTACTAAGGTTGAATCACCTCGTTTTAAAGTGATTCGGTTAGTGGATTTGATCAACTAGGTTGATCGGAAAATCCTAACTCGAGAGGGTTAGGTGGTGGTTTTCACCCAGTTTGGGTTTCCACCTAAAAACATTTGTGTACATTGTGCGATTGATTTTTTGTGAGATTGCTTTATATTTTATTTCCGCATTTATTACGTCACCCCTCCTCGTAGGGCCAAACCTACAGTTTCTATTGCAGTTCAAAGGGATTGGCAGTTTTACCAACTAGATGTGAAGAATGCCTTTCTGTATGGAGATCTTTAGGAAAAGGTTTATAAGCAACAACCCTCAGGTTATGAGCTTTAGGGGGAGTGTATGCCATCTACAGAAGGCCATTTATGGTCTAAAGCAAAGTCTCAATGCTTGGTTCCAAAAGCTCTCTTAGGTAGTGGAGTCTGTTGGCTTTTAGAGGTTGTTTGCTGATCATTCTCTATTTGTCAGAAGGACAGGGAAAGGAGTGGTGATGCTCTTTGTATATGTTGATGACCTCATAGTCACTAGTAATGACATGATAGGTGTAGCAGAGATAAAGGAGACTTTGGCAAAACAATTTGTTATGAAAAATCTAGGACTACTACGATATTTTCTTCGGATAGAAGTAACTCGCAGCAAGAATGGTGTTGCGCTATCTCAAAGAAAATATGCTATGCATGTGTTAAAGGAAACTGGGATGCTAGGTGCTAAACCAGCGAATGTTTCTATGGATCCAAGGCATAATTATATGACAAGGATGCAAAAACAGTGGATGACAGAAGATATAGGCAGCTTGTGAGAAAGTTGTTATACTTGATCATCACTAGGCCTGACATCTCTTTTGCTATTGGGAAGTGGAGCAATTTATGGAGAGACCTACTAGACAACATTGGGATGCTGCTGTGATAGTGCTTGAGTACTTGAAGAAAGCACTAGGGCAGGGCCTTCTTTCCACCAGGGGGACTTCTATGACTGTGGTTAGATATTCACATGCAGATTATGTAGGTAGCCATAATGATAGAAAGTCCACTACGGGCTTCTGGTCTTATGTTATGGGGAATTTAGTGACCTGAAAAAGCAAAAAGCAGACCATTACTTCTAGGTCTAATGCTAAGTCAAAATACAGGGCTATGGCCCAAACTTCAGCTGAGTTGATGTGGATAAAGTCCCTTTCGATTGATTTTTGTGTGGAGATTGAGGAGCTAATGGAGGTACGATGTGATAATCGAGCTACCACTTATATTGCTAATAACCCCATGTTCCATAAGCACACTAAACATGTGGAGATGGATTGTCACTATGCTCGAGATTTGATAAAAAAAGGGTTCATCTTCACTACACAAGTTGCTTCTGACAAGCAAACGATCAAGGTCTTCACCAAGCCCCTAACACGCTCTTCCTTTGATTCTTGCATTTCCAAGCTAAGTATGATCGACATCTATGTTCTAGCTTGAGGAGTGTTGAGTTATTTAGTTATGTTATTTGGGCACTTTATTATTTTTACTTTTCCTGTAGAGTTATTACCCCCACCTTGCTCTCTATATAAAGAGAGGGTTTCAGAATAAATAACTTTTTTCATTATTCCGAAGGACAATGCCACTCTTACTACGTGCCACTTCTATCCCAAGAAAGTATCTTAATGGACCCAGATCCTTCATCACAAACTACTCAGCCAGGCATCTGTTGGTTTCAACTATCCCCTTAGTAATTATCCCCTGTCACGATCAGATCATCCACATATACCAAAAGAACACCTCTCCTTATTTTCATGACAAGCAAGGAGTAATCTGTCGATGACCTCTAAAAGCCAACAGACTTCACCACCTAGGACAACTTTTGAAACCAAGTACGAGGACTCTACTTAAGGCCATATATAGCCTTCCGTAGCCTACATACACACTCCCCCTGAGCCTCATAGCCTGGGGGTTGCATGTACACCTCAACCTATAGATCCCCATATAAAAAGGTATTTTTGACATTCAACTAGTGCATCTACCAATCAAAATGAACAATGGCAACAAGGATCCACATTGTAGATGGGTGCACAACTGGAAAGTATCAAAGAAGTCTACTCCATATGTCTAAGTAAACCCCTTTGCAACAAGTTGCACCTTGTACCTAGCAATGGAACAATCTGAATGATACTTGAGTGCAAACACTTAGCAACAACCAACTACAATAGCTCCCTTTGGTAAGGGTGTCAACTCCCATGTGCCTCGGCTCTAAAGAGCAGCCATCTCCTCCATGGCTTGGTGCTGCTTTGGATTAAGCGTGACACAGTAATATGAATAGTAGCCAGTGTATGACAAAAACTTGCAAATGTTCTCATGCCATATGTCACAAAACTCCTTGCTACTAGATATTTGGCGCAGCTTCGTGGGGCCTTTTGAATCGCTATCGGAAGGTCAAGGTCATTGTCCTCAACTGGATCAAAAGTAGATCCGTCTGCTTCACCTAACACAATCATCAATATCTAAAGGTATAGGCTCACCTAGCCCAGGGAGACTAGAGAAGGCAAGGGGGGCACCTGCAAGGTGGTATGTAGCCTCTTGTAAGTAAGAATAGGCTCAACATACTTTTGTATCTTGGTAGAGACTGTAGGAAGTGCCTGAGTCTTAGGAATAACTCCAAGGGTATAAGTGGAATAGGTATAGAAGCAACGTCAACAGCGGGAGCCAAGTCACGACCAAACATGGAAAAATATGGAATCGCTTCATGAAAAAGTAACATCAGCAGACACAGTAATGAGAAGAAATAGGATCAAAGCACCGATATCCCTTCTGTGACTATGAGTACCCCAAGAAAACACATTTCACCGCTTTGGGTGCCAGTTTATCCTACCCAGGACCAAAAAGATGCACAAAGGCAATATAGCCAAACACTCGAGGTGCAACATGAAATAATTGTCGATCCGGATGCAAAACCTACCACGGAATCTGCTCCTGTAAAGCAGAGTTTGGCATCCTATTAATAAAAACCAAGCGATTAACACTGAATCACCCCAATACAAAGAAGGCACAACATGATGAATCAACAAAGTATGAGCAACATTAAGTGCTTATGCTTCCTCTCAACCACACCATTTTGCTGAGAGGTATGAGCACCGATAGTCTAATGGATACCGCCATTGGACTTATAAAAAGTTGTAAACAAGTAGTAGAAAATTTCAAAGCATTATCAAAATGAAACTTTTTAATGAGAATAAAAAATTAGGTCTTTATTTCAATAACAAAATGTTCAATAATGTTTCCAACATCGAACTATTCTTCAACAGAAAAAAGCCAAGAAAGTCTAGAAAAATCATTGACAAGCACCAAAAAATAACGATGGCCTAACCAATCTGGAACCCAGCTAGAACCCCATACATCCATATGAATAAGCTCAAAAATAGAACTAGACCCAGTATGATTAGAAGCAGGAAAATTGGCACAGTGTTGCTTGCCAAGTTGACAAGCACCACAAGTGATAGTAGCAGTGGAAGGAATTTGGGGAATGACATGTCTGAGCCAAAGTAGCGGTGTCACTGGAATGGAGATCAATAAGCAAGAGCCCTGTTCCTATGGCCAATGTAGCAGTAGAAATAGGCGAACGGCTCAAACAAGACACCCTCCCTTCTTCACATCCACCAATCATCCCCCCCCGTGATCTTGTCCTGCAAAACCTATGATTGTGCTTCAAATATAGCTTGACAATTCAATTTCTTAGTAATGCTGCTAACAAAAAGCAAATTGTGGGGAAAATCTAGCACATAAAGAACATCAGACAATCATAGGGTGGAAGAGAGGGGCACATTCCCTTTGCCAACCACAGGTGAGTGCTAGCCATTAGCAACCTGTACTTTCCTCCCTAGAGCAATCAGGTTCAAGACAGGAAAAGACCCGTGATCACACAAATGACTCAAAGCTCGAGAATCGACCAACCAATTATCAAACCTCAATGGAAAGGAGCTGCAAATCAACTTAGTACATGAGGAGGAAGAGGCAAGAGCTGTAGTCTCGACAGGTGGAGTAGAGGCCTAGGCTAACTGGGAAAATCGTTGAAGGAAATCATCAAACTCCGCTCTAGAAACCATCTATGCAGGTGTATCTAAAGTGTGTCTCCTAGTTAGCAATGGTAGGCTTGCCATGCTTCTGCCAGTAGGTAGCCTCAGAGTACCCTACTCAACCACAGTAGGTGCAAGGAGTGTAGATACAACCCCTAGATCCATGTCCATGACCACAACCACGTATAAAGGGTGCACCTCTACCACATCTAGGGGTCGCAACCAAAGCAGAAGTCTGTCCAGAAGTATCAGCCACAGGAGACTGAATAGCAATCCAACTCAGCCTACTATAGGTCTTCTCCAATGATGGAAGCTTAGACAGAGTCAAGATCTTGTCCCTAGCGGTAGTAAACTCGGGACCAAGGCCAAGAAGAAACAAAGAGGGAGCCAACTCTCTCCTAAAATCACGACAAGATGTGCAACTACAACCAGGCCTGTAAGAATTGTCTCTCCAAGAGCCCCTTCACGGTAGAATAGTATTGCGCCAACAAAGGTCCCTCTTGATGCAGATGAAAGAGCTCATGATAGACCTGAAACACCCTTGCAAAATTCTTCTCCTAAAAATAAGTGTCATGAAGAGAATCCCACATCTGCTTGGTCGTGGTGTTGTACATAATCCCATTGCTAATCCGAGGGATAACACAATTTATCAACTAAGCACATACCATTACATTATCTCTATCCCAGTTGGTATTTGCTCTAGTCTTCTTTGTGGGTTCTAGGTGACTCAGAATATGCTCTTTCCCATGACCTCTCACAGTCATCAAAAAAGTTCAGGACCACCGAGAGTAATTAGTCTGATTAAGCTTAATCATGGGACCAAAGAACGGACTTTTGTAAGCCTCAGTGACTATGATAGAGTTCGAAGTTACATCGGACGAACTTGAGGATGCCATATCACCTTTGCCCACAACCCTTAATGCTTGAGAAGTCTTCAAATCATAAACTCAAGTCACGAACATCAGATTTTGGTATGAAACAATAGAAATCAAACTCACCAAGGCGTAGCTGCCCCTTGTAGAAACAAAATGTCTCTAAAAGGGCATCCTCTTCATGCTAAACTGAGGAGGATGGTGTAAGGATGCCCTTACCATGGTAGGATAGCCTCCAAGCCAATCTGAAAATCAAATTGAAGACCAAGAACACATTGCAAACTCTGACTCAAGGCCAACAACTATTGGAATTGAACTTGCAACAGTAGGCTAGCGGCATCGCTAGGGTTCGAAACAACCCTAGTGATGGTGTTGGTGGCCAACAAACCACCACCAACAGTGGCATTGATGGTTCTGCTGCCTGGTATGGGTGTGCTGGGCTAAGGAGAGGCCGACAATGAGCAACAACCGACAAGAAGGAGAGGAGATCAGTTGAAGGGCTAGGAGGCTTATTTGAGTGGGATATTGACAGCTCTAGTCTAGGATTGCTACTCTAAATCCAAGTTGGGAGAAACAAATAACTTGATTATTCTCCAAAAACCCTACCTCTCTTCATATAAAGAGAGAGGTGGAATAGTTACAACACAACTCCAATAGAAAATAAAAATGGCAATCACATCGATACATAATAATAAAAATATAACATGGACCGTAGGGGCACAACAATTCCTTTTGCTCTCCATCGCCTCCCTCCACGTTCCCTCACCACACTTCTTAGAAGGAGGAGGTGAAGGAGGGAAGGGGGAAGAGGAGGATGAGGTTAACAACGGCAACCACAACCTCTCCCTCGTTGACCCTGACCTCTTCCTCTCCCCCCCTCCTCTCCACCCTCTTCCCCTCCAACCTCAAGCTCGTTGACCCCTTCCTCCACTCTCTCCATCTTATCTCCCATGGTCTCCTCCATAACCAGTGTGGTTCCTCCCTATAAGTGCACAAGTCATTAAGCACCTTAATCACCTCTAACATTTGGTTTTGATGGGGACATCTCAAAATGGAGAGATTAAAATTGGATGATCATATTATGTACATTGTACTTGTACAGGGACTAACATGCATGAGGAATTATCAAAATGGCTTGATTGCGAAAATCAAGCTCAAGAGCATGAACATGGATCACAAAGAAGAATCACAAGCTCATGATCTGAATGATAAGCAAGGACTTGAAGCTTAGTCAAGCTTAAGAAATGAAGACTTGAAGCTAAAAAGTCAAGGAGAGGAATTGAAACTTGAAGTGTTCATCAAAGGATCTTGGCGTTAGTTCTTAATGTAAATTAGGCATTGAAGTTGTAATTTTACTTGTTGATAGATTGTAAGGAGAGCCCCATATTATATCATTTTAGGAAAAACTTAGGGGTATCATGTATAAAATTCACAAGAATACACTTACATAGCCTAAATAAGTCTAATTAACCTTTAATTAGGTCATTAAGGGCTAATTATGTGTTAAGTATTGAATAATGACCTTAGAATAGTGATGTGAGGTGAAAAACAATCATCATAGGCCATTTCCAGCCTATCTAACATTAGGTAAATCACTTTAACGTTAGATGCTCAGGGCATGGCCAAGATGAAGCCATCAGAGAATAACAAACTTTGTACCTAACATTATATTGCTTATACATCTAACTTTAGATGGCTCGTCAAAAAACACTTTTTAATTGCTTTTGTACTTGTTGGCTTAGCACATGAGAGTATTTTTTAACATTCGAGTGCGAGCCCCTAGGGTGTTTTGGCCTACAAATGACCTCTTTAAATAAGGGCAACCATCTCAACCTTTTAGGAACCTTTGCACACATTTCCACACTAGTATCAAGCTATTAAATTACCTTGAAAGCCTCTTTACTCAATTTCTCAGCATTCCTTGGCACTCTTGAGATCGTAGAGCTCTTGAGTAACCTCTTCACTACACTTGGAGCTCAGGTGCAATCTCCCTACTGTGCCACACCTTCACACACTTCAAAGGGATAAATAGCTCTTTGGTTAATTGATTGCATATATAGTTAGGGCTATCCTTAGGAACTTTTGTTGGATTTTATTCTCAATTTTCTTATTATATCTCAATTCTATTTTGTATTCTAAAGGCCCCGATTGTAGGTCCCTAATCTCTCAAGGGAGAGGGTGTCACTCTTGATCAGGGTTTCAAGAGTGTGTTTGTAACAAGGGTTTGTGTACCCCACAAGTATCTAGGTTGGTTAGTCCGAGTGGACTCCGAGCTAAATCCTAGGTTGGGAGACCTAAGTAGTGATTTTTCCTTTTGAGGGCTTTCCATTGTATATCTAGTCTTATGGGTGGCTTGTGATATCTATTTGCACTCAATTTTTATTCTAGCTCTTTGTGAATTGTTTCTCATTGTTTTAATTATTTTTAATCCACCATTAGCACTATTCACCCCTCCTAGTGCTTTCACTCCCACCTTCCTTCCTTTTCCTCATCCATGTCCTCAACTACATTTACTCCCCCATCGCCGAAGCCTCCCTTGTCCAAATTCTCGCTGTCATCTTCTGCCACATGGAGGTTGACTCCATCATCCTCATCTACCTCATCACCATCGTTGAGCTCGTTGACCCTTAGAGAAGGTGCCCTCCCCCCTTGACACCACAGCCTCTGAGTCCTTCCTCCACCCGACCACCCCTCCTCCCACACTCTCTCTTCCTCAAGTCCAACCTTGACCCCTTCTGCTCCCCCTTATCAGCAACGGGAAGCAGAGGACGTGACTGGAGCAGGAGACCATAGGGAAGGCTTGTGTTGGTTGTTGGTAGGAGGGGAAGGAGGAGATAAAAAGAGGTCCAACCTCATCTTGCAAAGTGTGGTGGTAAGGGAAGATGGAGGGAGGAGGTGGGGGAGGGGGAGGTGCAAGAGGGCGGGGGAGAAAAAAATAAGAATTGAAAGTCAAAAACATAAATTTTTATTACTTTTGGATCCACTACCGTTATGTTTAGAGTGACTTGTTTTTTGGCATTTAAATTAATATTGGGAAGTGGATTACAAGAAAGTAATTATGAATATTTTCTGTGACATCTATATAAAAATCCCTGAAAACAAAAGGCATTGGATGAGGCTATTTCTCTTACAAAGGAAAGGTGAGCATCCATCCTATATTAATACTCCACCACAAAACTACATCATAGAATTACAAAGTTGCCCCCAGCCCCTTCCAAGCGTCAATCTCCCTACAAATGTTCTTAATAAAGGCCCTCTTCGTCTGAAAAATTACTCCGTTTCATTGTAACCAAATAGACCAAAGCACCACAAGCCTTCCCTCTTCTTGATTTGAACCAGCTGCAACCAAAGCTCCTATTCCACAGATGAAGTGACCAACCATGTGATCTGACACTTCTACCGAACCTCCTTCGCAAATGGGCACTCAAAGGATAGATCATTGCAGTCTTCTGGTGCATCATTGCAAACGGATCAATAGCATCTGAATCCAGTGCAATTTTTGTGTGTACACCTTTCTCATTATCCTTTCTCTTGATAATTGTCAAGCAAAAATTTTGATCTTTCTTGGCATTTTAAAGTCCCAGTGTACCCAACAATCGCTGTATGAAATCAGACTCTCGTCTGCTTGTGATGATGAAAGATGGTGGTATGCAGACTAAACTGAAAAACTAAGATCCAACGGTCTGCTTCACTTTTGTTCATCTGAATTGCTGCTAATTCTTCCAAGAGTGCCAACCTCCAACCACTGATCCAAGAGATTCTCCCTCAGCAATGGACATTACCACTAGAGTTCCAATAATATTTTGGCAAGGGCACGAGAATCTGTTGCAAAAGCAAAGAAATGAGAGAATCTATCAGCAAAAGACCTAAGTGTCATCCCTCAGCCTAGGCATGAATAGGATGAGGCTCGATAAAAAGAAAGTTGTCCATGTAATATATTTTGTATGAAGACTGTAGCATGCAGGTTCAATATCTTTCATTCTCTCAGGATAAAAAAGTTTCTTTTTGCAAAAATAACATATTTTCTCCAAACTCTAGAATTGAGTACTTTTTCTCTGGCATAGTAAAACTGAAATGTCAAAATGGTGCCAAATCCCACAGGGAAAGGGGGAAATTCCAGAGTCTCAGATGATGCTTAACTCATCGTGGTCTGGCGATCGCTTATCTTGGAAAGTAAGCATGGTGTTTGTTAGAATAGCAAGAAATAAGCCGTGTGGACAGGCCACGTGGACTGTCCACGTGGCAGCCTCTAGCAGGCCCAACAGGGCCGGCGGTCATGGCCCAAGGGGCCCAAGTTTTGTGTTTTAGTTAGAAAGCAAGTTGGCTATTTTTAGTAAATGTATTTTAAGAAAATATATTGGGATTTAATTTCTTTATTAGAGATAAGACATTTCCTTAAGAAATAAGATATTTCCTTGTCAGAGATATGATTTATTTCCAAGTGTGGGGATATGTTCTCTCTATATAAAGATAGCCTTACCTTGTATTTTTTCTTGAGCAATATAAATTTTTCCTATTCTAAGAAAGTTCCTCTCTCTCCTTCAATCACCATAGCCAGCCACCACAAAGGGCAGCCAGCCCTCTCCCTGTTGGCCTGCGCAGCCAACCAACCAGCAGCCGGCCTCCTCCTCCCTGCCGGCCACCACTGCCGGCTCTGAGGAGGTTGTCTGCCCCTCCTTAGCAGCAGGTGCTGCTCTCTCTGCCCACACGTGTGCTCCAAGCTACGCCAATTTTCTACAGTGTTTGAATGATTCATTTATTTTTAGCAGTCTGCAGGTTAGGATCCACTGCTCTTGGCCTGCTTGTTTTTACTTTTTGCTATATCTTGGTTCCTAAGGTGCTGTTTGGTTAGGGAAATTGCCCTTGCAATTCCCCGTTTGGTGCCAACAATTTCGACATCCCACCATGCAGGTATTGGGGGGTGCAATTTCGGGTTTTCACAATTCTGCCTCAGCAACACCACCCCCCCCCCCCCCCCCCCCAAACATGGAATTATCTAATTCCGCCTACTCCCTCTCTTTAACTTTCCCTCATTCCACCAAAGAGTCATCCCAAGTGGAATAAAACTCCCTAACTTCTTTGACAAGATAACAAATCCAACCAAATACTAAAACCTCTTAACACCAAGGTTTTTTAAGTATCGGTTACAACGTTATTTCGATAAATTTCTAAATGCACTTTTTAGAGGCATGCTATTGAAATATCAGTATTTCGACATTAGATTTTGACAATTTTGATACCCTGAAAATAGATTATTTTTGTGGCACGTTGAGTTCACATTAAAGGCATGTCGATATATGCTGACAAAAAAGGAAAAAATGGTCAAAATGATTAGAATATCAAAAAAATCACAAGTTTTAATAGATTTGTGTAAGAATAAAAATGTTATATTCTAATATTCATATGCAACTTGTAGTCTACCATGTTCAAGTTCATGAATTAAATATCAAATATTTACAGTAATTAAGGCATGCAAAGATAAAATATTCAAATATAACAGTTTGCAAAGTTCACATGATCATTCTATGTAGTGGTACCAAGGTTCAGTTATTGTCTACTTTGAAGTCTAAGCATCCTAGGATCTAGGCATCATTTATAATTGTAGTAAACAATTCCAATCATAATCCAAATGAATCATGTGCTGAAGATGTATCACAACCATATGAAGAATTCAATTGGCATTTCTTTTATTTATGCATGGATGACTATTTGGCACCTAAAAGTACTGAATATAATTTCTATGTTACTAAATATACCACATCTTTCCATGGTGGGCCTTAAACGTAGCATAAATCCTATCAGCCTTCACAAAACCTAATCACATGACATTCAATTCGACAAATCCAAACCTCATAATTTCATAAAATTCACATGATATTGCATCAAATCAACAAGGAAATAACCATTCATCGAAATATCGTAGGCGTGGTCGAAATTTCCTCAAAATTGTTGAAATTTCCTCGAAATGGTTGAAATTTCATTGCCATACATGTAAATCAACACCTGCACCATGTTGAAATGGTCCTATGTCCAAAATGTGACATTTCGTTGTCATGCCAACAGCATTTCAATCACCAGTTCGACCTTTTAAAGGTGTGCTTGACTGATAAAATCCGATCATTCTAAATAGGATGTAAATTGGGTGTTTGGGGACCATATGTCCCTTTATGGAAGCTGCATTTCTAAGTGTTGTATATGGTGAAACTGGAAATTTTTAAGAGTTCAGCAAGCTAGCAGCCCATTGCAACAGATCTTGCGTTTTGACTCCAATCTGATTCCTAAATCTACCTAGATTATTGTTGCAAAAAGTGGACATTCACAATAAATAATCAAATGTCTTGGGATTTTCTGAAAACATAGCTAGAATTAAGCTCTTGGTAACTTATATGCAGCTAAGTTGCATACTCCCTGCCCTCATATTGATTGAGACAAGAATCCTGCAATTCCTCTTGGATCTAGATAGACAACGGGCCTGATCACATGATTTAATCATAAAATGATAAATTGCATCAGTAGAGACAAAGAACACATGGAAGTTGGTAACTTGGTTCCACTAATGAAGGTGCACATCCAGGGAAGGGACTCAACCCTCAACTTCCGTAAGGATGGGAAAAATTGAGTACAAAATAGTGCTCCCAACTCTCTTAGTACAATTCTCTCATAAATAGAATGAAGAAGAATGCAATGATCTCTCTTGTTGTCCCTTCATGCCTTTTTCATAATCTTCCGTAATTGTAATGTTTCTAGGATTTCGTCCCAGGGAAATGTGGAAGATCATGCTTCAAGATTTGTGAGCAATCTTCGATTGGAATTGGAGGGCAAGTTTTTGAAGAGCTTCCTTTCACAACCGCTGCCTCCTTAAAAGTTCGTTAAAAAACTAGTGGCTGAATTTGTTCCAAGGATCAACTCAAGAAAAGAAAGAAATTAGACAAAGGAAAGTACCTACCTATGGCATGCATGGTGCTTCCTCGTTGCCCATATGCTAGGGTTTTTTACTTAAGAAGTTTGACTGTAGGCACACGGTGTTACGATCTAATCTGTTGATTATCCCGCATGTGGTCACATGTGGTTCCTCACGTAGCCATGAGTTGTTATGAGTCAGAAACTCCGGTTGTAGGGGAGCTTGTACTATCCAGCCTTGCAAACTTAAAACATATTACCTTAACCGATAAATCAATCTAGGTGGTTTACATCCTCATTTTGCACTGTAGCACATTTAGGATCGAATAATCTAGTTATGATGAGGGTGGATTTGCTTGGATATCAATAGGTTACATCCCATAGGATCGGCCCATCTTCTTAGTTAGAGGCCCATCCTCATAGATTCCTCTATGTCTCACAGTACACAACATGTGTGTGTGCATCTATATACATGTATAGGGTAAAATGGGACTGCCCTGAAGGGGTAACCAATTGTGCTTCTTTGTTGCATAAATTGATTTAGACCTCCAAAATTTCATGCCAATACGTGATTTTTACCCAAAGTTAAAAGCAGTGGGCTGGTTACCCCTTGGGCACTGCCCCATTTTACCCATGTATATATGCATGCATACGTGATATATAGATTGATACATAGCATGTGTGTGTGCGTGTGTGCTTTTTACCCATGTATGTATGCAAGCATACGTAATATATTGATTGATACAGAGTGTATGCATGCATGCATACGTAATATATAGATTGATCCCATGACCTCTTGGATGGCAGTGAGGTGTTCTACCACTGAGCCAACCCCTTGATGGTGCCATGTTGAGTGTTATGACTAAGGTGATCCATGTTGAGGCCCAAATCAAAGATGGAGCAGTCTCTAAGTCAAGGAGAATTGCATCAGTGTAAGTCATTTGCAGAGCTGATTGGTCTCTAGCTCTTCAAGCCTTCAATCATTTACATAACCAACATGAGTTGAGAAGCATCCTGTTGTCACTGGAGCTGAGTGCAATGAGTTGTAACCTACATTCATTCTTTACTGTCATTTGGCTGCATGTGGGTGTACTAGAGTTTGCTTTCTACAAGCTAAGCCATTTCACGCTCTAACTTAAGGGGAAATCTTCAAGAGAGAGAACTGGTGGTTGACTAGGATCATCTCACTTACCACATACAAGTTCTATGTGGACTTGTGTCCAATCTCACCCCATCAGTCAGGAGTATCAAGGGTGAAGAGGACACAAGTATATGTAGTCATGTAATCTCGTGTTTTTGAGTAGAATTAATGTAATTACCAATCCTTTTAGGGCTTCTCCCATGGTTTTTTCCCTTCTTTCTCGAGAAAGGTTTTTCATGTAAAACTTATGCCTCATGGTGTGATGCTTGTATTATTCATGTCTTTACATTTCTTATTGCTTCTGAATATATTTTTATTCACTGCCAATATTGTTTCTCACCTCTAAATTTCAGATATTAAGGCATCATTTTCCGACTTGCAGGCCAGGGACCTCCCGCATATCATTCAAACTGGATATCGCCTAATCCCATATTTCTTGTTTAATGCACAAGAGGGTAAGTCGTTACTGATACCACATTCTCGCGATCTTGCTGCAGCCTGTGAGAATGAGCCAATGCTACTACATGTATAGGTTCAAGAAGCACGCTATTTGCGGCCTCAGATCCTCAGATCCAGGAATACTGTGGGGTTTTAAAAGCTGATGAATGGCCAACTTGTGCATACATTTCTCTAGACTGCCGCCCAATGAATGCATCCGAGGAAGCTCATAACTTAGAGACGTCACAGAAGGTTTGGGAAAAGACTCTAGAATTGATTGGGCTCCCTGTGGATGCACTGGGGAAGCTCATTGAAGGGGAAGGGGTCCAATGCAGATATGGTGGAAAAAGGGACTAATATTTCTTTTCAGCGTCTATTCCCACTGTCTTTCTTTTCGGAGCTCTCTTATCAGGTAGAAATCCAAGTAATTTCTTTTTGCACAATTTGAATGTGCAACTATGATCACATTGTGAGAAGCATCAATGCACTGATTGCAATAAGAGTTGTGAATGAAATGCAACTTAAGGGGGTTTGGCCCTCGTGTAGTTTAGTTTCTTTATACAAGAGTGAATTCATTTGATCTTAGGATATAGACGTTAAATCTAGTACCACCAAAGAGTGAAAATTATTAAACGTCAAACAAGAAGGTATCGGACAAAAAGGATTGGTGAGCCGAGAGATCAATGTGTTGTACCACCCCAAGTGGTAATCGATTCTTATGGTATAGATCCAAATTGGTTGGTCTTATCTGATGATCAAGTGCTAGCATTGAGTTTTGGCTTAGCTAAGAAATTAAAGACTACACCTTCATTATTTTCTTCACATTTTCAATGTGATTAGAACCTTATTAATCAAAGAGTTGAAGTGTCTTTTTTTGGCCATGCCCAGGTATCATATTTACTTTTACCTTAATACTTGTTGTCTATTTGATTAGATATTTCTACCCTGGAATTTATGTCAAACGATACTGTAGAATGTTGATCTCGTTGACATTATTTTAATTGATTTCACCTAAGTTCTAGCTTCCTAGATTGATTTTATTAAGAATGTAAGTATGGAAATATATGTTGCAATATATTTTATAACAAGTAGTTAAAAATTAATCAGTCGAAAATCAAGTAAATCAAAATATATTGATTGAAAATGAAAATATACTAGTGTATTTTATTTTTTAATTATTAGAAAATATTTATTATTTAGAATGTGATTTTTTACCTATAAGATATGATTTTTTATTAGAAAAATAATATTTCATCGTTGAAAAATAATTTTCACGGGTGAAAATGTAAAATACATGGATTGAAGTCACCATTTTCATCCGTGCATTATAAAATATGTTACAAGGTGTATTTGTTTACCTTTTCCTCCTTTATTAATTTATTCTAATTTCATTTGTAGTTGGCCATTCACTCCTTATTGAAAAGCACAACATAGTTTACGGTTTTGTTGTAGGTAGCTAAGGCTACACTATGGCTAAGCACAACGGTACTCTGAGTCAACTCTATTGAAAGATTTAATCCTCTGGTCCGAAACAAATCAGCTTGGATCTTTCTCCCAACCTTTTGCTAACACTACTAACTTATGAATACTTATTTTACGGTAAACAATCTTGTTCAAAACTCGTTAGATTGAAGTGGTTTCGTATTTATTAAGTTGAAACATGCTAATAAGAGAAATTCAGGAATTATTTGTCCTTTTACCCAGAAAGAGAGGTTTAAGGCAGATCCAAGGGTGTGGGAACCTTGGCCGGCTCTCTATTAAGTTAGGCTTGGGTTTTAGTTTCTTTACTTGGCTCAAATTACCTTTGTTTTTTGTTTGAACAACTAAGACTTCATTCATGGAAAAGAAACGTCTGGATACATCACAAGGTCACACCAAGGCCATAATACAACATGAAATGTCAAAAAATAAGAATAAACGCAAAAGATACAACAAGATAAACCAAGAGGCAATAAAGTTGCATCAATTGAACTGGATGTTCTCGAACTAGCCATGCATGGTTGATTGGTTAGCAAACATCACCGACACGTTGTAGAGGACAGATCTACCTGGAGACGTCAAGGGACATCTAAGGAGCCCAATAACTCATGCATCTCCAAAGCAAACAAAGAAGAAATGAGAGAAACCCCAAATGATGAAAGCAGTGGTGAGAAACCTAGAATTGGTGGGGACAGGAACTTTCCCGAATGAGGTGGCTCTTCCCCAAGAGCCACGGCTCAAACCACTCGTCATTCAAACAAAAAATATATATATATATTTTAGACAAAAGTCATATTGAAATTATGTGGTAAATACATTTCAGATTTGATAACAAAAATATGCTATATCAAGTTTAGCTTCTCTTTTATAAATGTTTTAGGAAACTCAAGAATCAAAATACTAGCATATTGGAAAATAACACTCAAGTATAATTACTTTGGCCCAACCTAACACTCGGAAGGAGTAGGGAAAGAGGAGGGATGATGACATCTAGGAAGGTGGTGTTGTGGAGGTGCAAGGACATTGGTAATGGAAACATTCTTTTGTGTTTGTTGAACAAACAAGGAGTCGAGTAGGGGAATAATGGTTGTTATGAGATGAAGGTGTTGGATTTTAATCCAACATATGGATTTATATATGCATTAAATAATCATATAACCAATCAACATAGAAAGAATTGTCATATAATGTCCATCACTAAAGTGATCAAATATGGTTTTATTGAGGGCATGGGCATAAAATGCAAAGGGATTGGTGTGCCAGACATCTGATGGTTGTGCCAGACATCTAATTAGTAACATTAGCTAACAAAGTAAACATTGAGGAAAATAATCGTTAGACTTCTATCAGACATCCGTAGAGGGCCCCAGACGTCTGATATGTGACTGTTGTGAGTCAAAATCACCTTTATCAGATTTTCTAGACGTTTGTATCTTGGGAAATCCATTCCCGCAATATAATAGGTTTCCAGATGTCCAGACCTAGTGCCAGACGTCCTGTATGTCATCTAGTAGTCTTACACCAGAACCCTATTTAGGTCTGATCAAAGTCAGGAAGAAAATCCGCCTAGAATTAGATGTCTGACTTAGTTCGCAGACATCTTAAACTAGTTTTCCAGACATGTGATGCCTTGACCAAACGTTTGATGACCTTGTCAGAATCATAAATGATTTTGATTACAGCCTGTTTTACCTTGGGTTCAACCCCAACGGCTATGAAAGCCTTCTAAGGCCTTCCAAAGCCTTCCTAGGCCCTCTATAAATAGAGGAGGACCCTTACCTTATGAAGACACACCTTGTAAGAATATTTTCACTCATATTGTGTCAATTCACTCTAGAAGAAGCTCTAGCTCTCAAAGCCTAGTTCCACAGCAAGAGAGCTTCATCGCCATCGTGCACCCGCTCTCCCTCCGCATTACTAGAGAGCTGTTGTGCCGTCCCGTGGTTCACACATTTGCATCTTTCGTCAACGTGCTTCTAACAAAGGGAAGTATCTTTACCTATAGTAGCTAGGTTAATCTTTGTTGACTCTGTAGGTTGTTTTGTAATTTTTTCTTGTAATTGTGTTGGGTATTCACGTTGGGAATTCCTGTCTCCTTTGTGGGATAAAATCCTTCATGTGAAGAGGAAGGGTTGAGGAACGCTATCCTCGTACTTGTAACGTGGTTATAATTGAGGTGATACTACCCTCGTTAAAGTAGTACGTTAGTAGATTTGATCGACTAGGTAGATCAGGAAATTCTAAGTCAAGAGACTTAGGTGGTGGTTTTCACTTGGTTTGGGTTTCGACCTAAAAATTCTTGTGCCTATTGTGTGATTGCTTATTTTTGTGAGATTGTTATATTTTTCCGCACTTTATTACGTCACGTAAATCTTACCCCCCTCCTGTAGGGAATTACACATTGGCCCAAAAGAAGGTGCATACTCGATCTACTTTCACTCATTTGCGTGGAAGTAATGATGTGTTAATTATTAGGATTTCTGGATAGTCAATGAATCGACCCAAAGGAAGGTTCATAACTAACTTGGATTTGAACCAACAATCACTTCATACTGTTGGTGCTAGAGCACCACGATCATTTGTTTTGATGATAACAAAACACGTGTTATTTAACATTTGCAATTTGAGTCCTAGATTTCAGGTCAATTGCAAATGAGGACGTGTTTAGACGGAGTTCGAGCTCGCATCCAGGACGGATTGGAGGAGCTTGACGGAAAACACAGGAGGTTCGCGTGGAGCGAAAGATTGGAGATGGAAGACAAGAAGAATAGGATAGATTCTTTTTTATCCTTTCATGTATCTCTTGTATTTATTTTCTTGCTCTTTTTGATTCCTTAGAACATTATGTTAAAGAGCCTCAAAGTACCCTAAAAGTAGTCCTAGGAACACCTGCACAACCCTAGGATACTTAGGTTTTCTGTAAAATACTTAGAAAACCAATATAGGGTTCAAACAGCACTTCCAGACGTCTAATTCCCAAATCAGACGTCTGACTGTTGTTTCAGACGTCTGATAACTGTTAGGCTGGACATAGTTAGTTCTGTCTGATGAAATCAGACGTCCAGACCTTAGACCAGACGTCTTAGGAGACGTCTGATGACTTTGCCAGACGTCCAGTTAGTGGACCGTTGGCTGGCTTAGAAGACGCTCAAGAATATGACCGTTAGAGCCTTATCAGACGTCCATAGGACTTTACAGACGTCTGATAAATGACCGTTTTGCCTCGGCTGACCCAAAATCTCTTCTCAGAGATTTTCTAGCCGTTGCAACGTTTGGAAATCAATTCCCACAGTAAAAGCAGGTTTCCAGACGTCCATACATAGTACCAGACGTCCTGTATGTCGTCTGATGGACTTGCACAAAAACCCTGTTTAGATCTGATTCAAGTCAGGGAGAAACCCGCATAGAATCAGACGTCTGACCTTGTAATCAGACGTCTTAAAGTGGCCTTCCAGACGTCTGATGCCAGAGTTAGACGTCTGATAACCCTGTCAAATGCAATCATTGTCCTGATTTCGGCCTGATTCTCTTGGGCTTTGCACCCAACGGCTATGGAAGCTTTTCTAAGCCTTCCAAAGCCTTCCTAAGGCCTCTATAAATAGAGGGGAGCCTTTGCAACACAAAAAGACATAAGAGACACTTAGAAATACACTTGGATACACTTAGCTACACACTTTCACACTCTTGTGTCCAAGAAGTTCTTGCTCTCCAAGCTCAAGCTCCATCATCTTGAGAGCTAAATTCAGTTTGCGCGCCCGCTCTCCCGCTGCTGTTCACGAGAGCTACGTAGCGCCATCGCGTGGCACACGCACCGCGTCATCGTCGACGCACTCCTTGCAAAGGGGAGTTTCCTATTTCCTATAGAAGCTAGGTTTAATTATTTTGTTGGCTCTATAGGACTATTGTTTATTTTATCTTTGTTATTTGGTTGGGTATTCGCTTTGCGAATTCCCGTCTCCTTCGTGGGACAAAATCCTTCTCGTGGAGAGAAGGGGTTGAGGAACGCTACCCTCGTACTTGTAGCGTGGTTGTACTGAGGTTGAATCACCCTCGTTTAAAGTGATTCGTTTAGTGGATTTTGATCAACTTGGTTGATCGGAAAATCCTAACTCGAGAGGGTTAGGTGGTGGTTTTCACCCGGTTTGGGTTTCCACCTAAAAATACCTGTGTACATTTTGTGATTGCTTATTTTTGTGATATTGCTTTATATATTTTATTTCCGCACATTATTACGTCACCCCTCCAAGTAGGGAAGAACTTTCATTTGGTATCAGAGCAGGTCTTGCTATTTCGGCGTAACAACCCGGCAAGAGATCAAATGGAGGGAAGCACATCAGCGATCAAAATTTCCGAGGGGCAGTCCACAACCCGTCCGCCCTACTTTGACGGGAACAACTACAGCTACTGGAAGCTGAGGATGAAGACGTGGCTCCAAGCCACTGAATTCGAGGTATGGGGATGTTGCGAAACCCCATACGAGATCCCGAAGCGACCCCAAGGAGGCTATTCGCAGGTGCAGATTCTAGAGCTCTCACTCAACGCAAAGGCCATGAATGCCTTGTATTGCGCATTGAGTCCAAAAGAATTCGAACGAATCCAAGAGTGCACCACCGCCCACGAGATATGGAGGAAGTTAGAAGACACTCATGAAGAGATGAGCTCGGAGGAAGAAGAAGAAAAGGAAGAAACCGCTTGCTTTGGTTTCATGGCCAGAGGAAGCAACAGCGACAGCGAAAGCGGAAGCGACGACTCCGACAATGAGGTAAATTTCGATTTACAAGAAGCTTTTAATGAACTATTTGAGATTAGTAAATCACTTAAAATAGAAAACAAAAGTATTAAAAAGAATCTTAGTTTTCTTAAAAGTGAAAATGATAGGTTAGAAAAACAACTTAAGGACATAGAAGCTAGTCCTAGAATTGATAACCTATTATTAGAAAATCAAGACCTCATCAATGAAAATAATAAATTGATTGAGGAAAATGTTAGTCTAAAAATAGAAATTTCTGATTTAAAGACTAAGTTGAATACTATAGAAAAAGAAATTGCATGTCTTAGGGAAAACTCTAACAAATTAATCAATAAAGTAGATAATTTTTATAACCCTAAGATTGAGAAAGGATCTCCATCAAGGAGACCCGCTAACAGATCCGGATCCAAGCCCACTTGGATACCGAAAAAAGAATTAGAATCTTGTTTTGTAGGGTTCAGGAATGACTACAACATAAAGGACTGGACCTACAAGCTCAAGGCTGGTCAACTTAAGTTGGGAGAACCAATGAGTAGACCAAGGAGGAGAACAAGAAGACCGACGAGACGGCGAACAAATGATGGACCCGCCGCACGTCGACCACCAGATTGGAGACCGGCGCCGATGCCCGGGCCTCCAAGCTACGGATGGGAGCCCCATCCGATGTGGCATCCACCACCACCATTCGGGCCATTTTATTGGCCATGGTAGGTGAGGTAAAAATTCTTAACCCAATCTTATTATCATAAGCATTTAGATAGGGGAGTTAAAAAATGTTGAGCTAATTGTCAATTTTTAAGGGGGAGATGTAAGGTAGCTAAATTTCCTTTAGAAAGGGGGAGAAAAATAATAGTTATCGCATTGTTACAAAAAGGGGGAGGATATTACCTTTGTTAAAAGAAACTCATAGAAGAGCATGTTTTAAGGGGGAGTTATAGGAAATGTAAAATCAATTAAACCTTTTTGATAATGTCAAAAAGGGGGAGGATTTTTATGCATTATTTACGGTTTTGTCATCATCAAAAAGGGGGAGATTGTTGGTGCTAGAGCACCACGATCATTTGTTTTGATGATAACAAAACACGTGTTATTTAACATTTGCAATTTGAGTCCTAGATTTCAGGTCAATTGCAAATGAGGACGTGTTTAGACGGAGTTCGAGCTCGCATCCAGGACGGATTGGAGGAGCTTGACGGAAAACACAGGAGGTTCGCGTGGAGCGAAAGATTGGAGATGGAAGACAAGAAGAATAGGATAGATTCTTTTTTATCCTTTCATGTATCTCTTGTATTTATTTTCTTGCTCTTTTTGATTCCTTAGAACATTATGTTAAAGAGCCTCAAAGTACCCTAAAAGTAGTCCTAGGAACACCTGCACAACCCTAGGATACTTAGGTTTTCTGTAAAATACTTAGAAAACCAATATAGGGTTCAAACAGCACTTCCAGACGTCTAATTCCCAAATCAGACGTCTGACTGTTGTTTCAGACGTCTGATAACTGTTAGGCTGGACATAGTTAGTTCTGTCTGATGAAATCAGACGTCCAGACCTTAGACCAGACGTCTTAGGAGACGTCTGATGACTTTGCCAGACGTCCAGTTAGTGGACCGTTGGCTGGCTTAGAAGACGCTCAAGAATATGACCGTTAGAGCCTTATCAGACGTCCATAGGACTTTACAGACGTCTGATAAATGACCGTTTTGCCTCGGCTGACCCAAAATCTCTTCTCAGAGATTTTCTAGCCGTTGCAACGTTTGGAAATCAATTCCCACAGTAAAAGCAGGTTTCCAGACGTCCATACATAGTACCAGACGTCCTGTATGTCGTCTGATGGACTTGCACAAAAACCCTGTTTAGATCTGATTCAAGTCAGGGAGAAACCCGCATAGAATCAGACGTCTGACCTTGTAATCAGACGTCTTAAAGTGGCCTTCCAGACGTCTGATGCCAGAGTTAGACGTCTGATAACCCTGTCAAATGCAATCATTGTCCTGATTTCGGCCTGATTCTCTTGGGCTTTGCACCCAACGGCTATGGAAGCTTTTCTAAGCCTTCCAAAGCCTTCCTAAGGCCTCTATAAATAGAGGGGAGCCTTTGCAACACAAAAAGACATAAGAGACACTTAGAAATACACTTGGATACACTTAGCTACACACTTTCACACTCTTGTGTCCAAGAAGTTCTTGCTCTCCAAGCTCAAGCTCCATCATCTTGAGAGCTAAATTCAGTTTGCGCGCCCGCTCTCCCGCTGCTGTTCACGAGAGCTACGTAGCGCCATCGCGTGGCACACGCACCGCGTCATCGTCGACGCACTCCTTGCAAAGGGGAGTTTCCTATTTCCTATAGAAGCTAGGTTTAATTATTTTGTTGGCTCTATAGGACTATTGTTTATTTTATCTTTGTTATTTGGTTGGGTATTCGCTTTGCGAATTCCCGTCTCCTTCGTGGGACAAAATCCTTCTCGTGGAGAGAAGGGGTTGAGGAACGCTACCCTCGTACTTGTAGCGTGGTTGTACTGAGGTTGAATCACCCTCGTTTAAAGTGATTCGTTTAGTGGATTTTGATCAACTTGGTTGATCGGAAAATCCTAACTCGAGAGGGTTAGGTGGTGGTTTTCACCCGGTTTGGGTTTCCACCTAAAAATACCTGTGTACATTTTGTGATTGCTTATTTTTGTGATATTGCTTTATATATTTTATTTCCGCACATTATTACGTCACCCCTCCAAGTAGGGAAGAACTTTCACATACCACACCATGTCTTTAATTACAAGTCAACCTCTCGTCCAAGGATGTGACCCTTGATGGAGTTAACTAAGACATGTGATGGGATTAATAAATTAATTAGACACATTATGTTTTAAAGGAGCTAATTCTGTGTTTATCTATATTTATTTTTCGTAAATATCTTCTGCCAATATTACTTCCACCTTAAATTTCATACCCATGTTAAGTGGCTCGAACTTTAAGTTCTGGAAGGAAAATCTGTTGATTGTCCTCGGGGTTATGGACTTGGATTTGGCGATTAGGGAACCCTCTCCCATTATTACAGACACGAGTACTTATGAACAAAAGAAGGAGAAGGAAAGATGGGAGAGGTCTAATCGGATATCAATGATGATAATGAAGAAGGCCATACCCAGGCTTTCAGGGGCACAATGTCGGATGACATTGATACGGCTAAAGATTTTCTTACCAATATTGAGAAACTGTTTGCCAAGAATGAAAAGGCAAAAATTGGTACACTCTTGACAAACCTTATCTCAAAGAAGTATAAAGGGAAGGGTAATATACGTGAGTATATTATGGAGATGTCCCACGTTACTTCCAAGTTGAAAGCACTAAAACTTGACCTCTTGGAGGACTTGTTAGTGCATTTGGTTTTAATCTCTCTTCCACCCTCCTTCAACCAGTTCAAGGTGAGCTACAACTGTCAAAAAGAGACTTGGCCTTTGAATGAGCTCATCTCGCATTGTGTGCAAGAGGAAGAGAGAATGAAGCATGATGGGACAGAGAGTGCTTAGATTGCCACTTCCTCTAATAACAAAGGCAAGGGAAAGAAAAGGACTACAGAAGCTGCAGATATAGCTTCATAGAAGAAGCAGAAGGGGAAGGTTGTAGAGTCTTCTAAGTCAGGATGCCTCTTCTGTAAAGTTGAGGGGCACCAAAAGAAGCACTGTACCAACTACCATGCCTAGTGTGCTACGAAAGGTATGGCTCTCAGTTTGGTTTGTACAGAGAGTAATTTGGTTTCAGTACCAAGCCATACTTGGTGGATGGATTTAGGGGCCACTACTCACATTAGTGTGTCTTTACAGGACTGCCTGAACTACAGAAAATCAAATGAGGCTGAGCAGTTCATCTATGTGGGAGACGAGAAGCTAGTTACAGTAGAATCAATAAAAACTTTTAGATTATTAATGAAAACTAGAATGTACTTGGATCTAGAACATACTTTTTTTGTACCATTTTTCAGACGTAATTTAGTTTCAGTTTATGATTTATAGATTAAACTATTTTTGTAATTTTGGAGATGGAAAAGTGAATATTTTCTTTGATTCAAGATTGGTTGATTCTGGTTTTCTTTCAGTTATTGATAATCTTTATTGTTCGGATACTGTTGCTTCATTTCAAGAAACTTCTCTTTCCTGTACACATGGTGTGAAAAAAAAAAATGCAGATGAGAACTGCGCTTTGTTATGGCATAAGAGATTAGGTCATATCTCCAGAAGGAGAATGGAGAGACTTGTGTCAAATGGAATTTTAGACCCCTTAAACTTTTCTGATTTTGATCAATGTATAGAATGTATTAAGGGGAAGTAAACTAATAATAGGAAGTTTAAAGCCAATAGGTTAAATGATGTCTTGGATGTGATTCATACGGACATCTGTGAGCCATTTCCTACGCCTGCATAAAATGGCCAATAGTATTTTATCACATTCATAGATGACCACTCAAGATTTGGCTTCATCTACCTAATTCATGAAAAGGCACACTCGCTAGACACATTCAAAAATTATAAAGTTGAGGTTGAGAATCAACTCTATAGAAGGATTAAATCTGTCAGATCTGACCGTGGTGGTGAATACTACGACAGATATGACGGATCGGGTGAACAACGTCCAGGATCGTTTGCCAGGTTCCTAGAGGAATGCGGTATCGTCCTTCAGTACACCATGTCGAGCTCGCCCACTATGAATGGTGTTGCTGAGAGACGAAATAGGATGCTTAAAGACATGGTAAGGAGTATGATTGCTCATTCTTCCTTACCAGATTCACTCTGGGGAGAGGCCTTAAAGACTATAGCTTATATTCTGAATAGAGTCTCAACTAAGGTAACTAACAAAACCCCATATGAGCTATGGACTGGGTAGAAGCCTGGTCTTAAGCATTTTCATGTGTGGGGATGTCCAGCTGAGGCTAGGCCTTATAGGCCAAATGAAAAGAAATTGGACACAAGGACTATTAGTTGCTATTTTGTTGGGTATTCTGAGAGGTCAAGATGATATAAATTTTATGATCCCACAACTAAGGTTACTTTTGAGTCTAGTAATGCCAAGTTCTTTGAGAGTATTGAGTCTACCCAAGATGACAGGGTCAAGGACTTTTTCTTTGAAGAGGAAAACGTAGTTATTCCTCCTAGAGTTACTTAAGTTGATGAGGAACATGCCTTTGACATTCCTCAAGACAAATTCAATGAAGACAATAATACGGTTTTAGCCCCTATAGAGTAGCCTCAGACACATACAGAATCTGTCCCATTAAGGAGATCCACTAGGGAAAGAAGGAGTGCCATTTCAGATGATTATGTGGTATTCCTTTAGGAGCATGAGATGGACATTGGGGTAGTGGAAGATGATCCTATCAGCTTCCATCAGGCAATGGAAAGTCCAAATCATGAAAAGTGGATTGAGGCTATGAAAGAAAAAATGAAGTCAATAAAAGACAATGACGTTTGGGATATTGTTCCACTGCCAGAAGGTGCAAAACCTATTGGTTGCAAATGGATTTTTAAACCAAACGGGATTTGAAAGGAAAAGTAGAGTGATACAAAGTGCATCTTATCGTTAAGGGTTTTACCTAAAAGGAGGGCATTGACTATAAGGAGAAATTCTCTCCTGTTTCTTCTAAGGATTCATTGAGGGTTATAATGGCACTTGTGGCCCACTTTGATCTTGAGTTACATCAAATGGATGTGAAGACTGCATTCCTTAATGGTGACATTCAGGAAACCATTTATATGGCTCAACCCAAACATTTTGTTAGGGGTGATCCAAAGAGTATGGTATGCAGATTAAGGAAATCCATCTATGGGCTCAACCAGGCAACTAGACAATGGTATTTTAAGTTTCATCAGGTGATTCTTTCATTTGGTTTTGAGGCGAATCAAGCTGATGAATGTATATACCATAAGTTTTGTGGGGGCAAGTATATCTTCTTGGTCCTGTATGTTGATGACATTCTGCTTACTACTAATAACATGAGTATCCTTTAAGACATTAAGAAATTTCTTGCCAAACACTTTGACATGAAAGATCTTAGAGATGCTTCATTTGTTTTGGGGATTGAAATATGTCGAGATCATTCTCATCATATTCTTGGTTTATCCCAAAGAAGCTATATAGATAAGGTACTCAAGAGGTATGGCATGCAAGATTGCAAGCCACTGGACACTCCCATGGCTAAAGGAGATAAGTTTAGTTTGAATCAGTGCACATTAAGTGATTTGGACAAACGGGAGATACAAACAGTTCCTTATGCATTTGCCGTTGGCAGTATAATGTATGCTCAGGTCTGTACTAGACCAGACTTGGCGTACATTACGGGCATGTTGGGCAGGTATCTGGCAAACCCAGGAAAAGACCATTGGAGAGAAGCCAAGAGAGTACTAAGATATTTGTAGAAGATACGAGATTATATGCTCACCTTCAGGAGGTTAGAAAAGCTTCAGGTTTATGGTTATACTGACTCAGATTTTGCTAGGTGCCAAGATAGCAGAAAGTCTACTTCGGGATATGTATTTCTACTTGCCAATGGTACCATCTCTTGGGAGAGTGCAAAATAGTCACTTATTGCATCTTCCACTATTGCAACATAATTCATAGCATGCTGTGAGGCATCCAATCATGGAGTATGGCTATGGAATTTTATATTGGGGTTGCGCATAGTAGATGACATTGATAGGCCACTACAATTGTTTTGTGATAATCAGTCCGCAATCCTCTACTCCAATAACAATAGGAGCTCTTTCAAATCGAAGCATATTGAGATCAAGTTCCTGGTTGTTAAAGAAATGATACAGAATGGACAACTATCTATAGAGCATATCGGTATAGACTCTATAGTTGCAGATCTGCTTACTAAAGGAATAATACCCAAGATGTTCCATGAACATGCAGCTTCTATGGGTCTTATGTCCTTACAAAAATTTCAGCTTTGGTGGAAGTTTATAAATTTTATAGTGCTCATTTTGTAATAGGAAATTTCAGTAGTTCAGTTATTTAGTATTTTGGTTATGTATAACGTTTTGTAAAGCTTCATTTCTGTTATGAAATAAACAAAACTTAAAGTTTTCGATTCAGTAATTGTGATTGTCCATTCTGAGAAGTAATTTGGTTTTAGTTTTGGAAGTGATCTCTATTTGGAGAACCAGTTGGGAATAGGCATGCGTTGATCACATTGGCATGTAATTTTCATGCTGCACATCCACACGTTTCTGGTTACCTTTGCATTAGTGTACGTGGTCATTGTTGGTTTAGCTATTGGAATGTAGTGAAAGCCGCCTTGGCTCTATTACTAGTGTAACTGGTAGATTAGATTATTTTTTAGATATGCATTTCCGATTATGACAACAAAGTTGAGCTTAAGTTTGGTTTTCTATGTTGTATGATTAACAGGTTGCATATATAGCCCAAGTGGGAGATTGTTAGATTTTAATCAAATGTATGGACTTATATATGCATTAAATAATCATATAATCAATCGACATATAAAGGACTGTCATATAATGCCCATCACTAAAGTGATCAAATCAAGTTTTATTGAAGGCATGGGCATAAAATGCAAAGGGATTGGTGTGGTTATGCTATATATGTGCAGAGACTGATTTGCAATTACAATTTCTTGATGGGTGGATTTGTAATTTACTAATAGTAATTAGTTTTGTCTAATTACTAATATGGAGAGGTTAGTTCCCCAAGGGTTTCACACCTTAATTCTCTTCACCTCCCCATCAAGTGCTAAGAAAGAAAGAGAGACGTGGGTGGCTGAGTGGCTGCAAGTTTAGGAGAAGGTTTCCTCCTAATTACTCTTGATCTTAGGAAGGTGAGAACGCCCTTGGAAGAGCCTAACTCATGAGTTCTTGTTCTGTAAACAATATGAACTCAGGTATGTCTTTTATATTCAATACATGTGAATAGATTCTGAATGGATTAGAGTGGCATGTTTATATTTCATTTATATGAATCATACTTGTACATGAATGCATTATTCGTTTGTTATTCAGTCATACAATTGTTAGATATATGCATGTTTAGATCTGATCATTGGCATTCTCAGAAACACACAACACAATATGTAACTGTCGTAAGTACCAATACTAAAGATGAGTACTGGTAATCACGCTCGACTGTTTTGGACCATTAGGTGTACTGTAGATTGCTAGTACCAGTACTCTTTAGGAGTACCGGTACATGCAACCTATAGATTAGCTACAAGTCGTTCTAAGTCCAAAACTGGGACTTACATGTACCGGTACTCACCATGAGTACCGATACAAATGAGTCCTAGGTCAGGTTCTGGAGTTGAAGTCACCAGAACTTGTAGTTTACAAGTATTGGTACTCATCATGAGTACCGCTACTAGTAGGCTACTGGTGGTGGATCCAGTATTCAACTAGTACGGGTACTCTTCATGAGTATCGATGCTCATTGAGATCAGTTCCTTTTTGGGGTTATACCAGTACTCACTAAGTATTGGTACTCAACATGAGTACTGATACATATTGAGTATTGGACGAGTACTCATTTGGACATGAGTTCTAAACCCTCAAAGTTTTGCTAATAAAAATTAGGAGAAAATGCAAGTAGGCAAAATGGCTTGCACAACACCCATGGGCTATATTTATAATAGAATAAGTCCTTAAATCATTAGGATTCTTCATTAGGAATGTAATCCCGTGATTTTCAATTAACCCTATAACAGTCTTTCTTAGAAGTCATATTTCCTATTTTGCTTTCTTCCTGAATTTTCACCATGTGGACATTCCTTATCTGGCTATTATGGAAATCTCAAAGGATCTCAAGGATCTCATTTTTGTATAACTGCCACAGTATCTCTTAGTGAGACCTCGAGTGGGTGACTCCCCTTGTTAGAATCTATCAATTGCCCTAGTAGGTGATTCTAGCGAAAAAATCTTGGCAAATTCTCATTGCCCGGATGGACACGAGTAGATTCATTGTGTCCTCTATTTAGGTTTAGGTAGGGGGTTCGCTTAGTCTCACTAATGTCTCCTTCAATAGGTATTTTGCTGACTAGGTTGCTTGGGCTTGTAAGCCATTTAACCCTAGGTTTGTTGACCTATCTTGGGCCTATTTTGTGAGGCCTGATTTTCTCCCTTATCAACCACTATCTCCCCACTCCTTTAAATTTTTATCTAATCAAGAGGATGGTTTTGAAAAAAAAAAAGGGGAAATTATAAGCAAAATACCAAATTTATGCGGAAACATGCAATTTTTGCTACAGACTCATATCAAGATGTAATGATAATCATATGACTATTTTTTGTAAAGAATCTAGATTTGCACTTGGATTTAAAGTTTGAGGTTGTTAAATATAAGCTTTAATCTATCAATTGAGGCATTATCTGCTTAATCACTTAACACTATTCTAATATGCATTAATTATTCTTAACTTTTATAGTAATTCTATAATTATTCACAATAGAAAATTCAAAATGATAATGAACCATAACTACCAAGTGGGGTTTTCAAGAAGTCAAGAGAAGCATGAAAAGAAGGTTTGGATCTTCTACCTTTGTCATTATTCCACTATAGTAGACTTTTCTTGAAGTTTGCGCTTCATCCTCTGCATTGGCACCCTTCACTTGTCAAGTTGTAACTTGCTCATCATAAGTTACAACATTCAACTTTATTAGGACTAGAATCATAAGATATTGCACTTAGAAACTTGGTTATCGATTTAATCTACATCTAAATATGGCAGGTGCTAGATGTGAGTAGTGAACATGTGATTATTCTTAATGTTATTGATGTTATGATCATGTGATTGTTATCGACCAATCTAAAATGTTGTTACTTAAGCGTTGATGAAATAGAGATCTTGACATTCTATTAAATATTGAAACAAATGCCTTAAAAGAACGTGAGGGCACTCTATTCAGGATGAAAGGGGTGTATGATGTGGTGTTGAAAGGGTATTTGAAACATCAATGCTATTAAGTGGAATGAGTATATATACATATTTTTCTTCCTACTAAGGTTGCGTTTGGTTGAGGGTTTGGGGAAATCTTGGTTAAGATTGAAAAAGGATAAATTATGAAAGGTATTTGATTGATAGTTTTGCAATAATTGATAGGGTGACGTGATGTTAGTGGTTGGGTAAGAGTGTTAACGGGTATTGGTGTAATAGTTGATTGAATGTATTTTTTTATTTTTATTTTAGAGGTATAGTTATGGCTAACAATAAGTGATGTTTGACTTTCTTTCTTTTCTTTTAAGAAATGAAAGTGTATGGTATGGATGATTCGTAGGAGGTGTTGGTATTTAACTTGTATCTCATGTGCTTAATTTATTAGCAACATTAGAATAATTTACAACTGTCATCTAAAATAACTAACGCTTATAATTAATAAACAAATCAACTTCGCACGTGCGGTCAAACGGTAAACCTTAGTTGTTGCTGAATTTAATTACTTCTCTGCAAACCATACTCAAAATAGTTCCCCCTCGTTTGCGAGCTTGTTATTTGACGTTGGTGTTAGGGACATCATTTAAATTACATACGTTTACAGTTTCCACTTACGATTGAACATTTCTAGCATCTATCAAAATTTGCAATGGGTTTTCGTTTTATTAATTTTTCTGCATTTCGATGCATGTCGATGAGTAATCAACAAGTTATCAAACCAATTAACCATAGGAAACTTTATCTGGAATGGTGTTATTTTTGGAACACGATAATCTTGATGGTATACATTTGAAAGCGTCATTTACGATTTACAGCCTACTTGTAGCATCGTCACGTTACCGAACAAAGTTAATGCGGATTGCCATAATTGAAAATATGTACGTTGTGAAGTAATTCCTACATAGGACAACCATGGAAGTTAACTTTGTTCCAAGCAATCGTCAAGTACATGCTCTGTAATGAGTAATGCAACTCAATACGGAAGTAAAGAAGCTCCATTAAACAATAACTTGATATGAATGAGAAGGTGGGTAATGCGTGCAATAGATGAATGCTACCGACAATGATACATTAGCATCAGCACTGATGCGTAAATTTTACGATGTAGGTCTCTCAAGACTCATTTAAAGAAGTCATATGCAGGGTCACTTATTTCGTACAAAAAGTACTACACTTACAAGTAGAAGCCAGCTCGACATTAAAGATATCATTGAAACGCGAAGCGAACATGCAAAACAAACATCTAAAATCCTGCCACGATGATTCCTCGCAGCAACTCGTACTCTGCGTACCTTCTTCCTTCCAACAACATGTAACTGTCTTCAATTTGTAACAAAAATGTCAATATTACTTGCATGCAATCCATCAATAAATTGACTACATCATTAAGCTTTGAGACTCGCTTAGTCCTATTGGTATTCACCACCCAATGGAGGGAACATATGTTCCTTTCAATTCCAGCATCATGTCCCATGAAGTGCTAGTCTGTTAATGAACTGAAAAGTGTCCGTCAACCATTGCCACATTAACTACAAATGCTACATACAAACAATAAAATTGAACTCAATTGTAAACTCTTCCAGTATCAACTCTCACGATGCATTTAAAAATCGATCAGCCATCCAATCTCCCCCTTTCCTATGTTAGAATAGAGATTATAAACACATTAATGTTAGGTGAATGAATTAGTACATTCAACATGAGTCAACAAAAGAACGTACATAACTTATTATGTGGCACGTTCGTAGGTAAATATAGGTACATTGTCATATACCTAACATCAAATAAGATATTGCGTGAGGAAGTTGCTCATTACATTAGACTATTGATTATATTTATTACATTAACATTGAATTTATATAACACTACGTGACCATCTTTAATGCGAAATGGAGTACGAAAAGTACGACCACCACTTTCGAGTAGCAAATCAAATTTTTAAGAAGCTTTTTCACTTGTAATATTTGGACGGTTGGCTCCATGATCTTTTCTCTTAAAGTTGCAACTTTTGCCATTAAATCGTTTACATTCTTCCCTCCTGTGTCTTCAGCCATGCTTCCGATGTGAGTCTTTTTGGCAAGATCTACCCACAAGAAAAATCGCATGTGCTGAATCTGCACGTGTAAAATTGCTTGCCTCTACTTCAAGCCTTGGATGATGTCCTTGTTGGGAGATTTCAGACCCTGTAGGAACTCTACTCTACATTTAAGGGCTTGAAAATTGAGCGATTCAATCCTTGCTTTCCTATGATGATGGCATCGTTATCATCCTCTATAACTAACTTAATTTGGTTTAATTTTAAACTTAAATTTACCTAATTAATACATTGAAAAGTTATAACTCAATCAAGACTAAAAAGAGAAATTATAGTATGTAATTTTCACGAACAATTATAAATGTAGCATAGCTGTCGAGTGAACTATGGCTAAGTCAAAGGTCAATTAAACTTAATTATTTTAAAAGTAGATTGGTACTGAATAATTCAATATTTACATTCAATTTGTATATTAATCCTTAATCAAATTTGCAAATTCTAACCCGCTTTAATTAAAATAGTTCTAATGGAAATAAATGTGATCTAAATCTTTTAAAAATTAATTAAAAATATTTTATAAGGTTTGACGCAGTCAATTTAATAATCGGAACCTGTTTTAACTTAAAACAGAATCATAGATGGGAATTTGGTACATTTTTTTTCTAAATGAAAATTGACCATGCAAACATCATTAAAACGTGAAATTGAAGTTACCATCAACTTTCTTATGTCCAACTTTCTTATGTCCAAATTAGGCTACCATAAAAATTTGGACTCATTTGGACTTCATCTTGATCAACTTTGCAATTTGGCCCTTAATACTTGATTTCTTTGCAAAAGATCCCCTAACTTTTGAATTTCTATTGCAAACACACACTTGCCAGCCTCCACCTTCCACCTCCGCAACCTCCGGCCGCGAACTCTAGTGAGGTGATTCACGCACCTGCCGCCCTTCTCACACGCCAACAAGCTACAAAGCTTTCCCACCTCACGTCATTGCATTTTGTCAAGTTTTAGCAAGCATAGCTCTCCTCCTTCCTCTCGAGCGCTACCATTAACACCGACCTTGGAGCTTCTCAATCTCCTTCCTCCGCCGCTCCTCCACTAAAATTGGTTGAGGGTTCATCTTCCTCTCGTCGTCACCGTGCTTCCTGTCAATGAGGCGGCTCTTCTTTGTCTCTCCAACTCACCTCGTTGTTTCCTTCTTCTTCCTCATGACCAGCGACCTCTATGGCCACCTTCCTATCCTCCTCTCCTCCTCCTAGGTAACCTTTCTTCTCCCCCTCTTCCTTTAGATTAGAATAGGCACCTTAGATCTAGGTTCTAACCCCAACAACTCCTTCCTCTCCATCTCCTTCCCCACACACGGCCATGCTCTGGCCACACGTCGGCATCCACTCCAGCAAGCATGCCTCACCGTTCCACACCACCTCCTGCATCACCAACTACCGCAGAAGCCCCCCACGCCTCCATGAGCAAAAGCTCCAAGTTTATTGGGTCGATTGTTCGCCAAGGCCCCTTGTCGAACACACCTCCGCCGCCCCCTCCCTCAATGTCATCCAGCCATCTCCAACATCCTTGCACCAATCCAATACCACCACCACCTTCAGTGAAGCACGGCGTAGCTTCTCAACGCCTTGGATTTGAGCTTCCACCCCTCTATCATCAAGACCTTCGCCACTGCTGAACCCATCATCTTCCGTCTCCAACGCCTCCATTGCCACGTCTGACTGCCGATCTAAGGCCGCCATCCCACCACCGTCCTCTGGCGACCATCCTCAACCAATCCCAGTCTCATCCAACGGCTGGATCTTGCCATTGACTTCCCGCGCCAAGCTCCTCAAAGTGCTTCAATTGCACGCGCATGTAGGAGAATGAAGAAGAAGTCCAGGGGCCTAACTGTAGAAGGAATTTTTTTTGCAGGGACTAAAGTGCAATTTCGTAGGGACCCAAATGCAAGAGACTCAATACTTTATAAATTTTCAAGGACTAAATTGTAGCATCTTTGGGTTAACAATTGACTTGCCTTAATAATTGGATAATTGGGGATTTTATGGCATTATGTCCTGCAAACATTATTTGAATCGTTAATGTTTAAATCACAATAATTTCTATATTATTTTATTAAGCATTAATTAATTAGAAAGACCCCAATTGTTTTAATTACGAAGTTGATTTCTCATTATTATGTCTCCCTTATTTTGAATCTACATTTTGAACTAGATTTTGTAAAAAAGGGGCTTTGAATTAATCACATTCGCATTTAGTTCTAAGACTATAAACTCGAATAGTGATAATTACGCATTAATTGCTCCCAGAGACGACCTCGAATTTTTCTGATTAATTCAAGTATTATAAATTTAAATGTTAGATTCGCTTTAATCAACTATACTACGATGCGTGTTTTTGAAAAACAATCGAAGCAAACCAACATTTTGGCGCCGTTGCCAGGGAGCAACACGCAATTATCATTATTCTTGAGAATATTTCTCTTTTCTGATTCTTGACACATTTGTTTGATTTTGGTTGTGATTTTTGCAAGAAAAAAAATTGAGCTTGGGGCTTAAAGAGGAAAACTACTCCTCAGTCTGGTGATCTCCCTTTTTCCTCTTAATCCCCACATCCTTTTAGATAAAAGAAAAAGAAAAAAAATTAGGATTCAAATTTGCCTTATTATTCTAGAATTATCAACTGTGGCAAGTTATTTTCTGAGAATTAATTGTGAGATTTGATTACAGATTAGATACACCCAAACCCTAAATACTTGTGCCTATTAGGGACTTACACTTAAATTGCTTCGCACGTTTGGACTATCACCTTCTTGATTGAGTCCAATGTGTTAATTTCAAATTGGACTCTATTATAGAGCCAAATTAGGGTTACAACTTTAGGGTCCTAACATGTTAGAACACATTTGCAAAAGTATAATAATTACCTGCATTGTGTGCTACCCCAAGCCATGTTTGAATTGATTTAAGTGAACCCTAAAATACAGGCTCTATGATCACTTGAACCCTAAAATTGAGGTTTAATAACCTGTTTGCGAGCCAAATCAAGGGTGGTTCGGGTGAGTTAACTTGGATTTCATCCTTTAATCATAGGACAGGTCAGGTGAAGTTGGTTCACATTGTGAATCAATCAACCTAAAATTAGTTCACAAATTTGGAATCAAACTCTAAATCAAGTGATAATGAAAAGCACATGCACAATTAGGCCTTAAAATTGGCAGACTTAGGGCCTAATTCACACGTATCCGGTCTACTTGGAACGGCAGTGACAAGAAAGGTCGGGTGGGGGAAACCTTGTAACCCACGGGAACGCTCTACCGTGTAGGGGTCTTCGTGGGACTCTCCCTTTCTGGTTGCCCAAGTAATTCTCGGGCGAGTAGATTTGTGATCTAGAGGCCCATCTACCTTAAATCAGCCATAGTCATCCAATTGAATTGGGTGCCTTGATTGGGTCTAACTCATAGCCAGTCCCTCTCATCTTTTCTATAGTCTATGCACAAGAAGGTCTTTAAGACTTACCTTAAGGCCTCCGTTAGAGTCTAATCTGAATCGAGGTCAAGCCCCGAATGTTGTGTGTATTTTTGATCCAATCAATTTCTCTTTTGATCAATTTGAACCTGAACTCGAACCTTCATTTTCTGATCCACCGCCTGACCTGATTTAATCACCTGGGAATCAACCTGATAAATTAAGGAAACGTCCACTAGCCCTGAACCCCGTAAAAGCATGAAGGATAGAATGATTGCGGATGCTATCAAATGTAATGAAGAATTTTTTAGAACCTCAAAACCTATTAGTGGAAATCAGGCTACTAAACCCCAGATACTGAACCCAATTATGAACCACATTCAGATGATTGCAACCCAGATTTTATATGGTTCGAACCGAGAGACCCTCTTGGAACAGATGAGAACTATAAGAAAACTACATAGAACTGAGGGAATGCAATATCTTGCAGATCCGAAATTATGGGAAAAGTACCAAGATTTCTTTGAACAACGAGGGGATTTGTTGGATCAACTTGAAAAATTGATTGATGAAAAATATCCAGACCCCCACCCAGATCTTGATTATGAATCTTAGGATAATTTTGAGGATAACCCAGATTTTTTCAATCCTGAGTGCCATGAAGATGGGTTTTATGTTGAATCCACAACCCGATTTGAATTAAATGATGGTTTTGATTCTAAGGAATTACCTGATATTGAAAATCAACTTTTAGGTTGAAAGGATTTCATTACAGGTACTCTTGATTTTGAACCAGTGATTAGATATAAAGAGGTTGTTTCAATCCAAATAGAATGTCCAAACACCTGTAATGAATTTGATTCTAAACTCCTAGAGGATGTAACTGCTGCACCTTATCTTGGTAAGGTCTTCCTTGAGTGAAATTCTGATATCCCAATTAAGCTGAATGTAGATTCTAGTGACCCAATTCCTATTTTTGACCTATAATCTAGAGCTGAACCTATTTGGGATGATGATAAGGCTCAATCTAAAGAGAATGAAATCTCAGAATTGAAATATCAGGATTTTGATGAGCCTATTTTTGATGACGACGTCTCTCGAGATTCCTCGGAGAATAATAATGATTTATTTGAATTGGAACAGATTTATGATACAAAGTCAGAGGAATTTGATTCATCAACCAAGCCTATACTTGATGATGAAATCCCAATTAACTTGGCATCAAAATCTAGGTTAGATCAATTTCAGGATGATAACTCAGTTGATTTTGATTTTTCATATGGAGGTGATCATAATTCTGATTCAGGTTCAGAAAAATCTCTTTACCATCATTCTTATGGATTCTCCTACACTGATGCTGATTTTGAACATTAATCTGATTCTGGAGAATCCTTCTTTCCAGAGGATTACAATCCAAATTATGACCTCAATATCCGTGACCTGTTCTTTGATTATGATTTCGAGGTCATTAATTTGGATTCTAAAACAATTGCACCTCATGATTAGGAGACCACCCAGGAATGGTTGCTTAAGCTTCCTAGCAACTGATCTCTGCCTCATGACTCCATTGGAACCCATTTATATCTTGAATCACCTCATTCTGATCAAGTGAGAGATGATTTTCCACCTTAATTTGACGATGAATGGGACATCAATCAAACTAAGAATCAACTGCAAATCATTTCTAATCCCATCAGTAGGGTTCCTATATTTTTCATTAATTCATTATCATTTGAGGACCCCTACGCTGAGTTGGCTGAACCTGTGCAGCAAATTATCGCTTTTTTATATCTTGAATCACCTCATACTGATCAGGTGAGAGATGATTTTCCACCTTAATTTGACGATGAATGGGACATCAATCAAACTGAGAATCAACTGCAAATCATTTCTAATCCCATCAGTAGGGTTCCTATATTTTTCACTAATCCATTATCATTTGAGGACCCCTACACTGAGTTGGCTGAGCCTGTGCAGCAAATTATCGCTTTTTTATATCTTGAATCACCTCATTCTGATCAGGTGAGAGATGATTTTCCACCTTAATTTGATGATGAATGGGACATCAATCAAACTGAGAATCAACTGCAAATCATTTCTAATCCCATTAGTAGGGTTCCTATATTTTTCACTAATCCATTATCATTTGAGGACCCCTACACTGAGTTGGCTGAGCCTGTGCAGCAAATTATCGCTTTTTATTTCTAAATCTTTCTGAATCAAATTGCACCTGGTGGACTCCACATCTTTTGATCCACATTTTCCAACCAACCATACTCATTGGCTTTGGCCTAATTAGCCAATTGATCTAAACAAGCACCTGGTTGGACCAACCAGGCTAATTATTAAGATGCTTGTTTTACAAAATTCTTCCAATTTGATTACTCTGTCTCTTGACATCTTCCACTCGGCTGAAGTCATTAAATTTAGTGCTCAACGGAGGCAACCCGTCATATGGAAAACCTGAGACTTTTCTTATCTTCTTTGTGCAAATCACTCCTACTGCACTTTACAGTTCCTAATTTAAGAACATTCATTTCCGACCCGCCCACCCACCCTTAAGCCTATTCTAAAATTATGAACTAAGCTGAATGTGAACCCATTCTGTTTTTAATGAGGGCATTGCAAAACTTAGGCATGGGGGGGTATTAAAGTGCAATTATGTGAAATCTATGTTTGAAAGGTTCTCACAAAAAAATACATATAGTTTCTTTACAAAAAAAAAAGTGGACTTTAAGAAGAAAGGGACTAAGGTTGTACATTTGGTACACAAGGGATTTCATCTTTAACATACTTAAGATTGAGTTTGAGGATCCTTTTGTTAGACTTTTCAGGTCTAAAAATTTAGATCAAATTAGTTTATCTCTCAAAGAACTCCTTTTTAACCCTTGACGGTTCTGAGTTCTGAAATCGATTTAGTGACCTGAGTAGTACTTGGCTCGATTCTCGTTCAAAAGTTTGAATGACTTTTGGAAACCAAGTGTCAAAACCGCTACACACACAAAAGCCAACAATCTCCGAAAGGTAAAAAAAGAATTACATAAGTAAATAATTTCCCACACTTTAGTATTGGTGAAAGTCTGAGGCAATTGATTGGTTTGAGTTCCCGCCATCGAGAAGGAAAAATTTCCTTTGATGACAAGATGAAAATATGTCACCACCACAGCGCTCGCTTTGAATCTTAATCACATATCTTTATACAGAGCATATAGAGCGCATTTCGCAGCTCAGGTGTCTCGAACGGTGCTATCTCGAAGCATCGAGGCAAGAACTTGAGCCCGCTAGGAGAGCCCCTTACAATGCTTTTTGTTTGGGGTTGTGAGCTTCTGGGGTGTGTCATGGACAATGCTCTCATGAGTGTTGGCGCCAGAACCCCCATCGAGGATTTGGTGACGGGAATGATGATCCTGACACAACTATATTAGGGATGATCCAAGTCTAGGTATGGGGGAGCAAAAAAAGAAATGTATTCATTCTGTCATATTAACTAAGTCTTTTAAAGACATTCCAAAGCAAATAAAGTTGGCTAATCACAATGCACTGACACTTGGATCTTTGGGGTAACACAAACCGTGGTACAAGTTCTTAGGTTAAGGAGGCTCCAACTGCAAAAATGTGTTTTGGGGTTTGTAAGAACCAGAAAAGGGTAGATTAGTTGAGTTCTTGAGTTGATATGCAGGTCCTGATTATGCTAACCTTAGGATCTAAAAGATTCATTTTGGCGTCTTATCTTTAATAAAATCTCGTACTTGCATTATTCTGAAAACACAACCAAAGTATCAATTTTCTTTTAATCCGAAGAAAAAAAAAAGTAAAAAAGTTGGAAGAAGAAGGGAGACGAATATTTTTTAGCTAAATGACAAAAATACCCTTACGTTGAAAATCTTTACTAAACTCTAGAATTTGTTAAGGGACTAGCAAATGGTAGGCATGGGGGTATGATGGCATCGCTATCATCCTCTATAACTAACTTAATTTGGTTAAGTTCTAAGCTTAAATTCACCTAATTAATACATTGAGAGGATATACTCAATCAGGGCTAAAGAGAGAGAAATTAATAGAGAAAGGGGCTAATTCTGCAATTGTCACGAACAATTATAAATGCAGAATAGTTGGAGGGTGAAATATGCCTAAATCAAAGATCAATTAAGCTTAATTGTCTTAAAAGTGGGTTGGTACTGAATAATTTAAGATTTACATTCAATTTGAATGCTAATCCTTAATCAAATTGGTAAATTTCTAACCCTCTTTAATTAAAATAGTTTCAATGGAAATAAATGTGATATAAACCTTATAAAAATCAATTAAAAATATTTTATAAGGTTTGGCATAGTTAATTTAATAATCGAAACCTGTTTTGACCTAAAATAGAATCATAGATGGGAATTTAGTACATTTTTTGTCTAAATGTAAATTGACCATGCAAACATCATTAAAACGTGAGTTGAAGTCACCATCAACTTTCTTATGTCCAAATTAGGCTACCATAAAAATTTGGGCTCATTTGGACTTCATCTTGGTCAACTTTGCAATTTGGCCCTTAATACTTGATTTCTTTGCAAAGGACCCCCAAACTTTTGAATTTCTATTACAAACACATCCCTGCCAGCACCGCCTCCACCTTCCACCTCCGCAACCTCCGGCCACAAACTCCGACAAGGTGGTTTGCGCACCTGCCGCCCCTCTCCTCGTGTGCGAACAAGCTACAAAGCTTCCCCACCTCACGCCGTTGCATTTCGTCAAGTTTTGGCGAGCATAGCTCTCCTCCTTCCTCCTCTAGCGCCGCCATTAATGCTGACCTCGGAGCTTCTCAATCTTCTTCCTCCGCCGCTCCTCCACTGAAATCTGTTGATGGTTCTTTCTCTCGTCATCGCTGTGCTTCCCGTCAAAGAAGGCGACTCTTCTTCTTCGTCGCTCCAACTCCCTTCCCATCCTCCTCTCCTCCTAGGTAACATTTCTTCTCCTCCTCTTCTTCCAGATTAGAATAGGCCCCTTATATCTAGGTTCTAACCCCAACAACTCCTCCCTCTCCATCTCCTTCCCCACTCACGGCCACGCTTCGGCCACGGGCCGACATCCACTCCAGCGAGCATGCCTCGCCGTTCCACACCACCTCCTGCATCACCAACTGCCATAGAAGCCCCCATGCCTCCATGAGCAAAAGCCCTGATGTGCATACATCTGATTAACCTAAAATGTCTATTAATGCATGTTCTTAGTGTCACAGTAGCATCATACATTGTAAATAGTGCATAACATGCATAATCATGCATTCAGATCAAGTTGTATAAATTGTATAGTAATTGTCTCCTTTTTATGGTTAGGGACAAAGCAACTTTTTATTGAGACCTTAGATCGAAGATCAAACCATACGGATCTGATCAGGGCAACGATTGGAGTTTAACGACTCCAAGATTGCCATAATCGGACATCCGTAGCACCAGATAGAGACCGAGGAACCTTAAAGAGCAAAGGCTAAAATGGTGTTAATCCACACCTCAGATGACAATTCGACTGCACGGATGGGTTCGGATCAACGATCGCAGCCAACGGTGCAAAAATCGGTCCAATAGGACACCCGTGGCATCATCTACATCACTCAGAAGATGGACAGCCTAGAGGGTGCCATCATAGCCGCCCAACACCGGCCGCAGCTCTCCTTCACCCACTCGACAAATCTCAGCCGTTGGATGCCCATCCAATGGCCGAGATCGCGCCCAACCAATCTGGAAGACCGCCGCGCCCTCTCTCTCTCCTCACCCGCGCGATGGATCTAGACCGTTGGATCACCATCCAACGGCCACGGATGCTCACGCCTTAAAACATCCACGCGACACAAATGCCCACTCAGCGCAACGGTCGAGTGTGCAACGTAAGCGCGCGACGCGCATTCGGGGCCGCATTCGCTGCGAGCGAGCGCGCGATCAGAGCCGCGCGATGTAAATCCAACGGTAGGGAGCGAGCGATAGCGCCCACGTGCGATCAGACACGCGGCGCTTACACGTGATTGCATGCGGGCGTGTGGCGTGGGCATAGCCACTTTAAGCCGTTCGATCTCTTGATCATAAAGCTGTGAGCGCGCGAATGTGCACGTGCGTTGAAGGGCGCGGAGGTGTGGGGGCACGCGAGCAGCGCGCACGTCGGCCACGTTCAAGCCTTTAGTGGCGGATAAATCCGTCACTAAATGTCCTGAATTAATGTTTTTCAAGTTGTAACGTCCAAAATGCCCCCACTCCTTGCAACTATAAAAGGAGACCCCCTCTATATGGATTTCTCATCCCTTCCTTCTCTTCTCTCCCTCTCCAAGGCTCAAGAGAAGCTTGTCCCACACCTAGGATGCTCCTTAAGAGCTAAATCAATTTTTCACCCCCCATTCCTGAAGCGGATCCTACGACGACGATGACGTGCTACCTCGTTCCTGTTCCTCCTCCTTTGACCTCCTTCTTCCCGCTTCGTTCCTTGTCTTCCAAGCATTGTCTTGTCTGGCTCATCCTCCAAGCGATCGTCAAGGAGGATAACTTCTCTCTCCCATTCCTTTTTCCTGCTTTCTAAAGTAGAATTTTCCTACTTTTTAGTTGTAATAATTTCTCGCTTTCTAGTGTAATCTTTTCTCGCTTTCTTAGTTGTAAAAACATTTTGCAATATCAAGTGAATGTTTTCCCTCTCTCTCTCTCTTATTGTTTATATTGATTCCATTTCATTATGATTATTCCGCCTTTTAGACAAAAACACAATATATATATATATATAATTGTGAATTTTGATTGATATAGCCTCCGTGAGTTCGACCCGGGATTTCTTTACAGATTTTCGGTATAAATTTTATTTGTTGAATCTGAGTTCTTCGCTACTCGAACTACAACGACAAGTTTTCAAAACCAACTCCGATAGCGTAGTCCTCCGACGTACAACATTTTGGCACCGTTGCCAGGGAGGCATCGATTTTCCGATCTTTTCGCATTTCACTCACTTTACTGTCTTCTAACTCGCTTTCTCTCGTGTCTATTATTTTGCAGACACCTCTATCAGGGAATCGTTAAGCGGTAGATCGGAGTAAAGTGCAGTTGAAGACGACTGTAAGTGCTCCCCATTCTTCCCCCTCCATAGATTTCGTTCATCACATTAAATTCAAATCCCAATTTCATGGGGTAATTTAACATACACACAACATACAGCCACATTCAAGGCACTTAACCTAATTGATTTTCTTCTACTCAATCGGATTCTGATATGTGGAACCGGTACACACAAATCAACACATAAAAGAGTGGAAATCATTCTAGGTTAGTTATTTTTGTGTGCCTAACTCAGTGGTGCAATTGTGGCCAATTGTTTTAGTTGTTTGGGCTGCACCACTCAACATAAAATCAACTCACCAAGTAGCTTTCTCTTAGGGTTTTCAATCTAGGTTCATACCAGGCACTCCACTTTATTTTTTATTTTAAAAGGAAAGCATTCTTCACCCGTGCTTGAAAACTTGGTTTGCCTCAAACTTGATTGAAATCAACCTAATTCTAAACTCTAAAAGCTACTTAAGCAAGATTTGAACATTAAAATCTACTCATCACAAATAATCTTGCTTGAAAACCCTGGTTGTGCACACACTTACACATACTCAATTGATCATTGAGGGCACAACCCATTTTAAGGGCCCACCACATTCCATAAGCACTACAATCCCAGACCTCAATAAAATCGAGTAGACGTTGGCCTTAAGGACTGATTCGCTCTTCGAGGCCAAGTCTGAGATTGTTTACAATTAACCTGCTTGTACTGATCAATCTGATGTCTAGCTAGGGGGTACACTAGGAATTGGAGGCACAAGCCGAAGGAAGAACCTTCTCCCCAATCCCTCCTTCTAAATGGTTGGATTGAGCAGACACAAGTAGAGTAAATCGTTTATAATCTTAAGGAGGGTTCTGGGAGTCTGTAGATCCTTAGGCTACCCCACTTAAGGACATGCTTGTTTTGTTGTGCTGCAGGGTTCTTATCCCCAGTCCTTCCGACCTTTTCCTAGTTTATGCTGGGAAGAAGGTCATTGAATCCTCGATTGGAAGTACCATTAGAGTATTCTAGGAGGCGTAGATTGGATTTTGGCCAAATTGATCCCATGGCCGATCAACAGCCTCCTTTACCCCAGGATCCACAGGAGGTATTTCGAAGGCAGCTGGAATAAATGCAGAGAATGCAAGAATGATTCTAGAGAATGTAGGGCGCTCAGCCCTTGAAGGATTTTTATGATCCTTCAAATTACGGGGAACGTCCTAGCATCCATATTATTGCCGGAGACATAGAAATAAAGCCCCAAGTGTTAAGCCTGATCAAACATTTCCATGGGCTTGGCTCTAAAGATCCATTTCAGCACTTGGAGGGCTTGACCACTTTAGTCCAGACCACCATGACGCGAAACGTGAATGAGGAGCAAATGATCATGAGGCTCTTCCCCCACTCTCGTAGGGATAAAGTCGCTCATTGGTACAGGACTATAGGAAGACCAATTGCAACTTGGAATGAGTTGAAATCGACCTTTCTAAAGAAATTCTTCTCAATTAGACGTACCAATGCTTTGAGACGGGCAATTTCTACCTTTACCCAACGGTCAGGGGAGTAGGTTCATGTGGCCTAGGAGTGATTCCAGGACCTATTGCGGAGGTGTCCACACCACGAGGTGCCAAAATGGCAACTCGTGCAAATCTTCTACCACGGGTTGACTGAGCAACTCAAAAATCACATGGGCGCTTCTTGTGGAGGCAATTTCTTCAACAAAGATGCAGATAGCGCACATGATTTGTTTGAGGAGATGAGTGAGAATTCGATCAATCATGCCTCCATGGATACTTTTAACCAATCCCAGTAGCCCAGATCAAATGTTAATGAAGTCCACGACTCTCATTCATTCGATATGGAATTGATTTGTAATAAACTTGATAAGGTGGACTTGGTTGCCAAGAGAATGGAGTGGATGGCTAAAAACTCAATGAACAACTCTCGATCCACTCAATCCCAGAATTCGGGATTCCATTCATCACGAGCTCCATCTGGACGGGAGTTCGTGAATCAACTTGATGCAGCTCAACCTACGAGTCATCATTATTTGAAACCCCACGGGTTCCAAACTGGGGCCTTTGATCCCAGTTTATCTGATCCTTCCCTTTCTTTCTCTCCATCCTCACCATATGAGGATGTTTGTGCTGTACAGGAGAATATTAGATCCAACCCCTACTCCAATGCTTATAATCCGGGTTGGCGAAACCACCCTAACTTCTCCTGGAAAAACTTGGGGCAGCAGACCCAATTCCGACACAGCAACTATGCTCCGCAGCGACCAATGGGTCAGGGTCATGTTTATACTCAGTTGCCTCCGAATCAGGTCAATCAGCCAGCTTGGAACGCTCGTCAACCCGTAGGGCTGGCTGATTTGAACCGACAGATGGTAGAGATGCAAGGATCTATGCTCCAACTTATGCAGCAAATGAAAACTTCGCTAGACAACTTGAAAATCGGGCTCATAGCTAATTCTCATCAACTCGAATCTCTATCATCTCAACCTGTACCCAACCCACGAAATATCCTGAATCCGAGCAATCAAGCCCATGGGTACGAAAATCAGAGGGACCCATATGCACATGCTCAGGTGGTTGAGCAGGGTCCTTCCTCTTCTTCTTCTGCAAATCAACGATTCTTGGCTAATGAAGGCCCTCCAATCTTTCCTAACCCTCCCCAAGACCCGAACTCGTATGCATCCGCAAATTCTGTTACCTTGAGAAGTGGTAAACAAACTCAGGATCCACAACCACACTGTTTTGATTTATCGAATCTTGAAGAACCTGAGGAGAGAAAGGAGAATTCTGGAGAAGAAATCAAGGCTCAGGAACCTGATTCTGAAGATTCGACTCATGTTCCTTTTCCTGAAAACTTGATCAGATCAAGGAAGAAGTCTGTTGATAGTAATGAGGAGCTTCTGAATATTTTCAAGAATGTCAAGATCAATATCCAGCTTCTCAACGCTATCAAACATATACTGGCTTACGCGAGATTTTTAAAGGATTTATGTACACAAAAGCGTAAGTCAAGAGAATCTGTTCTGAGGAAGGTGGTACTCTCTGAGCAGGCTAGTTCTATTATCCTGCACCACCTCCCTCAGAAAAAGAGAGATCTAGGTGCTCTTTTGATTTCTTATGTCATTGGAGATTACACTTTTAATAGAGCACTGCTAGATCTGGATGCATCCATCAACCTAATTCCGACTTCTCTTTACGAGAAGTTTGGATTAGGTGAACTTTGGCCAACTTCAGTAACGCTGCAGTTAGCGGACCATTCGGCCACAAATTCATGAGGTGTTATTGAATATGTTATTGTTAAGGTTAAGGATTTCTATTTTCCTGTAGATTTCCTTATCCTTGACATGGATGTACCTGACAATCTGAGGAACACGCCCATCATTCTGGGGCGTCCGTTCCTGGCTACCTCTAAGGCCAACATTTAACTATGAAAGCGATAGCATGGAAATCGCCTTTAGGGATCAAAAAATGAAATTGGATATTTTTAAGGAGATTAATAAATTCGAGGATTGTGGATTTATTGAGGAACTTAAGGATGATAATATGAATATTGAGACTTGTATGATGGTTTCTACATTTTATTGAGGATTGTGGATTTATTGAGGATTCTATGGATTTTTTCTAGGACTATAAACTTGAATAGTGGCAATTGTGCATTAATTGCTCTCAGAGTCGACCTCGGATTTTTTTGATTAATTCAAATATTACAAATTTAAATGTTAGATTCACTTTAATCAACTATACTACAAGGCGTGTTTTTGAAAAACAATCGAAGGGAACCAACACATGACATCGTGGAAGCGTGAAAACACAGGTTTCAAAAACTTTATCAAATTAAAACTTGAGTCAATGCCCATGAAACCCAAATAACAAAATAAAAAATAAAACATGTGTCTTGCCCCAAAAATCTTCCTGACGAATCGAAAATGGATCACCGAGTGTGTGGGTGCAAAAGTCTCAGTTACCAAGTCGTTAGGGTTAATACTTGATGAGAACCTCATCATGAGCCATAACTAGCTCATTTTGACCTAATACAAAGGATAAAAGCTCCTACATATCTCAAGGAAAGGCTTAACTCAGAGAATCCTGAGTTTGAGAAGAAAATAAGTCATAAGGGGTAAAAATGCAATTTTACCAGTATAATCTGCATACAGGGTAATTCAGGGCCCAAACATAGGTCAAAGCAGCTTAATAAGAATAAGAGTGGGATGAAATGATGTAGCAAGGGCTACAGCAATTCCAAGAAACTAAATGATAATCTGTAACCCTAAAACAGCCCACTTCAATTCACAAGGTTCGAGGCAAAGTAAAAATAGAATAAACCCTCTAAAATTCATAGAAAAATAATCTCTAGGGTTTAGAACCTTCAATTTGGCCTTCAGAACCCATTTTGACCTACATTGAGAACCATGCCCAATTAATAACTTAATTTGAGTTTTTGCGTAAATTGACCGGTCAAACAAGGTTTAATATAGAAATGAAATTCACCATCAGATTCCTTAGGTCCTAATTAGTCATGTATAAAAACTTGAGCCTAAGAAGAAACCTCCTTGACCGACTTTACACTTTGGTCCTCATATATTTACTCTTTGGCCCTCAACTTTTGAACCCTCGCATTTTGGCCCCTAACTCTCCTTCGTTCTTTGCGATCAGGTCCCCCCTGCAAAACCTGCCAGCACCATGCTCCGGCGACCTTGCGCGGAGCATGGCGCCGCGCAGGGTGAGGTGGGGGACCTGGCAAGTAAACCGGGGGTGCCCTGCGTCGTCAGCCGTCGCAGGGACACCCCCCTGGTCGTTGTAACCCACCATACCGGCCGTGCGAACGCACGGACGGTATGGGTTCTTGTTTCCGGCCATCCTCCGGTGAGGGAGACACGTCGTCTCCCTCCGCCTTCCTCCCTGTTTGATCCCTATAAATACCCCCCGTTGCTCCACCGACCGGGGCAGCCTGGATCTGACGGAGAAAATCCCCAACTTTCCTCTCTTCTTCCTCTGGCAGACGCTCACCAGCTCCGGCGGTTTCCTCCCCCTCCACCTCTTCGCTCTGCCGCAATACCAGCAGCAGAGACTTCCTCCCCTGCTCTTCCCGCGCCACGCCGCACCCAGCTGGCGCCTCTCCGGCTCTCTGCTCGCCGCCGCCCCTTTCCCTGAGCATCGTCTTCTCCGGCAACAGTCGATACGACTGTCGCCCTGTTCCTCCCCCTTCGTCCCTGCAAGTAAGCTAGAGCTACTCCCCTTCTTCTCCTCTTTCTTTCCCCGCTTTCAATTTATTCAATTAAGCCCTCGACCGACCCTGACCATCGTCACCCCCTTCGTCTCCGACCACCCTCCGGCGAGCCGCTCCCATCACCTCAGCGACCCACACGGCTCGCCGACCACCGCAGGACCTCCGCCTCCTCACCCTGATCAACCCCCGCCCTGCCACTTCCCCCACATCACCCTCTGCAACCCCACCGAACAGACCCATCCTCCGACCCACAGTCCGACCTAGGGCAGCCCTCGCACGCCGCCCCGCGCCTCGCCACCACCCACACGAGCTTCGCCGCACCCTGGCGAAGCTCCTGGCACTTTCTGATTAGGCCGAGAGGCCGTTTTCTTGTGAACAGACCACCCGACCTCCGCCGCCATTGCCGCGCAGGAGGAACTGCTTCCGCTTGCAGCTACAGGCACGCCACGCTCAGCGCCACGCCCAGATTCAACTCCCAGGCCTTGCGAGGCGTTTTGGCAAAACACCAGGCTCGCAGCTAAGGCAGAAAGCTTCGCGTGACGCCGCAATCTCCCGCTGATTTCCCCGCTGCGGGCGCGCAATTGAGGTGGGACATTTAATCCCACCTCGGAAAAGCCTGAAGAGTCACAGCGACATAAGATGCAAAAGTGCTGGAGGCTTACTGCCTCAGCACACGGGGTGAGGTCCCCTTCACCCGCCCGGTTACCCGGTCTCGTCCGCGCTCACGCCCCGCGGACCTGACCTGACCCGACCCGACCCGACTTAAGACTGACCTGCACTCCTCACCCACCACGCACGCCGGTGGGCCTGGACCCGGGCCTGACCCGAACCCGGTTACCCGGCAGCTCTGGGAGAGCTTTCCCAAGAGTGGTTTCAGAGAGAGAGAGAGACGCGGGGGGGAGGGTAGAGTAGGTTTTGCCTCTGACGAAAAACTCTGAAGTGTGCAGGCACAGGCGAAGAAGAAGACCCGCGGAAGAAGAAGGAAGCTGACTGTAGCAACAGGTAGTTAAGTCGTCTGATTTGGAAATCAGACGACGGCCTGAAGGGAAAAGAAGAAAGGAGGGGTGACGTCCCTGGCTGAAAAAGAAAAGAAGAAGCTGACACTTAGCCGCAGGGAGGAGAAACAAGAAGAAACCTTCACAGAAGAGACTGCAGAAAAAGAAGAAGAGAGACCAAGACAGAAACCAAGGAAGAAGAAGAAGGAGATCTGAAGAAAGAAAGAGGAGCATCACCTCTGCAGAACAAAGAAGAAGTAGGAGATCTGAAGAAAGAAAGAAAGAAGAACATCACGAGGAGAAAACAAAGAGAACAACAAATTCTTTCCCTCTCTCTTTCTTTATTTTGTAAAAGAAACATGTATATCTCTAGAATACAACTTGCTCCCTGAGTTCGACCTCGGGAACTCTTTTATTTTCCGAGTAAAAAATTTATATATTTGAAATGTTGGTAATAACTGGCTATAATACAACGTTATAACAATAAAACCCGGTTGTCCCAAACCAAGCATTTCATTTTGGTGCCGCTGCCAGGGAGCAACGGCTATTCTAGAGGTAAACATTCCTGTTTCTTTTAATTTCTGATAATCTCCTCTCTTTTGTGCAGCTACAGGAACTCAAGAAGACAAGCAACCACACGACAACCACTCCGAAGACAGGTAAATTTTTCCTCTCACTATTAACCCCTAAACTCTAAAGAGGAAGAAAAGAAAAGAACAAGCAATATAGGGCTAACATGTCTTCCATACTTAGTAACCATAAAGAGTTGCATGTTTTCAACTCATCACTCCTGCACACTATTAAGGGTATTTAAGGGCTAACACATTCTTGCTTGAGCCCTAATTGCCCAACAAAGAGTTAAATGGACCAAGTAGAGCCAACATAAGGTCAAACATTAGGATTTCAGTAGAGACACACCCCTTAATCAAGAATTGAGGAAATCCAAAAGAGGTGTGCCCAAGCCATTGATTGAAAATAATTAACAAGAAAAATCCTAAACAATTGGCTCTCTCTAAACACTTGAACCCTAAAAGAAAGGACCCAAAAAGCTCTCAAAGAAAACAAGAGGTAAAGTTGACCCCTTTGGGTTAACCAACCTTAAATTAGGTCACTCTTTGCACTTAAAAAGACTAAAGTTCAAGTGAAACCTTAAGCACCCTGATCTTAAAATTGGTAGACTTAAGAGGTCAAGATCCCCATTCTGGTCTACCTGGAACCGCAGTGACAAGAGAGGTCGGGTGGGGGAAACCCTGTAACCCGTGGGGACGCTCTACCGTGTAGGGGTCTTCGCGGGACTCTCCCTCTCTGGCTGCCCAGGTAATTCTCAGGTGGACGATCTTTCTGATCAAGGGGTCCATCTGCCCCGTACCTCTATAGTCACCTAACACATTTTTGGGTGCCTTGATTGGGTCCAGCACCTTCTAACTTACCTCTCCCAACTGTGCATGTACGGAAGGAGGTCCCTAGGACCACCCTTAAGACCTCCATTAGAAATTCACTCTCGTCAAGGCCAAGCCTCGACGCCCGTGTTTGTGCAGCAACACCCTCACATTATTCTCTCTTCTGATTCAGAACCAAGTTCTTCTTCTTCCCCCATCATGGCTCAGCCAGTTGAGGAAGAAAATAATCTGGAACACCAGCTCCAGCGACTCAATGACCTCTTCCAAAACTTCGTGCACCCACCACAGCGTCCTATGATGCGGGACCACTACAATCCTGCTGCGGTGGCCATTGAGCCTCGAGTCAGAATCCCGACTGGAGGACCTGATTCCGAACTAAAGCCCAACATGATTCATGCTATACCTAAATTCCATGGGCTTAATTCTGAAGATCCCTTCCAGCACATCAAACAGCTAAAGCATCTGGCCCACACTTTTGGATCAGATGCGCAAAATCGGGATATTCTTCTCATGAAGATGTTCTCCTTTTCTCTTATGGACAAGGCCGCCCATTGGTATCAAACTCAGACCCGGCCGATCAACACTTGGGAAGAACTTCAATCCGAATTTTTGAAAAAGTTTTTTCCCGTTGGTCGGACCAACGCCTTGCGCCATCAGATTACACACTTCACTCAACAATCAGGAGAACCTCTCCATGAGGCATGGGATCGTTTTCAGGATCTCATGAGAAAGTGCCCCCATCACGGAGTTCCTAAATGGGAACAAGTCCAATCTTTTTACCAGGGACTCCGTGAGGACATCCGCCTTTTCGTCAATGCAACTTGCGGAGGAAACATCATGGGTCAACATGAAGACACCGTATGGGAGATTCTCGAAAACATGTGCGAGAACTCCATCAACAATGACTCCATGGGATTATTTGACAGGATGAATACCCGCGCAGCGACGAATCTTAAGGGAGCACATGAGACGCAGGGCCTGTCCGCATCAGTCGACCTGGAATTAATGGCCAGTCGATTGGACAAGGTCTCAATCATTGAAAAGAAGGTGGATGAGCTGACTCAGCACTTGCAGCGAGCCACCTCTGCGCGTAACTCCTTTGCACAACCTCCTTCCACACAGGAGACTGTGCAAAACATCCTCCACCGATCCTCCCCTGGGATGGATCCATATCCATCCCCATCTGATTCTTGGACTGGAAGATCATCCGATCCTTTCTACACCAGCCGGGGGAACTCCATTCCTCCTTTCCCTGATTCTCAGGAGGTTCCTCAGACCTGCGAGGACCTCAACGCCATCCAGAACGACCCATTCTCCAACACTTACAACCCTGGATGGCGAAACCATCCCAATTTTCAGTGGGCGGGAAATTCCCAAACCCAAAGACCACCTTTTCAGTCCCGCCCACAGCCCTCTCGTCACTACCAGCCACCTCATCCTCGGCCCAACCCTACTTATCCATCAGGGCCAAATCAAGATCAAATGTCCTTAATCCTTCAGACTCTGGCTGACATTCAAAAACTGAATGTGGCTATTCAAAAACAGCACAAGGACGAGCTTACAGAAGTTAAAACTCAACTGGCCCAGTTGGCAAATTCTCGCCAACCAGGCACACTCCCTTCCCAACCTCTTCCTAACCCAAATAACGTGCCAACCCAGAAGCGCGTTATGAATCCAAATTTAGGCCACGCCCAATGGATTTATCAGGCTCCTACTGCTCCATCTCCAGACGAGATGGAAGCCTCAACTTCTTATGCAGGATTTCAGCAGCAGCCACCCCTCCTACCAAACCCAAACCAAAATCAGGCCGGATTAAATTCTGTAACAACACGTAGTGGTAAGACAACTCAAGACCCGCATTATCCAAACCACTCCCAGCCTGATAACCATGACCCTAGGATAGTTATCCAAGGTACCGCTGTTCCAGATCCACAACCTGAACCTATCCTAGAAGAACCAACCAAGATCCCGTTTCCCGAGGCCCTGACCAAGGGAAAGAAGACCACCAAACCCGTGGCCCCTGAGGAGGACCTGGTCAAGCTCTTTGAGCAGGTCCACATAAACATCCCCTTGATGGATGCAATCCGCCACGTACCAGCTTACGCACGATTTCTAAAGAATATATGTACACCCCAGCGTAAGCCGCGAACCAAGGGAGGGAGCCCAATTGTTCTGTCAGAGCAAGCCAGCTCTGTAATCCTTAGTAGACTCCCACCCAAGGCAAAAGATCCTGGAACTCCCCTAATCTCCTGTAAGATAGGTGGTACCCAATTTGATAGAGCATTGTTAGGCTTGGGTGCATCTATAAATCTGATACCCACATCCTTACTTGACCATCTAGAAGAATCTGAGCTGAAACCAACCGAGGTGACATTACAATTAGCAGATCGATCTATAAAGTCACCAAAAGGGATTCTCGAGGATGTTATCGTGAGAGTGCGGGATTTCTATTTTCCAGTGGACTTTATAGTCTTAGATATGGATGCACCTGAGAACCCTAGGGATACACCAATCATTCTAGGGAGACCTTTCTTGGCTACTGCTAGAGCCAACATCAGCTGTGAGGAGGGCCAAATAGAGCTTAAGTTTGGAGATCAAACACTGAAAATTGATATATTTAAGGCCCAACAAGGAATTAATTGCGGCGTCATCGAGAAAATTTGTGACATCAAGACTTTGGTTGATGAATCACACCTCCAGAATGACTCGAGTATGCCTCATCAACCACAGAAGGATCTTGACCCGCAAACAGAGGAGTCAAATCCAGATGTGAACAACCCAGTAACTCCCACCCTTGAACCTCACATCTATACTGAACCACCCGCTGCTGCTGAAAACCCCATCCCCGAACTGAAACCCCTTCCTGCTCACTTAAAATACGTCTTTTTGGGTTCTAATCAGACCCTTCCTGTAATTATCAATTCCAACCTCAGTCCTGAACAGGAATCCCGTCTGATTGTTGTCCTCCAGCAACATCGCAGAGCCATCGGATGGACTCTCGATGATTTGACTGGAATAAGTCCCTCTTATTGTACTCATCATATCTATTCAGAAGAGGGCACACGACCTTCTCGTGAAATGCAGAGACGCTTAAACCCCAATCTGCAGGAGGTCGTGAAAAAGGAGATCATCAAATGGTTAGATGCCGGAATCATCTACCCGATCTCCGATAGTCGTTGGGTGAGCCCAATTCAGGTCGTGCCCAAGAAGGCAGGACTCACCACTATAACGACTGAGACCGGAGAAATCATTCCTACCCGATTAGCCAACTCGTGGAGAGTCTGTATAGATTACCGTCGACTCAATTCCTCCACGAAGAAGGATCATTTCCCACTACCCTTCATTGATCAAATTCTCGAAAAACTAGCGGGAAATAGGTTCTTCTGCTTTCTTGACGGGTACTCCGGTTATAACCAGGTGGCAATCCATCCTGAGGACCAAGAAAAGACCACGTTCACCTGCCCCTTCGGAACATACGCTTTCCGAAGGATGCCTTTCGGTCTTTGCAATGCACCCGCTACTTTCCAGCGATGCATGCTTGCCATATTCTCAGATATGGTAGGTGATTATCTGGAAGTCTTCATGGATGACTTTTCAGTTTTCGGAGCATCATTCGAAGATTGCCTCCAACACTTGGTCCAGATACTCAGGCGGTGCATCGATGTGAATTTGGTTCTTTCCTGGGAAAAGAGCCATTTCATGGTGCCTGAGGGAATTGTCCTGGGACACTCAATTTCGGAGAAAGGTATCCAAGTGGATCGAGCTAAGGTTAATCTGATTTCTCACCTTCCTATGCCTAGCTCGATCAGGGACATCCGATCCTTTTTAGGGCATGTCGGTTTTTATCGACGATTTATCCCTGATTTTTCAAAAATCGCACGCCCCCTGACCACTCTTCTCTCCAAGGATGTTCCCTTCGAAATCTCCAAGGAATGCACTCAAGCATTTGAAATCCTGCGTGACCGAGTCACCCAAGCCCCGATCCTACAGTCCCCTGATTGGTCTCAACCCTTTGAGATCATGTGTGATGCATCCGACTTCGCTGTAGGAGCGGTTTTGGGGCAGAAAAATGACAAGAAACCTGTGGTCATTTACTACGCCAGCAAAACACTCGATGAGGCTCAGCATAACTATACGGTTACTGAGAAAGAGCTGCTAGCTGTAGTATTTGCCCTAGAGAAGTTCAGATCGTACCTTCTGGGTTCCCATGTCATCATATACTCGGATCACACAGCTGTGAGGCATCTCCTTGCGAAGAAGGACGCGAAACCTCGATTGATCCAATGGATCTTGCTGTTGCAAGAATTTGACCTTGAGATTCGCGACAAAGCGGGAAAACAAAACGTGGTAGCTGATCACTTGTCCCGTCTTCCTTCTGAAATAATTGACCCTTCCGGACCCATCACTGAGCATTTTCCCGATGAGCACCTGCTGACTATTGGTACTAGCCTTCCATGGTTTGCTAATATTGTAAATTACTTGGCATCTCATCAGACCCCGTCCGATTGGCCGAAGGCCAAGAAAGACAAATTACGCTCCGATGCCAAGTATTACATTTGGGAAGACCCGTACCTCTTCCGCATAGGTGCCGATCAGATCATCCGGAGATGTGTCCCGGAAGGGGAAGTCAACAATATCCTCTCTTTCTGCCATGACCAGGCATGCGGTGGCCATTTTGCCGGGCATAAAACCGCATCAAAAGTCCTCCAGTGCGGCTTTTACTGGCCCACACTGTTCAAAGACGCATACAGTCATTGCAAGGCATGCAGTCGTTGCCAGACTTTGGGCAACATGAGCCATCGCGACATGATGCCTATGCAACCGATTCTAGTATGCGAAATCTTTGATGTTTGGGGGATTGATTTTATGGGCCCCTTTCCTGTTTCGGATGGTTTCGAATACATTCTGTTGGCTGTGGACTACGTGTCCAAATGGATCGAAGCCATACCGACCCGAACCTGTGATCACAAAATCGTTCTCAAATTCATTCATCAACACATTTTCTCAAGGTTCGGGATTCCTCGTGCAATAATCTCTGATGGGGGGACCCATTTCACAAATGCTCAGTTTAGGTCACTGATGACCAAATACGGGGTGTCTCACCGAATCTCTACTCCTTACCACCCCCAAACTAATGGTCTAGCTGAGCTGTCTAATCGGGAGATCAAGAAAATCCTGCAAGTCACTGTTCGACCTGACAGGAAGGACTGGTCGTCCCGACTTCCGGAAGCATTGTGGGCCTATAGGACCGCCCACAAGACCCAATTGGGCATGTCTCCCTTTAGACTGGTGTACGGAAAGACATGCCACCTTCCCGTCGAACTGGAGCATAAAGCCTATTGGGCAGTACGGAACTGCAATCTAGATCTTTCCAAGGCTGGGACCCACAGAAAACTCCAAATCAGCGAGATCGATGAATTACGCATAGACGCGTACGAGAACTCGCAAATCTACAAGGAGCGGGTTAAAGCCTTCCACGACAAACACATCTCGAGAAAGATCTTTCATCCTGGTCAAAAGGTCCTACTCTTTGATGCCCGACTCAAACTCTTCCCAGGAAAACTGAGATCTAAGTGGGTCGGACCATATTTGGTCCGACAGGTTTTTGGAAATGGAGCAATCGAAATCAGTCCACTCAGCCACGATTCTGAACCTTTCATCGTGAACGGTCAGAGACTCAAGCCGTTCATTGATGTAACTTCTACTAATTTGGCTGAGGCATCTTATACCCTCCTTTCCCCTTGAGCTTATTGCGCCCAGCCGATGGCGTAAAACTCAGCGCTTAACGGGAGACAGCCCGTCATTCTCTTTACCTGAAACTTGTTCTGACACCTTTTAGCACTCGAAGTTCACCCTTGTAGACAGCCGACCCCAACTCAGATGTTTGCATCAGGGATTTGAAATCGTCCGCAAAAATTCAACCCGACCCATCCACTCATCCAAATTTCTGTCTTAAGGAATGAACTAAGACCCCCTAGGTTACAATGAGGACATTGCAAATCTTAGGCATGGGGGGGTATGAAAGTGCAAAACTTGTAAGAAAAGGTTTCAAACAAAAAAATTCACATATGCCAAAAACACCATAAAAATTAAAAAAAAAAAATTCGAAAAAGAATAAGAGGAAAAGAGGAGAAGGAAATTTTGTGAAGGAGAAAAGAAACAAAATGAAAAAGGAGCACAAAATTATGAGAAAAAGTGATAGTCATTAGTAAGGAACTAAGGAATTAACTTAAGTTCTAGACCTCATTCAAGAAAAGTGCACAATGAGATTAGTAAAGAATGCAAACCTTAGGCATTCTTGAATAGACTCTTAGTACCCATTAAGATCTGGACACTCCTCAAGAGGTTGAGGAAAATGAAAAGCTGAAGTATTAGGTCTAAGGCTTAGGGAGTATTCGGCCTCGTTAACTAATTTTTGGTTTACGGGACTCAGTAACCTAAGCACCCTAACCTCACACACAGCCTGGTTCAGTAAGCGTAAAAATCAGAATCACGCAGAAGCGTCGCAAAAATCTGAAAAGATCACCTAGAATAGGAGCGGCCGATCAACACAAGATTGATTTGGACGAGTTCCCAGCGCGGAGAGGCGGGAAATCCCCTCGAAGATGCGTAACAAAATATCATCTCCTCGGTGCTTGTCTCTTAGGATATTTACATATCCTACTGGGGGCATGTAAGCACTCTGCCGGTTCAGATTCCATGGATGGCATAATCTCGAAGTGTCAATTGCCAGGGTCTGGATTCGGCCACGGAATACCATGGATGGGATTATCTCGAAATCTCAATAGCCAGGGTTCCGGGGGTTGCCATGGGCGGTGCTATCTCGAAGCATCGATCGCCAGGAACCCTTGAGGATTGATGATGGGAGCAAGGAATCTGATACAGACCGTGTTGAAAAGCCAATCCTAGGCTAGAACTAAAAAGAAAAAGAGAGAGAAAACTCTCCAAACAGAAAAACTTTCTATCTCTCTCTTACAAAACGCACTGCGAACTGAGCCAGGGCTAAAATCATTTCAAGCACGGGTGCTTTAACCACGAAGTCCAATAAACCTTAGGTTAGTTCTTGTGGGCCTTAAAAACCTTTGCTAAAAGACTGAGGCTAAGGCTAGACAGATTTGGATCTTGATTGGTACTAGAGTACCTTTTTGGCCTATGGTCAGCATTCTAACCTAATCTATGCTCAAATAAAAAAGGCACTTATCTAAAACTATTAAAAACTTCATGGTCTAGAACAAGGGTTGAAACCGTAAGTTTTTGCTAAGGGACTAGCAAAAGCTAGGCATGGGGGTATGATGAGAACCTCATCATGAGCCATAACTAGCTCATTTTGACCTAATACAAAGGATAAAAGCTCCTACATATCTCAAGGAAAGGCTTAACTCAGAGAATCCTGAGTTTGAGAAGAAAACAAGTCATAAGGGGTAAAAATGCAATTTTACCAGTATAATCTGCATACAGGGTAATTCAGGGCCCAAACATAGGTCAAAGCAGCTTAATAAGAATAAGAGTGGGATGAAATGATCTAGCAAGGGCTACAGCAATTCCAAGAAACTAAATGATAATCTGTAACCCTAAAACAACCCACTTCAATTCACAAGGTTCGAGGCAAAGTAAAAATAGAATAAACCCTCTAAAATTCATAGAAAAATAATCTCTAGGGTTTAGAACCTTCAATTTGGCCTTCAGAACCCATTTTGACCTACATTGAGAACCATGCCCAATTAATAACTTAATTTGGGTTTTTGCGTAAATTGACCGGTCAAACAAGGTTTAATATAGAAATGAAATTCACCATCATATTCCTTAGATCCTAATTAGTCATGTATAAAAACTTGAGCCTAAGAAGAAACCTCCTTGACCGACTTTACACTTTGGTCCTCATATATTTACTCTTTGGCCCTCAACTTTTGAACCCTCGCATTTTGGCCCCTAACTCTCCTTCGTTCTTTGCGATCAGGTCCCCCCTGCAAAACCTGCCAGCACCATGCTCCGGCGACCTTGCGCGGAGCATGGCACCGCGCAGGGTGAGGTGGGGGACCTGGCAAGTAAACCGGGGGTGCCCTGCGTCGTCAGCCGTCGCAGGGACACCCCCTGGTCGTTGTAACCCACCATACCGGCCGTGCGAACGCACGGACGGTATGGGTTCTTGTTTCCGGCCATCCTCCGGCGAGGGAGACACGTCGTCTCCCTCCGCCTTCCTCCCTGTTTGATACCTATAAATACCCCCCGTTGCTCCACCGACCGGGGCAGCCTGGATCTGACGGAGAAAATCCCCAACTTTCCTCTCTTCTTCCTCCGGCAGACGCTCACCAGCTCCGGCGGTTTCCTCCCCCTCCACCTCTTCGCTCTGCCGCAATACCAGCAGCAGAGACTTCCTCCCCTGCTCTTCCCGCGCCACGCCGCACCCAGCTGGCGCCTCTCCGGCTCTCTGCTCGCCGCCGCCCCTTTCCCTGAGCATCGTCTTCTCCGGCGACAGTCGATACGACTGTCGCCCTGTTCCTCCCCCTTCGTCCCTGCAAGTAAGCTAGAGCTACTCCCCTTCTTCTCCTCTTTCTTTCCCCGCTTTCAATTTATTCAATTAAGCCCTCGACCGACCCTGACCATCGTCACCCCCTTCGTCTCCGACCACCCTCCAGCGAGCCGCTCCCATCACCTCAGCGACCCACACGGCTCGCCGACCACCGTAGGACCTCCGCCTCCTCACCCTAATCAACCCCCGCCCTGCCACTTCCCCCACATCACCCTCTGCAACCCCACCGAACAGACCCATCCTCCGACCCACAGTCCGACCTAGGGCAGCCCTCGCACGCCGCCCCGCGCCTCGCCACCACCCACACGAGCTTCGCCGCACCCTGGCGAAGCTCCTGGCACTTTCTGATTAGGCCGAGAGGCCGTTTTCTTGTGAACAGACCACCCGACCTCCGCCGCCATTGCCGCGCAGGAGGAACTGCTTCCGCTTGCAGCTACAGGCGCGCCACGCTCAGCGCCACGCCCAGATTCAACTCCCAGGCCTTGCGAGGCGTTTTGGCAAAACACCAGGCTCGCAGCTAAGGCAGAAAGCTTCGCGTGACGCCGCAATCTCCCGCTGATTTCCCCGCTGCGGGCGCGCAATTGAGGTGGGACATTTAGTCCCACCTCGGAAAAGCCTGAAGAGTCGCAGCGACATAAGATGCAAAAGTGCTGGAGGCTTACTGCCTCAGCACACGGGGTGAGGTCCCCTTCACCCGCCCGGTTACCCGGTCTCGTCCGCGCTCACGCCCCGCGGACCTGACCTGACCCGACCCGACCCGACTTAAGACTGACCTGCACTCCTCACCCACCACGCACGCCGGTGGGCCTGGACCCGGGCCTGACCCGAACCCGGTTACCCGGCAGCTCTGGGAGAGCTTTCCCAAGAGTGGTTTCAGAGAGAGAGAGAGACGCGGGGGGGGAGGGTAGAGTAGGTTTTGCCTCTGACGAAAAACTCTGAAGTGTGCAGGCACAGGCGAAGAAGAAGACCCGCGGAAGAAGAAGGAAGCTGACTGTAGCAACAGGTAGTTAAGTCGTCTGATTTGGAAATCAGACGACGGCCTGAAGGGAAAAGAAGAAAGGAGGGGTGACGTCCCTGGCTGAAAAAGAAAAGAAGAAGCTGACACTTAGCCGCAGGGAGGAGAAACAAGAAGAAACCTTCACAGAAGAGACTGCAGAAAAAGAAGAAGAGAGACCAAGACAGAAACCAAGGAAGAAGAAGAAGGAGATCTGAAGAAAGAAAGAGGAGCATCACCTCTGCAGAACAAAGAAGAAGTAGGAGATCTGAAGAAAGAAAGAAAGAAGAACATCACGAGGAGAAAACAAAGAGAACAACAAATTCTTTCCCTCTCTCTTTCTTTATTTTGTAAAAGAAACATGTATATCTCTAGAATACAACTTGCTCCCTGAGTTCGACCTCGGGAACTCTTTTATTTTCCGAGTAAAAAATTTATATATTTGAAATGTTGGTAATAACTGGCTATACTACAACGTTATAACAATAAAACCCGGTTGTCCCAAACCAAGCATTTCAATACTGCAGTTCAAAATCATTAGATACATTCTAGAGATGTAATTGTTATTAATCGTAAGGTTGAAACCTACTGAAAATCCGATAGAGTTTCCACTGTTTATAGGACATTCCTCCAACAATGCACCTGCTACATGTACCTATGCATACATATCACAATAATAAAATCAAAAGAGGTGCCTAACCCCACAATCACAACATACAGAGTAGAAAACAAGCGGGTACACCTTGCCACCACAAGCAGTAAAACACGAAAACAACGAGAAAACCAATCATTCATCACCATATCCATGATAAGATAGACAGTACTATCACATCATGTGTGTGTGTACATCACTACCATATTACCCACAGTTATATATAAACAAATGTCCATAGTTCATATTTACATTTCCTTTACATCAAAAGGCTAACATGCCAAAAGTGCTAACCTGCAACAACCAACACATACACTTATATAACAAGGGTCTAAACAAAAAGAAGCAAAAGCTAAAGGAACTGCAAGTATCCCCTATCCACATGCATACCACTCTTTACAAATTTCCTGGTGCAAGAGGCAGGCTGCAGTTACTAGCTCATTCAAGGCCTCCACCACTCTTCAATGGTGGGGTCCTAAGGCTAGACCAAGACCTGGGGTTCCCCCATCTTGACCCTCATATCCCAGAATGTTGTGCAAAAATGGCATCTCGCCTACTCCAAAAGGGTGTACTCCTCTCTACTCATTATGAGGGCGCCTCTCCACGACATGGGAACCTGAAATAGGTCACAAATTTAGGAATAAGCTAAACAGCTTAGTAGGGACAAAGCCACGTGTAAAGCTAAGACAAGAAGGGGGTAACATACAAGTCGCTACCCTATAGGCTATCTACCAACTAATTTCTCCCATTTTCCCATGATTTAACTCGTGATTTATTACCATTTAATACATTCTCTCACTTGCCTAAGGGGTTAGATACTGTTAATCATCCCTCTCTACTAGAGGAGATTGCGATGTAGCCTTCCCTCAGGCCCCACTCTAATAATCTCTCCTTGATTTGGGGAGAGACTAGCAGGTATGGTCACCCTTGTGAAAGGCATATCTATTTTTGATGCATCAAAAACGTTGCTAACCTCAGTTAAAAGAGTCAAGCCTCTTGGGAGCTACCCAGGCTTATGCCTCGTGACAATGAAGAGCAAGCTCAATCTATGTCCAGCAAGGTCTAGTCATCGATCGTTCCAAATAAAAGTCGTAGGGTGGGCCAGAATTGTCTGGCCACACTAAGGATCCTGCTAGGAGAGTAGTCTACGGGTGTCCCCTCTGATAGGTCCACTTTAGTGGACTAATTTAAAGACTAAGTATATTATCATTGGAATGAGAATTTAATCTATTTGGAAGGTAATTTTGATTGCTAGCCTTCCTAATTTCCCTCCCAATCAGCTGGTTGCCGTCAGGTATCTCCTTCCATTTTGAGGAAATCACGATTTCCTTTCCTCTCTCCTCTTGGAAAGAAGAAACATGGACAGGCACACATATAAAGGGGGATACAACCCTCTCTCTCGAGGATTGCCCCCTTTGCTCCACCCATCAGCACTCCCCTCGGCCATCATCTTCCTCCCACGGAAAGAAAGTCTCGCTCTCCAACTCCCAGAAGACCATGCATGCAAGACCAAAGAAGGCAGTGGAGATAAGTCGTCCGGAACATCATTTGGACATCCAGGAAGATTCCCCCACCTCCACCACAGACTCCATCATCGCGAATCCCTCTTCACCACTGTGCCCTCCTCCACTCGCCACAGCACCCTCGGCATCCTCATAACCGCGACTGTGATTGCGACAACTCCTTACCAACAATCCCTCTTTACATCCACACCCTCCTTGCACCAACTGCAATCATCCTCGTCGACTAGTAGCAGCAGCCATCACCACGACCTCCACCTAACAGCACCACTGTGAACTAGCCTTGACAACGTTTCACCTCTACTCCATCTCAGATGCCACCACCGCGACCTCAGCAGTGCATGATAGATCGCGGGTAGGATTATTTAATTAGATGAAATTAGTGTCAAATTGTGTATAGTGGAAGTGGTTAACCTACAAGCAGATCTACTTAGTTTATCAAAATCTACTAACCTAGGCTAAATCAAATTTTAATTTTTTCACTTTTAGGCCAGGATCAAACTCAGGGAGGCGAGGTTTGGGGTTAATCTGTTTCTACACGATTCCTATGACTCACATCCATTCCATTCGCTTATTATATTTTTAGATTTTTCTTGATTTTATAATTTGTTTGGGCAGTCTTGTCCTTGAGGCACACCTTCAAAAATTTGTTCTTAGCTACCGCCAAAAGTTGGTCCTTGGCTATTCGCCAAAAATCAAGTTCAAAATGAATTCTGCTACACATAAGATCATGTACCTGCAAAGACAAGAGTTATCTTTTCTATTTTAGGTTTTTTTTGGTTTTTTCTTTATCAACACAATAAAAGAAAAGAATGAAAATACTTAGCTTATATATATGTAGAATATCTATATAGGATATATATATAGGTATAAGTATATATAACTAGCTAATAGGATAGTGAATATTGAACCTAGGATTCAATAGAAATGTAGCACATTGCTAGGTTAACCGTTGTCTAGCAAGATGGAATTAACCTAGCTACGTGCCGTGTGCGGGTGTGGAGCGCATGTGTGGAAGTGTGGGTGGAAGCTTGATATGCGCGAATATCAGGGAATATACGCAACTAGTATGAATATTCCCACGATATGATGCGCGGTGAATGGATACGTGTACGGTATTGTGAGTGAGAGATATGTGTAAGTGTGTGAAGGAGGCAGTGCAATATATGTGTGTATAGTATATTTGTATAAGTATCAACTTATAAGTATGTATATATATGTATATGTACATCTATATATATGTATACATATGTATATCTATATATATGTATATAGGTGAATATATATATATATATATATATATATATATATATGCGTGAGTATGTATGTGTGTGAGTGAGTGTCTGTCTGTGTGTGAGTGAGAGGGTGTGTGTGTGTGCGTGTGTTAAGTCGTTTGTATGGTCGAGCCCGGATAGGTTGTTAATATGGTGATTTTATCGTTGAAATATGTATAGTGGTTAACCTAAATCAAACCTAACCATATCTTTACAAAATTTTTTTTTTACCTGGCCTACTTGATTTTATCTTGTCACTTTTAGGCCCAGGGTCGAACTCAGGGAAGTGGGGTACAAGTCGAGTTTCTACGCCTTTCCTACAACGAGTCTCTTCCGTTCGTTTATTGTGTTTTTTGTGTTTTTCTTATTTAGATTTTTTTTTGGTAATCTTTGTCCTTAAGGCACACCCTCAAAATTGGGCTCTTGGCTTGAGCCAAAACAGAGTTCCAAAACGAGTCTTGCTATTCGCAAGACGGGGTACCTGCAAGTCAAAGATTATCTTTTCCCTTTTATATATTTTTTTTATCTTTTTACTAACAGGAAAGCGAAACAGAAATAAAGTAAATACAGTATATATATATGTATATATTATGTATATAAAGGGGTGGGGGTGGAGGCGAAGATGGAGTGTAGCACGGTGTCGAATCAGTCGTCGTCTAGAGAAATGCAACCAACAGGACTAGGTGTAGCGTGGAGTGTGGGATGGATGGTGGAAGATGTATGTAATACGCTTTTTGTACGCGTGTATCGGGGAATATCAGCAACTGGTGCAGATATTCTCGAGATACAGCGTATGGTAAATAATGTGAAAAAATATATATGTATATATATATATACTTATAAATGTATAGGTATATATATATATGTATATATATAAGTGTATATGTATATATATATATATGTGTGTATGTATATATATATAACTAAGTATATAGTAATATCTGTATATATAGATATATGTAGCTAAGTGTGTATATATATATGTGTGTGTGTGTGTGTGTGTGTGTGTATGTATATATAGTTATAGATATATATGTATAGATGTATATATATATATATGTATGTATGGATATATATATATATATATATATATATATATATATATATATATATATATATAGGTATATGTATCTAGATATGTATATATATGTATATATATATATAAGTATATATATAAGTATATGGATATATATATATATATGTATATAAGTATACTAATACTACTATATATATAGATGTAAGTATATATATATATATATATATATATATATATGTATGTATGTATGTATGTATGTATACTAATACATAAGTATATAAGTATATATATATATATATACATATATAGATATATATATATATGTATATAAATATATGTATATATATATCACTATATATAAGTATACGTATATATATATATATATATATATATATGTTTATAATAGAGTATAGTTGTGTGTGTGTGTGTGGAAGTGTTAGTGTAGGTGTGTGCGTGCGTCGATGTAGAGAGAGTGCTGTGAGTGTTGTGAGAGAGAGAGAGAGAGAGAGCTGGAGAGGAGAGGCTGCGAGTTAAGTCGTCTGCACGTGAAGGCCGTCGTCTGATGGCTTCCGTGCGCAGGGGCATATTCGCGCAGAGGAGAGCGCCTGCGCTGACTGATTGCGAGCGCGGAGAGCTCGCGACAGAGCGCGCGGGGCTGGAGGGCGAGGGCACCTGCAGCTTGCGCGGAAGCTTGCAAGTGCCGCAAGGGGGCGGGGAGGCGCTTGGCCAGCCGCTGCAAAGGCGCGCAACGGCCGGTTGCAGGCGACAGTGCGTGCGACAGAGCGGAGAAAGAGAAGGCGGAGAGGGCCTGCAAGCGCGCGCAGAGGGCTGGGGCACCTACAGGCGTGCGTGGAAGGAGCTGCTGTTGCTTATGCCGCTGCTGCTGCTGCTTCAAGCTTCAGACCTTGAAGCTGCTCCAATGGCGGGAAGGTGCGGGAACGCAAAAAAAATGAAAACAGACCCACCACGCCCACCGGCTCTTTGAAGAGCTAGGCGGTGGTGGTCTCACTGTGGTGGTGTGCACCACAGTGAGGGCTCCTTCCCGCTGGGTATCTCCTTGGAGGAGGACCGGCCTATGGAGGGGAATGGAGGAGAAGGTGGTGGCCTGGAGAAGAGAAGGTGTGATGCTGCGTTTCTTTTTGGTTGCTGGGACCAGGCTCCCCTCCAAAGGCAGGAGCTACGGTCTTTAAATAGAAGAGGAAGGCATGGCCGTGCATGGCTCATGCGACTGCAGGGAATGGTTGGAATGGGTTGGCAGGGAATGGCAAGTTGCAGGGAAGGGCTGCTGCAGCATGGCGTAAGGAGAAGATGCATGCAGCCGTAGGGAAAATAAAAAATCAAGTGGAAATAAAAATAGAGGTGGTGGATTTTTACAAAGAGGCACTTGAGGAAAAAAGGTAAAATGCAAGGCCACTTATTTCATTCTTCTCTCCTCTCAATTAGATGCATGTATACATGTATTTTTACAAATGCAACTACGGAATCTTAATATGCATAGGTAATGCTAGGAAATAGCACAAGAAGGCATTATTGCAAGCGTATTTTGCGGTGCAATCATACCCCCATGCCTATCTTTTGCTAGTCCCTAGCAAAACATTTTTTTTGTAGTATTTAGAAATGATCTTAAGCTGAAGATTTTCTTCTGAGGCGATATAGGTGTGTTTATTGTTGGATATTGTGAGAACCAATTGTAGAGAAGACTACCAGTACTTTAAGTCTCACATGACATGGATCATCTCTCAACTAACCCGAACTCTTGATATTTAAACCTTAAGTACGATTTCTAGGACCCAGGAGGATTTTGCCGTACTCGAGAGCTCAAGAGGTTATGGCTTGTGCATAGTAAAGGATCAAGACTGACCGGATGAACATTAAGACTCAAGCCTAGGGTTTCACGAATCTTTAAGTACAGGTTGGTCCCAGTTTCAGCTCGTGTTTTCGGATTGACCCTTAAGAAGATGACGAAAAACTCAACTCCCATTTTCTGATTTTTGTGGCTCAAAGGAAAACAAGGTATTTGTAACCTGCCCTGAAGAACTTCTTGTAGGGCGAAGACTTTACAAACATTTGTGAGATATATTGACTCTTTTGCAACCTTTTTTTTTTTTGAAACACGTGTCAGTATATCTCTTACAACATTTTTTTGAAGGAGCACACTTTTTTTCTTTTTGATGGGAGAGTTTCTTTTTTGGTGGAAAGAGTCGCTCCTAAACACAAGACTAAAGCCTGGGATAAAAAGTCTACCTGCGCGCACAGGTAAGGACTCCACCTTCCCTAATGAATACTAGGGTTGGATCTTATGTTCACCTGGTCTTTCCTGAAATGTGTAGTGTGAACCAAGTTTACTTAAGCTCTCAAGTAGAAGCAAACCAACGAATCATGTACTGGTGTCTCAGATACAAGAATACGTCCTTAGTTAGGAGAGGTTCCGATCTATCTTGTCAATGCTCAAGTGAATTAAGCCGAGCCTGAGCGAATCAAGCTTCTGTGGCCTGGAAAGTCTTCAAAACAGAGGTTGAATATCCATAAACACTTATTGTATTTTTTTTTTTTTTCAGCTTTTAGATCATTACTAAACACCATTTATTTAGATATATATATATATATTTTTTCTTTTTCTTTTTCTTGCATATTTATAAATAGGTGGGAACTGTATGATACCATAAAATACCCAGATCCTATGGATGCCTATCCACCCCCCAATGCCAAACAATGCTATGTCCTCATATGCATGTAGGGAAGGGTAGAGAAAGGACGAAAGATCGGGTAACGAGAGCTGAAGTGCAGGGTATACAGCAGGGTGGTAGGGTGGGTGGATGGTGGGTGGTGAAGTGAAGAGTGTGATAGTGGCGTGAAAAGTGATGGTGGATGGTGAAAGGTCTGGCATTTCATAGGACGAGAGTGTCCCAGGCCGATCGGAGAATAAGTCGGGAAGAAGTTGGCCCTCAAATTGGCCAAGAAGAGGGGCTTTTTGGATAGATGGATCCAAAAAGAAACAGCCCCAGTGAGTAAGATGTGGGCTCAAGGACCCAGTGTGGAATTGCAAACCCACCTGATTTGGCAGGAAAGAAAGGGAAATCCGATCTTCCAGAGTGTGGACCGACGGCGAGCAACCCGGATATGACTCGGACCACGAGGTATGGGAAGCAGAGAAAACCTCGTCAGAAGTCTGGTCAGGAGAAGGTACGAGACAAGGGAGGGATGGGGGAACGTCACAGTTTGTGTTGGTCCGGTAGTCATCAGTGTTTATAGGTAATCAGCAGCAGTCCGAATAGGTCCCAAATAGTCCGATACACGCACTGACGGTCATGTCCTCGTCAGACGTGTCATCCTCGATGCAATCGCAATCAAAGTTCTTGGCTGCCTTGAAGATGTTCAGCTTGATCTTTTTAGATCCAACGACAATCTCAATACAGCTCGACTCGCAATCGATAAGGGCGCGGGCTGTGGCCAAGAAAGGTCGACTGAGGATGATCGGACAATCAGAAAGTGAACTAGGAACTTCCATATCTAAAACAAGAAAGTCAACAGGAAAACAGAGACTGTTGACCCTAACCACCACGTCTTCCACCACACCCTTCGGGATTTTGACAGAACGATCTGCCAACTGTAACGTGACAGGGGTGGGTTTCAGATTTCCCAAAGAAAATTTTTCGAGCATGATGGTCGGTATGAGATTTATGGAAGATCCTAGATCAAGCAAGGCACGGTTAAAATTGCATCCTTGGATGCTACAGGAAATCAGCGGTGTGCCAGGATCTTTCTGCTTCGGTGGTAGGTTTGACAGTATAGCACAACTCGCATGAGGTGAGAGAACCACCGGATTTTTAGTTTTCTTTGACTGTCGCCTGGGTGTTGCGTAGTCTTTGAAAAATCGGGCGACAGTTGGTATGTGATCGATAGCCTCGAGCAGGGGTACCTTGATTTCTACATCCATGAACAAATTACGCAGGTTATCAAAGGCCTGCATATCTTTCTTTTTGCCTTTTGGCTCCCTCAGTAGAGCCTCAGGGAATGGGACTGATTCCGGCAACAATTTGGGTGTATCGTCCTCTCGCGAATGCGGTGTGCATCCCGAATGAGAGGGCGATGAAGAAGAAGACGGGCCAGGATCAGGTCGAGGCGGATCGACGGTATGCTTACCGCTCCTTGTAGTGATAGCATTGGACGATGCGAGTCCAGTGGGATCATACGGCGGAGGAGGGTTCGCAATGGGGACATAAGAGTGCAGTGCTACAGCGGGATTAGCCTGAAATCTCTGTGGGATGCTCGAAGCTTGCAGAATTTGATGAACCTGTCCCTGAGAAGGTTGTACCTGTGGTTGTGGACCACGGGGTACAAAGTTTCGCGGGTTGGGAACAGGTTGGGCGGGAAGAGTGCCCTGAGATCGAGTTGCCATGCGCAGTTGACTGATCTCAGCATTCTGCTACGCCAATTGGTACTGAAGAGAGGTCATGTTCTCTTCATGGCGCTTTGACATATCTGTCATCATTCGCATCAATTTGTCAAGAGGACTTGATGCGTGTTCAGTTTGTGGTACGCAAGGGCCTGATGGCGGATTCGCCATAGGATTAGACTGGGCCCTTGGGATGACCGGTGCGGACGGTCGCATTGGTCCACCAGCGGGGTTTTAGCGCTGCAAGTTGTTAGACCATGCGAAATTCGGATGATTACGCCACCCTGGGTTATAAGTGGCAGAAAACGGGTTGTTCCCCAGGGCGCAAGCGTCTTCTATGCCAGAAGATGCATTCGCATGTAAGTATGTGTCCGAGCACATGGAGGTTTGGTCCTCCGTGTCGAAATACTGGCTTGCAGAAGCCAGTTCCACATGACTTACCGAGTCGCTTGGCGCGACACTCGGTAAGCAAGGTCTTACAAGGTTTCTCGGGATAAGCCTGGTGTTGGAAGAATTGGAATTGCAACGAAGTGGTGAAGAGGTGGTGTTTGCCAGAGATCGGGCGGGGTTGGCTAGAAGCTCGTCCAGCTTCTTGTGCACGACGAAGACTTCATCAATTTTTTGTGCAATAAGGCTTAGATCAATGGATGAATGGGAGGGCCCCGTGTCAACTTCGTGGACATTTCGGGGCTAGCTGGTACGATTAAAGGCGACAATGAAAGCATTGTTCATCGAGTTTTCACTCATATTTTCAAAGAATTCAAATGCTCCATTCTCATCTTTATTCATAAAGTTCCCTCCGCAGGAAGCGTTTGCAATCTGCTTCAAAGTCTCATTTAGCCCATAGTAGAAGATCTGGGCTATATGCCACTTAGGCAAACCGTGGTGCAGACACTTCCTGAGGAGGTCGTTATACCTCTCCCATGCCTCATGAAATTGTTCACCGTTTTGTTGCATAAATGAAGTGATAGCACGGCAAAGCGCATTGGTTCGCCCGATTGGGAAGAACTTCTTGAGAAACGCTATTCGCATCTCTTCCCAATAGTGGATGGTTCTCCCAAGGGCGTGTAACCACTGCGATGCTTTATCCCGCAATGAAAATGGGAACATTTTCATGAGGACTATAGGTAACCCGACATTTCTTGGTTTAACTATTTCAGCCAGTCGGGTTAGGTCTTCCAAGTGGAGAAAAGGATCTTCACTTGCAAGGCCATGGAAGTGAAAATTTATTAGGCCAATTATGTTCGATTTTAATTCAAAGTCGTCCCTGCCCATGGGGACCCAAATTTGTCCTATGGTCTTTGTGGCAACGGGATTCTGATATGAGCTAAGAGACCTAGGCTCCTCCCTTTCGGGAGGGTTCTGCATTTCCTCCAATGTTTCCAGAATGGCTTCCATTTGCTCATTATACATTTCCATTTGGGCTTGGAGGCGAGTTATGGGATCTAAGGCTCCACCACTTGGTGGGTTCTAAGGGTGGTTTCCTCCCTCAGGATTTGGGGGTGGGCGTGCAGCCATGTTTGTGGAGGAGGACGACGATTCAGCTTGTTTTCTAGATTTATCAGTCAATTAAAACAGTTCAGGGTTTTGTGACCTCCTCCCAAACATGCACTACCGCAGGAAGATTTAGGGAGATGAGAAGGGAAAAGAGACGAGAGAAATGACGCCGCAAAGGTACACTTGATTACAAATCAATTTAATCAAATTCCTAACCTCTACAGTGTGCCCTTAGACCTAAAGATCTAAGTTACCTACTATCACAAACTACGGAACCGAATGCGAGCACCGCGGAACCACCGGGTCAGATTGAAAGGCCGTTTGCCCCAATCTTAGCCACCCGATAGCACGCGGGAACTCTCACAAGCACGTAGACGCTACATGCAGGTAGTTAGACCTCCAATCCTTAGTAAGGCTCAAGTTACTACCAATTTTAGTTAGAGGCTTTGGGTCAAGTGCTTTTGGAATGTGAAGGGCGTTGTTTACGGGTAATGTCCAAGTGATTGATTTTCAAAGTGTGTAAAACAAGCATGCAACGGGGAAATCTCCCCGAATTGAAGTTTTTATTGGTGAATGGCTTTTAGAGTTCAGCCTTAAGTAGTATGAATTTTAGGATTTTGCTCAATTACCAATTCAACTAATCTCCAGGTTTTTGTGAGAATACAAGTTTTCTTTCTAAGCCCAAGGAACCCTTCTTCAATATTAGTTAGCTAATGCATGCTAAAATGCAATGGGCTGTCCTAAATGGAGATTTCTATGTGTGGATGCACGAATCAGTTTTAGAGTTTATGTGAAAGGGAGCCAAAGCACTTCAGTTCAAGTGCTCCCAATTACCAAAAAGATGTCCACACACAAGGCTTCAACCAACAGATAAAGAAACTAAAATTGTTGGTGTTGAAATACTCGGGATCGAATCTGAGGCAAGTTGAAAAGTCGTGGTGGGGTTGGAATCAACTCAATTCTAAGTCTCCCTACCAAAAAATGTGATCCCGAATTGAAGATAAGTGAGGCAAAAGAGGGGTGCAATCAAACTTTTTGTATTTGCCTCAAGGAATACTTTACACGGCGGGAAATTCAAGAATCAAGATTCTTGGATTCTCGCTATGCAAAGTAAGGCGGAAAATCCTAGGGCGGTGGGAGTGAACACAATCAATCAACCAAGTGAATTTTAATCCACTTGCCCCAAGAGATCCCAAGAATTTTTTCTAGTTTTTTTTTAGTTTTTTAGTTTTTTTTTATTAAGGTGACAAGTTAACCATAGTTACTAAGAAAAGAAGACCTACTTGTTCGACAACGTGTGCGAAGCTCCAATGCGGTGTTGGCGTCTTCACGCTCTCATTCCGGCCTTGGATCTACTTACGTCTTCGACTTCATCTTCCTTCCTTCTCCTTGCACCAGGTTCACCTGCACACCAAAAACAGAGATACCCGTGAAGAGAGAAGAGAAAAAATTGAAAGGAATTGAATAGAAACTTACTTGAAGGCTCACTTCCCCAGCAACGGCGCCAAAAAAGATGTATGGTCGAGCCCGGATATGTTGTTAATATGGTGATTTTATCGTTGAAATGTGTATAGTGGTTAACCTAAATCAGACCTAACCATATCTTTACAAAATTTTTTTTTTACCTGGCCTACTTGACTTTATCTTGTCACTTTTAGGCCCAGGGTCGAACTCAGGGAAGTGGGGTACAAGTCGAGTTTCTACGCCTTTCCTACAATGAGTCTCTTCCATTCATTTATTGTGTTTTTGGTGTTTTTCTTATTTAGATTTCTTTCTGATAATCTTTGTCCTTGAGGCACACCCTCAAAATTGGGTTCTTAGCTTTGAGCCAAAACAGAGTTCCAAAACGAGTCTTGCTATCCGCAAGATGGGGTACCTGCAAGTCAAAGATTATCTTTTCTCTTTTATATATATTTTTTATATTTTTACTAACAGGAAAGCGAAACAGAAATAAAGTAAATACAGTATATATGTGTATATATTATGTATATAAAGGGGTGGGGTTGGAGGTGAAGATGGAGTGTAGCACGGTGTCGAGTCAGTCGTCGTCTAGAGAGACGCAACCAATGGGACTAGGTGCTGCGTGGAGTGTGGGATGGATGGTAGAAGATGTATGTAACCACGCCTTTTGTACGCGTGTATCGGGAAATATCAGCAACTGGTGCAGATATTCCCAGGATACAGCGTATGGTAAATAATGTGAAAATATATATATATATATGTATATATGTAAATATATCTATATGTATGTATATATATATAGTTATAAATGTATAGGTATTGATATATATGTAGATATATATATGTATATATATAAGTGTATATGTATATATATGTATATATATGTGTGTATGTATATATATATAACTAAGTATATAGTAATATCTGTATATATAGATATATGTAGCTAAGTGTATATATATATATATATATATATATATGTATATATATATGTATGTATGTATATATAGTTATAGATATATATGTATAGATGTATATATATATATATATATATATATATATATATAATATATGTAAATAGGTATATGTATCTAGATATGTATATATATGTATATATATATATATAAGTATATATATAAGTATACTAATACTACTATATATATAGATGTAAGTATATATATATATATATATGTATATGCATAGTAGTATATGTATATATGTATATATATGTATGTATATATATATATATGTATGTATGTATACTAATACATAAGTACATAGGTACTACTATATGTGTAGATATAAGTATATATATATATATATATGTATATATATATAGATATATATATATGTATATATATATAGATATATATATATGTATATATATATATATATATGTATATAAATATATGTGTATATATATCACTATATATAAGAATACGTATATATATACATGTTTATAATAGAGTATAGGTGTGTGTGTGTGTGTGTGGAAGTGTTAGTGTAGCTGTGTGGGTGCGTCAGTGTAGAGAGAGTGTTGTGAGTGTTGTGAGAGAGAGAGAGAGAGAGAGCTGGAGAGGAGAGGCTGCGGGTTAAGTCGTCTGCACGTGAAGGCCGTCGTCTGATGGCTTCCGCGCGCGGGCGCGTATTCGCGCAGAGGAGAGCGCCTGCGCCAACCGGTTGCAAGCGCGGAGAGCTCGCGACAGAGCGTGCGGGGCTGGAGGGCGAGGGCGCCTGCAGCTTGCGCGAAAGCTTGCAGGTGCTGCAGGGGGGCGGGGAGGTGCTTGGCCAGCAGCTGCAGAGGCGCGCAGCGGCCAGTTGCGGGCAACAGTGCGAGCGACAGAGCAGAGAAAGCGAAAGCGGAGAGGGCCTGCAGGCACGCACGGAGGGCTGGGGCGCCTGCAGGCGTGCGCGGAAGGAGCTGCTGCTACTTCTGTCGTTGCTGCTGCTTCAAGCTTCAGACCTTGAAGCTGCTTCAATGGCGGGAAGGTGCGGGAACACAAAAAAAATGAAAACAGACCTACCACGCCCACCGGCTCTTTGAAGAGCTGGGCGGTGGTGGTCTCATTGTGGTGGTGTGCACCACAGTGAGGGCTCCTACCCGCCAGGTATCTCCTTGGAGGAGGACCAGCATATGGAGGGGAATGGAGGAGAAGGTGGTGGCCTAGAGAAGAGAAGGTGTGCTGCTGCATTTCTTTTTGGTTGCTGGGACCAGGCTCCCCCCAAAGGCAGGAGCTGCGGTCTTTAAATAGAAGAGGAAGGCATGGCCGTGCATTGCTCATGTGGCTGCAGGGAATGGTTGGAATGGCTTGGCAGGGAATGGCAAGTTGCAGGGAAGGGCTACTGCAGCATGGCGCGAGGAGAAGATGCATGCAGCCGTAGGGAAAATTAAAAATCAAGTGGAAATAAAAATAGAGGTGGTGGATTTTTGCAAAGAGGCACTTGAGGAAAAAAGGTAAAATGCAAGGCCACTTATTTCATTCTTCTCTCCTCTCAATTAGATGGATGTATACATGTATTTTTACAAATGCAACTACGGAATCTTAATATGCATAGTTAATGTTAGGAAATAGCACAAGAAGGCATTATTGCAGGCGTATTTTGCGGTGCAATCAATGGGGGGGTGTGCGTTTGTGTGTGGGAGCGCAAGAAGAGGAGAGAGAGGGCGTGCAGATGGTGTGAGGGCAGGGGGCATGCAGCATGCTAAGGCACTAGGAAAGGGAGCCACTCGCACTGGGAGAGACGAGCACCGCACGCAGGCACTGAAGAAGGCACCGCGCAACGCTGAGAGAGGGCATGGAGAGATGCGCAGGCGGTGGGGGGTTCTGCAATTGGTTGCAGCAGGTCACGATGAGGAGAGAGAGTGGCGTGGCCACCGAATAAGTGAGGAACAAGCCGGTTGCGCACTGTAGTCGCATGAGGTTGTGGCTACAGTGCTAGGGGCAAAAAGCAATTGGCTGTGGGCATGGCCACTAGCTGAGTTGCATGCATAGGGAAGGCGGTGAAGGTGCGTGGAGGAGGGCTTGGACTGGCAGGGAGCACATGCAAAGGTGCACGAGGGTGGCTGAGGTGCGCACGGGAGCTCAACGAGGTCGCTGGAGGGTGCATAGGCGTGTAGGAAGGAGCTTTAGAGCTTGAAGCTCTGAAAATGGCGATGACAAAAAAAACCAAAAAAAAAAAAATAGAGAACCAAAATGAAAACAAAATAAATCAAAACTAACAAAAAAAAGGAGAATACACCATGTCCACCTGCTCACGATGGAGCTGGGCGATGGTGCTCCCTCACCGTGGTGGTTGCACCCACGGGAGAGCCTCCTCTGCTCTTAGTGTTCCTCTCAACTCGTGAGAGGATACTGGGAATGAGGAGGGGAAGAGAGGGAGAGGGAGAGCCCAGGGAAGAGTGTCCGACTGTGTGTGTTGTGTGTTGTGATGGTGTGTGTGCATCTCAAGGATATAGAGGAGGGAGTGGTTGAAGGTATGGGAAGTATGGGTGCCGACGACCTATGCAGAGTGAGGTGAAGGGGTTATATAGATGAGGGGGGGCAGAAGATGACAAGGGGAGGCCGTAGGGGTGTGGGAATTGTGTGTGAGAATTTTGCATGTATGCACTTGAAGTATCATGGATATTAATGTAACTTGTTATTAGGAGTAAGTGGTGGGATTTAAATGGTAATAAGGTGGAAATGGAAGGGATGGAATGGATGAATGGATGCTCAATCTCTCTCTCTCTCTTCCTCTTCATAAAATGCATAAATGCGAATATTGACAAGATGCATGCATAGCTATCTAATATAAATGCTTAATGTTAGGAAATAGATAAGATGACCTAATTAGAGACGTGAATTATTGCGCAATCATACCCCCATGCCTATCTTTTGCATGTCCCTAGTAAAATACTTATTCAATAAGATATTAGTATTTAGAAATGATCTTAAGCTAAAGATTTTTCTAAAGCAACATTTATCAATTGGACATTGTGATAGCCAATTGCAAAGAAGACTACCAGAACTCAAGTCTCACATAACATAGATCATTTCTCGACTAGCAAGGACTCTTGATATTTAAATCTTAAATGCGATTTCTAGGACTCAGAAGGTTTTACAAAACTCGAAAGCTAAGAGGTTATGGTTTGTGCTTAGTGATTGATCAGGACTGACCAGATGAAAATTAAGATTCAATCCTGGGGCACGTCTGTTTAAGTCCAGGTTGGTCCCAACTTCAGCTCATGTCTTCGAATTGACTCTCAAAAATGAGAAAAGACTCAACCCAGCTCTTATTGCGTTGTGGCTCAAAGAATATTTGATAGAAACATGGTATTTGTAATGCACTTTTGGTGGAGGAATTTACAGGAAACAGGATAACATATTGACTTATTCTAAAGAATGTCTTTTTCTGTAAATTCTTTTTGAATTTTTCTCTCTTTTTTCTTTTTCTTTTTCTTTTTTTTCTAATACAAATAATTGTCAACATGTCTCGGACAACTTTATTTGGTAGGGCACAATTATTTGGTGGGTGAGAACTTAGATGAAAAGAGTTTCTTCTAAACACAAGATCAAAAATTGAGATAAAGAGTCTACCTGCACGCACAGGTAAGGACTCCACCCTCCCTAATGAACACTAGGGTTGGATCTTACGTTCATCTGGTCTTTCTCGACTTTGTGTAGTGTGAACTAGGGTTACTTAGACTCCTAAGTAGAAGAAAACCAATGAATCTTATATTGGTGACTCATGTACAAGAATACATCCAAAGTTAGGAGAGATCCTGGTCTATCTTGTCATTGCTTGACTGTATTAAGCCAAAGCCTGAGCGAATTAAGCTTCAGTGGCCAGGAAAGTCTACAAAGCAAAGGCTGAATGTCCATAACACTTATTTTATTTTTTTGCTTCAGCTTTCATATCAAAGCTAAACACTTTTGAAAACATTTTTGAATTTTTGAATTTTCCATTTTTTTATGAACTTTTGATGTTTTGTAATTTTTTGAAAATTTTCAAAATTTTTAATTTTAAAGGATTTTTCAATTAGGCTATATATATAGATACTATAGATGGATATGTATAATGGTCAAGAATTTGCAAAATACCCATATAATTCTCAGATCCTATGGATGCCTATCCACCCCCCCATACTAAATCATGCTATGTCATATGCATGCAAAAAGGGTTAGACAGGGGTAGAGGTTTAAGTGCAAGGGTGAGTACAAGGTATAAAGCAAGGTGGATGGGTGGGTGGTGAAAAGCGGAGTGAAATGAAATGAAGTGAAGTGAGGTGCAGTGAGTGAAATGTGATGTGGAGTGAAGAGTGAAAGGGTGTTGGGGTGCCTCCCAACAAGCGCTGAATTTAACATCCCTAACTGGACTCTGAGTGAGGCTCATATTAGTTACCCTCCAGCAGGGCAATGATTTCACCAACAGGGGCAAGCTCATGAGTAAGATACGGTTTCAACTACTACCCATTAACCATAAATTTATGCCCAGATTTGGGATCTTCAATTTCGACTGCTCCGTTGGGAAAAGGTCTTGAGACTAGGAAAGGACCAGTCAATTTGGACTTCAATTTTCCAGGAAAGAATTTGAGCTAGGCATTATAAAGCCAAACCTGCTGTGATGGCTCAAATTCCTTCCGCCTAATGCGGCTATCGTGAAAAGCCTTGGTACTTTGTTTAAAGGTCAGGGCAAAGTCATAGGCTTCACGACGTAGCTCTTCTAATTCTTGGAGTTGAAGTTTTCTTTCTCGACCACACAAGTTTGGGTCGAGGTTACATTGGCGAATCGCCCAATAAGCACGATGCTTCAACTCCATGAGCAAGTGACAAGGCTACCCAAAAACAATTCTATATGGAGACATACCAAGGGGAGCCTTGAAGGCGGTCCGATACACCCATAAAGCGTCAATTAGCTTGTCGGACCAATCCTTACGATCAGGTCGAATTATTTTCTTGAGGATTTGCTTAATTTGCTGGTTCGACACTTCAGCTTGACCGTTCGTTTGAGGATGATACGAAGAAGCGATACGGTGGTGGACTCCGTACTTCCTCAAAAGTGCCCGAAATGATGCGTGAGTGAAATGGCTTCCTCCATTCGAAATGATGGCTCGAGGGATCCCAAAGCGCGTAAAGATGTCGTCTTTGATGAACTTGGTTGTAATGACATGGTCAGCATGGCGCACGGGAATGGCCTCAATCCATTTTGAGACATAATCAAGGGCAACAAAGATGTACTCGAAACCTTTGGATGGAGGAAAATGACCCATTAAATCGATTCCCCAAATGTCAAAGATCTTCGCAGCTAGGATGGGTTGTAAGTGCATCATGTCACGTTGTGTGTGCATCCTGATGAAGGGAGGGCCAAAAGAATCAGCATTGCAACACCTTGGCTACAGTTTTCCTCCTAGAAAAGTGGCCTCCACAGGAATGATAGTGACAAAAGGATAGCACACTAGGGAATTCGCTGTCAGGAACACAACGATGGATAATTTGATCAGCACCTACTCTAAAAAGTAGTGGATTATCCAGAAATAATACTTTGCCTCTGCAATGAGACGCTCACACTGGTTTTTAGGCCAGCCTCGAGGAAGAGATTTAGAAGCAAGGTAATTAGCGATAATGGCATACCAAGGTCCACTTGCCACATCTATCGCTAGAAGGTGTCCATCAGGAAAAGATTCACTTAAAAGTAATGTAAGTCCAATATCGTCTGGGTCTAGTCTCGACAGGTGGTTTGTGACAACATTCTGGGCTCTGGCCTTATCTCATATCTCAAGATCAAATTCTTGAAGGAGAAGGATCCAATGAATCAGTCGAGGCTTTACATCCTTCTTATGCATGAGATGACGAATGGCCGCATGGTCTGTGAAAATAGTAACATGAGAGCCCATAAGATATGAACAGAATTTCTCCAACCTAAAGACGACTGCCAGCAACTCTTTCTTAATGGTCGTGTAATTACGCTAGGCCTCATCTAGCATCTTACTGGTGTAAGATACCACGAAGGGGTGCTTACCGCGTCTTTGTCCTAAGATGGCTCCGACAGCTAGGTCGGAAGCATTACACATCAGCTAAATGTTGAGGGACCAATTAGGCGGCTGGAGAACAGGAGCTTTGATGACAGCATCACGCAATTGCATGGATGCTCAGATACAGTTGATGCCCATGTCGAATGGTACATCGGTCGATAGGAGATGTGACGAGTCGATTGTTCGCTTTAAAGTCGTTTGTAGTTTTATGTGGTGGAAAAATTGACTAATCAATATTTAAAAAGAAATAACCACTCGCAGAGGAGTGGGTAGTATCCACAGGGAGGCAATGATGTATTTAAATTCGCACCAGTTAAAAACGTTCGTTCGTAGTTAGTTTGGACAAGAATCAAGCCAAAATTTCCTTCAGATTAAGGTTGAAGCAAGAAACAATGCCGAAATAGCAATTATGAGTAACTAGAGGATATTTGTCGCAATGCAGAATCAATAAAATATTATTAAAATTTGATAATGGCAGAAAATGTAATTTTTAATGGCCCGATTACTGTAGCAAAACGGGGGATTTTTTCCCCTTTGCCGTGCACGACGAGGAGTGGATGGCCGGACGCGGGAAGCTCGGAGGAAGTTCCTTGGACCAAGGGCTTCGAAGCGGTGGTGGCGGCAAGTCGTGCGACAGCCGGAGCCAGCCGAACGAGCTCCGGCGGAGGTGGCTGCAGCCGGTGCTGCAGCTACTGTTGGTGGTGAGGTGTGCGCGGGACTGCTGGCGGGGGGGCGCGGGAGCGCGCGCGGCTTGTTGGCGATGAGGACTGCTGCGCGCTGGCTGGAGGGCGCAGGAGCGCACGCAGGTGAAGGCTGCAGGCGCGTGTGAAGTACTGCAGGCGTGCGGTGAGTGCGGGCGGGTGGTCGCGAAGGCTGGAGGGGGCGTGCGGGCGAAGGCTGTAGGTGCGGGGAAGGTGCTGCTGGCGCAGGAGTGAGCGGGTGAGGTTCTGCAGGCGTAGGAGGAGGGCGTGCGCGGCCTGGAGGGCGTGGAGATGGCGCTAGGTGCGCAGGCGGTTGCGCACTCTGTTGGTGTGCCGGTGGATGCTACAGGTGCGGGGACGTGGGTGTGCAGGCGGTGAGAGCGATTCAGGTGGAAGGTGGGCAGGCGTGAACGGTGATTGCTGCTGGAGTGGGGTGTGGCTTCAGACGCCCGGGAAATTTCCCAGACGTCTTAACTGACTGAGAAGGTGATTTCACAGTGGCTGTGGCGGTGGTTGTTGATGACGACGGCGAGGGCGGTGCACGGCGAGGTGCTCACGGTAATGCGGACGAGCTTCGGATGGCGGTGTGGCCTGTCACACCACACGCCCACGGTGGTGGAGACTCGCCGCCACGATTGAGGCCGGCGGTATGGAATGGAAGAGAGAAGATCTCTCTGCACAGTGGTGGGTCGGTGGTGGAGGCCTAGTGAGCTCCGCTGCCTCCTCTCTTTTGAAATCAGCTGCCCGACCAGATCCAACACATCCGCTTCTCCTTGAATGGGTTCTTCACTGTGGCAGCTGCAGCCATTGCATGTAGAAGAATAAAAAATAATGATAAAATATTATGGTTATTTATATGCAAACCCTCAACTTTTATGTTAACGTAAATTAATGCATGCAATGTACCTAATCAGCTAACTAATGCAATTCTAAGTTAATTCTAAATGCATTTAAATATGAATAAGATGCATGAATTATGTAATTGAATTATAAATATGAATTAATCTATTTACATCCTATTTTATGCTAAATAAATGTTAGAATTAACCTAATGTCTAGGCACTTAAATATTTAAATAGCCCACAACTATGGGCTAATCAAGATGCATCAAAGGTCTGGAAATCTCAGAGAATTCCTTGATAAATCTCCTATAAAAACTGACGTGACCTAGAAAGGAGTGGATTTGCCGGATAGAGCAAGGAATGGGTAAATCAACAATCACATCAAGCTTAGCTCTGTCCACTTCAATACCCCTTTGGAGATGATATGTTGCAAAACAATACTTTCATGCACCATGAAATGACTTTTCTCCTAGGAAAGCACAAGGTTAACATTAATACATCTCCGAAGGATGCAAGTCAGGTTGGCTAGGCAATCATCAAAAGTTGGTCCGAAGATGGAAAAGTCATCCATAAAGACTTCGAGAAAATCACCCACCATATCATAGAATATTGCCAGCATGCATCTTTGGAAAGTAGTTGGCGCGTTACAGAGTCCGAATGGCATTCTTCTGAAAGCGAAGGTGCCAAAAGGACAGGTGAAGGTGGTTTTCTCTTGGTTCCAAGGGTCTATAGTCACCTGGTTATAGCTTGAGAATCCATCCAGGAAACAAAAGAACTGATTTCCCACTAACCACTCTAAGATTTGGTCAATAAAAGGTAGCGGAAAATGATCTTTCTTGGTAGTAGTATTGAGTTTCCTATAGTCTACAACACTCTCCAAGACATAGGTGTGAGTGTAGGGATGGATTCGCCCCTGTCATTGACACGGATGGTGAGTCCTACCTTTTTAGGTACAACATGAATTGGGCTCACCCAGGGGTTGTCGCTGATCGAGTAAATGATGCCCACATCAAGCCATTTGATAATTTCATTCTTAACGACCTCTCGCATATTAGGATTGAGACGTCGCTGCACATCGCGGGAAGGTTGAGCCTCCTCCTCCGTATATATACGGTGAGTGCAATAGGAGGGGCTAATGACAGTCAGATCAGATAGAGACCATCCAATGGCCGCCTAATGTTCAATTAGGACCTTCATTAGCATGCACTCTTGCTCCCTGGACAATTTTGAACTGATGATCATAGGAAGTGTTTCATTTGGTCCTAGGAAAACATATTTTAACGTGTCAGGCAGCACTTTAAGCTCAAGAGTGGATGGTGAAAGATCTGGCAAATCTTGGGATGAGAGTGTCCTAAAAGGATCAAGAGAAGGAATAAGGGGAAAAGGAAATTGGCCCTCAGGTTGGCCAAGGAGAGGGGCATCTTGGATTGAGGGATCTAAGAAAGGAGTGCCCCAGAGATCAACATCTGGGAATAAGGTCCTAGTGTGGAATGTCGCTTCCACCTAATTTGGCAGGAAAGAAAGGGCATTCCAGTCCTCAAGGGGGTAGACCAGAGGTGAGTAGCTCGGATATGACTCAAACCACGAGGCATAAGAGGCGGAGTGGACCTCATCAGGGTTCTGGTCAGGAAGAGATAAGGGTAAAGGAAGGGGTGGGGAAATGTCCCAATATAGGTCAGTTAGTTCTTCATGATTCTCCATGGGTGTGCCGTAGCAAGTTGAATAGGTCCCAACTAATCCGATACATGCACTGACAGCCATGTCATTATCAGACGTGTCATCCTCAATAAGATCTCAATCAAAATTCTTGGCGGCCTTAAAAATATTAAGTTTGAGCTTTTCATAGCCCACAGTGATGAGAACCTCATCATGAGCCATAACTAGCTCATTTTGACCTAATACAAAGGATAAAAGCTCCTACATAACCCAAGGAAAGGCTTAACTCAGAGAGATTCTGAGTTCGCAAAGAAAATAGAAACTAAGGGGTAAAAATGCAATTTCACCAATCCAATCTGAAAACAGGGTAACTCAGGGTCCAAACATAGGTCAAAGAAACCTAATAAGAGGAAAAGTGGGATGAGATAATTCAATAAGGGCTACACCAACTCCAAGCAATTAAATGACATCCTGTAACCCTAAAAACAAACCCACTTAAAAACACGAGGTTCGAGGTAAAGTAAAAATAGAATAAACCCTCTAAAATTCATAGAAAAATAATCTCTAGGGTTTAGAACCTTCAATTTGGCCTTCGGAACCCTTTTTGACCTACATTGAGAACCAGGCCCAATTAATAACTTAATTTAGGTTTTTACGTAAATTGACCAGTCAAACAAGGTTTAATCTGGAAATAAAATTCACCAACATAATCCTTAGGCCCCAATTAGTCATGTATAAAAACTTGAGCCTAGGAGGAAACCTTCTTGACCAACTTTACATTTTGGTCCTCATTTATTTACTTTTTGGCCCTCAACTTTTGAACCCTCACATTTCTACCCCTAACTCTCCTTCGTTCTTTGCATTCAGGTCCCTCCTGCCAAAACCTGACCAGCACCATGCTCCGGCGACCTTGCGCGGAGCATGGCGCCGCGCAGGGTAAGGGGGAGGGTCTGGCAAGTAAACCGGGGGTGCCCTGCGTCGTCAGCCGTCGCAGGAACACCCCCCTGGTCGCTGCAACCCACCATACCGGCCGTGCGAACGCACGGACGGTATGGGTCCCCATCTCCGGCGTCCTCCGGCGAGGGAGACACGTCGTCTCCCTCCGCCCTCCTCTCTGATTCTACCCTATAAGTACCCCCCGTCGCTCCACCGTTCAAGGGAGCTCGGTCCTGACGGAGAAAGACCCCACTTCCTCTCTTCCCACTCCGACAGGGAGCCCTCCAGCTCCGGCGGCCTCTCCTCTTCCTCCTCGTCGCTCTGCCGCACTACCAGCTGCAGGGTTGTCCTCCCTCGCTCTTCCCGCGCCACGCCGTACCCAGCTGGCGCCTCTTCAGCCCTCTCCTCGCCGCCGCCCCTTCCCCCGGGCATCTTCTTCTCCGGCGACAGTCGATACGACTGCCACCTTGCTCCAGCCCCTTTCGTCTCCGTAGCTAGGTCAGAACTTCTCCTCTTCCTCCCCTCTTCCTTTTCCTCACTTTACATCTTTACTGTTGCCCCGATCCGACCAATCGCCCTCACCTTCTCCACCTCCGGCCCCTGCTCCGGCGACCCGCTCCCATCACTCCAGCAACCCACACGGCTCGCCGACCACCGCAGAACCTCCGCCTCCTCACCCTGATCAACCTCCGCCCTTCCACTTCCCCCAAATCACCCTCTGCAACTCCACCGAACAAACCCATCTCCCAACATGCAGTTTGACCTAGGGCGGCCCTTAGGCTCCGCCCCGCCGCCTGCACACCCCCCGACCACCTTCGCCGTACCACGACGAAGGTCCTCCGCGTTTCTGATTGGGCCGAGAGGCCGTTTATCTGTGGGCAGGTACCTGCGCTCGCCGTCGCCATTGTTGAAGCGAAGCAGCTTCTTCACCTGCTGCCCCAGGTGCGCCACGCCCAGGTCACGCTCCCAGGCAGTGCGAGGCGTCTTCGCGCAGTACCAGGCTGCAGTCGAGTCGAAGCTCTCGCGCGAAGCCCCCGCGCTTCGCCTCGACTGCCGCTGCTTCCTCCGCGCAGGCATCCAAATTGGGGTGGGACATTTAGTCCCACCTCGGAAAGCCACTGAGGAGAACGGGCGCTTAAAGGCAAAAAGTGCCTTAAGCTGTTCGCCTCAATTCACGGGGTGAGGTCCCCTTCACCCGCCCGACTACCCGGCCTCGTCCGCACGCACGCCTCGCGGACCTGGCCCGACCCGACTTAGCCTGACCTGCACTCCTCGCCCACCACGCACGCCGGTGGGCCTGGACCCGGGCGCGACCCGTACCCGACTACCCGGCAGCTCTGGGAGAGCTTTCCTAAGAGCGGCTTCTGTGAGAGAGAAACGCGGGGGCAGGGGAGGGTAGAGTAGGTTTTTGCCCGCTGACGAGAGCTTTGAAGTGTGCAGGCACAGGCGAAGAAGAAGAAGACGAGCGAGGCAGAGAAGAAGGATGACGAAAGCTGAAGGAAGGAGGAGCACTGTAGCAGCGGCGGTTTAAGTCGTCTGATTGGAAAATCAGACGACGCTCTGAAGGCAGAAAAGAGGAAGAAGAACAGGACCGCAAGGGAAAAGAAAAAGAAAGAGACAAGCAGAAACAAGAGCTGAAAGAAGAAGAACATCACCCACTGCTGCAGATAAAGAAGACAGAAAGAAAAAGAAGAAAGAAGGAGAGACGACGTCCTGACAGCAAAAGCAGAAGAAGAGAGCACGAGAAGAAGATCTGAAGAACAGAAGGCAGAAGAAGAAGACCACAAGGAGATAAAGAAACCAAAAGCCAAAGAGGAAGAAGAGAAGAGAAGAAGCCAAATTTTCATCTCTCTCTCTCTCTCTTTATTTTTGTAATAAGAATTTGTACCCCTAGAATACGACTTGCTCCCTGAGTTCGACCTCGGGAACTCTTTTATTTTCCGAGTAAAAAATTATATATTTGAAATGATGGCAATAACTGGCTATACTACAACGCTATAACAAAACCTAGTTATCGCCGCGTCACACAGCTATCTCAATGCAGCCTGATTCACAATCGATATGAGTGCAGGCTGTGGCCAAGAAAGGTCTACCGAGGATTATCGGATAATCAGAAAGTGAATCAGGAACTTCCATATCTAATACAAGAAAGTCAACAGGAAAATAGAGACTGTTGACCCTAACCACCACATCTTCCACCACACCCCGCGGGATTTTGATAGTGCGATCTGCAAATTGCAGTGTAATAGGGGTGGGTTTTATATTTCCCAATCCAAATTTTTGAAACATGATGGTCGATACGAGGTTAATGGAAGGTCCTAAATCCAGCAAGGCACGACCAAAATTGCAGCCTTTGATGCTACATGAAATGAGAGGCGTGCTTGGATCTTTATGCTTCGGTGGTAGTTTTAACAGTATAGCACAACTCGCATGAGGTGAGAGAACCATCGGATTCTTAGTTTTCTTTTGATATCGCCTGGGTGTAGTGTAGTCTTTAAAGAAACTGGCGACCGTAGGGATGTGGTCGATCGCCTCTAACAAGGGAACCTTGATTTCAACGCCCTTGAATAAATCACGCAAATTATCAAAGGTCTGTGTGTTCTTTTTCTTGCCTTTTAGCTCCCTCAGTAGATCCTCAGGGAAAGGGACCAACTCTGGCACCAGTTTAGGTATATCGTCCTTACTAAAATGTGGTGTACATCTTGAATGAGAGAGCGATGAAGAAGATGGGCCAGGCTCAGGTCGAGGAGGATCGATGGTTTGTTTACCACTCCTCATAGTAATCACATTGGACGTTGTAGGTTCAGTGGGATCATAGGCCAAAGGAGGGTTCACAATAGGGACACATGGTTGATGTGCTACTGTGGGATTAGCCTGAAATCCCGATGGAGTACTCAAAGCTTGCAGAATCTGATGAACCTACCCCTGAGAAGGTCGTACCTATGGTTGCAGACCACGAGGTACAAAATTTCACGGGTTGGAACAAGTTGGGCGGGAAGAGTGCCTTGAGATCGAGTCGTCATGCGTAGTTGACTGATCTCAGCATTCTACTACGCCAATTGGTGTTGAAGAGAGGTCATTTTTTCTTCATGGCGCTTGGACATTTCCGTCATCATTCACATCAATTTATCAAGAGGACTTGATGTGTGATCCGTTTGAGGTATGCAAGGGCCCTGTGGCGGATTTGTCGAAGGATTATATTGGGCCCTTGGGATGATAGGAGCGGACGGTCACATTGGTCCACCAGCAAGGTTTTGGCACTGAGGGTTGTTGTACCATAAGAAATTCAGATGATTACGCCACCCTACGTTATAAGTTGCAGAATATGGGTTATTCCTCAGGGCGCACATGTTTTTGAATTTAGAAGATGAGTCCACATATGGTATTGCATCCGAGTACATGGAGGCTTGGTCCTCCATGTCATAATAATGGCTAACAAATGCTAGATCCACATTACTTACCGAGTCTTTTGGCACAACACTCGGTAAGGATGGTGCAGGTCTTGCGGGATTCCTTGATATAAGCCTGACTTGGGAAGGATTGGGTTTGTGACATGGTGGAGGAGCTGAAGTGTGAGCCACTAGACAGGTGCGGTTGGCCAGGAATTTGTCCAGCTTCTTGTGAACGAAGGAGACTTCATCCAATTTTTGAGCAATTAAATTTAAGTCAATGGAAGAATGGGAAGGTCCCATGTCAACCTCGTGAGCTACGCTACGAAGTGCGCTGGTCCATTAAAGGCGACAACGGAAGAGTTATTCATAGAATTCTCACTCATATTTTCAAATAGTTTGAACGTTCCATCCTCGTCTTTATTCATGAAATTCCCTCCACAGGAAGTGTTCGTAATCTGCCTCAAAGTTTCATTTAACCCATAATAGAAGATTTGGGCTACATGCCACATAGGCAGACCGTGGTGTGGACATTTCTTGAGGAGGTCATTATACCTTTCCCACGCCTCATGAAACTGCTCGCTATTTTGTTGTATGAAAGAAGTAATAGCACAACGGAATGCATTGGTGTGCCCGATTAGGAAGAATTTCTTGAGAAACGCTGTATGTATCTCTTCCCAAGAGTAGAGGGGTCTCCCAAGAGTGGGAAACCATCGCGCGGCTTTGTCCCGCAAAGAAAACAAGAACATTTTCATGAGGACGATTTGTAACTCGATGTTTCTTGATTTAATCATTTTAGCTAAACGAGTTTAGTCCTCCAAGTGAAGAAAAGGGTCTTCACTGGCCAATCCATGGTAATGAAAGTTGATTAGGCTGATTACGTTTGGTTTTAGCTCAAAATGCTCCCTGCCCACAGGGACACAAATTTGCCCATGGGTCTCTGTAGCAGTGGGATTCTAATATGAGCTAAGAGACCTAGGCTCCTCCCATTCGAGAGGGTTATGCATTTCCTCCAAGGTTTCCCTAATGGCTTCAATCTGCTCAGTATACAATTCCATTTGGGCCTGGAGGCGGGTTAATGGGTCAACGACTCCTCCACCACCTGGTGGATTTGGAGGGGGGCGATTTCCTCCCTCGAGATTTAGGGGTGGACGAGCAGCCATGTTTATAGAGGAGGAGGATGATTCACTGAATTCTTCCCTTCTAGAGTGATAAGACAATTTAACATGTTCAGGGTTTTGTGACCTCCTCCCAAACATGCACTACTGCAAGAAGAATTGGGTAGATGAGAAGAGAGAAGGGGATAAGAGAAAGGATGCCGAATAAGGGCACTTGATGACAAATCAAACAATCAAGGTCCTAACCTCTAAAAGTGACCTAAGACCTAAAGACGTAAGATACCTACTATCGCAACCTATGGAACCGAATATGAGCACTGCAGAACCACCGAGCCAGACTGAAAGGCCGTTTGCCCCAGTCTTAGACACCCAATAGCACACGGGAACTCATACCAGCATGTAAGCACTACACGCAGGTAGTTAGACCTCCAAACCTTAATGCGATCAAGTTACTACCAATTTTAATTAAGAGGCTTAGGATACAGGTGTTTTGGAATGTGAAGGGCGTTGTATACGGGTAATGCCCAAGTGTGTTGATTTTTGAGTGTGTAAAGCAAGCATGCAACAAGGAACTCTCCCCGAAATGAAGTTTTTAGATGGTGAATGGCTTTTAGGATTTCAACCTTAGGTAGTATGATTTAATGATTTCACTTAATAACCAATTCAACCAATCTCCAGGTTTTCAAGAAATACAAGTTCTCTAAGCCTAAACAACCCTCCTTCAATTTAGTTTAGTAAATGCATGCTATTATGCAAATGGGCTTCTAATTGGAAGTTCTAAGTGTGGATGCACAAGCCAATTTTAAATCAATGTGAAAGGAAGCCAAAGCACTTCAATTCAAGTGTTTCCAATCACCAAAATGAGAATCCACACAAGGCTCAACCACCAAAAAGTATGAAAAATGAAAATGAATATGTTGGGGTTGACATTCAAGATCAAATCAAGGGTCAAATTTAGGATCGTGGTGGAGTTGGAGTCAAATCAACTCCAAGACTCCACAACTAAAGGTTGGATCTCGAATTCTAAATAACGAGAAGAAAAAAGTGTGGTAAACAATTGATTTTAAATCGCCTCACTGATAATTTCGCGTCGTGAAATAATCAAGATTCTCGAATTTCTTTCATGTGCGAAAATGTGGAAAATCAAGGCGGCGGTGGTGATAAAGAGAATCAAACAGTGGATTTTAATCCACTCACCCTAGAAATCCCAAGAATATTTTTTTTAATTTTTTTTATATTATCAATGTGACAGAATGACCTAACTTGTTAAGAAGACACCTACCTCCTCAACAATGTGGGCAAAGCTCCAAGTGGCGTTGGCGACTTCACCTCTCGCTCCTGCCTTGGATTTACCCACGTCTCCGACCTCCTCTGCTTGTCTCCTCCTCGCAACAGGTACACCTGCACAAAAACAAACAAAAACACCCGTGAAGAGAAGGGTGGAAGAAGAGAAAATCAAAGGAAGAGAATAGAAACTAACTTCAGATAGCGCCTCCTCGGCAACGGTGCCAGAAAACTCGTGATAGATCGTGGGTAGGGTTATTTAATTAGGTGAAATTAGCATCAAATTGTGTATAATGGAAGTGGTTAACCTACAGGCAGATCTACTCAGTTTATCAAAATCTATTAACCTAGGCTAAATCAAAGTTTAACTTTGTCACTTTTAGGCGAGGGTTAAACTCAGGGAGACGAGGTTTGGGGTTAATCTATTTCTACACGATTCCTATGACTCACATCCATTCCATTCGCTTATTATATTTTTTAGTTTTTCTTGGTTTTATAATTTGTTTGGGTAATCTTGTCCTTGAGGCACACCTTCAAAAATTTGTTCTTGGCTACCGCCAAAAGTTGGTCCTTGGCGATTTGCCAAAAATTAAGTTCAAAATGAATTCTGCTACACGTAAGATTGTGTACCTGCAAAGACAAGAGTTATCTTTTCTGTTTTAGGTTTTTTTTTAATCTTTTCTTTATCAACACAATAAAAGAAAAGAATGAAAATACTTAGCTTATATATATGTAGAATATATATAGGATATAGATATATATATATTATTATATATAACTAGCTAATAGGATAGTGAATATTGAACCTAGGATTCAATAGAAATGTAGCACAATGCTAGGTTAACCATCATCTAGCAAGATGGGATTAACCTAGGTACGTGCTGCGTGTGGGTGTAGAGCAGACGGTGGAAGTGTAGGTGGAAAGCTTGATATGCACGAATATCGGGGAACATACGCAATTGGTGCGAATATTAACGTGATATGATGTGCTGTGACTGGATACGTGCACGGTATTGTGGGTGAGAGACATGTGCAAGTTTGTGAAGGTAGGAGTGAAATATATGTGTGTATGTATGTATGTACATATATGATAGCTATATAAGTATATATAAGTATATATACATAAGGGTATATATCTCTATATACATACATACACACACACACACACACACACACACACACACACACACACACACACACATATATATATATATATATATATATTTACTTATTTATTTATTTATATATGTGTGTGTGTGTGTGTTTATGTGAGTGAGAGGGTGTGTGTGTGTTAAGTCATCTGATGGGGGGGTGTGCGTTTGCGTGTGTATGTCTGTATGAGGGTGTGCAAGAAGAGGAGAGAGGGCGCGCGGATGGCGCGAGGGCAGGGCATGCAGTGCGCTAAGGCGTTGGGAAGGGGAGCTGCTCGCATTGGGAGAGACGAGCACCGTGCGTAGGCACTGAAGAAGGCACCACGCAGCGTTGAGAGAGGCGCGCGAAGAGATGCGCAGGTGGTGCGGGGTTCTGCAACAAGCTAAAGAAGGTCGTGATGAGGAGAGAGAGTGGTGTGGCCACCGGATAAGTGAGGAACGAGCCAGTTGCACACTGTAGCCGCGTGAGGTCGTGGCTACAGTGCTAGGGGCAAAAAGCAACCGACTGTGGGTGTGGCCATCGGTTGAGCTGCATGCGCAGTGAAGGTGCACGGAGGAGGGCTTGGACTGGTAGGGGGCGCACAAAGGCGTGCGAGGGTGGCTGAGGTGCACAAGGGTGCTCGGTGAGGTGGCTAGAGGGTGCACAGGCACGTGAGAAGGAGCTTTAGAGCTTAAAGCTCTGAAAATGGCGATGACAAAAAAAACCAAAAAAAAAAAATAGAGAACCAAAATGAAAACAAAATAAATCAAAACTAACAAAAAAAAAGGAGAATACACCACGCCCACCTGCTCACGATGGAGCTAGGCAGTGGTGTCCCTCACTGTGGTGGTTGCACCCACAGGAGAGTCTCCTCTTCTCTCAATGTTCCTCTCAACTTGTGAGAGATACTGAGAATGAGGAGGGGAAGAGAGGAAGAGAGGAGAGCCCAGGGAAGAGTGGCCGGCTATGTGTGTTCTGTGTTGTGATGGTGTGTGGCTAAAGGTATGGGAAGTATGGGTGCCGACGACCTGTGTAGAGTGAGGTGAAGGGGGTTATATAGATGAGGGGGGGCAGAAGATGGCAAGGGAAGGTCATAGGGGTGTGGGATTTGTGTGTGGGAATTTTGCATGCATGCACTTGAAGGATCATGGATATTAATGTAGCTTGTTATTAGGAGTAAGTGGTGGGATTTAAATGGTAATAAGGTGGAAATGGAAGGGACAGAATAGATGAATGGATGCTCAATCTCTTACTCTATCTTCCTCTTCATAAAATGCACAAATGTGAGTATTTACAAGATGCATGCATAGCTATCTAATATAAATGTTTAATGTTAAGAAATAGCATAAGATGACCTAATTAGAGACGTGAATTGCTGCGCAATCAGTGCATGATAACAACAACATCGACAATGCTTCTCGCTGATTAGCTCCTCCTTGACGTCTAGTGCACACCACCACCGACCACCAGCCCTTGCATCGCCCGCAAGTGCTACTCTAGTAGCAACCGCGCCAACCTCCTAGTCCACGACCGGCCTTCTCCTTTGCTTCTAGCAGAACCCAGCCATGCACGGCCACGTGCGACGCCCGTCGGCCGGCCTCCCCACGGCCAGCACTCTTCTTCTTCTTCTCCACCATCGAAGAGGAACCCATAGCCGTCGACCAACACCTCCACACAGTGCCACCACGAGCCTCGACTCTTCGCATCATCGACCCCCTGCACTCTCCACACCGCATTGAGCTGGCCCACACCAACGACAGTGTCTCCCACAGTCCACACATGCCGGTTGATAACACTGCATCTTGGGGTGATAAATCTGTTGATTGGGGTTATCTTAAGAGCAAAATGCACAGATAACACATCATAAATAGTAATAGGAGCATCGCATGCATTGCACATCAATATTGCTTATAATGCATTATTAACGACCATGTGTACAAGGCCATATCAAAATAGGCCTCAGATCAACAATTGGACTGCACGGATGGATTTAGAGCGACGAACGGAGTCCAACGGACTTAAAATCGGCCAAATCTGACATCCGGAGCTCTTGAAATGGGCCCAAGAAGTTCTGACCGTCGATTTGATGATCAACGGCCCACAAGTGCGACACGTGGCGCTCGCTCGCTGCATCTAGACCGCCGCCCGCTTCTGCCTTCACCCGGAGGATGAATCTCAGCCGTCGATCTTCGATCGAACTGCTAAGAGCCGCTCGCGCGCCTGCCCTCGCCACGACAAAGCAGCAAGCGCAGCGTAGTGGTCGACAGTCTCACGCCCACCCAGCCAGTGCGGGTTCGAATCGTGCTTCGCGGAAATTGAAAGGCGAAGGCGCGCACCAGGGAAATTGAAACGCCCAATTAGCAGCGAACGGCGCAGATGGAGCCGTGCGGCGCAACGGAGGTGCGCGGAAGCTCACACGCGCAATGACGCGGCAGAAGAGCGCGCCTCAACAGCGATCCGCGAGCGCGCCCTTCGCGAGATCTCAACCATCTGATATTCGATCGGACAGCTTACAATGTGCACGCGCGCGGATCGCCACAAAAGAAGAACGGGCGTGCGCAAGCAACCGTCGGGCAGGGGGCTTCACTAACATTTTGGGAAGGGTTTTAGCGACGTCCCGGACGTCGCTGAAACCCCTTCTTCATTTGGAAATACCTTCTCCCTATTTAAACCCGTTCCAACCACCCATGGACGGCATTGATTCCACTTGCAAGTCCTCTACCCCACTCCAAGCTACCATTAGTTCTCTTTGTAATCGCCGGAGCTGACGAGCCACCGACAGAGCCCCTCTCCACCGCCGTGGATGCCTCACCGTCTTCTCTCTCTCTCTTTCCCTCTTTATCTTAAGCTTTACTTTACTTATGTTCAAGCATTTATCTAGTGTTGTAATTGTAAAACCAAAGTTGCATGTTAAATGAAGTTGTTTCCTATCTAGCTACTTGCCCTCTTTTATGTTTAAGCTGCATGTTGTGAATGAAAGATTCTAACCCTAGTCTCCCTCTCTCTCTTTCTCTCTCTCGCTTTCGTTTTCACCCACGTCTTTTCGCAAGCAAAAACCCGGGATTTCTGTGACAGTAAGTGACAAAAAAATCCGATTTTCACGCCTCCCTGAGATCAACACTCGGACTCATGTCCATTTCTTCATTTAAAACCGACATTGCGAGTGCAAGCTATAACGACTTTTAAACACATGCGTCCCACGCATCGTCAGTTTTTGGCGTCGTTGCCGGGGAGGCAACGGATTTATTTTGTCATTTACATTTTACATCCATGCTCACATCGTCTAATGCCTTGTCTCCTACTTGATGGTTGCAAGAATTCGGCGCTTGGACGGCGAAGTACTGCAACTCGTGACGGTAACAAGGGAGTAAGCGCAACAAAGACCGGTCATGAGTATTTCTTCACCCATGGTTGTTTGCTTACTTAAAAATCTAAAAAAAATTGTAAAACTGAAAAAAATTGACGTGGTGCATGATTGTCTGATTCACATCCTTAACATATCACCCAACAAAAAAAAATACACTCTAGCATTCTGAATAATCTAAGGTTCTTAGAGTGTTCTTTTTTTCCTTTTTTGAGCGGTGTTTGCGAAGCCACCTTGAATTGACTTGAGCCGCACCACTCAACCCTAAAATCGACTCATCTAATAGAAGCTGCATGATCACTAGGATGAGTACATTAGGGTTTTAGAGCCTCTACACAAAAAAAGGAAATCTACTTTCACCAAATTGTGTGCAAAACTTGACGTGCCCACTGAAACTTGTCTGAAAACATTAAGACATGTCAATCCTTAAAGACACAAAAGTAAGGATGAAACATTAAAAGACACCACATCTTAAAAAATCCTTACTTAAAAACCATGTTTTGATAGGAGCACACAGTAAAATTGTAAAACTAAGAGGCACTACCCCAATCAACGCCTCATCACATAATCCTAGCACAAGCACTATCCTAGCCCTTTTAAAAAAGAGTAAACGTGCCCTAGGCAGGACTGGGTTAAGTCTCGACAGGCGGGGTCTTGTTCGCTGGGCACTTAGCTTCATTCCCTTAGTAGAATCTGGTGACTAGGCTGCGGGGCAGTGTCAAACGACCGCGGTTGTAGGGTCTATGGAACCGGCGGCGCAAGCCAAAGGAAGAACCTTCCCTGCAATCCCCTCGTAATCAACTTGGTCAGATTAGCCTTAGGAAGGGGAGTCCAGTGTTTATGGACTTGATCACCCTTTTGGAGATTTCTAGGTCCCCTAAGGAATACACCAAAAGAACTAGGCTTGTTTGCTTGGTTGAACACACACACTTCTCGCATCTGTCGCTCTATGCATCCCCTCCTGTTCTTCTCTAGTGTATGCACGGGAGATGCTCACTACATCCCGAGTTGTTTGTTTTGGGACCGGAATCCAGGCGACCTGATTCTGCTAGAAACATGGCTGAACCTAGGGTAGATGAGGTTGAGGACCAACCCCCACCAGACACAATGGCCATCATCCAAGCCCAGATTAATGCAAACCACCAGCTTCAGCAACAACAGATCCACACTATCATGCAAGCCATACACCAATTGCAGAACCCACAAGGGCAACCACCACCACCTTTCCAAGGCCCACAAGGGAAACCACCACCTGATCTACCACCATTCCAGGACCAACCTAGGCCCCTCCGTGACTTCTACAATCCTTCCGCTATTCGAGTCGAGCCGCACCTTAGGATCCCCGAAGGGGGAGATGATTTTGAGCTAAAACCAAATGTCTTGAGTTTGATTCAGAGCCACTTCCATGGAAGCCCCTTCCAGCACCTAGAGGATCTTGACCGGATAGCCCGAACTGTGAGACCTAAGAACATTAGCCTTAACATTGTTTTGATTAAGATGTTCCCCTTCTCGCTGAGAGACAAGGCATCTCACTGGCGTAGAACCCTAGATAAACCCATCACCACCTGGGAAGAACTGAGGCATGCATTTTTAAAGAAATTCTTCCCCATAGGAAAGACCAATGCCCTCAGAAGAGCCATTACTACCTTTACACTCCAGGGTGGGGAACAATTCCATGAGGCGTGGGAAAGGTTTAATGAACTATTGAGGAAATGCCCACACCACGAAGTACCAAGGTGGCAATTGACCCAGATCTTCTACCACGGTCTGGATAGTAACCTACGGAACTTCGTCGATGCCTCATGCGGGGGGAACTTCCTGAACAAAGACGAGGAGAACGCGTTTGAACTCTTTGAGTCTATGAGCGAAAATTCGCTCAACGATGCCTCCATGACCCAGTTTAGTCGATCTAGTCAACCCCGTGGTGGGATTTATGAGGTACAAGTAAATTCTGGAATGGTTGACATGGACATCATTGCCAAGAAATTAGATCGAGTGGAATTGGTGGATAAAAAGATAGATGAGCTACTGAACCAGACCAGGAACCGGTTACAGACCTTCTCCCTAGCAAAGGGAGCTCACAATGTTGACCTGGTCCAACCCTTAAGCCAACTGAACCTGGAACAACCCCTGACCACGTTCCAGGGAGGGACCTTTGCTCCCTCAACCCTTGATTACTCTCTTCCCTCCCCATCGACATCTGCTATCCTTGAAGATGTACAGGCTGTCCAAGGTTATGCCAAACCTAACCCTTTCTCCAACACTTACAACACTGGCTGGCGTAATCACCCCAACTTTGGTTGGACAAACCACAAACCACTTCAATTCCAGAACCAGCCCAGGCCAAACCAGTAGCCAAACTTGCCCCCTATCAACAAGAACCACCAGTTAGACCCCCATATAATTCGAATAGGGCAGCCCCTCCCCCACAAAACCAAATGGACACCCTGATAAAGATGATGGCTGAAATGAACCAGAAACATCAGGAGGAAATGGCCTTAGTAAAGGGACAGTTAAGCCAACTATTGGACTATAAACAACAAGGATCCCTACCTTCCCAGCCACAACCGAACCCGCGAAACATGATTAACAGAGGCCCCAATTCGCAAGGGTTCCAGGGCAATCCCAGGCAGGCTCACATGGTCCAGCCCGCCCCACAAACACCCCCTGGGTTCGGTGCTTCTTCGTCCTCGTCTTCTCAAGGATCATCCCATGGTCCCAATGCCTCTGCGAATGCGGTAACCTTGAGAAATGGCACCAAAACCTAGGATCCCAAATGGTCGACTCTTCCCGAGACTTCAATAGCTGAAATACCCGACTTAGAAGAGGCACTGGAAAAACCCAAGGACCCAGAAATAGATCCTATCCATGTGCAGACACCATACCCCGAGGCCTTGGAGACAATCAAGAAGAAGAAAAGTGTTGTGGAAACTGATGAGCTTTTCGAGATCTTTAAGCAGGTTCAGATTAATATTCCGCTCCTCGAAGCCATCAAGCACATCCCGGCTTACACCAAGTTTCTAAAGGATGCCTATACACCCAAACGTAAGCCAAGACCTCAAGCACCTAGGAAGGTTGTGCTCTCCAAGCAAGCAAGTTCCGTAATATCAAGCAACCTTCCACTCAAGCGAACTGACCCAGGAGCACCCCTGATATCCTGCAATATCGGGGACATGACATTTGATAGAGCGCTCCTGGACTTAGGTGTTTCCATCAACCTGATTCCAACCACCCTGTACCACCAATTAGGTTTCGGAGAACTGACACCCACACCTGTCACCATCCAGTTGGCTGATAGATCTATGAAGACCCCGAAGGGGGTTGTCGAGGACGTGATTGTTAATAACGAACGACGAATGGTTGTAATAGCAATGATGGTAGTAATGTGATAATGTGGATACTGTATGTGTAATGGTGTTGGTTGTTGAGATAATGTATATGTTGTAGTAATTGAGATACCATGAGTGTCATTGTGGTGAGTTGTATGGAATACCAGTCATTACAACCATTATTATTTACTTACCTAATTTTTACTGGTTTTATTCCAGGTCGTTCACTGGGAGGCAATTTATTGAATTACATCGCTCTTTGATCTCAAAATTATCCTCTAATTCCAAAAAGAAGCTTTACGTCTTATTAAAGAATGAATGAATGTGGACATGGTTTGCCTACTTACTAAGAATTAATTGTAATGCTTGCAAAAACTAACTATAAACAAGCACCAAACAATTTATCACTATACTTTAAACTGTCTTTACAAGTTATAGTATTAATACTTACATGAAAGTACACAATAGATTAAGATGACATAGTATATTAACTTAACTTACTAGTCAGTTATCTACAGTAACACATACAACAGTTTTAGTGACAGACGTAAGCGTCGCTAGATCCCAGAAAACACTATATACAAACATAAGGAGGGAAACTGAGGTCTGTAGCGACACTTATGGTGACATTTTATTCTGTTAGTAAATATATGGGTTTATTTATAAAAATAATTGGTTGTACTACGTATACATATATATATATTTATATTTTTATTCTATATGTATTTACTTACGTATATACATCGTCTCTCTCTCTTCTCCTTCACACAAATCTTCATTGGTTGTTCTTCTTCTGTGTTTTCATTCAGCCTTAATGACTTTAACACGCTGTGGTGGAGAGGCGCTTAACAGTCATCATTAACTCTCTTTAATTAATTAAAAATGTGTTTAATTTGCGGGTGCACTTTTCAAGGGATACACAGCACCTAGAGGGTAGGACCAAACCTTTACTAAGCGCACCCTAATTCTCATTAGGCCGCATAATCACGCTTTTCTTAACTCAGCACAGGGCCTACTCAGCCCCACGCACACGCCTCTCCGGGCCCCCGGCCCCACACAAATACGCTCAGATATGCTCGTATGATTCGAATGTAAAGGTTGTTTCGAGCGCCCGACACCCGTGACGACTAATCGGCATATGCACAAATTCAATAAAAACCGCTACGTGCGGTTTGCAGCGCACGATGTGGCGTTATTCAAGCGCCACATTTGCGCTGGAAACCGCATGCAGCTGTGGGCTGGAAGCGATTTTGGCCCTCAATTTGAGGGCCATAATTTATTTAAAAATAAAAATAAATTACGAAAAATAAAGTATTTACATAATACTATATAATTGTTCAATTAATTTTAAATTTTAATTAGATTTACTATATAAATAAATTTACTAAAGTGGACTATTTTTATACACTGATTTTGGTGTTTTCTTGGTTAATTACTTATAGATTAGTTACTAGATGGTCTAATTGACCTCATACAGAGTTATAATACATATATAAGTATTTTATAGACATTTTTATTATATTTTTCCGAATTAATATTTGTGTTATTTATATTTAAATAGCAGTTTCAGTTGTTCTACTTATAAATTAAGTTAAACTTAATGTAATCAGGTATGAATATACGTAAATTAGCTTAAATTACTTAAAGTATTTTAGTCTTAGTATACAGATTCAATTTAACTTAATTATAATTCTAAATTACTAATTTAACTAATTTAATTTAACAACTTAGCTATAAACTTAATAAATTCATTATTTATTATCTATAAAGGATTAAATTAATATAAAAGATTTTATTTACTTATAATTTACATATACATAGATATATATACAGTTTTATAGTTTAAACTACTTACTGATCTATTCAGTTTAATATTACATATAACTTAGTTCAATTTATATATAGTTATATAATTATTGTATTTATTGTCTAAACTAGATCTAAAACCTAAATTACAATATTATATTTACATAGTTAAGTATACAGTATATATATATATATTTACACTATCTATTTACATATGTAGCCTAATATATAGCTTAAGTCTATATAAGTGTACTTAATATACAAAGTAATATATATATGTACACATATAGATATATAAATATTTTTATTTCTCTTTTGGGTGTTTCATTCTAATTAGTTTACTGTTGTTATAGGTTTAACAGAAGTAGGAGAGAAGAAGGGAAGAGTTAACTGAGGAGAGTCCTCAGTTCAGTTTTCTCTTTTAAAACATGTTTAGGATGGTGATTTTTGACTAAACTAGCTGACAGAGTTGAGAAAGAGTAGACATGTATGTACCGAAATTAGAGCTCAAGTATTGAACAAGAAAATTTGTTTACATATGAGATGAAATACAATCTACTGTCAGCTAAGATCAAATTAGAGTCTACAAGGTTTAACACTAGAACCTAGCTGTTACAACCTATAATAACTAGACAATAGCAGCACAAGACCTTCCAGACTCTGCAGCAGCTTAAGTCACTGTCCAAATGGGCTAACTGCTGCTGTAGTTAGTCCATTTGAGAAGAAATGTGAATTTGGAGAGAAAAAACATGTAGCTGCAAGATGCAGCACTTTGCTTTGTTTACTGGGATCAGAGTCAAACAAATCCAAACTGAAATGAAAATCAGTCAATCCAAAATCTGACAAGGGTTTAATTTCTCATTAAATCACTAGATACCCTAATTCAAATGCCAAAAACCCTCATCAAAAACTTCATTTCAGATGAAATCAACGAATATCACTGAATTAACTCTTCCTAATGCTATAGACAGCATGAAGGAAGAATCAATTCAATTAATTAAAGCCCTTAATTCAGATCCCAGTTTCATGAAACCTTAAGGAGTATTGAGAACTCCTTAGGTTAGGAAATCACCAAATAGCCTTTCAAAAAACACTTATGAATGCGAGATCAGACTTCAAATTACCACAGTAATTATCCTTAGATCTGACTTGCATTCAATGCATTCAAGACATTATCAAATCAGATTTATGTATGGCTCTTCTGAGATGATTTCTATCACCAGAAATCCTCTCAGATTCCTTGCCAACAAGGAATTCAAATCAACTTCATTCAATTTTTCAGATCAAGCAGTAAAACCAAAAAGAAAAATCCTTAAAATCCAAATTGAGGAGAAATCTGACAAACTGAAAATTTCAATCCAAATTCAGGGGCTTTTGTGACCAAGAGTGAGGTGAGTGGGAAGCCCCTTAAGTGCTTGTTGACGCCAATTTCAGATCTGAGGTTGAAAACCAATCAGACCTGAAATTGGGTCAGAGTGTATGGGTGGAAGATGAGAAAACATATCGTGGAAAATCAGAACTGGACATGAAAATATGGAGAGGGAGATAATTTGAAAACATGGTCTTATGAAGTCTTCCCCTCTGATCTGAAAGGATCAGAGGAGGTGAGGGGGGGAGTATTTAAGCCTAATTCTACTACTACAGCTACTTCATCCTACAGCGAAATTAAACATTAACAATTATACTAATTCTACTCTAAACTACTTAACTACAGCTAAAACTAATATGCAAAATTATAAACCTAATCTAACAGGAAGAATGGGACCTATGGGTCCCTAGCCGGTGGCTAAGGAGGAAGAAAGGAGGAAGATGACTCCAGCGGAGGGAAGAGTCTGCTAGTGAGGCTCCAGGGTCGTCCTCAGGTGCTACGAAGTTCTTAGCGACGAGGAGGTCGAGAGAAGGTGATGATTTCACAGCCGGTGGCTGTGAAATCAAAGGCTTGATGGGGACGAGGGACTGGAGTGGACGAATGATCGCTAAGAGGTGTAGGAGAGAGCGATCCCTTGCACGCGACACTACTGAGATGCTTAAGTAGCATGCTCAGTGGCTGAGATCACCGCGCAGGTGAGGATAATCAAGATGCAACCGGCGGCAAGGATGAGAGGGGCAGAGCGTGCGGTGAGCTAAGCACAAAATCTGACCGTCAGATGAGATCTTCGGAGAAGGGTGATCGCACGCGCCGAATCGCGCGAAACTTCCATTTGAATCTAACCGCAAATCAAGATCATGAAGAGCAACGGACGGTTGAGATTGGTCGTGTTCTTCGCGCGCTACAGTGCGTGCGAAGAACAGCAGGCCTCTCTCTGAAATAAAGGAAAATTTGCAGACAGACCCCTGAACGAAGGGGTAGAAGAATAGCGTGCAGGCCCATAAGTGAAAAGAACTACAACCGGAAGGGCCCTGCAGCTTTTCAAAAGGGTCCCTACGGCTTACAAGTAGGTCCAAATGGGAGTTTTTAAGGGCGAGAGTGTAATGCATGAAGGACCTAAGTGTAAACTACCTATTTCATAACCTAAATGATGTCCAATTGCCTTCAAATTTTTATATGTGCTCAATTGAACATTTAAGACATTAATTATACTTCTGATTTGGCCTTTCAAACTTATTTATGTGTTCAATTGACGCATGGATCATCATTTGTACTTTGCTTTCAGAATATCTCATTTTGTGACCTAATTATGAAGTTTTAACATAGATTAAAGGTTTTAGGTCTTTTTCTTTAATTTCCACACTTAACCTTTTTTATCTGTTAATCAGATGTTGTTTTACTTAGTGTCTAGCTTAACTTCAGCTTTTTAGCCATGATGAGTAGCCACTCATCAATTGTGCAGGTCAAGGACTTTTATTTTCCAGCCGACTTTTTGGTGCTCGACATGGAAGTCCCTGAAAAACTACAGAACGCACCCATAATCTTAGGCAGACTTTCTTAGCTACGGCTAAGGCAAACATCGATTGTGACACGGGATGTATGGAAATCGCCTTCGGAGATAAGAAAATGCAGTTGGATATCTTCCGGGTGACCAAGTCTTTTGATTGTGACTGTGTCGAGGAACATGATCTTGTGGAACCTTTGGTCGAGGAATGCCTTACCCTTAGTTCTGTCTCGAACCACCAATCCTGTAACGATTGTTCTAACCCGTCACCATCGCTGCCCATGGACCTCTGTAGGGCTGATTACCATCAAACAACACCATTTGAGGAGATTGATGTTGATCAACTCCCGCCATTCCCTTCGACTATTGTTCCACCTACACCCAAACTAAAGCCACTACCTGAGAATCTCAAGTATTTCTTCCTGGGACCTGACCAGACCTTCCCTGTGATTATTAACTCTCATCAAACCAAGGATCAGGAACTCAAGTTGATCGGGACCCTTTCGAAACATCGGGCTGCCATTGGATGGACCATTTCAGACTTAAGAGGAATTAGCCCTGCCTATTGCACTCATAAGATTTACCTGGAAGACAGGGC